>CM066034.1:971975262-974375262 GCA_033557465.1 Ichthyophis bannanicus
TTTGAGATTTCATACACATAGAACTACACTAGGGGTTTCTAATTCACACAGCCAGTATGTTAAATTGTAAGGCAATCTTTTGAGACTAGTTTGAACGTTCTAACTCAAAGTCAGATTTTCGCCTTTTCTGCAAAGGCTTTGAGATTTCATACACTTAGAACTACACTAGGGGTTTCTAATTCACACAGCCAGTATGTTAAATGGTAAGGCATCTTGTGAGTCTAGTTTGACCGTTCTAACTCAAAGTCAGATTTTTGTCTTTTCTGCATAGGCTTTGAGTTTTCATACACTTAGAACTACACTAGGGGTTTCCAATTCACACAGCCAGTATGTTAAATGGTAAGGCATCTTTTGAGACTAATTTGAACGTTTTAACTCAAAGTCAGATTTTTTACTTTTCTGCATAGGCTTTGAGATTTCATACACTTAGAACCACAGTAGGGGTTTCTAATTCACACAGCCAGTATATTAATGGAAAGGCATCTTTTGAGACTAGTTTGAACATTCTAACTCAAAGTCAGATTTTTGCCTTTTCTGCATAGGCTTTGAGATTTCATACACTTAGAACTACACTAGGGGTTTCTAATTCACACAGCCAGTATGTTAAATGGTAAGGCATCTTTTGAGACTAGTTTGAACATTCTAACTCAAAGTCAGATTTTTGACTCTTCTGCATAGGCTTTGAGATTTCATACACTTAGAACCACAGTAGGGGTTTCTAATTCACACAGCCAGTATATTAAATGGTAATGCATCTTTTGAGACTAGTTTGAACGTTCTAACTCAAAGTCAGATTTTTGCCTTTTCTGCATAGGCATTGAGATTTCATACACTTTGAATTACACTAGGGGTTTCTAATTCACACAGCCAGTATGATAAATGGTAAGGCATCTTTTGAGTAGTTTGAACGTTCTAACTCAAAGTCAGATTTTTGACTTTTCTGCATAGGCTTTGAGATTTCATACACTTAGGACTACATTAGGGGTTTCTAATTCACACAGCCAGTATGTTAAATGGTAAGGCATCTTTTGAGACTAGATTGAATGTTCTAACTCAAAGTCAGATGTTTGACTTTTCTGCATAGGCTTTGAGATTTCATACACTTAGAACTACACTAGGGGTTTCTAATTCACACAGCCAGTATGTTAAATTGTAAGGCATCTTTTGAGACTAGTTTGAACGTTCTAACTCAAAGTCAGATTTTCGCCTTTTCTGCATAGGCTTTGAGATTTCATACTCTTAGAACTGCAATGGGGGTTTCTAATTCACACAGCCAGTATGTTAAATGGTAAGGCATCTTTTGAGACTAGTTTGAACGTTCTAACTCAAAGTCAGATTTTTGTCTTTTCTTCATAGGCTTTGAGATTTCATACACTTAGAACTACACTAGGGGTTTCTAATTCACACAGCCAGTATGGTAAATGGTAAGGCATCTTTTGAGACTAATTTGAACGTTCTAACTCAAAGTCAGATTTTTTACTTTTCTGCATAGGCTTTCAGATTTCATACACTTAGAACCACAGTAGGGGTTTCTAATTCACACAGCCAGTATGTTAAATGGTAGGGCATCTTTTGAGACTAGTTTGAACGTTCTAACTCAAAGTCAGATTTTTGTCTTTTCTGCATAGGCTTTGAGATTTCATACACTTAGAACTACACTAGGGGTTCCTAATTCACACAGCCAGTATGTTAAATGGTAAGGCACCTTTTGAGACTAGTTGGAACGTTCTAACCCAAGGTCAGATTTTTGCCTTTTCTGCATAGGCTTTGAGATTTCATACACTTAGAACTACACCAGGGGTTTCTAATTCACACAGCCAGTATGTTAAATGGTAAGGCATCTTTTGAGACTAGTTTGAATGTTCTAACTCAAAGTCAGATTTTTGACTTTTCTGCATAGGCTTTGAGGTTTCATACACTTAGAACTACACTAGGGGTTCCTAATTCACACAGCCAGTATGTTAAATGGTAAGGCACCTTTTGAGACTAGTTGGAACGTTCTAACCCAAGGTCAGATATTTGCCTTTTCTGCATAGGCTTTGAGATTTCATACACTTAGAACTACACTAGGGGTTTCTAATTCACACAGCCAGTATGTTAAATGGTAAGGCATCTTTTGAGACTAGTTTGAATGTTCCAACTCACAGTCAGATTTTTGACTTTTCTGCATAGGCTTTGAAGTTTCATTCACTTAGAACTACACTAGGGGTTCCTAATTCACACAGCCAGTATGTTAAATGGTAAGGCACCTTTTGAGTCTAGTTGGAACGTTCTAACCCAAGGTCAGATTTTTGCCTTTTCTGCATAGGCTTTGAGATTTCATACACTTAGAACTACACTAGGGGTTTCTAATTCACACAGCCAGTAAGTTAAATGGAAAGGCATCTTTTGAGACTAATTTGAACGTTCTAACTCAAAGTCAGATTTTTTACTTTTCTGCATAGGCTTTGAGATTTCATACACTTAGAACCACAGTAGGGGTTTCTAATTCACACAGCCAGTATATTAATGGAAAGGCATCTTTTGAGACTAGATTGAACATTCTAACTCAAAGTCAGATTTTTGCCTTTTCTGCATAGGCTTTGAGATTTCATACACTTAGAACTACACTAGGGGTTTCTAATTCACACAGCCAGTATATTAAATGCTAAGAAATCTTTTGAGACTAGTTTGAACGTTCTAACTCAAAGTCAGATTTTTGACTTTTCTGCATAGGCTTTGAGATTTCATACACTTAGAACTACACTAGGGGTTTCTAATTCACACAGCCAGTATGTTAAATTGTAAGGCATCTTTTGAGACTAGTTTGAACGTTCTAACTCAAAGTCAGATTTTCACCTTTTCTGCATAGGCTTTGAGATTTCATACACTTAGAACTGCACTAGGGGTTTCTAATTCACACAGCCAGTATGTTAAATGGAAAGGCATCTTTTGAGACTAGTTTGAACGTTCTAACTCAAAGTCAGATTTTTGTCTTTTCTGCATAGGCTTTGAGATTTCATACACTTAGAACTACACTAGGGGTTTCTAATTCACACAGCCAGTATGGTAAATGGTAAGGCATCTTTTGAGACTAATTTGAACGTTCTAACTCAAAGTCAGATTTTTTACTTTTCTGCATAGGCTTTGAGATTTCATACTCTTAGAACCACAGTAGGGGTTTCTAATTCACACAGCCAGTATGTTAAATGGTAGGGCATCTTTTGAGACTAATTTGAATGTTCTAACTCAAAGTCAGATTTTTGACTTTTCTGCATAGGCTTTGAGATTTGATACACTTAGAATTACACTAGGGGTTCCTAATTCACACAGCCAGTATGTTAAATGGTAAGGCACCTTTTGAGACTAGTTGGAACGTTCTAACCCAAGGTCAGATTTTTGCCTTTTCTGCATAGGCTTTGAGATTTCATACACTTAGAACTACACTAGGGGTTTCTAATTCACACAGCCAGTATATTAAATGGTAAGGCATCTTTTGAGACTAATTTGAATGTTCTAACTCAAAGTCAGATTTTTGACTTTTCTGCATAGGCTTTGAGATTTCATACACTTAGAACTACACTAGGGGTTTCTAATTCACACAGCCAGTATGTTAAATGGTAAGGCACCTTTTGAGACTAGTTGGAACGTTCTAACCCATAGTCAGATTTTTGCCTTTTCTGCATAGGCTTTGAGATATCATACACTTAGAACTACACTAAGGGTTTCTAATTCACACAGCCAGTATGTTAAATGGTAAGGCATCTTTTGAGACTAGTTTGAATGTTCTAACTCAAAGTCAGATTTTTGACTTTCCAGCATAGGCTTTGAGGTTTCATACACTTAGAACTACACTAGGGGTTTTTAATTCACACAGCCAGTATGTTAAATGGTAAGGCATCTTCTGAGACTAGTTTGAACGTTCTAACTCAAAGTCATATTTTTGGCTTTTCTGCATAGGCTTTGAGATTTCATACACTTAGAACTACACTAGGGGTTTCTAATTCACACAGCCAAGTATGTTAAATTGTAAGGCAATCTTTTGAGACGAGTTTGAACGTTCTAACTCAAAGTCAGATTTTCGCCTTTTCTGCATAGGCTTTGAGATTTCATACACTTAGAACTGCACTAGGGGTTTCTAATTCACACAGCCAGTATATTAATGGAAAGGCATCTTTTGAGACTAGTTTGAACGTTCTAACTCAAAGTCAGATGTTTGCCTTTTCTGCATAGGCTTTGAGAAATCATACACTTAGAACTAAACTAGGGGTTTCTAATTCACACAGCCAGTATGTTAAATGGTAAGGCACCTTTTGAGACTAGTTTGAACGTTCTAACTCAAAGTCAGATTTTTGCCTTTTCTGCATAGGCTTTGAGATTTCGTACACTTAGAACCACAGTAGGGGTTTCTAATTCACACAGCCAGTATATTAATGGAAAGGCATCTTTTGAGACTAGTTTGAACGTTCTAGCTCAAAGTCAGATGTTTGCCTTTTCTGCATAGGCTTTGAGAAATCATACACTTAGAACTAAACTAGGGGTTTCTAATTCACACAGCCAGTATGTTAAATGGTAAGGCACCTTTTGAGACTAGTTTGAACGTTCTAACTCAAAGTCAGATTTTTGCCTTTTCTGCATAGGCTTTGAGATTTCATACACTTAGGGGCTTGTTTACAAAGCCGCGGTAGCGGTTTGCGATCGTAATCGGAGCCGCGGCCCCATTGATTTCAATGGGGCCGCGGCTGCGATCGCGATCGCGAACCACTACCGCGGCTTTGTAAACAAGCCCCTAAGGGTTTCTAATTCACACAACCAGTATGTTAAATGGTAAGGCATCTTTTGAGACTAGTTTGAACGTTCTAACTCAAAGTCAGATTTTTGCCTTTTCTGCATAGGCTTTGAGATTTCATACACTTAGAAATACACTAGGGGTTTCTAATTCACACAGCCAGTATGTTAAATGGTAAGGCATCTTTTGAGACTAGTTTGAATGTTCTAACTCAAAGTCAGATTTTTGACTTTTCTGCATAGGCTTTGAGATTTCATACACTTAGAACCACAGTAGGGGTTTCTAATTCACACAGCCAGTATATTAAATGGTAAGGCATCTTCTAAGACTAGTTTGAACATTCTAACTCAAAGTCAGATTTTTGGCTTTTCTGCATAGGCTTTGAGATTTCATACACTTAGAACTACACTAGGGGTTTCTAATTCACACAGCCAGTATGTTAAATTGTAAGGCATCTTTTGAGACTAGTTTGAACGTTCTAACTCAAAGTCAGATTTTCGCCTTTTCTGCATAGGCTTTGAGATTTCATACACTTAGAACTGCACTAAGGGTTTCTAATTCACACAGCCAGTATGTTAAATGGTAAGGCATCTTTTGAGACTAGTTTGAACGTTCTAACTCAAAGTCAGATTTTTGTCTTTTCTGCATAGGCTTTGAGTTTTCATACACTTAGAACTACACTAGGGGTTTCCAATTCACACAGCCAGTATGTTAAATGGTAAGGCATCTTTTGAGACTAATTTGAACGTTCTAACTCAAAGTCAGATTTTTTACTTTTCTGCATAGGCTTTGAGATTTCATACACTTAGAACCACAGTAGGGGTTTCTAATTCACACAGCCAGTATATTAATGGAAAGGCATCTTTTGAGACTAGTTTGAACATTCTAACTCAAAGTCAGATTTTTGCCTTTTCTGCATAGGCTTTGAGATTTCATACAGTTAGTAACCGAGGTACCCGTAAGCCCACCCTGCACTTGACCATCCCAATAAACCAATCCACACCAGATTATGGTAAACAGATGCTTGGTCGCAGCTTTATTAACAACAGTTAAATTCCGGCCCAACATGGGCCAACTTAATCTTGCCCAACATTGCAAACATACCCCCCCCTGCCCCCCCCATTTCCGGATGATACCCCACCAGCCATTTCTAGCAAAGTGGAGCACCATCCACCCCCCATTTCCCTTCCACCCGCCTCGCCGTTATTAGCAGAGGCAGGCTCCCGTTGCCATCACCGGGTACAGACCCCCAACCGGGACGTCTCTCCCACCTCGGGAGCTGAACCGCTCCCACTCCAGGCGGCAACAGCCTCAAGTGCCCCCCGGGTCGACGAGCGCCCGCTCGTCACCCCGCCTCAAACGCTAACCAGAAAACATACCCCCCCCAGCTGCGACAACCACCCCCTTTCTGAGAAAAGAGGGAGGGAGGGAGGGACCTTTCCACCGGGCAAGCAGGACGAGAGAGGGCGAGTACACAGCGCGCACCCCTCTCGCAGCCTGCCGCCCCGCCTCCCACATCTTGCAGCCAATCGGGCTGCACGATCTCCGTGACGTGGCCCGCTCCTGCTCCCTCCAGCGATACCCCCCTCCCCAGGAAACCCTACCCTCGTGCAGGGTAGTCGGGCCCCGGGGACCCGGTTACAAGGCCGGCCTCGGGACCCGGCCCTGCGGCGATGGCGGGATTAACCGAGGTACCCGTAAGCCCACCCTGCACTTGACCATCCCAATAAACCAATCCACACCAGATTATGGTAAACAGATGCTTGGTCGCAGCTTTATTAACAACAGTTAAATTCCGGCCCAACATGGGCCAACTTAATCTTGCCCAACATTGCAAACATACCCCCCCCTGCCCCCCCCATTTCCGGATGATACCCCACCAGCCATTTCTAGCAAAGTGGAGCACCATCCACCCCCCCATTTCCCTTCCGCCCGCCTCGCCATTATTAGCAGAGGCAGGCTCCCGTTGCCATCACCGGGTAGAGACCCCCAACCGGGACGTCTCTCCCACCCCGGGAGCTGAACCGCTCCCACTCCAGGCGGCAACAACCTCAAGTGCCCCCTGGGTCGACGAGCGCCCGCTCGTCACCCCGCCACCGGCACAAGGGAAAACTAACCTTGTGCCGCCCCCGCCAAAGAAAGCTGCGACCAGCACCAACCCTCTAAAGCTTCCTGCCAATCATTCAATAGCAGGTCCTGCCCAACCGGTGCAAGGTGCACCCCATCCAGCCGGTACAGTCCGGCACACCGAACATCCGCCCACGGATGCAACACCTGAAGCCCCCCAGACTGCTGGACCCAGCGCCCGATCTGCCTATTAATCTTGATGAGGCCTCGGGACCAGCGCCGCTGATACCAGCATGCAGGACGCGGGATAATATCCGACCATATAATGGCCATGCCTGGGAGGAGCTCCCGCACCAGTTCAATGTCTCGTTGCACAGTTCGGATGATCTGCAGACACGGCAAGCTCGCCAAGTCATTGCCACCCAAGTGTAGCAACAATCCTGCCGGGCGCTGCCGCTGAACCATCTTCGCCTGTAGACAGGCCAGTAACTGCCACCATCGCATGCCGTGGTGTCCCATCCAGTGCAGCTGTACTCCAGAAGATTCGAGACCGAGGTGGATGCCCAGCGGCCGGACCGCCGCCCGATGCTCCGCCCAATAGACGAAGGAGTGTCCAACGATCCACCAGTCTGTCCAGTCCACAGCATCTGAAAAAGGGGAGAAGCCGCACTGCCACCAGTAGCCCACTCTGAAACAATAAGGACAACGTTAGGCACCCCCCCCCCACCAGGGCACGCTACCACCCCGCCGCCAGGAGGGTACCCCTACGGGCGGATATAGCCCTCGTAGGCCCCCGAACGCCAACGCCCAATTCGCTGGATAACCCGGGGTTGAAGACCCGCCGCAGCCGCGCTCGTGGCCGCCCCGATCCGAAAAGAATGAGACGCGTAGCTGCGCTCGGGAAGGCCCAGAAACCGCAAAACCTTCCTCAGCACCGCCGTGAACTGAAACTGGGTCGCGGGCCGGCCATCCTCATGCAGGAAAAAATTGCCCCGCGCCCCCGGCCGAAGCCGCACATAATGCTGCAGAGCGCGTACCGGGCATGACGGGACCGGGGCAATCGCAGTGAGAATCGCCCAACCCCCTCTTCCAGCCTGATCAGTCTTAGAACGCGAGACGTAAATATGCACTACCGATTCTGTCACTGTCACATGCTCTACACCGAGCCCACCAACGGCGCCCTGCCGCGCCGAACGCGGGACGAGCTCACTAACCCGAAAAGCCCCGAAAAACGTGGTCACGAATAATGCACGGAAAAGACTGTACTCAAAATCTGAGGATGCGATGCGGGATAACGCCTCGCAAATCTGTAACAGAAAGTCATGGGAAACTGGCCGCCGCCAATCCCGTGGCTGAGGCTGCACTCGAGCCCAACCCGCCAGCAAACGCCTGACCAAGAAGGACACTCGTGGGTTTCCCCAACCGGCCGCCTTGTAAAAGAAGGAAAAACCCGCCAACGCGGCGACGACCGCGGACCGCGCCCAGCCAGCACCCCTCGCCCACAAAACAAACTGTCCGACCAGCCCGTCAAGGACCCGCCCGCCAACCCAGCCCCTGTCACCCAAGAACACACTCACCTGGGCATAACCGCGCCGATACCCCGCCCAGGTACCACGCGTCACCGAAGCTGCCAGCAACGCCATTACTTCAGGGTCCCAACACTCCAAAGATGCTCCGGAACCCGCGACGCCAACTCCTCCGCCTCGGGCGCCAGGCGCCGAAACTGCTCCCACTGGAAACGGGACAGAGCATCAGCAATGGAGTTCTGCAAGCCCGGCACGTGCCGCGCTCTGGCCGCCACATTAAGGCGCAGACAAGCCAGCACAAAAAGTCTCATCAACGAGGCGACCCAAGGACAGCGAGGCGCATGCCGATTGATCACCTCGACAACCGCCGCATTGTCGCACCAAAAGACTACTCGCCGATTCCGCAGGCGATCAGGCCATACCCACAGAGCGACCACTAGGGGGAACAGCTCCAGAAAAGCGACATTGCGTACCAAGCCCGACTGTACCCAAGCCTCCGGCCAGGGTTCCGCACACCAAGCCCCCTGGCAGTACGCACCGAAGCCGGAACTACCAGCGGCATCGGTGAATAAGTGTTAAATCCCGGTTCGATATCTCCGGCAATTGCAACACCGAGCACCCATTGAAGGTGGCTAAAAACGAGTCCCACACCCGGAGATCCTCACGCATGCCGGCCGACACACGAATCCGGTGCTGCGGTAACCGCACCCCAGCCATGGCCAACGATAAGCGCCGCGAGAACGGACGGCCAATGGGCATCACCCTGCAAGCGAAATTAAGATGCCCCACAAGGGACTGCATGACTCGCAAGGTCGTCCTGGTCGCAGACCCCACGGATGCCACCAGCTCCTTCAACCTCTCAACCTTCTGGGGCCGGCAAGCGGACAACCATGGCGACGGTATCAATCTCGATCCCCAGGAAAGTGAGACAGGTGACCGGCCCAACGGTTTGTCGGCCGCTATGGGAATGCCGAACTCCCCGCCAGGCCTTGAAAAGCCTCGAGCAAGATAGCGCAAGCGCGGTCACCCCTGGAGCCCATGAACAGAAAGTCCGTCAAGATAATGAACCACCCCGCTAAGGCCCGTCCTTCGTTCCACCACCCAGTGGAGGAAGGTACTAAAGGCTTCGAAGTATGCGCAGGAAATGGCGCAGCCCATAGGCATGCACTTGTCGAAGTAAAACGCCGACTCGAAACGGAAACCCAGCAATGGGAAAGCAGAGGGGTGGACCGGTAACAGCCGGAAAGCGGATTCGATGTCAACTTTTGCCAACAACGCCCCAGCCCCAAACCGCCGGACCAGTAGCACGGCTGCGTCAAAGGAAGCGTAACGCACAGTGCACCGCTCACGAGGGATGCAATCGTTCACCGAAGCGCCCGGGGGGCAGGAAAGGTTGTGAATCAACCGGAACTTGCCTGGCTCCTTCTTAGGAACCACCCCCAGAGGCGAAATGGTGAACGGCGAAAATGGAGGGTCGCGAAAAGGCCCCGCGACCCTGCCCAACGGGCACTCCTCTGCAATCTTACGACGCACAACCTCAACGTGGGCCGTAACCGAACTGGCGTTACGCGCACCCCCCCCGCCGGGGAGCCCTGGCAGGGAATATGGAAACCCTCCGAAAAACCTTGAAAAAGCAGCCGCCCCACCCCACCCCGCCGCCCGCGCCCGTAACTAACCAGCCAAGGCTGCATCACAGACACCCTGACCGGCGTGGGGGCCAAGGTGCCGTGAACCTCCTCACTTTCCCCCAGCGGGGGCACCCGCCACACTTTTGCGACTGCACTTAAGTGCCGAGTGCCCACTCCCACACAAGGAGCAGACGTGTCTAAATTTACAGTCGGGGAACGGGCACGACGCCTTGTTGAAACGCCAACAGACGTCACCCCCCCCGGCACCCCCTCTATGCATGGCCTGCGCGGGAGCAGGGGCTCGAAAGGACCGCACCCCCCCCGCCGAAAAAGACTCCCCGACCTGCCACTCCCCCTCCGGCGCCCCCTCCCCGCGGGCGGGCGGACATCTGCGTTAACCAAAGATTGATGTCCTTTTGACCCCACGATAACTGCACATTCTCCTCCATCATGTCCCGAAACTCCTCATCGTAATTTAACCAAGCCCACCCCTCGTGAGCCTGGGACGCCGCCAAAATCGCATCCGCATATGCCAACAGGGCCCCAGCCTGGTCTGGGAAATAGTGACCCCAGACACTAGCTAAACGCAAAAAGGCACGAGTCCAGTTCAAGGTGTTGCGAGACGTCCGCCGCACCCTGCCCGCCTTCTCATCCTCCTTGCGCTTCTTACGGCTTTCACCAGAACGCTTTCTGCCATCCAACAAGCGGAAAATATCGATGTACTTACGCCGCTTAATCCGATGACGCAGCTTCCGAGGCACGCCCTCCCAGAGTTCAGCACAGCGCACCACCGCGGGTCCCCCTCCGTCGCCCCGCACGCCCCCCCCCGCCCCCCGAGCACCTGTAGAAACCGACGAAGACGACGACGAGGAGGACGAGGAAGAGCGACGACGGCGACGCCCACGCTTGCGCTTCGATCTCGCCTTCGTAGCCGCACCACCCCCCGCCTCAAGGGCCGGCGCCACCCCCTCCCCCCTTTCATACTCACCAGCGGCAGAGCAGGAAGCCACAGGAGCATCTGCAGGCTGGGGCGCTGCCGCCACGTCGGACCGCACCTCCGAGGCGCCGGCCTGTCCCGAACCCGTCACCGTGCTTTCCATAGGCGCCCGATCCTGCGACGTCTGGTGTATCTGTGGGGGAAGAAAAGAAGAAAGACCAGCAGCCATATGCCCAGACGTGCCCTGTGCAGGGGCCGTCCCACCGCCCCAACCCCAAGTGGAGGAGCCCAGACCACCCGCTTCCCACGCCGCGGGGCCGCAAGACCCGGCGCCGCCAGACCCACCCTGCCCTGCAGCTACCCACTCACCCCAAGGACCCCGCCACGGCCCCATGCCGAATGCCCACGGGCCCCAAGACCCGAAGCCACCCGGAGGCAGCAAATGCCCTGCAGAAATCCCACCGGGGGGCCCGGGGGGGCCCACAGATGCGGCAGTGCCCCCAACCTGCACCACGGCCTCAGATGCCCCCCCCGTCAACACACCCATGGCACGCACGCCCCCCATAACGTCGAGCCCAGCTCCGCCCGCTGCCCAGTAGCCAACTGCCCTGGGCCGCACAACCCAGAGTCCCCCTCCCCCCCCCAGGCACCCTGTCCTGCACAGCCTCTCGCAAGGCCCCTTGGCCCCTCCCCCGCTTTTCTTTTCCCCTGCCCCGCTCTCTGCGCGCCACACCGGGGTCCCCGCCCGACCGGGCCCCCCCACTAGCAGCCCTCACCCCGTTGGACCCCGAGCCACGACCCGGAGGTGCCCGAGTCCCTTTTTGCGTACCGCCGGTGCGCCCACCGGTCCGACGCGGAGCAGCGCCTCTGCCCATCCTGCTCAAGCAAATAAGCAGCCCCCCAGACTCAATCCCCGAATTAAGTCCCCACCAACCCCGACCCAGCCACCCCCGGCCTGGTTGAACCGCACAGGCCCACAGCAGGAGAGCCGGCAAAATTAGCCCTATGGGAGGTGAGGAAACAAAACCCCCCCGAACAGGCCAACGCCGACCTCACCGAAAATGCAGGCACCCCACTCCCAGAGGCAGGAGCACGGCCCGACCCCACAGCTCCAGCCCACCTCTACACAGCTAGAAAGCAGGCCGCCGCACGTGCAGCAGGCCCGCAAAGCACGCTCCCCCACCGCCGAGCACACACCCCCTCCCAAAGGCCCGAAGGCACCAGCAGTAAAAGGTGGAACCGGGCTGAACTGGCCTGCGAAAGCCCCAAAGAGTCTCCCCGTCAAACGAAGAGGACGGCCGCAAAATTCCCCGCACCCCCCGCGCACTTTAAACCCACCTTTCCACCGGGCAAGCAGGACGAGAGAGGGCGAGTACACAGCGCGCACCCCTCTCGCAGCCTGCCGCCCCGCCTCCCACATCTTGCAGCCAATCGGGCTGCACGATCTCCGTGACGCGGCCCGCTCCTGCTCCCTCCAGCGATCCCCCCCCCCAGGAAACCCTACCCACGTGCAGGGTAGTCGGGCCCCGGAGACCCGGTTACAAGGCCGGCCTCGGGACCCGGCCCTGCGGCGACGGCGGGATAACTACACTAGGGGTTTCTAATTCACACAGCCAGTATGTTAAATGGTAAGGCACCTTTTGAGACTAGTTTGAACGTTCTAACTCAAAGTCAGATTTTTGCCTTTTCTGCATAGGCTTTGAGATTTCATACACTTAGAACTACACTAGGGGTTTCTAATTCACACAGCCAGTATATTAAATGGAAAGGCATCTTTTGAGACTAGTTTGAACATTCTAACTCAAAGTCAGATTTTTGCCTTTTCTGCATAGGCTTTGAGATTTCATACACTTAGAACCACAGTAGGGGTTTCTAATTCACACAGCCAGTATATTAAATGGTAATGCATCTTTTGAGACTAGTTTGAACGTTCTAACTCAAAGTCAGATTTTTGCCTTTTCTGCATAGGCATTGAGATTTCATACACTTTGAACTACACTAGGGGTTTCTAATTCACACAGCCAGTATGATAAATGGTAAGGCATCTTTTGAGACTAGTTTGAACGTTCTAACTCAAAGTCAGATTTTTGACTTTTCTGCATAGGCTTTGAGATTTCATACACTTAGAACTAAACTAGGGGTTTCTAATTCACACAGCCAGTATGTTAAATTGTAAGGCATCTTTTGAGACTAGTTTGTACGTTCTAACTCAAAGTCAGATTTTCGCCTTTTCTGCATAGGCTTTGAGATTTCATACACTTAGAACTGCACTAGGGGTTTCTAATTCACACAGCCAGTATGTTAAATGGTAAGGCATCTTTTGAGACTAGTTTGAACGTTCCAACTCAAAGTCAGATTTTTGCCTTTTCTTCATAGGCTTTGAGATTTCATACACTTAGAACTACACTAGGGGTTTCTAATTCACACAGCCAGTATGGTAAATGGTAAGGCATCTTTTGAGACTAGTCTGAACGTTCTAACTCAAAGTCAGATTTTTGTCTTTTCTGCATAGGCTTTGAGATTTCATACACTTAGAACTACACTAGGGGTTTCTAATCCACACAGCCAGTATGTTAAATGGTAAGGCATCTTTTGAGACTCATTTGAATGTTCTAACAAAGTCAGATTTTTGACTTTTCTGCATAGGCTTTGAGATTTCATACACTTAGAACCACAGTAGGGGTTTCTAATTCACACAGCCAGTATATTAAATGGTAAGGCATCTTTTGAGACTAGATTGAACATTCTAACTCAAAGTCAGATTTTTGCCTTTTCTGCATAGGCTTTGAGATTTCATACACTTAGAACTACACTAGGGGTTTCTAATTCACACAGCCAGTATGTTAAATGATAAGGCACCTTTTGAGACTAGTTTGAACGTTCTAACTCAAAGTCAGATTTTTGCCTTTTCTGCATAGGCTTTGAGATTTCATACACTTAGAACTACACTAGGGGTTTCTAATTCACACAGCCAGTATGGTAAGGCATCTTTTGAGACTAGTTTGAACGTTCTAACTCAAAGTCAGATCTTTGCCTTTTCTGCATAGGCTTTGAGATTTCATACACTTAGAACCACAGTAGGGGTTTCTAATTCACACAGCCAGTATATTAAATGGTAATGCATCTTTTGAGACTAGTTTGAACGTTCTAACTCAAAGTCAGATTTTTGCCTTTTCTGCATAGGCATTGAGATTTCATACACTTTGAACTACACTAGGGGTTTCTAATTCACACAGCCAGTATGATAAATGGTAAGGCATCTTTTGAGACTAGTTTGAACGTTCTAACTCAAAGTCAGATTTTTGACTTTTCTGCATAGGCTTTGAGATTTCATACACTTAGAACTACACTAGGGGGTCTGTTTACTAAACGGCGCACTTGTACGGGGCGCACATGAGCGCTCTAAAAGATGTATTTAAGTGCTCTTAAGCGCCCCGTACGAGTGCGCGGCACATTAACGGGTCCCGCAAGCGTGCGCCGACAACGCGCACATTTGCGGGGCGGTAATGTGCGAAAGAGGCGTGCAAAGGCGAAATGAGGGCGGAGGAAGGCCCCCTAGGGGCGGAGAGACGGGGTCAGTGGGCGGAATGTGGGAGGGGAGAGACTCGCCGCACAGGAGCGTGCCCGAATCTGCAAAGAAATATAACGCCAGTGAAACACTCGCGTTAGAGGTGCTGTGCAGGGAAAAGAAACCGTTTCCGTCAGCAATGTGCAGCACAATAGTGGAAGCCCAAAAAACGTGAGCAGTGTGATCCATGTGCACAGATCAAACTCCGTAATGTCACAGGGCACTAACCACACGGGCGCCGCGCACCTTAGCGCATCTGTCAATCACAGCTTCTGTTCTTCACGACGGAACGCCCACTCCTTATACGGCACCCGCTCGGTACCGCGGACCGCACACCACCGGCCTTTTAGTAAACAGACCCCTAGGGGTTTCTAATTCACACAGCCAGTATGTTAAATGGTAAGGCATCTTTTGAGACTAGATTGAATGTTCTAACTCAAAGTCAGATGTTTGACTTTTCTGCATAGGCTTTGAGATTTCATACACTTAGAACTACACTAGGGGTTTCTAATTCACACAGCCAGTATGTTAAATTGTAAGGCAATCTTTTGAGACTAGTTTGAACGTTCTAACTCAAAGTCAGATTTTCGCCTTTTCTGCATAGGCTTTGAGTTTTCATACACTTAGAACTGCACTAGGGGTTTCTAATTCACACAGCCAGTATGTTAAATGGTAAGGCATCTTTTGAGACTAGTTTGAACGTTCTAACTCAAAGTCAGATTTTTGTCTTTTCTGCATAGGCTTTGAGATTTCATACACTTAGAACTACACTAGGGGTTCCTAATTCACACAGCCAGTATGTTAAATGGTAAGGCACCTTTTGAGACTAGTTGGAACGTTCTAACCCAAGGTCAGATTTTTGCCTTTTCTGCATAGGCTTTGAGATTTCGTACACTTAGAACCACAGTAGGGGTTTCTAATTCACACAGCCAGTATGTTAAATGGTAAGGCATCTTTTGAGACTAGTTTGAATGTTCTAACTCAAAGTCAGATTTTTGGCTTTTCTGCATAGGCTTTGAGATTTCATACACTTAGAACTACACTAGGGGTTTCTAATTCACACAGCCAGTATGTTAAATTGTAAGGCAATCTTTTGAGACTAGTTTGAACGTTCTAACTCAAAGTCAGATTTTCGCCTTTTCTGCATAGGCTTTGAGATTTCATACACTTAGAACTGCACTAGGGGTTTCTAATTCACACAGCCAGTATGTTAAATGGTAAGGCATCTTTTGAGACTAGATTGAATGTTCTAACTCAAAGTCAGATTTTTGCCTTTTCTGCATAGGCTTTGAGATTTCATACAGTTAGAACTACACTAGGGGTTTCTAATTCACACAGCCAGTATGTTAAATGGTAAGGCACCTTTTGAGACTAGTTTGAACGTTCTAACTGAAAGTCAGATTTTTGCCTTTTCTGCATAGGCTTTGAGGTTTCATACACTTAGAACTACACTAGGGGTTTCTAATTCACACAGCCAGTATATTAAATGCTAAGGCATCTTTTGAGACTAGTTTGAACGTTCTAACTCAGTCAGATTTTTGACTCTTCTGCATAGGCTTTGAGATTTCATACACTTAGAACCACAGTAGGGGTTTCTAATTCACACAGCCAGTATATTAAATGGTAATGCATCTTTTGAGACTAGTTTGAACGTTCTAACTCAAAGTCAGATTTTTGCCTTTTCTGCATAGGCATTGAGATTTCATACACTTTGAACTACACTAGGGGTTTCTAATTCACACAGCCAGTATGATAAATGGTAAGGCATCTTTTGAGTAGTTTGAACGTTCTAACTCAAAGTCAGATTTTTGACTTTTCTGCATAGGCTTTGAGATTTCATACACTTAGAACTACACTAGGGGTTTCTAATTCACACAGCCAGTATGTTAAATGGTAAGGCATCTTTTGAGACTAGATTGAATGTTCTAACTCAAAGTCAGATGTTTGACTTTTCTGCATAGGCTTTGAGATTTCATACACTTAGAACTACACTAGGGGTTTCTAATTCACACAGCCAGTATGCTAAATGGTAAGGCATCTTTTGAGACTAGTTTGAACGTTCTAACTCAAAGTCAGATTTTCGCCTTTTCTGCATAGGCTTTGAGATTTCATACACTTAGAACTACACTAGGGGTTTCTAATTCACACAGCCAGTATGGTAAATGGTAAGGCATCTTTTGAGACTAATTTGAACGTTCTAACTCAAAGTCAGACTTTTCTGCATAGGCTTTGAGATTTCATACACTTAGAACCACAGTAGGGGTTTCTAATTCACACAGCCAGTATGTTAAATGGTAGGGCATCTTTTGAGACTAGTTTGAACGTTCTAACTCAAAGTCAGATTTTTGTCTTTTCTGCATAGGCTTTGAGATTTCATACACTTAGAACTACACTAGGGGTTCCTAATTCACACAGCCAGTATGATAAATGGTAAGGCATCTTTTGAGTAGTTTGAACGTTCTAACTCAAAGTCAGATTTTTGACTTTTCTGCATAGGCTTTGAGATTTCATACACTTAGAACTACACTAGGGGTTTCTAATTCACACAGCCAGTATGTTAAATGGTAGGGCATCTTTTGAGACTAGATTGAATGTTCTAACTCAAACTCAGATGTTTGACTTTTCTGCATAGGCTTTGAGATTTCATACACTTAGAACTACACTAGGGGTTTCTAATTCACACAGCCAGTATGTTAAATAGTAAGGCATCTTTTGAGACTAGTTTGAACGTTCTAACTCAAAGTCAGATTTTTGTCTTTTCTTCATAGGCTTTGAGATTTCATACACTTAGAACTACACTAGGGGTTTCTAATTCACACAGCCAGTATGGTAAATGGTAAGGCATCTTTTGAGACTAATTTGAATGTTCTAACTCAAAGTCAGATTTTTTACTTTTCTGCATAGGCTTTGAGATTTCATACACTTAGAACCACAGTAGGGGTTTCTAATTCACACAGCCAGTATGTTAAATGGTAGGGCATCTTTTGAGACTAGTTTGAACGTTCTAACTCAAAGACAGATTTTTGCCTTTTCTGCATAGGCTTTGAGATTTCATACACTTAGAACTACACTAGGGGTTCCTAATTCACACAGCCAGTATGTTAAATGGTAAGGCATCTTCTGAGACTAGTTGGAACGTTCTAACCCAAGGTCAGATTTTTGCCTTTTCTGCATAGGCTTTGAGATTTCATACACTTAGAACTACACTAGGGGTTTCTAATTCACACAGCCAGTATGTTAAATGGTAAGGCATCTTTTGAGACTAGTTTGAATGTTCTAACTCAAAGTCAGATTTTTGACTTTTCTGCATAGGCTTTGAGGTTTCATACACTTAGAACTACACTAGGGGTTTCTAATTCACACAGCCAGTATGTTAAATGGTAAGGCACCTTTTGAGACTAGTTTGAACGTTCTAACTCAAAGTCAGATTTTTGCCTTTTCTGCATAGGCTTTGAGATTTCATAGACTTAGAACTACACTAGGGGTTTCTAATTCACACAGCCAGTATGGTAAATGGTAAGGCATCTTTTGAGACTAATTTGAACGTTTTAAATCAAAGTCAGATTTTTTACTTTTCTGCATAGGCTTTGAGATTTCATACACTTAGAACCACAGTAGGGGTTTCTAATTCACACAGCCAGTATGTTAAATGGTAGGGCATCTTTTGAGACTAGTTTGAACGTTCTAACTCAAAGTCAGATTTTTGTCTTTTCTGCATAGGCTTTGAGATTTCATACACTTAGAACTACACTAGGGGTTCCTAATTCACACAGCCAGTATGTTAAATGGTAAGGCATCTTCTGAGACTAGTTTGAACGTTCTATCTCAAAGTCATATTTTTGGCTTTTCTGCATAGGCTTTGAGATTTCATACACTTAGAACTACACTAGGGGTTTCTAATTCACACAGCCAGTATGTTAAATGGTAAGGCATCTTTTGAGACTAGTTTGAACGTTCTAGCTCAAAGTCAGATTTTTGCCTTTTCTGCATAGGCTTTGAGATTTCATACACTTAGAACTACACTAGGGGTTTCTAATTCACACAGCCAGTATGTTAAATGGTAAGGCATCTTTTGAGACTAGTTTGAACGTTCTAACTCAAAGTCAGATTTTTGTCTTTTCTGCATAGGCTTTGAGATTTCATACACTTAGAACTACACTAGGGGTTCCTAATTCACACAGCCAGTATGTTAAATGGTAAGGCACCTTTTGAGACTAGTTGGAACGTTCTAACCCAAGGTCAGATTTTTGCCTTTTCTGCATAGGCTTTGAGATAGAACTACACTAGGGGTTTCTAATTCACACAGCCAGTATGTTAAATGGTAAGGCATCTTTTGAGACTAGTTTGAACGTTCTAACTCAAAGTCAGATTTTTGACTTTTCTGCATAGGCTTTGAGATTTCATACACTTAGAACTACACTAGGGGTTTCTAATTCACACAGCCAGTATGTTAAATGGTAAGGCATCTTTTGAGACTAGTTTGAACGTTCTAACTCAAAGTCAGATTTTTGTCTTTTCTGCATAGGCTTTGAGATTTCATACACTTAGAACTACACTAGGGGTTCCTAATTCACACAGCCAGTATGTTAAATGGTAAGGCATCTTCTGAGACTAGTTTGAACGTTCTAACTCAAAGTCAGATTTTTGGCTTTTCTGCATAGGCTTTGAGATTTCATACACTTAGTACTACACTAGGGGTTTCTAATTCACACAGCCAGTATGTTAAATTGTAAGGCATCTTTTGAGACGAGTTTGAACGTTCTAGCTCAAAGTCAGATTTTCGCCTTTTCTGCATAGGCTTTGAGATTTCATACACTTAGAACTGCACTAGGGGTTTCTAATTCACACAGCCAGTATGTTAAATGGTAAGGCATCTTTTGAGACTAGTTTGAACGTTCTAACTCAAAGTCAGATTTTTGTCTTTTCTGCATAGGCTTTGAGATTTCATACACTTAGAACTACACTAGGGGTTTCTAATTCACACAGCCAGTATGTTAAATGGTAAGGCACCTTTTGAGACTAGTTTGAACGTTCTAACTCAAAGTCAGATTTTTGCCTTTTCTGCATAGGCTTTGAGATTTCGTACACTTAGAACCACAGTAGGGGTTTCTAATTCACACAGCCAGTATGTTAAATGGTAAGGCATCTTTTGAGACTAGTAAGAATGTTCCAACTCCAAGTCAGATTTTTGACTTTTCTGCATAGGCTTTGAGGTTTCATACACTTAGAACTACACTAGGGGTTCCTAATTCACACAGCCAGTATGTTAAATGGTAAGGCACCTTTTGAGACTAGTTTGAATGTTCTAACTCAAAGTCAGATTTTTGACTTTTCTGCATAGGCTTTGAGGTTTCATACACTTAGAACTACACTAGGGGTTTCTAATTCACACAGCCAGTATGTTAAATTGTAAGGCAATCTTTTGAGACTAGTTTGAACGTTCTAACTCAAAGTCAGATTTTTTACTTTTCTGCATAGGCTTTGAGATTTCATACACTTAGAACCACAGTAGGGGTTTCTAATTCACACAGCCAGTATATTAATGGAAAGGCATCTTTTGAGACTAGTTTGAACATTCTAACTCAAAGTCAGATTTTTGCCTTTTCTGCATAGGCTTTGAGATTTCATACAGTTAGAACTACACTAGGGGTTTCTAATTCACACAGCCAGTATGTTAAATGGTAAGGCACCTTTTGAGACTAGTTTGAACGTTCTAACTCAAAGTCAGATTTTTGCCTTTTCTGCATAGGCTTTGAGGTTTCATACACTTAGAACTACACTAGGGGTTTCTAATTCACACAGCCAGTATGATAAATGGTAAGACATCTTTTGAGTAGTTTGAACGTTCTAACTCAAAGTCAGATTTTTGACTTTTCTGCATAGGCTTTGAGATTTCATACACTTAGAACTACACTAGGGGTTTCTAATTCACACAGCCAGTATGTTAAATGGTAAGGCATCTTTTGAGACTAGATTGAATGTTCTAACTCAAAGTCAGATTTTTGCCTTTTCTGCATAGGCTTTGAGATTTCATACACTTAGAACTACACTAGGGGTTTCTAATTCACACAGCCAGTATGTTAAATTGTAAGGCATCTTTTGAGACTAGCTTGAACGTTCTAAGTCAAAGTCAGATTTTCGCCTTTTCTGCATAGGCTTTGAGATTTCATACACTTAGAACTACACTAGGGGTTTCTAATTCACACAGCCAGTATGTTAAATGGTAAGGCATCTTTTGAGACTAGATTGAACGTTCTAACTCAAAGTCAGATTTTTGTCTTTTCTTCATAGGCTTTGAGATTTCATACACTTAGAACTACACTAGGGGTTTCTAATTCACACAGCCAGTATGGTAAATGGTAAGGCATCCTTTGAGACTAATTTGAATGTTCTAACTCAAAGTCAGATTTTTTACTTTTCTGCATAGGCTTTGAGATTTCATACACTTAGAACCACAGTAGGGGTTTCTAATTCACACAGCCAGTATGTTAAATGGTAGGGCATCTTTTGAGACTAGTTTGAACGTTCTAACTCAAAGTCAGATTTTTGTCTTTTCTGCATAGGCTTTGAGATTTCATACACTTAGTACTACACTAGGGGTTCCTAATTCACACATCCAGTATGTTAAATGGTAAGGCATCTTCTGAGACTAGTTGGAACGTTCTAACCCAAGGTCAGATTTTTGCCTTTTCTGCATAGGCTTTGAGATTTCATACACTTAGAACTACACTAGGGGTTTCTAATTCACACAGCCAGTATGTTAAATGGTAAGGCATCTTTTGAGACTAGTTTGAATGTTCTAACTCAAAGTCAGATTTTTGACTTTTCTGCATAGGTTTTGAGGTTTCATACACTTAGAACTACACTAGGGGTTCCTAATTCATACAGCCAGTATGTTAAATGGTAAGGCACCTTTTGAGACTAGTTGGAACGTTCTAACCCAAGGTCAGATTTTTGCCTTTTCTGCATAGGCTTTGAGATTTCATACACTTAGAACTACACTAGGGGTTTCTAATTCACACAGCCAGTATGGTAAATGGTAAGGCATCTTTTGAGACTAATTTGAACGTTCTAACTCAAAGTCAGATTTTTTACTTTTCTGCATAGGCTTTGAGATTTCATACACTTAGAACCACAGTAGGGGTTTCTAATTCACACAGCCAGTATGTTAAATGGTAAGGCATCTTTTGAGACTAGTAAGAATGTTCCAACTCCAAGTCAGATTTTTGACTTTTCTGCATAGGCTTTGAGGTTTCATACACTTAGAACTACACTAGGGGTTCCTAATTCACACAGCCAGTATGTTAAATGGTAAGGCACCTTTTGAGACTAGTTGGAACGTTCTAACCCAAGTTCAGATTTTTGCCTTTTCTGCATAGGCTTTGAGATTTCATACACTTAGAACTTCACTAGGGGTTTCTAATTCACACAGCCAGTATGTTAAATGGTAAGGCATCTTTTGAGACTAGTTTGAATGTTCTAACTCAAAGTCAGATTTTTGACTTTTCTGCATAGGCTTTGAGGTTTCATACACTTAGAACTACACTAGGGGTTTCTAATTCACACAGCCAGTATGTTAAATGGTAAGGCATCTTCTGAGACTAGTTTGAACGTTCTAACTCAAAGTCATATTCTTGGCTTTTCTGCATAGGCTTTGAGATTTCATACACTTAGAACTACACTAGGGGTTTCTAATTCACACAGCCAGTATGTTAAATTGTAAGGCAATCTTTTGAGACTAGTTTGAATGTTCTAACTCAAAGTCAGATTTTTGCCTTTTCTGCATAGGCTTTGAGATTTCATGCACTTAGAACTGCACTAGGGGTTTCTAATTCACACAGCCAGTATGTTAAATGGTAAGGCATCTTTTGAGACTAGTTTGAACGTTCTAACTCAAAGTCAGATTTTTGTCTTTTCTGCATAGGCTTTGAGATTTCATACACTTAGAACCACAGTAGGGGTTTCTAATTCACACAGCCAGTATATTAATGGAAAGGCATCTTTTGAGACTAGTTTGAACATTCTAACTCAAAGTCAGATTTTTGCCTTTTCTGCATAGGCTTTGACATTTCATACACTTAGAACTACACTAGGGGTTTCTAATTCACACAGCCAGTATGCTAAATGGTAAGGCATCTTTTGAGACTAGTTGGAACGTTCTAACTGAAAGTCAGATTTTTGCCTTTTCTGCATAGGCTTTGAGGTTTCATACACTTAGAACTACACTAGGGGTTTCTAATTCACACAGCCAGTATATTAAATGCTAAGGCATCTTTTGAGACTAGTTTGAATTTTCTAACTCAAAGTCAGATTTTTGACTCTTCTGCATAGGCTTTGAGATTTCATACACCTAGAACCACAGTAGGGGTTTCTAATTCACACAGCCAGTATATTAAATGGTAATGCATCTTTTGAGACTAGTTTGAACGTTCTAACTCAAAGTCAGATTTTTGCCTTTTCTGCATAGGCATTGAGATTTCATACACTTTGAACTACACTAGGGGTTTCTAATTCACACAGCCAGTATGATAAATGGTAAGGCATCTTTTGAGACTAGTTTGAACGTTCTAACTCAAAGTCAGATTTTTGCCTTTTCTGCATAGGCTTTGAGATTTCATACACTTAGAACTACACTAGGGCTTTCTATTCCACACAAACCAGTATGTTAAATTGTAAGGCATCTTTTGAGACCAGTTTGAACGTTCTAACTCAAAGTCAGATTTTTGCCTTTTCTGCATAGGCTTTGAGATTTCATACACTTAGAACTACACTAGGGGTTTCTAATTCACACAGCCATTATGTTAAATGGTAAGGCATCTTTTGAGACTAGTTTGAACGTTCTAACTCAAAGTCAGATTTTTGTCTTTTCTTCATAGGCTTTGAGATTTCATACACTTAGAACTACACTAGGGGTTTCTAATTCACACAGCCAGTATGGTAAATGGTAAGGCATCTTTTGAGACTAATTTGAATGTTCTAACTCAAAGTCAGATTTTTTACTTTTCTGCATAGGCTTTGAGATTTCATACACTTAGAACCACAGTAGGGGTTTCTAATTCACACAGCCAGTATGTTAAATGGTAGGGCATCTTTTGAGACTAGTTTGAACGTTCTAACTCAAAGTCAGATTTTTGTCTTTTCTGCATAGGCTTTGAGATTTCATACACTTAGGGGCATGTTTACTAAAAACCGCTAATTTGCGCGCCGCAAAATAGCGCACTAAAAGCGGTACTTAAGAGCACTTAAATGGCCCGTAAACGTGCGGGTCACCACCGCACGCGTGCGCGTCACACGAACGCGCCCCGCACAAGTACGGGCCCGCAAATGTCCGATAGAGGCGTGGAAAGGCTAACGGAGGGCGGAGGAAGGCTCCGGAGGGGCGGAGAGACGGGGCTTATGGGCAGGGAAGGGGAGGGGAGAGGCGCCCCGCACATTATCGGGGCTGAAATCGCAAGTAAAAAATAGCGCGAGTGAAACACTCGCGGTACAGGCCATGTAAAGGGAAGGGAAACCATTTTCGTCAGCAATGTACACCTAAACCGGGGAAACCGTCAAAACGTGAGCAGTGTGATACATGTGCACAGCACAAAAGTGCAATTACAAATATCAAATGACCACCACAGAAATAGTACAAAGAGGAGGTCAGCTGGGGAACAGTGATAGTAAAGGGCAAAACCAAAAAACACACCCAGGAAAGCACCAAACATATAAATGAATTATGGAACGGTCTACGGAGCGGAGACCTTTCCCAACACACATTTCCTTCTTACGTTCGTTCCCTGTGAGTGGTGTTTATGGTTGCCCATCAATAGCAAGGTTGCCCAGTTTGTTTATATATCAACCCCCGTCTGCGGTGGTCAGTTCCGGGGCTCAGTTGCACGTTTGTCACCAGACAGGGTGAATGAGCCCACAGTAAAAATGTGCAGAGCAGGGTTTGCGACTCCATACTGCCAGGTTAACTATCTCCAGGGACTGCACTGTCTCTGTGGACACACTGTGGTGCAGCGGACAGAGCCACTACCTCTAGGACCATAAGGCACAGGATCAAATCCCAGCTGGGGCCCATGCCAGCCCAGTTCCTATGTTTTACCCACCACTAAACAAAGATAGCACAGACACCCCTGTATTGCAGGGAACATAAGCATGGTGCAAACACCCATATTTTGCCCTACCCCGCACACACCCCATAACAATGGGCATTACCCACAGCCCAGTCCCCCACATCCAGTCCCGGAGTGCCACAATGCAATCAGGGCATATGCATTCCCTGAGAGTAGGAATGCCATCATGTTGGCGGACGAGTACAGGTGGTGGAGGGGGCAGTGGCTGCTAGCCACAGAAGACAGTGGCCTAGCCATGTGCAGGCTGGCACCGTCCACTGCAACAGACAGGCCCTGTCGGATGTACAGTCATGGACTGCCCAGGGAATCAAGCACATCTGTGGCAACACAGTGGCGCACTGCACACAGACAGTGTGTGCAAGAACAGAAGGTCACAGGTTCAAAGCCCTGCCAATCCTCTCCACATATCTTTACCCACAAGTAATCCGTGATAGTAAGGACAAAACATTATTGCTGGGGACATACGCATTGCTCATACGCCAATTTTACACCCCACTGATCACAGACACCATGATGAGGGGCATTACCTAGAGCAGAGTCTCACAAATGCAGTCCCAGAGGACCACACACCATTCAGGTTCAATGCTGCCGCCCATACAAATGCCAGTGCTGTATATCTCTGCACCACCCCCATGGCATGTAGATGTAGCTAATGCATATTCATGAGGGACAGCAGGAAAACGCGAACAGTGTGTTGCAACCCTGGGCTGGATTTGGGAACCTCAGCCGTAAAGCAGCAGCCGACAGGGGCAGACACACCCACACCCACACCCACACCCACAGGCCCCAATGGCCAATGCCCCCTCGAGAGGCAGGACATCGGGCCCTGTGTGCATCTCACAATACTAGCATGTGAATACCTTAGCAATGTCACTGTACACCTGGGTATACGGTACACAGCTTCCAAACACTTGCTCTGAGTATTGGCAGATAGATATCCCTACGTCACGCACATTCTGCTCCTTGAGCTCCATCATGACAATCTGTCTGTTGACTGCAGTGGGTGCATCAGGTCTGGTCTCTGATAGCGTTTACCACCCTGGGGAGTGACTCAAAACAGTATTGCTACCATATCCATGCCTGTACTGTGCCCAGGACTGGTGTGGTGGCTAATGCTGACAAACGCCTCTACAGTAGCACAATGCTGGCATACGTGTGGGAGTGTGTGTCTGTCTATACAGTGTGTGTTGGCTGCAAACACCTTCCACAGCCCACACTGCCAGCACTGTTGGCAGTATTGGCCTGCCAATGTGCATAATGAGCAGCAAGGTACCATGGGTATAGCTCTGACAGGGCGGGTTGGCCAGAATGCATCTGCACAGGGCAGAGGGCACTGACTGGGATAGTGTAGTGGTTGCCCACCACCTACACATACATGGTGGCCTCTGTATGTGCTGCTGGGGTTGCACTCCACCCTGACTGTGCAGTGAAGACAACATGGCTAGGCACCCCCATAGTGAATGATAGTATGTCTCCCATGTGATATATATGGGTTTTGTGTCGGGGCCCAGTCAATGACTTAACTGCTGGTGTGCACTGCCATCCCAGTTCTGGGTGCATGCATTTCCAACAGGACTAACTAGCAGACATATGTCAGCTGGTGTGTGTCCTGATGGAGCGCCGTGCAGTGGCTGATGGCTTGCTGTAGGCGAAGATCAGATAGTGGTGGGGTGCAACTTAGCATATCAAGGCCTAATGTCTGTCAGATATTGTGTTATGGATGTGTATGGAGTTGCTGTGACAGCGCTGTAGGGTGTCTCTCCCACAGCAGGACTGGGGTTGATGGTCCACCCTACTGCTACCATTGCAGGGAGGTAGCATGATGATAAGAGACCCTGCTATCCAACCTGAGGGGGAGAAATGGTGGTAAAGAGCCCACCTAGGTCTCACATAAGGGGTGCCCCTGACTCTGCCCGACAGAGATATCCAAGGTGTCTCTGCAGAAACAACCTATCTCACAGATTAATAGTGCTGTGAAGCTCTGGCATGGCCTCATTCTGCCACGGAGGTTGTGGTGGACCTGGTCCTGGGTGCCCCCACGCACACTCAGGGTGAGCACAGTACCCGCACAATGTGACGGTGTGTAGCTACTCTGTGCCAGTACAACACCTACTCAGTACACCCTACCAGGCCGATGTGATGTGTGGGTGCACATGGACACTCCCACCTACCAAGCTGTGGAGATGCCGGGGTGCATTCCCGATCCTGTGTCTATCTGTGGACAGTTGATTTGCATGTGCAGTGCATCATGGGTATGGGTGGACTAACCCTATCCTGGCTACCACAACAGACTGTCTGTGTGGTGACATGCAGGCTCTCTGCAGCCAGCCAGGGGCTTGCTGGCAGCTATAGAGCTGTAGGCCAATGGGTACCTCATTGCCTGTGAAGTCAGAGGTCATGGGTTCAAACCCACAGTGGTGTAATTTTGTAGGGCGCTGCACAGGTATTTAACATTTAATGTGCAGATGTTGCTGGCAGCAAATCAACCCACAGCGTACTATACCCACATGGTGCCCTTGAGTGTGGTTGATAGGGCACACAATAGGCCATCTGTTAGTTTAGGTCCATATGAGGTGCACTAGTCTCCATCCGGAGACAAAACATATATGGTGCCCTATAGGGGACATGCAAGGGTGCCTTGGCGGACAGTGCACTCTAACATGTGCCTCATGAGCTGCCTCATGTCAACATGATGTGCGAGTGCGTTTGGTAGCTGTGCTAAATAAAGGAAAACTAAAAGCCACCCTACAGCACTACTCACCAAAAACATACTGCCTCAGCCAGCCCTGTGCACTGAGCACTGTGAGGGATCGAACCCCTGATCCGTGCACCATTGGTCAGTGTACCCACCATTGTGCTGTGTCCCTGTTACTGTGCTGACACATCAGTACGCCGCCTCATGGCCATCTGCGCGCGTCCCAAGCTGCTCACAATGAACAGTTTCCCGCACACTGCCGCCCCAAAAAACAGTGCGCCGCTTCATGCCGCCAAGAATGAATAGTGCGCCGCCTGCTGCTGCTCAAAATTAACACTGCTCCGCCCTATGCCGTGCAAAAGTAAGATGCCCCTAAAACACCTCTACCTATTAAAGGTGATGCCTCAGTCAGGCGTTTACGTTGTGCACAAAGGGGGTTTGAACACATGGCCCCTGCACCATTGGTCGGTGTCCCCACCATTGTACCACAGCTCTGTTGATATTGTGGTAGGCGACGGCCTATGATCCATGCTAATTGAACTAAGCAGACAGGCCTAAGCAGCTTGACCTGAAACTGAGGCCTGTAGTAAGGCCCAGAGGAATGAAAACCCCCCTGAATGATGACACCATAGAATTGAAACTTAACTCAGTTTAACTGAACATAGCTAAGCAGAAACGAAACTGAGAAAATATAGAAAAACATGTTTAATTGGTACTGATAAGGTGTGCTATGCTTCTATGGAATTAATTAACTCTGCAAAAAGCAAGGTTACAGTGCCCTGCTTCCCATATGTTTTAACAAGCTAAGCGACCTTGGAGGAGAGATGTAACAAGTTAGAGACACTGACCATTGTAATTGGGACTAGAAGGGGGGCAACCAGGTGCTGAGCCCAGACCAGGGTCCCGATTGGGTAGCCATATCAGTACCGGGACCAATAGATGGGTGAGAGGGGTTACTTGGACCAATGAAAGGTATGCCTATGTCTAGAATGGAGAAGCACGCTATAAAAGTTGTTGTGTTGCTAGAAACCATTGTGCAGCCATTTTGAAATTGCTTATTGCTTGAGCCATGTGCACATTAAACTGGCTTTGATCCTTGAAACGACTCCTTGTTTTATTTATTGCATGCTTATCTGCTGCTACATTTCGTGTGTGTCCAACAGCGCGCCACGTGGCCTTCCGGGCCGCAAATGTGGACCCCGGCCATTAGCGCCTGGCGCACCAGTCAGGCCGCGTTCGACCCCATGTTTTATCTCCACAGCCTGAACCCCACACTCCGTATATGGCACAGGCACACCAACGCGGCCCCGCACAATCTCAGGGTGCACTAAACATACTCCATTGGTGCCATGTGTGACTGCTGAGATCAATGCACATACATATCTCCAACACCCTAACCCTTGGGTGTGCAAGTTGCGTGCATTTCCAATGTATAACATAACATCCACGCAGCCATGAGGAACGCAATAGCAACACAATGTCTGGAGCGCAGCCATGCGGAGTGCATGTGCGCGAGCCGCAATGCGCAAATGCGGAGGTTGCGTCGTCAGCGTCGTCACGTCCAGAAGGGCAGAAAACAAAATGGCTGCCAGAATGCGCAAACCTGCATTCAGCCACACCGAACTTTGCCACCTGGCCGCATTGGTTGGGCCAAAGATGGAGAAGCTGTTCCCAGGGGCCGCCAGGGAAAAAACACAGAAAAGGTCCAGAGGGCCTGGGAGAGAATCAAAAGGCGTTTCAATCGTGTGGCAGACAACCAAAGGGAGGTGAGTGCATTGCCACAGGTCATAATTACCATAGACACAGACAGGGTTGTTTGCATCTGTCAATGGTGCTGTGTGTAGGTATTCCAGATCAGTAAAGTGTAGCTGGGGGACCCACATGCCAAGGTCTATATGTAATGAAAACAACTAAACCATCTAAATTGAGCTTATACTAAATAGTGAAACCACCAAACATTCAAAAGAGAGGTCTATATGTAGCACATATGAGTGTTTTGCCATCTACCCAGGTGTTTAGGGACGTAGTCACAAAGGGCATGATGCCATCCTGGAGTCCTTGCTGCTGCTGTGCTACAAAACACTGTAACACACCTAGCCCATAGAGCTGCCTGGGATGGGTCCAGAGACATCATGTGCAACTGGCCGTGTTCTGCATCCTCAGGGCTGCACACATTGGCCACCCTCAGGGGGTGTGAAACGTGCATCACATGGTCTGGCAGCCACCCTGGAGCTATGGGGTGTGTGCCAATGTTGGTCAGGGCAAAACCCCTATCACCAGGACCCTTGAGAGCCCATCAGAGTGGGCCCACCATCACCCTGGAGATATGGGGATGTCTACTAATGTTGTTTAACCCATCATCCCTGTCCCCAGGAGTACAGAGAAGCCTTCAAAGTGGGCCCTCTGTCATCCTGGAGTTATGGGGATGTCTACTAATGTTGTTTAACCCATCATCCCTATCCCCAGGGGTACAGAGAACCCTTCAAAGTACACTCCACCCACCCTGGAGTTATGGGGATGTCTACTAATGTTGTTTAACCCATCATCCCTATCCCCAGGGGTACAGAGAACCCTTCAAAGTACACTCCCACCCACCCTGGAGTTATGGGGATGTCCACTAATGTTGTTTAACCCATCATCCCTGTCCCCAGGAGTACAGAGAAGCCTTCAAAGTGGGCCCTCTGTCATCCTGGAGTTATGGGGATGTCCACTAATGTTGTTTAACCCATCATCCCTGTCCCCAGGAGTACAGAGAAGCCTTCAAAGTGGGCCCTCTGTCATCCTGGAGTTATGGGGATGTCTACTAATGTTGTTTAACCCATCATCCCTGTCCCCAGGAGTACAGAGAAGCCTTCAAAGTGGGCCCTCTGTCATCCTGGAGTTATGGGGATGTCTACTAATGTTGTTTAACCCATCATCCCTATCCCCAGGGGTACAGAGAACCCTTCAAAGTACACTCCCACCCACCCTGGAGTTATGGGGATGTCCACTAATGTTGTTTAACCCATCATCCCTGTCCCCAGGAGTACAGAGAAGCCTTCAAAGTGGGCCCTCTGTCATCCTGGAGTTATGGGGATGTCTACTAATGTTGTTTAACCCATCATCCCTATCCCCAGGGGTACAGAGAACCCTTCAAAGTACACTCCCACCCACCCTGGAGTTATGGGGATGTCTACTAATGTTGTTTAACCCATCATCCCTATCCCCAGGAGTACAGAGAAGCCATCAAAGTACACTCCCACCCACCCTGGAGTTATGGGGATGTCCACTAATGTTTTTTAACCCATCATCCCTGTCCCCAGGAGTACAGAGAAGCCTTCAAAGTGGGCCCTCTGTCATCCTGGAGTTATGGGGATGTCTACTAATGTTGTTTAACCCATCATCCCTATCCCCAGGGGTACAGAGAACCCTTCAAAGTACACTCCCACCCACCCTGGAGTTATGGGGATGTCTACTAATGTTGTTTAACCCATCATCCCTATCCCCAGGGGTACAGAGAACCCTTCAAAGTACACTCCCACCCACCCTGGAGTTATGGGGATGTCCACTAATGTTGTTTAACCCATCATCCCTGTCCCCAGGAGTACAGAGAAGCCTTCAAAGTGGGCCCTCTGTCATCCTGGAGTTATGGGGATGTCTACTAATGTTGTTTAACCCATCATCCCTATCCCCAGGGGTACAGAGAACCCTTGAAAGTACACTCCCACCCACCCTGGAGTTATGGGGATGTCTACTAATGTTGTTTAACCCATCATCCCTATCCCCAGGAGTACAGAGAAGCCATCAAAGTACACTCCCACCCACCCTGGAGTTATGGGGATGTCCACTAATGTTGTTTAACCCATCATCCCTGTCCCCAGGAGTACAGAGAAGCCTTCAAAGTGGGCCCTCTGTCATCCTGGAGTTATGGGATGTCTACTAATGTTGTTTAACCCATCATCCCTATCCCCAGGGGTACAGAGAACCCTTCAAAGTACACTCCCACCCACCCTGGAGTTATGGGGATGTCTACTAATGTTGTTTAACCCATCATCCCTATCCCCAGGGGTACAGAGAACCCTTCAAAGTACACTCCCACCCACCCTGGAGTTATGGGGATGTCCACTAATGTTGTTTAACCCATCATCCCTGTCCCCAGGAGTACAGAGAAGCCTTCAAAGTGGGCCCTCTGTCATCCTGGAGTTATGGGGATGTCTACTAATGTTGTTTAACCCATCATCCCTATCCCCAGGGGTACAGAGAACCTTCAAAGTACACTCCCACCCACCCTGGAGTTATGGGGATGTCTACTAATGTTGTTTAACCATCATCCCTATCCCCAGGGGTACAGAGAACCTTCAAAGTACACTCCCACCACCCTGGAGTTATGGGGATGTCCACTAATGTTGTTTAACCCATCATCCCTGTCCCCAGGAGTACAGAGAAGCCTTCAAAGTGGGCCCTCTGTCATCCTGGAGATATGGGGATGTCTACTAATGTTGTTTAACCCATCATCCCTGTCCCCAGGAGTACAGAGAAGCCTTCAAAGTTGTCTCCCTGTCATCCTGGAGTTATGGGGATGTGTACTAATGTTGTTTAACCCATCATCCCTGTCCCCAGGAGTACAGAGAAGCCTTCAAAGTGGGCCCTCTGTCATCCTGGAGATATGGGGATGTCTACTAATGTTGTTTAACCCATCATCCCTGTCCCCAGGAGTACAGAGAAGCCTTCAAAGTGGGCCCTCTGTCATCCTGGAGTTATGGGGATGTCTACTAATGTTGTTTAACCCATCATCCCTATCCCCGGGGTACAGAGAACCCTTCAAAGTACACTCCCACCCACCCTGGAGTTATGGGGATGTCTACTAATGTTGTTTAAACCCATCATCCCTGTCCCCAGGAGTACAGAGAAGCCTTCAAAGTGGGCCCTCTGTCATCCTGGAGTTATGGGGATGTCTACTAATGTTGTTTAACCCATCATCCCTGTCCCCAGGAGTACAGAGAAGCCTTCAAAGTGGGCCCTCTGTCATCCTGGAGTTATCGGGATGTCTACTAATGTTGTTTAACCCATCATCCCTGTCCCCAGGAGTACAGAGAGGCCTTCAAAGTGGGCCCTCTATCACCCTGTGGATATGGGGCTGTTTGCCAATGTGGTTTAAACCATCCCCCCTATCACCAGGTGTACACGGAGCCCAGCTGGGTCGGGCAGCAAGCACCATGGGGATATGGTGCAGTATGCCTATGCTGTTGGAACCTGTCCCTCCATCACCAGGGGACCTGATAGCTGCCTAATTATTCCTGGGCAACACCCTGTTCTCAGTTTGTATCTTGCTGATGTGGTGCTGTAGGACACACCAGACCTAGGGGGGTGGGAAAGCAGACTGTGACGGAGGGTATGTCAGTCGGATATGTTTCTAGGCTATGGTGGGTAGGTTGCACATCTCACACACAGTCCTTGGGGTGCACGACAGTCGGCCTGTGAGAACGACAGCTGACGAGCACTCACATAGTGATGATCTCACACCTCCCACAGCCATTTCAACTCATGTGGAGACACACACAGGGGTGCAATATTTGATCAGGCGCAGTCCAACAGGTATCCCATCCATACCGGACTCTGAATCGCACTGCACTGTGTTGACAAGGGAACCATGGATGGTCAAATAACACCTCCACAGGGCCCACACACAATGGGATCCTCTCCCATGCTCGCACAACTAGGGTGCCCCCACCAGTGGGGACCATGTTCCACACCTCCAAGTCCTACTCATTACTACATACCTGTATCAGCTGATAACCCTGAAAATAAGGGATCTGTCAACACATACACAACATTGCCCCCAGGGGATGTGACACCCTCGCACACACTCCCTGTCCCTCTCACACTCTCCCACCCCCTATACCCCACCCCTTTGTCTCCCTCTCTCCCCCACCATTGCAAACATGACGTGCCTAGGGTGATGATATGGGGTGGGGGGTGGGGAAGCCTGTAGGTGCTGGGCAATGCTGCTGGCTGGTGTCCCATATGATGATGCCTGCAGACCCCCGACAGGCGCCGTGGGTCCCGCCCTCACACTCATAGGCAGGCCTATGCACACATTTCCCAGGGATCACCTGTCACAAGTGTGTGACTGTGCAGGAAATACAGAACACACAGCAGGGCACACGGAGCAGGGTGACAGTGGCCAACCATGAATATGGGTATGTTAACTATCCACCTGTGCAGAAGGGTAGGTAATGACCCCAAACAATGTTTGTTTATCAACAGGTGGAGGATCTGAGGAAGAAGGTGCGTGAACTACGGCAGTTCCATGGAGACTTCCTGGCGCGCTATAGCAGGGGGCCACAGACACCCAATGATGGTGAGACTGGACAGGCATGACTCTCAGTTTATGATGTCACATTGGCCCACCAACGTGTGTGTTTAATGCATCTGTAGATGTGTAACGTAACACTCATGTACGTTTTGATATGTCTGTTAACTTTAACAGGGGGAGAGGAAAGCAGCGGCGAGGGCCACACATCGGCCTACTCACTCCGGCGGCCCACCACCCACCGTGCAAGGGAGGTGGAGGTGGTGGTGGTGGAAAGCGAGACGGAGGTGGAAGAGGGATCCCAGATCGAGCTGGCGGAGGAGGAGACGGAGGAGGAGCAGCAGATGGGGGAGGGGGGGAGGAGGAGAGGGAGGAGGAGCAATGGACGGTGGTGGGGGGTGATGAGATGGGAGAGGAGGAGAGGCCCCCACAGGCACACCCAGAGGGTGATGCTGCTGGCAGGAGGGCGGCTGCGGGTGAGGGGGGCAATGTGCAACCTGTGTGTGGGGGGGTGCTGGGTTGGGCAGAGAGGGTGGCTGAGAGTGTTTTGGGGGGAGGACAGGGTTGGGGGGGGTGCGGGGGAATACAGCACAGCACAGGGCTACGTGGGCCCCCGTCAGACACTGCAGGTGGAAGCTGGGGATAGGCGTCGTCGCACAAACATGTCATCCACGGCCCACGGCATATTGCATGCACATGCCAGCACACAGACCACGGGCACCATTTGCCTATGTGCTGGCAGGTGCATGCATGATGTGCTGGGGGCAATTGATGATGTGCGGCGCGACGTACGCCTAGTCTTTCATGCACTGCAGTGTCTGACGGGGGCTGTCCGGCAGGTGTCCGCCGATGTTGCGCAGCTGCAATGTCGGCGGGCATCTGCCGAAGGGCGTCACAGGCACCTCTGAGAACACCTGTGATGTGCACATGTGCCCTGTGCTGTGCTGTGTTCCACGCACAAAATGGGGATGTTTGTGTGGTGGCATGTTGCCAATGTTTAAATGTTCTATAATAAACATTTGTTTTTGTTATGTGGAAACATGGTCATGTGTCTCCCTCAACCACCCACCATGGATGAATGCCTGGGATATGTCTGTGCATCTGGACAGGCTGTGGAGGCTGACATGGCTGGCAGACATGGACTGCTTACACATGCCGTCATGGGGCGTAAACGTGTGCAGTGGCTAAGGGCCAGGGAAGCCGCATGGGATGTTGAAGTGTGAGGGGGATCCCAGAAACAGCCATGCTGTTGGGTGGATTGAACTGCTAACAAATGTGTCAGCGGAGGGAGGAAGCCAACATAAGCATGCTACGCATGTCTGCCTGTGCCACATGCATGCCTTGGGGGGGTGCCAGACATGTTCCCACTGTTGTCTTTGATATAGGCTATGACCACAAATATGGAACCAGGTATGCTGGCAGAGGGGGGGAGGGGGGTGATGCCGCTGACGACAGACCATGAGGTATGGGAACAGTACACCTCAGACAACATGGGTCAGTGTGTGTGTGGAGAACCCCTACAGCCAAGGGGCTGTGACTATGGACTGTGTAGGTGACACATAGCATGTCGTGCCGTCTGTTCTGCAACACCTGGTGGAGCAGCTAATGCGACAGCAAGGGTCTGCTGATCAGCGACACGACATGCATGTGGACACCACATAGGGGACCAAAGGGACACAAATTGCAATGACACGTATCATGTATGTTGTTCAAAACATTTATTTACACACCTAGGAACCACGGCGTGGCCTGCCCTTTCTGGCACGTCGCAAAACCCTACCCCCTTGTGCTGCACCCTCCCCCTCATCTTGTGCTTGTGGAGGTGGTGGCGGTGGTGGTGGCGGTGGTTGTGCATAACTCTGCAGTATGGCACGTATCCCCTCCAGGGCCACACACATTCTTTCAAGTGGCATGTCCCTGATATCCTGCCGCAAGTGGCAAATCTCCAGCGTGTTGGCATCGATAGACTGGCGCACAGCTGCCAATTCACGACAGATGCCTGTAGGGGGGAAGCAAGGGTGGTGTGTGATATACCTCCCAAGAAACACACAACAAGATGACTCATATAACACATGATTGTCATTGTGACTGTACAAACTATAGTATGCACGCGGATATGGTTATGAACACGCAATGTCAGAAAGGTGTATGTCAATGCCACACACAGCACATGGTTGATCTATGTGATGTGGGTGGCACACACAGGGATACACAGGTTGCCCACACACCCCCACGTGCTGCAGATATTGGAATAGGCCTGTGGACACATAGCACACACATGTCCAGTGTGCAGTGTGGCGGAGCGTGTTCGATGGACAGCAAACACACCTGTGGATACGTCGTGCTGCAGAGAGATAGAATGTGCACAGCCAACCCATGTGGGAGCACATTTGGGGGGATACACACAGTATGGACAGGGTACAGGTGTAGCGCCATTGACTATGAGGGATGGGGTTCGTGCAGCAGGATCACATCCCGTACATGGGCAGGTCCACCAATGCCACATGTGTCTGACGGCAGAGGGGTCCACATACACCCAGTGGTGAAGGATCTGGGGTCAGATAACAGTGCATGTACACCTTGGTACACATGTGGAGGATGCACAACGTGCATGGAGAGGACCAGATGGTGCAGCACAGGGTGACACAACGCAAAATGGCGACTACAGGGTCATGCTGAGCATGCAACAGCATGTGGTGAGCCCTCGGGAGGAGTGAGTCACAGAGATAGGGGGGGGCCCTCCCTTAATGTGTTTGGCAGCAGGGGTGCCACCTGTGAGCTGTCTAGTCCATCAGGACCCAGCATGGGGCACCAGATAACCTGTGTGATCCGGGGGGTTCATCACAAACCATGCATTGTGCACCTCAGTGTCACATATACATGAACGGGACATGTTGCGAGCCCTGTCTGTATGTCCACCAGCCTAACGTAATTGTGGACATACATGCTGCCTCCAGGGACCTGTAAGCCTCCCAAACCATGGGTACAGGATCCTAGACCGTGTCCTGTCTGTACATCGTGCTATATGTGTGTCTGATGTCATTCCAACTGAGAGTGTCATGTGGTAGGAGTGGTCTACACCTGGTGATGCAGACCGTAGGGGATGGGGTCTGTGTGACGGTGCATGACAGACATGTATGTTTATTTACTTATTGTTTTGAAGTACTTTAAAACGTTTATATACCGCGCTATTTGTTATCAGTGCGGTTTACATACAACAAGGGTGCACAGTCAGAAGCCTGTTCTGTGCTTACATTGTAACAGGAGTTTAAACTTGGAACATACATTGTAACAGGAGCATAAACCTCGAGCAACAGGGGAACTATAAACATATGTACAAAATATAAGTAGATTTGGATTGTATATACAGGAGGTCTAAGGCGGGTTCAAGATACTTGTGACAGGGTGCGGTTTGTAGACATTGGCAGGTGGGTGAGATGAGGTGGGGTGGATGCATGAGCAAAGTGAAGTAGGAAGATGTGGTGTTTCATTGCCTTACGGAACTGCATAAGGCCTTTGATGGATCTACTTTCAGGTGGAAGTTCGTACCAACATTTTGGGGCATAGAAGGCGAATGTCCGTTTCTTGGGTCTAGGTATGTCATCTCTGATTCCCCATGGCCCATGTGACAGTTAACATGAGTAGTTACTGGGCCACGGCTGGGCTACAGTGCTGAAGCTCAGTTGTGCAAGTGCTATGCTATTCGTGGGGTATTGTCACACAACATGATGCAGCTGAAACTGCATACCTAGTAGGTCTGCATCCATAGGTGTACACTCACCCTAGGCTCAATGTTCCCTCTAATTGTCTGTAGGCTGTGTGCGCATAACATATCAGCTGTGCAGCTTTTGCAGCAAGGTTCAATTGTTGTGCGCCACATAACGACACTCGGAGTTATATACTTTAAGATTTGACTACACGTCAGCATACAGTATGTACACCACATTGATTTTAATTAAATGAAATGAATATGGACAATTACTAAATGAAGCGGAATATGTCTAGTAATTACAATCCCAACTTTTAACTTTTAAGGATGACTATGTTGTTTTCTATCAGAATCAGGACCATACGTTTTGTGCGCTCTGCTGTAAAGTATGTGCGCTCACTCGGCGAGGTGTGTGCGCGTGCACACGCGCACAGCTTAGAGGGAACAGTGCCTAGGCTGTTATGGTGTGTGTCACATTAACATCCGCTAACATACGTCGTAACATTGCTTGTTGGGCAACTGTATCCCGTCTACTGGAGACACACATGTGACAGCTTTGGACGGTATATTGTCACATCCAGCACAGACACACCCCACACAGAGAGTAGTGGGTTGTGCGTTGTGCCTGTCACGTTCCGTTTTTACCAGTGGTCCCTCTCAGCTGTGCACATGTGTGTGCGCACACGACTTGCCGAGCAATCACACTACTGTATGACATAGCCCACGGAGAGAAGGTATGTGAGTCAGCTCAACAGCAACAACTACGTGCTCAGATGTCTAGATGTGTGTGTAGGTATGGTTTGCACAGGTTATACCATAGTTTGTACTGCATGCATTGTGCTGCACATACTGCATCCGGACATGTACTCCACAGGTAGGTTGTGTACACCCCATTGCCTCTCTGTGGTGTGTAACACATTAACATTAATGCCATGGGATGCACAGCTGATATCTAATGGGCACACTGCATACAGAACATTGGGGGTGACATTGCTTCTCACCCACCTTCTGCATCCTGCCGTGAGGATGTTGCATGGGCTCTGAGCTCCCCCATGAGGTCATCCTCGACCACATCATCCTGCTGTGGTGGTAGGCCGGTACCTGTTCGACTAGACACCATTGGTGGGTAGGTGCTCATCTGTGGCTGCAGGGGACTCTCCCCGGAACATGGGCATGCCACCGACATTACAGGCTCCGCCTCCTCCTCCTCCCCCTCCAGGATGTGAGGGACGGCCACATCATCCCCCTCCTCCGCACCCTCCTCGTCCACCGCACCCTCCTCCGCATGTGTCAGCATGGTGCTGTAGTCACCTGTATTGTGGGCAAACACAGATAGCACACATATGTTTACGCACTACAGCTATGTACACGTGTGTGCTGCAGACAACACATACCTGATGGTGTGGGGACCCAGCATGTGTGCTGCATACAGGGCCCCCTACACACCCCCATACCTGTCTGTAGCCAACATGTACCTGCCCCAGGGGAACAGGTGTGTGTTTTAGGTCCGCACACCTAGTTTGTTTCCCATGCCTCAGCTACAGCTATAATTGTGCAGTGATCCCCCATGCCGTCTGTCACCCCATCTGGCCAACATCTGTCCACTCACGGCTGCTCCTTTCTCACACTTCCACCTGTATTTTCTACCCCGTGTTTGATTGTGCATGCCATTGAGCAGGCCATATGTCCCTGGGACATACTGTGAGCATACTGCTACATGTGTCTGGCAGTGACCTACTGTGCATCGAGCAGCTAATGTAAAGCATCTTGTGCCCATTGACAGGCACATGTATCAATGTGCGTATGGTATGTCACATAAACATGCACCCCTCACAGGCCAATGCTATATTACAGGGGATGAGGAGCACTGTTGGGGGGGGGGTAGGTAAGGGCCTGGTACACGTGGAGATGTTTGTGACAGGTCAGGGGCCTGAGGGGATGAGGGACACATGTTGATTGTGTCCCTGCAGCATGGCAGGCAAACAGTGTGACGCCAGACAATACAAAGGCGTGTGGAGCTCTGAGGGACAGACACATATTATCTTTAGAGACATATGTCATTGTCCCAACACAGGCCATGTTTCCGTGACGTCCACAGGGGCTGAGGGTCGACAACACATCTGCCGTTATCGCATCCGCAACCGTGTATTACTACACCTTGCCAATGCATTGTCATATGCCGGCGACAGGGAAGGTCCCCATACAGTATGCTGTTCTTGGGGGACTGCTGTAATGCCAGGCGTACATACAATGCTGTGGAGACCGCTTTTACCGCCATTCACTGTGCTATCCACAGCCTTTACAACAACGTCACATATGTCCACATCTTTTCTACCTTGCTCAGATGTACGTGTGCGGTGAGGGAGGGTGCTAGCACAGTTATAGATTTAACGGATTATGTGATCTGCATTGCCTCTATGCCTGCCATATCTTCAGTCACCAACTGCTCCATGATGTAGGTGAACCGTTCCGTTCGACCGCTGTTAAAGGTTTGTGGCCAGGGTGTAGGTGTACATGTATGAATGAGGTGGAGGAGCACATGTCAGGGACACGTACTGCCCCTGCGGCTGCCAGCACAACCAAGCATATGTTGGGTACGTGGCATTTGTGTTTGCCACAACTATGTATTTGTCCTACAGGTCTCCCAGAGTCTTTGTATTGGCTTGATGTTACCTTTGGGGTGCGCGTGTGTGTTTGTGTTGGACAGGAGTGTGCAGGGGTACAGCACAGACCCCTGACACCAGCATGGGTACATGATGGGGCTTGGTAGAGATTTATGGGGGTGCATGTGCAAATGTCTGCCATCTACACAATGGCTATTTCACCAAGGTATGGAGAGGTGAAATATATGCGTAGCATACGTACCTGCATGCGGATCTGCTGTATCCAGGGCCACAGGAAGGCCATATGTGTATATTGGCCCAAGCCTGTCTGCAAGCTGCTGCTCTAGGGGCGTGAGCATGGATGGTAGGGGGCCCCCTCCACCTGTGCCACTGGCATGCTGTCGTTCTGCACACAGGTGCTGGCGCACCCCTCTTTTGATATCAGAATACCTCTTCTTTAGACAGTCAATGTCCCGCAGGGGGCCTCCTACCTCGGCAACTGCTCTGCGTATCTCCTCCCACACCGCATTACGGCCTGCTGTACTTGTGCGGCTGCTCTGCCTCCCAAACAGAGCATCATAGTTCTCGAGGACCGTAGCGAGGAGGTTGTGGTTCTCAGAATCTGAGAACCGTGTGGCCCTCCTCCTCTGGGTCTCAGGTACAGGGGCCCTTTTCCTCTTCCCAGTGTGGCGGCTGGGTGCAGCCTGGCCCTGTGTTGATGGCCCTGCGTCTGGCTCAGCCGCCATAGCCCCTGCCTCCTGCGCAACTGGTTGCCGCACCTCCTGCACTCCCTCACCCTCCCTTTCCCTCATCCTTTCTCTGTCACTCTCTCTATCACTCCCTCTATCCCTCTCCCTCCCTCTCTCTCTCCCTCTCTCCCACCCTCCCACTATCCCACTCAATTTCCCTCTCTCTCTCTCACTCACCCTCACCATCACAGTGCCACTTCCACTCTCCCTATGTCTCTCACTCTCCCCCTGCCGCTCCATCGCCCTCCTCTCCCCACTCCCCTGGCCACACGCAACCTCACCTCACCTCACCCCTTCTCCCACTCCTACGCCACACACGTCACAGACAAAACAGATGTGAGCACAATACTACAAACACAACACAATAAACTGAACAGTACACACCACAATACAGAGACAATTGACGACACTCCACTACACTGACACCTGCTCCAATACCTCCTGCTCTCACACTTCGCTATCCTACCTCTCACTCCTCACTCATCCCTCAACGTGCAACAGGCGCGCAGGGTGATTTATACGTTTTAGACGGTTACCTACATTGCGCATGTGCAACTGTGCCACGGCGCTGCTTGTGCGCGGCGCGTATGTGACATTGCGCATGGGCGTGCGTTGGTGGATGTGTGTGTGCGCGATACGCATGTGCAGCTGTTAGCGCATGTGCGTTTGAGTGCGTGTGACGTCACGCACGTGACGCATACGCACAGGCGACGCATACGCCCATGCGTAACGAGTTGCACATGCGCGCCGCCCACAGACAGACGCCCATGCGTAAGGGGTTGCACATGCGCGCAACACACACACAGACGCAAATTAGGGCATTGCTGCACATGCGCGCCGCGCACGGCCATAACCGCGCATGCGCAAGGTACGTACAACATAACCTGGATAAATATGACTGCAGATTAGGTCCACATTGAGGGTTGTTTCGTAGGCGCGGTGTATGTTGGTTGTGAGTTACAGGGAGAGAAAGGCAGCTGTAGTGTATTGGATTCTGTGTGTCTGTATGGTATTGTTCTGTATTTCTCCGTTTACTGTGCTGTATTGTGTGGATCTAGTCTTGTGTGTTGTCTGCTGTAGTTGTGCTGTACGTTACATTGTATTGTGCTGTTTTGTGTGTCTCCTTTCATGTGTGGGTTGTAAGGTGTCCAGTGTTTAGGCAGGTGTGGGTGTGTTTTTGTGTGTGTGTTTGTGTGTGTCTGTAGTTCATGGCGGCTGTTTATGTTGCTGCATGTGCCCTGAGACGTGGGCGGATGCTGCGGTTGCAGGACAGGGGAGATGGTGCCCATGGGGCTGAGGCACAGGGCATGGGTGTGGACCCGCAGCAACTCAGACCTGCAGCTGTGGGGGTGGTCCACACAGGTGCGGTGCGTGGACGACGCAGACGGCGTGCTGAGGTGCAGGCTCGGCAGCCTCGCCTCTACAGGCCCAGAGCCCAGCTCCAGGGCATGCGTGAGGACCTGGTCATCTCCCTGTACCGACTGAGCACAAGGGCTATTCGGGAGCTCTATGAGGATCTGCGACCTGACCTCGAGCCCCTGACTGATCGGTCACATGCCATACCAGGTTTAGTCAAGCTCCTTGCTGCCTTACATTTCTTTGCCTCTGGCTGTTTCCAGTCATCTGTGGCTGCAGTGGGTGGCATGAGCCGCCCCACCTTCTCACGCTGTCTCCATCAAGTACTGCGTGCCATGGTCAGCCGGGTGGGGAATTACATAGCCGTTCCTCACATTGGGCAACAGTGGGGGACCCTGAACCAGGCCTTTGAGGCGTTAGCTGGGATACCACACGTGATGGGAGCTATTGATTGCACACATGTTGCCCTGGTCCCGCCTAGAGACAGGGAGGTGGTGTTCCGCAACCGCAAACACTACCATTCCCTGAATGTTCAGGTTGTATGTGATGCTAATCTGCATATTCTGAATGTGGTCCCGCGGTTTGCAGGGTCCACCCATGACTCCTATATCCTGCATCACTCAGCACTGTTCAGGCACTTTGAGGAGGGACAATATGGGGACTGTATATTGCTGGGTGAGTATTTCCATCTAACCTATTATGTGCTGCATATATGTATTGGTTTATGTAACATCTGTTATATAGGGCGCTGTTTGCCAGCTTTGCATTTGAAAACGTACCTCACGTTCAAAAGACATATGACTGTTATGTGTTTACATTGTTACAGGAGTGTATATGTGGATTAACAGGGGACCTAATTTGCATTGAGACATCAGGATTGTGATACGGTTTGATCATACCCTGCTCATGTTGTTCTGGGAACTAAGCTCAGGTGCAGATGTGTGTCCTGTTGGTGGATTGGTACTAGTGTGTGTGTGTGACATCTGCCCACATGTGGGGGGGGGGAAGGTTGCTGCCCTTCACACACACCTGTGATGGCGGCTCATTTTCTGGTCCTTTTGTTATTTCATGTAACGTTTATGTTCTGGACAATCCATACACCTAACCCTTGTCATGTGTGTGTGAGGTCCACACACTCACTCAGTACTGGGTTGTCACCCCGGGGGTCGCGTATATACTGGGGGGGGGGGGGACTACATATGATGGGTTTCCCTGACCTTTGCATCTGCGAGTACAGTTTTGCATATGGATGGTCATGCATTTGGCCTGTTTCACCGCAGGAGAGATACCTTTGGCCACTGCAGATGTGTGGGACATAGGCGACGTTGTATGTGCTGATCCTAATGTTGTTGAGCATTGTGGACAGGTGACAGCAGGGGCAAGGGACTACATGGGTGATTACAGAGAGATATTGGTCACACATACCCAGGTAGGTGCTCTGCCTCTGTCCATGTGATTGGTGCAAGCTCATGTGGGCTACGGTGTGCACCTCTGTGGGCCACAGTTTAAAAAGGCTCAGAACATGATGGAGACAGTGCAGAGGGTGGCTACTGGAAGGATAGGTGATTAGCAGGAACCAGCATATGGAGTCAATATGCTCATATTTGAGATGTGGACCTTGGAGGACAGGGGGTATAGCGGTGATGTGGTTGTGACCCTGTCAGACCTCCCTGGCATACATGGTCTGGGTGCGAGGCTCCATCGGATTACATCACAGTTTTGGGTTGTGTACATTGCTGACATATACGTTGAACAGGTGATATGTGCATTGGTGGTATAGTCTAACGTTGGAGGTGGTCGAGATGAGGACAGGAACTGCAGTACAATACGCATGTGCCACACATAGAGGATTTCTATAGGTATAACTGGGACTGGTTTTTTTATGGCAGTATGTACAGGCTCCATAGGCCATGTTTACCATTTATATCAACATATGTATATGTTTCACAAATGCATAGTTGGTGTGTCATATATGTCTGTCAGGATGTGTTCTGCATTTGTTTCGCATGTCCATACCTGTGTACATGAGAGGTAACATGCACTCATGCATTGACATGCAACATTTCTTTCTGCAGGTGATGCAGGGTATGGGTGTCGCCCCTGGCTGCTGACCCCTGTGCGTCATCCACGGACACATGCAGAGCGGAGGTACAATGAGGCCCACGCCTCCAGCCGCTCTGTCATAGAGCGCACCTTTGGCGTGTTGAAAAGTCGCTTCAGGTGTCTGGATAGGACAGGCGGGGCCTTACAATATAGACCTATGACTGTGGCAGAGATTATCATTGCCTGTTGCATCCTGCACAACATTGCTCTCAGGCACAATATTCCTGCAGAGATTAATGAGGATCTGGATGATGATCCACCATGCCCCCCTGTACGTGCCAGTGGTGACACACAAGAGGGCACAGCGGTCAGGCGGAGGTTGATTGCAGAGATCTTCTCTGGTACGTATTGCATATATTCCCACATATGTGCTGTTCTGTGTGTGTGATGGTCATAAAGGTTTTTGTGTGGGAACATATCACCTTCAGGTGCAACACTGCATTGTCATTCAACTTAACATCCCACGGTCACATATAGCCATGCGTGTGTGACCAACAATGTGGCCGCGGCACAACAGCAGCTGTTGGTGTATTATGTGTGTGGGTGTTGCTACACCTTTCAGATACTTTGTGGGTCACATTCCCAGTTAGTTGGTGGTGGTGATAGCAGTTGCTGTGAAAAGAAGAGTTCGTTGGTTTCATGGTCTGGATGGAGCACGGTGGCAGGCATATGTTGCGGTAGTCACAGTGGGAGGGATGACCCTGTTTGTGGACAGTTCCCCTGCGGGGTATTTGTTTCTATTGTACACCTTTTGTCCACTTGTGTGGGTGTTATGCTTGTGTGAGCTGGCTATGTGTGTATGTTGGCTAGGTGTGGTGACACATGTCATACATAGCACAGAGCACATGCTTATGACTGCTTTCCAATGATGTTATTAATTATGTGCGACGGTTGTTAATGCAACCCCACAGTGTGCCCTGATGTATACCTTATCACGTAGCCTTGACATGGATGTGTGGCAGGAGGGGGACCTGCGCTGTGTGCAGCCAGGAGGCCATATCATTGATAGCAGCTGTATTGTGGAGTGGCCAGTCAGTGCATTGTTGCATATGTACACACATACAGAGGTGATGGACGTCAGATCAGCAAAGGGTGGGTTACAGTAGCCAAGTGGTACGCTGCATGTGTGTGTGTATATTCAGTTTAGAGGTTGTCCATGAGGAACATGGCATGTGTAGCCGATGCTATCTCAACATATGCCACATTGCTGGATGTGTCATCAGACTCTGGGATTTGTATGCAGAGGATATGGTAAGGGCTGTTATTGTAGCTGACTTTGAATGGAGGTTTGGACATGTTCCTGCAGGACAGGTTAATAGACCACTATAGAAGTAGCTACCCCGGATAATCGGTGCTTGACACAGTACAGGTATTGTGGGACCTGTGTCTTTTGGGGATACAGCTAGGTACGTATGACCTAGATTGGCCACTGTTGGATACAGGATACTGTGATGTCTGCTGCTCGGAAAAACCCAGTATGACGTATGGCATATCTTACATGCTGTGGATGTGTGTAGGGCAGGATAGCACAGTCCACATCAGCAAGTACCTTACGGACCTTGCAAGGGATGTTACGTCCACATACACACAGACACCTAGATGACAGTTATTTGGTTATGGTGCACATATAGGCCATCCATGGTTTGACATTCGCACTCTCACACAGTGGGATGACATGCAGCCATTATGGTCAGGTCACAGGCAGACATGGGGGTGTGGTTTTACAGACGTGGCGCTGACATTGCCATCTATTTGAGCGCATCATCAGCACACAGCTGTCAATAATATTTGGGGTGTGTGAGGTACACTGCAGGATATGTCTTTGGCCAATGGATACAGGAGGTGTTACTGCATATCTCCATGTGTTACAGCAATGTACAGTGGGGTAACATAGAACAGTGGAAGGGCAGTACACACGGAGAGGGGGTATTGGTGGCAACATGGGGGAGACAGCCTGATATTGTGACCTTGGGATGGGCCATAGACATGGGGGAGCAAACACCTATCTTGACCAGTGTGTACAACAACAGAGTGGTGAGGGAGATGACAGGGGGATTGGGGTTACCTTTATATAGCAACGGACACTTCCGTGCTGCCTCTCCCATGTCACAGTTCCGTACAGTGTGATAGTGCACAGCCAGTCCATAGGTCATGTTGTGGGGTGTGACAGCTGGGGGACAGAGAGGTGCAGTGTGTGTTTCACACCTTGGACATGAAATATGTTTGTTTCTCTTGTGTTTTCCACTGCACAGGACATACTTTGTGAGGAAGCTGTTTCTGTGGTGCAGTGCCACCTGACTGGACAGCAGCCACGATGCTGCGGTCCGGGGTACTTGGATCTACAGCTACATTGTGCCTGCAGTCATGGGCCCAACATGTCGTATGGTATGTGTCATACTGTGCAGATGTTGTGGTGGTTTTATTTCCTTAGGCCTCCCTTACCTATTTATCTTGCTGTTGTCAGACATATCCCTATGTGTTTGTGTACAGTATGTCTTCTGCAAAACTGTTTATGGCATTTGTACGACATAGCTACATGTGTATGTGTTTTCGTCTGACTTACAGGAAAAATGCACTTGCTGCCTCCCCAACACTGTTATCTCAGCCATCACCGGGGTATCAGGGCAGGTCACTGCGCCTTTATGTCCACAAGTTGCCAGTTGTGCACATACATGCCATGTATCACAGCTGTCCCGCAGACCGACGCATACTGTGTGGGTGCATGTTTATGCGTTGACTGTGTGCTGATGCAGTGTCCAGTCATGGTACATTATCATGTGCTGTGAGGGGTGGGAGCACCTGGGGGGCAGTGGTGACTGTGCTACCTGTACCGTAGTGTGCTGTTTACATTGTCAACATTCTCAACATGTGGTGTGCGTTGTGAGCATAACTGTGTATTGTGTTCTGAGGGACCACTGTTGAGCAACCTTTTTTTATTTCAGGTATCGGCATGATGTGGACATGCATCAACAGTGACTTGACATGGTGATTCTACCTGTTTGGCTGACATTGTCTCCCTTCACTGGTACCTGATGTGGCTGTGGAGTCGCTCAAGGGATCGATGACGTACACATAATGCACACACAGGGTATGTTGGACCTTTGTTATTTGGGGGTACATGTGGCTGTACCTGTTGATGAGTTACTGTTTGTCTCATGTACATGTCATGGTGCCTGTCTATGCACACGAACAGATGCATATAGTGTGTAGCAGTGTGACATGGATATGGACATGCCCATATCCATGTGACACCCATTCTGCATTGACATTTGATGTGTCAACAATATGCATATTATTTCATGTTCATATTATGTCATGTTTGCCTTTTCATCCGTTTCATCTGTATTTTCACAGGTGCGATTCTCTGCAATTTGTGTTGTTTGTACAAGGTGTCCAACACGACCATACGTATCCTCTCCTGACACAGGACAGAAGGCATCCCGGACACATTTCCTACAGTGCATCTGGCGTCGCCATCACACACCTTTTGGGGAACAGACCACCATGGAATTGTTTCTGGGGAATGGTGCCATTGGATGTTTGACTTATGCGAGTGGAACACATGCCTGTGATGGACAGTATTGCTTTTGGACCACTGCTTTGGCCATGACGGACCTGTACACCACACTGTTTCTGTCATTCTGGGGCTGGGGGTCCTGCGCATTGCAGGGGACACAGATGAACTTTCACGGACTGTGGCATATTGGAATGTGACACTTGGCTATGCAAGCCCAGGGTTGCATGGAGACGTTTGACCTCACCTGTTGGATTACAGATACACCTTGCTTTTTGGACGCTGGGTGTAGCAGGGACTGACATTGTCAGTGTATGTTGTACATTCCTCCCCAGTTGTGTAGTTGTTGTGGGTTGGCCATGTGTGTGACATGGCACCCAGGATACGGTCATCTGTTAGTTTCAACTCGAGCATACAGCCATGTTAGTGGCATGGGGGTGACGATGGAGCGGTCATATTATCTATGTCCACCTGCCCTCCACCTGAACATGATACCGTTTTTCCCACACCAACCCTTTCATGCCCAACAACATCATTGATTGATGTTTGCAATGGGCAAGGGTGTTTACATGTATGAGTGGCATCACTGTATCATGTTGGTATACGGATGGTGCTTGTGGTTCTGACTGCTTATGTTTGTGAGCCACAGCATGTGGACCTATGGCTTTTGTGTAGTTCACTGTAGGATGTTTGGCCATCATGTCCATCTTAACATGCTGGTCATTGTGTTTGCTTACTGCACAGACGTGACACTCTGCATGTATGTACACACCTTAAATTGCACATCTGTACGGTCCTGTTTATCCGCCGCGGTAATGACACTCTCATTGCGCCATTATATTTGGTGTGTGGCATTGTGGGTGTCCATTGCCCTCCTTCAATTGTGCATTCCATGTACCGTGTTATATGTGTCCACACACTGTCTAACCAACAAACACTGGAAGGGGCACTCCTGCATGGTGTTATCTCTGGAGCTTTCTGCAGGTTGTTTTGTTTGTATTCGCTCTGGGTTCATGTGCCTCTGCGACCTGTTAGCATATACTCATTGTGCTGGTGATGATTGCTGTGATCTACATTATCGCATTTCTGATTCCTAGATCAGGCATTAGGTGAGAGGTTGCACATTACGTTCAGGAGTTATTTTCACTTGACATCATATGATGTTTTCATTTGTGAGCCTCCTGTGTTGCCTGATGGCTATGTTGCGAGGGACAGGTGATGTGTTTTGGGTCCTCATCCAGCAACGCCTACGGTTTTCATGCACTCATATGTGCGTGACACATTTGAGGGATGCAGCAGCAGGTGGGGGGTGGGGACCTGATGGCCAGTGCATAGCGTGCACCTGTTGCACATTATATCTCGTGCCCTTCACTTACAGTCAATGAAGTGACCTTTCTGTGGGATGTGGGTTGGTGCCATGCTAAATGTGTTTCTGTCTCTCACCAGGGCTGCACTCACCTTGATATTATGATAACACGGTCTACAGTGTCTGTGAGGGGTGACCCAAATAAAGATATGTATTTGACACACATCTGTCTCTTTTGCTCCTTGATCATGGTGACACACATGCAATGCAATGTGTGCCTTCGAGTCGGTCCTGACCTGACTCCCTGTGACCGTGAAACTCCAGGGTGTTCTGGTCAATGTCAGTTTTCTGGTCATTCGTCCACGGTAATGGGGGGTTACGTGACATGCCCATGGCCACAAGGAGTGCTAGTGTGAATCGGGCCCTGGTTACTTGATGTCCACAACAGGTTTATGACCAGTAGGCTACTCCTCCACTCTTTGAGCACATGTGCACTTCTATAGACTGGTTGCTGGTCATGTCCATGGCCCACCTGTGCTCACATCCTTGTAGAGTGACAGGTGTGTATATGTCACCCATTTGCAACATCAGTGGGTTTGACAGGTTCCCACATAGACCCTCCCTTTGGACTATTTGTTCTGCCTTGTACTCAGTGTGCTGTTTGTGGTAGTGGTTAGAGGCATGTGTTTTAACACAGTAGTGTGCAGGTTTGATCCCCACATGTGGATGTTCTGTTGTTTTTCTGTTGTGCTACCTGGACCATTTGGTACCAGCAGGTTCATCAACTCTACACACACCCTTCCCTCTCTTCACTGTACAGCAAGGTGTGCACTCTGTGCTGTTTAGCCATCAGATGTTATCAGTCACATATGTCTCTTTCTTTATGGTGTTTACATGGCAGTGCACCTGGGGGTTTGGCTGTGGTTCAGCTGGTGTGTGGTACACCTGTTTTCATGTTGTGTTCTCTCCTGTCCTGTCCCAGATTGGTACCCATCTCCAGCGAGCATCCTCTGATGCCCTCAGGATTTGGTTTCCTTCCTCTTTCGCATGCTGTATGCACTGCATAACATTTCATTGTGTGTGTGTGCATGTGTCCCTGGTCCCACATACAGACTAGGTTCTGATCTGTACTCAGATGACCTGCATGTCCATTTGGTCATGATTACTGTTGGGGGTTTGCCTGTCCTGGCAGCCAGCATGCGTCTAGTGTGATGGGCTTCAGTATTTCTGTATGCAGCCTCTGCTAATGCACTGATGTTGGTGGTGTGGCCTACCAGTTGTTGCCTTGGCATTTGTGGTGGTGGTCATAGGTTTGATTCCTCTCTGTTCTCTTTGATGTGTATGCTTGTCCTGCATAGGTGGTTTCGATCTGTATGACAGTCATATATGTGCAGATTTGTGCTGCGAGAACATTGTACCCTCATCTGAGATGGGAATCATCCTTCTGCCCATCTTATGTCTCCCAGCTTTTTGGCCATCGTATCCTGACGTGCATGCTGCTACACCACGTCCTGCACTCCTACACATTCCTGCATTTCATCTCTCCCTGGTTGCCTCTCGTGTGTGTGCTCTGCATAACACTGCTACTCCACTGTCATCCTGACATTTCATCTATCCTGCCATTTCAGCCTCCTTCGCTGCACACATCTTCCCATCCTCTGTCAAACACTGACATTATAGCATGGTACATTACCATCACTCTGTTCATAGCTACAGATGGCCCCGATCACATAACCAAACAGTCACAGCACATATTTAACCACAGCTGTCTCCTTCTTACTAGCATCCTTGCTAATTTGTGTAAATAGTTTGGGTATGTTATCTTGTTCACCAATCATATATTCCATGTACATAGTTTTCCCATGTTATTCCAGGTATATGTTCCTGTTATATGTAACACCAACCAGCCTGTTGTTCAGGTCTTTCTTTTGTTCTCTGTAAACCACACTCCTACCACATAGTGACATGGACATAGATATACATAACTAAATAACTGGATATATATGTGTGTCCATTTCTCTAGCAGCCACATGGCCTGGGGCTGAGTTGTGTAGTACAGCAGCTTTGATCTACATCCTTCTATTACCTCTGCATTGTCTTTCCTTTCAGCTCTGTGCAGTGTTTGGGTTACATGTGCGTTTGGCACATACCTCTGTTGCCCCTCACATTGTGGGATGTTACTGCTCCTAGCAAATGTTTTTGGGTTCACCTATACATCCTTGGGGCATCTTATGTCACACCTTCGTTTCAGGCAGCTTATGAGATACCAACTATGGTGCCCTAGGAGTTGCCACCCTTTCCACATGGCCGCTGGGTAACATTATAACTCGCCTCTGCTGACATGGTTGTTTCTGATGTTCGTTCTGTTGCACCGTGGAGGGTGCATTAATGTATGGCACTGGGAAGGCCTTCTTTTTAGATGGCAACACAGATTGCTGTTCAGTTGCATGCAGGGAACATACGTACCTCAGCCAACCTTATTCACTGCTGATGTTAACCCATGACCCCTGCACCATCAGTCAATCTCCTGACCATTGTGCTGCACTGCTGTTCCTTCTTGCACGTGTGCACACCTACGTAGGATTTCCATGCGTCACAATGCACAGTGCTGCCAGCACAAACAGTGCTCGTACCTTGCCCTGCCTCATACGGCATCCTATAAAGCGGCCTATAGGCAACATTGTAGGGTGCCTTGGTGGACAGTGCACTTTATAATGTACCCTCTAGGGTACCTTGTAGGGCACCTTATGCAGCACCTTATATTACAGTGCTTGGAGAGTGCATTTGCTAACAGCAGTCACTACAATAAAAGCTTAACATGCCTCCTTCAGCTATATTCATCATGACAGATAATGGCTCAGCACGCCTTACTCATTGGACACTGTGGGGGATCGAACCCCTGATGCATGCATCATTGGTGAGTGTGTTCCTCATTGTGCTGTGGCTCTGTTCACATGCTTCCACATCAGCGCGCCACCTTAGCCTCACACTATTCAAGTGCCTCGTAAGACATTAGCGCGCCGCCTATTGCTGCCCATTATTTCTATGCCTCCTAAAATTATGCCTCAGTGAGGCTGGTTAACTGGGCACTGTGGGGGATTGAACCCCTGATGCATGCATCATTGGTGAGTGTCTTCACCATTCTGCTGTGGCTCTCTTCCTGTGTTTGTCTGTTGGCGCACTGCCTTCGGCCTTCCATATTTGCAGCGCACCGCCTTCTGCCGCTCAAAACTGCAAGGACTTAACAGCACATCGCCTAATGCACACAATTTGCAGCGAAAAGCATTCTGAGCCCAATATTAACAGTGCGGCGCACTCTGCCGCCCAGATATGAACAGTGTGCCGCCTGTTGCTGCAAAAGGTTAGCAGGGTTCCCCTTTCTGCCGTACAGGATTCATGTGCCTTCTAGTGCACCTTTCACCATTAATGTTATTGCCTCAAGCTGGCGTTTTTGTGGTGCACAATGGGGAATCCAACCCATGGCCCCTGCATCATTGGTTAGTATCTTCACTGTTGTGCTACGGCACTGTTCCTATATGTGCCCAGCAGCGCCCCACTTAGCCTTCCCACGCGCTAATGTGGACCCGCAAATGTGCGCGCCGCGCACAGGTATGGTCATTTTTATTCCTTTTTTCTGCCTGACCCGCCCACTCCTTATATGGCACAGGCACACTAACGGGGCCCCGCACAATTTCGGTGTTTCGTAAACATGCCCCATTGTGTAATTACAGAACTAGTGTGTCATCCTTTAGCGAATTAAATGTATCTCTAAGGAGAGCCCCGTTCAAGTGATAATGTGCTCGAACATAACCTAGCTGAACCAGATATTGAAAAGCACAAAAATGCTCCGACTGAAAAATTGTTGGCGTTACCTGACACAGTGTCTCCCAAGAAACGCAAAATCTAGTGCAGTATGCAAAAGCCAGCTGATGAGAAGATCAAGTTTTTGTAGACGCCACAGAGCGCGCCAAAAAAGGGGGCGTGGCTAAGCTGGTGTCGATTTACAGGAGAATATAGAGAGCTGTATGCAGGGGCTGTAGCTAGATGTTTCCAACATAATAAAAACAATTAATGTCAGTGATCTGTGTGATACCTAAAACGGAAAAATTACAGAGACCAAAATACATTGTAGTTCACACACCTTTTATATTTATTTATTTATTTAATTATTTTTATTTACATTCTCTTATATACCGCCCTATTCTGCATCAGTGCGGTTTACATTGAACAAACTGAAATTACATTGAACAGGGCATTATATCTTGGAGATAACTATTTTACAGGGAAGATGGGCTATGGAGGGTTAAGTGGCTTGCCCAAGACCACAAGGAGCACCTGTGGGACTAGAAACCCCAGTCCTTCCGGCCCAAGGTTGCTGTCCTCTAGTGGGATATATGAATAGTACTTATAAAACCTAGATGAAAACCGTACTTTCAGACGGAGGTTAATTCATATATTGTTTCTTAATCACTGAGTGGTCAATAACGGGGGAGTGGAAGAGGGCAGGGTCTGATGTCCAAGAGACGGTTAGATTGGGATCTATGAGCGGCATCATTAATCTCTCCAATCACCAACTTACCAATACGGAAATACAAGTTTTAGAAAAAGGATTATCTTTTGTTCCTACAAGGAAATACGACAAATTTACGACTCATATCGAATTATTCAAGTTTTTTCGTAAGCTCAAAATTGTAGATCATTTCCACAACACTGAGGAGACCAATATTGACCCCTCAGTGATTAAGAAACCATCATCCTGGATACCTCCACTCAACATTAATCCACTCATTTCGGCCTATTAAAATGTCGTTCTGTCCAAAATACATAAACTGTATCAGAAGAAAACCAGAGTCTTTTATAATTTTACTGGGGCAGAGAAGTCTGCATTGCAGAACCTTCGTAACAACAACTCTATAATAATTAAACCTGCAGACAAAGGTGGGGCATTGGTAATACAAGATCGTGAAGCCTATATTACTGAGGTATCATGTCAGCTCAACGACACTCAGTTTTATCAGAAGATTTATGACGACCCCACCAAATCTATACAGCAACAGATTGACACTCTTCTCTACATAGGGCAAGAAGCAGGTTACTTGACCCCTAAAGAAATATCTTTCCTGACGGTAACCCACCCAGTAACTCCAACTATATACATGATTCCCAAAATTCATAAATCTCTCCATAATCCGCCGGGTCGTCCGATAGTTTCGGCTATCGGATCGCTTCTTGAACCGATTTCCAAATTTTTGGATGTTTTCTTAAGACCATTTGTCACTAAGATAGACTCCTATGTACAAGATTCTACCCACATCATTAACATCTTACGAGATTTTTCAGGATACCATAATGGATTACTATTAGTCACCTTAGATATCAATTCCCTGTACACCAACATACCTCAGAAAGCTGCTATAGAAGTTCTAGCCAACACTTTAATTCAGAGAACCAAACCTATCCGTACGCCCACATTTTTTCTCATACAATTGGCTTCCATAGCAATGATGGAGAATTATTTTGTGTTTAAAGGGATTTTTTATAAGCAAATCAAGGGTGTGGCCATGGGCTCCTCCATGGCCCCTGATGTTGCTAACCTATATGTGGCTGATTTCGAGAAGCAATACCTCAGTTTCCACCCTTGTAAATCACATATACGCCTTTGGAAAAGAAATATCGATGACGTTTTGATGATATGGGATGGCACAGAAACTATATTACTTAATTTTTTCAATTGGCTTAATACCCTAGATCCCAATCTACACTTCGAAGGATCGTTCAGTACAGAACAGATAGCGTACCTCGATATCATGATAAGAAAAGGAGAAAATGGATTTCTTACAGATTTATACCATAAACCCACAGACAGGAACACACTCTTACAATATGACAGTTTCCATAATACTTCTTTAAAGAATAATTTGCCCACAAGTCAGTTTTTGAGAAGCAGGAGGCTCTGTACCATGGACACAGACTTTGAAAGACACGCAGCTGACATGCACCATAGGTTTAAACAACATGGGTATCCAAAGCACTGTATCAAGGAGGCATACTACAGGGCTTGCACTGTAGACCGTGCCTCGCTTTTGCAGAAGAAAGAACGTCTTAAGACAGATAGGATTGTCTGTTCTCTTACTTTCACTAATTATACCAAAGAAATTACCAATATATTGAAACAAGAATGGCATTTACTATCAACATTACCGTCTTTTGCGTCCAAAAAAGTCATGGTAGCTCACAGACGTAACCCAAATTTGGCGAATATGTTAGTACCCTCTGCTCTCACATACCACAAACCACTACCAAAATTAAAGGGCCATTTTAAGTGTGGCAACTGCTCGGTATGTTCTCACACGATTTCAGTTAAAGATGTTTTTGTCCATCCGGTTTCACAACATAAAGTTTATATACACAATTTCTCCAATTGCAAAAACAGAAAACGTGATTTATTTAATATTATGTCCCTGCAAATTAGTTTACATTGGAAAGACCAAGAGACAGGTTCGCACCAGGATAATAGAGCATAGGAGCTGTATACAGAGAGAGGTTCCAGATAAGCCACTTGTAGCTCACTGGCAGAAAAAAAAACATACTATTAGTGATCTGAGATATTTAGTTTTGAAAACAGTAATACCACACTGGAGGGGAGGAGATGTCAATAAATTATTGTTGAAATTAGAACAACGTTACATATATGAACTTAACAGTTTGGAGCCCAACGGACTGAACCAGGAAACTGGAGCCCAACGGACTGAACCAGGAAACAGATTTATCAGTGTTCTTATAAATGGTATGTAACATAAAAAACATAACGTTCATATTAATACATGCATATATACACACACAATTAAGGGGTGCTGTCATTATCTGCCTAGTTAGAGCTTCCTTTCCCAGTAATGTACTCCATAGATAATTGTGGATTATTTTGCCACTTGACCAATTTATGGATTCATGGTGGTTAGGTTCATTTTAATGCACCAGTAGTTTAATTTAATAATCCCCTTCTGACTCCATTACATACGGGTCACCCCCCTTTTTAAATAAGAGTTTTCTAAAAAGGTTTATTATTTCTTTTATAGTATCATTAGTTCCTCACCTATTGTGCTTTTAGATATATATTTTTTAAGTATCCCCTTCACTTGAACATATTACACAGTGTCTATATCTACTTAAATGCAAAGTGTGATAGCACTCCGGTTTGACATTTTTCTCCCCGGCTGCACAATATATGAATTAACCTCCGTCTGAAAGTACGGTTTTCATCTAGGTTTTATAAGTACTATTCATATAAAAGGTGTGTGAACTACAATGTATTTTGGTCTCTGTAATGTTTCCGTTTTAGGTGTCACACAGATCACTGACATTAAGGGGTATGTTTACTAAACGGGGCACTTGTGCGGGGCGCACCTGAGCGCCCTAAAATTTAAGTGCTCTTAAGTGCCCCGTACGCGTGCGCGGCACATTAACGGGTCCCGCATGCGTGCGCCGAAAACGCGCACGTTTGAGGGGCGCTCATGTGCGATAGAGGCGTGGAAAGGCGAAATGAGGGCGGAGGAAGGCCCCCGAGGGGCGGAGAGACGGGGTCAATGGGTGGAATGTGGGAGGGGGGAGACTCCCCGCACAGGAGCGTGCCCGAATTTACAAGGAAAAAATACCGCCAGTGAAACACTCGCGGTAGAAAGCATTTAAAGGGAAGAGAAACCATTTCCGTCAGCAATGTACAGGAAAACCGGGGAAACCAGCAAAACGTGAGCAGTGTGATACATGTGCACAGCACAAAAGTGCAAATAAAAATAGAAAATGACCACAACAGAACTATTAAAAATAGTAATTCAGCTGGGGAACAGTTATAGTGATGGGCAAATATAGAAAACACACCCAGCAAAGCTCCAGAAAAAAAAATGAAGTTTGGAAGGGTTTACGGAGCGGAGACTCTTCCAAAAAAACATTTCCTTTTGTGGAGCTTTCCTGGGAGTGTTTGCTATGGTTGCCCATTAATATCACTGTTGCCCAGCGTGGTGATATTTTGTCCCCCATTTCCCGTGGTCATTTCCGGGGTTTATGTGCACATTTGTCACCAGACAGGGTGCATATGCCCACAGTAAATTTGCGTAGAGCAGGGTTTGTGACTCCATCCTGCCAGGCTTACTACCTCCAGGGGCTGCACTGTCTATGTGGCCATATTGTGGTGCAGCGGACAGAGTCAGTACCTCTAGGACCAGAGGGTCAGAGGTTCAAAGCCCAGCTGGGACACTTGCCAGCCCAGTCCCTATATTTTACCCACCACTAAACACAGATAGCGCAGACACCCCTGTATTGCAGGGGACATAAGCATGGGGAAAACACCCATATTTTACCCAACAACGCACACACACCACAACAATGGGCATTACCCACAGCCAAGTACCCAAAATGCAGTCCCGTACTGCCACATTCCAATCAGGTCACCTGCTTTTTATGGGAGAAGCTCATGCCAGCATGTTGGCGGACGAGTACATGTGGTGCAGGGGGCAGTGGCTGCTAGCGACAGAAGACAGAGGCCTAGCCATGTGCAGGCTGGCACAGTCCACAGCAACAGACAGGCCCTGCCGGATCCACAGTCATGGACTATCCAGGGAATTCAGCAAATCTGTGGCTACACGGTGGTGCAGTGCACACAGACAGTGCATGCAAGAACAGAGGGTCACAGGTTCAAAGACCAGCTGGGGCTACCGGCAATCCTGCCCACATATTTTCCCCACAAATAAACAGTGACAGTAAGGACACACCTTTCGTGACGAGGACATATGCAATGGTAATACATCTATCCTTTACCCCACTGAGCACAGACACCATGAACAGGGGCAGAACCTACAGTAGAATCCCCCAAATGCAGTCCTGGTGGGCCACACACCAGTCAGGTTCCATGCTGCCACTCATACAAATGCCTGTGCTGTATATCTATGCACCACCCCCACGGCATGTAGATGTAGCTCATGCATATTCATGAGGGACAGCAGGAAGACCCGAACAGTGTGATGCAAAACTGGGCTGGAGTGGGGAAGCACTGCCGTACAGCAGCAGCCAACAGGGGCAGACAGACCCACACCCACACCCACAGGCCCCATTGGCCAATGTCTCCTGTAGAGGCAGAACATTGGACCCTGCGTGCATCTCCCAATACCAGCACCTGCATACCTTAGCAATGTCACCCTACACCTGGGGTACACAGCTCTGAAACTTTTGCTAAGAGTACAGGCTGATAGATATCCCTACGTTACGCACATACTGCTAGTTGACCCCATCCGAACAATCTGTTTGGTGTCTGCAGTGCGTGCTCCAGGCCTGGCCTCTGACGGTGTTCAACACCCTGGGGAGTGACCCCCAGCAGTACTGCGTACCATATCCATGCCTGTGCCGTGCCCAGGACCGGTGTGGTGGCCAAGGCTAATCACCCCCTCAATAGTAGCACAATGCTGGCATAGGTGTGGGAGTGTGTGTCTGTCTATACAGTGTGTGTTGGCTGCAAACACCTTCCCCAACCCACACTGCCAGCACTACTGCCAGTATTGGCCTGCCAATGTGCATAATGAGCAGCAAGGTACCATGGGTATAGGTCAGACATGGTGGGCTGGCCAGGATGCATCTGCACAGGGCATAGGGCACTGGCTGTGACATTGTAGTGCCAGGCCACCACCTACACAGACAGGGTGACCTCTGTATGTGCTGCTGGGGGAGCACTCTCACCCTGAGTGTGCAGTGATGACAGCATGGCTAGGCACCCCCATAGTGCTGTATTGTGTTTCTCTCTTGTGATATATATGGGTTTCCTGTTGGAGCCTCCTCACAGAGCTCTCTGCTTGTGTGTGCTGCCACCCCAGTTTTGGGTGCATGCATTTCCATCAGGGCTAACCAGCAGACTGTTCACAGCTGGTATGTGTCTTGATGGAGTGCCTTGCAGGGTGCAGCGGCTGATGGCTTGCTGCAGGTGAATATCAGATAGTGCTGGGGTGCATCTTTGGATATCCAGGCCTAAAGTCTGTCTGATATTGTGTTATGGATGTGTGTGGAGCTGCTTGGACTGCCCTGTAGGGTGTCTGTTCCCCAGCAGGACTGGGGTTTGATGGTCCACTCTACTGCCATGATGGGGGGGAGGAGGAAGGAGAAGAAGGGTAGGATGGGGATCTGTTGGTGGGGGGCCCTGTTTGCCACCCTCAGGGGGGGGGGGTTACTTTGACCACCTAGGGGTCCATGGGGGTTTCCACTAACTGAGACAGACAGAGATATCCAACATGTTTCTGCAGCACCTTCCTATCTCACAGGTTAGTACTGTTGTGGAGCTCTGTCATGGCCTCATCCAGCCACGGCTGGTGTTGTGGACCTGGTCCTGGGCGCCACATCACACCCTCAGGGTGAGCACAGTACCCGCACAATGTGACGGTGTGTAGCTACTCTTTGCTGGTAGTCCACCCGCTCAGGACCCCCTACCAGGCCGAGGTGCTGTGTGGGTGCACATGGACAATTCCCCCTACCAGGCTGGGTAGCTGTTGGGGTGCATTCCCCATCTTGTGTGCATCTGTGGACAGCTGATTTGCATGTGCAGTGCATCATGGGTACGGGTGGCCTAACCCTATCCTGTCTACAACAGCAGACTGGCTGTGGGGTGACGTGCAGGCTCTCTGCAGCCAGCCAGGGGCTTGCTGTCAGCTATAGAGCTGTAGCCCAATGGTTATGTCACTCCCTGTACAGCCAGAGGTCATGGGTTCAAACCCACAGTGGGGCCCTTTGATAGGGCTGTCCACAGCTTTATTTTTATTTACTGTACATATGTCTATGCCGGCAAAACCACACACAGCTTACTATACCCATTAGGTGCCTCTGAGGGTGCTTTATAGGGCGCCCTATAGGCCACCTTATGGTTGCCATCCATATAGGGTGCACTATACATTATCCTGTGTCGCAACATACATGGTGCCCTATAGGGGACATTCTAGGGTGCCTTGGCAGACAGTGCACTGTGACATGTGCCTTACGGGCATCCGTATGTTAACACACTGTGAGAGCGGGTTTACTAGTGGTGGGAAATAAAATATAAATGGAAGGCCTCCTACACCACTCCTCACCATGATACATACTGCTCCAGCCAGCCTTGTTCACTGGGCACTGTGAGGGGTTGAACCCCTGGCCCCTGCACCATTGGTCAGTGTCTTAACCATTGTGCTGTGGCTCTGTTCCTGTGTTTGTGCATCCGCGCGCAGCCTTGTAGCCATCAGCGCGCCATCTTGTGGCGCACTAAATTAACAGCGCGCCGCACAACATGGAAATGCCCCTAAAATAATGCCTCAGCCAGCTGTCTTCAATGGGCACTGTGGGGAATAGAACCCATGATCCCTGCACGAGTGGTCAGTGTCTTAACCATTGTGCTATGGCTCCGTTCCTGTTATTTGCACATCAGCGCGCCACTTATCCCTCCCACTATTGGACTGCCCCCTCACACATCAGCGCACCGCCTTCTGCCCACCGGCTCGCCGCCTTCTGTTGCCCACATTTATCAGCGCACCGCCTTCTGCCGCCCAAACTTAACAATGCGCCGCCATCTGCCGCCCACACTAAACAGTGCGCCGCCTCATGCCGTAAGAAAAATAACAGTGCGCCGCCTTCTGCCCCCCAAAATTAATATGCCTCCTAAACCACTTTTGCCCATAAATGTTGATGCCTCAGCTGGTCTTTTTTGTTGAGCGCAATGGGGGTTTGAACCCCTGACCCCTGCACCATTGGTCGGTGTCTTCACCATTGTACTACAGCTCTGTTGTTTGGTTTTGCAGCAGCGCCCCACTTAGCCTTCCCACGCGCTAATGTGGGCCCCGCACATTAGCACGACGCACACACGTACGGTCCGGTTTTTTGCTTTTTTCTGCCTGGCCCGCCCACTCCTTATATGGCACCAGCACACTAACGGGAACCCGCACAGCAACGGTGTTTAGTAAACATGCCCCTAAGTGTTTTTATTATGTTGGGAACATCTAGCTACAGCCCCTGCATACAGCTCTCTATATTCTCCTGTAAATCGACACCAGCTTAGCCATGCCACCCTTTTTTGGCACGCTCTGTGGCGTCTACAAAAACTTGATCTTCTCATCAGCTGGCTTTTGCATACTGCACTAGATTTTGCGTTTCTTGGGAGACACTGTGTCAGGTAACGCCAACAATTTTTCAGTCGGAGCATTTTTGTGCTTTTCAATATCTGGTTCAGCTAGGTTATGTTCGAGCACATTATCACTTGAACGGGGCTCTCCTTAGAGATACATTTAATTCGCTAAAGGATGACACACTAGTTCTGTAATTACACGATGTCTTTTTATAGGATATGTCAAAATATAAGCAATATAACTGCCATTTTAGTTAACTTTTCTTTGATAATTTAAATTTAGTGTCTGCATCGTTATTATCAAAACGAAATCGTCTCCCCTGTCAGAGAACACAGTATATAATCTGGGAGCTACTCTGTTAGGTAAGTCTATGCAATTCAAGTTTCACCTTTCTTGGCAGGATTCCCTTGCCTTTCAGGACATTGCTCTTTATGCCCCGTGGCTAGAATATTACCACCAGTACTAGGTTCAGTTAATAGCCATTTCTGATTCACAAAAGATTGATTACATTATTCGGCTCTTAAGCCATAATATGCTTCTACACACATGTTTCAGGCACTGCTTTGTTGTTTTAGTGTCAGTGCTTTCAGTAATTTTTATTAACTTTATAATTATTTTACTTGTTAGAATGAACATTATGCCATGTAGTTTTTAACTTAGATTTCCGCTGGATAACATATTGAGCATTGAGTTTGTTTGTCCACTCATTACTATATATATTACTATATATGTTTTAATTATGGATTCATTATATTGCAGTTCTTTTAATAAAGGACACACACAGTTCCATACTAGCAAGACTTCTTTCCTGTCAGTTTAACAGTGTCAACAACATAGATTTTACCATACGGGAATTTTACCCATGGTGCATTATTGTGAGTATTAAATGATTAGCATTCCTTAGAGTGTCTTCACCTTTAATTTGTGATTGTCCTAGTGCCCTGTGTCTATTTCTTCCTTTGTTGAGTTTATGTGTAAGTCAATTTTAAGTCACACTATACAATATATATATATTTTTTATGTATGGTACTTTTTATCTATATACATGATATTACTATTTATTTATTTATTGCTTTGAGTGTCACATGATGTAGATATGTTACACTTTTTTACAGTGATGCCCATTTAGTTTAAGTATGTTTCTTATCTTTTTATCTGTTTTAATGTATTTTTACTTTACTTTTTTTGTAAGTTATTTCACCCCCCTGAGGAAGGCATTCGCCAAAACGCGTTGGGGTATTCCAATAAAGCACCTGTGTCATCATTACTCTTGCTCCTTGTGTTTCCTGAGATATATTTGCATGCACTGCCTATTCAAATTTATCTCATGCATATTCATTACAAACAAGAAAATCCACACTTAGGAGTGTTAAATACACAAAACAACAAGCACTCTCAGACCAAAACAATCAAAATAATTCCTAGCTCAACTAAACTTACTTCGGTAGCTCAAAAGAATCACGATTACTATATCACCTAAAAGGAGAAGACAATGTCAAACCCCAACGGCAGCAACAATTCAGGGGAGAAAAAGTCTCAGAACCTTATCACTTCCCATTATGCGGCAACAGGAACCCGTAGGGGAGATCAAGAGCTCAATATCATAAGCATTAAAAAACTCCCCCTTCTTTTATTATAATTTAGATTTAATAATTTAATAAACATAAAGGTTCCTAGAAGATACACTTCCTATACCCACCACCCATATCAAAGCATTGCACAGTCAATCTACCAAAACTCCTAAAACCAGTCTTTCAAAACTACCAAACAACCTTATCCAGCACTTAAACCCTTTACTAAATAACAAACTTCACATATACCATCACACTTACATCTCACAACTTATATTTCACATTTGCATCTCACAACTCAAAACTCCAAAAGAAGGGGATGGGACAGAGAAAGCGCTTACACGGCACCTCATCATAGTTCACTTAATATATATATACACTGTGGCATAACAATGCCTATTGAGAATAGACCAATTACACAACAGTGCTAGCCTGCAATAGAAGCTCAATGTTAATGGTAAAAGTGCCTCAAAACTAGGGCAAACCATTGCAGACAAAATATAAACTAGCAAAGTAAAGTTCAGGAAACCTTCACAAAAGCACAGCTGATCTACTGTACTTATCTTAATGCCGTAACTGAAGAACTTCAAAATGACCCTCAGGAAACGCTAACTGAACAGCCTGCACTGCTGAAGCCCACTCTAAACATACTTCACTGCTGAAGCAGTCACACAGAATTTGCTGCCTAATGGCCTCAAGACGTCTTACTACCCTTCAGCCCAACAAATATCTTTGTTTCGCCCTCGAGGGCTTCGTCAGAAGCAAGGGAATGGAGCTGGGACCCCCTAAGCACAAAACCGGCATCTGAAAACACAGGTATTAAAGGAATCCTATCCAATCAGAGATGAACTCCGCCCCCACTGGAACAGCTAGGAAACCTTAAAACCCTTAAGAGAGGGGCATGTTGAAAAGCCACACAGTATCGAAGGAGCAATTCAAAAGTAACGACAGAAAAACTCCCCAGTCTATTTTCCCATTAAGACCATGGTGTTCTAAAGAGTTCAGCTGTAAAATCTACTGCTGTTTTCGCTGAAGTAAAGGTTTACCATGAACCCCACCTCTAGGGTTAGCAGGCATACAATCGATAGCCATACACCATAAATCCTGAAACCCATGGCCATTCTGCAGGCAATGCTGAACTATAGGCGCTTTGGCGAAGCACATAAACCACATAAGTGGAAATACAGGATGTAAGTCACTGAAGATGGAATGTGGAACCATTAATTCTTACACTAGACCCTTCATCCATGATAGCACAAAAAAATGCACAGTCCACACTTATAATGACATGTAGAGCAGACTTTGAGAGGGCTACGAGGAACAGCAGAGCATAGTTTATCTCACAGATTATCTCGACCGGAATAGTAGTCTTCTTTGTGACTGCCGACACCGCTGCATCCACTCTGGGAGACCTAAACAACTCCCGATCCTGATCCATGAGAGGGTACAGCCGCGCCATAACTCTGGACCCTTTGAGCGCTGTCTCGGGAAGGTTCCACTCCTCCTGAATCATCTCTCGGATCACTCTGTGCACCGGGAATGCCCGCTGAGTCTTTCGGAAGGCCTGCAGCAACGGGTCCTCCAGGGCTGCCTCCTCAGTCTGAACTCCCGAGGGCATATTCAGAGCTTTGAGAGTCTCTGAAATAAGTGCGGGCAACTCCTCTTTTCGAAATATGCGAACCACTCTCGCCTGATCTTCCTGTTCCGTAATCTCGCCTTCCTCCAACTCTTCATCCAAATCCAGGTCAGGTTCCTCCGACCTGTCCCCTTCCGAGATGATTGAGTCTCTCTCACCTCTAGGTCTCTTTGCTGCTGAGGCTGACCCACCCGCGGGCAGAGGTGTTCCCGGTCTCTTCACCCCTCGTGGAGCCTCCATGACCCCCGGAGGAATCCCTGTGGCCGGGCCGAATGCTCGCTGGATTACTGCCACAAACTCCAGCAAACAAATGGCAGCCAGACCTTCAGCTAATGGGGGCTGTGGACCCCGTACGTCCGGAGCAGAGGAAGTGCCGCCCTCTACTGTAGGCTATCTGTGGGCAAGTAGAAACAAAACAAGGAGGCACTGAAAGGACTGTCCAGTGACACTTGATAGAAGATGCCATAGCAGTGGACACTGCATAATGTTGCAACACACAAGTGATACTCTCAGAGTCAACTGTTGTGGGGGACGTTGATGACATCAAGAGCCATTCCCGATGGTTAAACAGTACACGTCTATAGGCCTTCCTCAAAACTGCTGCTGGATATCCATGATCCTAAAACTTAGTAATCAAAATACCTGCTTGATGTTAAATTCAGAATCAGTAGAGCAGATACGCCGACATCTCAAAAGTTGAGAAAACAGCAGGCTATTCTTCAAAGGATAAGGATAGAAACTACGGTATTGGAACAAAGAATACCTGTCAGTTGGTTTAGTAAAAATGGTAGTCTCAAACTGGTTGTCTTGCTTCAACACAGTCACATCTAAAAAATGTATAGTGGATTGATAGCAGCACATTTCAAACTTAATAGCAGTGTTACAAGCATTCAAATAATGAAGGAAATCATATCATCGGTTCCACTCCACAAGACAAAAATGTTGTCTATATATCTACACCATTCAAGAAGATAACCAGCATAAATTGAAGGGTAAATCCACTGCTCCTCAAAAGTATGCATAAAGAGATTGGCTAATGATGACACAAACATTGCGCCCATAGCTGTTCCTGAGATTTGTTGATAAACATATCTCCATACAAAAAATTTTTTTTGTCAAAATCAGTTCAGGTAACGCCAGTAAAAAATCAGTAGGGACTTTATGAGGTAAAGGTCTAGATTCTATTACTGACCGCAGCACCGCTACAGCCTCCACTTGAGGGATAGATGTATAGAATGAAGCAATGTCAAATGTTACAAGCCACTGGACTTGTGCCACCTCATGGACTTAAGAACATAAGATATGCCATACTGGGTCAGACCAAGGTCCATCAAGCCCAGTATCCTGTTTCCAAAAGTAGCCAATCTAGCTCACAAGGACCGAGCAATTTCCCCAAAAGACACAGGTTCCACAATGCTTGTATTGGGTCAAGCAATGGATATCCCGGGTTGAAGAGCCCTAACCTTTTTAGCCTCTCTTCATAGGGGTGTCCTTCCTTCCCATTTACCATTTTGGTGGCTCCTCTCTGTACCTTTTCTAATAACACTATATCCTATTTAAGATACGGCAACCAGAATTACACATAATATTCAAGGTGTAGTCGCACCATGGAACGATACAGAGACATTATAATATCCTTTCTTTTATTCTCTATTCCTTTCCTTATGATTCCTAGCATTCTATTTGCTTTCTTGGCTACCGCTGAACATTGGGCGGAGGGTTTCAACATGTTATCCACGATGACACCAAAATATTTTTCCTGGGTGATGGTTCCTAATGTGGACCCTTGCATCGTGTAAACCATAGTTTGGGTTGTTGTTTCCTAGGTGCATAACTTTGCACTTGTCCACATTAAATTTCATCTGTCATTTGAACATCCAGTTCTCCAATTTATCAAGGTCCTCTTGCAATTTTTTCACAATCCTAATGGGTTTTAACAACTCTGAATAATTTTATATCATCGGCAAATTTGATTACCTCACTCGTTATTCCCATTTCCAGGTCATCTACGAATATGTTAAAAAGCAGTGGACCCAGCACAGATTCCTGGGGTACTCCACTATTCACCTTTCTCTGTTGGGAAAATTGGCCATTTAGCCCTATTCTCTGCTTTCTATCTTATAACCAGTTCCTGATCCACAATAGTACACTGCCTCCTATCCCATGACTTTTTAATTTTTCCAAGAGTCTCACATGAGGGACCTTGTCAAAGGCTTTCTGAAAATCCAGATACACTATATCAACCGACTCACCTTTGCCTACCTGTTTATTCACACTTTCAAAAAAACATAACATATTAGTAAGACAAGACCTTCCTTGGTTAAAGCCATGTTGGATGTCTCCCATTAAGCCATGACTATCTACATGTTCAGTAATTTTGTTCTCTATAATGGTTTCTACCATTTTTCCCGGTACTGACATCAGGCTCACTGGTCTGTAGTTTCTAGGATCACCCCTGGAAGCCTTTTTAAAAATTAGCGTTACATTGGCCATCATCCAATCTTCACATATTACAGATTACTGATAGTAGGTCTGCAATCTCATATTTCAGTTCTTTCAACTCCCTTGGATGTATACCGTCCAGTCCAGGTGATTTGCTACTCTTCAGTTTATCAAATAGTTGTAATACACCTTCCCGGTGAATCGATATTTCTTTCAATTCTTCTGCAGCATCACCTTTAAATACCATTTCAGTCATGGGTAACATCCCTACATCTTTCTCAGTAAAGACCAAAGCAAAGGATTCATTCAGTCTCTCCACTATGACCTTGTCACCTCTTAGTGCCTCTTTTACCCCTCTATCATCTAATGGTCCAACTGACTCTCTCACAGGTTTTTTTGCTACGAATGTACTTGAAAACGCTTTATTAAGCACTTTGCTTCCACAGCAAGCTTCTTCTCAAATTCTCTCTTTGCCTGCCTTATCAATGCCTTGCATCTAACTTGCCAGTGCTTATGTTGTTTCCAGTTTTTGTCATGTGTCTCCTTTTTCCATTTTCTAAAAGATGTTTTTTTTATAACAACATCCTCTCTGACCTCACCTTTAAACCATGCTGGCAGTTTTTTGGACTTCCTGCCACTTTTTTTAAAGCGTGGAATACAGCTGGTCCGGGCTTCTAAGATAGTATTTTTAAACAACACCCTGCTTGATGTAAATCTTTAACTTTTGCAACTGCTCCTTTTAGTTTTTTCTTAATTATTTTCCTCATTTTATCATAGTCTCTCTTTCGAAAGTTAAAAGGTAGTACTGTGGATTTCCTTACCATCCCTCCTCCATTACTTAGATCAAATGCGATCATGCTATGATCACTATTGCCAAGTGGCCCCAACACCCTTATCTCTAGCACCAGATCTGGTGTTCCATTAAGGACTAGGTCCAAGATGGCTTCCCCTCTGGTCGTTCATGAACCAGCTGCTCCAGGAGCAGTCATTCATTTCATTTATTTATTTGTTTACAGTTCTTATATACCGCGCTATTTAGTATCAGTGCGGTTTACGAATAACAAAATTTTGCATCAGAACAAAACTCTTTTGTTTACATTGTAACAGGATTGGTAACTTGGGACTGTAACAAGGGTAACTATATACAATCAACAACAGTGGTTGTTGTAAACTATTTACAATTTATATTGCAAGTTGGGATCGTAATGCAAGAGACCATATCATAAGATCGTTGTGAGTTTCATCTAGATACTTTATCTCCCTAGCATGTCCTGCCGTGACACTGACCCAGTCGATACCAGGGTAATTGAAATCACCCATTTATTACTGTGCTGTAACTTTTGTTAGCTTCCCTGATTTTTTGAGCATTTCATCATCCATTTGTTCATTCTGGCCAGGCGGTTTATAGTACACCTCCACTGCCATCCCCTTCCCCTATTTACATGCAATGTCAATCCATAGAGATTTTACAGTGAATTTTGTTTCCTGCAAAACTTTAATCCTTTGTGACTCAATGCTCTTTCTAACAAACAGCCCTCTCGGTTCTTCATATGTCTAGTTCAGTTGATGTTTCTTGCACTGACATTCAATTCTATCCAGATCACTCAGAGGCAAGGTTTTAAAAGTATGCAACATGGCATGTAAAGGCCCAGGAGGTATCCATGATGACTTTAGATGTACCACAGAGCCATCTGGTACTGAGGTATTATCTGAAAAATACATGCGAAAAGTTCTAATTAATTGCTCCACCAACAAATGATTCTGAAAACAATCAAAAAAAGGACCTGGCACATATGAAAGTCCTTTAGACAAGACTTGATTTGGTACTGGTGACAACATAATTGACGATAGATTAATAACAACCCCTGTCGTTGAGGCTGAGAGTCTTGGGGCTGTCTGCTCTTGCCCCTGCCTCTCGCTCGCCTCCCCAAAATAGACTCTTTAGGGGAGGCAAGCAAAAGGCAGGAGCAAGAGCAGATAGCCCCAAGACCCTCAGCCTCAAGATTATCAAGGCCCGTATACCAGGTTGCAGAAGAAAAATTACCCTCATCGCGTGGAATTTCAATGACAGGGTTGTTATTAATCTATTGTCAGTTGAGTGGAAAAAATATTTTCTCTTATTAATTAGTTTTAAATGGCTTACATTGTAGTTTCATTGGGTGTCCTCTAGTCTTTCTACTTTTTGATGGCATAAACAAAAGATCTACGTTAACCCGTTCCATTCCATTCATCTGCAAATTTGAACATCTCGCTTGTTATTCCTATTTCCATGTCATTTATGAATATGTTAAAAAGCAGCGGGCCCAGCACAGATCCCTGGGGTACTCCACTATTCACCTTTCTTCATTTAGAAAATTGGCCATTAAGCCCTTCCCTCTGCTTTCTATCTTTTAACCAGTTCTTGATCCACAATACTACATTGCCTCCAAACCCATGACTTTTTAATTTCACCAAGAGTTTCTCATGAGGGACCTTGTCAAAGGCGTTCTGAAAATCCAAATATGCTAGATCAACCGGCTCACCTTTGTCTACCTCTTTATTCACACATTCAAAAAAATGTAACAGATTAGTAAGACAAGACTTTCCTTGGCTAAATCCATGTTGACTTTCTCACACTGAACCATGGCTATCTACCTGTTCAGTAATTTTATTCTTTATAATGGTTTCTACCATTTTGCCTGGTACTGATGTCAGTCTCACCGGTCTTTCCCGGAACATCTCTGGAGCCGTTTTTAAAAATTGGAGTTACATTGGCCACTCTCCAATCCTCAGGTACTACAGATGATTTTAATGATAGTTCACAGATTATTTATTTATTTGGTCTTATATACCGCACTATTTTAAATCAGCAGTTTACAGAGAACACGTATCCACTCATTACATAGAACAGGTTTTCATAGAACAAGTAAACAGAACTTAACAGGAATTACAGTGAATAGTAGCCTTTTATATCACAGTAAATATTAACCTTTAATATTACAACAGGGGAGTCAACTTGGGTAGAACCTGGGCAAACTACTTACAAGATGATTGGAGGACTATGATGTGTAGGTGGGTCTGGGCAATGGCAAGGAGTTGGGTCCAGCGTGAGCTATGTTACATGTTCATAATATAGTTGGAAGAGATGTGTCTTTATTGCTTTCCTGAAGGTAGACAGGTCAGAGATGACACAGATCGGGATAGGGAGAGAGTAACCGGGTACGGCGGACTTGACGCTTCCCGCCCATACCCCCTTTCCCCTCCCCCCCACTCGCCCCCTCTACTTGATCCATCACATAACAGACAATTACACTTCTTTGGACTCAAACTGGTCGCAGCTTTATTAACTTCAAACAATAACCATTTACAAAATCAACTACATAACTTAACCCCCCCCCCCCCCACCAGCAGAGCGAGCCATCACCAGCCGTATTATTAGCAAGGTGACGCCGCTTCTGCCTCCACCGGGTACATACAAGTCCCGAGTCAATCGCTTCGCCCTCCCTCATCCGGCTTTGCCATATTATTAGCAAAAACCTGAGGGATTGTCTGGGTCGGGGGTACCCCACCCCCGCCCTAAATGCTTGCATCCGGCTCCGGACCCCGGAAACCTCCAGGATTCCGCCACCGGCTCAGGCCACCCTTGACCTGAGCCGCCCCCCAAAGTGAAAGCTGCGACCAGCACGCATCCCATCCATGATACCCTCCAAGGCCTCCTGCCAATCGTTGAGGAGCAAATCCATCCCCACCGGAGACAGATGTACTCCATCCGACCGAAAAAGGCCAGCGCATAGAAACATAGAAACATGATGACAGAAAAAGACCACATGGCCTATCTAGTCTGTCCTTCCATAACAACAACTACAACAGTCCACTTTTTACCTTTAGAGATCATCTGTGTTGGTCCCATGCTTTTTTTAATTCAGTTACTGTCCTCATCTCTACCACCTCCACTGGGAGACTATTCCATGGATCCACTACTGTTTCTGTAAAGAAATATTTCCGCATATCACTCCTGAATCTATCTCCCTTCACCCTCATCCCATGTCCCCTCATAGCAGAACTTGCTTTCAATTGAAAGAGGCTCTCTCCCTGAACATTTATGCCACGGAGGTATTTAAACATCTCAATCATATCACCTCTATCCCGCCTTTCCTCTAAGGTGTATATATTAAGATCCTTAAGTCTGTCCTCATATGCTTTATAATGAAGCCCATTAATCATTTTAGTAGCAACCCTCTGCACCGACTCCATCCTGTTCACATCCTTTTGAAGGTGCGGTCTCCAGAATTGCACACCATACTCCAAATGAGGTTGCACCAAAGACTTATACAGAGGCATTATCACCTCCTTTTTTCTGCTAGCCATTCCTCTCCGTATGCACCCAAGCATCCTTCTAGCTTTTGCCGTCGCCTTTTCTACCTGTTTAGCTACTTTAAAATCATCAGACACAACCACGCCTAGGTCCCGCTCTTCTTTAGTGACAAAAGTACTTCACCTCCTGTACTGTATTGCTCCCTTGGATTGCTGCAGCCCAAATGCATGACCTTACATTTTTTAACATTAAATCCCAGCTGCCAAATTCTAGACCATTCTTCAAGCTTAGCTAGATCCCTCCTCATGTTATCTACACCTTCCTGGGTGTCTACTCTATTGCAGATTTTGGTATCATCTGCAAAGAGGCAAACCTTACTCGACAGCCCTTCCGCTATATCACAAACAAAGATGTCGACATTCACCCAAGGGTGCAATATTTGGCACCCCCCATGCTCCCCCACCCATCTGCCAATTTGGCGATTAATCTTGGCCAGCCCTCTGGACCACCGCCGCTGAACCCAGCAAGCAGGCCTTGGAATGACATCAGACCAAACCACCACTATGCCCGGGAACATAGCCAAAACCACCCTGAAGTCCTGGAGCACCGCCCGAATCAACTGCCGGCAAGTCCAAGAACTCAACTCGTTGCCTCCCAGGTGAATCAACAAGATATCTGGTTGCATCCTCAGCAGGCGCTCGTGGTGCCGCAGCAAAGGTAAGAGCTGGATCCACCGCAGTCCGCGCTCACCCAGCCATGAGACGGTCACCGTGGAAGCGTCCAATCCAAGATTCAAGCCAACCGGCCGTGTTGCTGCTCGCCGACAAGCCCAGTAAACGAACGAATGGCCAATCACCCAACAGCGACACAGTCCTTGCGCTATATCTGCAAAATAAATGGAGAAAGTTAGTCACCCCCCGCCACCCCTACAAACGCACGTAACCTCGGAAGGCCTGGGATCTCCATCTGCCAATCCGCCGGATCTCCCGCTCAGATAAACCTTCCGCCGCCTCACTGGTAGCCGCACCAATCCAGAAGGAGTGCGGGGCATAACGACGCAGATCCTCCCCTATCCGCAGGAGCGACATCCGCAATACCGCCGTAAACTGAAAACGGGTAAGCACCCGCGCGTCCTCATGCACAAAAAGACAGCCTGCCCCGGCCGGCCGAACTCGCAAATACGCCGTTAGCAAGGTAAACGGACACCTGGGGGAACCAGACACCGCACGCAAGACTACGCAGGCCCCTTTTCCCGTCTGATCCGTTTTGGAGCGCGCCAGAAGAATGCAAACCCACCCCTCTCCCAACGACACGTGCTGCACCTGCAAGCCGCCGTCCCTGAAGCGGCGACTCGACTCAGCCACCAATTCTCCCACACGGAAGGCACCAAAAAAGGCCACGGAAAACACCGCCCGAAAAAGCAGGCACTCGTAGCTGGACGAGACCACCTGCGTTAATGCGACGCATAACCGACCCAAAAGGTCATGCGTTATAGGCTGACGCCCATCACCCGACTATGGACAGGACCGCTCCCAGCCTTGTAAGAGCCTGCGAGTTAAAAATCCCCCTCCCGCGGCCCCCCACCCCACGGCCTGCATAAAAAATGAAAATCCTGCCAAATTCCTCCGCACCGTGGACCGCGAGAAACCCGCTACTTTCGCTGCCAGCACATACTGACCAAGCAGGAAATCCGAAACTGGGCCTGGACTCCAGCCCAGGTCCTTCAGGAAAGTCACCACACTGTTGCAGCCCCTCTGGTACGCCTCCCACGTCGCAGCCGACATGGACTTCCTCAGCAAGTCTGTAATGTCCCCAGGCCAATCCGCCATAAGTGCTCTGGGATCACTGCCCCTTCCTCTTCGGCTTCCGGCGCCAATTCCACGAAAAATCTCCCACTTAAAACGGGAAAGAGCATCAGCAATTAAATTAGTACTCCCAGGAATATGACGCGCTTTGATCACTAAATTCAAGCGCAAATAAGCTAAAACCACCTGACGCATTAAATCCGCTACCTGTCTGCACCGCGGGGCATAATTATTCAGCACGCTGACAACGGCCTCATTGTCGCACCACCACACGACCTGGCGATTCCGTAACCGATCCGGCCACAAGGACAGCACTACTAAAATCGGGAACAACTCCAAAAAGGTTATGTTCCTAGTAAGGCCAGCCTCACGCCAGGACTGCGGCCAACCCGCCGCACACCAGGAGCCCCCGAAGTATACCCCCAAGCCTGCCCCTCCAGCCGCATCCGTATATAATTGTAAGGCCTCACTGGATATCACCGTATCACGCAATACCGTGACCCCGTTGAAATCGCACAAAAACTCATCCCACACCCTTAAGTCCGCCCGCATGCTCTGGGACACCCTGATCCGATGAGGTTTAGGTACCCCCGCCGTAGCCGATGCTAAACACCGCAAAAAGACTCTGCCCATGGGAATCACCCTACATGCAAAATTAAGAGAACTGATGAGGGCCTGCATCTCCCACAATGTCATCTTCGTGGAAACAAGCACGTTCGCTACCAGTACTCGTAGCCGGATCACCTTATCGGCTGGTAAACGTGCTATCATTAACTCAGAATCGAGTTCCACCCCTAAAAAAGTAATACAAGTCGCAGGGCCCTCCGTCTTCCCGGCCGCCAACGGCAACCCCCACTCCTGTGCCAGCCGTCTAAAGCCATCCAACAAGGCACGACACTGCTCGGACTGAGCTGTCCCCACGAAAAAGAAATCGTCCAAATAATGCACTACCTGGCTACAACCCATCTGCGCCACGATAGCCCAATGCATGAAGGAACTAAACTGCTCAAAATAAGCACAGGATATCGCGCAACCCATTGGCATACACTTGTCGAAATAAAATTGCCCCTCAAAACTGAATCCCAACAAAGGAAAAGCCGACGGGTGCACCGGCAACAAACGGAAAGCGGATTCAATATCTGCCTTTGCCATGAAGCACCCTGGGCCACATTTTTTGACTAAATCCATGGCCTCGTCGAAAGATGCATATCGCACAGCACACAATTCCCGCGGGATGTGGTCATTAACTGACGCACCCGCGGGGCATGACAGATTATGGACCAAACGATACTTTCCCGGCTCCTTCTTCGGTATTATGCCCAAAGGGGAGACCACAAAGTTCTCGAATGGCGGCTCTGCAAAGGGGCCAGCAATCCGTCCCAACCGTATCTCCCCCGCCACCTTATCCCGTACAATATCTGCAAAACGCCTAATCAAAGGCGAATTCCGAGACTTACCCTCGGCCACCTTACCCACCACGGGAATGTGGAACCCACATCGAAACTCCCCATCCAAAATAAAACCGTCTTTCCGCCTGGGATAACAGCGCAACCATGGACGCAAGGCTTGTATCTTAATAGGAGTGGGAGCCATACCCTCCACGCACCTATTGCTTAGAAGGGGGGGGGGCAGCAACTCCCTTCCTAACACATTTGAGGGCAGAATGTCCCCGCCACAGAGCAAGCGTGCCGGAATTTACAGTCCGGAAAGGGGCACGAGGACTTATTGAATCGACAACATACATCCCCAGTGCCCCCCCCCCCCGCGGTTCTCTGTCCTGCCGAGGGCACGCCCACACGAAAGGGCTTTCCCAAGCCCGCTGCTGTAACCGACCCCCCTTTTGGCCCGCTAGCCCCACTGACGCCCGATCGGACAGCCATCTGCGTCAGCCACAAATTGATATCTTGAGTCCCCCAGGACAACCCCGGATTTTCTTCCATCTTATCGCGGAATTTCTCATCATAGTTGAGCCACGCCCAACTGTCATGCGTCTGTGATGCCTCTAAGATAGGCCAACATCATACTATACTGCTCCGGGTGCTCCTGGCCCCAGACACTAGCTAACCGCAGAAAGGCTCGCGTCCAATTCACAACGCTCCGCCCAACTCTCCGCACTCTACCTGCTTTCTCGTCCTCCTTCCTCTTCTTCCTACTGTCCCCAGACCGCTTCCGACCCTCCAATAATCGGAAAATGTCTATATATCTCCGCTTTAGTATTTTCCGCCGCAACTTCCTAGGCACGCCCTCCCATAACTCCGAGAACGCCGCCACCGTGGGCAGTGCCGCACCTTTTGTCGTTCCCTCCGCCGGCACCCTTTGGTTTGAACCTTTACTTCCCTCCTCTGAGTACGAACCAGACGACGATAGGGACGACGACGATGACGAGGACTCCGATCTCCTACGCCTATAACACGAATGTCTACGCTTCCGACTTCTTTTTTTCCTTCCCATGCCGCTCGTACCCGCTGCTTCCCCAACCCCCACACTTTGGGCAACTACCAACTCACCTGAAGCGCTCTCCACCACTTCCGTAGAGACATCAATCTCCGGACGCTCTGACGCCGTCTGAACAACTGCCTCTGCTTCTCCAGCCGCTGGTCCCGGAGCCTGATGTCCCCCAGAGCCGAACAGCACGCCATCTCCGTGCCGTGATGCCCCCCACCAAGGGCTCCCCGTATACTGCCAAGCCGGTGGTACCTGCAGAGAGAAGACAGGAAAGGGCGGAGAGACACCTGCCATAGCCCATGGTGGCTGCCAAGCTCCAAGCCACTCCGCCCTGGAGGAGCCCTGTCCCCCGCCCTGCCAATGCTCCCAGGCGGCCGAAGAACCACCGCCAACATCCCCTTGCCAACCAAACGGACCCGCTAACCCCCCATATCTCCGTCCCCTAACACACCTACCCTCCCTTCCCCGGGAACTGGCACAGCACCCGAGCGTCCAATGGACCCCTGCCCCCCACCCTGCCATTCTGCACTGCTTAAGACCCGACCGGTCAGGCAGCCCCTACTGCCCCTAGATGACCGACCTTCGCCCGATGGCTCACCCAACGGCACAACACTAGCACCCGCAACCGGTGCATGGGCCTGCCCTTCAGTCCCGCTGCCCCCCCGCCCCCTACTTCCCGTGGAAGGCCAACTGCCCCCCTGCTCCAGTCTAACCTTGCTACCAGTGGAGGCCTTAGCCCCCCCGCCCCCTGCTCCCCCCACGAGCTGCAGTACCTCGGGACCTACCACCCTGCGCAAGGGCGACGCCACTCCCCTGCGCAGCTCCGTTATTGGGCCCAACCAGCCCCTCATCCCCTGGTGTCCCCTCAACCCCTCTCCCCCTGCTAGGCCCCTTTCCCTTGCTGGAACCCCCCCCCCCTTTGCATTACCACGACGCATTGTAAAGGGGTAATGCTTACTTTGTAATTTACTGTCCTTTGTTGTTTTGTTTTTTTTTGTATTTGCCTCACAAGGGTCAGCCAAGCACGCTCAAAAATGGCTACCACGAGCTCCTCACCCCGAGGCAGCCAGACAAGAGCACGCGTGTTCAACTATCCTCGTCCCCCGTTCCTGCTAAAAAAATTTCTCGCTCCACAGCCCTGAATCCCACCACCTAGATCCAGCCTCCCCAGTACTACTATCCTCGCCCCCCACTCCTTCAAAGCTGGAGGAAACGACGCGCTCAGCGTGAGACCCGCAGCAGCCCGCTCCTCGTCCCCCGCTCCCAGCCCGGTAACTTGCGCCCCCGCCCCCAAGTCAAACCCGCTCAAAATTCCTTTCAAGTCCCCAGGACCACCGTCACTATTGCCGCTGCTCTCCTCGCACGTCCGGCATCTCCAGCATCCGCCAAAATGAGGCCGGAGCCACGCCGCACCTCCACCCAAAACCCCCAGCGACCGCTCACTCTCTCTCTCCCATTGGCTCCCGCACCACCAAACAACTCGCGGGGCCAATGGGAGCACTGCCTACCTTCGATCCCGCCCCCACCCCCCCTCATGCCGGCATACGCCGACGGGGTGCTAGCGTGGCCGCCCCCCCCCCCCCGGTTAATGCCGGCCATGTGCACAAGGCTCCGCGGCCTTGCTGTTCCAGAGTGATGGCACATATGGAGTGAAAGCTCAGTTCCAGGCAGTTTGGGAGCTTTTTCTTGCTGATGCCATGTTTGTCCTCCTAACTCTATTGTCTGGTGTTCAATAGTAGGTCTGCAATCTCATATTTCAGTTCTTTCAACACCCTTGGATGTATATTATCCAGTCCAGGTGATTTGCTACTCTTTAGGTTATCAAACAGTTGTAATACATCCTCATGGTTTATCGATATTTCTTTCAATTCTTCCGCTACATCACCTTTATATACCATTTCAGGCACGGGTAACTTCCCTACATCTTCTTCAGTATAGACCGAAGCAAAGAATTTATTCAGTCTCTCCACTGTGGCCTTGTCCTTCCTTAAAGCCCCTTTTTCGCCTATATCATCAAATGGTCTAACTAACTCTCACAAGTTTTTTGCTATGAATGTACTTGAAAAAGGTTTTATTATGTGTTATTGCTTCCACAGCAAGCTTCTTTTCAAATTCTCTTTTTGTCTGCCTTATCAATTCCTTTCTTCTAACTTGCCAATGCTTATATTATTTTCTCGGTTTTGTCATTAGTTAATTTTTTCCATTTCCTGAAGGATGCTTTTTGTTAGTTTTAAAAGTAAACTAAAAGCTCTCTGCTGAGTTTTAAAAGGAAACTAACTGCTTAAACTAAAAGCTCTCTGCTGGCTTTTAAATTTAACCTAAAAGCTATCTGCTGATACTAGGCCTTGTCTGAGTTAAAAAAAACTCACTGGATTCTAAATACACAGATTTATCAGTTTTAACCCAAATAATTCTCTTTTCCTCAAGTTTTAGAGAATTTCCCAGAAGTAAATACTTTAAACGTGCAGATTTCTTTCCAGCAGTGGCAGTCCCTTTTTGGTAGTCCTTCAAGAGTCAGAAATCCCCTCAATTGGTACCTGATTTCATGGAAGCTGAAGTAACTTGCCCAAGGTGCCTTCCCTGGTTTTCAGCCTGCTGCTCTAACCACTAGGCGGTGCCTACACAAACATGCCCCATAATAAACATGCTCCTGCAAAATCTTCAATTGTCTAAGAACGTTTCTTGTAACTGAACTTGTGTATAAAAGGATCTTAAGAATGACATGGGACAAATTACAATCCTTTGTTCCAAAGAGATATCTGATCCATTGTTAATCACATATCTGATAAATTAAATACCAAAGAATTTAGGGGCATGTTTATTAAAGTGTGCTGACACCACAGGGTTTAGCAGGCAGTAAATGGTTAGCATGGGACTATAGTAACCGTTACTATATGCTAAAAATGCCAGTGTGGTAAAAATCCCATGTTAAACCGCTTAGTACGCTATTGGGTAGAGATTGGAGGGGTTGGGGTGGAGATTAGTGCAGGATTCATAAGCCTGGGCTAATCGTCAATGCTGAAGTTAGTGTGGGTACACTTACCACCATCTCAATGGGTGCAATAAGCACATCCGCATTAATCGCAGTTGCAGATTTAGCATGATGGGATGCTTCCTACTATGCTAACTTCATTGGAACTTGCCAGGAATGCTCCACACAGTTAGAATAGGTTGGCCATATCTTCCATGCTAATTTCTGGCACTAAACAAATGCTAAGATGCTAATTCTTAGCAAGGTTTTGTAAACATACCCTTAATTTTACTGGGATTGTGTGAATTTTTAAACTTTTTTTGAATAATTGGATGCAATTTTCTATCTGAGAAAGCAATGTGAAACCTTGGGCAAAGTTATGAATTGAAGATGCATTTATACACTAGTTGCATGTGAATATTTTTTAATTTTTAAGGAGAAAATAATGCATTGAAATAAAAGGTCATATATTATTTGGTTGTATATAAAGAAGATAAAATTATGCATCTTTACAGGATAAGAACATAAGATATGCCATACTGGGTCAGACCAAGGTCCATCAAGCCCAGTATCCTGTTTCCAACAGTGGCCAATCTAGCTCACAAGTACCTAGCAGTTTCCCCAAAAGACACAGGTTCCACAAAGCTTGTATTGAGGCAAGCAGTGGATTTCCCGGGTTACCTTTAATAATGGTTTATGGACCTTTCCTCCAGGAACTTGTCCAAACTTTTTTTAAAACCAGCTACACTAACAGCTTTTACTACATCCTTTGGTAAAGAATTCCAGAGTTTGATTACACGTTGAGTGAAAAAATATTTTCTCTTATTTTACTCTTAAGTAGGTTATATATTTTGATGGTGTAAACAATCGATCTGCGTTTACCTGTTAATTCATTAATTTATAGACTTCTATCATATCTCCCCTCAGCCGTCTCTTTTCTAGGTTGAAGAGCCCTAACATTTTTAGCCTCTCTTCATAGGAGTATCTTTCCATCCTCTTTACCTTTTGCTGCTGTTTTCTGTACCTTTTCTAATAACGCTATATCCTTTTTAAGATATGATGACCAGAATTGCACACAATATTCAAGGTGTGGTCGTACCATGGAACAATAAAGAAGCATTATAATATCCTTTGTTTTATTCTTCATTCCTTTCCTTATAATTCCTAGCATTCTATTTCCTTTCTTGGCTATTGCTGCAGACTGGGCGGAGGGTTTTAACATGTTATCCATGATGACGCCTAAATCTTTTTCCTGGGTGGTGTTTCCTAATGTGGAACCTGTGACACAGTAGCTCCCCAGGAACCGATGGACACGAATGAGCATCCGGTGGTAGAAGCCGGTACTGCAGGAGAAAGCAGGGATTTCTTTGCAGAAAGAAAAAAACCCAGATTCAATCAAGCAGAACAGCTCACCTCGAGGGAGGAGAGTAGGAAAGCTTTTGATTGGGCACGCCCCAAGGGGAGGCGGGCAGTGCAGGCTAGAAGCACCTGGTTAAATACTCAGAAACCAGGAAGTGAAAGAAAACAGAATAGGAGGCAAGACAAACAGAACCGGGAGCAAGAGCAGGACCGAGAGAAGCTAAGAGGGCAGGAGCCAAGAGAGCAACGGAGGCTAAGAGAATTCCCAGAGGGAGAAACAAGTGCTTCAGAAGGAAAGGCTGAAAGGAAGTATCCTTGCTGTGGTAATTCCTCTAATAGTCTGCAGCTGGCAGGTAGCGTGGTGGAAGATTCAGATGAGGAAAGAAACTGTTGGAGGCAGAACTCTTTCAGAACGCTGAGAGATCCAAGGCTACAGGACCAGGCAGAGCTATGGAATAAAGGCAGAAGGACAAAGAATTCTCCAAAGGAAAAGCTTCTGTATAAGGTACCCAGTGGGGGAGAAGTTTATGCTCTAAAGCCAGAAAGGTTGTGTTCTAGTTTTAAAAGCCAAGTCAGACAAAATGGTGGCAGCTGTTGTCAGCAGGGAGAAGCTTTGAATAACACTAATTATTCCTTTAAGCTAGCTGAAACACCTAGCCAAGAAAGGGCTGATGTAAATGCTTTTAAGTATCCTCCTAGCACTGCTAAGTTTTTATGCACAGCACCCACGTGTAGAGAAAGGTGGGGAGATAACGGAAGCACAGCAAATGTTTGTTTTCCTGATACAAACAAACATGATAAGCAGCCTGAGATAGAGGGGCTCAGCCAACATTTGCTCACTGAGGAGAAGGGAAGACAGCTAAGTGAAGGGAAGTCACCAGCTGAATCACTTCTCAAAGAATTCAAAGAGTCTTTAGAACAGAAGACAAGTTTTAACTACAGTATTCCAGAACCAGTTACTGGCTGTAATGAAGAAACGTCTGTTTCTAATTCTCTGCTTTACCCTGATGAAGATATGTTAATGGACTGCTCTACATGCTTAATTGACAGAGGCAATTAAGGAGAAAAGGATTTTCTGGTATAGGAAGAAATATAGCAGTGGCACTTAACGTGACCTACACAAGAAAGCTTGTGGAAGGTGAATGAATTAAGGTACCAATGATTGGTAGAACCAGAGCACTACTGTTAAAGGAACTTTTCTGTTGCATCCTGTATGTTTGAACCACATGAAGTGAATGTGAAATAATACAGCATTGCAAGCCTGTTTGGCAAGTTTCAGTTAATCTTGTTTTTGGTTTATACTTCTGCACCGTCTGTAGCCTTTTTGAACTGCACAATGGCAAAGTAAGCCTCATGAAAAATAAACCTCATGAAAAATAAATTTCTCTTTGCCTGCCTTACTGCTCGAAGCACAATAACACAACTACAACTAACTGCCTCAAGGGCATCACAAGGCAACCCCTCCTTAACCCTCAAGGTTAGGGAGCGGGCGGCGTGATAAGAAACCTTGCATCGTATAACCATAGTTTGGGTTTTCTTTCCTAGGTGCATAAATTTGCACTTGTCCACATTAAATTTCATCTGCCATTTGAACAACCAGTTCTCCAATTTATCAAGGTTCTCTTGCAATCCTCTTGGGTTTTAACAACTTTGAATAAGTTTGTGTCATATGCAAATTTGATTACCTCACTCTTTATTCCTATTTCCAGGTAATTTACGAATATGTTAAAAAGCAGCGGACCCAGCACAGATCCCTGGGATATTCCACTATTCACCTTTCTCCATGGGAAAATTGGCCATTTAGCCCTACCCTCTGCTTTTTATCTTTTAACCAGTTCCTGATCCACAATAGTACACTGCCTTCTATCCCATGACTTTTTAATTTTGCCAAGAGTCTCTCATGAGGGACCTTGTCAAAGGCTTTCTGAAAATCCAGATACACTATATCAACCGACTCACCTTTGTCTACCTGTTTATTCACACCTTCAAAAAAACAAAACAGATTAGTAAGATAAGACCTTCCTTGGCTAAAGTCATGTTAGCTGTCTCCCATTAAGCCATGACTATCTCTACATGTTCAGTAATTTTGTTCTTTATAATGGTTTCTACCATTTTTCCCAGTACTGACGTCAGGCTCACCAATCTGTAGTTTCCCAGATTTATTATTTGTGTGTTTTATATATCGCTATATCAAGTAATCAATTTGGTTTACAATTAAAACAACTGATACATTAAACATTGTAACAATAAATGGTGCAATAACAGGCAATCAAGAATGTACATGATTCAAGATAGTTTTAACTTATATATAGTGTACTTACAGTTCTGTTGATCGATAATATCCATCAGGATGGGGTTAAGGAATGGGTGATTTACGGACCATTTTGATTGGTTGGATAGCCTAGTGGCAAAAATGGGGGAAAATTATGTTGGGTGAGTGAGAGTTGTAGTTTCATTTTGACCAAAATGTTCTGTGAAGAGATGGGTTTTGAGTTGGGAGTGGAACGAGGCTAAGTCTGTAATGTTTCGGAGACTGGGTGGTAGGGAGTTCCAGATCACCCCTGGAATCCTTTTTAAAAATTGGCATTACATCGGTCATCCTCCAATCTTCAGGATCATTGAGAGAGAGGTAGTATTTGGGTGATCATGATCATTGAGTTTGATTATTAACCTCAGAGGGTGGATTTTTGATTTAAGTCCTGAAAGATAATTGAAGGGGGGATAGAGGTGCCAATCTTGCTCATTATCAGGCTCATTCCATCCCAGACATACAGGCCCTCTGTACATCCGGTTTGAACCAGATGTACAAAGGGGATCACAATTCCGATCCCGCATGGCACGGCTAGCCCTGCGGGACCAGAATTGTGAACAGCACTGTACGTACAGGCAGCAGCTGAACAAAGGCTTTCCCTGAAGCCCGACCCCCCCATCTGACCTCCTAAGGCCAGGGTCTGGCTGTGAGGAATGTCCTCAGGCCCCCCCTGCCCCATCCACGTCCCACGCCCGCAGAAAAAAGATGTCCAAGGAAGTTATTCCAGCTCGGAGGTAGAATAACTTCCCCGCGCAAGTCGCCAGCCCTACAATCTTAAACAAAAGAGGCTGTAACTTGCATGGAATACTAGTTACAACCCTCAACAAAAGAGGCGATAACTTGCTCAGAGTAGCAGTTATAATACAGGGCTGGTTCAATGGGTTGTGGCACTCTGAGCCAATTTTTGATTTTGCACGCCCTCCCCCCTTGGATCTGTTATTGCAGGGGAAGTTGCGCAAACAGGGATAAATTTTCAGCCCACTGGCTTGTTAAATGCCACCCTCCCATTTAACTTAATCTATATATTCTGTGTCACTATCCATATGGAAAGCGCACCGAATATACAAAGAGTGATAGTGTATGGTGACATTTTACTTACTAGTTAATGTCCTTTCCTTGAGACCAGTCCAGACAAGTGGGTTGTGTTTCCCTACCAGCAGGTTGGTGGAGACAAAGAACCAATGAAAAATCGAGGTTCCAATGACATCACTCCCATGCCTCTATTTACCTAAGCCACCAGAGGTCCCTTCGGTATTCATTCCAAAGCATACAACCTCAATTGTGGGCAACAATGAGTGATCAACAGGAGAGAACTATGTATAGGAAAGCCTAAATATAAGGCCATCAGTAGACGATGAAACTGCAGAGTCAAATGTAAAAATCATAGCAGACCCAAGGGTACCGCAGCAGAAGAACAGAGCAAATACAGTTTCAGGGGCGGGCCCTGGACTTGTCTAGTAGGACTCAAGGAAAGGACATTAACTGGTAAGTAAAATGTCACCTTCCATATCATCCTGCTAGACCAGTCCAGACAAGTGGGATATACCAAGGTTACAACTCCACTGGGTGGGAAAAAGACACAGCAGCTTGCAAAACCCTTCAGCCAAAGGCTGTGTCCACCCATGTGTGGACATGCAAGCAGTAATGCTTGACAGGAGTGGAAAGTGATGCCCATGTCGCTGCCTGATAAATGTCTGCAGGAGCTACCGAGATCTGCTCCGCCCACAAGGATGCTCGTGCTTGGGTAGAATGGGCATGGCAAACCCTCCAGTACCAACTGGTTTTAAAAGAGATACGCCAAGGCAATGGTCTCCTTAATCCGGCACCCCAATGTTGACTTGGCCACTGCATCATCCTTGCCGGGGTCAGCAAAGAGCACCAAAAGAAGGTCGGACTTATGAAAGGAATTGGTTACCTCCTAGTACCAGAGAAGCACCCTCCGGACATCCACAAAGCGAAGATTCTTATCCTTTCCCCGACACTGCCCCTTTGAGAAGAAGGGCAGGCAGGCCACCTGATTCATGTGAAAGCGAGAAATCACCTTAGGCAAGAAGGAAGACACAGGATGAATAGAAACGGCCTCCTTTGAAAAATACAGATAAGGATCTCAGCAAGACAGAGTGTGCAGCTTGGAAATCTGCCTTGTGGAACAAATCGCAACCAAGAAGACCATCTTGAGCATCAAATCCTTTAAGGTAGTGGCTTGAAGACTCAAAATGCACTGACATTAGGGCCCTGAGTACTAGACACAGATTCCAGGAAGGGATCATAGATCAAAGAGGAAGATGAAGATGCTGAACCCCCTGGTGAAAGTGCTAGATGTCCAGGTACAAGGTTAGAGACTTACCAGCCACTGGAGCTTGGAAACAGGATAAAGTTATCACCTGAACTTTCAGGGAGCTGAGGGAAGGCCCTTCTCCAGGCCATCCTGTAGAAAGGCCAAAAGAGATGGCACCTTGGTCGCCTCAGGGGCCAACTGCCAAGGGCTGCACCATCGCTCAAAGAGGCACCAGTTCCATGTGTATACCAGCTTGGTAGACTTCCTCCTGCCTCCAAGCAGAATAAAGACCAACCCAGGAGAGTAGCCCTTATGTGCTAAGTTTCCTTTCAAGAGCCAAGTCATACGTGAGAAGGAAACTGGATCCTCCAGGATGACCAATCCCTGCCGCAAAAGGCCTCAAGACAGAGGTAACTGAAGAGGAGGCACCTGCAGAAGCTGCATTAGGTCTCTGAACCACACTCCCTTTGGCTAATCCAGTGCCACCAGAACAATCTTGCCCGGGTGGCATTCTATACACTGAAGTACACGCCCCACCAGGGGCCATGGAGGAAACATGTACAGCAGGTGCCGATTTGGCCATGGCTGGGTCAGGGTGTCAATGTCCTCAGATGCTGTCTCCATGTGGCATCTGAAGAAGCGGCAAACTTTGGCAATAATGTGGGTTACCATCAGATCCATTTCAGGGCGACCCCAGAGGAGCAGAATCAACTGAAACACCTCCTAACTAAATTCCCACTCTCCAGGATTCTGCTTCCACATTGTCCACCCCGGCAATTTGCTGAGCCGACAAGGCTAGGAGGTTCCTCTCCACCCAGGCAAACAGGAGAGCCATCATCAGAGCTACTCCAGCACCTCTTGTGCCTCCTTGCTGATTGACATAAGCCACTGCTGTGATGTTATCTGAAAACACTCGAACCGCAGAAGAGCCAACCTGATGGCCCTCACCTCGAAATGGTTGACGGACCACACCTTTTTCCTGCATTTCCAACAGCCCTGGGCTGTACGGTCTTGGCAATGGGCTCCCCAGCCCGAGAAGCTGGCATCTGTCATCAGGAGGATCCAGGAAAGATCATCCAGCAGCATGCACTTCCTTGGATGACAGGACCGCTGCCACTATCACAGGCTGGACCTCACCATCAATGGGAGTGGGAGCATGTGCTTGAACTCAGGGACCACCGAGCCAGCAAGGACCACCGAGCCAGCAGTTGCATATTAGCATGCACCCACAGCATCATCTCTATGGTCGTCTCAATCAATCCGAGCAGCTGAAAATAATCCCAGACTCTGGAACCTGCTGTGCACAAAACAGTTCCAGGCAATCCAACAGTCTTTTAACTTTCTCTTCTGACAGGAAAACTCTGCCCACTTGAGTGTTGAAATGTGCTCCCAGAAACTCCAAGGACTGGGAAAGCAAAAGCTGGCTCTTTCCCCAATTTAAGCTTTCCAAAAAGGATACCATTTGGGATTCTACCCAAGGCGCTACTGAAAAGGAATGGGTCCAGATGAGCCCATCGTCCAGATATGGATGGGCACAGATCCTTTGGCGCTGCAGCCACTACCATCATGACCTTGGAGAACATCCTCGGGGCAGTGGATAGCCCAAAAGGGAGGGCAGTGAACTGAAAGTGAAAGCCACGCATGGCAAATCACAGATATTTTTGCTGATCTGCCCGGATCAGGATATGAAAATATGCCTCAATCATATCATAACACAAAACAAATACAATGGTGCAAACCCCACACTCCCCCCCAATAAAAAAAACTCCCCCTACAGCATTCCCCCTCACCACTTCACATACTGATTTGTAAATAGATCATTAATAGAGCTGTGTAGAGATTCATGTTAAGCATTCTTCACTGTTATAATAACAATGTTACTGTATATAGTTTAAAATGTTAAATGTAACTGAATATGTACTCATTACTGTACTATTCAAATTGTTGTTCTTTGTAAACCACTTTTGATCTGCCAGAAAAATGTAGTATAAAATTTTATAATAAATAAAAATAAAATAAAATAAATATCCAGAGAAGCCAAGAATTCCCCGGTGCCCTGCTTGAATCACAGAGCATAATGTTTCCATCTGGAAGCAGAGAAAGCACGAGTGCACGTTGACCCCCTTGAAGTCCAGAATGGGCCGGAAGGAACCGTCTTTTTTGAGCATCATGAAATAGATAAAGTATCTGCCCTTGCCCTGCTCGTCTGGTGGGACAGGCACCACTGCCTTTAGGCGCAGCAGCTTGCCCAAGGTGGTCCGCTTGCTCACAGACTCACACAGGGAGATAACCAAGGCATCTGGAATCGGCTCTTTGCACTCCAAGACATGGCCAAACTGAATGGTGTCTAGCACCCAGTGAAGTCTGCCTCCAACTGGAGGAACCTGGAAATGGGTCCCCAAAGCTTTACTGCACAGCCTGGGTCTTCCTCTGGAAAGGGCTGAGTCCTTCGGCCCATGCACTCCATGAAAGGACTGATAACAAGCTTGGAGCCCAGAAGCAGAGGGGAAGAAAGGTTTTCCAAGTCAGTAATGTTGAGAGTCCCGGCCAGCATGCCATCTCCACCATCTGCTGGAGACAAAGAAATACTGAAAGGACCTCTAAGGGCTGAGGCAAATAGAGGCATGGGATTGATCATTACACCTGGGCTTTTCATTGGTTCTTTGTCGGAAAGTGATGGGTCAATGCTCCCCCAGCTGTATTGAACATTAAAACAGCAGTAGGAGCATTGACTTACTACTGCAGCTGTAATAATGTTCAACACAGCCATGGGATCATTTACTTTTGCTCCCACAAGTATGTTAATGCCATGACTGGGAAGGCAAAGGACAGCCTGCAAGCAAGTCAGTGAGGCAGGCACCCTGAGCCAGTGCTTCACTGACTTAGCTCTTAAGCCAGCCCTGTTACAATCCTAATTGCTAACCATCTTACTGGGCAGACTAGACAGGCCATGCCAGTTTTTATGTCATCATTTACTGAGTGGAGTTCCAGTGCTGGCCAAAATCTCCCTTTTCAAAGCTTGGTAACTCTGTATTTATCTGAAAGACTCTGCTATTTGGAATGTTCAGTCACTGCACCCACAAACCTGGCAGTTATGCCTCTCTTCCTTTTACTGACAATGGGGATAAGCTAAATTTATTTATTTGTCTTAACTTTTATACCGCTTTTTGCAGAGATTAAAGCAATGTACATCGAACTTTAAACTGGTTAAACAACGTTTACAAGACACAGTAACTTTTTACATTAACTTATGGCAAAGGCATGCTACCTTTAACTATTTACAGAGCATTCTTGGTTGTGGGATCTGTACCACAGTCAGCTCCAGGTTTTGCCTTTCTTTATAGAGCTTTTCCATTGGTTGTGGCAGGTAGGTTTGACATGGGGCGGGGGAGAGTCCAAAATTCAGGATGAACAGGTGGGTTTTGGAGAGTTTGGGAAAGCGAAGTGGTCTTTGGTGTTTCCTATTATGTCCGAACGGAGGTCCAGATGGAGGGCAATTTCGGCCTTCTAACATTTGCACCTAAGTCGGCACACCCACTTGAACCGCGGAAGGCACGCGTCGCTCCCACCCCGCCCCTGCCTGCCACGTGGACCGAGGAACGCACCCTCCTATCACGCCTCAGTCAGGCTCGACATCATCATCGTAAGCGCGCAGAAGCCTCAACCCACCACCCTCCCCGCCACCGCCCCTTTCCAAACCCCTCCTTCCCATTGGCTTTCAACCGAGCAGTCAAACAATACCATCCTTCCGCCCCTCCTCCTGTGCGCTGCCCTGGCCGCCTTGACCCCGCCTTCTTCCCCTCCTCTTTCTACCTCCTTCCGTCTCGCCGTTTCTCGACCAATCGGCAAACGGAGTGCGCGGGGCACGTGACGCTGTAACTGGATGGAAAACAAAACAAAAACAAACAGGCGAGTGGTGCACGTCAGGGGCCGGAGCCGAGCGGAGAGGAGGGGGAGGGGCAGTGCAGACCCCGTACGTAACTGTTACTTAGCACGTGGGCTGCGCGCCTCGCGCCTGGAGCTGCGTTAACGGCGCGGCCTAGCAGCGATAGTTCCCCTTCCCTGCCCGAAACGAAAGTAAAAGTGACGGAGTTGCCTCGCTCAGACGGAGAGCGGCGGAACTTGCCCCGGGGTGTTGAAAGTAAACAGCCTCACCTGTATTCAGCCTGGGAGAGGGGCGGGATTTGCGCGTTTCTAGCCATTAACGGCCTTTCGGGGAAGAGGGAAGCTCGTTTTGTCCAGCTGCTATACTGTTAGCCAAAGTTTTGCTCTTGGGAGTCTTTCCTCCTTCCTCTCCAGGACGAATTTTCTTCTAACTCGTTTTTTTTCTTAATTTTCAGGTCAGACTGCGAGAAAGAAACGATTGTGTGAAAAGAGCTTATTTCTGGCCATTCTCAGCTCACTGGAAATATGGAAATAGAGTATGCAAGCGGGTTAACGAGCAGTCCAGTGGGTGAGTGCCTCCTCTTATGGTTTTCGGGAGTGGGGTGACGTGTTGCACATTTCCATTAACAAATCGGAATTGGTGAAATGAAGGTTGGAATATTTTTCACAGTAACAAAATCCAGTGGGCTGGCATATGGTATGAGATAAATTATCTTAGTGATGCTTTTTTAGCAATAATATTAGCACTCCCATGATAGCACTAACAAAACTCTCAAGTATTTGAGACCTGATTGTTGAACACCTCGATGACATCACAAACGTGAGAAAAGAAAAAGCAAATGAGTATGCTCTGCCCTTTGGAGGTAATGTTACAGTAATTAGTGCATGGATGTATTATTTTGCATGCGTTAATGGTCTCTTAATAAAATACTGACCGGTGTAAAAGTGCATGCTTTGCTATGAAGGTGCATGCTTTGCTGATAGATGTATCTGGAGTTGCGTTCTGGGTGGAGTTAGAAAGCATGCTTGTTGATAGGCATCTACATTACAGTATTTTATTATTTGCAAACTTTACACACTTATATTACACCTGTTTTATAGAGCAGATGTAATTATGCTTTAACGTGAGGCATGATCTCTGCTGCTTATTCTACTATTTTATAAACACAAGTGGATGCTTATTTGTCTCTATAAAACAGGAGTGTTTGGATTACCTTAATAAGGGAATAAAAAGTACCTGTTAGTATACATGTAAACCGCACTGATTCTAAAGAGCGCGGTATAAAAAAATAATACCCCCCCCAGGAGCTCTATTATAAAAGTACCCTCCATAGGACCCTATGTAAAAAGATTTTTAAGGAGGCATGTAGTCCTGTATAGTACTGAAATAAGGCTTAATGGTTTGTGGCGCACATAGATATGATCATATAACTCCACTGTTCAGGGAACATCGCTGGCTGCTGGTTCAATTCAGATCCCATTTAAGAGTCTTATGGCTGTTTTAAAGATATTACTTAAAAATCAATCTGTTTACTTTGGTGTCTTATCCCATACCAGTCTTGTTGGACATTGTGATCACAGGACTTTTAAACTTGTAATATGTCTCCTTTTCAGTCATGATGCATTTCAAGTTTACCAGGAAAATGCATTTTATGTAGCACCAGTTTTATGGAGTAGTCTCCCGAAGGAACTGCAAACTGGCTTGTCATATTCAACTTACTGTTCCAAAGTAAACACCTGGTTGTTCAGGCTGGCATTCAAATATTAATCCTTTGTTTTCTGCAGTTAATGTTGTCTTTGTACAATGTATAATATTCGTGATGTGCACTGACTTCTCACTCTAACCTAACATTGTAAATTGTCTTGTCATTGTTTGTGTCTGTCTTATGCTTGTCTTGTCATATCAATTTTCGTTTATATTTTTTACTTTGTAAACCACCTTGTGTTGTTGCTAAGACGGTATATCAAATTAATAAACCAAACTAAATTGTCCCACCATGGGAAGTATCAGTCTTATTGTCATGCTTTGTGGCCTTGGACAAAGCATGTTTTTTTCATGTCTCCTCAATGCTCTTGACAGCAATTAGATATTAGATAAAAAAATAACAAAGTCCATCTCCTCTTGGAAGCAATAATCCAAGCACTGGAAATTTGCTGCAGGGCTGTGCAAATCAGAGGCAAAGGCAGTTATTTTAAAAGCCCTATTCGTGAGTTGGCTGTCTAAAAATGGCACATAAATGTGCAAATCTTGGAGACATCCCTGGAACCATTTTAGAAGCAGTGTATGGAGATGTCTCTGGCATGAGAACAACTATATTGCATGGGGGGGAGTGGTGGAGGTATATCCAGAGGTGCTCCATAAAGATGCACATGTCTGCCTAGTAGCAGTATCGTCCATAACTATACTTGCTCCAGGGCATGAATAGACATCAGAAAAGCTCATGGAGGGAGTAGAGCAGAAGATACTCTGATATCCCCATTACGTTTCTCAACTATAAAGAAAACTGAAGGGAAATGGAACACGTATTTTATGGTTAGCAAGTTGGTGCATATCTCCGCTTGCAAATCCGCTTGCAAATTAGCAGGTAGACATGGATTTGCCACAGGATAGATGTCACCGCCCTGAATTATCATTGTAGGAATGTCTATGGGGCCATTTCCAGAGGTTCATTTCAGGACGTACTTCTTTTTTAAATTGCTGGCATTTTTTCAGGTGTTCGTGGCCTGGACATCCCTGATTGCATCTAGATGTCATTTCTGAAATGTGCCTTTGTGTATTTGTTTCTGAATTATATAGAGTAGGTTGTTTTTTTGCTTAAATGAAAGATGCTATTTAAATAGCGATTTAGCATTCTGTTTAAGCATGTTTCTCATAGACGAACATGAAATAGGAGAGAAACTTTCATAAAACCTCTCCTAGAGATACACCTAGCCACTTGGATTTTCAGGATTCCCAAAATGAATATGTACATATACGAGACCCATTGTCTGCAAATCTATCGCGTGCATATTCATTCCGGGATTCCTGAAAACCTGACTAAGGTATTCTCTCAGGAGAGGGTTGAGAGGTATCACATTAAGGGATGTGCATCTGTTTTGAAATAAAATGAAAAATGCAACAGAAAAAGTTTGTTGTGTTTCATTAAAGGAGGGTGGGGTTGGGGAAGCAACAACATTTTCTTGTCATGGTTTGATTTTTAGTGTGTAATAGTTTGGTAAATAAGAACTGCCATACTTGAGTTGGGCCAAAAGTCCATCAAGTCTCTGGTGTTCTGTTTGCAGCAGTGGCCAATTGTGCACAATGCATGCTAAAAACAAAATGCAATGAAATCAAGAAAATCAGAACAAAACAGACATCAAACGCAAGATAACTATTGTGTACACATGTATAGGAAATACAGTTGTGGTCAACATTATTGGCACCCTTGCATTTTAATTATGCTTTGTACGATATCTTGAGAAATCATTGGAAATATTCCAACTGTATGTTACTATTAAAATATTATATGTTCAAAAGTATGCAACAAAAAAAGATGTCTGCAACTTAGATGTAGTAATTTCTGAGAAAAAAACAAAATATGACATGGACAGGATTAATGGCACCCTTCACTAATATTTGGTTGCACAACCTTTGGTAGTGATGACAGCCTCCAAACGTTTTTTGTAGCCATTTCTTAAGTTTCGTACATCTGTCTGCTGGTAGTTTCTCCCACTCTGGCAGATTTCAGCTCTTTCCAAAGGTACTCGATTGGATTGAGATCAGGACTCATTGCTGGCCAGTTTAAAACAGTCTCTTGGTTCCTTTTTAATTGTTCTTTTGTACTTTTGGATGGTTTTTTTGGGTCATTATCCTGCGGAGGACCAATGACCTTCAACCCAGACCTAGCTTTCTAACACTAGGTAGCACATTTTGCTCCAAAATACCTTGGTAGTCCTCTAACGTCATGATTTTTTTTTAATACATTCCAGGCCTCCAGCTCCCGAGGCAGCAGAACAGCCTCACAACATTATGGAACTTCACCACCATATTTAACTGTAGGAAGGGTGTGTTTTTCGTTATATGGTTCATTTTCTTTGCCTGTAAATGTATCGCTGGTCTGCATTGCCAAAGAGCTGAAGTTCCTTATCGTCCCTCCAGTCCAGTTCCGCACCGCTGGGTAATGCACCTCCTCCAGCAGCTTGGAGACTGAGCGTGTCATCTTTTTGATGACACTAGTGTACATATGCAGCTGGCACCGCACACCAGCCCCAGTAAGCTCAGTTTCCAAGCAGCTGGAGGAGGTTGTGAGCCAGGGTGCTGGACTCCCTGAAGAGACAGCTAAGGAGATAGGTTTAGTTAGTTTGCTTTTATTTCCCCCTGTTAAGGTGCAGTTTCTTTGTTTTTAAAGGCAGAAGTGTAAAAAAAAAATCAGAAGGAACAGAGAACCCATGGGACAACAGGGCTGAGGGGAGGATATTCCTTTCCCCTCTCCCTCTAGGATTTCGGGGGGAGGGGGGTTTCTGTGGGGGCCTTCCTCAGTCCGAGACGTCTGGCTGCAGTTGCTTGACAGGAGTGAAAGCTGGCAGTCCCGAGTCACAACCCTCAGCACCGAAGCCAGGAAGGAAGGTTGAGCGCAAGGGGTAGAAAAGCCATGTGGCAAAGAGGCTCCAAGATAAGAGTGGTGGGGGGAGTACAGCAGGAACCTCTAGCAACCACCAGAACACGAGGAGACAGAGAGCGGCCTGCAGCCGCATGTTTGGGAGTCTGCAGCGGTGTGGGAAACTCCCCCTGCTGCATTTAGGTGCGATTTCTTCTTATTCAGGCCCACATGTGTTTAACCCCCTGCTGTGTTTTGGGTGCCCAGGAGAGACAGCCACTGGAGAATAAAGCTGGACAGAGCAGCCTCTTCCTAGGGGGCCATTTTCAGTTTCAGTTAATTCAATTTTGATTTTATTTTAGTACAAGTACTCTAGTGCTCTGTGCTTGAGTCTGTGGAGGTGCACTGTGCTGGGGATCCTTTTACCTACCCAGGTACAGATTGAGGGTGTTCCTGGGGTGTGCCCCCAGCCCTTCCCACCATGCCGGCCAAACTGCAGTGTCTGGTATAGGATGGTATCAGGGGACGTGAACCCTACTTAATCCTTAAGCATTCCTTGTGTTATACAGCTCAAAACTGATTCAGTGCACAATGACTTGATGCAGACATGGGAAAGGCCTAATCAGATAGGCCATTGTTTGTTGCTGGGTGGATTTTCAGAGGGCTGTTGTGCTAGGTCAGGTGATGTAACTGGCACTTGGCTGAAACATTGTTGCTTTCTCCTGAGAAGGCTCAGATAACAGATCAGAGACAGAAATAAAGATAAGTGTAAAAAAAAAAAGTGCTGCATATAGGTTTGTAGCAGCTACAGCTCTGGGGAAAACAGAAAGTACCTGCATGCAAGAAACATATGTACTGTAATTTGAAAGATAGTCAGTGGATTGGACGCAAATGAAATCCTTCCATCTGTCTATGGTCAGTGAGTAGCCTGACATGATCATCTCTTGTCGCTTATGTACCTATTAAATCTTTTATATTGCTTGTAAGGGAAGCTGTACTCCCTTATAGCCATTTGTAGTATTAGAAGAAAAACGTAAAATTTATTCGGAGAGCGTGTCAGTTTGATTGGATCAGGGCAAGGTCCATTCCATATCTTTAAGATACAACATTGCAGCGCAGTCTAAAAATCCTCAAGATATGCAGTCCCCGATGTGGTGTGGTCTCGGAGACAGGTGTCTGCCTAAACTGCACGCAAGAGGCTGTCATTGGAGCAGGACCTGCAGGATGAGATGAGGCAGGAGAGTCCCTCCCGGTTGCAAGAGACCCTGGGGGCGTGTTACCTTCAACGGATCCGGACCATCCACTCCTTGAGCCCAGGGAGCAGTAGGGCTCCTGGGGGAGTTTTCACCGGAGTTCTTCTTTCTTTTGCAGAAGGCGTTTTGCCTACCAAGTGGCTCCTCAGCCCCAGAACACAGGGCTAAGAGTATGTCAGACGCAAAAGAGCATGAGTCAGGAGCAATGGCGTCTAAACTGGCTAGAGGCTTAGAGGAGTGGCAGCAATCGCCATTGTCGGAGGGGCTGGATGGGGAAGACCTTGACACGGAGCTAGATCTGCAGGAGGAGTTGGAAGAAGGAGAGAGCCTAGAACAAGAGGATCAGGCCCGGATTCTTCTGGTTTTTCGCCAGGAGGAGCTACCAGTGCTCATCTTTATGCTTGTGCTTATGCAATTTCTCGATGTACTGCCCTGGCTGAAGGCCATTAGGGCGGTTTACAATCACTACAAGCGGATACTGATACAATTCCTCATCCCCAAAGGGCTCACATTCTATGTGTACCTTGGAGACCCTCAAGGCCCTGAATATGCCTGCTAACCTCCCGGCAGAGGAAGAGGCGCTGTAGGAGGTGCTGTTCCAGGTAGTATAGAAATCGCAGAAAGTCTTACCAGTACATGCAGTAGTACGACAGATGATCCAGGATGAGTGGGATCTGCCGGAGGTTGGCCCTAAAGGAGTGCAATCCATGACGCGCCTATACCTGCTGCCGGAGCAAGAATGAGCTCCTTTGATCACCCAAAGTGGGCGTAGCGGTGTTGGCAGCAGTCGAAGAGACCTTGACTTGTCTCCTGCAGCTGAGAGCCGTGGAACTGGTTCCGCGAGACCAGTACATCTGCAATCGATGCTTCATGTATTTCGTGGTACCCAAATGGAAGGTTCCTTTCGCCCAATTCTTGACTTCGAGGGCATGAACTACGGTCTCTGGGTACCACATTTTCACAGTAATAATGGCTGTTGGAAGTGGAGATTTTGGGTGACTTTCTATCTTGCAGAGGCGTATCAGCACGTTCCCATCCATCCAGAACATCGGCAATTTCTCCGCTTTGCGGTGCCAAGTGGCCATTTCAAGTTTCGAGCGTTGCCCTTTGGTCTGACGACCACCCCCTATACCTTCACCAAGGTCATGGTGGTGGTGGCGGCAGCTCTCCACAAGGAAGGGGTTCTCGTCCACCCGTACCTAGACGATTGGCTGGTCCAGGTGAAGTCCAGGGACGATAGCGAAAAGAGCAACAGCGTGGGTGGCAGAGTTCCTTCAAAGTCTTGATTGGGGTCAACCTGGCCAAGAGTCAGTTACGGCCGGACCAGGAGCTAGAGTATTTAAGAGCGTGCTTTGATACTTGTGTGGGCAGGACTTTCCTGCTGGTTCGCCGAGGGCAGGAGCTATGACAGTGGAGATGGCAAGACCACCATTGTGGCGGCATCTGCAGGTTCTGGGGACCATGGCGGCCAATGTTCCCTCTAATTTTCTGTAGGCTGTGTGCGCATAAAATATCAGCTGTGTGCAGCTTTAGAAGGAAAGCTAAATTTTTGTGCGCCACATAACGACACTCGGAGTTATATACTTTAAAATTTGACTACACGTCAGAATACAGTATGTACACCACATTGATTTTAATCAAATTAAATGAAAATGGACGATTACTAAATGAAGTGGGAAATTTCTAGTAATTACAATCATAACTTTTAAATTTTAAGACGTTTGTGTTTTCTAGCAGAATCAGAGCCGTAATTTTTGTGCGCTCTGTTGTAAAGTATGTGCTCTCGCTCGGTGAGGTGTGTGCGCGCGCACATGCGCACAGCTTAGAGGGAACAGTGATGGCGGTCCCTCTTGAGCTAGTCCCATGGCCAAGGGTGCACATGCAACCGCTGCAGAGGGCTCTGCTTAGTCGATAGTCCCTTCAGAGTCAACCCCTGTCCCAAGTACTCCCCTGCACGCGGAGCACCAGGAAAGCCCTCAGTTGATGGCTGCATGTGGGGAGCCTGGAAGGAGTCCCCTGTGCGTTTTTCCTCTGGTGTCCGATGCCAGCGTGTTAGGTTGGAGAACCCATTGCGAAGGACGCTTTGTTCAGGGACAAGGAGGCCCTGTGGTCGATCAACAGGCTTGAGATGCGAGCGGTGACCTTTGGTACTAGAAAGTTTCAAGCCATGGTTGCAGGGGAAGGTTGTCCAAGTCCTCTTGGACAATGTGACCACAGTGGCTTACATCAACCGGCAAGGAGACACAGGCAGTGTAGCCCTTGAGGAGGCCAAAAAGCTGTTCGGATGGGCAGTGATTCGTTTCCAGGTGTTATCGGCGGTGCACGTAGCAGGAGTTGACAGTGTGATGGCAGCGTACCTCAGCTGAGTGCGCATGGACCTTGGAGAGTGGCAGATCAATCGAGGTGTTCGAGCAGGTGGTCCGCCAATGGGGCACACTGGTCATGGACCTAATGGCAGTGTTCAAGTCGGCCAAGGCCTGCTGTTTTTTCAGCAGAAGAAGAGAAAGTCCAAGGGTCTGGATGCTCTAATTCAGCAGTGGCTCAAAGAGGGTCTTCTCTGTTTTTCCCCTTGGGTGCTCATAGTCCAGTTAGTGCAATGGCTAGAGGTGCATCGAGAATTTGTAATTCTGGTGGCAACAGACTGGCCGAGGTGCCAGTGGTATGCTGCCCTGATTCGGATACTGGTGGATGGACTGTGGTGGCTTCCGGTTGGAAGAACCTCTTGACACAGGAGCCGCTTCGTATGCCACAGGTGGATTAATTATTGCTTACGGCATTTTTATTTATTTTATTTAACTGCATTTATATACCGCTTTTCACTGGGTCAAAGCGGTTTAACAAAGAGGGGGGGGGGGATAGTAATCATTATAGAGAGGGGGGGAGAGCCATCACCGGGGGGCCAACATTGATGATCCGAACAGATAGTAAAGACTTAGACAGTAGACATCAGTCTCTTATAGGGTATTTTGGGGATTTGGAAGAAGGACTGTGGGTTGTCAGTGAAGGTTGTCTGTTTCTGGTCCAAGGTATTCATGAAAGAGGATGGTTTTTAGTTGTTTCCAGAACGCGGATAGATCACCAGTGTTTCTGATTTGGCTCGGTATTGAGTTCCAGAGGGAGGGTGCGTATAGTTCGAAAGCTCTGTTGCAGGTTTGTTGATAATATTTTGTTCCTTCATAGGGGATGGTAAGGATGTTGTTGGCGGTCTGTCGGGTTGGTCTGTTGTGGGTGGGCTGGGGTAGTAGGGAGCGGAGGTTGGAAGTCTGTGTTTGATAGAGGGCTTTGTGGATAAGCAGGGCAGCTTTGTATTTGATCCTTGCTTCGAGTGGCAGTATGTGTAATTCCCTCAGGACTGGGGTGATGTGATCGTGTTTTTTTGCATTCCGGATGATTCTTGCGGTGGTGTTCAGGGCAGTCCTTAGTGGGTTGGCCTAGGTCGCAGGAAGTCCGTGATAGATTATGTTGCAGTAGTCCAGGTGGGGGAGCGTCATAGCCTGCATGACAGTTCTGAAGTCCTGTGGATTAATGAGTGGTCTGAGCCGTTGTATCATTTTTGCTTTGTGGAATATTGTCCTGGTAGTCTTTTTAATCTGTGGAGTAAATGTGAGTGCCTGGTTTATAGTGATTCCCAGATATTTTATGTGAGGTTGAATCTTTATTTGGGTAGTTCCCAATATGAGGTGTGGTGGTGGGGTGAAGTTTGGGTCCTTTGTTACTATGAGGGCTTCAGTTTTTTTGATTGTTCCTTTGTAGCCAGTCGGAGACCTCAATGAAACAGTCTGACAGGTGGTCATTTGTTGGGTTGGTGGTTGTGATTGGTCCATAGAGCATTATGTCGTCTGCGTATATATGGTAGTTGATGTTATGCTTGAGCAGAGTGGTTGTAGATATTGAAGAGCATGGCGGATAGTGTGGAACCCTGTGGTACTCCTTGATGTTGTTGAAAGGGGGGGGAGGTTGCTGTGTTTGTGCGGATCAGTTGTTGTCTGTTTGTCAGGTAGGAGCGGAACCATTGTAGTACGGTGTCCTTAATGCCTATTTCCTGTAGGAGTGGAACCATTGTAGTACGGTGTCCTTAATGCCTATTTCCTGGAGTCTGTGTAGGAGAATGCTATGGGAGATGGTGTCAAAGGCTGCGGATATGTCTAGGAAGAGCATGGCGTATCCAGAGTGTTTGGTCTGTGTGCCTTTGATGTTCAGTAGCGTCGTCATGAGGGTTTCAACTCCATGGTATGGGCGGAATCCGTGTTGTTGCGGGTCCAATATGTTGTTGGTATCTAGGTGGTCTTGGAGTTGTCGTTGAATTATCTTCTCCATAATTTTGGTGGTGAATGGGAGACTTGCTATTGGTCTAAAAGAGGCTGGGTCGAGTGGGTCTAGGTTGGTTTTTTTTTAGGGTCGGACGGATGATAGAGGTCTTGAGGATGTCTGGTATGTGTCCTTGCTTGAGGGATTCATTGACAGTGTGGGTTAGGGGTGTGCTTATGTCTTCTTTGGATTTCTTTATTCACTCTGCAGGGCAGGGATCTAGTGGAGAGGTGGTGGTGTTTGGCAGGAGATAGTGGATTCTATTTGTTTTGTTGTGATTGTTTCGAATGTGCTCCAATCCGTGACTTTGGTGGCATGATAGGTTGTCGATGTTGCATTCTGTTGTGGTTTGCTTGGTAGTTGGAGCTGTTTGTATTGGCGTGTTAGTAGTTCAGGTGGGATGTTCGGTAGCTGATCGGAGTGTCTGGGTGCTTTTGTTAGCTTCTTGACTATCTCGAAGAGCTCGCGTGGTTTGTTTAGTGAGGTATGTATGATTTTTGAGTGGTAGGTTCTTTTTGCTTTATCAGTTTCTGTGTGGTATGTGTCAAGGTTGCTTATGTATTTTGCTTTGTCCCCTTCCTTTGTGGTCTTTCTTCATTTTCTTTTGGTTCTTCTGAGTTGAGTCTTTAGCTTCCGTAGGATTGGGGTGTACCATCTTGCTTTTGTCATAGTCGTTCTTGTTTTGGTGCTGGTTGTTGCACAGGATGCAGAAGCGATTGTAGTATTCCAGTTGTTGATCAGGTCTTCAAGGTTGGAGGAGTTTGGCTCTTGAAAGGGCGAAGTTGAAGAAGAAAAAATAATCAGCCTCGGGAATAGTGACCTTGCTACAGGCCCAGAGGTGGTCTACGAACCTGGCGTGCATCTGCGTAGGGCGCATCTTTGACTCATGGTGCGGAGAGAGGCAGGTGCGCCCTTCCACTGCCTCCGTCCCAGACATCTTGGCGTTCTTGCAATCCAGTTTTGATAAGGGTCTAGCTGCAAGTTCCTTGAGGGTGCAACTGGCGGCAATGCTCCTGAAGCTGGTTCCCTTGGTGGAGGACGTGGCCAGGGGGAGCCAGGGAGGGGTGTGTAATCAGTGTTTGGGGGAGGGGCGGACCAGAAGAGCTGTCAGTTGCTCGTTTCCCACTTGTTGGAGTTGCTCAAGCGCTCAACAGGGGTATCCTTTCCTGGAGGGGGGGATGGGGTATCCTTTCCTGGAGGATGGAGGAGGTACTAGTTTATTAAACATGCAACAAACACTTCTATGTCTAAACTACTTATTTTTGCTCTTATGAGTCTGCTTTGCCAATAGGTACTGGGGCTGGTGGGCGGTGCCAGCTGCATATGTACACCAGTGTCATCAAAAAGATGACATGCTCAGTCTCCAAGCTGCTGGAGGAGGTGCACTACCGAGAGGTGCGGGACTGGACTGGTGGTTCCTCAAGGAACAACAATTAGCATGTAAGTCTAATTTCTCTTGGTTTCATCTGTACACAGAACATTTTCCCAGGATTGTGATTTTTTTTCAAGGTGGGTTTGGGCAGAGATCAGGGGTGCGTTTTTGGGTCTGTCTTTGAGCATTAGGGTTCTCCTTGATCTTCGCCCATGGACGACCTTCTATGTTTAGTGGGTGGTGTATGGCGCTTATTGAAACCACCACTCCAGATTGCTCCAGGTAAGCCTTAAGCTCTTTGGATATCGTACATGGTGTTTTTCCAACATTCTTGCTTACACTTCATACAAAAATGAATATAAATTAATTGCTAGTGCTATATTTCTAAGTGGCCAAAAATTAGGCATATATTTCCCTGATTTGTACATGAGATTTTCTGCAGGGATGTTTGCATAAGTACTGTTATGTTATTGTTGTTAAATGCTATTGAGTCGGTGTCGACTCATGGCGATCCTCTGGATAGTTGTCCTAAACTGTGTTTGGTCTTCAGTTAGGCGGCTTGTTGTTGATAGTGGCCCGCATAGCTGCTGCTGTTGTATCAATCCATCTCATTGCTGGCCTTCCTCTTTTGCCTTGACCTACCTTGCCCCAAGCATGATGTCTTTCTCTAATGATCTTTCTCTTTGCATGATGTGTCCAAAATCACTCTTGTCATCTGAGCTTATAAAGAAAGCTTAGGTTTGATCTCCTCTAGTACTGACTGATTTGTTCTTCAGGCAGTCCATGGTATACACAGCATTCACCGCCAGCTCCATAATTCAAAGGCTTCAATTTTCTTCCTGTCTATCTTTTTCACTGTCCAACTTTCACATCCATATGACGTTATTGAAAATACCATGGCTTGAACAAGTCAAATCTTTGTGTAGCAGACAGCTTTTAATAAGTCTTTTACCCTCCCTCCCCAACACTCACCCATCCCTGGGATAATTGTAGCTTTATAGGTGCATAAACCTCTCAAAGGAAAGGAGGTGCCATATTCACACTCAGGTGCAGCTGTTTGTCCTCATCAGGCATACATTTAGAACCTGAGATTTATTACGCTCAGGTGAACAAAGTACATTAAACGTATTAAGTGTAGTTTTATTAGTATAAGTATCCCTACCAACCCTTAGTAGGTAAAGAACTTAAATATCTAAACACAACCTTAAAACTATGATGCAGTCAGCAGCAAGATGGGGTTTTTCCAATCTTTTGCATTGAGAGTCACATGTATGATTTTCTCCCAGTTGGTGAGGGGTCTTACGTGTGTACTAGGTGCAAGGAGCTCTTTGCACTTAGGGATCGAGTCCGATCTCTAGAGGCTAGAGTAGCAGACTTGGAGGACATAAGGAAGATAGAGAGGTACATAGACGAGACCTACAGGGATATAGTACTGAAGTCCCATCTCCAGTTTGGCAGCATTCCTATTACCATGGAGAAGAGAGGTCACGTGACAGGAGAGCATCACCCTGGTGTGGCAGGAAGTGATCCTGTAGCTAGGACCTGTCCTCCAGGTGATGTAAAACCCTCTCGCACCAAGGAGGTTTCTCCAGGGCCATGTGCCCATGAGGGAAGGATTAAGACAGCTGTTATAGTTGGTGATTCGATCATTAGGAATGTAGACAGCTGAGTGGCTGGTGGACGTCAGGATCGCCTGGTAACTCCTGCCTGGCACAAAGGTAGCGGTCCTCACACGCCCCCTAGACAAGGTATTAGATAGTGCTGGGGAGGAGTCTGCTGTCTTGTTATGTCGGTACCAGTGACATAGGAAGATGTGGTAGGGAGGTTCTGGAGGCTAAATTTAGGCTTTTAGGTAGGAAGTTGAAATCCAGAACTTGCAGGGTAGCATTCTCCAAAATGCTTCCCGTTTCCATGTGCAGGACCCAAAAGGCAGGCAGAGCTCCGGAGTCTCAATGCGTGGATGAGACAATAGTGCAAGGATGAGGGTTTTGGATTTGTTAGGAACTGGGGAACATTCTGTGGAAAGGAAGGGCTCTTCAGAAGGGATAGGCTTCACCTTAACCGGTATGGAACCAGGCTGCTGGCATTAACCTTTAAAAAGAAGAGAGAGCAGCTTTTAAACTAGATAATAGGGGAGAGCTGACGGTTACCCAAGAGCGCAAGGTTCGGAACAATGTATCTTTGAAGGATACTACCAAAAAATGAAGTTAGGGTATATCAGTAGAGAGGCTCCAATAAAGACAAAAGTAACCCAAATGTCCTTGAGTATGGAGCAGACAGAGCTTATTAAGATTCCAAATTACCCCTGCCTACTGATGGCCAGATTAATATGAATAAAATACAGTCTCTCAAATGCTTGTATGCAAATGCTAGACGTCTAAAAAATAAGATGGGAAATTTAGAATATATAGCACTAAATGAGAGGTTAGATATTATTCGTATCTCGGAGACATGGTGGAAGGAGGACAACCAGTGGTACACTGATACCTGGGTACAAACTATATCTATTTGATAGAGCTGATGAAATTGGTGGAGGGGTTGTGCTCTGTTAGAGAGGGCATTGAGTCAGAAAGGATTAAAGTTTTGCAGGAAATAAAATTTGCTGTAGAATCTCTATAGATTGAAATTCCATGTAAAAAGGAGAAGGCGATGGCAGTGGGGGTGTATTATCGACCGCCTGGCCAGAATGAACAAAAGGATGATAAAATGCTCAAAGAAATCATGGAAGCTAACAAAAGTTACAGCACAGTAATAATAATGGGTGATTTCAATTACCCTGGTATCGACTGGGTGAGTGTCATGGCTGGACATACTAGGGAGGTAAAGTTTCTAGATGAAATAATTCACTACTTTTTAGAGCAGTTGGTTCATGAACTGACCAGAGCAGAAGCCATTTTGGACCTAGTACTTAGTGGAACAACAGATCTGGAGCAAGAGATAAGGGTGTTGGGGCCACTTAGCAATAGTGATAATAGCATGATCGCGTTTGATTTAACTAATGGAGGAGGGATGGTAAGGAAATCCACAGTGCTACCTTTGAACTTTCGAAAGGGAGACTATGATAAAATGAGGAAAATAGTTAAGAAAAAACTAAAAGGAGCAGTTGCAAAGGTTAAAGACTTACATCAAGCTTGGGTGGGGTTTAAAAATGCTATCTTGGAAATCCAGACCAGCTGTATTCCACGCTTTAAGAAAAGTGGAAGGAAGTCCAGAAGACTGCCAGCATGGTTTAAAGGTGAGGTCAGAGAGGCTGCTGTTGCCAAAAAGGCATCTTTCAGGAAATGGAAAAAAGAGCCAAATGACGAAAACTGGAAACAGCACAAGCACTGGCAAGTTAGATGTAAGGCATTGATAAGGCAGGCAAAGAGAGAATTTGAGAAGAAGCTTGCTGTGGAAGCAAAAATGCGTAATAAAGACTTTTTCAAGTATATTCGTAGCAAAAAACCTGTGAGAGTCAGTTGGACCATTAGATGATAGAGGGGTAAAAAGGGCACTAAGAGGTGACAAGGCCATAGCGGAGAGACTGAATGAATTCTTTGCTTCAGTCTTTACTGAGGAAGATGTAGGGATGTTACCCATGATTGAAGTGGCATTTAAAGGTGATACTGCGGAATAATTGAAAGAAATATTGATACACCGGGAAGATGTATTACAACTATTTGATAAACTAAAGAGTAGCCAATCACCCGGACCGGAGGGTATACATCCAAGGGTGTTGAAAGAACTGAAATATGAGATTGCAGACCTGCTATTAGTTCACAGATTACTATCATTAAAATCATCTGAAGATTGGAGGATCGTCATTTTAATGTCAATTTTTAAAAATGGTTCCGGGGTGATCCGGGAAACTACAGACCGGTAAGCCTGATGTCAGTACCGGGAAAAATGTTAGAAACCATCATAAAGAACAAAATTACTGAACATTTAGATAGCCGTGGCTTAATGGGAGACATACAATAAGGCTTTAGACAAGGAAGATCTTGTCTTACTAATCTTTTTATGTTTTTTTGAAGGTGTGAATAAACAGACAAAGGTGAGTCAGAATCCCTTTGATAAGGTCCCTCCCTCATCAGAGACTTTTGGCAAAATAGAAAGTCATGGGATAGGAGGCAGGGTACTGTTGTGGATCAGGAACTGGTTAGATTTGCATACACTGCCTCCATTATATGCAAATCTCTTCCATGCATATTCATTGTGGTTATCCTGAAAACCCGACTGGCTAGGTGGGTCCCGAGGACAGGGTTGAGAACCCCTGGGTTAAAAGATAGAAAGCAGAGGATAGGGCTAAATGGCCAATTTTCCCAATGGAGAAAGGTGAACAGTGGAGTATTCCAGGGATCTCTGCTGGGTCTGCTGCTTTTTAACATATTCATAAATGATCTGGAAAAGGGAATAATCGAGGTTATCAAATTTGCAGATGACACAAAACTATTTAAAGTTGTTAAAACCCATGAGGATTGTGGACAATTGCAAGAGGATCTTGATAAATGGGAAGACTGGGCATCCAAATGGCAGATGAAATTTCATGTGGACAAGTGCAAAGTTATGCACCTAGGAAAAAAGAACCCAAGCTATGGTTACACGATGCAAGGTTCCACCACCCAGGAAAAAGATTTAGGCATCACCGTGGATAACATGTTCAAACCTCCCGCCAAGTCTGCAGCTGCGGCCAGGAGAACAAATAGAATGCTAGGTATCAAAAGGAAAGGAATGCAGAATAAAACAAAGGATATTATAATTCCTCTGTATCGTTCCATGGTGCGACTGCACCTTCAATATTGTGTGCAATTCTGGTCGTCGTATCTTAAAAAGGATATAGTGTTATTAGAAAAGGTACAGAGAAGAGCCACCAAAATGGTAAAGGGGATGGAAGGATACCCCAATGAAGAGAGGCTATAAAGGTTGGGGTTCTTCAACCTGGAAAAGACAGCTGAGGGAAGATATGATAGAGATCTATAAATTAATGAATGGAGTGGAATGGGTAAACTTAGATCGATTTGTTTACGTCGTCAGAATATAAAAAGACCAGGGGACATGCAATGAAGCTACAATGTAACCCATTTAAGACTAATAAGAGAAAATATTTTTTCACTCAACGTGTAATCAAATTCTGGAATTTGTTACCGGAGGATGTAGTAATAGCTGTTAGTGTAGCTGGGCTTAAAAAAAGTTTTGGACAAGTTCCTGGAGGTAGGTCCATAAATCATCATTAAAAGACCCAGGATATCACTGCTTGACGCAGTACAAGCATTGTGGAACCTTTGTCTTTTGGGGAAACTGCTAGGTACTTATGACCTAGATTGGCTACTGTTGGAAACAGGATACCGGTCTTAATGGGCCTTGGTCTGACCCAGTATGGCATATCTTATGTTTGTCCAAGTCCTTCATAGCCATTCTGCGAAGAGCATTGTGTTATCTGATTTCTTGACTGCCTGTCATTTCTTTATTGATAGTTGATTCAAGTATGTTAAAGTTGTTCACTATTTCAATTTTTTCTTCATCAACGATAAAACTTATTGATTTTGCCAGTTGTCAGGATCTTTGTCTTCTTTACATTTAAGGTGCAGACTCATTTTAAGACTATGTTCCTTGATCTTGAGAAGCAAATATTTCAGATCCTCTTTACTTTCAGCTTCAACTCCAGGACCAACTTGACTTACATGCCCCACCAGACCCTCACCAACATGGCTTTCAACCTAACTATAGCATTGAAACACTTTTTATATACTTGTTTGACAACATGATCAGAGGAATGACAATGCAAAGAACGGATTTCTCCTAATATTCATTGATATCTCCTCAGCTTTTGACGCTGTCACACAACATTCTACTGAACAGGCTAAAAGACATCGGTCTACATGGAACCACCATCCAATGGTTTCACTCCTACCTCAGGAAACAGACAACGTCTTGTGAAATACGGCAATAACACCTCCACCCCTTTCCCGGCATCCTGCAAGGTTTATCCCTGTCTGCACTTCTATTCAATATGTACATGCAGCCCATCTGCGCTAGCATCAAAAGACACAAGAGCCATTACACTCTATACGCAGATGACTTTATGATTACTTTCCGATCAACCTTGACAATCCAGATTACTCAGATAACAGTATGCCTCGAAGCAATGACAGTCTGGTTAACCTAAATATTAATTAACAACAAGACCGAAGCCCTCCTTGTCATGCATAACTCAGAATTCCCTCCCCCTCACCACATGCAATCAAGTTGAACAATATCACCATACCTGTTAAACCCAAGGTAAAATACTTTGAAGTCACCCTGTACATCAATTTGAACCTTCACAGCCAAGAATGTGTATCACAAAATGCATGTTCACAGACGGCTCAAACCTCTACTCAACCACGAACATTTCCGCACCGTCTTCCAGACGATTATCACTGCCATCTTGGATTACTGCAACCCCATTTACCTCGGTTTACCTAAACTAGCACTCCATCCTCTACAGATGGTACAGAATTCTGCAGCTTGCATTATAACTGGTTCATCAAAACACTATCACATCACCCCCCTCTTGAATTGGCTTCACTGGCTCCCCATCAGCTCCCGCATCAAGTACAAGACTGTGTTGAACATCTTCAAAATCAAAAAAAATATTCTTGCTGACATACTGAAAACCCTTATGACCACGGATACAAGCAACAGATCCAGATGACGTATCACCATCAATCACACCATCATATTCCCCAATGCCTACATAAAATCCAAGCAAGCCACACCTGGAAGAGCTATCTCGTTGGCTGCACCTGCCATTTGTAATGCACTCCCCGACCACCTCGGAGCCATTTCAGACTCTAAGGACTTTAGAAAAAAGCTGAAAACAACCACCTATACCGAACACTTTGGGGACATTACTTAATGTACAACCGCATACTGTCATCCCTGCTGACACAATGCCTTATACCCCAGACTCCCACCACACACCTTTTTGTACTTAGTTTCATTTGTATATAAGTTAGCTTGAAATAATCCCCTGCATGCCCCCTCACCCATTGTTCTATGTAAACCCACAAGTTATGCTGTAAACTGCTTCGATTTTAGGATAAAGCGGTATAGAAATCCAGTTAAATAAAAAATAATCAGCTTAGTAAAGGTTGTTGAGTTTTCCACCAATCTTCACAACTCGGTTGTCTTCATACAGTCCTGCTTCGTTGATGATTTGTTCTGCATATAAATTAAACAGGTAGGGGGAAAGTATGCAGCCTTGTACACCTTTGCTGATTTTAAACCATTCTGTTTCTCCTTGTTCCGCTCAAACTGTTGCTTCTTGATCATTGTAAAGGCTGTGCAAGAGAACTATCAGGTGTTCGGGTATACCCATGCTGCTTAATGTGGTCCAGAGTTTCTCATGGTTTACACAGTCAAAAGCCTTGCTGTAGTTGATAAAATATCTTTTTGACTTTTCAAGGATCCATCTCACATCCGCATTGATGTTTCTCGTCCCTTGCCCTTTCCTGAACCCTGCTTGCACTTCAGGTAGTTCTCATTCCAGATATGGTTGTAGTCTCTGCTGAATAATCTTGTGTAGAATCTTGCCGGCATATGGGATCAGAGCGATTTCGCAATTAATTTACACAGTCAGTTGTCTCAGGTTTCTTTAGTATTGATATAAACGCAGATCTTTTCCAGTTAGTTGGCCATTATGTTGTTTTCCAAATTTCCTGGCAGAGCCTTGTAAGTATAGTAACAACTGCATCCAGTTGCTGTAATACTTCAATAGGAATGCCATCAATGCCTGGTTCTTTGATAAGGCTGTCAAGGCTGCTTTAACTTCTTCTTTCATCACCAATGGTTCCTGATCATAAGGTATAGGTCGAAAAGGCTGTTTGTCCACTTTATCTTTATGGTATAATGACTGTATATTCTTTCCACTTTTCCTTGATCATCTCGGCATCTTTCTACATGGATCCTTGAGCATCTTGTAGCATTCCAATTCTAGGCTGGTATTTTTTTTTCTTTAATTCTCGTAGTTTTAGGAAAGCCGATGTTCTTCTCTGATAATTTCTGATTTTATTTCCTTGTATGCATCATTATGATACTTCTTCTTGTCTTGTCTTGCTGCACGTTGGAAATCTCTGAGTTCTGTGATTGCTTCTCTTTCTCCTCTGGCTTTAGCTTCTCTGCGTTCCTGGGCAATTTTCAGAGTTTCTTCGATCATCCATTTTGGCCGTTTTTGCTTTCACCTTTTGTAGAGACTTCTCACTTTCTTTCAAAGCAACCTTTTTGATGTTATCCCCAAACTCTTCTGGAGCTCTGCCATTTGTATCTAAAGCAGCAAATTGATTATGCAAGCAGTTCCTTATCGGTCCTCATTTTAGTCCTCCACCTCTGGGTTGTGCACCTCCTCTTGCAGCTTGGAGACTGGGCATGTCACAAAAGCGTGATGTCACTGGATGTAGTCTGCTGGCCTCTCCCATCATCCCCAGTGTGTCCAGTCTCCATGCAGCAGGAGGACGTAGTGAGCCTAGGTGCTGAGCTCACCTGAGAACAGATAAGGAGCGGTTAGAATAGGGTTTAGCTAATTTTTTGAATTGATTTTGGCCTAATTTTAACTTTTTCTTGATTTGGTACCTGTTCCTTTAAAAAAACAAAACAAAACAAAAAAAAACACCAAAACAGACAGGAGAGGAAGTACAGCGGGTTCTTGTGCCTGGTCCTGCCTGCCCTTTCATTCTTACCTTTCTGTGTAAGTCACTCCCGTCGCAGATCTCTCCCCCTTGTCAGAATGGGGACTCCTGCCCCTCCAACTCCGAAAGCGAAGGCTCCCGAGTCCTGGCTCGTTTAGGTGGTCTTGAGGAACTGGCCCCCACATCAGACGGTCCTGATTGTTGCAGTGTCTTGGAAGGCGGAGATGAAGAATTGTAGTAAGGAGAGATCCCTGAGCCAGAGGATCAGGCGAAGATTTAGGGTGTTCTGGAAAGAGGAGTTGACAGCACTTATCACGGAATCCCTTCAGACGCTAAAGCTGGCTATGGAACCGCCCGTGGAGGAAGACAACGGTGAAGAACCCATTATTCAGATGTTGAGGCAAACGCAGGTTGTCTTTCCCATGCACAAAGTGGTAGACAGGATGATACAGGATGAGTGGGATCAGCCGGAGGCAGGACTCGGAGGAGTTAGAATTATGAATAGGCTGTATCCCTTAACAGATATGGACAAGGAGAGGTTTCGGGTCTCCGAAAATAGATGCAGCGGTGTCGGCGGTGACCAAGAAAACCACTAGTCCGGTGGAAGGTAGTACAGCCCTAAAAGATGCACAGGATAGAAAATTGGATGTTTTGTTGAAGCAATCCTTTGGGCTTGAGTGGCAAGAGCATGTCTACGATGGTCGTAGCATTTGCGGCAGTCTACTCAGTTGGAGCAAGAGAGTCTGAAAGAGCTGGATCACATAGAGTCGGGTTCAGCTTATTTGTCAGATGTTCATTATGATTTGATCAGGGCCCTGGCTAATAGTATGGCACCGCTCGTGGCCGCTCGCAGATCCCTGTGGTTGAGAAATTGGGCAGCAGACGGCTCTTCTGAGGCTTGTCTCGTTAAACTCCCTTTCAAAGGCAGATTGCTGTTCGGGGAGGATTTCGACAAGTTGGTAAAGGAGTTAGGGGAGTCTAAAGGCGGGCGACTGCCTGAGGATAAACCAAAGCAGGGGAAGCCCGTGGCGGCCTTTAGGGGTGCATTTAGAGATTTCGGACTTCTCGCTTGGGTGGATTCCAAAGAGGAAGATTTGCTTCTCAGGCCCTGGGGTTTCAGGAGTTTGGAGGGGCAGGCAGAGGTTTTGCGGCAGCGTCCGCAGGAGCTACTTGAAAACCACAATGAAGTGAGGTGGGTCCCGGCAGGAAGCTATCCGATAGGCGGGCGACTTCGGAACTTTCTTCCTGCCTGGACCCAAATAACGTCCGACCAGTGGGTGTTAGAAATAATTTGGGAGGGCTATGCGCTGGAGTTCGCAAGGCCCGTTCGGAATTTGTTTGTGTGGTCGCCCTGCAAGGGACAGCAGAAAGTCTTGGTGGTCCTCTGCACTGTGAATCGGCTGTTGCACATAGGAGCGATTGTCCCGGTTCCCAAAGAAGATTACGGCAGGGGTCGATACTCAATTTATTTCATGGTACCAAAGAAGGACGGTACCCTTCGTCCAATCTTGGACTTAAGAGGTGAACCGGTGTCTTCGGGTACCGGATTTCGGGATGGAAACGCTGCAGTCCGTCATTGTGGCGGTGCACCAAGGAGAGTACTTGACATCCCTCGATCTTATGGAGGTGAATTTACACATTCCAATCAGAGCAGAGCATCAGAGGTTTCTACGCTTCGCTCTGCTCGTGGGGGACACTTTCAGTTCCAGGTGTTACCCTTCGGTCTGGTGCCGGCACCGTGGACATTCACCAAGATCCATGGTAGTAGTAGCTGCGGCGTTACGCAAGGAGGGAATTCTTGTTCATCCCTATCTAGACGATTGGTTAATTCAAGCAAAGTCCATGTCCGAGAGCGTACAAGTCACGGACTCGGTTGGGTAGTCAATGCGAGCAAAAGTCATCTCATACCATCCCAGAGTCTCGAGTACCTCGGGATATGATTCGACACTCAGAGAGGAGCAGTGTTTCTGATGGATCGTCGAGTCTGGGTCCTGCGGCATGTGGTCCGCCAGTTCAGGGCCACTCCAGTGCCTTCGGCCTGGAGTTATCTCCGCGTGTTGGGAACCATGGTGGTGACATTGGAAGCGGTACCTTGGGCCTGGTTTCACATGCGTCCGCTACAGCGGGCATTGCTTTGCCGTTGGTCTCATCAGTCCGACTCGTTTAGCAGGCGACTGCCCTGCCCTATCGAGGTCAGGCGTGCCTTGAGGTGGTGGCTACTTCCGGAATCGTTGAATGCCGGGATGCCTCTAGAGCAGCTGGAGTGGCTACCCTTGTTGACAGATGCCAGCCTCGCGGGGTGGGGGGCGCTTTGCGGGGAGCTCTTCACACAAGGGCTGTGATCAACTCAGGAGAGCACGTGGTCGATCAACAGGTGGGAGCTCAGAACGGTGACGTTAGCGTTGCAAGTGTTCAAAGCGACCGTGCAGGGTCCGGCGGTACGAGTACTGTCTGACAACTCCGCAGCGGTGGCCTACATCAATCGACAGGGCGGTACACGAAGTACAGCCATGAAAGAGGAGGCAGAGATGCTGTTCGCCTGGTTGGAACATCGACTGCCAGCAATTTCAGCAGCGCACATTGCGGGAAAGGACAATGTGACAGCAGATTTTCTCAGCTGAGTTCAGGTGGATGCCGGAGAATGGGAATTGCATCCAGAGGTGTTTGCACAAGTGGTGCTCAGGTGGGGGCCGCCAATCATAGATCTCATGGCGACCTTCCACTCAGCGAAGGCCAGTCGTTTCATCAGCAGACGGCGAGAAAGATGTTGGAGGGGATTGACGCACTACTGCAACGTTGGCCGGCGTCGGGTCTCCTCTATGTATTTCCTCTGTGGGCATTCATAGGCCGAGTGGTACAGTGTATCGAGGCCCATCGGGGGAGAGTGTTGCTGGTGGCTCCGGACTGGCCATGACGTCCATGGTATGCCGATCTCATTCGGCTACTTGACGGAGAGCTGTGGAGGCTGCCAACGTCAGAAAGTCTGCTAATTCAAGGGCCTCTACGGATGCCCCATGTGGATCGGTTCTCGCTTACGGTCTGGCCATTGAAATGTCACGGCTAAAGAGAAAGGGTTATTCTGGAGCGGTCATTGCGACTTTGCTTAAAGCGCGGAAGACGTCGACGTCGCTGGCCTATGTTCGTATATGGCGGGTATTTGAAGATTGATGCTCGCAGAGACAAGTGCGCGCAGCGACGGTATCCCAGTGGTTTTAAGTTTCCTACAGGAAGGCTTTGAAAAGGGTCTGGCGGCCAGCTTCTTGAGAGTGCAGTTAGCTGCACTGGCTTGCTATAGAGGTAAGGTGCAGGGCGTAGCGCTTGGGAAGCATGCCGATGTGTTGCGTTTTCTCAAAGCAATAACAAGGCTGCGCCCTTCTCGTAGAGTCGTCATTCCTCCGTGGGATCTCAATTTGGTATTAGGATCTCTGGCTAGAGAGCCTTTTGAACCCTTGCATTGGGTGTCCGTAAAGGATTTAATGTTAAAGATGGTGTTTTTGGTGGCCATTTGTTCGGCAAGGAGAATTTCAGAGTTGCAGGCGTTGTCTTGTAGAGAACCGTTTTTGTCTTTTTCAAGGGAAAAGGTGGTGCTCAGGCCCGTGCCCTCCTTTTTGCCTAAGGTAGTTTCACCGTTTCATTTAAATCAGACAGTGTCTCTCCCGGTGCTGGGTCCATTAGAGGGAGATACAGCGGACTGGGATTATGGCGTTTGGACTTAAAACGAGTGTTGCAGCAGTATTTGAAAGTTTTTCAGAGGTTTTTCGCAAATCCGACCGTCTCTTCATTTTGTTCGGGGGCTCCCATAAAGGGGAGGTGGCGGCGAATATTTCTAGATGGATTAAAGAGACGATTGCTTCGGCATATTTGTTGTCTGGTCGACCAGTTCCAGCTGGGTTGCGAGCTCATTTTACCAGAGCGCAAGTGGCGTCATGGGCGGAGCACAGTTTGGTGTCGCCTGTGGAAATTTTGTAGAGCGGCTACTTGGTCGTCCCTTCACACTTTCAGTAAGCACTACCACCTGGACGTGTTGGCAGCAAAGGATGCTGTATTTGGGGTGGCGGTGTTGCAAGCCAGCTGGAAAGGTCCCCCCCCCAATAAGTACTGCCGCATCTGTTACATCCCAGAGGTGGAGGACTAAACTGGAGGACCGATAAGGAAATCGAAATTACACTTACCTGGTATGTTTATGTTTATCAAAACTTTATATACCGCCCATAAGCGATTAGCATCTGGGCGGTTTACATATATAAAAAATTAACAAGGAGAGAGAGCTGCGAAAAGGAACGCCATAAAATCCTTAAAGGACAGATAGGGATAGGGTCAGAAGATAGAAGGGGGCAAAAGTAGATAACATGGGGGGGGGGGAAGAAAAACACATTAACATCGCAGTAGTGGGGGGATAGCAGGGGGGGAAAGGATAGGAGAGCAGGAACAGTTTACGAAAAACGGAGGAGGAGAGGGGGATAGGAAGCTAACACAACTAACGAGGTGAAGGGGAGAGGGGTTAGGCTGGGAAGGGGAGGTTGAAGGCGGAGCAGAAAAGGTGAGCTTTTAGTTTAGCTTTAAAGGAGATATATGAGGTCTCTAAGCGGAGCGAGTGGGGGAGTGAGTTCGAGTCTGGGGCCAAGGAAAAAGAAGGCTGAGGACCGAGTGGATTCCAGATGAGCTTAGGAAGGGGGTGGGGGGAAGAAACATACGGTTAGCGTGAGTAGAGCGGAGGGAACGGTGCGGGGTATGAAGGGAATACTGGAGTGGATCACCCTGTGCAGAAAAATGAGAACTTTAAATTGAATATGAAAGACAATGCGAAGCCAGTGGAGGTGTATTAGAAGGGGAGTGACATGGGTGAAGCGTGAGTTAGAACACGAACGGCGGTGTTTTGGATACGTTGGAGACGAAGAAGTTGGGATTGGGGGACGCGCCGGCAAGACAGACATTGCAGTAATCGAGACGAGACATGACAAGGGATATACGAAGGGTGGTCATAGAGGAGGAGGTGAGAAAAGGACGTACGGCACAAAGTTGTTTTAAAGTGAAAAATGAGCACTGAATGACTGAGGAGATGTGCTCTTTAAAAGAAAGAGAAGAATCAAGAATTACACCTAGATACCATAGAGAGGAGACAGTGGGGATGGGCAAGGAAGAAAACAGAGGGGTTAGGGAAGGAGGGGGGTTACCAAAAGTGAACCAGATAGCGGAAGTTTTAGAGAGATTGATGTGAAGGAAATTGGAAGAGAGCCAGGAAGCAACGGAGGAAAGACAGGTATTGAAGGCAGTGATATCTGGTGCAGCAGAGTCAGTGTGATAATTGTAGTTCCTTGAGATACTACAGTTTAGTCCTAATTTCCGCCCGGGATAGTATGGTTAGCAGTGGAGGTTCCGTCGGGAGAGTGGTGAGATTACCGGTAGGTATACTTGATGCTATGATTTTCTGTCTCTTTTAGTCTGTCTAGTCTATCTTTCTGGAGGAGCGGAGGAAGGGGCACAAGGAGAAATGCCTTGCTTCCGGGAGAAGAAACTCCCTTGTATATAGTGGCTGTTATGAGTTAAATTGGAAGGTTGTTATCATTATTAGCTATTTATTTGTTGCTCCTTTGAGTGTGCTTTGTCAGTAGTTCACTGGGGATGATGGGAGAGGCCAGCAGACTACATCCAGTGATGTCACGCTTTTGTGACATGCCCAGTCTCCAAGCTGCAGGAGGAGGTGCACAACTCAGAGGTAGAGGACTAAACTGTAGTACCTCAAGGAACTACAGTTACCAGGTATGTGTAATTTCGATTTTTTAAATTCCGGTGGTATATTCTCAAGGTCATATTTTGCTACATTCATGAGTGGCTTGCTCTTTTTCAGCTTTAGCTTGCGTTTTTTAGCTTTGATGTTATAAAGCTTTTCCATCATTGACTTCCACAGATGTAGTCAATTTTATTTTTGTACAATCCATCGTGTGAAGTCCATGTGTACAGTTGTCGCTTGTATTTCTGGAAGAAGGTGTTTGAGATGAATAGATTGTTTGTTGGTCTTGCAGAATTCTCAGTCTTTCTCCAACTTCATTTCTGTTGCCAAGTCCAAATTTTCCAACTACTTTGCTTTCTTTGTTAACTTTTGCATTCCAGTCGCCCATGACTATCAGCATATTCTGTTTGCATGTTCTGTCAATTTCAACTTGTACTTGTTCATAGTACTCATGAACTTCATCTTCTTCTGCAGCTGTTGTTGGTGCATATACCTGAATTATAATTGTTGATGGGCATTTGTCATAGACGAATAGAAATTAAGCATTCACTGATTGCATTGAATTTCATTACGGCTCTTGCAAGTTTCTTCTTGATTATAAATGCAACACCGTTTCTTTTGTCTTTCATTTCCAGCATTGTAGACCATGTGATCATCAGATGCAAAGTGCCCGATGACAGTCCATTTCAGTTCGCTAATATCCAACAGATCGAGTTGTGCACGTTCCATTTCATTCTTGACCACCTCCAACCTCCCTTGGCTAATTCTTTGTACGTTCCGTGTTCCAGTATGTAAGACATCTCTACAGCTTCTGACTCTCATTTCATGCGCAGCTACTTCAGCAGCTGGAGGTCCTGAGAGCTTTGATCCAACCACATCATAAATGCTGGCTTTACTTTGAAAAATCTTTTGCCCCTCCCCAGTAGCCAGTTGTCTTCTGCCCTGGGGGGTCTCATCTTCCAGCACTGTAGTGAAATGTATTTTGTTGGGTTTTCATGGCAAGATACGGAAGTAGATTGACAGGCCTTTCTTCCACGCAAGTAATTCTAGTGGTGTTGCCGTTGTCACAGAAATGTGATCCTCTGCCACCAACACGATCCCATTCTGCTGCTGCCCAGATGGGTGGTTTGTTTTGGTCTGGCACCTCAGCTGAGACCTGTCCATCTTGGGAGATCCTGCCATTAGTTAGATAGCTTAGCTCTCAGCATCACTGATGCACACAAGCCCTCGTAGTATGACAAGCTGCAAACCAAGTGAGGGCTATTATATTTAAAACACACTTAAAATTGTTTCGCAAGAGTGTCTGTCATTTGACAATCCGAACTCCATTTTTTTTTTGTTTTGTGTCTCACTTCATTCATTTGCATTATTTAAACTTGTTCATTGCCTCCTCTCTACCATGTCTTGGGAATTATAAGCATCTTTAGCTGTAGCACTATTCTTTTGCAAAGTTTTTTTTAAAGTTTTGGAAGCCATTTCTGCTTATACACATTAATGTACTCCATTTGTTTTCTCTAACTTGCAAACCAGAAGAAAGCAAGAATTAAAATATTACAAAACATTTTGCTGTAATTGAGAGGCTTTATGATTTTTGGAAAGATATTCATGAACAGGATTTATGCAGCACATACTCCTAATTGCTTTTTAAATTCTTTAGCAGAAGTAAGAATTTTTTGTGTTATCTATATCTGAATGAAGTGCCGTTGTTTAGCAAATACTAACACATTGCTGTATATTAGATGTTAAAAAATAGACATCCTAGAAGGGTAGCTCTCACAAGTGCCTTGTAAGATATAACAGAATTTCCTCATCGTCCCTCCAGTGCAGTCCCGACTTCTGGGTAGTGTCCCTCTTCCAGCAGCTTGGAGACTGAGCATGTCGTCTTTTGATGACGCCAGGGTACTTAAACGGCTGGCACCGCCCACCAGGCCCAGTAATCTCAGTCTCCAAGTAGCTGGAGAGATCTGATCCCTGAAGCTGGGCTCACTGATGGAACAAGTAAGTGAAATTTTCTTATTTTAAAGAAGCTATAGCAGCATTAGAAACTGGTTAAGGTCTGCCGGTAGCAAAAGGCCTGAGTAAAGGCTGTTTTGGGGGGGGGGGGGGGGAAGCAGGAAGAAAAGGCAGCTGGCAGCACAAACGCCCTTAAGAATGGGAGGGGAGGGGTGCTGCACAATACCGGCAGATGGAGCGGCTCTCGAACCCCTTGGGCGGGAGAGGAGCCGCTGTGTGAAGCATATCTCTGCTTGCTCTCAGCGCTGACAGTTCTCAGTGTCGGGTGACAGGAGCTATGTGTGGGAGCACGGAGGACTTCAAGTAGACCCCGGTCAGAAGCCAAAGTTCTGTTCCAGAAAAGGTAACATTTTTTTCTTTACTAGAGGGACATTTCTCTGGGGGTCGGCAGTGCCTCAGGGTTGGCCGGCTCATAGCAGGAAACCACATGGCTGGCCGGGGCCATTTGCAATTGATCTCCTTTTTGGGCCTTGCTATCTGAAGGGAGGCAGGAGTGGATGCTGGGGCACAATTCCAATGCGTTTTGTTGTTTTCTGGGGCACAGACAGCAATTCTGCTTAAAAAGGAAAAAAACAAAACAAAAAGGCGTTTTTTTTTTTTTTTTTTAAATTACAGGCTGCCTTTATCAGCAGAGGAACAGGGGCAAATTCTAGGGAGTGCACATTCCTCTGAGCTGGTCATGCCCACCAAAGCTATGGCCCCCCTCCCCCTCCTACCTCTCCCTGCCGGGTGCCTTTGGAAGAGGGATATCTCCTGTGGGTACCGTTTGAGGCTAAGACGATTAATCAAGAAACCAGGTAATTTTTCTCTTTGGTGCGCAGCCATTGCATCTCCCGAACCCGTCTCAGCAGGTGAGCTGTTAAGGAGGAGGCGACAGGCAAGAGAGAGCCGCTTAGGAACAGGCATCTCCCTTCAATCTCCCACCTCTGTGCTGTGCAACGGAGGACTGCTGAGTCAGTGGTGCTTGAGCGGTCATTGCGGGGAAGAGCAGCCCGGGTGAGTCTGCTGTGGGGGGGGGGGCCTTGCTTCGGCAGGTATTTCTGTGTTTTTAGATGTGGGGCAGTGCGTGGCCTGCAAACTGCGTGGTAGAAGCCCCAGATGCAGTGCGGCGGGCAGCCATGCCATTTTCAGCTCAGGCGGGAATCCTGCAGCGTTTGGTGTTTAACTTGCAGTTTGGTGTTTTGTGATGGTTTTCAAGTTCCTTTAAATTTATCTTTGTTTAGTTTCTTTTAGTTTCAGTTTGATTGCTTACTTGCACAGTCTGCACCATAACTGTTAGGCGGTCAGGCAGTGGGGAAGGCCTCTGCGGACTCTGGGCTTTCTCCTACGCGTTTTGTTGTTTTTTTTCAGTTAGCTAGCCTTTTTAATTTAGCAGAGTTACTGGCCCTCTTTTCTCAGGTGTTGTAGGCATTGAATATGCAGACAGAAGAAGGTCTTTGGAAGACTTTCTCTTCCAGGCAGTGCGCAAGACACAGGTAGTGTTTCCAATGCAGAGTAGTCAAGTAGATCATACAGATGAGTGGCCAAGGCTGTGCTAAAGGGCATGCAGTCCCGAACCTGGCTCTGTCTCCTGTCAGAGCAGGAAAGGGAGAGCCTGTTCTCCCCGAAAGTGGACTCGGCAGTGTCAGTGGCCATGAAGAAGACCGCTATAGTAGTAGAAGGTAACACCATGCTCAAGGATGTTCAGGATAAAAGGTTGGAGACCTTGCTATAGCAAGATTTTGACCTTAATGCCCTGTCCTTGCAGATGCCTATCAGCAGAGCTTTGTGGACATAGCTTCTTTGCGCTTGGTACAGAGCGCATTGGAACAGACAGTACAAGGGCAGTCTCCACCTCCGGTGGCGGCTAAGCACGAGTCCCGAGCAGCATATTTGACAGAGGCCTTTTATTTATTTATTTATTTCTCTTATATACTGCGCTATTAAAATCAGTGCGGTTTACAATTGGAACAAAAAACATACTGCAATGTCACACGACAATTGAGTTTTTACATTGAACAAGGTCGGTCGAGTGAAAGGTATGGCTTCAGGGGTGGCTTGAGAAATGTGTCGGTAGATGTTTCCTTAAAGTCACATTGGAGTATGCCCCTTTTAGAGGTAAGCTGCTATTTGATGGGGCCATGGATGATTTGGTGAGGGGTTTGGGGGAGGCTAAAGGAGGCTGTTTCCCAGATGATGAATAGAAGCCAGGACATCAAGAGGCCAGCTGCGCGTTTTCTGCTGCTTCCAGACAGGGTAGTTTGCGTCCTATCGCAGGGGGTGCCACCAGGCCAGGGGGCAGCTCTTTCGAGGTTTTCGTGGAACAGCTAAAATTTTTTTTGTTTTTGCTTTTTGCTTCCTTGGCTCCCAAGAAGACGCAGAGTGAGAGAGGCCTAGCTGGAGGTGCTTCCCAGGGGAGGTCAGTGGCAGAAATTCTATCCAGTTTGGGTCTGCATTACGTCCGACCAGTGGTTCTTCGAGGTTGTCCAGAGAGGGCTATGCACTGGGGTTTTGCTCATCCCCTTTCGGATGCCTTCTTCAGGTCCCCTTGCAAGGCTAAGGGAAAAGTGCCTGTAGTGCAGGTGACCCTCTGTCGGCTCCAGCAATTGCAAGCTGAGGAGAGGGTACTCGGCAGCCAGGGCGGCTCTGGTCGATACTCTATTTTTTCATGGTCCTCCAAGAGAAAGGAGCATTCCGTTCAATCTTAAGACAGCACACAGTAGATCGGTGCTCCCCATCCTCTGCTTCCGCATGGAAACCCTCAGGTCAGTCATCGAGGCAGTAAGAGGAGGCACGTTTCTGATGTCTCTGGACCTCATGGAGGTTTACTTACACATTTCAATTCGTCCCGTGCACCAGCTATAGCTCTGCTTCGTGGTGCTGATGGAAATCTTCCTCTTCAGGGCATGGCCGTTCGATCTGGCAACCGCACAATGGAAGTTTACCAAGATAGTGGTGGTGGTAGTGGTGGCACTCCGCCAGGGGAGTCTACTATTGCTCTCTTAGCCAGACGATTGGCTCATCAGAGCAAAATCCACAGAAGAGGGCGAGTGGGCCACAGTACGGATCATCGAGTTGCTACAGGACCTCAGCTGGGCGGTCAATTTTGTGAAGAGTTGGTTGTCGCCCTCTCTAGAGCTCGTATATTGGGGAGCTCATTTCCAGACTGGCAAGGGCAAGGTGTCTCCGCCTCTGGAAAGAGGGCGGACGCTACAGAGAGAGGCCTGACAGTTCTTTTGGATGAAAGCTCAGATGGCGGGGCATTATTGGCAACTCCTAGGGCCAGGGCGGCGGCCATCGAGTGGGTGCTATGGGCACAAATGTACATGCAACCGCTGCAAAGAGTGGGGTGGTGCAGATGGTCGCTGCAGCATCAGTTGCTAACTTATCCGTGGATTAGCCCAAGGGAGGCGCGGCTAGCGCTCTGCTGGTGGTTGAGGCTGGAGAAGTTGTTAGTCGGCATGTCTCTAGAGTCTCCGCCTGAATATAGTCGACAACAAATGCAAGCCTTACGGGCTGGGGGGGCCCATTGTCGAGGGCGAGTAGCACAGAAAGTTTGGCTCATGGCACAGGATGTGTGGCCCTTCAATCAGCTAAAGATGAGAGGTCTTCCTGGCGCTGCAGGAGATTTTGCACAGGCGTATGGGGAAAGCGATGCGGGTGTTATTGGACAAGACTAACATGGTGGCTTATATGCTTCGTCAAGGAGGCATGTGGATCATGCAGCTAGAGAACATGATCGGCCTGTTTATTCTGATGGGCGGAGGAACACCTGCAGGCACGGAACCGATAACGTCACAGCCGGTTATCTCAGTCGAGTTTGCCTGGATCCCAGAGAGGTTGCTAAGCGGTACAGTCTTCGCACGGATAATGGACAGGTGGAGACCATCGGTCATGGATCTGATGGTGACCTTTGCCTCGGCCAAAGCGTCCTGCTTTTTCAACCAAAGGAAAGCAAGGGTGTCAGAAGGGCTGGAGGTCCTGGTGCAGAGTTGGCCCACAGGAGGACTGCTGTACGTGTTTCCTCCATGGGGTTTAATAGGCCGAGTAATTCAAAGGATAGTCAGCAGGGCCTAGGGGTTCTCTTTGTGCCCGACTGACCCTGAAGGCCATGGTATGCGGATCTCTTCAGGATAACGATAGATCAACCGTGGCGCCTACCGGCGGGCCGGTGCTGATACCACAAGTGAATTGGTACTTGTATATAGCATGGCTCCTGAGCAGGCACGATTGGGCAGGAGAGGCTATTCGATGCCAGGGATTCCCACATTGTTGATAGTCCGAAAGAGCTCCACCTCGCTCTCCTTGGGTGCCCATCAGGATATAGTCAGTTACCTTCGGGCAGTTAAACAGGCGCGCCCTCCAGTATGTATGGTGGTTCATCAGGGGAACTTAATCTTTTATGGTTGGTTCTGATGGAGTCATCCTCTGAGCCGATGGGGCGTGTATGCTGAAAGACAGTGTTTCTGGTGGCTATTTGGCAAACCAGATTTCAGAATTGCAGGCTCTCTTGTGTCGAGCACCTTTTCCTTTCCGTCTCAAAGGAAAAGCTAGAGCCAGCTCCATCTTTTCTGCCCCAAGGTACTCTCCTCGTTCTAATTGAACCAGCCGATTACTTGGCCGGGGTTCATGGGAACAAAGCGAACTCAGCAAGAGCCAGGGTTGGACCTTCTAGAGGTTTGGCAGGCATTACAGCACTATCTAGAGAGGACTGAAACATTCCGCAGGTCTATTCAGTAGTTCGTGGTGTTCGGCGCCTGCGTAAGAAGGAGGCGGCTTCAAGGCCTCCATTTCGCAATGGATTTGGGAGTCCATTGCTTCAGCTTTTCTCTTGAGATGTCGGCAATTGCCTAGTGGCCTGAAGGTACATAAGATCAGGGCACAGAGAGCATCGGGAGCCGATTTTAGCCTGGATGCCCATTTAGATATTTGCAGGGCAACCACCTGGATGTGTCTGCATGCATACTTTCATGAAGCATTCCCATCTCGATGTGCAAGCAATGGCAGTTACAAGCTTCAGTACGGCAGTCATTCACGCTGGGCTCGCAGGTCCCTCCTGCAGGTAGTACTGCTATGGTACATCTCAGAAGTCGGGACTGCACTGGAGGGATGGTGAGGAAGGTGAAATTAGACCTTACCTGCTAATTGGCTTTCTTTGAGGATCTCCAGTGCAGTCCCGGACTCGCCTGTGTAGTAGCAATCCGGGACCAGGAGAAGATCTTTTTTTAATTGTCTGGTTCTGTGGTTGGTGTTAGTCAAAGACATCTTAGAGCTCAGGTCAAAAAATAAAGAGGGATGGCCAGAGCGTGGAATGGTGGCCATAAGGTGTTAGTCTTGGGGGCCAGAGAGCCTCGTAGGCATTTGTCTGTCCATCCCAGGTAGCAAGGAGCAAGCTTCCTTTCCATTGCGGGGAGGTGGGTTTGCCTGGGGATCAGGGGATTTAATTACAAAAAAGGTTTGGTGTTCTTATGTCTTATTTGTTGCTACTATGAGTCTGCTTTGTCACTAGATTACTGGGCCTGGTGGGCGGTGCCAGCTATATAAGTACCCTGGTGTCATCAAAAGATGACATGCTTAGTCTCCAAGCTGCTGGAAGAGGGACACTACCCAGAAGTCAAGGACTGCACTGGAGGTCCTCAAGGAAAGCCAATTAGCAGGTAAGGTCTAATTTCACCTTAGGAGCACTTTTACTGAAATGCAGTAATGCTTATTGTGGAGTTTAGCGTGGGACCATGCACTAAAGACAGCATGATAAAATTCCTGTGCTAACTGCTTAGCATGTGATGGAGCAGGAACTGAGTGGGTTTGGGGCAAAGTGGATGCTGGCGCACATTGACTGCACATTGTGGCTTGTGCAGGGGTAATTAATTGTGAATATTGCAGTTAGTGAGCGGTGCCCTCAAGGTGGTATTAACATTTTATTGTGAATGAAGTTTTAGTGTGGTAAGGCGGTTTTCCATGTGGTAACTGCAGGGCGGACATTCTGGGCACACTCCTAATAGTGCGGGATTGTTGTACTTGTACACAAAGTACAGCACCTTAATGTACTTTCATGAAAGGGCCCCATAATGTTTTACATTAGTTTGCTTTTTTTTTTCATATTTTTAAGATAACATTTAAGAATTACATTTTCAGTAGTGTCTAATGCATAATTTCAAGGATGCTCAGAACCAACAGTTTTCAAACATAAGATACACACAAGGGTAACTTTTGAAGAACGTGTTGCCGTGTGACTGATTTTCTGTATAACTTTACCCAGTTTAAAATAGAGAGCAACATTATGGAGCTCATTTTAGAAATCCGTCCAAATAGTGTTTTTAGAAAACTGCTATATATTCTCAGGACACAGAGAATTAAAAGGGGCAGGTTGGGTGTGCCCAAACAGAAATGTACTTCCCATTTTACAGTTGGAAATAGTTAGCTTGAAAAATATTCACGTCTGCTTTTGCACCTGCTCAGAGATCCGCGAAAGTACCATTTTCCAGTTGAATCAAGGAGCAGGTGCTAAAGCTGACAGCACTCTGCCTTCTCAGGCCCCTCCCTCTGCTCTTACTAGAGGTCAGGAGCAATCTCCCGTCACTTCTGCCGTGTTGAGTTCTCAATTCAAAATGGCACTTCTGATCTCCTAGCAGCAGTCTTGTAGTATTACTGCTAGGGATAAAGCTGTATTGTATGGGCAGCTTTCAGAGTGAGTTTATTTTTAAATTGCTTTTGAACATTGCCCTCAATAATACTTGACTGATTACCAGCTGTATTGTATGTTAATTTGGTCATTACCGACTGGGGTACTTAGAAATTACACTAAACAGGATGAATGGATATGCGTAATGAATACGTAAGTATTGTAATTCCTCTGCCTTTTTTTTTTTTTTTTTTCACTCCCATGTTAAGAACCTGATAGTCTTAGTGACTCTCTTTTTTCTGGTGATGAAGAGCAAGCTGGAATAGATGAAATAAAACCCGAAATTAATGGAAATTGGACACCTTCTTCGATCAATGAAGCACGAACTAATGCCAAAGCAAAGAGGCGTTTGAGAAAGAATTCTTCCCGCGATTCTGGGAGAGGCGACTCTGTCAGTGATAATGGGGAGGCTTCCCGAAGTGGAGTTACAGTGCCTACCAGCCCAAAGGGAAAGCTCTTGGACAGAAAGTCCCGGTCTGGCAAAGGAAGGGGACTGCCAAAGAAAGGTTGGTTTAATCACTGCTGCTTACTAAAATTGTTTGTGTCTGTTTTCATCTTATTTCATTTTTTTTCTTATTTTTTTCAATAAAATAAAATCTAACTCCAGCTCTGCAGTTACAGCTTTTTCAGTGTCAGAAGACAGTTTTTGAAAACATTTATCGTGGCATAATGGCCTGACTGAATACTGCCCTTTTCAAATGCAACTAAAATTACATTTGAGTTGCATAGCATGTATATTTTTTGTTGCAGGGAAAATGAAAAATTTCTGTGGGTATAGATAGTGCACATAAATTCTATTTCCAAATGTGAACATGCTATTTTGCCCTCCCTCCTCCTGCCCACAAAATAGCAAGAAAAAAGTATGCAGATGCTTTTAAAATATAGTTTGCACCATGTAATTTTCTAAAGAGAAATGCGGGTAGATATGTCTCAATTATACATGTTAAAATAGTCTTTGTGACTATGAAAGCAGTTCAAAAATTGTCCTTTCAGTCTTTGCTTTTAACTTTAGTATCAAAAAGCTTTTCAGTAAAATGACTGATGAGCACCACACACAAAGAAGCCTATTTACTAAGCCATGTTTAGCTGTTTAACATGACAGTTAACATGTGCTAGTTGGAAATTAGCACAACGCTACTAGCAGTGTTAATGGCTGATATGGAAAGAGGTGGGAGTTAATGCTGAAGTAATGTACATAAGTGTTAATACGATAGATAATTTAGTGCAGTTAATGTCACTGAATTTGGTTTATCTAACTGCAGGGAAATGTTTACTAAAGTGTGGTAGCCAGGATCATGGGGTTTAGCATGAGGCTAATGTGTGTTTTGGCCGCATGTTAGCTGGGAGTCCGTGACCAAAAAGCGACCATGCTAAAAATGCAGTGCTGCCGGTGCAGTGTGCGACCAGGTAGAGTTGGTGTGGAAAATGGGCGACAACTGACAAGTGCTGCTAATGACGCTCTGGAGGCAGAAAGGTGTCACTGGCATGAGTACAATTACTGTCTGTGATAGTTGTGCTTACCAAGCTAGCGCGTCACGAACGTGCAGTCCAGACGTGAGTCTTAAAAATATGAAGGGCAGAAACAGGGCAAATACATTGGAAGGGGGGGGGGTGATTTAGGAAGACAGGCAATGATTGCATAAGACCCAGGCAACTGCCAGGGCTTCTGTTTGGAGGGACGGAAAGGTGCGCCTGCAAAAGTGTAGTCCCTTAAAGCATGACAGGCACAATATAAGTACCTACATCAGAGGATTGAATCGGCTGGGACATAAATAGCAATGGCTGCGTTAACAGACTGCAGGTTACTGCTGACTGTGCACTAGTTAGCTGTAGAAGGGCTGCTAGTGTGATGTGATGTGGTGTGGAGGGGTCAGCAGATAGGACCTTTGCTCTGTGTTCAACCAGCGCCAGCCACATAGGGTTTGGACCAGCAGAGTACAGCTGGAGGCGGGGCAGGCAAATGAGGTATTTACAGTACTGGCAAAATGACGGCTTCGCACCAATATGTGCTCTGACCACCAACACCTCTGATGAAGGAGCCATGTAGTGGTGCATACGTGCACCTGGGGGGCTATATCTGTGTCATGGGCCCTGTTCCTGTGGCCAAATAGCCCCTTTTGATTTCCCTTGGAGGACCTGTTATTGATCTACTGGCTCCTAACCATGGGCTTGCCTTGTTGGAGCTCTGATCAAATTTGCAGATGAGACAAAATTTTCAAAGTTGTTAAAACACAAGAGGATTGTGAAAAATTGCAAGAGGACCTTGATAAACTGGAAGACTGGCCATCCAAATGGCAGATGAAATTTCATGTGGACAAGTGCAAAGTTATACACTTAGGGAAGAACAACCCAAACTATGGCTACACGGTGCAGGGTTCCACCTTAGGAACCACCAACCAGGAAAAGGATTTAGGAGTCGTCATGGATAATACTTTGAAACCTTCTGCCCAGCATGCCGTGGCAGCCAAGAAAGCAAATAGAATGCTAGGAATCATAAGGAAAGGAATGAAGAATAAAACCAAGGATATTACAGTGCCTCTGTATTGTTCCGTGATGTGACCACACCTTGAATATTGTGTGCAATTCTTGTCGCTATATCTTAAAAAGGATATAGCAGAATTAGAAAAGACACAGTGAAGAGCCATGAGGATGGAAGGATATCTCTGAGGAGTGGCTTAAAAGGTTAGGTCTCTTCAACTTGGAAAAGAGACGGCTGAGGGGAGATATGATAAATGAATTGCGTGGAACGGATAAACGTAAATCAGTTTACTCCTTCAAAAAGTAGAAAAACTAAGGGACACACAGTGAAGCTACAATGTAGCCCGTATAAGACCAATCGGAGAAAACATTTGTTTCACTCAGTAGGTAATCGAACTCTGGAGGAAAGGTCCATAAACCATTATTAAAGAGGACCCGGGAAATCCACTTCTTGCCTTGGGACAAGCACTGTGGAACCTGTGTGCCTTTTTGGGAGCCTGCCAGCTACTTCTGACCTGGATTGGCCATTGTTGGAAACAGGATACTTGGCTTGAAGGACCTTGCTCTGACCAAGTATGACATTTTTTATGCTCTTATGTAGTGTCTCCCCCCTCCCCCCACTTTGACTTGGCTGCAGCCAGAAAGCAAGATAACCTGCCAGATCTGGGCAAATGACTGATTAGAATGCGGGAAGCTTTATAATATGGAAAAACACTATGAAGCATTAGTGTAAGGAGACCCAATTCCAACAGATTTGGAAACCTTTCCACCTAGTTTATGGAGGGGCTATTAGCAAGTAAGGGTGATGTAGAGGGGCTACACTATTGGGGGTGGGGGCAGTGGGAGGGTTTGGTGGGGATGGAGGATGAGGGCAAGAAAAAGGGGTAGGTGGGGGGATGGGTTCTTTTGGGGACGGGGCTATGGAAATTACAAAATGTTTAGAAAAATGGAGATGTAAATAGGAGCAAGAAAACTGTTAAGCCTTGGAAGATATGGATGGCTACTTTGTGGATTGTAAAAGTTCATGTTTTAATAAATCTCCTATAAAATAAAGATAAACTTAAACAAGGTGGTCATGTGATGAGATTCTTGAATGGACACCCATGTGGCCAGCTCTAGCAGACCCTTCCCCCCCCCCCCAAAAAAAAAAATTAATATATAGCCTCTTGTGCTAGAAAAAAGAGAACTGTCAGAATTGTTAAAGAAAACTGCAGCAGAAATTGGGTCTGGTGACATTGCTGCCTCATTGTGAAGTTTGGATGGCAGAGAAAACCCTAAAGCTGGGCAAAGAAAAGAGTCTGATGACAGATGCCAAGATGATGATGGTTGTAACGCAGATGGCAATAGCGCTGCAAGAAGAGATGGTGCAACAAATTGCCAAGCGTATCACTGTGATAATTGAAGATAAACTGTCATTTACATTCATCAATTGACAAAATTTAAAGAGAACCTAGATGGTCAAATCGCCAGGCTACAGTAAGTGGAACAATAGATCTCAGCCCAAGAGGATTAAATGTTATCGACGGAGCACCGGATTCAGCAACTGGAGGATCGGAGCCGGCATCTGAGTCAAAGACCTAGAAAATTGTAGAAGAAGAAACAATAGGATAGTAGAGATTCCAGAATCGGTAAAGGAAAGGAAAGAGAGCTAGTTGACCTGGTGGGACGCTGGATCCCAAAGAAGCTTGGAGTTGAGGTTTCCTGCCTGCTGGTCTGCATAGACAGAGTGCAAATGTTAGGGGTGTGCAAGGAGAGAGACCTGCACACAAGCAGAGTAGTGGCACTTTTTTGTACAAAGAGAGACTTGCAGTATGAGGACTGCAAGATTTTGCTATTTCAGGATAATTCAGCCAGCATTGCAGAAAAACGGCGAGCAATGGCACCTAACTGCTGTGCTGCATAGGACTATATAACAAAAACTTTCCTCAAGGAACCAAAAAATTGACAAACAAGAGAAAAAAACTCCAAACTAGGCTCACAAGACAAAAAAACAGTGTGAGAGTCAAAAAAGAAGAAAAACGCCAATAAGAGCTTATCATATACACAAACATAGATGAAAAAAGACCTCGGCCACTTCTCCTACCAGTATAATCAGAGGATGAGCCAGCCGAAGGACAAACCAAACAGAAACATCAACCGAATGGTGCCACAACAATCAAACTGAACTCAAGACGTCAGTGGTCAGAAAAAAATCTCTGTAATGGAGTATAAACAAAACAATAAATAATGTTCTAAATGTTCAAAAAACCCCCACACATCATAGAGGTTTTTTTCTAACCACTGATGTCTTTTGAGTTCAGTTTGATTGTTGTGGCACCATTCGGATGATGTAAATGTAAATGACAGTTTATCTTCAATTACCACAGTGATACTCTTGGCAATTTGTTGCACCATCTCTTCTTGCAGCGCTATTGCCATCTGCGTTACAACCATCATCATCTTGGCATCTGTCCTCAGACTCTTTTCTTTGCCCAGCTTTAGGGTTTTCTCTGCCATCCAAACTTCACAATGAGGCAGCAATGTCACCAGACCCAATTTCTGCTGCAGTTCTCTTTTTTTCTAGCACAAGAGGCTATATATTATTGGCGCTTTTCTTCTTTTTTGACTCTCACACTCTGTTTTTTTTGTCTTGTGAGCCTAGTTTGGAGGGTTTTTTTCCACTTGTTTGTGTGCTACATAGAAGGGGCATACCATTTGTCCTGTATTTCTAGCATGGGTATGCCTAACTTTCAAAAATAGGGCCCTGCAGTATGATTTGCCCCAGGCTTTAAAAGCCTTCCAAGACAATCTGCCGCAAGCGGAATGAAGCTGGTATGGGACCAACAAGCCCTGAAGCTAAGCAAGAAAGCAGATCAGTCTATTAAAGGTACAGGAGGAGGGGAGCTGAATAGACTTTGAAAGTTGACTGTTTAAAATATTTATTTCCATATCGTCCTGCTAGACCAGTCTAGACAAATGGGTTGTGTTCCCCTACCAGCAGATTGATGGAGACCAAGAACCAATGAAAAGCTCAGATTTCAATGATATGCCTCTTTTTGCCTCAGCCACAAGAAGTCCCCCAGTATTTCTTTATATGAGATGAGATCATGGATGCTAGTGTTTTGGGCTGGGGAGCCCATTGCCAAGACTACACAGCTCAGGGATTTGGTACCTTCCAGAGATGGACCCTCCCAGGCTGTGCAACGAAGATTTAGGGCTGAGGAGAGTTCTTGGCAGGGAAGCAGTGTGGTCCATCAACCGCTTCGAGGTGAGAGCCATCGGATTGGCTCTTCTGTGTTTCCACTGGACGGTTCAAGTGTTTTTTCAGACAGTGCCATGGCAGTGACTTATGTCAATTGGCAAGGCGACAAAAGGTGTGCTGGGGGGGGAGAGGGGGTGCTGGAGATGGCTGTCCTGTTTGTCCACCGACAAGGCTAGGACATTCTTCTCCATCTAAGCAATGTGGAAGCAATTTCCTCAGCTGGTACTCTGAATTCTGAAGAGTGGGAGTTGGGAGGCTTTTCAGTTGATCTTGTGCTGTTGGGGTCACCTCAAAATGGATCTGATGGTGACCCGCTCTAATGCAAAGGTTTGCTGCTTTTTTTGGTTGCCACACAGAGACGGGGTCTGAGGCGTTGATGTCCTGACCCAGCCTTGGCCAACTTGGTGGCTGCTGTACGTGTTTCTTCTGTGGCCCCGTTGGGGCATGTGATTCGGTGTATAGAGCGCCACCCAGGCAGGGTTGTACTGATAGCACTGGGTTGGCCATGGAGAGTGTGTGGTTTGGAAACCTGATGCGACTTCTGCAGGTGCCTCCTCTACTCCGTTTCAGGTGCTATTGCAGCAAAGACCAATCGTCTTGGAGAATCTGGCTTTCTTGCTTGCAAAATGGCTTTTGAAAGGAGACCGCTAGTGCATAAGAGCTACTCTCCAGCAGTGATCTCTACTCTGCTTGGTGCCCGGAGGAGTTCTACCAAACTAGCATACATTTGGATATGGTGCCCCTTGATCACTGGTACGGCACACGGCAGTTGGCTTCTGAGGCAGCCAAGGTGTCGTCCTTGTTGGTCTTACTGCAGGAGTTTCACTTAGCTCCCTGAAGTTCAGGTGACAGCTCTGACCTGTTTCTGTGGTCTGGTGGTGGGCAAGTCCTTGGCTTGCACCCGGATGTGTCACATTTTTCTCCAGGGGGTCGGTGTCTGCGTCCTCCCATTTGGTCTGTGATCCCTTTCTGGGGTCTAAGTCTGGTGCTCAGGGCCCAGATGAAGGCCTCTTTTGAACCGTTGAAGCACTTTGCCTTAAAGGATTTGACACTCAAACGGTCGTCTTGGTTGCGATTTGTTCTTCAAGGCGGATCTCTGAGCTGCAGGCTCTGTCTTGCCAAGATCCTTATCTGTCTTTTTTCAAAGGCAGTTTCCGTTCGGTCCATGCCAGGTGTTTTTTTTTTTTATTTTTATTTATTTATTTTATTTAGTATACATTTTGTATACCGCTACTTCCAGCGATCAGCAGCGGTTTGATTACAGATTGGAAATTGTCAAATCATGACAGGAAATTTTTGAGGTATAAACACAGTGATTAGACAGGAAAGCACAGCACACAGAGAACTATTTTACAGGGAACATGGACTATGGAGGGTTAAGTGGCTTGCCCAAGACCACAAGGAGCACCTGTGGGACTAGAAACCCCAGTCCTTCCGGCCCAAGGTTGCTGTCCTCTAGTGGGATTTGAACCCCCGACCTTCCGGCCCGAAGTACCTTGCCCCAACCACTAGGCCACTCCTCCACTCCTTATTTTCCCGTCTTCCTTATCTAAGAAGCAGTGTCAGGAGAAAGATAATGTTCTTCGCCTTTGTGGCTATCTGGAAGGTGCTTCTCTGGTAGTTGGATTCCTTTTGTAAGTCCAACCATCCTTTTGTGTTTGCTGGCCTGCACAAGGGTGAAAGGGTGGCCAGAAACTTTACTTCCTTTTCTACAAAGCAGAGCATTTGTAACAAGAGAGTAAGGAGATGTTGCTCAATGGAAAAAGAGGACTATGGAGAAATCAGGGCTATGGAGTCGGTACACAAAACCTTAGCTTCTGACTCCTTAATTTATGGTACCTCAGGCTCCAACTCCGATTCCTCTTTGTGTAATTAGACTAATTATAGATTTCCTATAAAAAGCACAAAACATGCAAGACATTTCATCACTGCCAACGTGAATCATCAGGCTACTTTGTAGCACCCTAACCCGTTAAAATTTGGGTTCAAAGGCTATAGCTATGCTGTTGTGGTTTTTTTATATTATTTATTAAAGAAGTTACAAACATGATTGAGTAACATTTAAACATAAGAAAAAAAAACTTATAAATTTAAAAAAGAGGCCAAGAATTCTTACAGAAAGGTAAAAAAAAATGCCTATTTTAAAAGAATTAGGTAGATATCCCTTGCTTTTTGAGATTAAAGCATTGTTTGAGTATAAAATTTAAATGAATGGAATATGAAAGATTTACATTAAATTAAACAAAAATTTATACTGGAAAAGCTAGAAAAGTTTATCCTTACAAAATTTATTAAAGAAACATTGTATCTATATTTAGTTGGAGTCTGAGTCGGTACAATTTTTCTGACTCCCACTCCAGTAATCCAATAATTGCTTCTGACTCCACAGCCTTGTAGGAAATGGGAGAGGTGGGTCTGGTTTGGGATTGATGGGTAGAAAGAAGGGGGATGGGGTCAGGATGAGTGTGGAAGAATGAGTGAGGCAGTGAATGAGAGTGAGATGAAAATAAGGGAGCAGAGCATGGAAACTTTACTCTGGGAGGCTGTGCAATGTATGGTTGTGTATCTGAAGTCGGGGGAACAACAGAGGATGCTTCTGAAGTTTTGAGATTATTCTGTAGTGGGGGTTCAGCTGGGAGACCCTCACGGGAACAATGGCAATTAAGCAGTCATACGTAGTGAAGAGCAGAAAATTTGGTGTGGAATAACTGATGTGAATTTATGCGATTTGAATTCACTTGTAAAGCGCTTTAAGTCCTACAGGTTCTAAAAAAAATATGAAAAGCACAAAATAGCTTTTGAATATCCTTCATTAATATTAGACAGAGGTCCTTGTATATTGATTGTACTTATCCTCTGGAGCCAAAGCCTACAAAATTCCATCTTCTCTAACACCTTATGCATGTACCGTCAGTATAATCTTTTTCTGCATTGACTATCATGAGGAAAGTGCCCTCCATGTCAGATGTAAAATCCTTCCAATATTGTCAGAAGCTAGGCTTTCTGAGACAAAACCTGACTGGTCTGGGTGAACCAACTGAGGTAGCGATTTCAACAAACCAGTGGCTAAAATATTTTGTTAATAAAATTGATTAGTCTTTGAGCAGAACTGAGGCTCCTGCCAACCTCATGGAATTGGAAAGCGTTTGTTAGCGCCACCAAATTTAAAAAGCTTTGCTAACTACTCTAGGACAGTGGTTCTCAACCTTTTTTCTGTTGACACACATAGCAGACTGTATTCATGTGCGTGATGCACTGAACTCTATAATCTGCAGCTGAACAAAAAACAAGCCCAAATATTTTATTGTGGTTAAAAATAATGCTTGGGCATGCAGCAGCAGTGATCATTGGAGTGGGGGAGGAGAATTAGGGAGCAGTTGTAGGGTTTTCAAGTACTTGATTGTTTTGCTTTGCACTTTCTCCAGCCTGCAAGGCGCACTTGGTTGCTAGAGAAAGCATGTGCTTGCTGTCTGTCAGATTTTTGGTGACACACCTTCCCAGCCCTTGGGGACACACCTGTGTGTCTTGACACACTGGTTGAGAATTGCTGCTCTGGGAGTAGCCTAGTGGTTAGAGCAGCAACCTAGTGACCAGAGCTCAAATCCCATTGACACTCCTTGTGGCCTTGGGCAAGTCACTTAACCCTCCATTGTCTCACGTACAAGCTTAAATTGTAAATCCTCTGGGGACAGGGAAATAGCTACGTACCTGAATGTGTGCAATTCTGGTCGCCGTATCTTAAAAAGGATATAGTGTTATTAGAAAGGGTGCAGAGAAGAGCCACCAAAATGGTAAAGGGGATGGAAGGATACTCCTATGAAGAGAGGGTAAGAAGGTTGGGGCTCTTCAACCTGGAAAAGAGATGGCTGAGGGGAGATGATAGATGTCTATAAATTAATGAACGGAGTGGAACGGGTAAACGTAGATCCATTGTTTGTCGTCAGAATATAAAAAGACTAGGGGACATGCAATAAAGCTACAGGGTAACCTATTTAAGACTAATAAAAGAGAATATTTTTTCATTCAACGTGTAATCAAACTCTGTAATTTGTTACCGGAGGATGTAGTAAAAGCTGCTAGTGTAGCTGGGTTTAAAAAAGGTTTGGACAAGTTCCTGGAGGAAAGGTCCATAAACCATTATTAAAAGGGACCCAAGATATCACTACTTGACCAAGCATTGAGGAACCTGTGTCTTTTGGGGAGACTGCTAGGTACTGTGGTGATGCGGGTGCAGCACAGCCCTGTGAAAGAGAGAAAAAAGAGGTTTTTTTCCATAAGTGGGGGATGGGCTCACCTAAGCATAGGTCCCAGAGAGAAAGTGAAACTAAAACACACACTTGCAGAGCTAGCCTGAAGCCACACCCAGTCTCCAGAGCAGCTGCAAGGAGAGAGAGGGTGGGGCCAGAGAAGGAAGCAGGCTACAAGGCATTTAAACTGCGTCACTCAGCAAGTGAGGGAGAGACGGACAGAGGCAGAGGAAGGCAGAGAATTGAAGGAATTCCAGGAGTCCAGAGAAGCTAGGAGGGGAGACAGCACTGCAGGGCTGTGAGACCTGGTGATTCTAAAGGGACCAGCCATAACTGCCAAGGCAAGTGGCAGGGCCAGAGGAAAGAAAGGAGCTGGGGAGAGTTCCAGAACTACATTTCTGACTCTGAGGACAGCAGCTCAAGCTCTGAGCCAATAACCAAACATTACAGAAAGCCTTGTAAAGGAAGGGTTTCTGCAAGCCAGGTAAACCAAACATTTCCTGTAATTGATTCAGTAAGGGGAAGAAGGGCAAGAGGTTCTGACCCAGTGCCAAAGGGGAGAAGGAATCTCAAGTGGGAAAAGCTTTTTAAACTTTTAAAGAAAGTGCAGCTAAACGTTCCAGAACGTGTCCCAAGCCCTTACAGCACAGAGGAGGAGATGGAAATTGGGTCTTATCAAGATAATCCAGTATCCTCTGATGAATCTATGGAATGTGGTTTTTGTACAAGCAATGCTTAGAAGTTTTATTGAAGGCTGTGTGAAAATATAAGAAGTGCTGGTGCTAAGTAAAGCCATTGAGAAGGGCAGATAAAAAGGTGAAAAACCTCATGCTTTAAAAGCAGCCATTTTTACTAATGCTGGAGCTGTGTTAAAATGCTGTTAGTTTCTAAGCTAAGAGGCAGCACATAATCACACGCTGGTTTGTAGCAGCTGGGAGAAGCTGAGAAGATTGCTGGACTGTGCATGTAACAGAGTTTAAACTGTTCTGCTTAAGTGAAGAAGAATTTAAGTTAAAAAGCAAAGAGTGAAGAAACTGCTTTGCTAAAGCAGTGGCGTGTATCTTTTGGAAAGTTTTTGTTGGAGAAATTATCCTTCTTTCTGTTTGATGTTTGGGAACCTTTATCAAGGCCTGTTGCCAATTTTGACGCCGCAAAGAAAAATAAAAAAATTTATAACAAATTTTCCTGTGTCAGCCTCATCCACTCGGACTGCTTTAATAATAAGCCCACAACTACACTAGAAGGGCCTCAGCTACTACGTTGAAGCATAGAATCAAGTGTGGTGACCGGTCGCCCCCACTAGGCAGCCGCCTAGGAGGGCGCCACGGCGCCACAGTACTTATGACCTAGATTGGCCACTGTTGGAAACAGGATACTGGGCTTGATGCACCTTGGTCTGACCCAGTATGGCATATCTTATGTTCTTAATGTAACTCACCTTGAATTACCACTAGAAAGGCATGAGCTAAATACTAATAAATAAATAACTCTGAAAGGTTTTGTAAAACTTCACTATGCACCCATCCAGGACCAGAGCCTTTTCTTTTCTTTTCTTTTGGAGATTTGATTGCTTCTCCTTTTTTAAAATTGATGCCCGCAGCCTGGTTCCACCCTGAAGATGTTTCCTGTGCACAGCATATTGCTGACCTTATTCTCCATTGCTTCAGGGCAATTTCTCCAAATCGTTTAGTTCTCCAGGAACAAGCAGGAAGTCAGTCCTCACATATGGGTGACGTCGGCACCAACTAAGTCAGCGTGGAAGCATCTCCACAGCTTCAAAGTAAGCCTTTGGAAGATGCACCACGCATGCGTGGTCCACTTCCTACCCAAGGGTGCCATCTTGCCTAAGTCTCCTTTTTTTCCGTGGAGCCCTTCAGAAGCTGTCCAATTTTCCCTGGGAAAAAAGTCAATTTTATTCTCAGGTTTTGTCTGGTTTGCATACTGGTTCCTTCCTGCCCTTGATCCAGCTCACCTCGGCGTCACTCCTTGGGTCTGTTTTGTTTAATTTTTTTCTTAGTTTTTCATCAAAGTCTCCCTCGACCGGTATTTACACCTTTTTTCAGCCGAAGGCCTCAGACCTCTGCCAGGAGGCGGGGGCACCTTTTATCCGATGGCCTCCAGTGGCTTCAAATGTGTGACCGGTGTGGCAAAATGATGTCGCTCATAGACCACCACTGCTGCCTTCGATACTGTGGTCCAGAGCACGATGACTCCGACTGCGACCCCATCAGCAGCAGGAAAAGTTCTTTCAGAAGTCTGCCCTGGAGTCTCCAGTGACACCACACTCCAGGGCCTCTCTCCGATACCTTGGTGCCCTGCGAAGCCAGAGACTCTTTGGAGTTCCGCAGCCACGGTTCCTCTGAGCAGAAGTCCCCAGAGGAGGAGCATAAGAAGAAAAAATCCTCGAAGATCACCTTGGAGGACAAATGTGGAAAGAAGGTGAAATCCCACCCCAGGTCCCGCAGTGGAATCGTCAGCTCCCACCGACCGGCCTCTGATCTCCGAGGCCATCCTCATTGAGGACTCTCCCGGGACAGTACTGATGCTGGGCCTAATGTACATAGTGCCTGCGTCAAAGACTGTGGAGCCAACTGGCATGGAGACTAGAATGGCAGCCTTACAGGGCAGTATATCTGCCCTAGTGACCATGCAGGGGGCGCTTATGTCCAGTTCGTCTGCCCTGATGACGGGACCCTCGACATCGAGAGCTTCCCCTGACATAAAACTGGTCCTCGAGCGCTATCAGCCCCGGTCGAGGTCCCAGTCTCGTTTCTCAGGACACCGGTTTTCCCTGGCAAGCTTCAGCAGCTCAGACCGATGATCCTCCAGAAGTCATGCACTGCAAAGGGGTGATCATGCAGCATCAGACTTTTACTCGGACTTCGAGTCCAAATGGAAGACTAAGGACGAAGAGTCTCTGGATACGAGGTGCCACTGTGATATGCACTCGGACCCATCTCTCCTGGCAACCTGATGCTGTTCCCCTCCCAAGGAGGTGGTATTCCTCGATTTCGTGAGGGATATGGCCAAGGCTCTCGCTATCGAGACTGAGGCCGAGGAGGACCTGTGAACTAAGGAACTGGAGATCCTTCAATACGAGGCACCCCTGAAGGAAACACTTACAGCTCCAGTGCCCCCGATCCTTGACCGCCTCCTCTTATGTTAACAGGCGCCTCAACACCATGTACTGGGTATGCTGAAGCCCTGGGTTCCAAAAGATCCAGCTTACCCACAACTCCATGGTCATGGAGTTGGCCATGCACAGGCTTAAGAGCCAAAAAACCCATTCGTTGGTGCCACCTTGCAAGGAGGCCCGAATGCTTGACACCCTCGGCTGAAAGCCTTTCAAGTCTCTGCTAATATGCCAAATCCAGTTTTACCAGCTCTACATCGGAATGTACCCAAAAGAACTGTCGAAGGAGCTCGGGGGGATTCTCGGCAGTCCTCAATGGTGAACTCCTGCAGAGGTTCAAGACCCTAACCTCGGCAGTAAAAGAATGCTTGAAGTTTTTGTCCCAAGCAGCCTATGATGGCTTCGAGTCATCGACCAGGATGGCCGCCGCTGGTATTGGGGCACGATGCCAAGCATGGCTGCAGTCATCCGACCTGGAGCAATAGGTACAGGACAGATTTGGATAATGTCCCCTGCATAGGTGAAAACCTATTCGGAAAGCCCATGGTGGATAAAGTAGCCGAGACAGAGTATGTCAAGAGAACCAAGCTCAGAGAAGAACCTGGGGGAAAAGCCCCCCTTCCCAAGGAAGAAAGGGGGCTTTGGTAGTACTCTGAACTTCCAGGCCTTCTTGGCCCCTCAGCAGGGCCAGGGACATGGTCCCAGAAAACAAAAAGCCCCAGGCACTGGCTCAGGCCTATCCCGGGGGAAGCTTTAGACTGCCTGGGTGCAACCTCCACTTCGTCAGGAGGTCCTCTGCTGCCCACAGGGGGTGCCTAGTACTGTTTGCCCACAGGTGGACTGCCATCACCACCGATACCTAGGTGCTACAAGTGGTCAAGGAGTGCTACCTCTTCCACCTACATTGGCCACCAGCCTCGTTCTTCCTGGGAGAACCCACCAGGCCTCTCCTCCACCAGACTCTGCTCCTCATCGAGCTAGCAGGACTATTCTGGGACAAAGCAGTGGAGCTAGTGCCACAACCTCTCTGGGGCACCGGCTTCTACTCTAGGTATTTCCTTGCTCCCAAGAGGACTGGGGACCTCAGGCCCATCATAGATCTGCGAGAGCTCAACAAGTTTCTGGTCAGGGAGATGTTCAAGATGCTTTCCCTTGGAACACTGCTGGTATCCCTCCAGCAGGGAGATTGGCTTTGCTCCTTAGGCCTAAAGGGTGCCTACACTCACATCCTAATTCACCCAGCCACTGAAAATACCTTTGATTCATGATGGGCGAACAGCATTACCAATACAGGGTGCTGCTGTTTGTTCTGGCCACGTCTCCAAGGGTCTTCACAAAGTGCCTTGTGATAGTTACAGCCTACCTCATGCTTCAAGGGGCCTTCGTCTTCCCTTATTTGGGTTACTGGCTCATAAAGGAGGACAAGGCTACAGAGGCACAATGTACCACTGGATGCACCATAAACGCCCTGCAACACCTGGGGTTTGTCAAACTACTCCATATCCCATCTCATTCCTGCTCAGCACCTAGAGTTCATAGGGACGCAGCTGGACACCCTTCAGGCAAAAGCCTGAACGCCTCAAGGAATTAGCCGCAGCGGTGCAGTACACCTACCTGCCCGGCGGCTTCTCCACCTGCTGGGACACACGGCCTCCATGGTCCACGTGACACCAAATGCCCGCCTGCACATGAGAACAGCCCAGTGGTGCCTCTGCTCTCAGTGGACTCAAGCCACAGGCAGGCTCAAGGACAGAGTGTAGGTGACCCGACAGCAGGCTCCGTCAGATGGTGGCATGTCACCTTCAGGCTGGGGTGCCCTTCTAGGCATCCACCCCCTCCAGAAGGTCCTCACCACGGATGCCTCTCTAATGGGCTGGGGAGCACATTGCAAGAACCTCCAGACACAAGCCTGCTGGTCAAAGAGGGAGTCCAAAATGCAGATCAACCTGCTGGAAATCAGGGCGATTATTCCTGGCTCTCAGAGCCTTCTGCCACCAACTACAGCACCAAGCAGTGCTGATCCAGACCAATAATCAGATTGCGATGTTCTACGTGAACAAACAAGAGGACAGAGGGTTGTACCCCCTCTGCCAAGAGGCGGTAGCCCTCTGCTTTTATGCTACATGCAGAGGGATGCTCCTAAGTGCAGACTGCATCCCGGTGCTAGGACAGTGTCTTAGCGGACAAACTGAGCAGAATACTCCAGGCAAAACAAGTGGTGCCTGGACCCAGCGATAGCCTTGCGGCTGGTCTGCCTTTGGGACATTCTGGTGATGGATCTGTTCGCCAGCCCGGACAACACGCAGTTGCCCCATTTCTGCTCCTGCCAACTGCACCCGTCTTGGGTAGTGGCGGATGCATTCTTCATCCCATCGACAGAAGGCCTCCTGTATGCCTTCCCTCCAGTGCCGCTGATAGCCAAGACCCTGTTCAAGGCTCAGCACAACAGAGCATCGCTGGTGCTGATAGCCTTTCGGTGGCCCAGACAGCCTGGTTCCCACTGCTCCTCTCCCTATTGACGATACCGCCAATTTCCCCTGGGCTGAGCCCAGGACTACTCACAGGAGCAGGGCTCTCTCCTACACTCCAACCTGTGGTCCCTCTTGCTCAGGGCTTAGCTGCTGAAAGGGTAGCATTATCCCCCTTCAAATCTCTCACGAGACGTGGAAGAGATTCTTCTGGCCTCTCGTAAGTCCTCCACGAGAACAGCGTACACCTTCAAATGGTGCTGTGTTTTTTTTCTCTTTGTGGCGCACAGAAAAGTGAATGAACCCGTTCTCCTGCTCAGTGCATGTGTTACTCGAATACCTGCTCCACCTTTTGCAGGCGGGAGTGAAGTCCAACTCAGAGTACACCTGAGCACCATCGCAGTGCATCACCATGCCTTCGAGGGGAAAATCCCTCTCAGCACAGCCCCTTGTGTCTTGGTTCCTTTGGGGCCTCATGTTGTCCAAACCCCCCCCCCCTTCCGCCCTCCAGCGGCGGAATGGGACCTTAATGTGGTGCTCTCGCAGCTCACCAAGCCTCTGTTTGAGCCTCTGGCCATCTGTCTCCAGCAGTACCTCTCCTCGAAGGTCACCTTCCTGGTAGCACTCACATTAGCTCGCAGTAGTGAGCAAGCTCCAGGCTGTGATGGCAATGCCTCCTTATGAGGGAGGAGTGGCTCAGTGGTTGGGACAGGTTACCTCAGGCCGGAGGGCTGGGGGTTCAATTCCCGCATGGGGACAAGTAACCTCAGGCCGGAGGGACTGAGGTCTCTAGTCCCATGGCTGCTCCTTGTGGCCTTGGGCAAGCCACTTAACCCTCCATTGCCTCAGGTACACTTAGATTGTGAGCCCTTCGGGGACAAGGGAATAAAAAGTACCTGTTAGTATATACATGTAAACCGCTCTGATGCATACATAAAGGGCGGTATATCAAATGCCTAACCATAACCATAACAGGGTGGTGCTGTGCACACACACCAAGTTTCTGCCAAATGAGGTGTCCCCATTCCACCTCAGTCAGGAGGTGGTGCTCCCCACCTTATTTCCCAAGCCTCACACTGGTAGGGCGGAAACCGTTTTCCATACTCTGGATTGCAAGAGAGCCCTGTCCTACCTGCAACAGACTTGGGGCCACCGCAAAGCTCAACAGCTTTTTGTATCCTATGATCCCAGCCGTCTGGGGCTCCTAGTGACTAAGCAAAATCTGTCTACTTGGGTTGTGGACTGCATTACCCTTGCCTTACGAGCAAGTGGGGATCCCACTGGACCAGAGAGTCACTTTGCACCGTGTCAGGGCCATGGCTACTTCTATGGCCAATCTGTGTTCCGTCCCCATGATAGAAATTTGCTGGTCCGCCACCTGGTCTTCTGTCCATAACTTTGCAGCTCACTAGTGCCTGAAGAGGTAGTCCTAATGGGACAGCGCCTTCGGCCAGGCCATACTCCGTAATCTTTTTGGGGTGTAGGCAACTTTTGCCCTCTGACCCTTCTGTGTTCAGGCTACCGGAGTGCTGGTTCTCACTGGACACTTGGGTCTTGTGAGAGTCTCTCTTGGGATTCAACTGATGATCACGGTTCACCTTTGCAGGTCGCTGTGGCATTTTCTACAGGTTTCGGTAGCCTGTAGCTGGGGAGTCCCATATATGAGGACTGACTTCCTGCTTGTTCCTGGAGAACGTGTAGTTACTTACCTGTAACAGGTGTTCTCCGGGGACAGCAGGAATCAGTCCTCACAACCCTCCCTCCTCCCCTTGGAGTTGCTTCTTTACCATCTTATATTTTTTATTTTTTGCTGTCCTAGCTATGTCATTTGACTGAGGCAAGATGGCACCCTTGGGCGGCAAGTGGACCACGCATGCGTGGTGCATTTTCCAAAGGCTTTCTTTGAAAGCTGGGGAGATGCTTCCGTGCGGGCTCCATTGGCACCAGTGTCACCCATATGTGAGGACTGATTCCTGCTGTCTCTGGAGAACACCTGTTACAGGTGAGTAACTACGCTTTTTGTGCATACCATGTCATTCATGAACCTTACTTCTAAGCCAAAGTATGTGGAATATGATCTCAGTCTCTCAAATTTGCTGCTAATGCTTGGCATAGTACTTGTATTGTTGTCAAAAAGAGCCGCCTTCTGAAGTTCGAAAGATGTAGCATATATGGGTAATTTTATCAAGGTTTGCTTGGAAATTCTTCTTAAGCCTATGGCATTCTATTGGTCTCTGGCTGCATTTCTTAGCAGATCTTCTCCTTTTCAACACGATTCAGAGAATTGTTGCTTGGAACTGATGCCATTCTGGTATTTGTTCTTCTTTACCACTGTTGTCAGCTTCCTTTTACTTTATAGAGTAGTTTCTGCTTCATTTGGAGCATTTAACCCTTTTACTTTCATTACCACTTAAAACACTCATTTTTACTTGTCGCCATCCATGCTTGCACTCTTATTATCTCAATTATATCAAACTCAATTTTGCATCTGACCACCTCCTCCTAGCATCCATCTGTCTGCTACACTTCCATACTCTCACCTGTTTGCGTCTTCCCCATGTATTTTATTATTTTTATTATTTATTTATTTAACTGCATTTATATCCCGCTTTTCACCGGGTCAAAGCGGTGTAACATGTAACATAGGGAGGGGTAATTTCTTTTAGGAAGGGGCCATCACCAGGGTCAACAATTAATGATTATGGGTGGACATGGACATGATTTACATCTGCTAAAATCTAAGTGTGAGGTCATGGTGGTGTTTCCGTTGAAAGATGTTCACGGAATAGGATTGTCTTTAGCTGTTTCTTAAATGATGTGATGTCGTTGTTGTTCTTGATGTGGTTTGGTAGAGAGTTCCAGAGGGATGGAGCATAAAGTTCGAATGCTCTGTTGCAGGTCCGTTGTGTAGATTTGGTTCTTTTGTGGGGGACAACGATAGAGTTATTGGAGGAATGTCTGGTTGATCTGTTGTGGGATGGTCGAGGCAGTAAGGAGTGTAGTGAGGTGTTCCGTGCTTGGTGGATAGTTTTGTGGATGAGTAAGATGGCTTTGTACTTGATTCTTGCTTGCAGTGGAAGGAGGTGAAGGTCTCTTAGGATTGGGGTGATGTGCTCCCGTTTTTTTGCATTTTGAATAATCCTTGCTGTGGTGTTTAAGGCAGTACGGAGGGAGTTGGTGTGCGAGGCAGGAAGTCCATGATAGATTATGTTGCAGAAATCCAGATGAGGGAGTGTCACAGCTTGCATCACTGTCCTAAAGTCGTGAGGTTCTAGGAGGGGCCTGAGTCGTTGGATAGTTTTAGCTTTGTGGAATATCATCCCAGCGGTTTTGTTGATTTGTTGTTTGAAGGTGAGAGCTTGATCAATGATGACGCCTAGATATCTTATTTGAGGCTGGATTTGTATTTGTGTGGTTCCCATGTTGAGGTGGGTAGGTGGTTTGAAGTCAGGTTCTTTTGTTACTATTAGGGCTTCGGTTTTCTTTATGTTGATGGATAGATTGTTCTCCTGTAGCCAGTTGGCCACGTCGTTGAAGCAGGCTGATAGCTGTTCGTTTTTTGGGTTGTTGGTTGTAATTGGTGCGTAGAGCATTATGTCGTCCGCGTAGATGTGGAAGTTGATGTTGTGGGTGCGTATGATTGAGCATAGTGGACGTAGGTATATATTAAACAACATGGCTGATAGGGTGGATCCTTGGGGTACTCCTTGAAGTTGTTTGTATGGGGGCGAAGTTGTGGAGAGGGTGCGAATCCGTTGCTGTCTGTTAGTTAAGTAGGATCTGAACCATTGGAGTACAGTGTCCTTGATTCCGATTGTTTGTAGTCTGTGTATGAGGATTTCGTGTGAGATTGTGTCGAAGGCCGCTGATATGTCTAGGAAGATCAGGATGTACCCTGAGTTTTTCTCTTGTGTTCCAATGATGAGTGTGTTCATTAGGATGGTCATGAGGGTCTCAACTCCATGTAGTGGTCGGAAACCGTGTTGCTGAGGGTCAAGTATGTCGTTGGTGTCTAGATGATCTTGGAGCTGGTGTTGGACTATCTTTTCTATTATCTTGGTGGTGAGGGGGAGGCTTGCCACCGGTCTGTAGGAGGTGGGGTCCTTGGGGTCCAGGTTGTTCTTTATGGTTGGTCGGATGATTGATGTTTTGAGGGCATCTGGCATGTATCCTTGTTTAAAGGATTCGTTTACGATGTGAGTTAGTGGGGTACTTAGGTCTTCCTTGGTTTTCTTTATCCATTCGGTAGGGCAGGGGTCCAGTGGGGAGGTAGTGGTGTTCAGACAGGAGATGGTGGAGGATATTTCTTCCTTTGAGGTGTCATTGAATGTAGTCCAGTTAGCGTTTATGGTGATCCTTGGGTATGTTCTTGTGGCTGTAGCGCATTGGTAAGGTTGTTGAGGTTGCTGAAATTGTTTGTATTGTCGGGCCAAGAGATCCGAGGGGATATCTGGAGGTTGATCGGAAGTGGTTGGTGTCTTTGTCAGTTTTTTAGCGATTTGGAAGAGTTCTCGAGGTTTGTTTGCAGCGGTCGTGATGATTTTGGTGTGGTAGTTTCTCTTTGCATTGTCGGTTTCTGTGTGGTAGGCAGCGAGTTCATATAGGTATTGCTTTTTGTCTTTGTCAGTTTTGTTTTTTCTCCATTTTCTTTCTGTTCTTCTAAGATTTGTTTTCAGTTTTCGGAGGTCAGGGGTGAACCAGCGGGCCTTTGAGGAGATGGGCTTGTTGCTGGTCTTGTTTACAGTTGCTCTGGATGCTGAGGAGATTGTGGTGTTCCAGTTGTCCATGAGGTCGTCAAGGTTATTTGAGTTCGTAAGTAGATTAGGTAAGGTCAGCGTCAGGAAGTCTTCTTTGTTGAATGCTTTGAATCTTCGTGTGTGTTGGGCGTATCCTCTGTTTGTATTTGGTCGATATGCGTGGGAGAGGTGGATGATGTAATGGTCTGACCATGGGACTGGTGAGATTGTCGGACTGCTGTATGAGGTGGGTGCCTGGGAGTTCAGGAATATGAGGTCCAGGGTGTTTCCTTTTTCGTGTGTTGGTTCATTTATGATCTGCGATAGGTTCATTGCTGTCATGGCGTTAAGGAATGTTTCTGTTTGTGCGTCTTGGAGGGATGGGAGATTGAAGTCTCCTAGTATAATTGGTTCCTTTGATGGGTCGATGCTTTCGGAAATCAGGTGCAGTATCCTTGGTAAGTCAGAGTTTGCAGCTGGTGTTCTGTAGACCAGGCATATTGTGAGGTTTTTGTTGGTGAGGGTGAGGATATCTGCTTCATCGGAGGTTTCAGAGGTGAGGGTGCGTAGGTGGAGGTTGTCCTTTGCGATGATGGCTACTCCTCCGCCTTTTGCGTGCGTTCGGGAACAGTGATGAAAGTTGTATCCGATTGGTGTCAGTTGGTTCATTATTACTGTGTCCGTTTCTGTTAGCCAGGTTTCTGTTATGCATAGGATGTCGGTCTTCTCAGATATGATCAGGTCTTGGAGCATGTGATATTTGTTCCTGGTGGAGCGTGCGTTTATGAGTGTGATGGAGAGGTGCAGGTGATTGATGTGATTGGTGCTTTTGGCTGGCGTGTGGTGTGTGTGAGTCGGGTTGTTCGTGGTGTTGTAGATGCTTGTGGGTTGCAGTCCTGTGGTTCCTGTGTATGGAAGGTCAGTAGGTGTGGTGGGGCGGGAGTACAGTGTCTGTGCGGAAGGGGTTGTGCCTGTCAGTGTGTCTGCGTAGAGAGGATTGCTGAGTGTGTTTGGGTGGGGGTACAGTGTTAGCAGAGGAGTGAGAAGGTAGATGGGTGTAAGGAAGGGCGGCATGTTGTGAAAGAGTACCTGGGGTTTTGAAGCAGTGTAGTCTCTTTCTTGCCGGTTTGCTGGAGCGTTTGAATATCCGGTATTTGTCCTGTTGAACTGTTTGCTGCGTTGAGTCTCCTCTATATCAGAGATGGTTGTCGGGTGTTGAGGCTGTTGGAGTTGATGGTGTTGCTATTTTTTCTTGGCGAGCTCAGACCCGATCAGGGGAGCTCGAGCCTTGCCCGTTGTGGAGATTTTCCGGGCCACGGTAATGGCCACTGCCTAAGGGCCACGCCAAAGGGCCCTCAGGCGCAGGCCCGCCAGGCGCGGGCGCGCCCGTAGGGACGCCGCGTTATATGGCCCTTCCTGGCTCCTCTCCCACCGCCCGGATTGGGCGGGAGCAGCTCCCACTGTCCCGATTGGACAGGAGTGGAGTTGGTGGTGGTCGGGTGCTGGCGGTACTTGCGGCTCCCTCGGGGTAGGGACGCCGCGTTATATGGCCCTTCCCGGCTCCTCTCCCACCGCCCGGATTGGGCGGGAGCAGCTCCCACTGTCCCGATTGGACAGGAGTGGAGTTGGTGGTGGTCGGGTGCTGGCGGTACTTGTAGCCCCCCCCCAGCCTCCAATCCTATACTTCTGTGACTTTTCAATCTGACAGACCATTTCAAAAATATTATGATTGCCTACCCTTGACCCCAGCTAAACTCAACACACAATTTTATATCCCTCTTATCTAGCCTTTCGCTCTCGTGATTTAGCTCTTGTTAGAATACAAAAGCAGGAAGACAAAATCATCTCCTATGTCCCTGCTCCATTGGTAGGCACCCATAATGTCTAATAGTTTTAACAGGTATTCTCAGGCTCCTGGCACAGGTCAAATCATCCCTGGTACTCTAGGGCTCATTTCTGGGGCCTGCACACTGTCCTCAATAAGCAATATAGTCTTCCATAGCATCCCTCCAGTGTAGTCCAGACTACTGGGAATTCACCCCATTCCAGCAGATGGAGACTGAGAATTCCAGGCTTTTGGTGATCTCATCTCATATAGGGGAGCAAACTCCTCCCACCAAGCTATTATCCTCAGTCTCCAAGCAGATAGGGATGAACTGGGACTTCCATTGCTAGATTTAAAAAAAAAAAAAAAAAAAAAAAGAAAGCACCAGCAAAGGATTTGCATAGAACAGAGTAGGGGTTTTTGGTCGACCACACTATTATTCTCTCTTGCCTCCAGGATGCAGGCCTCAGGGGATTGGTATTTCATTGGTTTCACTCTTTCTTGTTCTTGCGTTCATTTTCGGTTCTCTGGCGCCACACCCTCTGACCCCATCTCTCTTCCTTGTGGTGTTCCACAAGGATCAGTTCTCGCTCCCCTTTTATTTAATATTTTTCTGGCACTGTTCACCTTACTCGTCCAACAGCTAGGGTTGTCAGCATATTATTAAGCTGATGATGATATTCTCCTATACCACACCAGCTCACTTCACCCAGATCTTTCTCCGTTAAATGTCTGTCTGAGGTCTCCACCTGGCTCACCAAGAACTGTCTGCACCTCAATGTATCCAAAATCTCAGCTATATGTTTCTCATTTGGCACTCCCTGTCCTACAGTGACCCCAGTCCTTTCGGACTCTCCAATTCCTCTTATTTCCTCCTTCCTCTATTTCGGTGTGATTCTTGACTCTGAATTATCCTTTCGCGAACACATTTCTTTGCTCCCACGTCGGTCTTCTGCTTGAGACAAATCCGTGCCATTTGTCCATTTCTTTCCAACCTACCCTGACAACTTTCCTACTGTCCCTAGTTAGGTTTTTCATCTCAATTTCTGTAACCTTGCCCTTACCAGTCTTCCTCAGTCCCAACTTCATCGCCTAAAATTAATACAAAATACTGCAGCCAGACTTCTTTCACATGCCACTCATTGCGATTACATCACTCCAGTTCTCATTCAGCTTCTCTGGCTTCCCATAGATTACTGTATCCACTACATGGTCCTTACTCTTGTCCATAGAGCCATCTATATCCAAACTCCACAGTATTTAGCTGACCTGTTGCAATTCCATACACCAACCCACAGCCTGCACTCAGCCCATGTGAACTGGTCACACCTCCTCTCCCCAGCATGTGCTCATTTGCACTCTAATCGTCATTGTGCTTTTTTCTTTTTGGGTCCCTCCCTTTGGAATTCCCTCCCCACCAGCCTCCACCTGGAACCAGTTTTTCCCAAATTCAAATCCCAACTAAAAGCTCATCTCTTCGGTTCCACTTTTGACATTCCCCCTGCCTCCTCTTGAGGATCCCTCCTTTCTAACAACCCCTTGCCTGTGGTCTTATGTCCTATTTCTGTCTTTCCTGTCTCCTATTGTAGTTCCTCTAGTCAGAAAATGGCTAATGCCAGAAAGACAATTTTGTTGATTGTACACCGCCCTGATGTAACGAAGGTGCAGTATATCAAGTGATTGAATAAACATAAACAGTGATAATACCCCGTGCCTGGGACTACCTCAAAAGCCGCAGGTAGGGTCCAGACCACATGGAGTCTGAGCCCATTCAATCGGGGGAGGGTGGTTGCCAGAGAGCGGAACCGGGACCTTGCTCTCCCCTTTTCTGCACCAACTTCGGTCCTCCATTTTAGCCTTCAGTGGTGATAGACTCAGAAAAATCCAAGTTATCAATATCCCTGTTAAACTTGGTAATGTACATTAAAGTTACAATGTAAACCGTTTTGATTGAAATGATAAAGCGGTATATAAAACCTGTTAAATAAATAGACAGGGGAACCGGGAGCGCACCCTTTAATGGTGTGACTCACGTCATCTCAAGGCCGTAGCTGCGGGGGCAGTGTCTGTCCAAGCTTCATTGGATTGCAGGCTTTGGCTCCATACTGTAAGGTAACACCTGGAGGTTCTCTGATTCGTAAGCTGAAGTTGGGGTTTTTCCTTCGTGGTTTAGCTGGTATTTTTTTCCCGTGGGCGGGATGCCATTGCAAGGCGTTTTGGGTGGGCTGTGGCCTTCGCAGGGGCAGAGTCTCACAAGTGGGCCTTTGCCTGCCCTTCAAAGTTGCAAATAAGGATGCTGGATAGACGCTTTGCCGCTCCTCTTCAACTGAGGAGGGGGGGTGGCTGAAGTCACTGACGCTTCTTCAGCAACAGAAAGCTTTGGTGTGCAGGCCTTGCAGGTTCCCACAGTTTTGGCGGGAATATCGGCCGTGTCATCTTCAAGAGCTCTGATCTTCAGAAGCTGGCGCAGGAGAGCAGATTTTAGTTCCAGTGGGCTCAGATTCAGGAGAGACTCCTTTCTCACCGGATTTTGTAGTGCTGATGCATCAGGCCTATCTGCTTAAACGGGTTGTGGTGCGCCTCACTGGGCTCCAAGGGGCTATATTCGGTTCCTTCCAGCCTTGAGGGTGGACGGGCCCTCAAGGGATGCGTGGACCCCTCTAGTGGGAGGGGTGGGCATGCAAGGTGGATGACGACCATTTCTTGGTGTGGTCTGGAGGGTCAGAGGATCCCTTAGAGGGTCCCTCGTGTTTGGAGTTTGAGAGGCTTCTATGAGCCTCGAGGAGGGGGATTCTCCAGTTGGAGAGGGCCCTAGGGTAGTCCAGGTTTTCATTCGGAAGGACCTGGGGCTGCTAATTGCACATTCATTGGCGGCGCTTAATGTGACAATGGAGCCCCAATCCTCAGACCCTCCTCTGGAGGACCCTCTTCTGCAGTTTTTCAGTCATTGGAGACTGCCTTTCCAATTCACAGAGTCATCAAACAGATGATTGACTTGGAATGGCAGGTACTAGAGGCCGGATTACAGGGGGGGGGGGGACGAGCTATGGCTTGCCTCTGTCCAGTACCTGCAGCAGAAAGAGCTACTTAACTTGCCCAGAGTGGATGTGTTGGTATCCACTGTGATGAAGAAGACGATCCCGGTGGAAGGCGGGACAGCCTTGAAAGACCCCCAGGACAAGAAGCTCGAGATGCTCTTGAAGCAGGCCTTTGAAGTGAGTGCTCTAAACTTGAAGGCAGTGCTCTGTGGAGCCTATGTGGCCAGGGTTTGCTTACAGTGGGCACAGGAGCTTCCGGATTCAGTTGAGGCTGGCTCCCCACAGCTGAATGAGGTGACGCGGCTTAAGTCCGGGATGGCCTTCCTGGTGGATGCCCATTATGATATGCTGCGGGTGGCTGCAAAGAGCATGGCCTCGGTGGTGGCTGCCTGGCCTCTCCTGTGGTTATGGAACTGCTCGGCGGATGTTTCATCCAAGGCACTTCTGAGTAAGCTTCCCTTTCATGGCAAACTCCTCTCTGGTGAAGACCTGGACAAGCGCCTGAAAGAATTGGGAGAGGCAAAGCCTAAGGCGGCAGTGTGCAGGCAGCTGCGCAAGTTTCAGCAGTATCGGGGCGAGAAATGCGAATCTCATCAGCATCCGAGGTATCCTTCTTGGAGCCAGTCCTTTCGAGGCAGCCAGGGAACAGGGCACAGTTCCTTTGTGGGCTCCGACTCTGGTCCCAAATAGGTCTAATGAAGGGCAGCGGGCCCAGGAAGAGGTGATTCCTTTTGGGGGTTGGTTGCGCCACTTTTATCCCACCTGGTTCCAATTGACATCAGACCAGTGGGTTTTAGAGGTCATTCACGAGGGCTACGCCTTGGAGTTCACGAAGCCTCTCGGAGGCCTTCCCAGTCTCTCCCTGCAGGGCTACAATGAAACGGGTGGCAGTTGGGTCCACGCTACAGTGTCTTCTCCAACTCTAGGCAGTAGTGCCAGTTCCCAAAGACCAGTTAGGGTCCAATCGATACTCCATTTACTTCATGGTTCCCAAGAAAGGGATCCTTTCACTCTATTCTGGATCTCAAGCATGTCAGTCGAGCCCTGTGGGTTCTCCATTTTCAAATAAAGTTGTTGTAAACATTGGTCTTAAAATTTTAAGATACATGGTTTTGTTCAACAGTTTACTTTTACCTTGATTCTTATGGCTCAAAATGTTCCTCCTCATCCTTATTTTTGGAAAGAACACAGTGAACATAATAATAAGAAATGCCATACTGGGTCAGACCAAGGTCCATCAAGCCCAGTATCTTGTTTCCAACAGTGGCCAATCCAGGTCACAAATACCTGGCAGGTTCCCAAAACGGTACACAGGTTCCACAATGCTTGTCCCGGGGTAAGCAGTGGATTTCCCAGGTCCTCTGTAGTAATGGTTTATGGACCTTTCCTCCAGGAACTAGTCTACATCCTCTGCTAACAAATTCCAGAGTTTGCTTACTTGTTGAGTGAAAAAATATATTCTCTTATTACTCTTAATTGGGTAACATTGTAGTTTCATTGCATTTCCTCTAGTCTTTCTACTTTTTGATAGAGTGAACAATCTATTTATGTTTACTCGTTCTATTCCATTCATTAATTTATGGACCTCTTATATCTCCCCTCAGCCGTCTCTTTTCCAAGTTGAAGAGACCTAACCTTTTTAAGCTTTTCCTCATAGGGGTATCCTTCCATCCCCTTTACCATTTTGGTGGCTCTTCTCTGTACCTTTCCTAATTCTACTATAGCCTTTTTGATATGCTGATCGGAATTGCCTACAATATTAAAGGTGTGGTTGCACTATGGGACAATACAAAGGCATTATAATATCTTTGGTTTTATTCTCCATTCCATTCCTTATGAGTCCTAGCACTCTATTTGCTTTTGTGGCCGTGGCTGCAGACTGGGCGGAGAATTTCAACGTATTATCCACAATGATACCTAAATCTTCTTCCTGGGTGGTGGTTCCTAATGTGGAACCTTGCATCGTGTAACTGTAGTTTGGGTTGTTCTTTCCTAGGTGCATAACTTTGCATGTCCACAAAAAATTGCATCTGCCATTTGGACATCCAGTCTTCCAATTTATCAAGGTCATCTTGCAATTTTTACAATCCTCTTGTGTTTTAATAACTTTAAATAATTTGGTTTCATCTGCACATTTGATCATCTCGCTCGTTATTCCCATTTCCAGGTCACTTATGAATATGTTAAAAAGCAGCGGGCCCAGCACAGATCCCTGGTTTACTCCACTATTCACCTTTCTCCATTGAGAAAATCGGCCATTTAGCCCTACTGTCTGCTTTCTGTCCTTTAACCAGCCCTGATCCACAATAGTACACTGCCTCCTATCCCATGACTTTTTAGTTTTGCAAAGAGTCTTTCATGAGGGACCTTGTCAAAAGCTTTCTGAGTATTTATATGGTTAGTCTGTGAAAACTAATCTTGGACTCGTTTTATAGATGCATTTCTGTTTATATTAGATTTTACTTGCAACAAAGGAACATTGTAGATCTGTTTTGGAACATAACATGACTAGTGCAAACCAACACAATGGTAGAACTACATGTGTGGGGGTTTTTCCCCCCAGCAGTGCAAATACTGAAATGATTGTGTTAGTAAAGACTTTGGTTTTTTTTCTAGATTTGGAGTGTTACACCCTTTTAAGAACTACTTTTATGAGGCTGGTATCTTGCCGTGTAGACTTCTTGCTTTCGAGAGATACCTATTATCTTTTACCTACTGCATGTTGTATTTTTTAGTTTTATGTAGACCAGTTCGTGCCTGGCCATGAGGAGAGGGAAATTTTAGTTCTCCAGGACCAAGCAGGAAGTCAGTCCTCACTTATGGGTGACGTCGGCGCCGACGGAGCCCTCGCGGAGCAATTTTCCCCAGCTTTCGCAGAAAGCCTTTGGGAATTGCAGCGCGCATGCGCGGTCCCCTTCCCGCCCAAGGGTGCCATCTTGCTCAGTCTTCTCTTTTCCGCGGAGCCCTACAGACGTAGTTTGTGATCGCCGCTGAAAAGTTGATTTCTTTCGTTGTTTTTTTCTCAGTTCGACGCCGTGTCTCTTTCCCGCCCGGCCTCGATAGTCCAATATCGAGTCCGTTCTCATTTTTTCAGTTTTTGTCCTTTGTAACGGGCGTTCCCGCCACTTTTTTCTTTTTCCCTGGCAGCACGATCCTTCGACCTCGCAGAGGCCCTTTTTCCCCCGATGGCTGCCAGCGGTTTTAAAAAGTGTGATCGCTGTACCAGACTTATGTCTCTTACTGACACACATGACTGCTGCCTCCGTTGCCTCGGACCCAATCATGACTCGGTGGGTTGTGGTCCGTGCAACAAAATGTCCTCGAAGGCATTGAGGAGTCGGCAGTCACAAAAGGAACGAATCTTCTCTGACTCCGCGTCCGGTCGGGCCCGGACCTCGTCAGAGGCTTCGACGTCTCGTGACTCCGGCCCCGAGCATCGTCGGAGTTCCTCTGAGCGGGGGTCTCCCGGCCGGGAACATCGTCGGAAGAGGAAACCCGCGAGGGTGGCGTCGGAGGACGCTCCTGGTCCCTCGAGGGCCAGGTCGCATAGCCCCGCCAGCTGCCCCGGGTCCTCGGAGGCGGAGAGGTCGTCGAAGCATCCTCGTTTCGAAGTGGAGCCTCCTGGACACGTGAGTACTGTAGTCCTCGTGGACTCACCTCCCAGGGAACCGCCGTCGGGGGCTGCTGGGTCTTCTGAGTTTGGTCTCAGATTGACGGCCGTGGAGTGCAGTATCGCTGCCTTCATGGACCAGCAGCGGGCATTGATGGCCGGCATTGCCAGTGCATCTGCCCCGACCACCGGGACATCGACGTCCAAGTCGACCCCGGAGGCCGAGCCGATCCTCGAGTCCATACGAGCTCGAGTCGATCCTCGGCCAAGGTCTTCCTCGGCCTCCCGTTCGGGACAGAGGTCGTCGACGCCGGCCTCGGCGTCGGGGCGGAGGTCTTCGGCCGCCGCCCGCACGGAGCCACTCGATTCCTCCATGGAGGAGTCGGGCTGGGACACGGAGGAGGACGAGTCACCCGGTTCTTTTCAGACTCGGTGCGTCCCCTCCGACTCGCCCGAGTCGGAGCCCCGGAGACAGTCCCCCCCCGGAGGATACCCGGTTCTCCAATTTCGTGAGGGACATGGCCAAGGCTTTGGCCTTCCCCGCGGATCCGGAGGAGGAGCCTCGAGCCAAAGAGCTCGAGGCCCTCCAGTATGACTCTCCCTCAAAGGAGGCCTTTACTGTGCCGGTTCCTCCGATGCTGGAGCGGCTGCTCTTCCGCATGTGGGAGAGCCCGGCCTCGACGCCGGTGTTAAGCAAGCGGGTCGATTCCATGTATCGAGTCCGCAAGAGCCCCGGGTTCCAGAAGGCACAACTGCCGCACCATTCCATGGTGGTGGAATCGGCCATGCATCGACTTAAGAGTCAGAAGATGCACTCCTCGGTGCCTCCGGGTAAGGAGGCCCGGAACCTGGATGCCCTCGTTAGGAAGTGCTTCCAGGGCTCTATGCTTGCTTGCCGAGTCCAGACATACCAGCTGTATATGGGCATGTATCTTCGAGACCTGGCAAAGGAAATTGCCGGGTTCTCTGCTGGTCTCTCCGAGGAACCTTTGCAGAGGTTCCAGGCCTTGGCCACTGGTATTCGAGAGTGCTCGAAGTTTATTTCTCGAGCAGCCTACGATGGCTTCGAAGCATCAACTCGAGTAGCCGGAGCCGGCATCGGTGCTCGCCGTCAGGCTTGGCTTCAGTCATCCGACCTCGAGCCATGGGTGCAGGACAAGTTGGTCGATGTCCCCTGCAGAGGTGAGAACCTCTTTGGCAAGCCCATGGCTGATAAGGCGGCAGAACTCGAGTCCGAGACTCTCACCAGAACTCGCCTATCCAGAAAGACCTCTGCCCCTTCACAGAAAAGGAAGGGCTCGGGGAAAAAGCCCTTTTACCCGAGTAAGGTGTCTGCCTATAAACAGCACCACCCACAATATCAAGCCTCCGCAGCTCCCCACCAGGGCCAGCAGGCTAAGGGACAGGGCAATGGGTTCCGTAGGCAGAAGGCCCCCAAGCCCACTACACAGGCCCCTGCTCAGCAGGGTGGAGGTTTTTGACTATGCCGGCATAGCCTCTCCCCCTCTGCGACTTTCGCTCAACACGGGGGGGGGGCGGCTGACCCACTTTGCCCACAGGTGGTCAGCCATAACATCCGATTCCTGGGTGCTGCAGGTGGTTCAAAAGGGCTACCTCTTACATTTTCACCAGGTGCCTCCTCCCTACTTTCCAGGGGAGCCTCCAAGACCCCCTCTGCACAGGGACTTACTCCTTCAGGAGCTACAAAGTCTGCTCCAGGAGCAGGCTGTGGAGCCAGTGCCCCAGCACTTGTGGGGTCACGGGTTTTATTCGAGGTACTTCCTGGTTCCGAAAAGAACGGGAGGCCTCAGACCCATCCTGGACTTGCGCAACCTCAACAAGTTCTTGCAGCGGGAAAAGTTCAAGATGCTTACCCTTGGAATCCTACTGCCCTACCTCCGGCAGGGAGATTGGCTATGCTCCTTGGATCTAAAGGATGCTTACACTGACATCCTTATTCATCTGGACCACCGGCAATATCTGAGATTTGTGGTGGCAGGGAATCATTACCAGTACCGCATACTGCCCTTTGGCCTCTCCTCCGCTCCCAGGGTGTTCACGAAATGCCTGGCAGTGGTAGCAGCCTTCCTGAGGCTTCAAGGCCTCTTCGTCTTCCCCTACCTGGACGACTGGCTCATCCGGGCACAGTCTTCCCTAGAGGTCACTCAGGCCACTCAACGCATAGTGGCTCTGCTTCAGCATTTGGGCTTCGTCATAAACTTCGAAAAGTCCACTTTTCTCCCCTCTCAGGATCTCGAATTCATAGGAGCACGGCTGGACACTCTGCAGGCTCGGGCCTTCTTACCCCTGGAACGGGCCAACAGGCTCATAGCTCTGGCCGGCAGGTTCCACAGCGCGTCACCAGCCTCTGCCAGACAATTCCTGCAACTGCTCGGTCACATGGCCTCCACGGTCCATGTCACTCCGAATGCCCGTCTGCATATGCGACCTGCTCAGTGGAGCCTTCGCACTCAATGGCATCAGGCCACAGGGAGACTGACGGACTTAATACAGATCTCCGACCGCCTGGTCTCCTCTCTGCAGTGGTGGCTTCACCTGCCCAATCTGGTACTTGGCATGACTTTTCAGTCTCCTCCTCCTTCTCAAGTGCTCACGACGGATGCCTCTCTCCTGGGATGGGGAGCGCATTGCCAAGGAACATGCACTCAAGGCCTTTGGACGCCTTGGGAGGCTGTTCAGCAGATAAACTTCCTGGAGCTGCGGGTGATCCGCCTAGCTCTGTGGACCTTCTCTCACCTCACTTCTCGTCGGTCTGTGCTGGTGCAGACGGACAATCAGGTCGCCATGTTTTACGTGAACAAACAGGGGGGCACGGGCTCCCTCCTTCTGTCAGGAGGCTCGGAGACTGTGATCTTGGGCAGTCGACCACAACATCCTCCTCAAGGCTGTTTACCTGCCCGGGCAGGACAATTGCCTAGCCGACAAACTGAGCCGGATTCTGCAGCCGCACGAATGGAGGTTGAACCCAGTAGTGGTCCAACGGATCTTCCGCCGGTGGGGCCTCCCCACCGTGGATCTCTTTGCCAGTCCCCTAAACCGGCAACTTCCCAGTTTCTGCTCCCGGCACCCGCATCCTCTCAGAGTAGCACCGGATGCTTTCCTCATTTCGTGGTCCACGGGCCTACTGTATGCCTTTCCTCCCACGCCACTTGTGTCCCAGACGCTGTTCAAAATTGTCCAGGACAGGGCCTCCGTGATCCTTGTAGCGCCCAGGTGGCCGAGACAACCCTGGTTCCCTCTACTCCTACAACTAGCGGTAGACACCCCTCTTCCTCTGGGGTTTCAGCCCGATCTCCTGACTCAGGATCAGGGTACTCTCCTCCACCCCAACCTCCGGGCCCTTCATCTAATGGCCTGGCTGCTGAAAGGGTAGTCCTAGCTCCGCTCTTACTTCCTCCGGAGGTGGAGGCTGTCGTCCTGGCATCTCGGCGACCTTCCACCCGGAAATCTTACGCCCTTAAATGGCGTCGCTTCTCGGTCTGGTGTTCTCAGCGCTCTGAGGACCCCTTCGCCTGCTTAGTATCGGTGGTACTGCAATATTTGCTTCACCTCTCTGATCTAGGCCTCAAATCCAACTCTGTCAGGGTCCACCTCAGTGCTCTCTCTGCACATCATGTGCCAGTGGAGGGCCAGCCTCTTTCCGCGCACCCCCTGGTGGCGCGTTTTCTCAAGGGCCTTCTTCTGCTTAAGCCCCCGTTGCGCCCTCCAGCTCCTGACTGGGATCTCAATGTGGTCTTGCAAAGGCTTACCTGTCCGCCTTTTGAACCCATGGCTACCTGTCCTCTTCGTTTCCTCTCCTGGAAAACTCTCTTCTTGGTAGCCCTTACCTCCGCTAGGCGCGTTAGTGAACTACAGGCCCTAGTGTTGGAGCCCCCTTACACTAGGTTCTACAAGAATAGGGTGGTCTTACGGACTCACCCTAAGTTTCTTCTGAAGGTGGTCTCCTCTTTTCACATCAATCAAGAGGTGGTTCTTCCGACCTTCTTTCCCAGACCGCATACCAGCCGAGCTGAAACTGTTCTGCATACCCTGGACTGTAGAAGAGCCCTATCCTTCTACCTTGACCGTACGCATGAGCATCGAAAGGCTGTCCAGCTTTTCGTCTCTTTTGACCCCAATCGGTTGGGGGTACCCGTCTCTAAGCGTACTCTGTCCGTCTGGGTAGCTGACTGTATCGCCTTGGCTTATGGAGCAGCCGGCCTCTCCTTAGAGAGTCGCGTCACGGCTCACCGTGTCAGGGCGAAGGCTGCGTCAGTAGCTCACCTCCGCTCTCTTCCGTTGGCGGATATCTGCCGGGCCGCTACTTGGTCTTCAAGCCAGACGTTTGCGGCTCATTACTGCCTGGAGAGGGAGTCCCGCAGGGACAGTGCTTTCGGACAGGCAGTCCTCCTCCACAATCTCTTTGAAGTCTAAGCAACTCCTACCCTCCGGCCCTGGTGTTGGGCTACCGGCCGTATTTGTATTCAGAGAAGATTCCTTCCTTCTGTACTGTTGAGCTTGAGGGAGCTCATTTTTCGGTTGAGGTCTCCGGTAGCCTTGAGCTCGGGAGTCCCATAAGTGAGGACTGACTTCCTGCTTGGTCCTGGAGAAAGAGTAGTTACTCACCTGTAACAGGTGTTCTCCAGGAGCAGCAGGAATCAGTCCTCACTACCCTCCCTCCTCCCCTTGGAGTTGCAGTCATTCTTTTTGCTAACTTTTTTTTTTTTTTGCTGTCTCTTCGCTATGTCATCAGACTGAGCAAGATGGCACCCTTGGGCGGGAAGGGGACCGCGCATGCGCGCTGCAATTCCCAAAGGCTTTCTGCGAAAGCTGGGGAAAATTGCTCCGCGAGGGCTCCATCGGCGCCGACGTCACCCATAAGTGAGGACTGATTCCTGCTGCTCCTGGAGAACACCTGTTACAGGTGAGTAACTACTCTTTCCTGATCGTCCCTCCAGTCTAGTCCCGGAATCTCTGGGGTTGTCAGCCTCATCCAGCAGCTTTGGAGACTGAAAAACTTCAGTGATGTCACCGGTATATAAGGGCTGGTACCGCCTCCTCACACCAGTTTATCAGTCTCCAAAGCAGCTGATGGGGTGGTGAGCCCAGAGGAGGAACAATTAAGGAAAGGGTTTAGGTTATAGCAGTAAAAAAAACAAAACAAAACAAAAACAAAGGATTCTAAGAGAAAGCAGGGGAGGAAAGCATATTGCAGCTGCCTGCAGCTTTAGCTCTGCTTTCCACTTGCCCTGAAATCCTTTAGCCTTCTCTTCCCTTTTAAATTCCTCCGGGGGAATAGTCGGGAGCTAGACCGGGCAGTTCTGGGCATTTGCACAGAGGATCTGCAGTCAGTTACCGTCCCGGTGCTGCAGGGACGGGAGCTGACTCACTGCTGAGAGCGGCGCGTGCAGAAGCTTTGCCTGCCGGTGCAGGAAGCTCTCCGGTGCAGCTGCAGCTGACTTTTCTATGGGCCCGGGTGCCGGCCAGTGAATCGGGGCTGCAGAGGAGGTGAGAAGACAGGCCTCAGAGCTGACAGGCGATCCGTCATCGGATCGGGAGGTAAGCACTGGTTTTCGGCGGGAAAAGGCTTCCCTTCACTAGCAGGCCAGACCGCGTGGGCGCTGAGCGGGAGAATCGCCGTTTTAAAGTTGTTCACTTTGGCGCGTTATATCTCCGGCTAGAAGCCTCGGTTTTGGATAGTTTCTTCAGGTTTTAGCGGGGGAAGCCTCTCTGCAACACCTGAAGTGTAAAAAAAAAAAAGAAAAAAGTTTTTACTTTTGTGGGTGTCAGTTACAGTGCCCGATGCCTTCAAAGCAGCTCTGCCTCTTGTGTGGGGCTAAGAGGAGCTCAGTATCTCAGGATGGTGTGTGTAAGGGCTGTGCCCCTGAATTGGAGGCCAGGGATTTAGTGCCTCATGCTGGGGCAGAGCGGCAGGATGTTTTGGGGGAGGGTATGGAATCAGCTGACCCATTCCTGCCTGCTCCAGGCCCGGAGCTTGGGGCTCCTTCAACGTCAGCACGGCAGACCGCTCAGCAGCCTTTAGCGGGCGATTTAGCAGCGATTTTTTTTCACCAGACTTCATGGCACTGCTTCAAAAGACTTTGGCTGGTTCTCAAGGGGCCCCTGTAGCAGGTCCCTCGGGAGTGGAGCTCGGACGGAAGAGGCCGGAGTCGCCTTTATCGGCGGCAGCCTCTGGTATAAGTGCCAAAAGGGCCAGGATTGCTAAAGAACCTCTGGAGCCGTCTATTGTATCAGAGGATGTGGACATGGACGTGGACATGGAGGATTTAGAGGAAGGTGAGATTAGGGAACAGGAAGATCAGGCGTGAGTGATTAGAGTATTTCGTAGAGAGGAGCTTCCGGCGCTCATTGCGGAATCTCTCTGAGCTCTTAATATGCCTGACGCGGGGCCAGTGGAGGATTCGACCCTTGAGGATCCTCTGCTGCAGGCTATTCGGAAGGCTCAGAGTCTTCCCGGTGCATAGGGTGTTTAAGGAAATGATACAGGAGGAATGGGATATGCCAGAGGCCTCCTTGAAAGGTTCTCGAGTTATGGCACGGCTGTATCCTCTCTCGGATCAGGACCGGGAATTGTTTAAGGCGCCGAGGGTGGACGCAGCCGTGTCGGCGGTGACCAAGAAAACTACTCTCCCGGTGGAGGGTGCTGCGGCACTTAAGGATGCGCAGGACCGCAAATTAGAGACTTTGCTGAAGCAGATTTTTGAAGCGAATGCTCTGTCCTTGCAGGCGTGGGGCCTGGGTGGCCAGGGCTTGCTTGCGGTGGGCGCAGCGGGTTCAGAGCGATCACTCGGAGGCAGCCTCCGAGGAGGCGTCCCGGTTAGAATCCGGGGCAGCGTATCTTGCTGACCTTCATTATGACTTGATCCGGGGGCTAGCGAAGAGTATGGCTTCGGTTGTGGCAGGCCGTAGGTGTCTTTGGCTGCGTATTTGGGCGGCGGATGGGTCGTCCAAGACGCGGTTGAGTAGGCTTCCCTTCCGGGGAAAGCTACTTTTTGGAGAAGATTTGGAAAAGCTGGTGAAGGATCTCGGAGAGTCTAAGGGCGGCCGGTTACCGGAGGATAAACAGAAGCAGAGCCGGGCTGCCCCTGGGGCTCGGGGGCAGCAGCGGTACTTTCGCCGATTTAGTTCCTCTAGGGGAGGGCAATATCAGCGGGGTCGATTTCCTGGGAGGTCCCAGAGGTTCCGGGGATTTCGAGGAGCCAGCAGAGGTTTTGCGACTACGTCCTCGTCCTCTTCCTTCAAGAAGTCCCAATGAAGTCAGGGGGGCCCGGGCGGAGTTGCTTCCCGTGGGAGGTCGGTTGCGGGATTTTTACCCTGCCTGGGTCCAACTCACGTCAGATCAGTGGGTGTTGGAGGTAATTTGGGAAGGCTATGCGCTAGAGTTGCACTGGCCGGTGTCCGAATCGTTCGTTTGCTCCCCATGCAAGGCTCCGGTGAAGCGCCAGGCAGTGCAGGAAACAGTGCAACGGCTGCTCGACCTCAAGGCCATTGCTCCGATTCCTGCCGATCAGTTAGGGTGCGGTCGATACTCAATTTATTTCGTGGTTTCGAAGAAAGAAGGGACTTGGCGGCCCATCCTAGATTTAAAAAGGGTAAATCGTTGTCTGCAGGTGTCGCATTTTTGGATGGAGACCCTCAGGTCCAGGGACGTCAAACTCGCCCCTTCTCACCGCTACAATGACTGACCTATCGGAGGCGTATCTTCATATTCCGATACGCCGGGAGCATCAGAAGTTTCTCAGGTTTGCAGTGCCGATGGGATATTTCCAGTTTCAGGCACTCCCGTTTGGTTTGGCAACGGCGCCGCGAACGTTCACCAAGGTGATGGTGGTGGTGGTGGCGGCGGCGTTGCGCAAGGACGGCATATTGGTTCACCCATATCTGGACGATTGGTTGATCAGGGCGAAGTCCAGGGAGGAAAGTGTTTCGGCTACAGCCAGGGTTATAGCTCTCTTGCAAAGTCTCGATTGGGTGGTCAATGCCACAAAGAGCAAGTTAGAGCCGTCTCAGAACCTGGAGTACCTCGGAGCCCGTTTCGATACGAGCGTGGGTCGCGTGTTTCTGCCTCAGCAGAGGGCACTGGGTCTCAGGCAGTTGGTGCGTCGATTTCTCGGTCAACGGAGTCCCACCGCCTGGGAGTACCTGCAGGTGTTAGGAACTATGGCGGTGACCCTGGATGTGGTTCCATGGGCGAGGGCCCACATGAGACCGTTGCAGCGGGCCCTGTTGAGAAGATGGTCGCATCAGGCGGGTGCGCTGTCGCAGAGGTTGCCTTGTCCGCCATCGACGCGACTAGCACTTCAGTGGTGGCTGAGACCCGAGAGTCTGGCGGCAGGGATGTCGTCGGAAGCTCCGACGTGGGTCTCACTGACAACGGATGCCAGTCTGTACGGCTGGGGAGCCCATTGTTAAGGTCATCTGGTTCAAGGTCAGTGGTCCGACGAGAAGGCGTAGTCAATCAACAGGCTGGAGTTGCGGGCCGTGGCGCTGGCTCTCCAGGAGTTGCGCCCCTTTCTTCAGGGACAGGCCGTTCGGGTGTTCTCGGACAACGCGACGGCAGTGGCCTACATAAATCGACGGGGGCACCAGCAGCGTAGCGCTGGAGGCCGAAGCAGAAGGTTTGTTCGACTGGGCCGAGAAGAACCTGGTGGCCTTGTCGGCGGCGCATGTCGCGGGCATGGACAATGTGGAGGCCGATTTTCTAAGTCGCATAAAGGTGGACCCGGGGGAGTGGGTCTTGCACCCGGACGTCTTTGCACTGTTGGTGCGGCATCGGGGCACGCCAGTAATGGATTTGATGGTGACGTTTCGGTCCGCGAGAGTCGACCGGTTCTTCAGCCGCCGAAAAGAGAGGATGTCAGAAGGTCTGGACGCTCTCATTCAGAGGTGGCCGGAGGATCAGCTACTGTATGTGTTCCCGCTGTGGGTGTTGATCGGGCGGGTTCTTCAGCGAATAGAGCGACACAAGGGGCTAGTGGTGCTAATTGCTCCAGATTGGCCAAGAAGGCCGTGGTACGCGGATCTAGTCAGGCTCTTGGTGGGGAAGCCCTGGAAGCTTCCCGTTTGCAGGGATCTTCTCACCCAGGGCCCAATATGCATGCTGCAGGTGGATCGATTCTCGCTTACGGCCTGGCTCTTGAAAGGGCAAGGTTGAGAGCCAGAGGTTATTCGGTGGCAGTGATAGCTACTTTGCTGGAAGCGCGGCGCAGGTCTACTTCCATGGCTTATGTCAGAATATGGCGTGTATTTGAAGCTTGGTGTACGGAAAGGGACTTTGTTCCTCTAAGGGCGTCGATTCCTCAGATTTTGGCGTTCTTGCAGGATGGCTTTCAAAAGGGCCTAGCGGCAGCTTTGCTCAAGGTGCAAGTGGCGGCCTTGTCCTGTTATAGGGGGAAGGTAAACGGAGGCTCTTTGTGAGGTCATGCGGATATTAAACGTTTCTTGAAGGTGGTGACTCTTCTGCGTCCTCCGCACAAGCCCATAGTCCCAGTTTGGGATCTGCCTTTGGTTTTGGAGGCGTTAGGTAAAGCTCCTTTTGAACCCTTAGGGGAGGCTTCGTTGAAAGATCTTACGTTGAAGGTGGTGTTTTTGATAGCTATCGCCTCCACTCGGCGAGTTTCAGAGTTACAAGCGCTGTCGTGCCGAGAGCCCTTTCTGTCTTTCTTCGATTCTAAGGTGGTATTAAGACCGGATCCTTCGTTCTTGCCTAAGGTGGTTTCCGCTTTTCATTTGAACCAAGTGCTCTCGCTGCCGGTTTTTCGCGTCAAGGGTAAGTATCAGGCGGTGGACCGGCTTCATCGGTTGGATATTCGCCGGGCATTGAAGAAGTATGTTGCGCGAACGGCGTCTTTTTGTAAATCGGACAGGCTTTTTGTGGTGTTCGCAGGGGCCCGGAAAGGTGAGGCGGCTTCTAAAGTTTCGATTGCTCGATGGGTGAAAGAAGCCATTGCGTCGGCATATCTGTTGTGTGGCCGTGTTGTGCCGGATGGTTTGCGGGCTCATTCTACCAGAGCGCAAGCGGCGTCTTAGGCGGAATGTCAGTTGGTGCCGGCGGTGGAGATCTGTAGAGTGGCGACTTGGTCGTCTCTGCATACTTTTGTCAGACATTACCGTCTGGATGTGCAGGCAGATAGGGATTCCTGGTTTGGATCGGCGGTGCTTCAGGCTGGTCTCGCGGGACCTTCCCATGGTTGATAGTTACTGCTCTGGTACGTCCCCAGAGATTCAGGGACTAGACTGGAGGGACGATCAGGAAGATTAAATTAGACTTACTTGCTAATTGTAGTTCCTGGAGTAACTCCAGTCTAGTCCCGAGTCCCGCCCGGTATCATGGAGATGCGAGGGCCAGAAGCAGGATCTCTATTACGGGTAAGCAGAAATTTTGGTTCTCTTGGGGTCCTGGGTTAGGATACCATACATTGCCAACTAAGGAGGGGGTGGTAATTGGTTTTTTTCCAGGGCTTCGGAGTAATGGTCGGGGGATCTCAAGGCAGGTAGAGCCTATAGGCTGTGGGCCTCATGGGGCCAGCCGGCCGTTTCAGATTAGAGAGGCAGTGTGTTTCTGCAAAGTCATTGCTTACTTGTTGCTCTGGTGAGTTCTGCTTTGTCAATAGGTAAACTGGTGTGAGGAGGCGGTACCAGCCCTTATATACCGGTGACATCACAGAAGTTTCACAGTCTCCAAAGCTGCTGGATGAGGTTGACAACCCCAGAGATTCCGGGACTAGACTGGAGTTACTCCAGGAACTACAATTAGCAGGTAAGTCCATTTTAATCTTTGGCTTTCTTCCCGAAATAACTTGTTTAAGGCACAAGCATTATTCTATATTTATTTGACATGCTTACTGTTTTTACAATTTACCAGGTGGTGCTGGAGGTAAAGGTGTGTGGGGCACACCTGGACAAGTGTATGATTTGGAAGAAGTTGATATTAAAGACCCTAATTATGACGAGGACCAGGTAAGAAATTTGATACATTCTTTTATACATGTCTATACCCTCTGCTCACTTACCCACTAAAGACTCATGAAAACACCTAATTTCTCCTACTTCCTAAATAGCACTTTTGGATAGGTAACATGTTGGTTCTGTAGCACTGCCTGTGATCTATCTTTATGCTGATTTGCATAGCAGTTTTTCAACATTTTGTAGTTTTGTAAACCATCTAGTAATTCTTGATAGGTGGGTATTAGGAAAGGAAATGAAATTTATTTTATTTTTTTATTTATTTAACATTTCTTATATACCGCCTTTCATGATATCAAGGCGGTTTACATTGAACAAACTGAAATTACATTGAACAGGGCATTATAACTTGGAGATAACTATTTTACAGGGAACATGGGCTATGGAGGGTTAAGTGGCTTGCCCAAGACCACAAGGAGCACCTATGGGACTAGAAACCCCCGTCCTTCCAGCTCAAGGTTACTGTCCTCTAGTGGGATTTGAACCCCCGACCCTCCGGCCTGAAGTACCTTGCCCCAACCACTAGGCCACTCCACTCCATGGTAATAGCAATAGAAATAATGGTAATAGCAAGACTTTCACCAATGAAATTGTGCTGGCAGTTCAGAAAGTCTTGCTTATATATCTGTTCCCCTTTATTTGGATTGTGTAGATTCATATGATAGATTAATACAGGCACCACTCATTATCTTTGGTAAGAGTAGGGGTGGGATAAGATGAAATGTGTTCAGTTACACTCCTGAATCAAAGCACTTCATATAGGTGTTTTTGTCTGAGTATGACAATGAAAAAGCTGTAAATATGAAGGACTACCAAAAGGGTCTGCTGCAGCTGGTAAAAGATCTGCACTTGTAAGTATTTATCTTATGGGAAATACTCTAAATCATGGGGAAAAGTGAATTCTTTGCTTTAAAGGTGATAAATCCGTGTATTTTAGAAATCGGTGTTTTTGCTGAGTCAGTCAGGTCTTAATGCTACCAGATAGCTTTTTATTTAAATCAAATCGGAGTATAGCTTAGCATAGAAAGTAAAATAGAATAAATAGTCTGTGTAGAAAGAAATATTTGTTTCTAGAGACCTTTACAAAGAGGCCTTCCAAGTTAGGAGGCAAAAGACCTATGAAGATGCCTTTAACACTAGAAGCCCCAAAGTGCGTCAATTGACACAAATGCATCTTCGAAGTTGTATACCAGCGCCACTGCTAGAACCATGTCAGTCATGTTCCATGACTTTGTTAGCAAGGTCAAGATGTTCAAATATGTGCATCAAAAATTAATGACAGATGCACCACCTAGCAGGAAAGTGAATTTATACCTAAAAGCCCCAAAGTACGTCATTTGACGTACTCAATTGTCTTGGATGCATCAATTGACGTACTTTGTGGCTTCTAGGTATAAATTCATGTTCCCGCTAGGTGGCGCATCTCAATCACTGTTACAGTTTTACTCTGACATTACAAACAATAAACACATGATGATGTCATGTAATGACGTCACATACTGCACGTATTTAACAAATAAGTAACTTCACATTAATTCACATCTGCATTTCATGCTAAACGCAGTCATCGTGATAATGCGTCAATTGACGCACTTTAGGGTTTCTAGGTAAAATTTCCTTTTGGGGCTTCTAGTGTTAAATAAGTGTTTAAAGCCAAGTATCAGATCAAAGGGGCCTTTTTGAAAGGCTCCCTCTTATCAAACCAAGGGCTGTGTGAATCTCCCAGGAAATTACCTCAGAAACACAGGTCAGGGCACTGTGTAGCAAGCCAGCTTTTATTAAGTCGTCTTCCTCCTCCCCCCCACCCAGCCCAGCTCACACTCATCCCAGGGATAATCTTAGCTTTATAGGCTCTTAAACCTATTAAAGGGAAGGAAGTGGTCAAATTAACTTTCAGGTTCAGATGGTTATCCTCATCAGGAATAGGTTAAGTAAGGACATGAAATTAATTAATCTTGAGGTAAACAAAGTCCATTAAACGTATTAGGTATAGTTGTATTAGTACAAGTATCTCCAGCAAACTTAACTAATAACTTAAATGACTAAACAAAACCTTGAAACTAAGATGCAAACAGCAAGATGGGGGCTATCCAGTCTTTTGCATTCAGTGTCAAATGTATGATTTTCTCCCAGTTGATGAAAGGGTCTTACTTTACGTCACTCCAGTCCAGTCCCGGAATTTCTGGGATACAGGTTCCTCCTACAGCTTGGAGACTGAACAATGACACTCTTCTGATGTCACCACTGTAACCTCCTGAGGGACCGCCCTCTGACTTCAGTTTGTTCAGTCTCCAAGCAGCTGGAGGTTGTAGAGCTTAGGAATTCTGGGCTCTATAGAGTGACAATTAAGTGTTTATTTCTTGTTTAAAAAAAAAATGGTATTGTAGCTTTAAGAGCTAGCTGATGCCCTCCCTCTCTCTGTTTAGAGGAGTGTTCTCTACCGCTGGAAAGCTGCGGTGTTTGAGCCTGTGTTCAGTCTCCCGATCCTACCTTGGTTAGGAGAGGAGTACTGTGAAGAAATAGGAAATAAGGCTTATCTGGTTTATTTCCCTGAAGGTAAGGTCTTGCCTTTGAAAACAGATTTTTGACTCTACAGAGAACTGTTTAGACTGCCGGTTTTTGTTCTGGCTGATTTCTTCTTTCGGCACTTCCGGGTTCATCCGAGATGTAGAGAAACTTATTAACAGTGACCCGGGGTGGAAAAAGGCAATTTAAATATTTTCCTTTTAAATCGCTGCAGCTATGATGTTTTGGTTGCTGCGCAATTAGAGTGACGGTTTAAATTCTTTAAGTTCTTTAAAGGCTGCGCCGTTGAGCCGCGTGCACGGAGCAGCATTTAACAGCGAGGGCACAATAAGAAGAGTGTTTATGGCTTATTTTTAAGTGTTTTTTTATTAAGTTTCATTTTAGAAGGTGTTACTAAGGCTGTTTCTTAGCGATTATTTATTTACTTTTCATTAAAAAAAAAAAAAGAGGATAAGGAGTTTTAATTGTTGTGCTTTACTGCAAAATGCCTTCTAAGCCACAATGTCTGGTGTGTGGCTCTAAGAGAGGCATATGTTTAGACTCAGGAGTTTGCAAATCTTGTGTCCAGGAAAATGCAAATGTTCAAGATGTTTTAGAAGCTACTGCGGAAGGCGTTAAGCAGCTTTCTTCACCTTTGAGAGAGGTTCATTCTCCTCCTAAGCTTTTGCCTGAGCCTGTTCCAGGTCCTTCTTCCAGGCCAGACGTGCCTGTGATGCCTGCAACATTTTCTTCAGGTTTAGCAGCTTTATTTTTAAGAGAGTTTGTTTCTTTACTTCAGCAAACATTTAAGGAGGATCATAAAGTATCTGAACTGCCTCTTGTATCTGGGCGTGGGAAGAAGAGTTCAGCTGTTCCTTTGAACATTGATGAAGCTCTCCCACCTAGTAAGAAGACTAGGAGTGGAAAGGATTCAAAGGATTTTTCAATAGCATCGGAAGAAATACATTCAGATTCAAATGAAGATGTGGAGGAAGAATTAGAAGAGGGAGAACTTGTAGAACAAGAGGACCAGTCTAGAGTAGTACGTGTTTTTCGTAGGGAAGAGTTACCAGCATTAATTATGGAAACTCTTAGAACTTTGAATATGCCAGTGTCAGAGCCAGAGGAAGACTTGGAATTAGAAGATCCTTTGCTACAGACGTTCAGGAAAACGCAGAAGGCCTTTCCGCTTCATAGAGTGGTGAAAGAAATGATTCAGCAAGAGTGGGATGTCCCTGAGGCTGGATTAAGAGGATCCAGAGTTATGGCTCGTTTGTATCCTTTACGAGATCGGGACCGTGAATTATTTAATCCGCCGAAGATAGATGCAGCAGTCTCCGCTGTTACCAAGAAGACTACTATTCCAGTAGAGGGCGGAGCGGCTCTTAGGGATAGTTATGATAGGAAGTTAGACACTTTGTTGAAACAAGTATTTGATATAAATGCATTGTCCATTCAGGCATCCATTTGCGTGGCATGGGTAGCAAGGGCATGTTTGCGTTGGTCACAGGGATTACATACTAGCATTGACGGCAGTTCTGCAGAGGAGGCATCTAAGTTAGAAACTGGAGCAGCTTATCTAGCTGACATTCATTATGATCTTATTAGAGCATTATCAAAATCTGTGGGCTCGGTGATCGCAGCTAGAAGATATGTGTGGTTGCGTACATGGGCTGCAGATGCTTCAAAGTCAAGACTTTCTAAGCTTCCTTTTAGGGGTAAGCTTCTTTTTGGAGAAGATTTGGAAAAGTTAGTAAAGGATCTAGGAGATTGTAAAGGAGGCAGGCTCCCTGAGGATAGGCAAAGGCTAGGACGCTCGGTTCAGACGTATAGAGGTCAGTATAGGGATTTTCGTCGCTTCTGTTCTGTTCGTTTTGGTCAATTTCAAAGAGGACGGCAGAATTTTAGGAGTCAGGGGTTTCAAGGATTTCGTGGAGCAGAAAGAGGTTTTGCAGCCGCTTCTTCTTCCTCTGCAAACCCGAGAAAGACACAATGAGATGAGGAATGCCCAGGTGAAATTTATTCCCGTAGAGGGCAGGCTCCGGGATTTTTATTCCGCCTGGGTTCAGATCACATCCGATCGGTGGGTGTTGGAGATAATTCAGAAAGGTTATGCTCTAGAATTTCAGCGCCCACTGGTCGATTTGTTTGTTCGTTCTCCTTGCAAGGCGCGCCATCAAGCGGGCTGCAATACGCGAGACCTTGCAAAGACTGTTGGAACTGGAAGCTATCGTGCCGGTACCGTTAAATCAACATGGGTTCGGTCGATACTCAATTTATTTTGTAGTTCCAAAAAAGGAGAGCTCGTTTCGTCCGGTTTTGGATCTTCGTGGAGTAAATCGTTATCTTCGGGTAGCTCATTTTCGAATGCAAACGTTAAAATCTGTGATAATGGCGGTAAGAAAAGGGGAATTTCTTACGTCTCTGGATTTAACAGAGGCGTATCTTCATATTCCCATTCGTCAGGAACATCAGAAATATTTAAGATATGCAGTTCCAATGGGCCATTTCCAGTTTCAGGCGTTGCCGTTCGGTTTGGCAACAGCTCCATGAACATTTTCCAAAGTAATGATAGTAGTGGCAGCAGCGTTGAGAAAAGAAGGAATTCTGGTTCACCCTTTCCTGGACGATTGGTTGATTCGAGCAAAGTCAGAAGAGGAAAGCAAATTAGCAACGAACAGAGTAGTGGAATTTTTACAGAGTTTAGGTTGGGTGGTCAATATGAGAGAGAGCAAATTGATACCATCGCAGAATCTGGAGCATTTGGGCGCTCAATTCGATACAAGGACAGGAAGAGTTTTTCTTCCTCACTCTCGTGCGTTAGCACTAAGAAATCTAGTGGAAACGTTTTTGACCAAGAAAGACCCCCACGGCATGGCATTATCTGCAGCTACTGGGGACCATGGCAGCAACCTTAGACGTAGTACCGTGGGCAAGGGCTCATATGCATCCGTTACAAAGAGCATTATTAAGGAGGTGGTCACATCAAAGGAGTCCGCTATCAGAAAGATTACCCTGTCTTCCGGAGACGCGTCAAGCTTTGCTTTGGTGGTTAAGGCCGGAAATATTGCAAATGGGAATGCGCCTGGAGGCTCCAGTTTGGATTCAGCTCACGACAGATGCCAGTCTGAAGGGCTGGGGAGCACATTGCGAAGGACAGTTCGTTCAGGGTCAATGGACCAGACAAGAAAAGGTGTGGTCAATAAACAGATTAGAGTTAAGAGCAGTGACTTTAGCGCTACGAGCATTTCAAGGTCGCATTCAGGGGAAGGCTGTTCGTGTCTTGTCGGACAACGCGACTGCAGTGGCTTACATCAATCGCCAGGGTGGCACAAGCAGTGTGGCTCTGGAGGACGAGGCAGAAACTTGTTCCTCTGGGCCGAGAAGAATTTGGAAGCTTTGTCTGCAAGCCATGTTGCAGGAGTAACCAATATGCAAGCCGATTTTTTTGAGTCGAGTGAAGGTGGATCCAGGGGAGTGGAGTCTGCACCCCCAGGTGTTTCAGTTAATAATAGAGCGATGGGGAAATCCAGTGATGGATCTCATGGCAACATTTCAGTCAGCAAGGTCGATCGGTTTTTCAGTCGAAGAATAGAGAGGATGTCAGAAGGTCTGGATGCATTAGTTCAAAGTTGGCCGGAAAGACAGCTGTTATATGTTTTTACATCATGGGTGTTGATAGGTCGAGTTCTTCAGCGAGTGGAATGTCACAGAGGGCTAGTGATATTAATAGCTCCAGATTGGCCAAGATGGCTGTGGTATGCGGATCTCATGAGATTGCTAATAGACCGTCCTTGGCGTTTACCACTGAGGGAGGATCTATTGAGTCAAGGACCCTCACACATGTCTCAGGTGGATCGATTCTCGCTTATGGCTTGGCTCTTGAAAGGCGAGATTAAGAGCCAGGGGTTACTCTTCAGCAGTAATTTCTACTTTGTTAAAGTCAAGAAGGAAATTTACTTCTTTAGCGTATATTCGCACATGGAGAATATTTGAAACATGGTGTGAAGACAAGTCTGTTGTAGCATTGAAAGCTTCTATTTCTCAAATCCTTTCTTTTTTGCAGGAAGGATTTGAGAAAGGATTAGCTCCATCTTCTTTAAAGGTTCAGCTGGCAGGTTTGTCTTGTTATAGAGGGAAGATAAAGGGTGAATCGATTGGAACTCACCCAGATGTAAAACGTTATTAAGACCACCATGTAGACACATTATTAAGACCACCATGTAGACCACGGATTCTGTCTTGGAGTCTCCAATTGGTTTTGGAGGCTTTGGTAAGGGAACCCTTTGAACCACTATCTTGAGCATTGTTAAAAGATCTTTCGCTCAAGGTATTGTTTTTAGTGGCTATTGCATCGGCTAGAAGGATTTCGGAATTACAAGCGTTATCTTGTAGAAAGCCCTTTCTGCTGTTCTTTAAAGGAAAGGTTGTTTTGAGGCCAGTGCCTTCTTTCTTACCTAAAATGGTTTCGGCTTTTCATATGAATCAAGAGGTTTTGTTGCCAGTATTTGAAAAGAAGAGTAATGGCAATCAACTCAATATGTTGTATTTTTTAGATATTGGTAGAGCACTAAAAATATATTTGAAAAGAACAAAGGATTTCCGTAAGACGGATAGGTTGGTGGTTCTTTTTGCAGGCCCAAAGAAGGGTCAGGCAGCTTCTAAGGCTTCTATGTCTAGGTGGCTCAAAGAAGCTATATCTTCGTCATATTTATTAAAAGGTAAAACAGTTCCGGACGGGCTTAGAGCGCATTCAACAAGGGCGCAGGCTGCGTCCTGGGCAGAATACAGTTTGGTGCTGCATGTAGACATTTGTAAGGCGGCTACTTGGTCATCAATTAATTCTTTTGTAAAGCAGCATAGGCTAGATGTGCAAGCACAGGCGGATACCTCTTTCGGGTCAGCAGTGCTTCAGGCTAGTCTACTGAGACCCACCCGTTAAGTGTTACTGCTCTGTTATATCCCAGAAATTCCGGGACTGGACTGGAGTGACGTAAAGTAAGGTTAAATTAGACTTACCTGCTAATTGTTGTTACTTTAGGAACTCTAGTCCAGTTCCGCATCCCTCCCTGATATGCGTTTGAAATTAGAGTTTAGCCTAAAGCGTGTGTATATGGTGATTACAGTGAAACATTAGATATCATTTAACATTTTTGATGTTTTTTGAAAATTCTTGGTAAAGTAATATTCCTTTATATAGAGATGGGGGAGCAAGGGTTTAAAAAAAAATTAAAAATTTAACAATTTATGTAAAAGCATATTAGGAATCTCAATTTAAAGTTTATTAGCTAAGATAACTGAGTAGTGCTTAATTGTTGCTCTGGTGAGTCTGCTTTGTCAATAGGAAAACTGAAGCCAGGGGGCGGTCCCTCAGGAGGTTATAGTGGTGACATCAGAAGAGTGTCATTGTTCAGTCTCCAAGCTGTAGGAGGAACCTGTATTCCAGAAATTCCGGGACTGGACTGGATTTCCTAAAGTAACAACAATTAGTAGGTAAGTCTAATTTAACCTTATGTGTGCACTAGATGCAAGGAACTCTTTGCTCTTGGTGAACGAATCCGATCTCTGGAGGCTAGAGTGGCAGACTTGGAGGACATAAGAAAGACAGAGGTATATAGACGAGACCTATAGGGACGTAGTACTGAAGTCCCACCTCCAGTCTGGCAGCCTCCCTGTTGCCATGGGGGAGAGAGGTCACGAGACAGGAGATCATCACCCTGGTGTGGCAGAAGTGATCCTGTAACTAGGACCTGTCCTCCTGGTGATGTAAAACCCTCTCACACAGAGGTGGTTTTCAGGGCCCTGTGCCCATGAGGGGAAGGGTTAAGACAGCCGTTGCAGTTGGTGATTCGATCATTAGGCATATAAATAGCTGGGTGACTGGTGGATGTGAGGATTGCTTGGTAACATGCCTTCTTGGAGCGAAGATAGCAGACCTTGCGTGCCAGCTAGAGAAGGTTTTAGATAGCACTGTGGAGGAATCTTATGTCTTGGTACATGTTGGTACCAATGACACAGGTAAGTGTGGAAGGGAGGTTCTGGAGGCCAAATTTAGGTTTTCAGGTATGAAGTTGAAATCCAAAATTTCCAGGGTGGCATTCTCTGAAATGCTTCCCATTCCACTTGCAGGACCCAAAAGGCAGGTAGAGCTCCAGAGTAGACAATAGTGCAAGGAAGAGGGTTTTGGATTTGTTAGGAACTGGGCAGCATTCTGGGGAAAGAAGGGGCTTTTCCGAAGGGATGCGCTCCAGCTTAACTGGGATGGAACCCGGCTTCTGGCATTTAACCTTTAAAAAGGAAAGCAAGCAGCTTTTAAACTAGATAATAGGGGAAATCCGAAGTCGCCCAAGAGCGCATGGTTCGGAAGGATGTATCCTTGAAGGATACTAGCAAAAGAGGGAAGTTACGGCACCTCGACACAGGTTTCAGTAAAGATAAAAGTAACCCAGATGCCCTTAAGTACAGAGCAGAGACAACTGAAAGATTCCAAATTATCCCTGTCTACTGATAACCAGATTAATATGAATAAAATACAACCTCTGAAATGCCTGTATACAAATGCTAGAAGTCTAAAAAATAAGATGGGAAAGTTAGAATATATAGCACTAAATGAGAGGTTAGATACGATTGGTATTTCAGAGACCTGACTGAAGGAGGACAACCAATGGGACACACTGGTACCTAGGTACAAAATATATCACTATGATAGAGTACATCAGCTTGATGGAGGAGTTGCGCTCTATGTTGGAAACGGCATAGTCACACAAGATTAAAGTTTTGCGGGAAACAAAATACACTGTAGAATCTCAACGGATAGAAATTCCATGTAAAAAGGGGGAGACGATAGCAGTGGGGGTGTACTTGGCCAGAATCAGTCCTCACAACCTCCCCTTGCCTTCCTACAATTGTTTTAAATTCTTTTTCACTATGTCATCTGATTGAGCGAGATGGCACCCTTGGGCGGGAAGGAGACTACACATGCATGTTAGCATTCCCAAAGGCTTTCTGTGAAAGCTGGGGAAATGTTCTGCGTGGCTTCCGGCGCCAATGTCGCCTATATGTGAGGACTGATTTCTGCTGTCCCTGGAGAACGCCTGATCTCCAGGAACAAGCAGAAATGTAATCTCCAGGAACAAGCAGGAATGAGTCTTCACATATGGGTACGTCGGCGCCGACGGAGCCCGCACGGAAATGCTCCCCAGCATCCATTCAGAAGCCTTTGGGAACATCCCTCGCGCCTGCGCGGTGACTTCCCGCCTTTCCCACTGCCTCTCCTCAGTTTTTCGTTTTTCCACGGAGCCAACAGGACGTACCTCCTGTAACCGCAGAAACATTTTTCTTTATATTCGTTATATTCTTTATTTTCTTGTTTTGTGTGGTCGCGGCTGTCTTCCCCGCCGATACCGGTACCGCCGGTGCTTTATTCTTCTCTTTTCCTTTAGAGAAATAGTTTCCTCGTCAGTTTTTTATTTTTTTTATCTTTTGAGGCCTACTAGGCCTTTCCAACATGGAGCCTTCTTCTCCTAAGAAGTGCCCTCACTGTGGAGACTTGGTTTTCTTTTTAGACTCCAATGCCTGGTGTCTATCCTGTTTGGGCCCTGACCCTTTTTCCCCGGGTCCATGGGGCTTTAGCATCGGGAGAAGACCTTCTCTTTTTCGGGTATCCCTCGATGCCGTTTTTCCTCCTCGGGTGAGGTCCTCGGTTTCCTCTTCTCTCCAGGATCAGGTAACCCACAAACAGTCTGTTAAGACTAGCCGATCCTTGAAGGGCAAGTCTCATGCCCAGCATGATGACGGCTCCGGCCTTGCCCTCAAGACCCCATTGGCAATAAGACCCCGGCGGGAGTCTTTGGGCTCCAAAGCATTTACGGGGTTTCAGGTTGTTCCTGGGGTTCACTCCTCACAGAACATACCTGAGCCATGCTCGGGGGTGGTATCCGCTTCGAGCGGTACCGATTCCCCGGCATCGGCACCGGTGTCGAGTGCTCCACTCTTCACCAGGGCTCGTCGTCTGGTATCCTCGGTACTTTCGGGACCGATCGACCCGACCCAGACTGGTTTTCCTGTTTCCCAGCCGTGCGCAGGGTTGGTACTGGCTTCGAGCGGTGCTGATCCCCCGGCATTGGCACCGGTGTCGAGTGCTCCGCTCCTCACCAGGGATCATCGTCTGGAGTCCTCGGTGCCTTTGGGGCCGCTCGTTACGACCCGGTCTGGCTTTCCTGTATCCCAGCCATCCGCGGGGTCGATACCGGCGTCGAGCGGTAACGTTGCCCCGGCATCGGCATCGGTGTCGAGTGTTCCACTCTTCACCGGGGATCGTCCTCGGGTGTCCTGGGCGCCATGCTTGGGGGGGGGGTACCGGCTTCGTGCGGTGCCGATACCCCGACATCGGCGCCGGTGTCAGGTGTTCCTTTTCTCACCGGGCGTCGTCCTCGGTGCCTTCGGTGCCGATAGATACGGTTCCGATTGACCTTCATGTGGCGGCTTCGCCGATTCCACCATTGACGCTTGTCTCGATGCCCAGTCTGGAATCCATATCCAGTCTAAATGACTTGGTTCCGACGCGTTTCGGAGCCGATCCTTGTCGCCTCTGACTACGCAGTATCGGGGATATTCACCGAAGCTCTCTGGTTACCTCGGTACCGCTTCGGCAGCCTCCGATGCCTGCTACGAGGGCATTACCGTCCCCGATGCCGGTACCGGTATCGATGTCGTTTCCTGCAGTTCCATCGGTGCCATCGATCTTTTCCATGCCTAGCTTGGAATCGATACCGGGAACCGACGATGCAGTACTAACTGCCTCGAATCAGAACTGTCAGTATCGTTTTTCATCTAGCGGGATTCCTTTTAGGCACCAGTCCAGTGGGTCTTCTGCTCATTCAACTTCAACCTACCCAGGAATAGTGCCTCTGGGAGATCCTTCTTTTCAGGAATTTCTCCTTGACATGGCAACCTTTCTTGCCATCCCTATTCCTGGTCCTACTCTTGGCCAAGATCCTGCAGAAAAGGTAACCATAGTGCTTCCCTTGCATCAGTCTTTGCAGGACCTTCTTCTGAGGATTTGGGAATCACCTTTAAAGGTTCCTGCGCCTTCTACAGCCATGAATGTTCTGTATCAGGTGCCTCCATCTCCGGGGTTTCAGAAAGACCAACTTCCGCATCGGTCCATTGTAGTGGAATCAGCAATGAGGAAGGTCAGAAGTAAGAAGAAGCATTCTTCTTTCCCTCCAGGTCATGCATCTAAAGCTCTTGATGCCTTTGGACGTCAGACCTTCCAAACTTCTATGTTGGCTTCAAGAATTATTTCATATCTTTTTTGAGTCTCACGCTTCAGGAGGTCACAGAGAGGTTATCTCTTTTGTCTCCCTCTTTGTCGGAACCTAAGGCCTCTGACTATTCCTTGCTTATTAATCATAGCAGGAATATCTCTTGGTTTCTTTCCCAGGCTTCTCTAGACTCTTTTGAGTCTGTTAGCAGATCCTCTACTATTGCCATTGGAGCGCGCCGTACAGCGTGGCTGCAGGCTTCAGACTTGAGCAGATGGGCACAACACACACTGGGTAATTCTCCTTGTACTGGGGAGAATCTCTTCAATAAAGAGGCTTTACGTCAGGTTGCTCATTGCTCCTCTGACTTCCCTGGCTCTGGAAACCATCCTAAGCCTTCTTTTTCCCCAGGACGTAGGCAACGTCCTACCAAACCGTCTATCCCGAAGAGAAAGTTTCATCCTTCTACCCATCCTCCCGGTGTACCCAAGCAAGGGACATCTCATCCTAGTCTGAAGTCTCCAGACTCTACCCAGTAACCAGCACCCATAGGTTCTTGTGTATTGCACTCTACAGTTAACGTCTCCTCAGCGGAAGTTTATTCTTCAAACTCTACACTGGTTTTCTTTTCCAGTATGCTGTGCTCTTGGGGCATTTTTTTGTCCATGGGTTACTGCATTCTCCCATTCTACTACAACGAAGGGAGGTTGCAACTATCCCATGATAGTTTTGCCCTATATGGACTTTTTTTCCCTCGGCTGACCTTCCATTGGGTAAGCCACTTTCCGTCCCCTCTCTTCCAGGGTCTCCCCTGCTTGATTTGGTGCCCTACTGGAACACAGTGTAGACTGTTGTTTTTCCTTCCGTGCGTGCTCTGAACACCTCATCAGACAGGAACGGAAATCTTCTCCGCTGCCTTTGTCTGTTTTCTCTCTGTTTTCATACAGGAGAATCCCCTCTGTGGTTTGGTTCAGTTGCTGTATGTGCAGGAGTTCCAGGGTTTACCTTAGTGCTCGTTGCAAGCTACTTGAAACTAGCTTGCTTAATACTCTTCGCTGCAGCTTATCTTCTTCTAGCCATATCTTTCCCTGGGTTATGGCAACACACCTGACCTCGGTCAGTTTTATCTATATTTCTTCTGCACAATGCTCTCTGCAATCCTCCGAGCAGCTTTCTGCTATGGGCCCTTGCTACAGAGCATTGAACTCTGTCTCTGAGGGTCTTTCATATCCAGCGGACAAGTTTTTCTACGTGTGTGTCCACGGTGTTTCCAATCTGACCGGAATATACTCCTGTTCCTTCCAGCTTGGCATTATGCTTCTGCTCCGCTCGGACGACGCATACTCTTTTACCGTACGTGATACCCTTGAACCCCTTGGCTGGGTCACTTGGTATCTTCGTCTCTGCGTTCTTCTTGTCCTTCGGACATATCAGAGTCCTACAGTACTGCTGCGGTACTCTTGCCAGACTGCTGTTATCCTCTGGTTTTCACACAACCATGCTGGTTCTTCCACTGCCCTACAGAAATAGACCCTCTATATTTCTTCAGGTGGGTTTCACCCCCTGTTATGGGATGGGTTTTTTTCCCATCACATTCCCCATGTGAATGTTTCTGTGGCCCTGTTGCAGGCATGCATTCTTAAAATTGTTTTTTCCTGTGCATACATGGTTTTATACCCGGGGTGGGCATCAGCCATCCCGCCTCTATCTGTACATATATCTATCTGCATTTCTATATGTAGATTTATATGTATCTCTCTTGTCTAGACATATATCTTTTCATATGTATAGATATGTATGTCTTTCCTTATATATATACTTATCTATATATATATATAGTTATGCGCATATTGGGAGATGTCCATAGCGCCCTATGCCTAACCTATCTCCCTGACTGTCGGTGCTTAGGTTTTTTATTTTCTTATGGGGTCCAGACAGTCAACTTGCCTATTATAATACGGCTCAGTACCTGGGACTGGTTATACTAACAATTACTGCTGTGACGTCAACAGCTTCTATTTATGTTATACATTTCTTTTTCTATGCAGTCTCAATCTTCAATGTCTTCCTATCTCCTACCAGCTAGGAAAGACAGTGTACATTTTCACCTTGGGAATAGGGGCTTTTTTCCATACACTCTCTTCCCCTCCGGACTGGGCTACTTCCAGATCGGTCAGTTTTCTTTTGTTAGTCCTCCATGTTTATGACTCTGTACCTACCAGAGTTCTCAGCTTTTCCCATAAAGCTTTTCATTGGAGGCCTGCCGATCTTCTCCTGCCCATTCCTGATTGGAACTTCTTCCTCACTGCAGTGGAGTTACCTTGAAGATTCCGCTACTGCATCTCCTGTCTGCTTTCTACAATCCAGTAGGTAAGCTCTGTATTGTGCTAGTTCATTAACTATCTACTGATACTTGATATACATTCTAAAGACACCTTTTCCCTGTAGTCTTTAGATTCGCTGTTCCTCTGCAACTCTGCTCTGTCAACTCCTACCCCCCATCCCCCAGGGGATGCCGGAGATCCAGGTTGGGGAATGCCGCCCTGTTCCAGGGATACGCATTTTATGGGATCTCCCCTGGCACCCGCAGCTAGGGAGTCCCCATATGTGAAGACTCATTCCTGCTTGTTCCTGGAGATAGCACAGTTACTTACCTGTAACAGGTGATCTCCGGAACAGCAGGAATTAGTCTTCACAACCCACCCACCTCCCCTAGGAGTTGTATCTATCTATTTCCTTTCCTCTTGCTCTCCTTCTGTCTCAGCTATGAAACTCAACTGAGGAGAGGCAGTGGGAAAGGCGGGAAGTCACCGCGCAGGCGCGAGGGATGCTCCCAAAGGCTTCTGATTGGATGCTGGGGAGCATTTCCGTGCGGGCTCCGTCGGCGCCGACGTACCCATATGTGAAGACTAATTCCTGCTGTTCGGAGATCACCTGTTACAGGTAGTAACTGTGCTGTCTTCTCATATGGGTATCGTCGGCACCGACGGAACCCATGCGGAAACGCTCTCCAGCACCCTATAGGAAAGCTTTTGAGAGCATCCCACTGTGCCTGCGCTGCTGCCTTCCCGTGTTTCCCAACTCTCCCTCTTCAGATTTTCATTTTCCGCAGAGCCGACAGGCATCAAACCCTGTCACTGCAGAAAATTTTATTTTTTGTGGTCGCGTCTTCCTTCCGGTCGACACTTACACCGGTACCACCGGTGTCTTCTTTATTTTCTTCTTCTTTTTTCTAAAAACAAAACAAAACTTTTTTTCTTGAGGGTCTGTCCCCTCTTGGTGCTTTGGTGCCATTTTGGGCACTAGGCCCTATTTTCTTCCAAAATGGTGAAACCAACTAGTGGTTTCAAAAAATGTTCAAAATGTGGCAGTACCATTTCTGCTACCGACACCCATGACTGGTGTCTTAAATGTTTGGGCCCTGACCATTCACCATCGGAGTGTCTCCTTTGCAGAAAGATGACTAAGAGGGGCCTGCAGAATAGAGCTACGAAACTCAGCACCCTCTTTGCCTCAGATGCATTGTCCATTGCATCGACATCGTCCAGGGCTTCATCTTCTTCCCATGGATCACAGGTAACCAAACCCAGGTCTTCCTCCAAGACCAGCTGGTCCTCAAAGGGTAGATCTCCTTCTAAGCATCGAGATGCTACTAGCGTTGCCCTCGAGGAGAATACACCGGCCAAACAACGCCGGCGGGAGGTCCTTGTCTCCAAAGCATTAATGGGGTCCCAAGATGTTCCGAGGCGTCCACCTCCGGGAACTCCTGATGCCATGTTCTGGGGTCGTGGCCCGCTCCGCTGGTACCGACACCCAGACAGTCTTGCGGCTTTGTTAGCAGCCTCAGTACCGCTAAAGCCACTACAATCGGTTCCGGAGCCATCAGTACCGGTATTGGATGTATCTGCATCTACCACTGCGCCGATCTCCATGCTTCCACCCATGCCGGGCCTAGAATCGGTGTCTGGCATAGAAGATACGGTATCGAGGCATTCCAATGCCGACTTTGATCGGTACCGTTGACAGGCAGTGCGAGAGCACCCGGCCCGCAGCTACTTTGAGTCTTAAGAGTCATCGGAATCATCTGAATCATATTGGTACCGGAGTGGTTCTCCTGGAGGATCCCTCTCCTTCACCGCAAGGTCGGATGTCTCCTCCGGAGGACATGTCTTTTCAAGACTTTATATGGGATGTAGCTCGAGGTCTCTCGATCACCATGACCCCCAAGAAAGAACTGGGAGCTGAAGAACTAGAAATTCTTCAGTATCCGGCAGCCCCTAAGGAGGCCACAACCCTTCCCATACACCGAATATTGCATGATCTCATGCTTAGAATGTGGGAAACACCTTTTAACGGTGTCTCCACATTCTCGAAGGCTCAGTACAATGTACCAGGTACCGCAGTGTCCCGGGTTCCAAAAAATGCAGTTACCACACTGTTCAATGGTGGTGGAATCGGCGATGTGCCGAATCAAAAGTGCCAAGATGCATTCCTCTAATCCTCCAGGCTGTGAGGCGAGGACTGTTGATGTTTTCAGGCTTCTGTTATCGGCCAGAATAAGTTCTTACATACTTTACGTGGGTGTGTTTCTTCAAGAAGTTGCTAAAGATTTGGAACTCATGGTTCCTCTTCTCCCCGATGACGAGGGCCGATTTTCTTTATTCTTGTTAAGCATGCCCAAAATGTTTTAAAGTTCATGAACAGGGCAACCTTTGATTGTTTCGAATGTATTAGCAGAACCTCTGCTATTTCTATTGGTGCATGTCGAATTGCTTGGTTACAAGCATCCGATTTAGAGCAGTGGGTGCAAGACAAGCTGGCAAGGATTGGCAGGATAAGGTTTCTCAGCATGAGTCTGAGAACACTACCTTGAATAGATTATTCAGGACCACTGCCAATCCAGCTAAGAAAAAGGCAGTTATAAAACCCCTTTTCAACAAGAAAAAGAAATTCTATCCATCTTACACCCAAACGGTCCACTGCCCAGTCCATGCTCCCCAAAAAGGGCAGCAGCAGCCGAAACAACAAAGAAAGGCTCAAGCCCCCAGAACTCAACCAGTTTAGCAGACACAGACGCCACAAGGTCTTTGACTCCTTCCTAGGGAACCTAGTCATCCTACCTCTAAAAGGTCCAGAGCCTCTCAACATTCCAGGCAGACTGTGTCATTTTGCCAAGAGGTGGCAGCAGATAACATCAGAGTAGTGGACTCTCTCCATAGTGACAGAGGGGTACAAACTCCACTTCCACAGTATGCCCCTTCTCTCTACTCCGAGAGTTCTCGACCTCCCCTCACCACTCTCTTGTGTCAAGAGGTCACCTCTCTCCTTGCTCAGGGTGCAATAGAGGAGGTACCTGCTTCTCAATAGGGCCTGGGCTTTCACTCCCCCCTACTTCTTATACCAAAGAACACAGGAGGCTACAGGCCCATTTTGGACCTCAGGGAGTTAAACAAGGATCTGTTCCGAGAAAAATTCAAAATGATCTCTCTCGGAACACTTCTCCCTTATATTCAGAGTCAGGATTGGCTATGTTCTCTAGACCTATAAGACGCCTATACACATATCCTTATTCATGCAGAACACAGAAGGTTTCTTCGATTCCTTTTTCAGGGAAGACCTTACCAGTACAGAGTTCTACCCTTTGGCCTGGCTTCCGCCCCAATGGTTAAACTCCACGATGGTTAAACTCCACGATAGTTCACTTCCCCACTGTTGATCTGTGCCTCCTACATGAATACACATACAATTTCCACTCGAGTTTACATATTTATATAGTAAAAGCATATATATAGTATAATGTTTGACTGTACATAGTTATCCCTGTTACTCCATGTTATATATTCCTGTGTTCTCTGTAAACTCAATGTTACCTGTTTGCATTGCAGTATATTTGTTCGATGTACACCGCGCTGATTTTAATAGCGCGGTATAGAAGAGATGTTAAATAAAATAAATAAATAAATAAATAAATAAGAGTCTTCACAAAAGACACGGGATATTTGTCTTCTCTTACTTAGACGACTGGCTAATCCGAGCATCAAGAGCTCCAGAAGCCAGCTCTGCTCTTTCCTGCACGATGCAAATCTTGCAATATTTGGGACTGGTCATAAACCTCCCAAAGTCCCATCTCGCCTGCTCTCAATCATACGGGTTCGACACACGGCAGTCAAGGGCTTTCCTGCCACAATTCCGCTGTGCTCGAATACTTCAACTGGCTTCTCAAGCAGCTATGAAAACTTCCCTGACTGCACGAGAAATGCTCCAGTTGCTGGGGCATATGGCATCCACTGTTCATGTGGTCCCCTATGCTCGCCTACACATGCGAGCAGCCCAGTTGACCCTAGCCTCTCAGTGGACACAGGCGTCGGGTCGTCTGGGGGGCAAAAGCAGAAACTCTATATGCCTCATTTCGTCGCTACAGTGGTGGCAGTCACTAGAAAACCTTCTTCTAGGGTCACCTTTTCAGCAGCCACTGCACCGAGCTACCTTGACAGATGTGTCCAAGTTGGGTTGGGGAGCTCATATGGACAATCTCTCCACTTAAGGTCTCTGGACCAAACAGGAGGCTTGTCTTCACATAAATCTACTGGAACTCAGAGCCATTTTCTATGCTCTCCGAGTATTTCAGGACCACCTGAGTTACAAGACAGTTCTTGTCCAGACGGACAATCAGGTAGCCATGTTCTATTTATTTATTTATTTATTTATTTAACAGCTCTTATATACCGCGCTATTTGACATCAGTGTGGTTTACATTAAACAAAATACACTCAGATTTAGAGAACTTGTCCAAGTTACAGGTAACAGGGGAATAAAACAAGGATTAACTGGGGAATAGCATATAAATAATTAAATAAAAGCAATTGCATAAGACTAGAGATCTTGAGTGGGTATATAGACATGTCATAAATAACATTTAACAGAGTAGGTATATACAGTGAAATATCATAAGGTAAACAAGCAGGGCGGAACAGGCTCTCAGGCATTGTGCAAGGAAGCTCTATGTCTTTGGTCCTTTGCAAGAGGCCTTCAGATTCACCTGCTAGCGGTGTATCTTCCAGGCGGCTCAGAACAGTCAGGCAATGGATGCTTTCCACCTCCACTGGGGTCAGGACTTCCTTTATGCCTACCCACCCATTCCCCTCATTCCCAAGATTCTCTTCAAGCTTCAGAGATAAGAACATAAGATATGCCATACTGGGTCAGACCAAGGTCCATCAAGCCCAGTATCCTGTTTCCAACAGTGGCCAATCTAGGTCATACGTACCTAGCAATATCCCCAAGAGACACAGGTTCCACAGTGCTTGTATTGGGTCAAGCATTGATATCCTGGGTACCTTTTTAATAATGGTTTATGGACCTTTCCTCCAGGAACTTGTCCAAACCTTTTTTAAACCAAGCTACACTAACAGCCCTTACTACATCCTCCAGTAACAAATTCCAGAGTTTGATTACACGTTGAGTGAAAAAAATATTTTCTCTTATTTGTCTTAAATAGTTTACCCTGTAGCTTCATTACATGTCCCCTAGTCTTATTCTGATAGCGTAAACAATCAATCTACGTTTACCCGTTCCACTCCATTCATTAATTTATAGACCTCTATCATATCTCCCCTCAGCCGTCTCTTTTCCAGGTTGAAGAGCCCTAACCTTTGTAGCCTCTCTTCATAGGAGTAGCCTTCCATCCCCTTTACCATTTTGGTGGCTCTTCTCTGTACCTTTTCTAATAACGCTATATCCTTAAGATACGGCAACCAGAATTGCACACAATATTCAAGGTGCAACATATGATCCTCATAGCCCCACGCTGGCCATGACAGGCGTGGTATCCACTGCTTCTACGTGTCTCTCAAACCAGACGTCTGGAGTTGGGATGTGCTCCAGATCTTTTATCCCAGGAGGACGGGACGCTTTTGCACCCGAATCCTCAGTCTTTTACACCTGATGGCGTGGCTGCTGAGAGCTTAGAATTTCAGGATATCAACCTCTCTCAACAGGTTAAAGATATACTTTTGGCCTCTAGGAACCCTTCCACAAGGCGTGCCTATGCCTTTAAGTGGAGAAGTTTCTCTATCTGGTGTTCAAAAAAGGAACTTAATCCTTTTTCAGTTCCAGAAGAAGCATTACTAGAGTGTCTCCTCCACCTGTCATCCTCTGGTCTTAAGACTAATTCAGTAAGGGTTCACCTTAGTGCCATTGCGGCTTTCTACAAGCCCTTTGATGGACAACCTGTCTCCTCTCAACCACTTGTAGCGCGGTTTATGAAAGGCCTACTCTTGACTAAACCTCCCATTAAACCACCACCCATGGCATGGGATTTAAATCTTTGTCCTTGGGCAGCTTATGAAACTGCCCTTCGAGCCCTTAGCCACTACATCTCTAAAGTTTTTCTTGGAAGATAATCTTCCTAATTGCCCTCACTTCTGCAAGGCGCATCAGTGAGCTACAAAGCTTTAGTGGCTGATCCTCCTTATGCAAGGTTTCACCATGATAAAGTAGTCCTTAGGACTCATCCTCACTTTATGCCAAAGGTGGTTTCGCCTTTTCATTTGAACCAGTCGGTTTACCTTCCTGTCTTCTTCCCTAGACCTCACGCCTCTAGTGTAGAAAGGCATCTTCACACTCTAGATTGTAAAAGAGCTTTAGCTTTTTACCTTCAGAGGACTAGGCAACATAGAAAGGCTTCACAGCTTTTTGTTGCCTTTGACTCCAGTCACCTGGGTTTACCAGTTTCCGAGAAAACTCTCTCTAAGTGGATTGCAGACTGCATATCCTTTACCTATGAGAGTAAGGGACTTTCTCTCGAAGGTCATGTCACAGCTCACAATGTTAGAGCAATGGCTGCCTCTATGGCCAACCTTCGTTCGGTGTCGATTGACGACATTTGCAAAGCAGCTACTTGGTCTTCGGTCCACACCATTGCAGCCCATTACTGCTTGGATAAGGACTCCCGTCAGGATGCCTCGTTTGTCCAGGCTGTTCTCCAGCATCTCTTTCAGACTTAGAACAACTTCTACCTGCCATCCCAGGTTTCAATACCAGAGATTCTTGGGAGGAAGCATGACCCACCTCAGCCTGGGTTTCACAGCTTTTTGGGGTCATCTCTCTGGCATCTCTAAGCTTGGGAGTCCCCATATGTGAAGACTACATTCCTGCTTGTTCTTGGAGATAGTGTAGTTGCTCACCTGTAACAGGTGATCTCTGGGAACAGCAGGAATTGAGTCTTCACAACCCACCCACCTCCCGTAGGAGTTGTATCTCTATCTCTTTCTCTCTTTCCTACTCTCCTTTTGTCTCAGTTACAAACCCAACTGAAGAGGGAGAGTTGGGGAAGGCAGCAGCGCAGGCGTAGTGGGATGCTCCCAAAAACTTTCCTATAGGACGCTGGGGAGCGTTCCCGCGTGGGCTCCGTCGCTGCCGACGATACCCATATGTGAAGACTCAATTCCTTCTGTTCCCAGAGATCACCTGTTACAGGTAAGTAACTACACTTTGTTCCCTTGCCAGCGGGTGGAGGCAGACGTGAGCATATGTGGTGGTGAAGCCAATGTTTGTCTGCCTCCAGCAGGTGCCAAAATGTATGGACTTGTGCCAGCAGTGCAGATAGGCCTGAGTCTCCCGGCCCACAATATGGTGCTGTGGCCAATGTGATTATTGGGCCCTGCAGGACTCTGCTCGGTGTGTGGGTATGCCCTGGTTCTAGAGCTGTTTCCCATGGGCTCCAGTACTAGTGGGTCAAAGAGAGGAGCAGGAGGACCTCCTCAGGGCCCCTAAGGGGAGACGAGTAAGTTGGGCTCAGGCCCCCCTTCTCTCTTGCAATCTGTAAAGAGATTTAAAAGAAAAAGGTAGACCTAATTTCCTCACTAGCAGGTCTTTCTGGCCTATGTAGGTTTTTAGAGGAAGCCCAGATTGGGTTTTGTCAACCGGCTTTTTAGGGGTTAGGATTCCCTTTTGGGCATCTCCTTTTTACATGATGATACCGGTCCCCTCCATGGACCCTACCACTATCAGTTTTTTATTCATGGTCGCTTCATTGGTTCCCTATCCGTTCATGTATCCAGTTGAAACATCTGACCTATGAGCAGCAGAATGAATGCACGTCCCACTACCTTTGCTCTTTTATCTCTTCTATACACCCCTCCTCGGGAACTTTGCTTTTCTGGAGGATCTCTTCTGTTGCCAACTCCAGACTTCGATCCTTTCACCTTTGCTGCTCTTTATGCCTGGAACAAACTACTTTTTTCTCTACATCAGGTGTCATCTCTGGACCTTTTCAAATCCAGGCTGAAAACTCGCCTCTTCGAGGCTGCTTTTGGATCCTGATCAGCTTTGTCTCCTATGTGTTTCCTTACCATTCCCCTAGATGTATCCTTGTCCACTGCTGTTGTTTTGTCTGTCTTGATGAGCAGGGATTGTCTTTTACATGTGTCTGTACAGTGCTGCGTACGCCTTGTAACACTATACAAATGATTAGTAGTAGTAGTAGTTCATTTTTGGCATTTTTATTTTCCCTTGTGTGCTTTTATTTTATATTTTTTTTCTTTTTGGCTGCATGGAGCTGGCAACCATGCCACATGCCTGTCCTTTGCTTCCATCTCTGAATTCAAGGAATAAGAATTTATCAGGTATGTAAAATTTCTCTATTAAACATTAGGTCTATATGCTAGTGATTTTGTTTGGACCATCATCTTTGTCCTCCTTTCAGCAGTCAAGGAAAGGTCAAAGCAGCGGCCAAGTCCTTTATTGCCAGCTGGAATAAGGAGGCCATTGGTTCAGCCTACCTTCTTTTTGGAAACCTGTGTGCTGGAGTGGGTCAGAGCTCACTCTATTAGGGCAAAGACGTCCCCCTAGCGAAATCCATTTTGGTGACGCCACAGGACATCTGTAAGCTGGCTACCTGGACATCTCTGAGCACCTTTTGAGGTACTATAGGTTACAGGTGGATGTTAGGGCAGATGGCACCTTTTGGAAGACAGCTCTATCCAGAGGTGCATTGATGACTCTCAACTTCAAATGGACATCATCTGATTTCTCATCAGAAGATGGATTTGTCACTATCCTCATTGACACAGAGGACACCTAATTTGAACTATGGTTCAGAAACATCAACATACAATCCTGCTGGAGTGTGGTGTCAAGAGCTCCCAAGTAGTCGGTGCCACCATGCTCATGAAACACTCCGACAGAGGTCCACTCAGATCTCCTCAACATTAGATATTGTAACAGCCTCCAAGACCTGACCATCGATACTCAGATGACTCAGGAGGATATGGCCAATCTACTGCTCTGTCTTTGATGTTGAGCTCTACACTCTTCGAGGAGGAGCTTAACTGGAAAATGACAAGAGGCTTGCTTGAATCCTTGCTCAATGAGATGCCTTGACTTCAGTGTTGGTGCATAGCATTCTGCAGCCAATCCTTGAGACCCATGTTCTCCCTGGAGGTGATTGATCAATGCTAAGACCTCAACAGGTGTCCCTGTCAATGTCAGCTACACTAGTGTCCATCTCCAGTGTAGCAAGGGGAGGAAATGTCCCCAGGGCAAGGTGTATGCTGGTGTCTGGTGCCTTCAATTTGAGTGATCTCCACTGTGTCATTGGAGTCTAACCAGACTCAAACTGCATGTGCTGTACTTTATAGAATAGGCCCCAGATACTCATACACAGTAATGCACTTTGCCTGCACATGAGATTATAGAATTGCTCTCTTATAGTCCAGGAGACACCTGGTTTCAAAAAGCACAACTCCGACACCATTCTATAGTAGCTGAATCCACTGTCAAGAGAAACAAGAGTTCCGAGTTGCATGCCTTGATGCCTCCCAGGGCAGGATGCTCGGACTTTGGATTCTCTTGGAAGAAAGTTATCTCAGAACATTCTGATTTCTTCAAGCATAGCTTCTTACTGGCTCTCTGTGGGTTGATTATATGCAAAACATTCTGTGTAAGATTGGGGAATGTAGATTCCCTCCTTAAGGACAAATCTCATAGTGGCCACTATTGGACAAGGAGAAAAGTGAAAAGTATATGGTTGGCCTTTTTCAGTGGGGCTTGCAGACATTCATGGCTGCAGGTCTCAGACCTTTATTCTGATGTGCTGGAAGAGCTCAAAGAATGTGCCTCGATGAGAAGAGAATCTCCAAAACGCCCCCCCCCCCAATAATTGCACCCTCACTGTTCAACTATTCCCCGTCCCTAAAAGTACCTCTATGAAAGAGTCACGTGATGCGGTGAGCACAGCAGACGGAATCTGCTTGAGCTCCGGTCTCCTCCGGCCAATAACGGGTCATTAGTGCCGTTCTGAGAACCACTTCTGGGTTGCAATTACTCCCTATTGTGCCGGGTAGAGCTGAGAGAGTGCCCTTGCTGTTGGGAAAGTGCGGGTGAGATGGCAGCGACTGTTAAGGCCGCGCGGAAAGAAAAAGAACGAGGAGCTCCGACACCTAAAATGGCGGATGCGCTTGCCATGCCGAAATCGCCAGCCTCCCCGGCTTTTTTGGAAGAGGTCTCGGCAGCGGTAGCAGATGCTCTGGCTCTGCAATTTACGACTTTGCAAGAAAAAATGGACAGTCTGCATTCCTCATTTGGGGCCTTGGGCAGTCGTCTCCACGAGGCTGAGGAATGCATTGGGAAGACAGAGGATAGCTTGGAATCCCTGACCCTGACGACTCTGAAAGCCCAGGTTAATACCCAGGAAGCGAAAATCGATGACCTGGAAAATCGGTCACGGCGTAATAATTTGCGGCTGATGGGTATTCCAGACTCGGTCTCTGACACCGAATTGAAGCCCTATCTGGAGAAAATGCTCCCCGATGTGTTTGAAGGCATCGCGGAGGGGGGGAAGTTGTATATCGAGAGAGCACACCGTGTGGGGAGCAAACAGCCCCGCGATCAACGGCCGCGAATAGTGCTCGTTAAATTCTTGCACTTCCCCCAAAAAGAAGCTATCTTACGAGCGGCACGGCAGAGGGGTGAACTAATCTATGAGAACCTGAAGCTGAGAGTGGCCCAAGACTATTCTGCGGCATTGAGTCAATGGCGGAGGGCCTATGCCCCCCTTTGTCAGCAATTGGTTACCGCTAAAATAAAATTCTCTGTACAATATCCTGCGAGGCTGCACGTCTTCCACGATGGAACCCGTCGGACCTTTGAGTCTGCTGCAGAGGCCAGACCCTACATCGCGATGCTTATGGGAGAGGATCGGGCGCCCCAGTCACCTCTTCAGAACTCCTGAGAGCCTTCCAGCGACACTTCCCCCGATGCAGGGACTGACTGTGTTACGGGACAGCCTCCGATTGCTGGACAGTGCAGTGGACGTTGAACTCCTTTCCCCAGGCAGTGGAGACTTTGTTCTTTTATTGTGTGAGTTTCGCCCCTCAGGGGTGGAAAGGAAGAGGAGTAGGATGCTCTGGAGTGGCTGACTTAGGCCACGGCTGGCGATGACTCTTCACCCCCCCCCCCTTTAATAGGGCCCGGGAGGTGGGGGCTAACGATGAATGTAGTTGTTGGGGGGAGAAGGGGGGATGAAGGATTGAGTGCGGATGTATATGGGGAGTGCGGGGTGGGATTCCAGGGCTGAATGCTCGGGGATGGTTTTGGAGTACGGGAGGGGGGGGGGGGAGTGGAGTGCTCGGGCCTGGGCTGGAGCGCCATACCATCACCCTCCCTCGCTCTAAGCGGTCCGAGAGCGGGGCGATCCTGATATCGGTCTGCATTGGGGGGTAGGGGGGGATGTCTGGTTGTGTGGGCAGTATGGATGGGATTGAGTGGGGGATTTGAGGTTGGATGCTTTGGGGTTCGCTAGTGTGGTAGAGAGAGTGTGCCCCTTGTATGAATGAGTGGGCCTTATAGGGGTCGGCTGCATTTGGGCCGAATAGGCCTCTGCTCTGGATTGCGTCGCTCTGGGTCTCCTGCTGCTAGATCCCCTTATTTGGAGGCTACGGTGGGTGCTGGTTTGATGCCGGTAGGCAGCTGGGTACTGGGACCTTAAGAAAAGTGTGCTGCGAACCTTTTTGTTATATGTGTTGGTGTGTGATATGAAGATTGACTGAGGTGGGGGGGGGGAGAGTGAAAGGCGTGATAACTCTGTTGGTCCCAGAGAGGTGTCCGGCCCATACCCTAGAGCCTTTCTGTTTGCGGGGGCAGGACGGGTGACCCACGTGGTAAGCGATACCCTCAGGTAGTCTAATGTTCATTGAATTAGATGCTATTGTGTTTGCTCTTTCCCCTCATATTGTGGATGTATAGCAGACTGTATTAGGGGATGTTTTCTCAATAGGCTGAATGGAAGGTGCAGGGGTGGTCCACTACGTTCTAGGAGTCCGGAGGAGACCACACGCATCACAGTTTGGTCTCTATCCAAGGAAGGCGGTAGTGGATGGAGAGAGAAATTGAGAGGGGGGGTGGGGGGATGGGGGAGGGGTGGGGAGCGGGGATGGGGGTGGGAACATAGTCACATCCAACCAGTAGGCGCTGGGTATTGTGCGCATCATCTGAAGACTGCGGGGTGGGGACCCCAGGCTGGGGGGGTTCTTTCCGGGTTATCGCTTTGTATCTTTTTGGGAGTTTGGCAAGATGTCTTACCCCCCTGAAGTTAATTTCCTGGAATGTTTGCGGTCTGGGGAGCCCCATTAAGAGGACCAAAATCTTGCAGGCCCTGGCTAGGCAAAGGGCCGACATCGCCCTGCTTCAAGAAACTCACCAGACAGCTGAGGAGCATGCTAAATTGCATAGAGATTGGGTGGGACAGATACGGGCGGCCCCGGCCATGAATAAGAAGGGTGGTGTGGCTATACTGATCCACAAGCGGCTACGCTTTGAGATCGAAAGGGAAGTAGTGGATTCCACTGGGCGGTTCCTTTTGTTGCAGGGGTGCCTTGAGGGGAGACCAGTTATTCTTGGTAATATATATTGCCCTAATGTGCTGGACCCTGATTTGTATTACCGTTTAGCATCCCAAGTGGAGCAGCTCCCGGAGCTACCACTAATATTGGGAGGGGATTTTGTTTGTTTGTTTATGTTTTATTTCACTTGATAAAAACCGCCTTTCAGGGTAGGCAAAGCGGTGTACAATAAAACCAAAATTAAAAGAAGGCCGAAGCCAATGAAATGGAGTGGAAATACAAATTCTTAATAGGAAAGCAAGACAGGAGAGACAGGACCAAAACACAACAAAGAACAAATACGAGGAAAACAGAGGATAGGGCAAGAGGGATTACATGAAAGGAGAGGGAACATCAAATGCCAGGGAAAAGAGGTGAGTTTTTAGGTTCTGTTTGAAGGTGGGGTGGTGAGGTTCCAGGCGGAGTGAGGAGGGGAGGGAATTCCAGAGGACGGGGCCGGCAAAGAAAAAAGCAGAGGAACGGGTAGATAGCAGGTGAGCACGGGAAGGGGAGGGAAGAGTAAGACGGTTGAGGTGAAAAGAACGCGGGGTATACCTGGGAGAGTGAAAAGAAAGCAGGTCAGTTAAGTATTGAGGGATACCTGTATGAAGAGCTTTGTGAACCAAAATAAGCAGTTTGAAGTGAGCACGGTATGGAAGGGGGAGCCAGTGAAGACGAAATAGTAGGGGTGTTATGTGATCACGGGGGGAGGAATGGGTGATGGATGTGGAGCTTGATATGTCTAGAGGGGAAGGACCAAGGGGGAGAGCTCAGACAGCTCGAATGCTTACCCGCCTGCGGACACGACTGGGACTGGTGGACCCGTGGCGATTGCTGCACCCCACTGAAAAGGATTACACTCATCAGTCTCGGGCTCATAGTTCTAGTGCACGAATAGATTACCTGCTGACCTCTCAGGGGTTGTTTGGTAACATAGATGATGCGCAGATAGGTCCCGCGGAAATTTCCGATCACGCCCTTATTTGGGTGCAGATGCGCTGGGGTGACTCTAGACCTGGGACAAGGTTCTGGCGGTTCCCCTTGGAATTATATAGGGATTCGTCAGTTTCTGAGGAGGCGTTGGCAGGAGTTTGAATCGGACCACCGGGGTCACCACGATGATCCCGAGTTGGTTTGGGAGACGGCGAAAGTCGTCCTGCGGGGGGATATTATCGGCTTCATGGCGCGTAAGCGGAGACTTCTGGCGGAGCGTATAGTTCGTCTCGAACATCTAGTAACCAGGTTACGGCGACAGTGCGCTAGCGCTCCGAGTATAACCCTTAAGAAACAGGTCTGGGAGACGCAAACTGCATTAAATGAGCTCCTGCATCAGCGTGCAAAGAAGTCCGTACTGTACTACCGTTTTCAACTGTATTGTCATGGGGACAAGCCGGGAAGGCTGTTGGCCCGCTGTTTGCGTGGTCCTCGGAGCTCCCGACTGATACCAGCGCTTAGAGACGACCAGGGGACTCTCCATAGGTAGAGTCCGGCGATAGCTCAGGTGTTTCGCTCTTTCTTCCAGAGACTTTACAATGCCGAGGTGACCTCTCCTGAACAGTTGTCTGCCTATTTGGAGGGGTTAGATTTACCTCAATTGAATGCGCAGCAATGGGCACAGCTAGATCAACCGATTTCGGTACAGGAGGTGCAAATGGTTATCAATCGGGCAAGTTGTTATAAAACACCGGGTTCTGATGGGTTGGGAGCAGAATTCTATAAGATCCTTGGAGAGCTGGTGGCTCCGCAACTGGTGGCAGTCCATACCAAGCAGTCCGAGCAGAGCGCCTTTCGATGGGGTAGTAATCTTGCCCATGTTATTCTCATTCCTAAACCGGGGAAGGACCCTTTGCGGGCTGAGTCATATAGACCTATTTCGCTTCTTAATTTTGATCTTAAAATATTAGCGAAAATTCTTGCGGAGCGACTGGCGGGTGTCTTGGGACACTTGGTGCATGACTCGCAGGTCGGTTTCGTGAAAGGGCGCTATGCGGTCCGCAACTTACGAAAGATCTTAACTTCTCTGGAGTGGGTGCAGAGTAGACACCTCCAGTCTTTGCTCATCAGCTTTGATGCTGAAAAAGCATTCGATAGGGTTGATTGGCAATATTTGTGGCACCTATTACCCTGCTACGGACTTGGCAACTCCTTTTGTAATCTGGTTCGAAGTCTTTACATAGACCCGATGGCGGCGATCTCCTGTAATGGGGTGCTCTCCAAAACATTCCCTTTGCGTCGAGGGACTAGACAGGGATGTCCTCTTTCTCCCCTGCTTTTTGTTCTTTCGTTAGATCCTTTTATACGTAGGGTTGAGTTATCTCCGAGGATTAGGGGGGTTCGCATTGGTCTCTCTGAGTTTAAGCTGTCGGTCTTTGCCGACGACCTCCTGGTGCATTTGTTGTCTCCCCAACAATTGCTTCCAGCGTTACTGCGGGAATTTACGACCTTTGGTCAATTTGCTGGTTTGTGTATTAATCGCGACAAATCTGAGGCCCTGGATGTATCGGGCTGTGTGCGGAGTGGTTGGCCGGGCGATTTCCCTCTCAAGTGGGCGACGGGCCATTTCAAATATTTAGGTATTCTGCTGCCTAGCCAGCCTTCTCAGCTTTACGGGTGTAATTTGAATCGTATTATAACTGGGCTGCGAGCTCAGCTGCAGGCGTGGGGTCCTCTTCCGTTGGCCTTGTCTGGGAGAATTGCAGCAATCAAGATGGTTGTTTTACCAAGGATAGTTTATTGGATGCAAACGCTGCCGGTATGGTTGTTGCGGGCAGATCTACGGCGGATGGAGGTCCTAATTCGTGGTTTTTTGTGGAGGGGGGCGAGAGCACACATTCCTTATAGCCGGCTAGTGGGGACTTGGGAACAGGGTGGATTGGGGCTTCCGGACCTGGGTGCCTATGCCTTGGCTTGCCAGACTAGACACCTGGGGGATTGGTTGGGTAGCACAGAGGTATACACGCCCCCTGGCCATGGAAGCGGCCTACGCAGCTCCGACTTCTTTACTTGCCCTCTTAACATCTTGATGAACGTATGCTCCCCGTTCCTTTAGCTTCTAGTGTGGTGCTGGGCTCAGTGCGTCGAACCTGGCGACAGCTAAACGTTTATTGGAAGGGGAATTGGAGGGTCTCGAGCTGGTTGCCTATACATGGTAATGTTCTGTTTACTCTGGGTATGGATACTGCGATCTTTCGAGTCTGGGAAAGGAACGGTCTTCATAGTTTAGGTCAGGTGGTGGAACCCTCGGGGAAATGCAAAGGATTTCTGCCGCTCTGTGCTGAGTATGGACTGGGGCCGGCTCACTTTTTAGCGTATTTGCAGATTTCACATTGTGGCCTCCTTGCCGGCAACGGAGTTAGACAGACCGCTCGGCGCAGATTTTAGAATTTTTTGACTTGGGTGGAGAGACCCCGCCGTCCATTCGGGTGTTGAAGTCCCGCTTAGTTCCGTACTGACCCTCTCCGGACTACCGTCCGGTGGAGCTGGCATGGGCTGGGGAGATGGGGAGGGAGATCCCTCCAGGTACCCTTCTTGCAGCCTTGCGAAGATTGCGGGAGCTGGCGGAGGGAGCACGCTGGAGAGAAATGCAATTTAAATGTCTCACTAGGGTTCATTTTTCCCCCCGACGGGCTCTCCGTTTGCATCTAACTTTGGATGGCCGGTGCCCGAGGTGCTGGGAACCTTTAGCGACTTTATTGCATATGTGGTGGGGGTGTCGGTTAATTTGCCCCTATTGGGCAAAAATTAGCTCCTTTATGGGGGGGTTGCTGGGGCAACGGGTGGGTTGGGATGTCTCCTTAGTTATACTGGATCAGTTGCGTCCCACGCAGCCCAAAGGTAAATGGGCGCGGCTGTTGGTGCGTAAGGCTTGTCTGGTGGGTAAAGGCCCCCTACTGCGCAGATGGCGGGAGCGGAGTCCGCCCTCCTTTTGGGAGTGGCGTAATGCCTTTCATCAGTTGATGCTTTTGGAGGCCCGGGGTGCCAGGGGGAGCGTCAGGCGATGGCCGCTGTTTCAGCTACTATGGGATCCCTATATACAGAATTTGACCCCTCGCAGTCGGAATGAAGTGCTACAATTGGGTGCCTAGGCCTGGATGCGGCGCTGGTGGCTTGGTGACTGTATTAGTGTGAGGTTTTTGGGGTGTTCTTGTACGGGATTGGATGTGACTATAGGGAGGGGGGTGGGGGGTTGGGCGGTTGGGGGAGGGGGTGAGGGGGAATAAACTATACTGGGTTAAAATGCACCTGTAAATGTGGTTGCACTCCTGGTTGGGGATAAGAGTTCACCCCACTTGGAGTTTGCTTACTGTTTTGTTGGCTGTTGTTGATGGTGTGTATTAAATAAAGTATATAAAAAAAAAAGTACCTCTATAACCTTAGCACAATTCCCCCTTAAACTTCATCTCACCTAGCCACCCCCAGCTACCCCACACTTCCGTCATCCCTCAAAACTACCCCTCCCTTCTATAAGTCAGATTTGTATAGAAACAGCACAGCTGCATATACAGACACCAACACAGACACACGCACGCAATTGGGCGTGTGGGCAGAAGGGTTGGAGAGAATTCCATGAAGGGAAGGTATTTTGTTTATGCTTTTTTCACTAGTAGATCAAGTAGAACAAGGCGAGTTACCTACTGTACGTGAATGTATTTCTTCCTATCCCCAGAGGGCTTACAGCTTAAGTTTGTACTTGAGTCAGTGGACGATTAAGTGACCTACCCAAAATCACAAGGGAGTAGCAGGAGGATTTGAACCCTGGCTTCCCTAGTTCTTAGCCTGCTGCTGTAACCATTGGGCTGCCCACACATGCTTTTTCCACTGTTACCTGTCAGTCTTATTTAGGGGCTTCCATATGTAACATGGTTTCCAAAAAAAAAAAAAAAAAAAGACTGCTGAAGTGAAAACTAATAGTCAAGTTGGGCTGACAATCTTGATGAATAAAAAATGGTGAGAGTATATAAATGTATTGCTAGTGGTGGAGTAACTTTTAGTTCTTTTCATAAGGTAATGTGAGGTGGGAATAGGAGAATGAATGAGAAGTGTATTCTTGGAAAAGTTTTCATACACTGTAGTTCTGCAGCTTGAATGCAGTTAACAGACAGACATTTGAGTTTGATTTTGCAGGAGAACTGTGTTTATGAGACTACCGTTCTTCCTTTGGATGAAAAATCCTTCGAGAAAACTGTAACGCCAATTGTACAGGAATATTTTGAACATGGAGATACCAATGAAGTTGCGGTATGTTTGACAGATTTATTTTATTTATTTAGATGTATTTGTTATAGTGAGAAGCATCAGAAAAAGATGTGCCATTTTAGCACATACATTAAATTTAATTTTTTTGGCAATAACCTGATTAGGACATGGTGGAATTACTGTTGACTTTACGCACTAACCTGAGTAAACTCCTTCTTGAGATTAGTGATTTGTTAGTTTTTGGTAGATTATTGCCATCTTAGTTTTGCACTAGCATAAATGGTATACCGGAGTAAAGCTGCAGGGGAAACTGATAAAGTAAAAGGTTGTACCAGTTGTTGTTGGTTTCCTTTTATGCTAAATGGATTCATTATGCCTGTGCCTCTTCAGTGTGTTTATTTTATAGAAATAAAATACATAGACATGAAGGGAGTGAGAAATGTATTATATATTAGAAACATTATATGTCTTTTTTTTTCCTGTTAACAAATTGCTTTGCTTTGCTTTACTTTGGGGCTTGTTTACAAAGCCGCAGTAGCAGTTTCCGATCGCTATCGGAGCCGCGGCCCCATTGATTTCAATGGGGCCGTGGCTCCGATAACAATCGGAAACCGCTACCGCGGCTTTGTAAACAAGCCCCTTTGTTATCATGGGGAAATAAATGTGAGTTACTTTAAGGCTGCTATAAATTGTCTTGAAGCTTAATTGGTATAGGAGGGCTACCAGCTACAAGCTGAAAATGAATTCTATCCTCAGAAAATAACTATTAAGTTTGTGTTTCAGGGGAGACAATTTAAACAAACTTTTGCTACACTGACAGCAACCAGAAAAGGTTTAGGGCTTTCTTCTTTCTAGACAAATATGAATTACATGATGGTCATAGTGAGTGGCAGGTTTTCATATAGGAAACAAAAGTGCTAGTGGCTTTGGCCTTGCATTTTTGGGCGTTGCTTTCAGGTGATATTCATAGTACTTGTGCACTCAGTGGTGGTGCTGATCAAATAAGTGCCTAATTTATTTTTTGAAACTTTTTATCAACACTGCAATCATTATATCATCTGAGAGATGGAAAGTGTAAACGGCAGAATACAAAACATGTTCTGAAAATTTAACAATTCACTACCAGAGAGATTCTGCCCTACACTTTACATTTGACTTGTACTTGGCAGTGAGGTTCTACATATTAGATGTGAGCTGGGCCGGCCCAAGGGTTTCTACTGCCCAAGGCAGAAGCCCCAACTGTGCTGCCTGACCACCCCCCCTCATGCTGAGCCGTACCACTGCTCCCCGCTGCCGTTGATTCTGGTGGCAGTGTTGGGGGCGGCAGTGCAGCTCAGCGCATGGGAGGGTTGGCAGACCATGTATGCCGAAGCCCTAGTGGACAGGCCAGCCCTAGATGTGAGCCCTCAACAGTGTTCCATTAGAAATTAAATAAGATACAACTATAGGAAGGTCTGAAACACTATTCAGTAATATAACATTAACAGGTCAGGCCTTGGATATGAGCTGCCAAGGAAGAGGATGTATGCAAATAATACAGATGAAATCAAGAGTTTTATTGGACTCCATTCTGAATAGACTCAGTCTTTCGGCCCCCCAAAGACCAGTACAGCTTATCACATCTTGATTCTCCTACTTTAACATACCATTCTACCAAAGAGGAACCCTTCTCAGTTTTTCAACTTCTCTCATTCATAAGAACATTTTCGCCACACTGGGTCAGACCAGCGTCCATTAAGCCCAGTATCCTGTTTTCAACAGTGGCCAATCCAGGTCACAAGTACCCGGGTTCCCTTTAATAATGATTTATGGACCTTTCCTCTGGGAACTTGTTCAAACCTTTTTTAAACACAGCTACACTAACAGCTTTTACTACATCATCCGGTAACAAATACCAGAGTTTGATTACGCATTGAGTGAAAAAATATTTTCTTTTATTAGTTTTCAACGGGTTACACTGTAGCTTCATTGCATGTCCCCTCGTCTTTGTACTTTTTGATGGCATAAACAATCATAGAAACATAGAAACCTGATGACAGAAAAAGACCACAAGGCCCATCTAGTCTGTCCTTCCATAACAGCAACTACAACAGTCCACTTTCTACCTTTAGAGATCCTCTGTGTTGGTCCCATGCTTTTTTGAATTCAGTTACTGTCCTCATCTCTACCACCTCCACTGGGAGACTATTCCACGGATCCACTACTCTTTCTGTAAAGAAATATTCTCCAGGACCAAGCAGGAAGTCAGTCCTCACTTATGGGTGACGTCGGCGCCGACGGAGCCCTCGCGGAGCAATTTTCCCCAGCTTTCAAAGAAAGCCTTTGGGAATTGCAGCGCGCATGCGCGGTCCTCTTCCCGCCCAAGGGTGCCATCTTAGCCAGTCTTCTTTTTTCCGCGGAGCCCTACAGACGTCCCCGTCTTGTCCCCGCGAAAAAGTCGATATTTCTTCATTATTTTATTCTTTTTCCTTCGGTTCGACGCCGGTCTTTTTCCCGCCCGGACTCGCGACGCCGGTCACGAGTCCTCTTCCTTTTTTTTCGGTTTTTCTGACTTAGTCAGCTTTTGTTTTCGATTTTTCCCTGGCAGCCCGGTCCTTTGACCTCGCAGGGGCCCTTTTTCCCCCGATGGCTGCCAGTGGTTTTAAGCGGTGTGGTCAGTGTGACCGAAATATGTCACTAACTGACACACACGACTTTTGCCTCCGCTGCCTGGGCCCAGATCATGAGGAACTGATCTGTGGGCCCTGCGGCAAAATGTCCTCCAAAGCGTTGAGAAGTCGGCGGCATCAGCGTGATAGGATCTTCGCTGACCCCAGCCGTACCCGGACCTCGTCGGAGGCCTCCGCGTCCAAAGGCTCCAGCTCGGACCGTCGCCGGAGTTCCTCCGACAGGGGTTCTCCCTCCGGGGACCATCGTCGGCAGGTGAAACCCGCGAGGGCGGCGTCGGTGGACGCTCCTGGTTCCGCGAGGGCCAGGTCGCATAGCCCCGACAGCCGCCCCGGGTCCTTGGAGAAGGAGCACCTCACGAAGCGACCTCGCCTGGAGTCGGAGATGCCTGCTCGGGTAAGTCCTGTGGTCCTTCTGGACTCGCCTCCGCGACAGCCGACGTCGGGCCCGACGCCGTCGGGGCCCGAGTCGGGGGCTGCTGGGTCACCTGAGCTCGGACTCAGGTTGACGGCCTTGGAGAGCAGACTGTCAGCCTTCATGGACCAGCAGCGGGCACTGCTCGCTGGCCTCGCTGGCGCCGCTGCCCCGACCGCCGGGACGTCGACGTCCAAGTCGACCCCGGAGACCGAGCCGATCCTCGAGTCGATGCGAACTCGAGTCGATCCTCGGTCGAGGTCACCCTCGGCCTCCCGTTCGGGACCGAGGTCGCCGACGCCGACTCCCTCGGCGTCGGGGCGGCAGGCGCCGCGCCCTGCCCGGGCCGACCCCACCGAGTCCTCGTCGGAGTCGGTCTGGGAGTCTGAAGAGGAAGAGTCCCCTGATTCTTTCCGGACTCGGTGTGTCCCCTCGGACTCACCGGAGTCCGAGCCTCGGAAGCAGTCCCCCCGGAGGATGCCCGGTTCTCGGACTTCGTCAGGGATATGGCCAAGGCTTTGGCCTTCCCTGCGGACCCCGAGGAGGAGCCTCGAGCCGAAGAGCTCGACGCCCTCCAGTATGACTCTCCCGCAAGGGAACACTTTACTGTACCGGTTCCTCCTATGCTGGAACGACTACTCTTCCGCATGTGGGAGAGTCCGGCCTCCTCGCCGGTCCTGAGCAAGCGGGTCGATTCTATCTATCGGGTCCGCAAGAGCCCTGGCTTTCAAAAGGCACAGCTACCACACCATTCCATGGTAGTGGAATCGGCCATGCATCGTCTTAAGAGCCAGAAGATGCACTCCTCGGTGCCTCCTGGCAGGGAGGCCCGTAACCTGGATGGCCTTGGTAAGAAGTGTTTCCAGGGCTCTATGCTCGCATGTCGTGTCCAGACTTACCAGCTATACATGGGCATGTATCTCCGAGATCTGGCTAAAGAGCTAGCCGGATTCTCCGCTGGTTTGTCCGAGGAACCCTTGCGGAGGTTCCTGGCCTTGTCCACTGGCATTCGGGAATGCTCAAAGTTCATGTCCCGAGCAGCCTATGATGGCTTTGAAGCATCGGCTCGAGTGGCCGCAGCCGGCATCGGTGCCCGCCGACAGGCTTGGCTTCAGTCGTCGGACCTTGAGCCCTGGGTGCAGGACAAGTTGGTCGATGTCCCCTGCCGAGGCGAAAACCTCTTTGGCAAGCCCATGGCTGAAAAGGCTGCACAAATTGAGACTGAGACTCTCACCAGGACCAGGCTTTCTAGGAAGACCTCTGCCCCTTCCCTGAAAAAGAAGGGCTCGGGGAAAAAGTCCTTTTACCCGAGGAAGGCGGCTGCCTACAAACAATACCCCCATTATCAGGCCCCTGCAGCTCCCCAACAGGGCCAGCAGGCCAAGGTACGGGGTAACGGGTCCCGTAGGCAGCAAGCCCCCAAGCCTGCACCACCAGCCCCTGCTCAGCAGGGTGGGGGTTTTTGACTCACTAAGCATAGCCTCTCCCCCCCCGCTGGTTCCTCCCAGCACCGGAGGCCGGCTGGTTCACTTCGCCCACAGGTGGTCCAGCATCACCGCAGATGCCTGGGTGCTTCAAGTCGTGCGAGAAGGCTATCTTCTCCACTTCCACCAGGTCCCTCCCTCCTATTTTCCGGGAGAACCTCCACGACCCCCTCTGCACAGGGAATTACTCCTTCAGGAGTTAGCAGGTCTTCTGCAGGAACAGGCGGTGGAACCGGTGCCACACCACCTGAGAGGTCAAGGCTTTTATTCCAGGTATTTTCTAATACCAAAGAGAACAGGGGGCCTCAGACCCATCCTGGACTTGCGCAACCTCAACAAGTTCCTTGTGCGGGAGAAGTTCAAAATGCTTACCCTTGGAATCCTTCTGCCCTACCTCCAGCAGGGAGATTGGCTATGCTCCTTGGATCTAAAGGATGCCTACACGCACATCCTCATCCACCCAAGCCACCGCCAATACCTAAGGTTTGTGGTGGCAGGAAATCATTACCAGTACAGAGTACTGCCCTTTGGCCTGTCCTCCGCACCGCGAGTCTTCCCAAAATGTCTCGCGGTGGTGGCGGCCCATCTCCGGCTTCACGGCCTCTATGTCTTTCCGTACCTCGACGACTGGCTCATCAGAGCGGCGTCCGCTCCGGAGGTCACCAGCGCCACACGCCGCACGGTGACTCTTCTGCAGTACTTGGGCTTTGTTATAAATTTCGCAAAGTCCACTTTGCTCCCCTCACAGGATCTCGAGTTCATCGGCGCAAGGCTCCACACTCCTCAGGCTCGAGCGTACCTACCGCTCGACAGGGCTCAACGGCTCATGGACCTAGCCGACCGTTTTCGCAGCCAGCCCCTGGTCTCCGCCAGGCGCTTCCTGAGACTGCTCGGCCATATGGCTTCCACCGTCCATGTGACCCCCAATGCCCGCCTGAATATGCGGCCTGCTCAATGGTGTCTCCGCCAGCAGTGGCGACAAGCCACAGGCGGCCTAGCAGACCTAGTGCGCGTCTCCGAGCCGCTGTTCTCGTCTCTCCGGTGGTGGCTTCGGCAGCCGAACCTGATATTCGGAATGCCTTTCCAGTCACCTCAGCCGACCCGGGTGCTGACCACGGATGCATCCCTCCTGGGCTGGGGAGCACATTGCCAAGGGGCACGTACTCAGGGCCTCTGGACCACGTGGGAGTCTGCTCAGCAGATCAACTTCCTGGAGCTCAGGGCGATCCGCCTGGCTCTCAAGGCTTTCTCCCACCTGACTTCCCACCAGTCCGTCCTTGTCCAGACGGACAATCAAGTTGCCATGTTCTACGTGAACAAGCAGGGGGGCACGGGCTCCTTCCTCCTCTGCCGGGAGGCACAGAAGCTCTGCTCTTGGGCCGTCAGTCAAGGCATTCTCCTCAAGGCAGTTTATCTCCCGGGCCAAGAGAATTGCCTGGCGGACAAACTCAGCAGGATCCTCCAGCCGCACGAGTGGCGTCTGGATCCCTTGGTAGTTCAGAAGCTCTTCCTAAAGTGGGGCCTCCCCACGGTGGATCTCTTTGCCAGTCCTCACAACCGGCAGCTTCCTCGCTTCTGCTCTCGTCAGCCACACCCCCTTCGGGTTGCGGCGGACGCTTTTCTAATTTCATGGTCGGGGAGCCTTCTGTACGCTTTCCCTCCCATCCCGCTAGTCTCTCGGACTCTTTTCAAGGTTCTCCGAGACAAAGCCTTAATGATCCTGGTGGCCCCTCGCTGGCCCAGACAGCCGTGGTTTCCGCTCCTACTGCAATTAGCGGTGGAGGATCCATTCCCTCTGGGGGTACAACCGGATCTCCTCACTCAGGATCAGGGGTCTCTACTACACCCCAAGCTCAGGTCTCTCAACCTCATGGCCTGGCTGCTGAGAGGGTAGTCCTTGCTCCCCTTCTCCTGCCGGCAGAGGTGGAGGAGGTCGTCTTGGCTTCGCGACGGCCTTCTACCCGCAAATGCTACGCCCTTAAATGGCGTCGCTTTGCCGTCTGGTGTACCCAACAGTCTCAGGATCCCTTCTCCTGCCCGGTGTCGGTGATCTTGCAGTACTTGCTACACCTCTCTAATCTGGGACTTAAGTCCAACTCCGTCAAAGTTCACCTCAGTGCTCTTTCGGCACATCATGTGCCGGTAGACGGTAGACCTCTCTCCAGCGACCCTCTCGTAGCGAGGTTTCTCCGAGGTCTCCTTCTACTTAAACCACCTCTGCGCCCGCCAGCGCCGGACTGGGACCTGAATGTGGTTTTGCAGCGGATCACCTGTCCGCCTTTTGAACCTATGGCTACCTGTTCTCTCCGTTTTCTGTCTTGGAAAACGCTGTTCTTGATAGCCCTCACTTCCGCTAGACGCGTAAGTGAATTGCAGGCCCTCGTGTCTGATCCCCCTTACACTCGGTTCTACAAAAATAGGGTAGTCCTACGGACTCACCCAAAATTTCTTCCAAAAGTGGTCTCCCCTTTTCACATCAATCAGGAGGTGGTACTTCCAACCTTCTTTCCCAGACCACACTCCAGCCGAGCTGAAACGGTCCTCCATACCCTGGACTGTAGAAGGGCATTGAACTTCTACCTTGACCGTACGCGGGAGCACCGTAAAGCTGCTCAGCTTTTTGTGTCTTTTGACCCCAATAAATTGGGGCTCCCGGTCTCCAAGCGTACTCTGTCCATCTGGGTTGCGGACTGTATCTCTTGGGCTTATGGGGCAGCCGGACTCTCCTTAGAAAGTCGAGTCACGGCTCATTGCGTTCGGGCAAAGGCTACGTCAGTGGCTTACCTCCGCTCTGTTCCGCTGGCAGACATCTGCCGGGCCGCTACTTGGTCTTCGAGCCAGACTTTTGCGGTCCATTACTGTCTCGAGAGGGAGTCCCGCAGGGACAGTGCTTTCGGACAGGCAGTCCTCCGTAATCTCTTTGAGGTCTGAGCAACTCCTACCCTCCATCCCGGATGTGGGCTACCGGTGGGTGATAATTCAGCGAAGATTCTTTCCTTCTGTGCTGCTGAGCTAGAGGGAGCTCATTTTTGTGCTTAGGGTCTCCGGTAGCCTTGAGCTTGGGAGTCCCATAAGTGAGGACTGACTTCCTGCTTGGTCCTGGAGAAAGCGTAGTTACTCACCTGTAACAGGTGTTCTCCAGGAGCAGCAGGAATCAGTCCTCACTACCCTCCCTCCTCCCCTTGGAGTTGCAATCGTCTGCTTATGTTCTTTTTGCAAATTTTTTATGCTGTCTTTTTTAGCTATGTCATCTGACTGGCTAAGATGGCACCCTTGGGCGGGAAGAGGACCGCGCATGCGCGCTGCAATTCCCAAAGGCTTTCTTTGAAAGCTGGGGAAAATTGCTCCGCGAGGGCTCCGTCGGCGCCGACGTCACCCATAAGTGAGGACTGATTCCTGCTGCTCCTGGAGAACACCTGTTACAGGTGAGTAACTACGCTTTTCCGCATATCACTCCTGAATCTATCTCCCTTCACCCTCATCCCATGTCCCCTCGTAGCAGAACTTGCTTTCAATTGAAAGAGGCTCTCTCCCTGAACATTTATGCCACGGAGGTATTTAAACATCTCAATCATATCACCTCTATCCCGCCTTTCCTCTAAGGTGTACATATTAAGATCCTTAAGTCTGTCCTCATATGCTTTATAATGAAGCCCATTAATCATTTTAGTAGCAACCCTCTGCACCGACTCCATCCTGTTCACATCCTTTTGAAGGTGCGGTCTCCAGAATTGCACACCATACTCCAAATGAGGTCGCACCAAAGACTTATACAGAGGCATTATCACCTCCTTTTTTCTGCTAGCCATTCCTCTCCGTATGCACCCAAGCATCCTTCTAGCTTTTGCCGTTGCCTTTTCTACCTGTTTAGCTACTTTAAGATCATCAGACACAACCACGCCTAGGTCCCGCTCTTCTTTAGTGGACAAAAGTACTTCACCTCCTATACTGTATTGCTCCCTTGGATTGCTGCAGCCCAAATGCATGACCTTACATTTTTTAACATTAAATCCCAGCTGCCAAATTCTAGACCATTCTTCAAGCTTAGCTAGATCCCTCCTCATGTTATCTACACCTTCCTGGGTGTCTACTCTATTACAGATTTTGGTATCATCCGCAAAGAGGCAAACCTTACCCGACAGCCCTTCCGCTATATCACTAACAAAGATGTTAAAAAGAATCGATCTACATTTACCCGTTCCACTCCATTCATTAATTTATAGATCTATATCATCCCCCTTTACCATTTTGGTGGCTCTTCTCTGTACCTTTTCTAATTGCACTATATCCTTTTTAAGATATAGCGACCAGAATTGCCCACAATATTAAAGGTGCAGTCGCACCATGGAATGATATAGAGGCATTATAATATCCTTTCCTTATCATCCCTCATCCAGTCCCGCACCTCTGAGTTGAGCACCCCTTTCAGCAGCTTGGAGACTGAGCATGTCATGCTTTTGATGACATCAGTATACTTAGGCAGCTGGCACTGCTTACCAGCCCCAGAATGCTGGGTCTCCAAACAGCTCGAGGAGTTAGTGAGCCAGAGTGCTGAACTCTCTAAAGGAACAACTAAGGAACTATTTTAGGTTTTTTGTTTGGGAGTTATTTTATTTTATTCCCTTAGCCTATTCCTTTCTAGTGATGATTTTATTGGGGGGGCGGGGGTGGGGAAGGGAAAAGGCTGTGGTAACGAGGTAAAGTGAACCTTCCACCCCACCACCTAGAGCCAGTTGGGGGTAAAGGAGGAGGTGTCAGGAGCGGTGCAGAAGACAGGCAGAGCAGAAGCGTCTCCCAAACCCATTACCGGGTGAGGGGTCTGCAAAAGTCGGAGGCAGCGATTCCAGGCCCTCTCCTTGTCGCCGAAGCTGGGAGCACGGCTGAGTGCAGGGCAGACAGGCAGCATCGGAACCCCTTTCACAGAACAGAGGCAACGGCAGAGACAATGCAGGTAGGGTTGCCGGTCGGGATCACTAATTTTGGGAGCTGGGAGGCACCATGTTAGGCCTCTGGAGGTGTTTTCGAGCACACGGCTGCGGACTGCATGGTTGAGGAAGGCCTAGCAGCTGTGTGGGAGATTCGTTGCTGCTTCCTGAAAACTTCGGTACCGAACAGGAAGGGGACTCGAGGGGGGACTCTTCTCCGTGGTCTTTTCAGGATTGCTGCTGAGAACCTTCATTTGCTTAGTTTACTTAGTTTGATTAGGGTAATTTTAGTTTTCATCGAGAAGGAAGGGAAAAAAAGTAGTTTAAAGAGAGAAGGTAGCAGGGATTTTTTTGGTAGTTTGAGTTTGTTCTCTTGCATTAGCCTTAGGGGGAATCCAGAGACCAGAGTTTGATTCCCACTAGCACTCCTTGTGGCCTTGGGCAAGTCACTTAACCCTCCATTGCCTCAGAAAAATCCAAGTTATCAATGTCCCTGTTTAATGTACATTACCAAGTTTAAGTTTCAATGTAAATCGCTTTGATTGAAATGATAAAGCGGTATATAAAACCTGTTAAATAAATAAAATAAATAAAAAATTTCTCCTCCCCTTTTTGGCGGGGGCAGTTGCTGTCTTCTCATCCCTTGTCTTCACAGGTCACGCTGGCATAGACTATGCCTGTGAGACCGCAGTGCCTAGTTTATGGAGCTCGGAAAGGGGCACCTTCAGAGGCGGGCATCTACCATAGTTGCGAAAAGGAGCCCTGAACCATGGAGCAGGTCTTGCAGGAAGACGCAGAGCAGGGGGCAGGTCCCTCTGGGGGACAGGAGGAACCAGAGACCTCGCCTCTGTTGCTGGAGCCGGCAAGTGGGTCCTCAGCCTTGCACGGACCCTCCACGTCTCAGGCCCTTGAGGATGGAGGGGTCCCGGGGGGCTTCTCTCCTGAATTTGTTCTGTTGATGCACATTTTATTTATTTATTTATTTAACAGGTTTTATATACCGACTTTCTACAATTCAAGACAGTTTACAAGGAACATAACAGACAGTATATTTCAACTGAATACATTGTAACAATAAGGATCACAGTATAAATGATTAACAAGAAACTTACTCCTTGCGGAGGCTTACAAACTATTTACATGGAGGCTTAAAGGGCTATTTACAGGAAGAATTATATAGGAGGTTAGAGGGAGATATGTAAGTAGGGAAAAGTGTTCCTGGAAGAGATGAGTTTTAAATTTCTTCCGGAATTCAGAGTGATTGGGACAGTTCCGTAATTCATATGGTAAGGCATTCCAGATAGAGGGGGCGTAAAGGGAGAATGCACGATTACAGGTAGTTTGGCTACATCTTCTCTTAGATGTTGGGATGGCTAGAAAGTTTTTGGTGATGGTGCGGCGTGTTCTATTGTTATTGGAATTGGATAGGAGCAAGAGAGGCAAGGAGCTGACTCATTGGAAATTATTTTGTGAATGAGGGTGATTGCTTTGAATTTAGCTCTGGACTGAATGGGGAGCCAGTGTAGATCGTAGAGGATTGGTGTTATGTGTGAGCATCTGTGGTTATTTGTGATGAGCCGAGCTATTGTGTTCTGTGCCATTTGGATGGGATGTAGGCTGTTCTTAGGAAGGCACATGGCGTTCTGTATGTAGGCTGTTCTTAGGAAGGCACATGGCGTTCTGTATGTGCCAGCAAGGGATGAACAGTTGCTCTGTGGTGCAGGAACAGGGCTGAAACGATTAGCTTACTCAAAGGGCAAGGAGCCTACGGCGAAGTGAGCTAGACCCTCGGAGTTCTGGAGGGAGCAGTTGCCAGTGTCAGAGGTTGACGACTGCAAGGACCCGGACATGGAACTAGCGGTGGAAGATGAGGAACTCGAAGAAGGGGAGATCCCACAAGAGGAATAGGAGTGGATTGTGCGAGTGGTCTGCCGGGAAGAATTGCTGGCATTGATTGCGGAGTCCTTAAAGGCCCTGAATATGCTGGTGGGACTCCAATGGAAAAAGAGGCATTAGAGGATCCACTTCTCCAGGCAGTACGGAAGATGCAGAAGGTTTTCTCGGTGCATAGAGTGGTCAAGCAGATGATGCAGGATGAGTGGGATCTATTGGAAGTTAGACTTAGGGAGGTACAGACGATGTTGCGCCTGTACCCGATCCCGGAGCAGAAGCGAGAAGTGCTCTAATCTCCGAGAGTAAACACGGTGTCAGCAGTGACTAAGAAGACGATTCCAGTAGAAGGCAGTACGGCACTTAAGGGTGCCCAGGATAGGAAGTGGACACATTGGCCTTTGATTTCAATGCCGTCTCATTACAGGCCTCCATTTATGGGGCCTAGGTGGCTAGGGTCTGCCTAAGCTGGTCACAACAGGTTCTGGAACCGGAGAATACGACCATGGACCCAGCAAGGAAGGCGGCCAAATTGGAATCGGGAGCCGCATACCGCACCGATGCCTGCTATGATCTTATTCGAGGGCTGTCCAAGAGTATGGCCTCGGTGATTGCAGCGCGCTGCTTCCTTTGGTTACGGACTTGGGTGGCGGACAGTTCCTCTAAGACCTGGCTTAGCAAGCTTCCATTCAAGGGGAAGCTCCTGTTTGGAGAAGAGTTGGTGAAGGACTTAGGGGAATCCAAGGGTGGAAGACTGCTCGGGTCAGCCGTGGGAATATAGGCATTTACATACGGCCCATTTTTGCCTCCTTTCCAAGAGGACGTTTTCCCTCACGAAGGCAAAGCTTTCAGGGAGTGGGAAGGGATTCTCCGCTTCCGCCTCTTTGGGGCCAAAGAAGGCACAGTGAAGCGAGGGGGGGGGGGGGTCCAGGCAGCGGTGCAGCTCGTGGGAGGTCAGCTGCAGGATTTATACCCTGCCTGGGCCCAGATCATGTCCGAACAGTGGGCTTTGGAGGTCATACGGGCGGGATACGCCCTGGAGTTCGTGCGTCTGGTAAGCTAGTCCTTCGTTCAGTCCCCCTGCAGATTGCGAGGCAAGGCCATGGCAGAAGAGTGCACCCTGATGAGACTTCGGCAGTTGGGGACCATAGTGCTTGTTCCCAGAGACCAGTGCGGCTCCAGTCGGTACTCAATTTATTTTGTGGTATCCAAAATGGAGGGCTCCTTCCGACCAATCCTCAAGCGGGAGAACTGTTGTCTGCGTATCACATTTTTACATGGAAACGTTGCGGACTGTCATAGTGGTGGTTAGAAGTGGACAGTTTGACATCTCTAGACCTCACGGAGGTGTATCTACTCATTCCCATCTGGCTAGACCACCAGCAGTATCTCTGCTTTGCAGTGCCTGTGGGGCATTTCCAGTTTCGCACTTTGCCCTTTGGTTTGGCAATGACCCCCTGTACATTCATCAAGGTAGTGGTGGTGGTAGCAGTGGCTCTCTGCAAAGAGGGGATCCTAGTACACCCATGCCTCAATGACTGGCCAATTCTAGCAAAGTCCAGGGATGAGAGCGAACAAACAATGGTGAGAGTAGTGGAGTTCCTACAAAGTCTCGGTTGGGTTATCAACAACACCAAGGATCGTTTAGTTCCATCTCAGGAGTTGGAGTATCTGCGAGCATGTTTCGACATCCGTGTAAGGAACCTCCCAAGTCATCGGGTTCAGGGACTACAAACGTTGGTATGGCAGTTTCTGGACTTGGCGGAGCCAACAGCCTGGCACTACCTGCAGGTACTGGGAACCATGGCAGCGACGCTCTAGCTCGAACCATGGGCCAGAGCGCACATGTGACCCTTGCAGAGGGCACTGCTCCACCGGTGGTCACACCAAAGACACCTTTTGTCACAGAAGCTACTATGCCCTTGAAAAACCAGAGAATTTGAAGAAGGGGATACCCCTCGAGTCCCCACAGTGGATCCCTCTGATGACAGATGCCAGTCTGGGAGGCTGGGGAGCCCACTGTGAGGGGCACAGTGCGCAGGGACAGTGAAGTCCGCAGGAAGCCCTTTGGTCGACCAACAGATTGGAGATGCAGGTGGTGGCACTAGCGCTGCTGAGCTTCCGTAAAGGGGAAGGTGGTCCGTGTCTTCTCAGACAATGCAACCATGGTAGCGTACATCAATCACCAGGGAGGTACAGGCAGCGTGTCTCTGGAGGAGGAAGCTGAAACGCTGATGTCATAGGTGGAAAACCACCTCGCTTTGTTGGCGGCACACATGGCGGGAGTAGACAACGTAACGGCAGACTACCTCAGTCATGTACGTATGCATCCAGGCGAGTGGGTGCTCCCCCAGAAAGTGTTTTTGCAGGAGGTGAACAGATGGGGAGCACTGATCATGGATCTGATGGCGACCTTTGAGACAACCATAGCAGGTTGATTTTTCAGCAGGAGGTGAGAGCGAATGTCTGAGGGCTTGGATGCCCTGGTTCAGAAGTGGCCCGAGGAGGGAATGCTCTACGTATTTCCTCCATGGGCATTCATTGGGGGTGGGTCATCCTGATCATCCCAGATTGGCCAAGGCGCCCGTGGTATGCTGATATGGCGAGGCTACTGGCAGAGAGGCCAGTGCGTATTCCACGGATGGATCGATTCTCGCTTACGGCACGGCTCTTGAAAGGACATGGTACTTAAAGAGAGGCTACTTGGGAGCAGTGGATCACCAATTTGCTGAAGACCAGAAAGATATCCACATCCCTCTCATATGCCTGCATATGGCGCACATTTGAGGCTTGGTGCGCAGAAAAGTGGTGTTGCCCACTCTCTACCTCAGTGCCAGACAGATTATCATTTCTGCAGAGGAAGTTTGAGAGGTTTGGTAGCTAGTGCCGTAAAGGTGTAGGTTGCAGCGGTTTCCTGCCATCGTGTTAAGATCCAAGGGGTGGTGCTAGAGGTGCACCGGGATGTGGTGCGGTTCCTGAAGGCAGTGAGTCATCTTCGACTTCCGCGTCAGAAGATTCTACTGCCTTGGGACCTCAACTTGGTGTTGGCAGCGCTCACAGGAGAGCCCTTTGAGCCGTCGGGTCGGGCATCCCTGAAGGACTTGACCCTTAAGACCATATTCCTGGTAGTGATCCAGCATGTAGGATTTTGGAGATCCAGGCATTACTGTGTCGGGAGCCATTCCTATCAGTCTCCAAGGAGAAGGTGGTTCTCCGACTGGTACCCTCTTTTTTTTTGCCCAAGATGGTGTTGGCTTTTCATTTGAACCAGGCAGTAGCCCTGCTGGCTATCGGGAATTCCAGGGGCAGGGCCAACGATTCACAGTTACAACTCTTGGACTTTCGGAGGGTTCTACGGTGTTATTTGAAGAGAACAGCTTCTTTTCATAGGTCTGATCGTCTTTTTGTGCAGTTTGAGGGGGGGGGGCACACAAAGGAGAGGCAGCGGCCAAGGCATCCATATTGCAATGGATCAGGAAAGCTATCGCTCAGCGTACATGCTGAAGGGAAGGGCAGTGCCGTTGGGATGGCGGGCACATTCCACTCGGGCAAAGGTGGCCTCACGGGTGGAGCACAGTTGAGTCCTGCAGCTGAGATCTGTAGAGCAGCCTTGTGGACTTACCTTCATACGGTTGCTAAGCATTATTGTCTGGAGTGCAGGCGAGGGAGAACGCCCGGTTCGGGACAGTGGTACTTCAGGCCGGGCTCACGGGTCCCCCCCCCCCTTTGATAGAACTGCTCTGTTACATCCCAGGGGTGTGGGACTGGCCTGGAGGGATGATAAGGAAAATTAAATTAGACCTTACCTGCTAATTGGCGTTCCTTGAGGAACTCCAGTCCAGTATCGAATCCCTCCCTTTCTGGTTAACAATTTCTCTCTTGTGACAGTGGTCCTAAAGAGTGTGCCCTTGCAGGAGGTAAGAGGGGAGGTAGGGGTCTGGGTGTGGGTGAAGCATCACAGCATCATCGGTGGAGGCGACCAGGAGGGCAGGAATGCTGTCGGGCTCACTGGTGGTTCGTATTGGTAGTGTTTTCTACAGGTAAGCTTCCTCCTTTGAGAGGGGAACAGCAGAGTCCTTTCCATGGGTGAAAGAAGTACAAGATTTGTTTTGATTGGTTTTGATTTGTACTACTTACTTGTTGCTCCTGTGAGTCTGCTTTGTCAATAGGTTACTGGGGCTGGTAGGCGGTGCCAGCTGCTTAAGTATACTGATGTCATCAAAAGCATGACATGCTCAATCTCCAAGCTGCTGGAAGAGATGCTCAATGCAAAGTTGTGGGACTGGACTGGAGTTCCTCAAGGAATTCCAATTAGCAGGTAAGGTCTAGTTTAACTTTGTTTTATTTTCCATTCCTTTATTTATGATTCCTAGCATTCTATTGCCTTCTTGGCCACTGCTGCACACTGGGTGTTATCTGCGATGACACTTAAATCTTTTTACTGGATGGTGGTTCCTAATGTGGAAGCTTGCATTGTGTAACCATGGTTTGGGTTGTCCTTTCGTAGGTGCATAACTTTTCCCTTGTCCATATTAAATTTCATCTGCCATTTGAACATCCAGACTTTCAATTTATCAAGGTCTTCTGCAGTTTTTCAAAATCCTCTTGTGTTTAACAACTTTGAATAATTTTGTGTCATCTGCAGATTTGATTACCTCACTCGTTATTCCCATTTTCAGGTCATTTATGAATATGTTAAAAAGCAGCAGACCCAGTACAGATCCCTGGGGTAATACATTTTTCACCGTTCTCCATTTGGAAAATTGTCCATTTAGCACTACTCTTTAACTAATTCCTGATCCACAATAGTACATTGTCTCCTATCCCATGACTTTTTTAAATTTTCCCAAGAGTCTCTCATGAGGGACCTTGTCAAAGGCTTTCTGAAAATCCAAATACACTTTATCAACCGGCTTACCTTTGTCTATCTGTTTATTCACATCTTCAAAAAAAACAAAACAGTTTAGAATGACTAGACCTTCCTTGGCTAAATCCATGTTGACTTTCTCCCATTAAACCATGATTCTCCGGGAAAAAGCAGAGTGTCAGTCCTCACATATGGATGATGTCTGCACCCATCGAGCCCTCACGGAAACATCCCCCCAGCTTTCAAAGAAAGCCTTTGGGATATTTATTTATTTAGTATACATTTGTATACCGCTACTTCCAGCGATCAGCAGCGGTTTGATTACAGATTGGAAATTGTCAAATCATGACAGGAAATTTTTGAGGTATAAACACATTGATTAGACAGGAAAGCACAGCACACAGAGAACTATTTTACAGGGAACATGGGCTATGGAGGGTTAAGTGGCTTGCCCAAGACCACAAGGAGCACCTGTGGGACTAGAAACCTCAGTCCTTCCGGCCCAAGATTGCTGTCCTCTAGTGGGATTTGAACCCCCGACCTTCCGGCCCGAAGTACCTTGCCCCAACCACTAGGCCACTCCTCCACTCCAAGCAATAATGCATGCGTAGTCCCTTTCCTGCCCAAGTGTGCCATCTTTTTTTTTTGTCAAGTTTGTCAGGCACCGGTCGCAGGGCGTCAGGGGCCCCAAGGCTCGCAGAACAGCCTTCTTATGAGTCCTCAACGGACTACTTTGAGTGGGAGACGGAAGATGAGGAGTCTCCCGATACCAGTCGCCACTGCGACGTCCCATCTGACTCTCCCGTCTCGGAGCCTCGACGGTGTTCCCTGCTCGAGGATATGGGCTTCCTTGATTTTGTCAAGGACATGTCTTAGGCCCTGTTGTTCCCGACAGAGTCGGTGCAGGACCCTTGGGCGGATGAGTTGGAAATCCTCCAGTACAAGGCCCCTCCGCTGGAATTGCTAACGATGCCTATTCCTCCCATTCTGGAACGGCTGATACTCCAAATGTGGGAGACACCGGCTTCTGTGCTGGTGGTGAGTAAATGGCTCGACTCAATGTATCGAGTCCGCTGGAGCCTGGGTTTCCAAAGTCACAGCTGCCGCATACCTCCATGGTGATGCAGTCAGCCATGCGTTGGCTGAAAAGCCAGAAGACACACTCCTTGGTGCCCTCTGGCAGGGAGGCCCACACCCTGGACGCCCTTAGAAGAAAGTGCTACCAGGGCTCATTGCTTATCGACCGCATCCAGGCCTACCAGCTGTACATGGGCATGTATCTGAGAGACCTGGCAAAGGAATTCACCGGGTTCTCAGCTGGTCTCTTCAAGGAACTCTTGCAGTGGTTCAAGAACCTGGCCTAAGCTGACATTGAATGCTCCAAATTCATGTCTCGGGCTGCCTATGACTGGTTTGAGTCAGCGGCTCGAGTAGCGGCGGCTGGCATTGGTGCACACCGCCAAGCTTGGCTACAGTCGTCTAACCTCAAGCAGTGGGTTCAGGACAAATTGGTCGATGTTCCCTGCTAAGGAGAGAACCTTTTTGGCAAGCCCATGATCCCTGCCAAGCTGGAGACAGAGTTCATGACGAGGACCAGGCTCTCCAAAAAGACCTCTGCACCTCCCCGACGGAAGGGCTCGGGTAAAAAGTCCTTCTATTTGAGGAAGAGAACTGCTTACAGAAACTACCCACTTTATCAGGTCTCCCCAGCTCCCCAACAGGGTCAGCAGGCCAAGGGATATGGGCATGGTCCACGTAAGCAGAAGGCTCCAAAACCCCAGACACTGGCTCCGACCCAGCAAGGGGGGAGTTTTTGATAATTCTATATGTGATTGAAAAGCAATAAATGTGGGTTTAAAGAAAGGGGGTGGGGGGATAGCTAAAGGCCTTCCAGGGCTGAATACAAAGGTTTATCCATTTAAGTGGTGATATTGAGCAGCTAAATAATGTATCCCTCCAAGTTGTACTGCGCAAATATCCATTTAAAGTTATAGCTGCTAAGTTGTCTGTTAAAGGTTTTAAAAAGCGAATTTCCCATTGCAGCAGTATCAGTGAAAAATTATATCATTTTGAGTTGTGGCTGCAGTGTTGAAAATTGACCTCTCTTAGGTGAAGTCAGTATATTATAGAAATAAAACTGTGCGTTATGAAATATGCTTTGCAATGAGATGTTTAACTACTCTGTGTTTTCTGCTTTTCTAGGAAATGTTGAAAGATTTAAATCTTGGAGAAATGAAATGTGGTTTACCAGTGCTGGCGGTATCGTTGGCATTGGAGGGGAAGGCTAGTCACAGAGAAATGACCTCTAAGCTGCTCTCTGCTCTGTGTGGGACAATACTTAGCACAAGTGATGTAGAAATGTCATTTGACAAGCTACTTCAAGAGCTGCCTGAATTGGTTTTGGATACTCCAAGTGCACCAAAGGTTTGTCCACCATATTTCAGTTTTCATAACTTTTTTTTTTTCTCAAAGCTTGTCGGAAGCAAAACCAAATGCATTTCAAATACTCACTCCTAAGTGCATGAAGTCCTAAAGAGGCAGTTGCAAATGTGAGTTAGAGCCTTAAATAGGACACAGACTAATTCCAACTAATGTTACCATCTTTGTGTTTTTGGGGTGTTTTATTTTTTTCATTCTATGTTGCTTTTCTAGTTTACCTGGATAAGAGAAGACAGCTTGTTTGTTTTATATGGGGAGCTGAGAGAGCCTGCCTTTACGTATTTATTGGTTGGGTGTATTAGTGAAATGATTTTTTTAACTGTTAATTTGTTTTGTCCTTAATAGTTGGTGGGCCAATTTATTGCTAGAGCTGTTGGAGATGAAATCTTGTGCAAGACTTACATAGACAGTTACAAAGGGACGGTGGATTGTGTACATGCCCGGTGAGTAGTAATTGCACTTTTAGAGGGTCATTTTATGAAGTTGTGCTTAGTTAATGTGTGTTTTTCATGTGCCTACTATATGCCCTTTCTTGACGTCATAAAAGTGCTAGCACCTACATATGTGTGGTCTTCTTTCATGCTTACACTAGTATTTTATGACTAGTGTAAGCATGAAAGAAGACCACACATATATGTAGGTGCTAGCACTTACACCAGCTCAAGGGCAGGTGAGAATGTCAATGTGTACTTTCCACATGTATGTGCATAAATCATAGAACATTCCATGTCGTCCCTACAGTCCAATCTAGACTCATGGGTTGTATCCCTCTTCCAACAGATGGGGACTGAGCACACTAGCTTTTGGTGATGTCATCCCATAAGGAGGCAGCGCTCCTTCCACCAAGCCAGTATACTCAGTCTCCAGCAGATGGTATAGAACCCTGGTGCCTGGGCTGACTTGAATTCTTAAACAAAAAAAAAAACAGTTTAGACAGCTTCCATCTCGGTTTCCTTTGTGAAATGGTTTGTAGTTAGTTGAAGAGCAGCATTGTGGTGGCTGGGTCTACCCCAGGGGACTGAGGCCGTTTGGTCGGCAGTAGGGCCCTGGGAGGAGTGGGGAGAATTTATTCCTTCTAATCTCCAGGAACAAGAAGGAATGTAGTCTTCACATATGGGTATCGTCGGTACCGACGGAGCCTGCGTGGGAATGCTCCCCAATGTCCAATAGGAACACTTTTGGGAGCATCCCTCAGCACATGCGCGCTACCTTCCCACCTTTCCAAATGTCCCTCTTCAGTTCTTCGTTTTCCGCAGAGCCGGCAGGATCCATACCCTGTCACCGCAGAAAATTCCGTCTTTAAAATTGTTTTCTTGTGGTCGCGTTTGCCTCTGCATGACGCTTACCGGTACCGCCGGTTCTTTTCTTTTCCTTTCCAAAAAAAAAACAAAACCCTTATACTTAGAACTGTTTCTCTTCAGAAACTTTTCTTTTTCGGTGCTAGGTGCCAATCTCCAGGAACAAGCAGGAATGAGTCTTCACATATGGGTACATCGGTACCGACAGAGCCTGTGCGGGAACACTCCCCAGCGTCCAAAAAGAGAGCTTTTGGGAGCATCCCACGCGCATGCGCGCTGCCTTCCCGCCCATTCATTTCCCTCTCATCAGTTTTCTGTTTTCCGCGGAGCCGGCAGGACGTATTCCTGTCACCGCAGAAAATTCTTCTTTTTATTCTTAGTTTTTTGTGGTTGCGTCTGCCTTCCCTCGACGCCACCGGTACCGCCGGTGCTTTTCTTTCCTTTTTCTAGAGAATTTCTTTTCTTCAGAAATTTTTCCTGTTTAGTGTCTGACGGTTTCTAGGCCACTAGGCCTCTATCTTCCCATTATGGAAAAGCCAGCCACTACCCTTAAGAAATGCTCAAAGTGTGGCGGTACAGATATATTTTCTGACACCCATACTTGGTGTCTAAAATGTTTGGGTCCTGACCATTGCCCACTGGAGTGTCTTTCCTGCTGGAGCTCAAATAGAAGAAATCTTCAGAATCGAGCACAACTCGATACCCGGTTCACATTGCACTCGATGTCACCAGCTACAATGTCTCCACAGGATCAGGTAACCAAATAAAAGTCTGTAAAGACTAGCCAGTCCTCGAGTGGTAGATCTCCTTCCCTGTATCGAGATGGCTCTGGCCTTGCCCTCGAGGACATTTTGGCAATAAAGCCCTGGAGGGAGTCTTCGGGCTCCAAAGCATTAACGGGGCTTCAGGTTGTTCCTGGGGTTCTTACCTCGATGAACATACCTGGGCCATGCTCGGTGGTTGTGTCCGCTTCGAGCAGTACCGACACCCTGGCATCGGCTATGGTGATGGATGAAACACTCCTCACCGATGATCGCAGTCTAGCGCTCTAGGCTACTTCGGTACCGCTAGAGTTGCTGCAGACTGTTCCTCCAGTATCGATATCGGCTTCAGTACCGGTACCGGTATTGACATGGGCATCGGTGTCTGTACCGTCCATGCTTACTTCGACAGACTCGCTTCCTTCGATGCCGAGCCTGGAATCGATCTCTAGCATGGATGATTCGGTACCGACTCGTCTCGGTACCGACCTCGGGCGGTACCGAAGACATCGCTTTAAGGAAAATCCGATGCTTCATCCTTTCAGGTCTTCCGATCCCGATGACTGGGATGAATCCATCGCTACCAAGGCTGAATCTTCAACAAGTCTAGCCTTTACCCCTCATTTTAGAGGGTCCTCCTCAGAGGAGATTTCTTTTCAAGCTTTTCTGCTTGATATGGCAAAGTTACTTGCCATTTCTATACCTGGTAAAGAATCCTTGCCAGGGGATTCAGAGACCCTGCAATCCCCCTGGATTCCAAAGGAGGTGATCATGCTTCCTTTGCATCAGATCTTACAAGATCTACTTTTAAGGATGTGGGAAACTCTTTTAAAGGTATCACCACATTCTAAGACACTTGACTCCATGTACAAGGTGCCATCTTCTCCAGGTTTTCAAAAGACTCAACTTCCTCATCATTCTATTGTTGTAGAATCAGCAATGAGGTGTATTAAGAGTGCAAAGAAGCACTCTTCTTATACGCCAGGTCGTGAGTCTAGAACTTTAGATGCCTTTTGGACGTCGATGCTTCCAGGCATCCATGCTTTCAGCAAGAATTATCTCATATATTTTCTATATGGGATTATCTCTTGAAGAGGTCACAAAGAACTTAAAGCTTTTGAACCCTTTTCTTCAAGAACATAAAAGCAGACTTTTTCATATTAGCCAGTCATGCTCAAAATGTGTCAATTCCTTAATCGTGCTTCCCTGGACTGTTTTGAGTCTATTAGCAGAACTTCGGCTATAGCCATAGGAGCACGACGCATGGCCTGGCTCCAAGCTTCAGACTTGGACAAATGGGTACAAGAAAAGCTGGGAAATACTCCTTGTACTGGTGAAGATCTCTTTAACAAGGATGGTTTATTTCAAGCTAATCAGTTAAACACTGATATTGTTGCTTTCAGAGGATTGTCAAAAATTTCCTCTACCCCAGCTAGTAAAAAATCTCCTAACAAACTTTATTCCCCTAAGGCGAAACAGTTTTATTCATCTTCTACCCATCATGCAGATGTTTCCAAAGAATGGCAACATCATACCAGGCTAAGAAAACCAAAGTCTCAACAGGCTCAGCAAACTCAGCAGTCGCAGGGTTTCTGATTTTTATTCATTAAATCTTTTTTCCTGTTGAGTTTCAGAACCACTACTTCTTAACTACAGAAGCATTTACAGTTCATCTCATTCTTATTGAGAGGTCAGTGATACACTGCCTTAATCCTCCACTTTAGGCATGACTTACTAAGAGCAGTCCATCCTTTCAGCTCTTAGAGCTATTGGGGATAATCATGCCTTACAGGTAACAAGTTTCTCCTCTCCTTTTAAAAGTAAACAGAGGAGTTACAACTACTTATAAGGTATGCTGTGCCCTTCACCTTGGCAGTTGTCCTGTACGAGGATATCTTATACTTTTCACTGCAGGGGAGCTTTACCCTTTTTAGAGACTTACCAAATTGTAAGTCTTCCCAACTCTGTATTACTTCCATCCCTCTTAGTTGAGATTTTCAATCTAAGAGTGATACTATTTGACTGGAGGGCTTACCTTTAAGCCATAGGATTGTCCCCAATACCTACTCCAGTAAATAATTTCCATACAGAGTTTCTCCCCTCCGCAATCTTTCAAATATTTCTTTTAAGACAGCTTATCAGACCATAAGTAAGAGTTATCACTTCTAATTCAGTCTGTCAGTCCTTTTCCAATTTATAGGACCTAACCTCTTCTGCTGCCTTAATAGCACATAATTCCAAGAGAGGTTCCAAAACTTACTTGGACAGTTTATTGTTGCAGGCAACCAGCCTGTCTGCTATTCTTAGCCATCTTCAGTTCTTTGGCTCCCATAGAATAGATTAGGTTGAACACTGGAAATTAAACAACCAGATCTCACCTATGCAACCTACAACATGCTCTCTGCAATTATACAAGAAGCTCTACAACTATGGGCCTTTGCCAGAGAGCGTCAGAGCCATTCCTGGTGGGTAACTTCCAGATGGTTGAAAGGCTTGCCCAGTCATGCTCCCACATGACGGGTTTTTTCCTACTTTTACCATCTTCCTTAAAATTTCCTTTTAGGGAAAATGAATCAGGGTTTAGATCACGTGAAAGCATAAAGAATTGCTTAATTCCCTGAGTTGTTCCACATCTCCAGTGTAACTCTTCCAACAGGGATGCATTTCTTTTCACTGCAGTCTGTCCTTGTCTAGTGCATTCCTTCTAATTCCCAATACTTCTTTAGAGCTTATGCTGAACAAAGCACACATTATACTCATATTGCCCTCATAGACGGGCAAATATGGTATTCCCTTTTATTGCGTCTTTTCCTCCACACTGAAGTTATAGAAGGATCCAGACTTTGTTGTCTTAAGACTAAGATTTCTCCAGGACCAAGCAGGAAGTCAGTCCTCACTTACGGGTGACGTCGGCGCCGACGGAGCCCTCGCGGAGCAATTTTCCCCAGCTTTCAAAGAAAGCCTTTGGGAATTGCAGCGCGAATGCGCGGTCCTCTTCCCGCCCAAGGGTGCCATCTTAGCCAGTCTTCTTTTTTCCGCGGAGCCCTACAGACGTACCCGTCGTGTCCCCGCGAAAAAGTTGATTTTTCTTCAGAATTTCTCTTTTTTTCCATTCGGTTCGACGCCGGTCTTTTTCCCGCCGGACTCGCGACGCCAGTCTCGAGTCCTCTTCTTATTTTTCGGTTTTTCTGACTTAGTCAGTTTTTCGTTTCGGTTTTTCCCTGGCAGCCCGGTCCTTTGACCTCGCCGGGGCCCTTTTTCCCCCCGATGGCTGCCAGTGGTTTCAAGCGGTGTGGTCAGTGTGACCGAAATATGTCACTAACTGACACACACGACTTTTGCCTCCGCTGCCTGGGCCCGGATCATGAAGAACTGATCTGTGGGCCCTGCGGCAAAATGTCCTCCAAAGCGTTGAGAAGTCGGCGGCATCAGCGGGATAGGATCTTCGCTGACCCCAGCCGAACCCGGACCTCGTCGGAGGCCTCCGCGTCCAAAGGTTCCAGCTCGGACCGTCGCCGGAGTTCCTCCGACAGGGGTTCTCCCTCCGGGGACCATCGTCGTAAGGTGAAACCCGCGAGGGCGGCGTCGGTGGACGCTCCTGGCTCCGCGAGGGCCAGGTCGCATAGCCCCGATAGCCGTCCCGGGTCCTTGGAGAAGGAGCATCTCACGAAGCGACCTCGCCTGGAGTCGGAGCTGCCTGCCCGGGTAAGTCCTGTGGTCCTCCTGGACTCGCCTCCGAGACAGCCGGCGTCGGGCCCGACGCCGTCGGGGCCCGAGTCGGGGGCTGCTGGGTCACCTGAGCTCGGACTCAGGTTGACGGCCTTGGAGAGCAGATTGTCTGCCTTCATGGACCAGCAGCGGGCACTGCTCGCTGGCTTCGCTGGCGCCGCTGCCCCGACCGCCGGGACGTCGACGTCCAAGTCGACCCCAGAGACCGAGCCGATCCTCGAGTCGATGCGAACTCGAGTCGATCCTCGGTCGAGGTCACCCTCGGCCTCCCGTTCGGGACCGAGGTTGCCGACGCCGACTCCCTCGGCGTCGGGGTGGCAGGCGCCGCGCCCTGCCCGGGCCGACCCCACCGAGTCCTCGTCGGAGTAGGTCTGGGAGTCGGAAGAGGAAGAGTCGCCTGATTCTTTCCGGACTCGGTGTGTCCCCTCGGACTCACCGGAGTCCGAGCCTCGGAAGCAGTCCCCCCCGGAGGATGCCCGGTTCTCGGACTTCGTCAGGGATATGGCCAAGGCTTTGGCCTTCCCTGCGGACCCCGAGGAGGAGCCTCGAGCCGAAGAGCTCGACGCCCTCCAGTATGACTCTCCCGTAAGGGAACACTTTACTGTACCGGTTCCTCCCATGCTGGAACGACTACTCTTCCGCATGTGGGAGAGTCCGGCCACCTCGCCGGTCCTGAGCAAGCGGGTCGATTCTATCTATCGAGTCCGCAAGAGCCCTGGCTTCCAAAAAGCACAGCTGCCACACCATTCCATGGTAGTGGAATCGGCCATGCATCGTCTTAAGAGCCAGAAGATGCACTCCTCGGTGCCTCCTGGCAGGGAGGCCCGTAACCTGGATGGCCTTGGCAAGAAGTGTTTCCAGGGCTCTATGCTTGCGTGTCGTGTCCAGACCTACCAGCTATACATGGGCATGTATCTCCGAGACCTGGCTAAAGAGCTAGCCGGCTTCTCCGCTGGTTTGTCCGAGGAACCTTTGCGGAGGTTCCTGGCCTTGTCCACTGGTATTCGGGAATGCTCAAAATTCATATCCCGAGCAGCCTACGATGGCTTTGAAGCGTCGGCTCGAGTGGCCGCAGCCGGCATCGGTGCCAGCCCCTGCTCCGCAGGGTGGGGTTTTTGACTCACTAAGCATAGCCTCTCCCCCCCCGCTGGTTCCTCCCAGCACCGGAGGCCGGCTGGTTCACTTCGCCCACAGGTGGTCCAGCATCACCTCAGATGCCTGGGTGCTTCAAGTCGTGCGAGAAGGCTATCTTCTCCACTTCCACCAGGTCCCTCCCTCCTTTTTTCCGGGAGAACCTCCACGACCCCCTCTGCACAGGGAATTACTCCTTCAGGAGTTAGCAGGTCTTCTACAGGAACAGGCGGTGGAACCGGTGCCCCACCACCTGAAAGGTCAAGGCTTTTACTCCAGGTATTTTCTGATACCAAAGAGAACAGGAGGCCTCAGACCCATCCTGGACCTGCGCAACCTCAACAAGTTCCTCGTGCGAGAGAAGTTCAAGATGCTTACCCTTGGAATCCTTCTGCCCTACCTCCAGCAGGGAGATTGGCTATGCTCCTTGGATCTAAAGGATGCCTACACGCACATCCTCATCCACCCAAGCCACCGACAATACCTAAGGTTTGTGGTGGCAGGAAATCATTACCAGTACCGGGTACTGCCCTTTGGCCTGTCCTCCGCACCGCGAGTCTTCACAAAATGTCTCGCGGTGGTGGCGGCCCATCTCCGGCTTCACGGCCTCTATGTCTTTCCGTACCTCGACGACTGGCTCATCAGAGCAGCGTCCGCTCTGGAGGTCACCAACGCCACGCGCCGCACGGTGACTCTTCTGCAGCACTTGGGCTTTGTTATAAACTTCGCAAAGTCCACTTTGCTCCCCTCACAGGATCTCGAGTTCATCGGCGCAAGGCTGCACACTCCTCAGGCACGAGCGTACCTACCGCTCGACAGGGCTCTACGGCTCATGGACCTAGCCGACCGTTTTCGCAGCCAGCCCCTGGTCTCCGCCAGGCGCTTCCTGAGACTACTCGGCCATATGGCTTCCACCGTCCATGTGACCCCCAATGCCCGCCTGCATATGCGGCCTGCTCAATGGTGTCTCCGCCAGCAGTGGCGACAAGCCACAGGCGGCCTAGCAGACCTAGTGCGCGTCTCCGAGCCGCTGATCTCGTCTCTCCGGTGGTGGCTTCAGCAGCCGAACCTGATCTGCGGAATGCCTTTCCAGTCACCTCAGCCGGCCCGGGTGCTGACAACAGATGCATCCCTCCTGGGCTGGGGAGCGCACTGCCAAGGGGCACGCACTCAGGGCCTCTGGACCGCGTGGGAGTCTGCTCAGCAGATCAACTTCCTGGAGCTCAGGGCGATCCGCCTGGCTCTCAAGGCCTTCTCCCACCTGACTTCTCACCAGTCCGTCCTTGTCCAGACGGACAATCAAGTTGCCATGTTCTACGTGAACAAGCAGGGGGGCACGGGCTCCTTCCTCCTCTGCCGGGAGGCACAGAAGCTCTGCTCTTGGGCCGTCAGTCACGGCATTCTCCTCAAGGCAGTTTATCTCCCAGGCCAAGAGAATTACCTGGCGGACAAACTCAGCAGGATCCTCCAGCCGCACGAGTGGCGTCTGGATCCCTTGGTAGTTCAGAAGCTCTTTCTAAAGTGGGGCCTCCCCACGATGGATCTCTTTGCCAGTCCTCACAACCGGCAACTTCCTCGCTTCTGCTCTCGTCAGCCACACCCTCTTCGGGTTGCGGCGGACGTTTTTCTACTCTCATGGTCGGGGAGCCTTCTGTACGCTTTCCCTCCCATCCCGCTAGTCTCCCGGACTCTTTTCAAGGTTCTCCGAGACAAAGCCCTCATGATCCTGGTGGCCCCTCGCTGGCCCAGACAGCCGTGGTTTCCGCTCCTGCTGCAATTAGCGGTGGAGGATCCATTCCCTCTGGGGTTACAACCGGATCTCCTCACTCAGGATCAGGGGTCTCTGCTACACCCCAACCTCAGGTCTCTCAACCTCATGGCCTGGCTGCTGAGAGGGTAGTCCTCGCTCCCCTTCTGCCGGCGGAGGTGGAGGAGGTCGTCCTAGCTTCGCGACGACCTTCTACCCGCAAATGCTACGCCCTTAAATGGCGTCGCTTTTCCGTTTGGTGTACCCAACAGTCTCAGGATCCCTTCTCCTGCCCGGTGTCGGTGATCCTGCAGTACTTGCTATACCTCTCTAATCTGGGACTTAAGTCCAACTCCGTCAAAGTTCACCTCAGTGCTCTTTCAGCACATCATGTGCCGGTGGACGGCAGACCTCTTTCCAGCGACCCTCTTGTAGCGAGGTTTCACCGAGGTCTTCTTCTACTTAAACCACCTCTGCGCCCGCCAGCGCCTCACTGGGACCTGAATGTGGTTTTGCAGCGGATCACCTGTCCGCCTTTTGAACCTATGGCTACCTGTTCTCTCCGTTTTCTTTCTTGGAAAACACTGTTCTTGATAGCCCTCACTTCCGCTAGACGCGTAAGTGAATTGCAGGCCCTCGTGTCTGATCCCCCTTACACTCGGTTCTACAAAAATAGGGTAGTCCTACGGACTCACCCAAAATTTCTTCCAAAAGTGGTCTCCCCTTTTCATATCAATCAGGAGGTGGTACTTCCATCCTTCTTTCCCAGACCACACTCCAGCCGAGCTGAAACGGTCCTCCATACCCTGGACTGTAGAAGGGCTCTGAACTTCTACCTTGACCGTACGCGGGAGCACCGTAAAGCTGCTCAGCTTTTTGTATCTTTCGACCCCAATAAATTGGGGCTCCCGGTCTCCAGGCGTACTCTGTCCATCTGGGTTGCGGACTGTATCACTTGGGCTTATGGGGCGGCCGGACTCTCCTTGGAAGGTCGAGTCACGGCTCACTGCGTTCGGGCAAAGGCCACGTCAGTGGCTTACCTCCGCTCTGTTCCGCTGGCAGACATCTGCCGGGCCGCTACTTGGTCTTCGAGCCAGACTTTTGCGGTCCATTACTGTCTCGAGAGGGAGTCCCGCAGGGACAGTGCTTTCGGACAGGCAGTCCTCCGTAATCTCTTTGAGGTCTGAGCAACTCCTACCCTCCATCCCGGATGTGGGCTACCGGTGGGTAATAATTCAGCGAAGATTCTTTCCTTCTGTGCTGCTGAGCTAGAGGGAGCTCATTTTTGTGCTTGGGGTCTCCGGTAGCCTTGAGCTTGGGAGTCCCATAAGTGAGGACTGACTTCCTGCTTGGTCCTGGAGAAAGCGTAGTTACTCACCTGTAACAGGTGTTCTCCAGGAGCAGCAGGAATCAGTCCTCACAACCCTCACTCCTCCCCTTGGAGTTGCAATCGTCTGCTTTACTTTTTTGCTAATTTTTATGCTGTCTTTTTTAGCTATGTCATCTGACTGGCTAAGATGGCACCCTTGGGCGGGAAGAGGACCGCGCATGCGCGCTGCAATTCCCAAAGGCTTTCTTTGAAAGCTGGGGAAAATTACTCCGCGAGGGCTCCGTCGGCGCCGACGTCACCCGTAAGTGAGGACTGATTCCTGCTGCTCCTGGAGAACACCTGTTACAGGTGAGTAACTACGCTTTCTTTGCACCCCTTCATGTAGATCTCCACTTCTGGTTATTCAAAGTCTAGAATTTTAAAAAGATCTAGACCTATCCTTCTGACTAGGTACATTCCACGGGTTTTCCATGTAACCACCTTCATGGTTGTCCACGTGTAACCAGTAAGGGGTTCTCTATCCATATTTTGTAAGCAGGTCTTACTCCTCCTTTTTAAGTGAGTCCTCTTATTTATTGATTTGTGTGTGTGTGTATACGTGTATATATGTGTGTGTATGTATGTATGTATATATATATATATATATATATATATATAAATAAAATGTATGTATATAAATACACATATCTCACTCTGAAAGATTTGTTACTGTCCATATTAATGCTGTTCCAGCATGCCATAGGGTTTTAAATGGACAACCAATTTCTATGGTAATCACAAACTACCTTTTACTGTAACTTCTCCGATTACGTTACATCTGAAGCTCTCCATGTAAAGTCATCCTAAGTGACATCACTTATGGAAGACATTCCTGATCTTCAAGAAATTGGAGGCTACACCGCCTACTACAAATGTTTCTTTCTGTCTTTTATTTGGATAGAGGGGTCTCGAAGACCCATCCTTTTTCTGCAAACCAGTCAGATTTATCTCCTCTTTCCTAGAGCCTTTTTCTGCTCCAAGGACAAAGAGCTTCAAACGTTGGCCTACAGAAGCTTTAGCTTCTCATCCAAAGTCCATCCTCTTTAAACTCGCCCAGTTTTTTCTTTTGGGATTAGTTCTAGCCTTTTATTTATTTATTTACATTCTTTTATACCGCGCTATTCTGCATCAGTGCGGTTTACATTGAACAAACTGAAATTACATTGAACAGGGCATTATAACTTGGAGATAACTATTTTACAGGGAACATGGGCTATGGAGGGTTTAGTGGCTTGCCCAAGACCACAAGGAGCACCTGTGGGACTAGAAACCCCAGTCCTTCCGGCCCAAGGTTGCTGTCCTCTAGTGGGATTTGAACCCCCGACCTTCCAGCCTGAAGTACCTTGCCCCAACCACTAGGCCACTCCTCCACTCCACTTTTAGGCTTCTGACCTCTGCCTGTATTGCGAAATTTATTTTCCTCTACTTCTCAGTAAGGTATTTTTCTTTGAGGATAATGTACTGGTTTCTAGCACCAGACCATTAGTCTCAACAAATACCTTCGCAATATTTTTGACTGAGGTCCACATTAGAAAGTTGGAATCCAATTTTCACTAACATTTCTGATCTACACAAGGACTCCTCTCTAGACGCCTTGTTTAGTCCAGCTGTTCCACAGCACACCCCTTTTTAGTTCAACTCCTACCCTCCATCCCTTGGATGCCTCAGGTTCTGGGAAAAAGCATGGCCCATTGACTAGATTTGCAACATGCTGGGACCTCCTCCAGGCATCTTTAGCTTGGGAGTCCCCATATGTGAAGACTCATTCCTGCTTGTTCCTGGAGATAGCAGAGTTACTTACCTGTAACAGGTGATCTCTGGGAACAGCAGGAATAAGTCTTCACAACCCACCCACCTCCCCTAGGAGTTGTCTCTCTCTCTTTCTCTCTCTAATTTGTCTACTTCCCTCCTTCGGTCTCAGCTACAAACCCAACTGATGAGAGGGAAGTGAATGGGCGGGAAGGCAGCGCGCATGCACGTGGGATGCTCCCAAAAGCTTTCTTTTTGGACGCTGGGGAGCGTTCCCACGCAGGCTTCGTCGGTACCGACGTACCCATATGTGAAGACTTATTCCTGCTGTTCCCAGAGATCACCTGTTACAGGTAAGTAACTGTGCTTTTTGGGCACTAGGCCCCATATTCCTACAACATGGAAAAACCAACTAGTGGTTTTAAAAAAATGTACTAAGTGTGGCGGTACCATTTCCGTCACTGACACCCATGATTGGTGTCTTAAATGTTTAGGGCCTGAACATTCTCCATCTGAATGTCTCTCCTGTATGGGGATGACTAAAAGAGGAAGACAGAACCGGGCTGCAAAGCTCGGTACCCTCTTTTCTTCGGATGTCAGATCCATTGCATCGACATCTTCAAGGGCCTCCTCTTCCTCCCATGGATCTCAGGTAACTAAACATAAAAGCCGGTCCTCAAAGGGTAGCTCTCCTGCTAAGCATCGAGAGGCCATTGGCATTGCCCTTGAGGGAACCACACCGGCAAAGCAGCCCCGGCGGGAGGCTTCGGCTTCCAAAGCATCAATGGGACTCCAGAATGCTCTTGAGGCCTCGACCTCGCAAGAACTACCTGTGCCCATGCTCAGGGGTCCCGGCCGTTTTCACCGGTACCGACACCCAGGCATCGGCAGCGTCGATAGACCAGAGGTTCCTCGCTATCGAACGCAGCATTGCAGCTCTTCTCTCAGCTGCGGTACCATTGGTCCAACGGGCACCGGTATCAATACTGATGTCGGTACCTACACCGGTGCAGACACCGGTACCGGTACCGACACCGGTACCGGTACCAACGGTACCTGCCCCGGTGGGAATTCTTCCCACGCCATCTTTGGCTGGAATCGACAGATCGGTACCAGATCAACTCGGTACCGACTTTGATCGATACCGGGACCGTGCTTTGCATGAGCATCGTGGTCAGGAATACTTCAAATCCTCCGATTCCAAAGACTCTGACAATTCTGCTGGTACTAGAGGGTTTCTCCCAGAAGATCCCTCTTCTCCCCAGCGCAGAATGCCACCTCCAGAGGACATGTCTTTTCAAAGGCCTTTCACTCACGGTGGCTCCTGAAGAGGAACCCAGAGCAAAGGAATTGGAAATTCTCCAATATCCTAAAGCTCCAAAGGAGGCAGCCACTCTGCGCATCCATGAAATTCTGCATAACTTGATGCTCAGAATGTGGGAAACACCTCTGACTACATCTCCTCATTCTAGGAGACTTGATACTATGTATCGAGTTCCGCCATGTCCTGGATTTCAAAAGACTCAGCTGCCACACCATTCAGTGGTGGTGGAGTCAGCCATGCGTAGGATGAAAAGTGCAAAGAGGCATACATCCAATCCCCCAGGTCGTGAATGCAGGACTCTGGACGCTTTTGGGCACCGAACCTTTCAGGTTTCCATGCTTTCAGCTAGGATCAGTTCATATATACTATTTATGGGAATGTTCCTCAAGGAAGTTACAAGAGACTTGGAGCTTATGAGCCCATTTCTCCCAGATGACACAACTTTCTTGCTCTAGTTAAGCATGCTCAAGATGTTTCCAAGTTTGTCAATCATGCAGCCTTTGACTGCTTTGAATGCATCAGCAAGAACCTCTGCTATTGCCATTGGCGCATGACGGATTGCCTGGCTTCAGGCATCAGACTTGGGTACAGGACAAGTTAGGCAACATTCCTTGCACGGGAAAGAATCTCTTTGGCAAGAACTGGCAGGAAAAGGCTAACGAGTTGTATGCTGACAATACTACTTTAGATAGATTGTCGACGTCTACAGCAACTCCAGCCAAAAAGAAGCCTTATAAAAAACCCTCATTCAGCAAAAAGAGGAAATTTTATCCTTCCTATACCCAGCAGAGTCAGACTCAGGGTCAGGTTGCCCAAAAGGGACAAACTAGACAGCAGAAGAAGCCAAAAGGTCTGAGAGCCCAACCAGCTCCGCAGGTTTAGCCCCCTCAAGGGCTTTGACTCCTTCCTAGAGAGCTTAGCCTTCCTGCCTCTGAGGGGTCCCCAACCCCCCAATATCCCAGGCAGGTTATGCCACTTTGCCAACAGATGGCATCAGATAACAGCAGAAGATTGGACTTTGTCCATTGTAGGAGAAGGGTAAAAGCTTCATTTTCACAGCATGCCCCCTCCTACAATTCTAAAGCAAATCAATTCTCAACCTCCGCAGACGATCTGCTAGATCACGAGGTCTCAACACTTTTTGCCCAAGGGGCAATAGAAGAGGTACCCATTCTTCAACGGGGTGCAGGGTTCTACTCCCCCTATTTTCTTATTCCAAAGAAAACAGGAGGGGACAGACCCATTTTAGACCTCAGAGAATTGAACAAATACCTGTTTCGCGAGAAGTTCAAAATGATTTCTCTAGGAACTCTTCTGCCATACCTTCAAAGCTAGGATTAGCTGTGCTCTCTAGACTTAAAGGATGCATACACTCACATTTTGATCCATCCAGATCCCAGGAAATTCTTACGATTCCTTTTCAGGGGAAAACCTTTCCAGTACAGGGTTCTTCCCTTTGGTCTGGCTTCAGCACCAAGGGTATTCACGAAATGCATGGCAGTAGTAGCTGCATATCTGCGAACCCTGGGGATATTTGTCTTCCCTTACTTAGACGACTGGCTCATTCGAGCCCCTACAGTTGCAGAGGCTGGCACTGCACTGTCTCGCACAATGCGAATCCTCCAATACTTGGGGTTGGTAATAAACTTCCCCAAATCCCAACTTATTCCTTCCCAATGCCTGGAATTCATAGGGGGCCTGTCTGGATACCAGACAGGCAAAGGCTTTCCTTCCACAGGCCCGGTGTCTTCGCATAATGCAACTAGCTTCTCAAGCAGCGGGGAAATCCTCCCTAACTGCTCGAGAGCTACTACAGTTGCTTGGACATATGGCATCCACAGTTCATGTAGTCCCATATGCTCGCCTCCACATGCGAGCAGCTCAGTGGACCCTATTCACACAGTAGACACAGGCCACAGGTCATTTATCAGACAAAATAATAAACTCTCAAGGACTAATTTGTCTCTCCAATGGTGGCAATCATTAGAAAATCTGACGGTGGGGTCTCCTTTTCATCAACCCCTCTTTCAGGCCACCATAACAGATGCATCACAGGTGGGTTGGGGAGCATACCTGAATCATCTCTCTACCCAGGGCACCTGGACTCCATAGGAGGCTGGTCTACACATAAACCTCCTGGAATGAAGAGCAATCTATTTAGCTCTTCAAGTATTCCATGCCCAGCTCAGCTACAAGACAGTCCTAGTCCAGATGGACAATCAAGTAGCCATGTTCTATGTGAACAAGCAGGGCGGGACAGGCTCTCTGTCGTTATGCAACGAAGCTTTATGACTGTGGGCCCTGGCCAGAGAGTATCAAATTCACCTTTTAGTGGTATATCTTCCAGGCATTCAAAACCTTTGGGCAGACAAACCCAGTCGAGTACTGCTGCTTCACAAGTGGTCCCTCCACCTAGACCAGGTGGCAAAGATATTTCATCTCTGGGGCACTCCAGACATAAACCTCTTTGCAAGTCCACTGAATGCCAAACTTCTCCGGTTCTGTTCCAGAATTCCGGCTCACAATTATCGGGCAAGGGATGCCTTCCTTCTTTACTGGGGTCAGGACTTCCTTTATGCCTTCCCACCCATTCCCTTCATCCCTAAAACACTCTTCAAGCTTCAGAGAGACAGAGGTCGCATGATTCTCATAGCGCCACGATGGCCACGCCAAGCGTGGTATCCCCTGCTTCTACATCTCTCTCAAGCTGCACCTCTGGACTTAGGGAATGCTCCAGATCTCCTTTCCCAAGAGGACGGGACAAATCCCCAGTCCCTGCATCTCACGGCCTGGTTGCTGAAGGCTTAGACCTCCAAGATTTCAGCCTGTCCCAGCAGGTAAAGGATATCCTTCAGGCTTCTAGGAAACTTTGCACAAGAAGATCTTTTGCCTTCAAGTGGAAACGTTTTACTATATGGTGCTCTAAGAAGGGATTAAACCCCCTTGTCATACCTTTTGAATCGATACTAGAGTATCTCCTTCACTTACCAAATTCTGGTCTAAAGACCAATTCAGTAAGAGTCCATCTTAGTGCAATTGCAGCTTCTTATAAGCCTCTGAATTGACAACCAGTTTCCTCTCATCCACTCATATCCAGATTTATGAGAGGTCTTCTGTTAACCAAACCTCCCATTAAGCCACTACCGGTGGCATGGGATCTAAATCTAGTTCTCGGGCAGCTCATGATGCTGCCTTTTGAGCCTTTAGCCACTACAACCCTTAAGTTTTTGACCTGGAAGGTCATCTTCCTAATTGCAATCACCTCTGCACGTCGCATAAGTGAACTGCAAGCTTTAGTGGCTGATCCTCCTTATACTAGATTTCATCACGATAAGGTTGTTCTTGACCTCATCCACACTTTATGCCAAAGGTGGTTTCGCCTTTTCATTTAAATCAATCAATTTATCTTCCTGTATTTTTTCCGAGGCCTGACGCCTCTAATGCAGAAAGAAACCTTCATACTTTGGAATGTAAAAGAGCCTTAGCCTTTTACCTACAGAGAACACAGTAATATAGAAAGTCCTCACAACTTTTTATAGCTTTTCACCCTAGTCATTTGGGGACTTCCAGTCTCCAAAAGAACTTTATCTAAATGGATTGAGCAATGCATATCCTTTGCTTATGAGAGTAAGGGTCTTTCTCTTCAAGGCCATGTCACAGCTCATAACGTGAGAGCCATGGCAACTTCCATGGCTAATCTCCACTCTGTGTCTATCGATGACATTTGTCGAGCAGTTACATGGGCTTCGGTACACACATTCACAGCCCACTACTGCCTGGATAAAGCCTCCCGTCGGGATGCCTTTTTTGGCCAAGCTGTTCTTCAAAATCTCTTTCAGACCTAATTCAACTCCTACCCACCAACCCTGGTGGAATGCCAGAGATCCATGGGAAGAAGGATCCCCACCTTCCGAGGGTGGCACCTTCCTGGGGCTATCTCCCTGGCATCTTCAGCTAGGGAGTCCCCATATGTGAAGACTACATTCCTGCTTGTTCCTGGAGATAGCGTAGTTACTCACCTGTAACAGGTGATCTCCGGGAACAGCAGGAATTTAGTCCTCACAACCCACCCACCTCCCCTAGGAGTTGTCTCTCTATCTCTTTGTCTCTTTCCTCTCTTCCTCTATCCTTTCACTCAGCTACAAACTTAACTGAAGAGGTACAGTTGGAAAGGCGGGAAGGCAGCGCACATGTGCTGAGGGATGCTCCCAAAAGCGTTCCTATTGGACGCTGGGGAGCGTTCCCGCACAGGCTCCGTCGGTACCGACGATACCCATATGTGAAGACTAAATTCCTACTGTTCCCGGAGATCACCTGTTACAGGTGAGTAACTACGCCCTCTGTGCTGTTCAGACCGTTATCTGGGCCCTTGACATCCTTTAGTGAGCTAGAGGGCTGTGGGCCTTCTGCTGTGCCGAGTGAGTAGTGTAACCCCCCCCCCCCCCCTTTCTCTTCCTTCTCCGGGCCTTCTGTTCAATTCACAGGTATGGAGCCATCATTCGGGAGCTTGAAGGGGGGCCGACTATTTTAGCTGCAGTGTTCCTCGCCTGCGTCCTTCTCCTTCCTGCCTGCCTCATCACGCCTTCAGGTAAGGTAGTTTGTGTGGGGTGTGACAGTCGTGCGGCTATGCAGGGCCTGTGAGACTGAGGATCACCAGGCAGGGATGGATCTCTTTCACCGAAGCGCCGTTGCCGGTTTCCTTCACAGTTACGCTTTCAGGGGACATTTCAGCGACGTCAGTGGTACTGACCGTGGCTCCTGCCATTTTGGCTGGAACCGCAGCCATCTTGTTTCACCCATTGGCAGACATTTCCTCCTTCCCCAGGGCATCTGCGGATCAGTGGCAGGAGCAGCAGAAACCATGCTACGGCCCGTTTCATCACTGGGTGTCTCCTTCTCGCAAGAGATAGTGGCAGCGGTGCTGTTTTCGCTGGATTTTGTTTTATTATTGCACCAGGCTTACTGCATTAAGCAGGGCCTGGTGGAGCAGCATGAGGTCGGCAGCAGACAGGGGCGGCAGCAGACAGGGGCAGCAGCAGAGCGGTGAGTGAGGACTCCTGGACTCTACTAGAGTTCAGGATAGTCTCTCGGTTATGCAAGAGGAGCTGGATCAGCAAACTGTGCTTCCTTGGTTGGAGACCCTCTGGAGGGCCCCTCGGCATCGGGTCTGGGGGCATATCCTCTGGGGACTCATTGCAAGCTGGAAATGACCCTAATATTGTAAGTCTTCTGCTGAGGGAAGTTATTTGCCTTAATTACTGACTCCCTAACAGCCCTGAACCTGTCAGTGGAGGCCCCGGTGGCAGATCAGCTGTTGGAGGATCTGTTGCTCCAGGAGATTCACAAGACAAATGACTTATCCAATGCACCAGGAATTGAAACAAATGATCGAGCTCAAGTGAGATTCCCCGAGGCGGGCTTGCAAGGCCCCAGGGCCATGCAGCAGCTTTATCCTATACCCTCTAGTGAAAGGGAGAGCTTCCTGCTCCCGAAGGTAGATGCCCTGGTGTCGGCGGTTACCAAAAGGTCCACTATCCCATTGGAAAGTGGAGTGGCGTTGAAAGATCCCCAAGATAAGAAGTTGGAGACTCTGCTGAAGCAGGCTTTTGAGGTCAACACCTTGGCATTGCAGGCTTCGGTCTGTGGGGCCTATGTGGCAAAGGTCTGCATGCGGTGGATTCAGAGTATGCGGTTGCACCGTGGAATGATATAATATTCTTTGTTTTATTCTCCATTCCTTTCCTTATGATTCCTAGCATTCTATTTGTTCTCTTGGCCGCCGCTGCACACTGGGTGGAGAGTTTCAACGTTATCCACGACGACGCCTAAATCTTTTTCATGGGAATCTTGCATCGTGTAACCATAACTTTGCACTTCTCCACATTAAATTTCATCTGCCATTTGGATGCCCAGTCTTCCAATTTATCAAGGTCCTCTTGCAATTTTTCACAATCCTCTTGGGTTTTAACAACTTTGAATAATTTTGTGTCATCTGCAAATTTGATTACCTCACATTATTCCCATTTCCAGGTCATTTACGAATATGCTAAAAAGCAGCGAACCCAGCACAGATCTCTGGGGTACTCTACTATTCATCTTTCTCCATTGGAAGAATTGGCAATTTAGCCCTACCCTCTGGTAAAATCACGCGGATTGTGATCTCTGAGCTAGGAACTGCCAAACTTGATTCTGCAGCTTCTTGAGTCTTTCCTCAGGCAAGAAAACCATCCCTGCCGGGTGTCGAACTGCACCCTGAGATAGAGGAGGGTTTGCAAAGGAGATAGATGGCTCTTTGTTATATTTCCCACCACCCCAGACATTCCAGGAGTTGAAGGACTCGCTGAGTAGCTTTCTGGCTTTCGGCAAAGGACTTCGCTCAAATCAGCCAGCCGTCTAGGTATGGGTGCACCAGCACGCTCTGACTGCGGAGATGCACTGCTACCCTCTACCATGACCTTCGTAAAGGTTCGTGGAGCCGTAGCGAACCCAAACAGAAGCACCTGAAACTGGAAATGCCCCATGGGAACCGCAAAGAGGATATCGCTGATGTTCTGCTCAAATGGGGACATGCAAGTAGGCCTCTATGAGGTCAAAGGAGATGAGAAGCGCCCCTTGCCGCATAGCCACTAGAACCAAAATGCATGGTTTCCATCTGAAAATGAGTTACTCGCAACACCCGATTGACATGCTTGAGGTCGAGAATGGGACAAAAGGATACCTCTTTCTTGGGAACCACTAAGTAGATAGAATAACGACCCTGACCGCGCTGGTTGACCGGCACTGCCGTTACTGCGCGTAGCAGAATCAACCGCTGTAGCATTTCAGAAACTGCTTTTGCTTTTATCTGCGCGCTGCATGATGAGATGAGGAAGGTATCTCTTAGTGGAACTGCAAACTCTAATGCGTAACCTTCATGAATGACCTCCTATACCCATTGATCAGAGGTTAATTGGACCCAGTCTGGGTAAAAATGCCATAGGCAGCTGCCATTTGGCACTAGCCTCGCCTGAGCCCCCCTCATCTCATTGTGATTTCTTGGAGCCTGCACCAGAAGCGGTGAATGAGCCCCTACAGTAACCCCAACCATCTCGAAAGGAGTGTCCCCTATGCGAGAAGGCGGACTTCTGGTAGAGCGCGAACCTGGTCGCCTGAAACAACCTGAAATGCCTTAGGCTTATCCTCTGGGTAGGCAAGCCGGCTTGGACTCCCAAGTCCTTCAACTTCTTGAGGGCTTCTCTGAATAGAAGCTTTCCTTTAAATGGCAGCCTACAAAGGCGTTGCTTGGAGAAACATCTGCCGACCAACCTCTCAGCCAGAATAGATGCCAAGCCGATGCCCTGAGGAGATCATAAAAGGTGTCCGCCACGTATGCAATTCCCGAGTCAATACGAGCCACCTCTGGAAGAGCTGCCACCAGCCCCATGTCAGCTGCTGATAACTTGAATATTTTGTGGAATTCTGGTCGCTGTATTTTAAAAAGGATACAGCATTACAGTCAAACCTCGGTTTTCATTTGCCCCGGTTTTCATACGCTTCGGTTTTCAACGTCTTTTCTGACTGAGATTTTGTCCCGGTTTTCATGCATTGCTTCGGTTTTCAACGTCTTTTGACTGAGATTTTGTCCCGGTAGCAGGGAAGAAAAGCTGTCAACGTAAGCAGGAGATGTTGCATGAATGTGGGAGGCAGTTCTTTCTCTTGCAGGGTACATCTGAAACTATATCATTAAGATTTTCTGCCATTCTGAAGCATTGAGCAGATAATGTAAAGGTATTTTAATGGACTGAATTCAATGTGATTCCGAAGAGAGCTGGGCACAGCAGCTTGTCAGGGGTGGCTAAGGCCAGATGTTAACATACTGTACTGTACAGTACTGTACTTAGCTTGCTTTCAGTGATGTTAAATGTTCATTTATCCATTTCATTAGTCATTTATATTTATTTCTCATTGTTTTCTGTATGTAAAAATATAGTTATTCTCTATAAAATGTATTTTTGTGAATATTTTTGGGTGTCTGGAACGGATTAATTGGATTTACATTATTTCTTATGGGAAATATTGCTTCAGTTTTCATACGTTTCGGTTTTAGTCAGACTTTTTCGAACGGATTAATCATGAAAACCGAGGTTTGACTGTATTAGAAAAGATACAGAGAAGAACCACCAAAATGGTAAAGGGGATGGAAGGATATCCCTATGAAGAGATGCTAAAAGGTTTAGGGCTCTTCATCTTGGAAGAGATGGCAGAGGAGAGATATGATAGAGGTCTATAAATTAATGAATGGAGTGGAACGGGTAAACGTAGATCGATTGTTCACGCCATCAAAATATAGAAAGACTAGGGGACGTGCAACGAAGCTACAGTATAACCTATTTAAGACTAATAAGACAAATATTTTTTCGCTCAACGTGTAATCAAACTTTGGGATTCGTTGCTGGAGGATGTAGCTGGGTTTAAAATAGGTTTGGACAAGTTCTTGGAGGAAAGGTCTATAAATCATTATTGAAAGGGACCCGGGAAATCCACTGCTTGCCCCAAAGTTTAAATGTATTATACAGTTTAATTGTATTATAGTTCAATAATTGTTCCTGTTATATTGTAATACATTTTTGTTACACAATTATAATGTAATATAGTTTAATAGTTTAATAATCTTTCTGTTATATTGTAATTCACTAATCTGTTCCATACAATTCATGTTATAATGTAATATAGTTTATAATGTTCTATGTATCTGTTTTGACTTTTTGTTGTAATGTAAACTGCTGCTGATCCTTGGAAGCAGCGGTATATAAAAGCTGTTCAAATAAATAAATAAATAAATAAATACAAACTTTGTGGTACCTGTGTCTTTTGGAGAAACTGCTAGATACTTGTGACCTAGATTGGCCACTGTTGGAAACGGGATACTGGGCTTGATGGACCTTGGTCTGAGCCAGTATGGCATACCTTGTGTTCTTATGTTCTTCCTGTCAGTATTCCTGACCAGTTGAGAGGCCAGGATTGTATTGGATTGAGACGTTGTCTTTACATAGCCTCCAAGTGTTTCCACTCTCCACCACCTTCCTCCTTGCCCTACTCCACCCTCCCTAGACAGAAGTAAGAAGGAGGTATGCATCTGGGAGCATCCTAGAGCTCAGCATTGTCTTTGTCCTTCGCTTCATTGGGGTAAATGCAACTCTGATTAGTTAGTGCTTGCATCTTGCAGGCCCGACCTTTCCCATTTGTGCAGTCTATCGCTGGGTCTGGTGGATGTCTATTTTAATATCTAAATTCTAGTAACTGTGCCCATGCTTTCTCTGCAGCCACACACTTATAAGGGCTGTGTCACTGCAGATACATGCAAGGCTGCATGTGTAAAGTTTAGACGTGCTGGTATAGATATTCTCAGCCCCTCACAAGCCAGCTTTTGGGTAAGTTTGCTGCTCTGCTTCCGTGGGCTCAGTGGGGGCACAGTCCCCTCCCAGCTGACAGCTGGGGCAGGCCTCAGCTGCCGTCCTCCCTCCTGGTACGCCATTGTTGCTGGTTTAAATGTGTAAGAAGAAACTTGCTCACAACTGGCCAAAATAAACATATCAGCCCCTAAGAAGCACAGTCTGGTCTGTAGCAAGTGCAGAGCTGGTCCTGTGGATCCCCTTTTGAGAGCGCTTTACGAAGGCTCAGGAAAGACAGTTGGAGGTGGATCCAACGGATAAAGGAGCTCCTCAGCATCTGGATTCAGAGTGGGGAAAAAGCTGTTGGGGAGGCCTTGGACATGTCCTCATTCAGGCCTGAGCGCACCCTCCACCACCCTTCTGCTACCTAAGACAGAACTGTTAGCCAACAAGCAGTTCTCCAGGAACAAGCAGGAAGTCAGTCCTCACATATGGGCGACAACGGAGCTGATGGAGTCCACGCAGAGCATTTCCCCATCTTTCAAAGAAAGCCTTGGGAATGCTACCACACATGTGTGGTCCCCTTCCCGACAAAGGGTTCCATCTTGCTCAGTCTCCTTTTTTCCACGGAGCCCAACAGATGTCTTAACAAATTCTCCAGAAAAAATCCTTGCTATATGCTTTAAAATTAGCTTTTCCTGCTTTGTGTACCGGTTCCATGCCTCGAGTCGGCACTGGGCTCTGCGCCGTTCTTGGCTGTTTTTCCCTTTTTTTTTTTTTTTTGTTCGAGGCTTGCCTCAACCGGCGTTCATGCTCTTTTTCGTGCAGGGATCATCGACCCCAGCCAGTTGTCTCCCCACCATGTCTCCCAGTGGGTTCATAAAATGTGACCACTGCAGTCAAACTATGTCTGTCACCAACACCCATGACTGCTGCCTATGCTGCCTGGGACTGGACCATGACAGCACCTAGGACTGGACTATGCCAGGCCATGATGCCTAAGACCAATAAAAAGAGGTTGGCGTGCAAGAGAAACTGTTCCCAGGTCCGACTCTGCACCGGCCTCTCCGACGACGAGCTCCAAGCCCAGCACTTTCAGAGAGGGTCGAGCATTCTCGGAGTTCCACAGCAGCAGCTCCTCCGAAAAGACCTCTAACCCCGAGTGAAAAAAGAAAAAAAATCCTCAGTCTGTTGAGGTTCTGCCAGAGAAACCAAGTAAGGCTCGGAGAAACGTCCCACCAAGGTCCTCAAGAAGGATGCCTCAGACAGCAGAGACCGTGCAAGGATCCTCAATACTGTAGTCCTCATCGAGGATACACTCGTGAGAGTGCCGGCACTGGGCCTGAGATCCTCTGTGCCCACACCGAAAGCTGCAGAGCCTTGTGGCTTGGAATCTAGAATGACTGCCATGGAGCGGAACATCACTGCTATCCTGGCCATGCAGCAGGCAGTGATGGTAGCTTCATTTGCATTATCTGCCCCAGTCGCCGAGCCGATCTCTGAGTGCCACCATCCTTGGATAAATCCTCTGCCCTGGCCGAGGTCCCAGTCCCATTCCTCGGGAATCCTGTTCTCCCTGGCCAGTTTCCAAGACTCTGATCTCAAATCCTTGGGTGGGCACCGGCCCTTTCGGGTGGGCCTCGAGCCCAGGATTTGCAGGGCCTTGGACTTGTTGTTCTTTCTCGACTCTTGAGTGAGAGACTTGACGACAAGGCTCCCCGGAAACCAGACTGCACTGAGACATTCCCTCAGACCCATCTCCCCTGGTGTTCCAGCATCTTTCTCCTCCAGAGGATGTGGCCTTCCACAACTTTGTCAGGGATATGGCTAGGGCCCTTTCGGTGCAAACCGAGGAGCTGGAGATCTTCCAGTTCAAGTCTCCACCCAAAGAGACTCTCTCTGTGCCAGTACAGCCAATCCTTGAGCGGCCACTACTGCAAGTGTGGGAGACCCCCGCGTCCGGTGCCGGTGGTCAGTCGACGCATCATCGCCATATACCGCGTCAGGAGGGAGCCAGGGTTCCATAAGCCCCAACTCCCACATAACTCCATGGTTGTCGAATCAACCGTGAAAAAACTTAAAAAACCCCCAGAAAACCTACTTTTTTGTCCCCGCTGGCAGGGATGCTAGAGCCCTCAATGCCCTGGGGGGCATGTGCTACCAGGGCTCAATGCTGGGGTGTCGAATTCAAGTCTATGAGCTACATATAGGCTTTTATTTGAAGGCTCTGACCTAGGAGTTGCCTGGGTTCTCGGCATGGCTGGTTGGGGAAACTCTCAATCGTTTCCAAGCTCTGACCTCCGGGGCCAAGGACTGCTCAAAGTTCCTCCCCCAGGCAACCTACAATGGATTTGAGTCCACGGCTCGAGTAGCAGCGCTGCCATTGGAGCCCAACGCCAAGCCTGGCTACAGTCCTCAGATCTTGAGCAGTGGGTCTAGGACAAGTTGCTCAACGTCTCCTGCACCGGTGAGAACTTGTTCGGCAAACCAATGGCCGACAAGGCGGCCGAGATAGATGCCGAAGTGGTGACCTGCCAGAGGCTCACGAAGAAGACTTCTTTTTTTTCCCCCCACAAAAAAACCCTCGAGGAAAAGACCCCTATTCCCCAGGAAAAAGGAGCACTTCTAGCAGAGTCACCTTCTTGGACCAGCAGCAGGGTTCTCATCCCAAAAGGCAGGGTCAAGGAGCTCAGAAGCCCCAAGTCCTGACTCCAGCACAACAAGGGGGGAGCTTTTTGGCTCCCAGGGCAGGGCTTCCCCTCCCCCAGGAGGCCCCCACCAGCCTATAGATGTCCGTCTGGCACTCTTTGGTGAAAAGTGGGCCAAGGTTACCTCAGACCAGTGGTAATGGTGGAATATCTCCTCCACTTACAATAGATACCACCCAGGTTCTTTCCAGGAGAACCAGTGTGACCTCTCCTTCACCAGACCCATCTGCTCTCAGATCTCGCAGGTCTGTTCAGGGACAATGCTGTGGAGCCCGTACCAAACATCTGTGGGGGAAGGGCTTCTACTCCAGGTACTTCCTTATCCTCAAAACAGGGGGCCTCAGGCCCATATTAGACCTGCAAAACTTGAACAAGTTTCTGGTGAGGGAGAAGTTCAAAATGCTCGCCTTTGGAACACTGCTGCCTTACCTCCACTAGGGAGATTGGCTGTGCTCCTTGGACCTAAAGGATGTGTACACTCGCATCCTGATACACCCCTCCCACAGGCAATACCTATGGTTCATGGTGGGAGGAGTAAACTACCAGTACAGAGTGCTGCCCTTCGGCCTGGCCTCATCCTCAAGGGTCTTTACTAAGTGCTTGGCAGTGGTAGACGCTCACTTGCACCTTCAAGGGGCTTTTGAATTCCCCTACCTGGATGACTGACTAATCAGAGGCGGTACGGCCTCAGAGGTCAGGCAGGCCGCAGAGTGTACAACCCTCCTGCTGCAGCACCTGGGGTTTGTCATCAACTGCCTGTGGGAGGGATGGATCCAGGATGTGAGTGAACACGTTCAGGTCAAGGCTGTCCTGCCAGGAGAGGGCAGATCGCCTCATACAACTGGCAGGAGAAGTACAATGTCACCAGTCAATACCGGTTCGCCTCCTTCTCCGCCTGTTGGGCCACATGGCCTTAATGGTCCATGTCACACCACTAGCTTGCCTACACATGCAGACAGCCCAATGGTGCCTCCACTCTCAGTGGACTCAAACCATGGGCAGGCTATGAGACAGAGTCAGTGTCACCCACCAGCTGGTGGAATCCCTCACCTGGTGGCAAAACGTGCACCACCTCCAGGTGGGAATGCCATGCCAGGCACCCGCACCATATAGGACCCTGACCGGGCGCCTCCCTTCTGAGTTGGGGGCGCATTGTGGGAACCGCCGCACGCAAGGCAGCTGGTCCAAGGAGGAATCACTCTTGCAGATCAATCTCCTCAAACTCAGGGCAATCTTCCTGGCCCTGCGAGCGTTCTTCCACCGCCTACAGCTCCAGCCTGTCCTGATCTAGACAGACAACCAGGTGGCCATGGTTTATATCAACAAGGAGGGGAGCATGGGCTCCTACTCACTCTGTCAGGAGGCAGTGGCTCTCCTCTTCTCTCCTTTGCAGTGCGCAACAACATGCTTCTGCGAGTGGTATACCTGTCAGGCCAGGATAACTGCTTAGTAGACAGGCTGAGCAGAGTCCTTTGCTCACGCGAGTGGCGCATGAACCCCAGGGTAATGAAGCAGCTCTTCCCCGCTGGGGCAGGCCAATGCTGGACCTGTTTGCCTCCCTGGATAACGCACAGCTACCACGCTTCTGCTCGTGCCATCCGCACCCAGGGAGAGTGGTGGCAGATGCCTTCCTAATCTCGTGGTTGGAGGACCTACTATATGCGTTCCCACCAACCCCTCTGATTGCCAAGACCTTTCCAAGCTCCAGAGCGAGGGGGCGTCAGTCATACTGATTGTACCCAGGTGGCCCAGGCAACCCTGGTTCTCCCTGCTGCTATCCCTGTCGGTGGCACCCCAGTCTCTTTGGGCTGAGCCTCGGACCTTCTATTCCAGGAGGAGGGCTCCCTCCACCCTAACCTGGGTCACTATTGCTAACGGCATGGCTGCTGAAAGGGAAGGAGGTCCTACTGGCCTCTTGGAAACCCTCCACCAGGCGGGCCTACCCCTTTAATTGGAGACTGTTCTTACTTTGGTGTGCAGAGAAGGCGGAGAATCCATTCTCCTGCCACGTGCAACTGGTTCTTCAGTACCTACTGCACCTGTCGCGCATTGGGCTGAAGTCCAACTCAGTGAGGGTGCATCTAGGTGTCATAGCCGCGCACCACCACCCTTTCGAGGGATACCCCTCTCTAGCTAGCCCCTGGTCTCTAGGTTCCTCCGAGGCCTTCTGTTGTCTAAGCCCCCCCTCCCCCCTCCCTCCACCCTTCAGCGGCAGAATGGGAATTCGTGGTGCTCTCCCAGCTTACTAAACTGCCATTTGAGCCCCTGGCCACTTGCTACCTGAGATACCTGTCTTGGAAAGTGGCCATCCTGGTGGCCCTTACATCTGCTCGAAGAGTGAGCGAACTCCTGGCCCTGGTGGCGAACCCATCATATATGAGGTTCTATAAGGACAGGGTGATGCTCCGCACACACCCCAAATTCCTCTTGAAGGTGGGGTCTCCTTTCCACCTCAACCAAGAAGTAGTCCTATCCACCTTCTTCCCGTGGCCTCATGCCGGCAGGGAGGAACTAATTCTTCACACACTAAATTGCAAGTGGGCCCTGTCCTTCTTCTTGCAACAGACTTAGGCCCATCGGCAAGCCCCTCAGCTTTCCGTGTTTTATGACCCCAGTAGACTGGGACTCCCTGTGACTGTGTACTTAGGTGGCAGACTGTATTGCCCTCACCTTTGAGCGAGCTGGTCTATCCCTTTAGCACCGGATCACAGTGCATCACTTGAGGGCGATGGCCACATCAGTGGCCAACCTCTGCTCAGTACCGGTGATGGAGATCTGTAAGGCCACCACATGGTCTCCAATTCATACGTTCGCAGCTCAGTACTGCCTGGAGAGTGAGTCCTGCAGGGACAGTGCCTTTGGCCAGGTGGTACTCCGTAATATTCTTGGGGTGTAGGCAAACTCCTGCCCTCTGACCCTTCTGTGTTCAGGCTACCGGAGTGATAGTGTTGCTGGATTCTAGGATCTTGCAGAGTCTCTCAGTGGGGACTTATCTTCTGCAACTCACAGCCACCCGATTGGTCACTGTTGGTGCTGTCTTGGTTCAGTCCTCGGCAGCCTGGAGCTAGGGAGTCCCATATGCGAGGACTGACTTCCTCCTTGTTCTTGGAGAAAGCATAGTTACTCACCTGTAGCAGGTGTTCTCTGGGAACAGCAGGAATCAGTCCTCACAACCCTCCCTTCTCCTCTGGGAGTTGTCTCTCTACCTTGTTTTATTTTTTATTGTCATCCTGGCTGTCATCTGACTGAGGAAGATGGCACCCTTGGGCAGGAAGGGGGACAACGCATGTGTTGTAGCATTCTTAAAGGCTTTCTTTGAAAGCTGGGGAGATGCTCCACGTGGGCTCTGTTGGCGCCAATGTCACCCATATATGAGGACTGATTTCTGCTGTTCCCGGAAAACACCTATTACAGGTGATTAACTACGCTTTGTCAGCAGACAGGGCAGCAGACAGTGGCCTAGCACCTCCCGTTTCAGGGCCCATGTCAGACTTCTCCTTTATTCAACAAAGCATGGTCCTGGCAGGGCAATGGAAGTCTGGTTTCAGATGCTCCCCGGTTTTAAATACAACCAGAGTCCTGCTCCTTGGCCAAGGATAGCTGGGAGGTGTCAGGTGACTCATGTTTCTAATTTTGAAGCTAGCTCAGAGGAAGAGTCCAGACTAGAGGACAGTACAGTCTCTCCACTGGAAGAAGATTCCCTCATTATTTGCCTATTCAGAAAAGATGGTGGCAGCCTTGATTTTCTCAGGTGGCCTGCTCCCTGCAGCTGTCTGATGCTCCCACTGGAGGCAAAGAACCACAGGGACACCTCACTTTGAGGGGTGTCTGTAAACTTACTAAGGCTTATCTGTTTCCACAGGTCCTTAAGAGTATGGTGTCTTGCTGGCTCCTTGTTGAAGGGCAGTGGAGTCATGAGCAAGCTGTACACCCTTCCTCAGTAGGATTTGGATAAGTGACTGTGTTTTCTGCAGATGGACATGCGTATTCCACCCTCACAAGGCATACAGCCATTCTAATAGAAGGTGAAGCCACTGTCAGAGATCATTTGGATCGCTTCTCAACATGATTTTTTTTTCAACCTCTGCCCTTAACTTCCGAGCAGCAATTTGGGGAGGCTTGATCGCACAAGCCCTTCTCTATTGGTTGCATTTGCTCCCATAAGACAGTGCTGATGGAGTTGGCAGCAGCGTTTTTAGCTGATACCATGTATGATCTTGGCTTTTTAGTGGCTAAGGACATGGCAGTTACTGTAGTGCAAAGGTGGCTTTGGTTTCAACATCGGGTGGCAGATATGGCTTCTAAGTCCCAGTTGTCCAAGCTTGCCTTTAAGGGAAAGCTCCTGTTCAGTGAAGACCTCAAAGCTTGTGAAGGACTTGGCCTTGTCCAAGCCTCAGCATTTCCCGGAAGATAGGACCAGAGGTTTTTGAAGGTGTGCACCTTACTCACCCCTCGCTTTTTCCTTGCCCTTCTTCCCCCCTGGTTCCAGAACGCTCTAGACCCCTGGGACTCCCTGCAGTACCAGCCAGGGAAGCTGGCCTCAGTCCTTTCTTGGGGCCCACAGGCCCAGTGACTTTCTTCTCAAGGCTGAACCCTTCTTGTTTAGAACAATAATGGGGAAAAAGGTCTATTCTGGGGTGCCTCCTTTGGGCAGCCATCTCAGTCTTTGTCACCAGGAATGGGCCTAGGTTACCGCCAATCACTGGATGCTCGACATTATTCGTCACGGTTATGTCCTGGAGCACAAAGAGCCTATTTTAGATGCCTTCATGGTCTCTCCATGTGGTGTCAAGACTGTAAAGGCTGCAGTCCAGTCCACCTTGGAGAAGCTGGTATGACTCTAGGCTGTTGTGCCCATAACCCCCCTCCCCCTCACCCAAAGAAGCAACACAATTACTCCATCTACTTTGTTATACTGAAGAAGGACGGAATCTTCAGATGATCCTTGATCTGAAAGGCGTTAATGCCTCCCTGAATGCCTCTCGCTTCCATATTAAAACACAGAGGTCATTTATTCAAGCAGTTTGGAGCTGGAAGTGGTTCAAATCCACCTGGTCCTGGCAGAAGCTTATTTTTATTTTCATTCAGCAGGATCAGCAGTGGCTTCTGCACTTTGCCATTCTAGGCACTCACTTTCCAGTCCTTGTCTCGACGATTGGGTTATTTGGGCTAAGTCTCTGTCAGAAATGAAGAGGGTTACAGCCAGAGTGGTCCAGTTTCTGGAGGGCCTTGGCTGGCTAGTCCGTCACACGGAAAGTCATCTGGGACCCTCTCAGTTGTTGAAATATCTCGGGACCCTTCTCGACACCTGCACAGTGTAATGTTGCTATTACTCCACAGCTTGAGCTAGTGGAAATAAGCAGCCTGATTCCTTATTCAGTTAGTAAAATGGTGCTTGGGGAAAGCACTGCCTTCTGGGAGTTGACGTTTTTTCACTATTTGAAATAAGGCGAGTTGTGGAGCTCAAGTGTTCAGGCAAATAACAGGATTTTAATTCCCCTTCCCAAACGGTTTTACAAATGGAAAATAAAGAACAAAGCCATACAACTTCTGGCATGAAATAATATAAGAAATGTAACTCAAACAGCTTCTTATATCAGCATCACTATAATCCAACATAAAGAGCACTTCTGTTCCAAAACCTTTGGTGCAGTTTCCTTTGGCTGCTACTGGCAGCTCTCTCTCTCTGCACAGCTTAAACTTATTATACAGGTTTTATCTTCTCAGACACAGACATTGTACAGTCCATTGACTCAATAGGCAGATATTCTACAGATGGCTCAGTTTCCATCGGTTCATACTGACTCTCAGTTGGAAATGTCTGCAATTGCTTACAAGGTGTTTCCAAGCACACACCTGTTCCTTCAGCAATAGACTTTTCCCCGTAGCCTTCTGCTACACACTACTTGTAATTGCCACAGTGTTCACCACATAGAAAGCCCCACCCTTCTGGGTTAATAGCAGAGCACTTCTTAAAAACAGCTTTACTTTTATACCAGTCACTCAGCCTACCTCTTGGCTTCCTTATGAGAGATTCCTTCTGCTTTCCAGGATCAGCTACAGCTGTAAGCCTTGGAGATTCCACGTGCACACAAGTCTGCCTTCTTGGTACATTCCCCGTTTGACTGCCTTTTACCCACGGCAACAAACCTGGGCTGTTTGTACCTTGCTCCTTTGCACGGACTCTCTGCTCGTCTCCTGTGCTGACTTCCCCTTCTGAATTAAAGGTCCGAGAATCCTCTGTTACCATGAATTCCTCTGTGTCTTCACGCTCAAGCAAATCCTCTGTTTCTCGTGACTGCTTTCCTCGTGGCTGTGCTCTCAGCTGGCCTTCCAACTCTGCTTCCAAGTGTGCTTCCAGATCTGCCTCCCCATGTGCTTGCTCCCTTCCTAATGAGCTTCTCTTAAATCTCTGATTTTCTGGGTTTAACCTGACCACTCCTTTCAACAGGTGTCCAGCCTTAGCTCGTGATTGCTGAGCTGAACTGCAGCAGGGGCGTGTTTTCCTCTCCTCTAATCTGCTTTGTTTGTGGTTTCCCTGGAAACCAGGAACCATGTGCACTTGTTTACTTTCCTTAACTGAAGCTGAATCCTGCACTTTATCACTCTCTAAGGGATCTGAGGGACCTTCTACACCACAACAGGCAGGGTCCTTTTTAACCTTAGAGAATGGCCAATTTTATGTTCTCTAGAGGCTAGAGTAGCAGACTTGGAAAACATAAGAAAGACAGAGAGGTACATAGACGAGACCTACAGGGATATAGTCCTGAAGTCCCACCTCCAGTCTGGCAGCATCCCTGTTGCCATGGAGGAGAGAGGTCACGTGACAGGAGAGCATCACCCTGGTGTGGCAGGAAGTGATCCTGTAACTAGGACCTGTCCTCCAGGTGACGTAAAACCCTCTCGCACCGAGGAAGTTTCTCTAGGGCCATGTGCCCATGAGGGAAAGGTTAGCACAGCCGTTATAGTTGGTGATTCGATCATTAGGCATGTAGATAGCTGGGTGGCTGGTGGACGTGAGGATCGCCTGGTAACATGCCTGCCTGGTGCGAAGGTAGCGGACCTCACGCTCCACCTAGATAAGGTCTTAGATAGTCCTGGGGAGGAGTCTGCTGTCTTGGTACATGTCGGTACCAATGACATAGGAAAATGTGGTAGGGAGGTTCTGGAGGCTAAATTTAGGCTTTTAGGTAGGAAGTTGAAATCCAGAACTTCCAGGGTAGCGTTCTCCGAAATGCTTCCCGTTCCACGTGCAGGACCCAAAAGGCAGGCAGAGCTCCGGAGTCTCAATGCGTGGATGAGACAATGGTACAGAGATGAGGGGGTTGGATTTGTTAGGAACTGGGGTACATTCTGGGGAAAGGAGGGGCTCTTCTGAAGGAATGGGCTTCACCTTAACCGGGATGGAACCAGGCTGCTGGCATTAACCTTTAAAAAGGAGATAGAGCAGCTTTTAAACTAGATAATAGGGGAAAGCCGACAGTCGCCCAAGCGCAGATGGTTCGGAATAATGTATCCTTGAAGGATACTACCAAAAGCAGAGAGGTTCCAAAAAAGAGTAAAGTAGTCCAAATGCCCTCGAGTATGGAGCAAACAGAGCTTAAAGATCCCAAATTACCCATGTCTACCAATAGCCAAATTAATATGAATAAAATACTGTCTCTAGAATGCTTGTATGCAAATGCTATAAGTCTAAAAAATAAGATGGGAAAGTTAGAATATATAGCACTAAATGAGAGGTTAGATGTGATTGGAATATCAGAGACATGGTGGAAGGAGGACAACCAGTGGGACACTGATACCTGGGTACAAACTATATCGTAATGATAGAGCTGATCAAATTGGTGGAGGGGTTGCGCTCTATGTTAGAGAAGGGCATTGAGTCAGAAAGGATTAAAGTTTTGCAGGAAACAAAATTTGCTGTAGAATCTCTATGCATTGAAATTCCATGTAAAAAGGGGAAGGCGATGGCGGTGGGGTTGTACTATCGACCGCCTGGCCAGAATGAACAAATGGATGATGAAATGCTCAAAGAAATCAAGGAAGCTAACAAAAGTTACAGCGCGGTAATAATAATGGGCGATTTCAATTACCCCGGTATCGACTGGGTCAGTGTCACGGCAGTACATGCTAGGGAGATAAAGTTCCTAGATGACATAAATGACTGCTTCTCCAGGACCAAGCAGGAAGTGAGTCCTCACTGATGGGTGACGTCGGCGCCGACGGAGCCCTCGCGGAGCAATTTCCCCAACTTTCGAAGAAAGCCTTTGGGAATTGCAGCGCGCATGCGCGGTCCCCTTCCCGCCCAAGGGTGCCATCTTGCTCAGTCTTCTTTTTTCCGCGGAGCCCTACAGACGTAGTTTGTGATCACCGCTGAAAAAGTTGATTTTTTTCGTTCTGTTTTCTCGGTTCGACGCCGTGTCCTTTTCCCGCCCGGCCTCGATACTCCGGTGTCGAGTCCGTTCACTATTTTTCGGTTTTTGTCCTTCGTGACTGGCGTTCCCGCCACTTTTTTCTTTTTCTCTGGCAGCCCAGTCTTTTGACCTCGCAGGGGCCCTTTTTCCCCCGATGGCTGCCAGCGGGTTTAAAAAGTGTGATCGGTGTACAAGGCTTATGTCTCTTACCGACACACACGACTGCTGCCTCCGCTGTCTCGGACCCAATCATGACCCGATGATTTGTGGTCCGTGTACCAAAATGTCCTTGAAGGCATTGAGGAGTCGGCAGTCTCAAAAGGAGCAAATCTTCTCTGACTCCGCGTCCGGCCGGGCCCAGACCTCGTCAGAGGCTTCGACGTCTCGTGACTCCGGCCCCGAGCGTCGTCGGAGCTCCTCTGAGAGGGGTCTCTCGCCCGGGAACATCGTCAGAAGAAGAAACCCGTGAGGGCGGCGTCGGAGGACGCTCCTGGTTCCTCACGGGCCAGGTCCCATAGCCCCGATAGCCGCCCCGGGTCCTCGGAGTCGGAGAGGCCTTCGAAGCATCCTCGTTTCGAAGTGGAGTCTCCTGGACACGTGAGTACTGTAGTCCTCGTGGACTCGCCTCCGAAGGAGCCGACGTTGGGCCCCGAGTCGGGGGCTGCTGGGTCTCCTGAGCTTGGACTCAGACTGGCGGCCTTGGAGAGCAGTTTCGCTGCCTTCTTGGACCAGCAGCGGGCATTGATCGCTGACCTCGCCGGTGCATCTGCCCCGACCACCGGGACGTCGATGTCCAAGTCGACCCCGGAGGCCGAGCCGATCCTCGAGTCCATGTGGGCTCGAGTCGATCCTCTGCCACGGTCTCCCTCGGCCTCCCGTTCGGTTCCGAGGTCGTCGACGCTGGCCTCGGCGTCGGGGTGGAGGTCCTCAGCGGCCGCCCCAACGGAGCCGCTCGATTCCTCTTCGGAGGAGTCGGGCTGGGACACGGAGGAGGACGAGTCATCCGGTTCTTTTCAGACTCGGTGCGTCCCCTCCGACTCGCCCGAGTCTGACCTCGGAGACGGTCCCCCCCGGAGGATACCCGGTTCTCGGACTTCGTGAGGGATATGGCCAAGGCTTTGGCCTTCCCCGCGGATCCCGAGGAGGAGCCTTGAGCCGAAGAGCTCGAGGCCCTCCAGTATGACTCTCCCCCGAAGGAGAGCTTTACTGTACCGGTTCCTCCGATGCTGGAACGACTTCTCTTCCGCATGTGGGAGAACCCGGCATAGACGCCGGTGTTAAGCAAGCGGGTCGATTCCATGTATCGAGTCCGCAAGAGCCCCGGGTTCCAGAAGGCACAACTACCGCACCATTCCATGGTGGTGGAATCGGCCATGCATCGACTCAAGAGTCAAAAGATGCACTCCTCGGTGCCTCCCGGCAAGGAGGCCCGGAACCTGGATGCCCTCGGTAGGAAGTGCTTCCAGGGCTCTATGCTTGCTTGTCGAGTCCAGACATACCAGCTCTACATGGGCATGTATTTCCGAGACCTGGCAAAGGAAATTGCCGGGTTCTCTGCTGGTCTCTCCGAGGAACCTTTGCAGAGGTTCCAGGCCTTGTCCACTGGTATTCGAGAGTGCTCGAAATTTATTTCTCGAGCAGCCTACGATAGCTTTGAAGCATCGGCTCGAGTAGCCGGGGCAGGCATTGGTGCCCGCCGGCAGGCTTGGCTTCAGTCATCCGACCTCGAGCCATGGGTGCAGGACAAGTTGGTCGATGTCCCCTGCAGAGGTGAGAACCTCTTTGGCAAGCCCATGGCTGAAAAGGCTGCGCAACTCAAGACAGAGACTCTAACCAGGACTCGCCTGTCCAGAAAGACCTCTGCCCCTTCACAGAAGAGGAAGGGCTCGGGGAAAAAGCCCTTTTACCCGAGGAAGGTGTCTGCCTATAAACAACATCACCCACAATATCAAACCTCAGCAGCTCCCCATCAGGGTCAGCAGGCTAAGGGACAGGGTAATGGGCCCCGTAGGCAGAAGGCCCCCAAGCCCACTACTCAGGCCCCTGCTCAGCAGGGTGGGGGTTTTTGACTCCGTAAGCATAGCCTCTTCCCCCCCCGCTGGCTTCTCTCAGCACGGGAGGCCGGCTGGCCCACTTTGCCCACAGGTGGTCAGCCGTAACATCAGATACATGGGTGCTTCAGGTAGTTCAAAAGGGCTACCTTTTGTATTTTCACCAGGTACCTCCCTCCTACTTTCCAGGGGAGCCCCCAAGGACCCCTCTGCACAGGGACTTACTCCTTCAGGAGTTAGCAAGTCGTCTTCAGGAACAGGCTGTGGAACCGGTGCCCCACCACCTGAAAGGTCACGGCTTTTATTCCAGGTACTTTCTGATACCAAAAAGAACAGGAGGCCTCAGACCCATCCTGGACTTGCGCAACCTCAACAAGTTCCTGCAAAGGGAAAAGTTCAAGATGCTTACCCTTGGAATCCTGCTGCCCCTACTTCCAGCGGGGAGATTGGCTATGCTCATTGGATCTAAAGGATGCTTATACTCACATCCTTATCCATCCGGACCACAGACAATATGTACGATTTGTTGTGGAAGGAAATCATTATCAGTACAGGGTACTGCCCTTTGGCCTGTCCTCCGCTCCCAGGGTGTTCACCAAATGCCTGGCAGTGGTGGCAGCCTTCCTGAGGCTTCAAGGCCTGTTTGTCTTTCCCTACCTGGACGACTGGCTCATCCGGGCACAGTCTTCCCTGGAGGTCACTCAGGCCAATCGTCGCACTGTAGCTCTGCTTCAGCACTTGGGGTTTGTCATAAACTTCGCAAAGTCCACTTTGCTCCCCTCTCAGGATCTAGAATTCATAGGAGCACGGTTGGACACTCTGCAGGCTCGTGCCTTCTTGCCTCTGGAACGGGCCAACCGGCTCGCAGCTCTGGCCAGCAGTTTTCATAGCTCTTCCCTGGTCTCGGCCAGGCAATTCCTACGGCTGCTCGGCCATATGGCTTCCACGGTCCATGTCACTCCGAATGCCTGTCTACATATGAGGCCTGCTCAGTGGAGCCTTCGCACTCAATGGCATCAAGCCACAGGGAGCCTTGCGGACTTAGTACGGATCTCCGACCGCCTGGTCTCCTCTCTGCAATGGTGGCTTCATCTGCAAAATCTGCTTCTCGGCATGACTTTTCAGTCTCCTCCACCTTCCCAAGTGCTGACGACAGATGCCTCTCTCCTGGGATGGGGAGCACATTGCCAAGGGACATGTACTCAAGGCCTTTGGACCCCTTGGGAAGCTACTCAGCAGATAAACTTCCTGGAGCTCAGGGCGATCCGCCTAGCTCTGCGGACCTTCTCTCATCTCACCTCTCATCGGTCTGTACTAGTCCAGACGGACAATCAGGTTGCCATGTTCTATGTCAACAAACAGGGGGGCACCGGCTCCCCCCTCCTATGTCAGGAGGCTCGGAGACTGTGCTCTTGGGCAGTCGAACATGGCATCCTGCTCAAAGCGGTTTACCTGCCCGGACAGGAAAATTACCTGGCCGACAAACTGAGCAGGATTCTGCAGCCACACGAGTGGAGATTGGACCCGCTGGTTGTTCAGCGGATCTTCCTCCGGTGGGGCCTCCCCACCATGGATCTTTTTGCCAGTCCTCTGAACCGGCAACTTCCCAGGTTCTGCTCCAGGCACCCGCTCAGAGTAGCGGCAGATGCTTTCCTCATTCCGTGGTCCATGGGCCTACTGTATGCCTTTCCTCCCACGCCACTCGTGTCCAGGACGCTTTTCAAGGTTCTCCGGGACAGGGCCTCGGTAATCCTGGTAGCGCCCAGATGGCCGAGACAGCCCTGGTTCCCACTCCTGCTACAGCTGGCAGTGGACACTCCCCTTCCTCTGGGGTTTCAGCCCGATCTCCTGACTCAGGATCAAGGCACTCTCCTGCACCCCAACCTCCGGGCCCTTCACCTGATGGCCTGGCTGCTGAAAGGGTAGTTCTAGCTCCGCTGCTCCTCCCTCCGGAGGTGGAAGATGTCGTCCTTGCCTCTAGGCATCCGTCCACCCGGAAGTCTTACGCCCTTAAATGGCGTCGCTTCTCTGTGTGGTGGTCTCAGCAATCTGAGAACCCCTTCTCCTGCTTGGTATCGGTGATTCTGCAATACTTGCTTCACCTTTCCAATCTCGGCCTCAAGTCCAACTCTGTAAGAGTCCACCTCAGTGCTCTCTCTGCACATCATTCGCCGGTGGACGGCAGGCCTCTTTCCGCACACCCCTTGGTGGCGCGTTTTCTCAGAGGCCTCCTTCTGCTTAAGCCTCCCTTGCGCCCCCCAGCCCCTGACTGGGATCTCAATGTGGTCTTGCAGCGGATTGCCTGTCCGCCTTTTGAACCTATGGCTACCTGCCCTCTTCGTTTCCTTTCTTGGAAAACTCTCTTCTTGGTAGCCCTTACCTCCACTAGGCGCGTTGGTGAACTGCAAGCCCTAGTGTCTGAGCCTCCTTACACTAGGTTCTACCCTAATAGGGTAGTCTTACGGACTCACCCAAAGTTTCTTCCAAAAGTGGTTTCCCCTTTTCATCTCAACCAAGAGGTGGTTCTTCCAACCTTCTTTCCCAGGCCGCATACCAGCCGGGCTGAGACAGTTCTGCATACCCTGGACTGTAGGAGGGCCTTATCCTTCTACCTTGACCGTATGCGGGAGCATAGAAAGGCTGTTCAGCTTTTCGTTTCTTTTGACCCCAATAGGTTGGGGGTGCCTGTCTCCAAGCGTACTTTGTCCATCTGTGTAGCTGACTGTATCGCCTGGGCTTATGGGGCAGCCGGCCTCTCCTTAGAGAGTCGAGTCACGGCTCACCGTGTCAGGGCGAAGGCTGCATCAGTGGCTCATCTCCGCTCTGTTCCGTTGGCAGACATATGCCGGGCCGCTACTTGGTCTTCAAGCCAGACTTTTGCGGCTCATTACTGCCTGGAGAGGGAGTCCCGCAGGGACAGTGCTTTCGGACAGGCAGTCCTCCACAATCTCTTTGAGGTTTAGGCAACTCCTACCCTCCGGCCCTGGTGTTGGGCTACTGGCCGGAAGCGTATTCAGAGAAGATTCCTTACTTCTGTACTGCTGAGCTAGAGGGAGCTCATTTTTTCTGCTTGAGGTCTCCGGTAGCCTTAAGCTTGGGAGTCCCATCAGTGAGGACTGACTTCCTGCTTGGTCCTGGAGAAAGAGTAGTTACTCACCTGTAACAGGTGTTCTCCAGGAGCAGCAGGAATCAGTCCTCACAACCCTCCCTCCAACCCTCGGAGTTGCAGTCATTCTTATCCATTGTTTTGCTAACTTTTTTGCTATCTTTTCGCTATGTCATCAGACTGAGCAAGATGGCACCCTTGGGCGGGAAGGGGACCGCGCATGCGCGCTGCAATTCCCAAAGGCTTTCTTCGAAAGCTGGGGAAATTGCTCCGCGAGGGCTCCGTCGGCGCCGACGTCACCCATCAGTGAGGACTGATTCCTGCTGCTCCTGGAGAACACCTATTACAGGTGAGTAACTATTCTTTCTTGGAGCAGCTGGTCCATGAACCGACGAGAGGGGAAGCCATATTAGACCTAGTCCTTAGTGGAACACCAGATCTAGTGCAAGAGATAAGGGTGTTGGGGCCACTTGGCAATAGTGATCATAGCATGATCGCCTTTGATTTAATTAGTGGAGGAGGGATAGTAAAGAAATCCACAGTACTACCTTTTAACTTTCGAAAGGGAGACTATGATAAAATGCGAAAAATAGTTAAGAAAAAAACTAAAAGGAGCAGTTGCAAATGTTAGACTTACATTAAGCTTGGGAGTTGTTGAAAAATACTATCTTGGATGCCCAGACCAGCTGTATTCCACGCTTTAAGAAAAGTGGAAGGAAGTCCAAAAAACTGCCAGCATGGTTTAAAGGTGAGGTCAGAGAGGCTGTTGCCAAGAAAGCATCTTTCAGGAAATGGAAAAAAGAGCCAAACTATGAAACCTGGAAACAGCACAAGCACTGGCAGGTCAAATGCAAGGCATTGATAAAGAAGGCAAAGAGAGAATTTGAGAAGAAGCTTGCTGCGGAAGCAAAAACGCGAAATAAAGATTTTTTTCAAGTACATTCGTAGCAAGAAACCTGTGAGAGAGTCAGTTGGACCATTAGATGATAGAGGAGTTAAAGGGGCACTAAGAGGCGACAAGGCGATAGCAGAGAGACTGAATGAATTCTTTGCTTCGGTCTTTACTGAGGAAGATGTAGGGATGTTACCCATGACTGAAGTGGTATTTAAAGGTGCGGAAGAATTGAAGGAAATATCGATACATCGGGAAGATGTATTACAACTATTAGATAAACTGAAGAGTAGCAAATCACCTGGGCCGGATGGTATACATCCAAGGGTGTTGAAAGAACTGAAGTATGAGATTGCAGACCTGCTATTAGTAATCTGTGAACTATCATTAAAATCATCTCTAATACCTGAAGATTGGCGGATCGCCAATGTAACACCAATTTTTAAAAAGGGTTAGAGGGGTGATCCGGGAAAGCTCCCCTCAATTCCTGCTTAGCCGCTATTTCTGATTGGATGACCAATAACTGTCTGCATCTCAATCCCTCAAAGACCACAGCTATCTGGTTCCTGCACGGTCATCAGCCCCCCTCCATCGCCCCCTCTTTCCCTGCCACTCCTATTTCTATGGTTTCCACCTTTCGGTATCTTGGGGGGTACTCTTCAACTCTGATCTTACTTTCTCTGCCCATGTTTCTCATGTCTCCAAAACCTCCTTTTTCTATCTCAGGCAAATCCGCGCCGTTCGCCCCTTCCTCTCTCCCTCCGCTCTTGCTACCTTGCTGTTGGCTCTTGTTATCTCCCGTATTGACTTCGCTAACTCCATTCTCTCTGGCCTCTCTAAACTCCAACTCTCACGTCTTCAACGAATCCAGAACACCGCTGCCCGTCTCGTGTCCTCCTCTTCCCCTAGGGACCATGTCACACCCCTCCTCTACCGTCTCCATTGGCTTCCCATTTCCTTTCGTATCCAGTTCAAACTTCTCACCCTCGTTCACAAGGCTCTTCATACCTCCACACCACAATACCTGGTCGATCTCATTCACTTCCACACCCCCCGGCACACCCTCCGCTCCTTCCACCTCAACCGCCTCACTCTACCTCCCCCCTCACTTGCTCACCTTCAATCCACCCGCTCCTCAGCCTTCTTCTTCATAGGTCCGGCCCTTTGGAACTCCCTTCCCTCTACCCTCCGACTGGAACCCCATCACCCTACCTTTAAACACGTCCTAAAAACCCACCTCTTTTCCCTTGCCTTTGATCCCCCTCCCCTCTAGCCTTTACCCTTTCCCTATGCTGACCTTCCTCTTTCATTCTTTACCTTCCTATCCTTTATTAAGTTGTAACTATCTTTTCCTTTTCCGGCCATGTGCCTACTGTAACAAAGATTTATTTTATTGTAAACCGCTCTGTTTATCTCTGAAGGGCGGTCAATCAAGCCAATAAACATAAACATACAGACCGGTGAGCCTCACGTCAGTACCGGGAAAAATGGTAGAAACCATCATAAAGAATAAAATTACTCAGCATGTAGATAGTCATGGCCTAATGGGAGACAGCCAACATGGCTTTAGACAAGGAAGATCTTGTTTTACTAATCTGTTATGTTTTTTTGAACGTGTGAATAAACAGGTGGACAAAGGTGAGTCGGTTGATATTGTGTATCTGGACTTTCAGAAAGCCTTTGACAAGGTCCCTCATCAGAGACGTTTGGCAAAACTAAAAAGTCATGGGATAGGAGGCAGTGTACTACTGTGGATCAAGATCTGGTTAAAAGATAGAAAGCAGAGGGTTGGGCTAAATGGCCAGTTTTCCCAATGGAAAAAGGTGAATAGTGGTGTACCCCAGGGATCTGTGCTGGGTCCGCTGCTTTTTGACATATTCATAAATGACCTGGAAGGTGGAATAACGAGTGAGGTTATCAAATTTGCAGATGACACAAAACTATTTAAAGTTGTTAAAACCCAAGAGGATTGTGGAAAATTGCAAGAGGATCTTGATAAATTGGAAGACTGGGCATCAAAATGGCAGATGAAATTTAATGTGGACAAGTGCAAAGTTATGCACCTAGGGAAGAACAACCCAAACTATGGTTGCACGATGCAAGGTTCCACATTAGTAACCACCACCCAGGAAAAAAATTTAGGCGTCATTGTGAATAACATGTTAAAACCCTCGACCCAGTGTGCAGCGGCAGCCAAGAGAGCAAATAGAATGCTAGGTATCATAAGGAAAGGAATGGAAACTAAAACAAAAGATATTATAATGCCTCTATACCGTTCCATGGTGAGACCGCACCTTGAATATTGTGTGCAATTCTGGTCGCCGTATCTTAAAAAGGATATAGCATTATTAGAAAAGGTTCAGAGAAGAGCCACCAAAATGGTAAAGGGGATGGAAGGATACTCCTATGAAGAAAGGCTAAAAAGGTTAGGGCTCTTTAACCTGGAAAAGAGATGGCTGAGGGGAGATATGATAGAACTCTATAAATTAATGAACGGAGTGGAACGGGTAAACGTAGATCGACTGTTTACGTTATCAGAATATAGGAAGACTAGGGGACATGCAATGAAGCTACAGGGTAAACTATTTAAGACTAATAAAAGAAAATATTTTTTCACTCAACGTGTAATCAAAGTCTGGAATTTGTTACCGGAGGATGTAGTAAAGGCTGTTAGTGTAGCCAGGTTTAAAAAAGGTTTGGACAAGTTCCTGGAGGAAAGGCCCATAAACCATTATTAAGAAGGGACCCAGGATATCAATGCTTGACCTAGTACAAGCATTGCAGAACCTGTGTCTTTTGGGGAAACTGCTAGGTACGTATGACCTAGATTGGCCACTGTTGGAAACAGGATACTGGGCTTGATGGACCTTGGTCTGACCCAGTATGGCATATCTTATGTTCTTATGTTTCTGGTACAACTGATGGCCTTCCGACAGCAACGGGTTCCCAAGGCTCAGGACTGTCTTCATCTCCTGGGTTCAGTGGCAGCCACTATAGTTAGTCTGTTGGACAAGGGTTCAGATGAGTGCTCCGTGAACATTGTCATCACTTTGGGTGTCTCGTTCACAAGACTTCCAAATCAGGCTTCCCCTTCTACCATCGGTAGCATTCAGTCTGTTAAGGTAGGCCATCTCGCCAATCTGAGCAAGGACTGCTCCTGGACAACCCTCAATGACTCTTCATGATACCTGATTTGAATGGGGGGGCTCATTGTGAGACATAATCTGCTCAAGGACACTGGACCAGTCGTGAATCAGCTTGGCCCATCAATTACCTGGAGGCTTGGGCCATTCACTTAGCCCTTTGGCGCTTTTGCCACCTGGTCAGTGGCCAAGTGGTCTGGGTCTTCTTGAACAATGCCACGTCAGTAATGTATATCAGCAACCAGGAGGGCGGCCCTAGAAATGGTGGTCCTGTTTCCATGAGCAGAGCAGAATCTTCGTGGTGCTTTCAGCACAACACATTGTAGATGTAGAGGTGGATTATCTCAGTTGCCACACTTTTGATCCTGGGGAGTGGGAATTGGCCCTGTCAGCGTTCCAGCGTATACTGGATTGGTGGGGTCGTCCCTGGATGAACATGATTGCATTCCTGTCCAATGCCAAGGAGGAAGATTGGCTGCAAGGACATTGATGCCCTGGTTCAGCCTTGCCTTAAGCTTTTTCTGGACATCTATCCATCATGGCATCTTGTAGAGTGGGTGAATCTGCCAGATAGAGCATCACCCAGGCCTGTGATTCTGGTGGCACTTGATTGGCCACAGAGGCCTTGGTTTGGAAATCTGATGCAACTCTTAGAGGTGCTTCCCCTGCGTCCCTGCAGATCAGGGGCCGTTCTGTTGGATGATCTGGCGGTACTTAGTACTTAAAGGCTATTAGTCAGCGGTGGTCTCTACTCTTGAAGGTGCAGCATGTTTCCACCTCCCTATCCTATGTGTGGGTTTGGTTTCTTTGAGGGCTGGTGTCATGAGCACCACTTGGCTGCCTAAAAGGTGGAATTGCCATCCTTGCTCGTCTTCCTGCAGGACAGCTATGTTCTCTGGAGTTGAATGACGCCTCTACCAATATCCAGATATATACCAGTCCGATAGAGTATCTAATATTCGTTGTGGGAAAACAGAATTCTCCGGGAACAAAACAGGAAGTCAGTCCTCACATATGGGTGATGTCAGCACCGACGGAACCCACGTGGAAGCATCTCCCCAGCTTTCAAAGAAAGCTTTTGTGAGATGCACCACGCATGTGTGGTCCACTTTCCGTCCAAGGATGCCATCTTGCTTCTGTCTGCTTTTTTTTCACAGAACCCATAGGACGCTGTCCAGTTTTCCTCAGAAAAGGTTTGATTTTTATTGTTGTGTTTCTCCTGTTGCATATCAGTTCCTTCCTGTCCCCAAGACAGCTCACCTCAGTGTCACTCCTCGGATTCATCTATTAGTTTTTTGTTTTTTCATCAAGGTGCTCCTTGACCGGCATTCTTGCCCTTTTCCAGCTGAAGGCCTCTGACCCCCTTTTTCTGATGGCCTCCAGCAGTTTTAAAAAGTGTGACTGGTGTGGCAAAATGATGTCGCTCAGTAACCTACCCATCTGCTGCCTCTGATGTCTTGGCCTGGAGCACAACGACTCAGACTGCAAACTCTGCAGAACCATGACCTCAAAGTTCTTGAAGAGCCGCCATCAGCAGCAGATAAGTTTCTTTCAGAAATCCGATTCCGTGCCGGAGTCTCCGGTGACACCACAATCCAGGATCCTTTTGGTGCCCTGCAAAGTCAGAGCCTCTTCGGAATCCCGCAGCCATGGTTCCTCCGAGCAGAAATCCCCGTAGGTGGAGCACAAGAAGAAGAAATCCTCAGACTGCCTCGGAGGACAGATTCGGGAAGAAAGGGAAATCTTACCCCAGGACCCACAGTCCCAGGCGTGAGTCTGAGGAGTTGGGGTAGGACTGGCCCGCCAAACTGCCATATAAGGAGTCATCACCTGCCGATTGGCCTCGGGCCTCTGAGACCATCCTCATCGAGGACTCCCCCCTCGACAGTACCAACTCCAGGCCCGAAACTCTTGGTGCCCGCTTCAAAGACTGCGGAGCCAACTGGTATGGAGACCAGAATGGCAGCCCTAGAGAACAGTATATCTGTCTTAGTGGCCATGCAGTGGGCATTCATGTCTGGCTTTGTCAGGTTCATCCACCCCAACGATGGGACCTTGATATCAAGGGCTTCCCCAGATGTTGAGCTGGTCCTCAAGCACCATGGGCCTCGAGAGAGCCCCCAGACCTGGACGAGGTCCCGCTTCAAACCGATGATCCCCCAGAGGTCACGGACTGCTGAGAGCGGCCCTCGACCAAGGTGATTGCACGGCATCGGACTCTTACTCGGAATTTTGAGTCTGAATGGGAGACTGAGGACGAAGAGTCCCCAGACATGAGGCAGCACCATGATGTGCCCTCAGACCCGTCTCCCCCGATGACCCGATGCCGCTCCACTCCCGAGGATGTTGCATTCTTCAATTTTGTGCAGGACATGGCCAAGGCCCTCGCCATTAAGACTGAGGCTGAGGAGAATCCTTACACTGAGGAATTGGAGATACTCCAATATGAGGCACCCCTAAAGGAAACCCTTAGGATCCTGTTGTCCTTGATTCTCAACCGCCGCCACCACCAAATGTGGGAAACACTGGCATCTGAACCAATTGTTACCCAGTACATGGCGTCAAGGCACCTGCTATGCCGAAGCCCTGGGTTCCAAAAGACTAAGCTTCCCCGCAACTCCATGGTTGTGGAGTTGGCAGTGCGCCGGCTCAAGAGCTAAAAGACCCATTTGTTGGTGCCACACGGCAGGAAGGCAAACTAGACGAACATCAGTATGGTTTTCGTCCTTACAATGGAGTTGAAACGCTACTCACGGTCCTAATTGACAGACTCACACGAGGTATTGACGATACTAAACAAGCCTTTCTCTTATTTCTTGACATTACTGCAACCTTCGACAGCATAAATCATCACGTAATGCGAACCAGACTCCAGCAGATAGGGATCAATGAAACGGTTCTAAAATGGTTTTCCTCATACCTATCTGACAGAACGCAACAGGTGAGACTTGAACAGCAAATATCAGAACCCGACAAACAAGAAGAAGGTTCTGCTCTTTCGGCCTTACTTTTTAATATTCATCTTCAACCCATTTGCTCCATTTTTAAAAAATTCCGGGTAAATTATATTTACACGGATGATTTAATGATATATCTTCCGTTTAATATCTCAAACCCATCAATTCAACAACTTACTGATTGCTTTTCTGAAATAATGGAATTGCTTGAAAACCATAACCTCAAGATAAACTTTATAAAAACAGAAGCCATGTATGTAACTAGAAACCAGAGCTTTCCCCCCCCCCCAACATCGATTAGGATTCAAGATACAAACATTTCAGTCCAAAAATGAGGTGAAATACTTATGAGTAATCATTGATCGCACCCTTAGCATGACATCTCATATAAAACAAACAACTAAAAAGATATTTTATAAGCTCAAATTGCTAAAACAACTCTGCCCACTGCTCCACCACCATGACTTCAAATCTGTCATCCATTCAATTATTACACTTCACTTTGACTTCGCCAACACTACTCTACAAGGCATCACAAAACAGACCTTAAGACAACTCCAACTAGCACAAAATGTGGTAGCTAGGATTACTATGAATGCCAACCCAATGGAACACATCACCCCAAGACTGTATGCCCTACATTGGCTCCCCTTCCAGAGCCGCATAAACTACAAAATACTTGCATCGACTTTCAAATTAATCAATGATATTGCCCCTTCATACCTATCCACACTCATCACAAAGGAAACTTGCAGTCACATTCAACGGAACGGGAACAAAAATAAACTTGCCATACCAATTGATTTCAGGAAATCCAGAAGGATAACAAACAACAAAGCATTCTCCCACATCGCCCCTAACCTTTGGAACGCTCTCCTAGACAACCTAAGAGAATTAAATGACCTCCACACGTTACGCAAAAAACTTAACTCATTGATTTACCCTTCATTTTGGCACACAATATGAACACAATACTTCTGATACCACACCTCCATCCTCCTAAAACTTACCAATAGCATTTTCACTCTACTTCACATCCAGAGTTACATATAGTTTTTGTTAAGAATTCTTCACTGTTTAGCTATAACAACTATGTTAATGTATAAAGTTCTATAATGTTCTATGTAACTGAATACGTACCTGTTATTGTACTATTCAAATTGTTTTTTGTAAACCATGTTTGATCTTCTGGAAAATGCGGTATAGAAATTTTAAATAAAAAAAAGCCTGAACCCTTGACGCCCTTGGTCAGAAGGCCTTTCAGGGCTCGATGCTGTTATGCCAGATCCAGTCCTACCAGCTCTACATCTGCATGTACCTGAAGGAACTGTCGAGGGAGCTTGGTGGATTCTCAGCAGGCCTTGACGGGGAACCCCTACAGAGGTTCAAGACCCTAACCTCAGAAGTAAAGGAATGCTTGAAGTTTTTGTCTCAGGCAGCTTACGATGGCTTCGAGTCATTGGCCAGAGTTGCCCGCCGCAGGCATCGGGGCTCCCATGCCAGGCATGGCTGCTGTCATCTAACCTAGAACAGTGGGTGCAGAACCAACTGATAGGTTTTCACCTATGCAGGGGACATCTATATGGGAAACGCATGGTGGATAAGGCAGCAGAGATAGAGACCGAGTATGTGACAAGAGCCAGGCTCTCAAAGACCTCCGTGCACCCTCTGAAGAAAGCACTAGGGAAAAAGCCCTCCTTACTGAGGAAAAAAGGAGGCTTCAGTGGTACTCCGCACTTCCAGGCCTTCTTGGCCCCTCAACAGGCCAGCAACAAAAAGGACAGGGGCACTGTCCCAGGAAACAAAAGCCACTAAGTTCCAGGTACTGGCCCCGGCCCAGGCTGTGGGGAGCTTTTGACTGCCTGGACACGACCCCTTTACCCCCAGGAGGTCCTCTGCTGCCCTCAGATGGACAGCCATCATCACTGACATCTGGATGCTACAGGTGGTCAAGGAGGGCTATCTCCTCCATCAACATTGGTCGCCACCCACGTACTTCCCAGGGGAGCCCACCAGGCCTCTCCTTCACCAGATCCTGCTCCTCATCGAGCTGGCAGGCCTAATCAAGGACAAAGCAGTTGAGCCAGTGCTAAAACATCTCTGGCGCACAGGCTTCTATTCCAGATACTTCCTCATCCCCAAGAGGACGGGGGGGGGGGGGGGGGGCGCCCCAGGCCCATCCTGGACCTGCGAGACTCAACAGGTTTCTGGGCAGGGAAAAGTTCAAGATGCTTTCCCTTGAGACACTTCTGCCATTCCTCCAGCAGGGAGACTGGCTATGCTCCTTAGACCTAAAGGATGCCTACACTTGCATCCTAGTCCATTCCAGCCATAAAGTACCTCCAGTTCGTGTTGCGAAGACAGCACTACCAATACAGGGTGCTGCCTTTTGGTCTGGCCTCGTCACCAAGGGTCTTCACAAACTGCCTTGTGGTGGTTGCAGCCCAAGGGGCCTCTGTCTTCCCCTATCTGGATGACTGGCTCATAAAGGAGCACATGGCTGCAGAGGCACAATTCACCACCGGTTGCAGCATCAATGCCCTGCAGCACCTGGGGTTTGTCATAAACTATCCCAAGTCTTACCTCACTCTGCCCAGCGCCTAGAGTTCATAGGGGTGCAACTAGAAACACTCCATGCAAAAGCCTTCCTCCCTTAGGAGAGATCAGAATACCTCAAGGAGCTAGCCGCAGGGGTACACAGATGCCGAACGCTACCTGCCCGGCTCCTACTCTGCCTATTGGGACACATGGCCTCCACGGTTCATGTGACCCCATATGCCCACCTGTACATGAGGGCAGTCCAGTGGTGCCTCCGCTTTCGGTGGACTCAAGCCACAGGCAGACTCGGGGACAGAGTGAAGGTGATCCGTCAATTGACACACTCCCTTGGATGGTGGCAGAATCCATGCCGCCTTCATGCCCTTCCAGGTACCCAACCCCTAGGAGGTCCTCACCACGGATGCCTTTTTAATGAGCTGGGGAGCACATTGTGGGAGCCTCCAGACACAAGGCTGCTAGTCCCAGGAGGAATTCCGGTTGCAAATCAACCCGCTGGAACTCCGGACAATATACCTAGTCCTGCAAGCCTTCTGCCACCAACTTCAACACCGCTCGTTGCTGATCTAGACCGAAAATCAGGTCTCAGTGCTCTACATGAACAAACAGGGAGGTACAGGGTTGTACCTCCTCTGCCAGGAGGCGGTAGCCTTCTGCTCCCTACGCTGCAGGTAGGAGGTACACCACCCTTAGGAGCATCCCTCTGGGGCAGGGAGGTGCCCTGGTGGACAAATTGAGCATGGTCCTCCAGCCGCACAAGTGGTGCCTGGATCCAGCAGTAGCCTCATGGCTATTCCATCGCTAGGGCGTCCCATTGATGGACCGGTTCGCCAGCCTAGACAGCACAAGGTTACCCGATTCTGCTCATGCCAGCCACACCCATCCCGGATGGCAGCATATGCGTTCCTTATCCTGTGGACAGAAAGCCTCATGTACGCCTTCCCACCGACACCGCTGGTAGCCAAGACACTTCATGGTTCAGCATGACAGAGCATCGCTAATGCTAATAGCCTTTCGGTGGCTCAGGCAGCTCTGGTTCCCACTGCTCCTCTCCCTATTGGCAGCATTGCCGATTTCCCGTGGACCAAGCTCCAGGGCTACTCTTGTCCCTCTCACTCACAGCTTGGCTGCTGAAAGGGTAGTGTAAGCCCCCTTCAACCTTCCATGGGATATGGAAGAAATTCTTCTGGCCTCTTGTATGGCCTCCAGTAGAAGGACATATGACTTCAAGTGGTGCTGATTCTCGGGGTGTGTGCGGAAAGGCAGGCGAACCCGTTTTCCTGCTCAGTACAAGTTACACTCTAGTACCTGCTTCACCTATTGCAGGGGGAACTGAATTCCAATTCAGTCAGAGTACACCTGAGCGCCATCGCAGCGCATCACTATTTCATTGAGGGAAAACCCCTCTTGGCTCATTCTCTTATGTCCCGATTCCTGCAAGGCCTCATGTTATGCAAACCCTCTCGTCCCCCCCCCCCAACAGCAGAGTGGGATCTCAATGTGGTGTCCTTGCAGCTCACTAAGCCTCCATTTGAGCCTCTGCCACCTGCCGTGCCACCTCCAGTACCTATCCTGGAAGGTCACCTTCATGGTAGCATTCACATCAGCTAGTAGAGTCGGCGAACTCCAGGCTCTGATGACAGAGTCCCCCCCCCCCCTACATGAGGTTCTACAAGAACAGAGTGGTGCTCTGCACACACCCCAAATTTCTGCTAAAGGTGGTGTCCCCATTCCACCTCAACCAGAAGGTGGTACTTTTCACTTTCTTTCCGAGGCCTCATGCAGGTAAGGCGGAGACCATTCTCCACAATTTGGATTGTAAGAGATCGCTGTCCTTTTACTTGCAACAGACCCAGGGCGACCGCAGAGCACCTCATCTTTTTGTATCCTCTGATCCCAGTCGCCTGGGGCTCCCAGTGATTAAGCAAACTCTGTCCACTTGCATGGCGGACTGCATTACCCTTGCCTATGAGCAAGCAGGAATTTCACTGGACCAGAGGGTCATGGGACACCGTGTCAAGGCCATGGCTACTTCCATGGCAAATCTGTGTTCCGTCCCCATGACAGAAATCTGCCGGGCCACCACCTGGTCTTTGGTCCACACTTTCGCAGCTTACTACTGCCTGGAGATGGAGTCCCGATGGGACAGCACCTTCTGCCAGGCCAGACTCCGTACTCTTGGGCAGGAAGTGGACCACGCATGCGTGATGCATCTCCCAAAGGCTTTCTTTTGAAAGCTGGGGAGATGCTTCGGCGCAGGGTCCGTCGACGCCAATGTCACCCATATGTGAGGACTGATTCCTGCTGTCCCCGAACACCTGTTACAGGTGAGTACACTTTTCCAGTATCATGTTCTGCCCTTTGGCCTTGAATCCACTCCTCGGGTTTTCACCAAATGTCTAACTGAAGTTGTAGTGTATCTACATAGACCCGGGGTATATGTGTTTCCCTTCTTAGATGATTGACTTGTCAAAAGCACCACTCAAGAATGTGAATCATTGTCTAGATGGTGGAGCTACTAGGGTTAGTCTAACCAAAGTCCATTCTAAGCCCCTCCTACCACTTAGAATTCTCGGGGCTCTGCTAGGCATGAATCCAGTAAAAAATGTTCTTTCCTTGGACAGAATCGCCTGCTTGGTGAATATAATAGGGGAAATTCAAAAGTCAGCAGGTATTAGCAAAAGTCATATTGAAAACGATGCCACATGGCCTCTATAGTCCATATTATTCCCATGTCACGTCTTCATTTGAGACTGTCTCAGTGGACCTTGAGCATGCAATAGACATAGGCACTCACCAGGTTCAGCATTGTCATCTGTTACCAGACCCCTCTGGGAGTGTCTCTCTCCTTGAATCTGGCCAAGGACTTGCCTTTTTCAGGAGCCCACTTATCAAAAATTACTAACTACAGATACATTCAAACTAGATTGGTGAGCCCATTTTGATTAGTTGCATATTCAAGGGTTGTGGTCTGACCAGATCGACTTCCTAGAACTGAGAGCAGTTTTGAAAACTGTAAAGGCGCGGGCGGGCGGGGGGGGGGCCTGGGGGGGGCGGGGCGGGGGGGGCGGGGCGGGGCGGGGCGGGGGGGGCGGGGCGGGGCGTGTCTTCTGTACATGTATCTGCCCATTCCTTTGATAGCGAGAATGCTCCTAAAACTCTTAAGTGGACAAGTGCACCATGATTCTCATTGCGCCTTTCTGGCCCAGACAACCTTAGTTAGTTCTTTATGACCTTTCCATCAGAAGACAGATAACTCCTGACCTCCTCCATCCCAGCACCAAGCACCTTGTTCCCTCGCAGCTTGGATGCTGAGAGGCAAAAATTCAACTCTGGCTACTCCAACTGGCAGATTCAGTATTCTCTTGGCTTCCAGGAGAGATTATCATAAAACTGTGTCCAAATGAGTGCATACTAGTGGGCACACTCAACAAGATCATACATAGGCATTTCTGGGAGTGTAGTTTATTTGGAGTAGCAGTGTGCACCCATGTTTTATGAAATATGCATATACACACACAGGTTTACATTTCCTTTAGAGCAAGTGTAAATTTGTGCTGTACGGGGGTTAGTGCTGGTTGCTTGTAAAAAAAAAAAAAGATAAGCAAATTTACTAAGCATTATTTTATAAAAGGCACATAAGCACCTATGGTGCCTTTTATAAAATACTGTAACTGAACAATCTCCACACCTTACTACAAGCTATTTAAAAATGGACTTATCAAAAAGACAACAGCCTTCCATATTTATTTAAATATGTAATGGACCGTCAAAACAACGAACACCCAATAATGAATACTTACATGAAAAAGTGGATCAGCATAATTTCATCATAGGTCCATGTAGATTATTCTTTTATTTGAAATAATATCTCGTTTATCTCCAAACTTATTCCACTTAACCGATCTGTACCCATTGTAATCAGACCTATGCTTTGATAAGAATGTGTGTCAGGGACAGTCTCCTTAATCTTTATTGGGACTATAATCTTCACAAGCATACAGTATAAAGTTCATCAAGATTGCACTTTATGATGATATTCTTTCTGCAACTGAAAATAAAAATGGTGTCAGCATGTTTTGTTTTTCATTCTTCTGTGCAGAATAATATTGTTACTACTAGTACTACTACTGCTTACTATACATGTGTAAGTAAGAGAGAGCTTACAATCTAATCAAGACAGACCACACAACAATTGGGGATCAGGGTAAATCCAGGGGACTGGCAAGTTACAGATAGGTGATGAGCAGAAGAATAAGGGGATCAGGATCCAAAGGCAGCCTCAAAGAGGTGGGATTTTAGCTTGGTTTTGAATAGGGCCAGAGATGGAGCATGGCACACTAACTCAGGTAGTTTGTTCCAGGCATAAGGAGCAGCAAGGTGGAACGATTGAAATCTGGACGCAGTAGAAGAAAAGGGCACAAATAAAAGCAATCTGCCAGAAAAGCAGAGTTCCGAGTAGAGGTGGGGGGAGAGCTAAGAGAGGAAAGGTGGTGAGGAGTAGAATGAGTGCATGTACATGTTATTGGAGGGGTAGAGAAGTTAGCCTAGTGGTTAGAGTAACAGCCTACTACCCAGGAGATGTGGGTTTGATTCCTACTGGCACTCCTTATGGCCTTGGACAAGTCACTTTACCTCCATTGCCTCAGAAAAAAGGTCTAACAATCTTCTTCCGGTCATACCTTGCCAAGAAAACCCAGAGACTGTGGGTCACCAGGAATCAGCATTGACTTGAAGGCACTTAAAAAAATAAAAATAGGTTAGTAGAGAAGTTTGAACTGGATACGGAAAAGGATAGGGAGCCAGTGAAGTAACTTGAGAAGAGGCGGTTATGTGAGCATAGTGAGACTAGTGGAAGATTAGCCCACAACCAAGTTTTGAACAGATTGAAGAGGAGAGAGAAGATTGAGGGAGACCAGAAAGAGAATGAATAAGTGTTTTAATAGTGTGTTCAGAAAGGAAAGGATGAATTTTACTGATGTTACAGAGAAAGAAATGAAAGATTTTAGCTATCTGTTGGATATGTCCCGAGAGAGAGAGAGAAGAGTCAGATGACCCCCAAGTTTGAGAGCTGAGGAAATGGGGAAACAGTAGTGTTATCCACAGAGAGAGAGAAGGGGGGGGAGGTAGGTTTAGGGGGGAAATAAGGAGTTCTGTTTTTGGCCACTTTCAATTTCAGATAGCAGCAACTTCAGATAGGCAGGCTGAGATACGGGCCTGGATTCCTGGAGAGATTTCAGATGCAGAGAGGTAGATCAGAGAGTCAACAGCATAAAGATGATACTGAAAACCATGGGAGGAGATGAGTGCACCAAGGGACTTGAGTGTACAGAGAGAAAAAGAGAAGTCCCAAGACAGAGCCCTGAGTTACCCCAACTGAAAGTGGGATGGGGGTAGAAGAGGATCCACCAGAACATACACTAAAAGTGCGATGAGAGAGATAAGAAAACTAGGATAGAACAGAGCCCCTAAATCTCACCCTTCTTTTGTTATGCAAACTTTTACTGAGTTATAATGCAAACCACTTTGACTAAAGGATAAAGTGGTATTAACCCCCCCCCCCCCTGTTAAATAAATAAAAAATATCTAAAGGGAGAGCAAGGTATCAAGGTGAAGGTTGTGATCAACAGTGTCTGAAGCAGCAGAAAGGCCAAGAAGGGTGAGGATCAAGTAAAGGCCCTTGGATTATGCAAGGAATACGTCTGGAGAATCTGGAAAGAGCTATTTCTACAGACTGTAGAGGACGAAAGCCAGGTTGCAGTGGATCTAGAAGGGCTTTAGAGACAATGATGGTGAACCGCATGTTTGAGGAGTTTAGAAGGAAAGGGGAGGAAGGAGATGGGCAATTAATTAGGATGGCAGGTAGGGTCTGGTGAAGATTTTTTGAGGGATGTAACTGCAGCATGTTTGAAGGCTGAAGAAACAGTTGCAGTGGAAAGCAAAAGATTAAGGATATGATAGATGGAAGGGATAATGGTGGAAGAGAGCTTAATAGATGGGTGGGAATGGGATCAGAGGAACAGATAATGAGTTTGGAGGAGGAGAGAAGATGAGCACTTTCCTCCTCAGTGGATTTAGAAAAGAAGGGGTGACAGGTTGAGGGAAGGATTTGGGAGTTGACCCTGTAGAGAACTTGAGACCAATCTTGTAGACCTTATCATGGAAATAGTTAGCCAGAGTATGGGCAGAAAGGGAAGGGGAGGGGGTGGGGTGGAAATGAAGGCATCTTGAAGAGAGAATTGAGTGTAGCAAAGAAGCAGCAAGGTTCAGAGGCAAGAGAATTAGGTGGACATAGTACTGTTGCTTGGCATGTGCTGTGGCCAAGTGGAAAGAGGTTAGCATGAATTTGAAATGCAGGAAGTCAGTAAGGGTACAAGATTTAAGCCAGAGGGGCTCAGCTGAATGGGCACAGGAGCAAAGGTAGCGGGTTTTAGAGGCCAGCCAGGGCTGAGGTACAGCATGCTTCACAGAGCGAGGAATGGGAGGAACAAGTGCATCCAGAACAGAGGAGAGATAGTGTTATAGGAACACAAGGCCTCATCAACAAATTCAGATGACATGGTGGAGGAAAAAGGTGATATGAAAGCAGTGAAGAGTCTTGAAGGGTCGATAGCATGAAGATTCCTAAACATGTTGGTGGGCATTAGGCGAGACAGAGGTGGGAGGTGATGGCCGGATAAGGGAAGGACTGAAGTGGAACAGTTTGAGGGCAAGCAGTTGGAGAAGAAAATGAGGTCAAGATAGTGACCATGGTGAGTAGGGGCAGTAGAGCCCGGTTGGAGGTTAGCGAAAGGAGCATTAAAGCATAAAGATCAGTGGCGTCATCAACATGAATGTTAAAATCTCCAAGAATAAGGTAAAGGGAAGATGCATCCAGAAAGGACAGCCAGGAGTCAGTCAGTGAGAAAGACAGAAATGGACTTGTCAGGGGGGGGGTCAATAAATGACAGCAACTCAGAGCAGTAGTAAAGTGAATAGGTGGATGGAATGGAAGATGAGTGAGACTGATGCAGAATGAGGGGTTGAAATTGACAAGAGTGAGAGAGTAGAAATTCAACACTTCCACCACGGCCAGTGGGCCAAGAAGCATGGGAAAATAGGTAGCCCTCATGACAGCGGGCAACAAAAGTAGAGTCTTCAGGGAGAATCCAAGTTTCTCTTAGAGAAAGAAGTTGCAGAGCATTAGAGACAGAGGTCATGAATGAAGTCAAGCTTATTGGAAACCGTGTGCATTCCACAAGGCACTTGAGGAAGAGGGAGAAAGGAGAGGGATATGAATAAGATTTGAGGGGTTGCACATTGGTTTGCCTTGGGAGTGTGAATAAAGTCCAGGGGTGGGTCAGGATTGGGATTGATATCCCCTGATCAGAGAAGAAGGAGCAGGAGAGTATGTGTGAAAGGAGACAGTGATGAGGCTGAGGCTCTTTCAGAAAGGGTAGAGATGGCTAAATGAGAGGAAGAAAATTTTGAAGCTCAAGAGTGGATGATAGGGTAGAAGTCCTGCTAAATATTTCAGTTGGAGGCAAGCCCTCTTTCCTCAGGTGCAGACTGGAGGACAAAAGGCAGGCAAGCCAAACAATATTTAAGAAATATAGAAGTGAAGTTAAGGAAAACTAGGGCAGACTTAGCAGATGAGAGCTTTTAATATAAGGCAGACTGAAGGAAAGATGCAGCCAAGCAGAACAATATTTAAGAAATAAATAATGAAGTTTAGATCTAGAAGTTAAGAGCTTTTAACACATAGGCAGGCCAAAGAACAGGGACTGATTAAGATATGGGGCACATATATAAAAACACAACTGATACGATAGCTACCCGAGTAAGTGACCAGATCTAACTCTTGGGAGTACCTGGAAGCAGCTTTCACCGGGCAGGGAGATATTTATGCACCATATAGCATTCCTGCACATGCACAAAAGTGCCAAGCATGTTTTTTTTTTTGTGTGAAAGATATAAGTGCTGCTAAAGCAGAGCCTTGTGTGCATATGTCTGGCTTTCTCTCCTTATTTAGCACAGTCTTTTTGTACACAACCTATTTGCATGCTGTTTGCTTACAGCACTAGAGAGCAAATTTCTGCGCTAGACTTGCATTAGGGAACTGGTTCTGAGCTTTAGCTCAGGACTTTTATGCAGGGTTCCTGCAACGGCCTGTCAGATTTTTAGACAAGAGCAAACCATTATCCACCAGCTGCGAGTAGCAAAATCTAACAAGGGTTCATCTTTTGATAGACCTCTCCATAGCAGCCTGGATCCTTTTGTCTTACTGATACCACTCTTTGCTGATACCTTTCCTCCTCATCATCAATATAGCGCCATAAGGTATATGCAGCGCTGTACAGAGACATGTAAGACACAGTCCCTGCTCCTAAGAGCTTAGTCAAGACAGACGACAGAACTGGGGGCTAAGATTTATTTTTTATTTTATTTAAGGGTATTTCTATCCCACCTTATCCTTCAATCAAGGTGGTGAGCACAGCAAACGATCATTAGTAATTGTAGTGTGTGTCAGGTGTGGTTATGTACAGTGGGGTGCATGTGTGCGGATGTGCTGATTAGAGTGAGCTATTTATAGTGTGCGCTATATACAGTATATACATGGATTTGCTGGGTCCATTGCTGGTTGTGATTGAGCTGTAATTGAGTCCAAGGTTGGACCAAGTCTGTAGGTTCTGGTTATGTGTTTTGGCCGTAGTGCTCTGTGAAGAGTACAGTCTTCAGGTGTTTTCGGAAGTCCTTCAGATCTTCAGTGGATCGTAGGTTGTGAGGGAGTGAGTTCAATATTGATGGAGCCGCCAGTGATAGAGCTCTCTGTGTGGTGGATTTGCAAGCTTTTGTGTAGTTGCTTGGGGTGCTGAGTGTGTCCGCTGTGGTTTTTCTTCTTGGTCTGTTGCTGGTATCAGGGAGTATGAGGGCTTGGAGGCTGAGTGCTGAGCTCTTGTGTCTGATTCTGAAAATGTTTAAGATCATCTTGTATTTGATGCGGTGGCTGATTGGGAGCCAGTGGAGGTCTTTGAGGATGGGGGTGATGTGGGCTTGGGTTGGGGAGCTGGTGATTATTCTGGCTGCTGTGTTTTGAGCCATTTGAAGTGGTTTGAGTGATTGTTTTGGTATTCCGTTGTAGATCGGGTTGCAGAAATCGAGTATGGGGGTTATGAGCGCCTGGCAGACTGTGCAGAAGTGTTCATGTGAGAGTAGAGGCTTGAGGCGTCTAATTATCTAGGGGAATGGTATGGAAGCATATAGGAGGCAACAAGGAGATTTGGGGGATCTGAAAGCAGTCTCAAAGAAGTGAGTTTTTAGCCTGAATTTGAACAGGGCCACAGATGGAGCCTGACATACTGATTCAGGTAGTTTGTTCCAGGCTTAAGGAGCAGTAAAGTAGAAAGATCACCTGGAATTGGCAGTAGATGAGAAGGGCACAGATAGAAGGGATCTGCCAGAAGAGCGGAGTTCTGGAGGAGGGGTGTAGGGAGAGAAGAGAGAGGAAAGGTAGTGAGGAGCATCCGAATGAAGGCACCTATAGGTCAGTAGTAGAAGTTTGAACAGTATGCGGAAGTGGCTAGTAAGCCAGTGAAGTGGCTTGAGGGGTAACATGAGCATAGCAACTGTGGCAGAAGGTTAGCCGTGCAGCTGAGTTTTAAATAGATTGAAATGGAGAGAGATGATTCAAAGGAAGACTAGCGAAGAGGAGGTTACAGTAGTCTAGACGAGAGGTGACTAGAGAATAGTTAAGGATCTTAGTAAAGGAAGGAATAAATTTTGCCAATATTATAGAGAAAGACATGGCAGATTTTAGCTATCTGTTGGATGTGTGTGGAAAAGGAGAGGGAGGCGTCAAAAATGACCCCAAGTTTGTATGCTGAGGAGTACAGTGTTCTCCACAGAAATAGAGAGAGGAGGAAGGAGGGAGGTGGACTTAGAGGGAAAGATAAAGAGCTCAGTCTTGGCCATATTCAATTTCAGATGGTGATGAGATATCCAGCATCTCCTTTTTTCTCTGTACTCTTGCCCTACTGGAATATAGCTCAGTACCAGTCATGAGGGAGAGGTAAGGTTACTAGATGAGACACCTTTAAAATTGGGGACCCCTGACTTCCACCTATTTTGCAGCCTCCTGTCCCTTATTCCAGTAATGGGGACAGAGAAGGTAGAAAAAAATTATTTTCAATTTAGTGATTGGAATATGTATGTTTTTAGAATTTGCATTCATTATCTTTATATTTTGCACAGTAGGGAGGAAATGCATCACTGTTTCTATCTTTCTATCATCTGCTTGGAAGTGATTTTGTTGTTGTCATGGGATGGATTGAGGGGGGGGGGGGCAAGGTAGTGATTCATCTTCCCTCCTCCGAACCTTCTCTCAACCCTGGAACCAAGGTGTCCCTTTCTTTCTCCTACCACTGCTGTTTCTGATAACAAGTGTACCACATTTGCCTGCAAAAAATCTATAAATTTAGGGAGAGGGGTAGAAGAAAACTCTGATCCCCGGCTCCAAACCACACCTTTTTTGCTATTACCTTAGTACTCTGGGTCTTCGATTTCTTGGAAGATGTGAGAGAGGACTGGTGCTCAAAGAGAACAGCTTTGCACCACTGTGTTCACTCCGGGCTGTGCATACTCTGCTGCCCCCATGTGTGAAGGGTCTCGTCCAGGGGCATTTTCTGCACATCCCATGCAGGAAAGAGCCCAGACCACAGGCTCTTTGCAGCTTGAGCTCAGGCTTTAAGCATCTTGGAGTCTTCATTCCTGCCGGGAAGAATCCAGATGTAAGATGTCTCTTGATTAGAAGCCCTAAAGTACTATGATTGGCCATGACTTTGCAACTCTCGGACCCAGCTGTCTTGGTGTGACTTTAATTCCTATCAGGTCACATTGGAAGTGACTATGTGCTTGACTTAGAGTCCACCAGGAACAACTCATAACCCTACTGGATGATTTAATGATCCAATTTGGGGTTGTAACCCATAGTTTTGGAACCACTAACATAAATGCTAGTTCTGTAGGTGCTTGAGTACTCCCGAATATCAAGCAACTTTCACTGTGCTAAGGAAGAGGATAACCTGAATTTGTTTTTATCACCCCAGCCATTTTGAAATGTTTACTCCTGTGTTGAGCCATACAGTGCAAGGGAGGGAGAATTCCACAAACTCACAAAGGTCCCTTTGTCTTGCTTACACAAGTTCCAAATTCTGTCACTGCTTTTTGCTTCTATTATCCCTTCTCCCATTACAAACTGCCCTGCACACTGCAAGCATCATACAAGGAGCATACAAGTTTTACAGAATCACCCCTATACTCAAATAACTCCACTGGCTACCTCTCCCCAGTAGAATCACATACAAAACCCTACTACTAACCCACAAGGCTCTCCACTGCGCTCCCGCTACCCATCCACAAACCTTGCTTCAATCCCTCAACCCCAACAGGCCCTGAAGACTCTCCACAACTCACAAACTCAATATACAACACTCCATAACAAAGCTGTCACAGGAAATCTTCCACAGAGCCTTTGAGATCTATGCACCCTCTCTCTGGAACACACTCCCAAACCCTATAAGAAATATCTCAAAAGAACATAAGAAATGCCATACTGGGTCAGACCAAGGTCCATCAAGTCCAGTCCGGGCCCCAAGATGGTAAACTGGATTAGAAATTGGTTGACTGACAGACGACAGAAGGCGATTGTACATGGAGCTCACTCGGATGAGAGGAAGGTGATTAGCGGGGTGCCCCAGGGTTCGGTCCTGGGCCCGGCACTGTTCAATGTATTTGTGAGTGATATTGCTGAAGGACTGAATGGAAAAGTCTGTCTTTTTGCAGACGACACAAAAATTTGCAACAGAGTGGACTCCCCCGAGGGAGTGGTTAACATGAGGAAAGATCTACAAAAGCTGGAAGACTGGTCTAATGCTTGGCAACTACGATTTAATGCGAAAAAGTGCAGTGTCATGCACTTGGGTAGCAGAAATCCAAGGGAAATGTACGCGATAGGGGGTGAGAGGTTGGCATGCACGGTTCAGGAGAAAGACCTTGGTGTGATTATCTCTGATGATCTCAAGGTGGCAAAACAGTGCGACAAGGCAGTGGCAAAAGCCAGGAGGATGTTGGGCTGCATACAAAGAGGGATTACCAGCAGAAAGGAAGAGGTACTTATGCCACTGTATAAGTCACTGGTGAGGCCTCACTTGGAATACTGTGTTCAGTTTTGGAGACCGTATCTTGCAAAAGATGTAAAAAGACTGGAAACGGTTCAGAGGAAAGCGACCAAAATGATTTGGAGCCCGCGTCAGAAGCCTTATGAGAAGAGAGTTGAAGACCTAAATATGTACACTTTGGAGGAGAGGAGGGACAGGGGAGATATGATTCATACCTTTAAATACTTAAAGAGAAATGATGAACAAATAAACTTCTTCCAAAGACGGGGAAGCTGTAAAACTAGAGGGCATAATATGAAGCTGCAAGGTGGTAAATTGAAAGGCAATGTCAGGAAATATTTTTTCACTGAAAGGGTGATGGATGCTTGGAATGCCCTCCCGATGGAAGTGGTGGGGGCAAACACGGTGACGGATTTCAAAAAGGCATGGGACAAACACAGTGAATCCCTTTACAGCAATAGGATAAAAACAAGATAAACGGTACCATCTAACTTCTGAACCATATAACATCTCAACAAATAGGGGTGTCCTACATGGAGTCGTGGGTTTACCCCTAAACAAAGACATGGGGAGGGGTGGCCTGCACAGAGTGACAGGTGCACCTACTCTGTAAACGGGGGTGCTTGTTGTGAAAGTTCCACAATCTTGGCAAAGACAGGAATTTACTTGACTTGCAAAGGATTGTGGGTGTTGTAGTTCAATCACACAAAACCAGCCGTTCAACAAGAATAAAGAATTGTAGTTGCTCGAGTGTAAAGCAAAAAAAGAAACAAACAGATTTTATTTATGGGGAGTTATTCCCTCGCACAGATGTGCTTGGTAACATCAACGGGATATTTTCTTCAGGAATTGTATTCAGGAAACAAAACAAATAAGGCAACTGAATTACTTATGCAACAACTTAGTAAAGACCTTGATGGAACAGAAAAGGTCTTTCTTCTAGCCCCTGCTAATAAACTTTCTTAGCAGTGCTGAAATGCAAAATAAACCCAAAAGGAAAGTTCTCTTTATCAAAAACAACTTTCTTCCTTTCACACAATGAAGAAGTTTTCTTTCCAGAGTCCCACGTGCACTTGTGCGTTGCTCTAATCACAGGTGCTTAACCAGCTGCAAACCCTTGCTGGTCCACTCTCCACCTGGCTCCAACTTTCCCCAAAGCTTTCTCTCAAAGAAACTTTTCTGGGAAGCTAAAAAAACAGTACAGTTCCCTTTGGTGTTTGATGCTTAACTGAGGATTACTTTAGAACAGCAGCTTAGACAGAGAGCAATCCATGCATTCCACTTTCTCATCTGATATTTCCCCTTGCTCTTGAAATATGATAGGATCACTTTCATACACTGGCTCAGAGGAATTCTCTAACTGATCTCTACCAGGATAGAAACTGTTTCCCTGCTGTCTTCCTTGTGCACAGCTAGGGAACAGATCAGAGTTCATACCTGAGATCACGTTGTCATTAGGTTTCCTCTCTGGGTATTTTGGCCAGTAGGTAGCAAAGCTTCTGTGCCCAGCTCTCCAGTCAGAATCTCTGGACTTTAGGTCTCTTTTCCCATACCTCCTTAAATAGGTATTAGAGCTCCTTCTTTCTGTAGATGCAGCCGTCTCCTTTACAGATGCTGTCTGAGGGTTCCTGGCTGTATATCTCCAAGCCTCTGGTTTCTTCCAGTCCAATGAAGAATGCTTGCTCCAGGAATCTCTCCCAGCATACGTACTGCCTTGGGCTCCTTTCTTAGACCTCCTGGACGTCTTGCTGTTCTTCCTTCTTTTCAGGCTCCGTCTCTCCTTCTCTTGCCGTCTTTGCCAGCCTTGCTGTTCTCTTTGCTCCCCTTGCTCTTGCTGTTTTTTCTGTTTCTGTCTGTCTGAAGAATTTCTTCTTCCTTTAAAGTGCCTAGATGGACACTCCACCCTAGCACAGTCCAGGTGTTCTGAATCAAGCCCTGCCCTGGGAGATGGGTGATTAGGGATTACATCATTGCTCCCCTGATTAGGCACACGTTTCCCTATTTCAGCTCTCCTAGAGGCTTTCTGTAAACCAGTGCATTCTGGGTCTGGTAGTCTTTTAGGTAAACACTCTGTTTTAGTGCTTTTACCAGCCAGCACAGGTTGCTTATTCAGAGCCAATTCACCTCTTGTATTATTTCTTCCTGAATTATGATAAGCTTCCTTATCACAACTTGCCATCTTGCTGGGCAGACCAGATGGACCATGCTGGTCTTTATCTGTCGTCATTTACTATGTTACTATGTATCCTGTCTCCCAACAGTGGCCAATCCAGGTCACAAGCAACTGGCAGGTACCCAAAGTCCACAGCTTCCACAGTGCTCGTCTTGGAGTAAGCAGTGGATTCCCAGTTCCTCTTTAATAATGGTTTATGGACTTTTCTTCCAGGAACTTGTCCAAACCTTTTTTAAACCCAGCTACACTAACAACTTTTACTACATCCTCCAGTAACGAATTCCAGAGTTTGATTATGCATTGAGTGAAAAAATATTTTCCCTTATTAGTCTTAAATGGGTTACATTGTCGCTTCATTGCATGTCCTCTAGTCTTTCTACTTTTTGATGACATAAACAACCGATCTACGTTAACCCGTTCCACTCCATTCATTAATTTATAGACGTCTATCTCTCCTCAGCCTTCTCTTTTCCAAGTTGAAGAGCCCTAACCTTTTAAAACTTTCTTCATAGGGGTATCCTCCATCTCATTTGCCATTTTGGTGGCTCTTCTCTGTACATTTTCTAATTCCGCTATATCCTTTTTAAGATACGGCGACCAGAATTGCACACAATATTCAAGGTGCGGTCAAACGATCTCCAACCTCCATTCCTTCTGCAAACACCTCAAAACATTATTATTCTCCAAACACTTCAACCCTGACTCTGAACTAGGAATATACTGAAACCCTCTGTAAATCTACCCACTGAAACCATTGATAACACAGCTACCTATTACTCGTATATAGTTACAGTGTTCCTTATACATAGTTGGCTGTTATATGTAATTTGAAACTTTCTGTTCAATGTAATCTGCTTTGACCTGGTGAAAAGCAGTATATAAGCTCTGCTAAATAAAATAAAATAAATAAAGATCCCAACTGGTGAAAAAAAAATGAATTTTTCTGAAACTTTTTTTAAGCTTCTCTCCTTTTAGATTCATATAATGATGCCTTCTTGAAATTCTCTAGAAAATGCTATTTCCATATCATCCTATTAGACCATTCCAGAGAAGTGGGTTGTTACCTACCAGCAGATTGGTGGAGACAACCAATAAAAAGCCCAGATTTCAGTGACATCACTCCCATGCCTCTATTTGCCTCAGCCACCAGAGGTACATTCAGTATTTCTTTGCTCCAGCAGATGGTGGATGGATTTTCTCCTCTGAAGAAAAAAATCAGAAGATTGAGAGGAAAAGATTGATAAAACACTTGTGAACGACCATCTTGAAGGTAACACACTCACTTGAGTGTGACGTTGAAGGCTCCACTAGATTGTGGTCTTTTCGGTAGCTATAGGAAGAGGGAAAATTGGTTCAACTCCATGCTCTTACCCTGGATAAGAGCCTTTTGGGCAGCCAGAATTTTGGAAGGATCTGAAAGAGTGCAGCAGTCTCACACAATCTCAATGCCCTCTCCCTTCTCTGTGTTTCCCCCCTGCTCTCTCCTAAAGATTGCAAAAGGCTGTCAGAGGGATCTGCCTGCCAACCACCTTAAATGCAGTGCTGCAAAGTCAGTAAAATGGTTTCAGGGGAGTAGAGCTGAGCCTGGCATGTATTCTCTGCTTGGGACTCTCAAGGGGGTGAATACTAAGACTTGACATAGTCATTGTCCTTGTTGGGGGCTCCGGTTTTAGTCTTCCTGGAGTGCAATTCGGGGTGGACCGCTGGTGACCGTTGGCATGGTGTGAGGGTTTCCTGCTGTTTTCTGCAGCATTAGTACTGTTTACCTATAGTGCGCCTGACGGTCAGGCAGTCTTATTGCACATTCTGCCCAGGCTGCTCCAACGCATGCTCCTTCCTTAGCTCCTGTAACATGCATTGCAATAAAAGTGCAGTTAACGTGCACCTTCGGGCTGCCACAGCCTTAGTTTGCGCTGTTGTGATACTTGCTTTAGCACTCTGGGTTTTTTTCAGGAAATGTTTGACCTGTGGCAAGCGAGTTGCCTCATCCCTAAATTCTGGACTGTGCTCTTCTTGCATGGCAGCTTCTGAGTCGTCTTGGAGGGCCTGCTTCCCCTCTCCTAGCTGGAGGATGCAGTTAGCCTGGCCTTGCCTACCTCAAGCAGGAAGTGACGGATGACACTATGGGTAAGGATATCCAGCTGGTTGTAGTTCCCGCGACTGTGCTGTGAGCTACTCATCATCCTCTAGGGGGTCTGTGGCAGCTGTACCCCCTGGTATTGGGGGATCATTTTCAAGAGGAGAGCATCCGGACTCAAAATTGTTCTCTCCGGAATTCTTTTCCTTTTTGCAGCAGACCCGGTCCTTCTGGCGGGAAAATTCGGATCCTGTGACCTCTGTGTGCCCCTGGGCGCAGTCTCATGTGGGGCAGGCTGAGAGTGGAAGCCCTGTTTGATTACCCTTGGCTGAGCATTCCCAGCAAAAGAAGTTCCCTTGAGATGGGGAATAGCTGGGAGTTGTCTGAGATTTTGACTGACTCTAATTCAAATGGCTCTGTATTGAGCTCTGATGTGGATGAAGTACTCTGTCTTTCAGAGGATTGTGAAGAGGCCAGAGTGATCCGTCTTTTCCAGGAGGAGGAGCTGGGCTCGAGACGTCAGGCTGGTACAGACCACCAGCTGAAGGACAACAGCCGCCACAGCGAACTGACTCCACAAAAAACTAATCCACCTTGCGGTCCAGAAAATCCTTTAAGGCCGATATGCCTTCTACAGGAATGATGGTCCGTCTGGTAACTGCTGTGACCTGCGCATCCACCTTGGGAATGTCAAACCACTCAACGCACGTTCCTTCTCATGGAGGACATAGATCTTTTCGCACATACTTAGTCCCTTAGGCAGGGCGTTGGGAGAGTCCCACTCTGACCAGATCAAATCCTTTATCACATCTGGGTATGGGAAGATTAATGGATTTCTGCACCCCTTGAAGGAGCAGTTGTACCTTCGGCTCCTGCTCCGTGCCAGAAGCATCTGTCCAAATGAAGGCGGATGAGTCCCTGGCAGTCAACATCACCAGCTCCTCCTCCTGGAATAGGCAGATCACTCTGGCCTCTTCACAATCCTCTGAAAGCCAGATTACTACTTCATCCACATCAGAGACCAATACAGAGCCATTTGAATCAGAGTCAGTCAAAATCTCAGACAGCTCTGCTCCAGTGGATTCAATCTCTTCCACAGATGATACTACCCCCCTTTTGGAGTCTGCTATGGCCTTCCTTTCTGATGCCTTGTATTACCTGGTACGTTTGGTGGCCGGGGATGGTGCCCTGATGACTGTGTCATGGCATTAGTTCTCCGGGAACAAGCAGGAAGTCGGTTCTCACATATGGGTGACGACGCCGACGGAGCCTGCGCGGAGCAAATCCCTAGCTTTCAAAGAAAGCCTTTGGGAGTTGCTACCACGCATGCGTGGTCTCCTTCCTGCCCAAGGGTGCCATCTTGCTCAGTCTCCTTTATTCTGCGGAGCCCATCGGACGTTGTCCCTCGTGTCCCGGAAAAGTTGATTTTTTTTTTCTGTGCCTTTTTGGCCCTACCGATCGACACCGGTATCCTTCCCGCCTCGGTACTCTGGTATCGGGTCGGTCCTGTTATAGTTTTTGTTCTAATTTTACCTTTGAGGTGCCTTTTTTTTTTCTCTTTTTCTTCGCTGGCAGCCTGTAGGGTCTTCGACCTAGCCGGGATCCTTTTTCCCCCAATGGCCAGCAACAGTTTTAAGAAATGCGATTGGTGTGGGAAAAATTATGTCCCTTACCGATATGCACGACTGCTGTCTATGGTGCCTCGGGCTGGACCACGACCCGGCGGTCTGTCCTTCATGTAAGAAGATGTCGTCCAAGGCCCTGCGGAGCCGCCAGCAGCAGCACGACAGGATTTTTCCCAAATCCCCCGTGCCTCCAAGAGACAGGACCTCAACGTCTCGGGGGGAATACTCCGAGCCCGAGCGTCGTTGGGGCTTCTCGGAGAGGGGGTCTCCCTCGCGGGAATACAAGAGGAAGAAGAAATCCTTGAAGGCAGCGTCTCTGGATGGCTCCGAACGACTGGGCTCCTTGCGAGACCGGTTGCGGAGCCCCGAGCGCTGGCCGTGATCATCAGAGAAGAAGCGCGGGCCAAAGTTCCTCGCCGTGAACCGGACCAGCCAAGTTAAGTACCAACTGTTCTGGTCGAAGATTCCCCTCAAGGAGAACCAGCATCGGAGCCGACTGTATCGGCGCCCGAGCCGGTGGCTGCAGAGCCTCCAGAACTCGTGTCCAGAATGGCAGCTATGGAGCGCAGTTTTACTGCCTTCATTGAACAGCAGTGGATGCTGATGTCCGGCATGTCCAGTTCCTCTGCCCCGACCACTGGGCCCTCAATGTCAAAGTCGACCCCGGAGGCAGAGCCAATCCTCGAGACCTTTCGGACTCGAGTCGATCCTTGGCCGAGGTCGCACTCGGCCTCCCTTTCGGGACTGATGTTGTCGGAGGCCTCAGCCTGGGAGACGGAGGACAAGGAGTCCCCGGATACCCGGAGGCATTGGGACATCCCCTCAGATTCCTCCGTGTCTGAACCTCAGAGAAGGTCCCCACCAGAGGATATGGGTTTCCTGGACTTCGTGCGGGATATGTCCAAGGCATTGGCTTTCCCCATGGAGTCCGAGGAGGAGCCTCGAGCCGACGAGCTCGAGATCCTCCAATATGAGGCTCCTCCTCGGGAGATCCTCACGGTACCCGTTCCTATGATCCTGGAAAGACTCATGCATGTGGGAGACACTGGCATCGATGTCGATGCCGGTGATCAGGAAGCAGCTCGACTTGACGTATCGAGTCCGCCGGAGCCCTGGATTCCAGAAATCGCAGCTGCCGCACAACTCCATGGTTGTGGAATTGGCCATGTGTCTACTTAAGAACCAGAAGATGCATTCCTCAGTGTCCCCCAGCAGGGAGGCCCGCAACTTGGATGCCCTCAGCAGAAAGTGTTTCTAGGGCACGATACTGAATTGTCAAATCCAGGAGTACCAGTTGTACATGGGCATGTACCTGAGGGACCTGGCGAAGGAACTTGCCGGGTTCTCGGCTGGTCTCTCCGAGGAACCTTTGCAGCGCTTCAAGGGCCTGTCCAAAGCTGTCCACTCCAAGTTTGTCTCGGGTGGCCTATTACGGGTTTGCGTCAGTGGCACGAGTAGCCATGGCGGGCATCGGTGCACGCTGCCAGGCTTGGCTGCAGTTGTACAACCTCAAGCAATGGGTTCAGGACAAGTTGGTCGATGTCCCATGCCAAGGGGAGAATCTCTTCGGCAAACCCATGACCGACAAGGCCGCAGAGCTGGAGACCGAGTTCATGACAAGGATACGGCTCTCTAAGAAGACCTCTGCCCCTCCTCGTAAGAAGGGCTCAGATAAAAAGCCCTTTTACCCGAGGAAGGGAGCTGCTTACCGAAACTACCCCACTTACCAGGCCTCCCCAGCTCCCCCACAGGGACAGCAAGCCAAGGGACAGGGGCACGGGCCACGTAAGCAGAAAGCCCCCAGGTTCCGGCTCCAGCCCAGTCTGGTGGGGGTTTTTGACTCCTCCATCATGGCCCCTCTCCCAGCTAGAGTTGGGCAGCCCACAGGAGGTCGGTTCGCCTTGTATGCCCACAGGTGGGAAACCATCACCACCGATTCATGGGCATTCCAAGTCATCAGGGAGGAATACCTCCTCCACCTAACCCAAGTGCCTTCACACTTCTTCCCAGGAGAGCCTCCAAGGTCTCCCCTTCACTGGGACCTTCTTCTGAAGGAGTTGGCAGGTCTTCTTGAGGGCCATGCAGTGTAACCGGTGCCCCACCACCTTAAGGGCAAGGGGTTCTACTCCAGGTACTTCCTCGTCCCAAAAAGGACAGGGGGCCTAAGGCCCATCCTCGACCTTGCCAACCTCAACAAATTCCTGGTGAGGGAGAAGTTCAAGATGGAATATTGCTGCCCTACCTCTGCCAGGGAGACTGGCTATGCTCCTTAGACCTCTGTCCGACCCAAGAGTTACACTTCATTGGAGCAAGGCTCAATACCTTCCTGCCTGCAGACAGGGAAAGCAGGCTTACAGCCATTGCAGGAAAAGTGAGTCACAGCTCCTCAGTGCCAGCAAGGCAACTGATGCGCCTCCTCGCGCACATGGCCTCCACGGTCCAAGTCACTCTGGTTGCCTGCCTCCACATGCGAACTGCGCTGTGGTGCCTCGGAGGTCAGTGGCCCCAGGCCATGGGACACCTCCAGGACAAGATGAGTGACCAGGTGCTTGGTACAGTCCCTGGCCTGGTGGTTCTCGCTCCAGCACTTGAAGGCAGGTATGCCCTTTCAGGCCCTTCCCCACTTGAGGGTCCTCACCACAGATGCCTTCTTGCTAGGCTGGGGAGCCCATTGCCAAGGGTACCGCACTCAGGGGGTGTGGTCCCCAGAGGAGAGTGCCCAACAGATCCATCTTGCCCTGAGGGTTTTCAGGTCATATTTGGACCACAGGTCAGTCCTGGTCCAAACGGACAACCAGGTGGCCATATTCTACGTGAACAAATGGGGGGGGGGGGGAGGGGTATGGGATCACGTACTCTGTCAGGAGGCCCTGGACCTATGCTATTTTGCAACCCAGCTGGGGATTCTACTCAAAGCAGTATACCTGCCGGGCCAGGACAACTGGCTGGACGACAGACTCAGCAGGATCCTCCAGCCGCACGAGTGGCAGCTGGATCGGGCGGTGGCCAACAGGCTTTTCCAGACCTGGGGGGAACCGGTGATGGACTTGTTTGCGAGCCTGGACAATCACCAGCTTCCCCACTTCTGCTTAAGGCAGCCGCATCTGGCCAGGGTGGTGGCCGATGCCTTCCTAGTCTCATGGTCGGTGGGTCTTCTGTATGCTTTTCCCCCCGACGCCTCTGGTCGCCAAGACTCTGTTCAAGATCCTTCGGGACAGAGCTTTTGTCACCCTCATAGCTCCACAGTGGCCCCGGCAACCGTTCCCCCTTCTCCTGCAGCTAGCGGTGGAGACCCTCATTCCCTGGGTTCGTCCCCACGGCTCCTCTTCCAGGAGTGGGCCTCTCTCCTGCATCCCAACCTCAGCTCCCTTTCGCTGATGGTGTGGCTGCTGAGAGGGTGACTCTCGCTGTGCTCCTCCTTCTGGAGGATGTTGAGGAGGTCTTGATAGCTTCACGTAGATCGTCTACTAGACGGACGGACGCCTTTAAGTGGCGCAGGTTTGCTTTCTGGTGTGCTGGGCAAAAGGTGGACTCCTTTTCTTGCCTGATGGTTGTGGTGTTGCAATACTTTCTCCACCTTTCCGAGATGGGACTTAAGTCCAACTCCGTCAGAGTGCACCTTAGTTCCCTAGCGGCGAACCACTTTCCCGTGGACAAGAAGCCTCTCTCTGCTCACCCAATGGTATCTCTGTTTCTAAAGGGCCTGCTCCTGTTGAAACCCCTGGTCCGTCCCCCAGGGACCAAATGGGACCTTAATGTCGTGTTGGGGCAGCTTACCTGGCCACCCTTTGAGCCGATGGCCACATGCCACCTCCGGTACCTCTCCTGGAAAGTGGTATTCTTGGTTGTGCTCACTTCTGCCCGGAGAGTGAGTGAGCTCCAGGCTCTCGTGGTGTAGAGGCCTTATACCAGGTTCTACAAGAATAGGGTGATGCTTTGCACACACCCCAAGTTCCGAACGAAGGTGGTTTCCTCGATTCACCTCAACCAGGAGGTGGTGCTTCCTACATTCTTTCCCAGGCCGCATGCCAGTCGGGCAGAGGCAGTCCTCTATACCCTGGAGTGTAAGAGGGCCCTGTCCTCCTACTTCTAGTGTACGCAAACTCACCGGAAGACCTCTCAGCTTTTCGTTTCCTATGACCCCAGTAAGCTGGGGAAGGCGGTGACAAAGCGTACTCTGTCCACTTGGGTGGTGAACTGTATTGCCTGGACTTATGTGATGGCGGGGCTTCTGCTGGGGGCCATGGCGGCATCAGTAGCTTACCTGCACTCTGTTCCTTTGGCAGACATCTGCCGGGCTGCCACCTGGTCTTCGGGTCAGACCTTCGCGGCTCATTACTGCCTGGATAGGGAGTCCCAACAGGACAATGCCTTCGGTCAGGCTGTGCTCCATAACCTGTTTGAGGTCTAGGCAACTCCTGCCCTCCACCCCCCCCCCCCCCACCAGAGTGCTACTTCCCTGGTTAGGGTTTTATTGCGGCTGCTGGAGGCTCTTGCTGAGGGAGCCTTTTTTGTTTTGGGCTATAAGTTCAAGGTAGCCTGTAGCTGGGGTGTCCCATATGTGAGAACTGACTTCCTGCTTGTCCCCGGAGAAAGCGTAGTTACTCACCTGTAACAAGTGTTCTCCGGGGACAGTAGGAATCGGTCCTCACAACCTTCTCTCCTTCCCTTGTAGTTGCAGTCCAATTATTTTTTTCTTTCATTTGTTTTGGCATCTTTTAGCTATGTCATTTGACTGAGCAAGATGGCACCCTTAGGCGGGAAGGAGATCACGCATGCGTGGTAGCAACTCCCAAAGGCTTTCTTTGAAAGCTGTGGATTTGCTCCACACGGGCTCCGTTGGCGTTGACGTCACCCATATGTGAGGACTGATTCCTGCTGTCCCCGGAGAACACCTGTTACAGGTGAGTAACTATGCTGTTTGGCTCCAGCACTGAGCAGCGGGGACATCTTCCAAAGCCAAGTTTACCCAATTGGCCTTTAAGGGGAAGCTTCTGTTCTGAACTGATTTGGAGAAGCTGGTGAAAGACCTGGACGAAACAAAATCTTACTGCCTCCTGGAAGACAGGTCCAAGGGGGCCTATGAAGCAGGCTGGTGCCCCTTTCTCGTTAGCCTCCACCGATCCACTGAGGTTGCACTGGCCTGATTCTCAGGGGTTTCAGGACTGTCATCATTACCGACCTGGAAAACCTTTTCTCCCCTCTGCTTCTGGGCTTCAGGCTCATTCTCAATCTTTTCATGGAGCGTGTGGGCCCAGGGACTCAGCCGCTTCGAAGAGGACCTTCTCAGATTGCGCAATGAAGGTTTGAGGGTCCATTCCCTGGTTCCTCCAGTTGGAGGCAAACTTTCCCTTTTCTTTCAGCAATGGGCCCAAGTTACCAAAGATCGCTGGGAGCTAGACACCATTCAGTTCAGCTATGTCCTGGAGTACAAAGAGCCAATCTCCAGGAACAAACAGGAAGGAGTCTTCACATATGGGTATCGTCGGTACCGATGGAGCCTGCACGGGAACGCTCCCCAGCATCCAATAAGAAAGCTTTTGGGAGCATCCCAGAGCGCCTGCGTGCTGCCTTCCCGCCTTTCCCAACCGCCTCTCTCCAGTTCTTCTTTTCCGTGGAGCCAGCAGGTCGTGTTCCTGTCACCGCAGAAGAAGTTCTTCATTTTTTCTTTATTCTTTTGTTTCGCGTCTGCCTTCTTCGACGTCGGACCGGTACCGCCGGTCTTTCTTTTCTTTCTTTTAAAAAACGTTTTATCTCTACTGTGCATTTTCAGTTTTTGGGCCCTAGGCCTAAAAATCTTTTCCTCATGGAGAAGCCCGCTTCTGGATTTAAAAAATGCACAAAATGTGGCGGTACTATTTCTGTCACCGACACCCATGACTGGTGTCTAAAGTGTTTGGGACCTGACCATTCCATCACGGATTGTATGTCCTGTACCATGATGTCTGAGAGGTCGGCAGAACTGAGCAGCCAAGCTCAGTACCCTGTTTCCCTCTGATGCAGCTTCGGTAGCATCAACGTCTTCCAGGGCCTCCTCTTCCTCCCATGGATCTCAGGTAACCAAGCATAAATCTGGCCGGTCCTCGAAGGGCAGATCTCCCTCCAAGCATCGAGATGCCTCCGGGCTTGCCCTCGAGGATTCCGCACCGGCAAAATTACCCCGGCGGGAAGCTCCGGCTTCCAAAGCATTATCTATGGGGTCACAGGTTGACATCGATGGCTCGGCCTCGACAGATCACCTGTTGCCGTGTTCTGGGGTACCAGTGGCTCCCACGGGTACCGACATCCAGACTCTGGTGCCGTCGATAGATCAGAAGATTCTGACCATGCAGCGCACCTTAACAGCTTTCATACAGGCTGCAACGCCTCCGGTACCGCAACAATCCCCATTACTGGTACCGGCTCCGGTACCGGCATCGCTCCCGGTACCGGTACCGATTGCATCGACATCGGCTTCGGTGTCGACTGCAACAGTACCCTGTCCTATGATGCCCATCGGTACCGATCCGGTACTGATTACTCCCGATGTCGATCCCACTCGATACGGTTATCGGGCTTTATAGGAGCATCCAGACAGGCGATACTTCGATTCCTCTGAGGACTCTGAGTCTGAGGGTTCTGTAGAAGCATCGATACTACTTCCTCAGGAGTCTTCTTCACCTAAACGAAGAATGTCTCCTCCAGAAGACTTGTCTTTTCAAGACTTTGTTAGGGAAGTGGCTAGGGGCCTCTCTATCACAGTGGCCCCTGTGTCAGAACCCAGAGCCGAGGAGTTGGATATTTTACAATATCCTAAAGCTCCTAAGGAGGCAGCTACTTTACCTGTTCATGAGATTCTGTATGATCTCATGTTGAGGATGTGGGAGACACCTCTCACCACCTCTCCTCATTCTCGCAGGTTAGACACCATGTATCATGTTCCTCCTTGTCCGGGCTTCCACAAGACTCAGCTTTCTCACCACTCTATTGTGGTAGAGTCTGCCATGAAGAAGATAAAGAGTGCACAAAGACACTCATCTAATCCTCCAGGGCGTGAATGCAGGACCCTGGATGCTTTTGGCCGAAGGGTTTTCCAAGCTGCTATGCTAGCTGCTAGGATCAATTCCTATAGTCTCTATATAGGAATGTTTCTAAAAGAAGTCACAGATCATCTGCAGACTTTAACCCCTTTCATTTCAGAGGATAAAAGACAGGAGTTTCTCACTTGGCTCAAACATGCCCAAGATGTCTCCAAATTTTCCAACCGTGCAGCCTTTGACTCTTTTGAGTGTGTAAGCAGAGCTTCGGCTATTGCCATAGGGGCACGCAGAATTGCTTGGCTACAAGCTTCTGATTTGGAGCTCTGGGTCCAAGATCAATTGGGAAATCTCCCTTGTACAGGTGAAAACCTTTTTGGTAAGGACTGGCAAGCAAAGGCCACTCAGATGGATGCTGAAAACTCTGCTTTGGATCGACTTTCAAAGTCTACTTCTGCTCCTGTTAAGAAAAGATTGTTTAAAAAGACATCTATTTCCAAAAAGGGAAGATACTATCCTGCTTATGGTCAGCAGGCATCTTCTGCAGGTCGTTTTGCTGCAAAGCGTCAGCAACCACCTAAACAGGCCAAGTCAAAGGCAGCTAGACCTTCCACGGCCCAGCAGCCTCAGCCTCCTCAGGGCCTTTGACTTGCAACTAGAGAACTTAGCCTTTCTAGCTCTGGAAGGACCAGAGCCCCTTATCATCCCAGGAAGGTTGACTTACTTTGCTCCCAGATGGGAGCAAATCACAGCAGAGCAATGGACACTCTCCATCAGAAGGGAAGGGTACAAGCTTCATTTCTTAAGCCTTCCCCCTCACACCATGGTGAAACAGTTCAATTCTCCAACATCTCTCCTCAACCTTCTAGGTCAGGAGATTGCCATCCTTCTTGCCCAAGGGGCAATAGAAGAAGTACCTCTTCTTCAACAAGGCACAGGGTTCTACTCCCCTTATTTTCTTATTCCAAAGAAAACAGGGGGCTACAGACCCATCTTAGATCTCAGAGAATTGAACAAATTTCTATTCAAGGAGAAATTCAAGATGATTTCTCTAGGTGCTCTGCTTCCATACCTTCAGAGTCAGGACTGGCTTTGTTCTCTAGATCTCAAGGATGTGTACACCCATGTCCTCATCCATCCAACTCACAGAAGGTTCCTTCGGTTCCTTTTTCAAGGAAAGCACTACCAATACAGGGTGCTTCCTTTTGGTCTGGCCTCTGCACCAAGGGTGTTCACGAAATGCATGGCAGTAGTAGCTGCATTTCTACGCACTCTAGGAATATTCGTCTTCCCATATCTGGACGACTGGCTCATTCGAGCTCCATCTCAAGCAGAGGCCAAGACTTGTCTAACCTGCACAATGTGTGTCCTTCAGTATTTGGGACTAGTAATAAACATCCCAAGATCCAGTCTCACCCCTACTCAGTCCCTCGAGTTTATAGGGGCTTGGTTGGATACCACAACTGCAAGGGCCTATCTTCCTCAGGCCCGTTGCCTACGCTTGGTGCAGTTAGCTTCCCAAATACAGTTAAAGCCCCTTTTAACTGCTCGAGAAATGTTACAACTCTTAGGCCACATGGCATCCACTGTGCATGTGGTTCCATATGCTCGCCTTCACATGAGGGCAGCTCAATGGACTTTGTCCACCCAATGGACTCAGGCATCAGGTTGCCTGTCAGACAAAATAGCAAACTCCAGTCACCTTTTTTGGTCTCTCCAGTGGTGGAAGTCCTCTCAAAACCTGTTGCTGGGGTCCCCTTTTCAACAGTCACTTCCCCAAGCAACCCTTACAACAGATGCCTCTCCAATGGGTTGGGGAGCTCATCTGCAAGATCTCTCCACGCAGGGCATCTGGTCTCCACAGGAGACTTCACTACACATAAATCTCTTGGAACTTAGAGCAATTTTCTTAGCTCTCAGAGTGTTCCACTCCCTGCTCAGCTACAGGACAGTCCTCATCCATACGGACAATCAAGTAGCCATGTTCTATGTAAACAAGCAGGGAGGGACTGGCTCTCTGTCGCTTTGCAACGAAGCTTTGCGACTGTGGGCCTTCGCCAGAGAGCATCAGATTCATCTTATGGCAGTATATCTTCCAGGCGTTCAAAACTCTTGGGCAGACAGACTCAGTCGAGTTCTGCTTCCACACGAATGGTCCCTCCACAGGGACCAGGTAGCCAGGATTTTTCGAATTTGGGGAACCCCGGACATAGACCTATTTGCAAGTCCGTGGAATGCCAAACTTCCCCGGTTCTGTTCCAGGATTCCGTGTCAGGGAGTTCAGGCCAAGGATGCCTTCCTCCTTCACTGGGGTCAAGACTTCCTTTATGCCTTTCCACCCATTCCCCTAATTCCCAAAACACTGTTCAAGCTTCAGATAGACCGAGGTTCTATGATCCTCATAGCACCACATTGGCCACGCCAAGTGTGGTACCCTCTACTTCTGCATCTCTCTCAAGCTGCGTCCCTGGAGTTGGGCTCTGCTCCAGATCTTCTCTCCCAGGAAGACGGAATGTTGTGGCACCCAAACCCCCAATCTCTCCATCTCAGGGCCTGGATGCTGAAGGCCTAGACCTTCAAGTTTTCCATCTCTCTCAGCAGATCAGAGATATTATTCATGCTTCTAGAAAGCCTTCCACTAGACGTTCCTATGCTTTCAAATGGAAAAGATTTACCATTTGGTGTTCAGAGAAGGGTCTTAACCCTCTTGCAATACCTTTGAATTCTTTACTAGAGTATCTTCTACATCTTTCCCATGCAGGCCTCAAAACAAATTCGGTAAGAGTCCATTTGAGTGCTATTGCAGCGTCCCTCAAGCCTCTCAATGGGCAGCCTGTTTCCTCTCATCCTCTTATAGCAAGATTTATGAGAGGCCTTCTTTTAACTAAACCTCCCATTAGACCACCTCCAGTGGCATGGGACTTAAATCTGGTTCTTGGCCAGCTTATGAAGCCACCCTTTGAACCTTTAGCCACCACCTCCTTGAAATTTCTTTCTTGGAAGGTTATCTTTCTCATTGCAGTCACCTCAGCACGTCGCATCATTGAGTTGCAAGCCTTGGTGGCTAATCCTCCTTATACAAGGTTCCATCATGATAAGGTAGTCCTCAGGACCAATCCACACTTTATGCCCAAAGTGGTCTCGCCTTTTCATCTGAACCAGGAGGTATACTTACCTGTCTTTTTTCCAGGACCTCATGCATCAAGTGCAGAGAGGAATCTTCATACTTTGGATTGTAAAAGAGCTCTCGCCTTTTACTTACAAAGAACACAGCAACATAGAAAGTCTTCTCAACTCTTTGTTGCTTTTGATCCTTCCCATTTAGGACTTCCAGTTTCTAAGAGAACACTGTCCAATTGGATTGCTCAGTGTATTTCTTTCGCCTACCAGAGTAGGAACCTTACTCTGGAAGGCTATGTTTCAGCTCACAATGTGAGGGCCATGGCAGCCTCAATGGCTCACCTAAACTCTGTATCCATCGACCAAATCTGTCGAGCGGCCACCTGGGCCTCGGTTCATACCTTCACAGCCCATTACTGTTTGGACAAGGACTCCCGCTGGGATGCCTCGTTTGGTCAGGCTGTTCTCAAACACCTGTTCCATTCCTAATCAACTCCTACCCCACCTACCCTGGTTGGATGCCAGAGATCCATGGGGGGAGGTGGAGCCCTTTTCAAGGACACACAACTCTGGGGTCTCTCCCTGGCATCTGCAGCTAGGAAGTCCCCATATGTGAAGACTCATTCCTGCTTGTTCCTGGAGATAGCACAGTTACTTACCTGTAACAGGTGATCTCTGGGAACAGCAGGAATAAGTCTTCACAACCCACCCACCTCCCCTAGGAGTTGTATCTGTCTATCTATCTTTCCTTCCCTCTCGCTCTCTCTTTGTCTCAGCTTTAAAACTCAAACTGGAGAGAGGCGGTTGGGAAAGGCGGGAAGGCAGCACGCAGGCGCTGTGGGATGCTCCCAAAAGCTTTCTTATTGGACGCTGGGGAGCGTTCCCGCGCAGGCTCCGTCGGTACCTACGATACCCATATGTGAAGACTTATTCCTGCTGTTCCCAGAGATCACCTGTTACAGGTAAGTAACTGTGCTATTCCAGATGCTTTCGTCATTTCTCCTTATTGGTCTGCGAGCTAAAGTGCTGTTTGGGCCACCTTGGAGAAGTTGCTTTGCCTTAAGGCAGTGTTGCCCATTCCGCCGGATGAGCAGGGCAGGGCAAGGGCAGATACTCCATCTATTTCGTGGTGCCCAAAAAGAACAGTTCTTTTCGGCCCATTCTGGACTTCAAGGGGGTCAATGAGTACTTGTGCATTTTGCACTTCTGGATGGAAACATTGTGCTCCGTGATTCAAGCAGTGCACCAAGGGGAGTTCTTGTCTTCTCTGGATCCGACCGAGACGTATTTTCAAATCTCAATCCGGATGTATCTGTGTTTTGCTGTGCTTGGCTCTCACTTTGTTCACCGCCCTCCCTTTTGGGCTAGTGCTATAGCACCAAGGGATCTGTGTCATCTATATTTGGACGACTGGCTCACTGGGCTAGTTCCCTTTCTGAGGTGTCTCAGGTGGCATACTGAGTGATGTCCTTTTAGGAATGCCTCGGCTGGATGATCAAGCAGGGAAAGAGCCAGCTGTTGCCTTCCCAGTCCCTGGAATTTTTGGGAGCACTTTTCGACACCCGAGTGGGCAGAGTTTTCCTGCCAGAGGAGATTGTTGGATTGCCTGGCAGTGTTCTTTGCGCAGCAGGTTCCCTGAGTTTGGAATTATCTTCAGTCTCGGATTGATGGTGGCGATCATACAGATGGTCCCATGGGCACATGCTCACATGCTACTGCTCCAGCGGTCACTGTTGATTTGGTGGTCCCAGAGTTCTCAGGAGATCGAGCTCGGTCTCCTGCTCCCGTTGATGGTGAGGTCCAGCTTGCAGTGGTGGTGGCAGCACTGTCATCAGAGGAAGAGCATGCTGCTTGATGACTTCTCCTGGATCTTCCTGATGACGGATGCCAGTCTGTCAGGCTAGGGAGCCCATTGCCAAAACCATATGGTCCAGGGTCATTGGAACTGCAGGGAAGCTTTGTGGTCCATCAACTTTCTGGAGTTGAGGGCAATCAGGTTTGTTATTTTGAGTTTCCAGTCCCTGGTCAAGGTCTGGGCGGTTCAAGTGTTTTCAGACAATGCCACAGTGGTGGCTTATATTAATTGGCAGGGTGGCATGAGGAGTGCTGAGGTAGCTCTGAAGATGGCTCTCCTGTTTGCCTGGGCAGAGAAGAATGTCCTAGCATTGTCGGCTCAGCACCTTGCTGGGGTGGACAGTGTGTAAGCAGACTTCCTCAGCCAGCACTCTCGGGATCCTGGAGAGTGGGAGTTGAATTAAGAAGTGTTTCAATTGATTATGCATCACTGAGGTCGCCCCAGAATGGATTTGATGGCAAACTGCGCCAATGCCATAGTTTGCCGTATCTTCAGTCACCACGCAGAGATGGGGTCCAAGGGTGTCAACACCCTGACCTAGCCTTGTCGAAGTCAGCACCTGCTGTACATGTTTCCTCCATGGCCCCTGGTGGAGGCTTGTGCTTTGACGTATGCTGGACTGGTCGATCAGAGCGTGATTCGGAGAACTGATGCAGCTCCTGCAGGCGCCTCCTCTTTGATTGCCTCTGCCTCTGTCTCTGGGCCTATTCTGGCAGGGGCCGATTGTCTTAGAGGACCCTGTTCCCTTCTCGCTTACGGCTTGGCTCTTGAGAGGAGATGGCTAGCGCATAAGGGTTACTCTCCAGCAGTGGTTTCTACTCTGCTCTGAGCCTGGAAGAGGTCTGCCAAGCTGGCATATGTGCAGATCTGGTGCCTCTTTGAGAGATGGTGCGGCCCTCGGCTCCTGAGGTGGCCGAAGTGCCATCTCTGATGGCCTTTCTACAGGATGGCCTGGAGAAAGGCCTTTCCCTCAGCTTCGTGAAAGTTCAGGTGGCAGCTTTGTCTTGTTTCCGAGATCTGATGGCTTGTAAGTCTCTGATAATGCACTTAGACATCTTGGGGGTTGGCAAATTTACTTTTAGCTTTAGTGATTCGTTGGTCTACGAGTGTGATTCTTGCCTAGAGTGCAAGAGGTCCTGGGTTCAACTTCCTGACAAGTCCTCCCCTTTCTTTCACTGGAGAACAGGTTATCTAGTTGGTACTAGTCAAGCTTCTGGGTTTGTAGAACTTTATAATTCTTAGGAGTAGCCTAAGAGCACTGGCTTGGTAACCAAGGGTAAGTCACTTAACCCACCATTGCTTCGGAAGAAAGCCCTGGCAATCTACTTCCAGTCACACTGCCAAGAAAACCCTGGAGAATGCTGGTTGCCGGGAGTCAGCACTGACTTGAAAGCACGCATTGTATAGTTCTTATCTATGGGTAGCCTGGATAGGCCATATGGTCTTTATCTGCTGTCATTTTCTATATTTCTGCGTTTTGCTGTCTGCTTGAATGTTGACAGATGATGGCTCCCAGGTCTTTCTTGCTTTATGGCTGTGTAGTTCTTTCCCTCCTACCATCTATGAGGGGGGGGCTGCTATGGATCCAGTCCTCCTTGGAACACAGAACTTGCTGTAGGGAGTAATGGTGATGGGGCTGCCTGACAGTAGTGATCATAATGTAATCAAATTTGATGTAATCCCCTTGAGGGATGACATTAAAGAAGACTATTGCAGCAGTATTTAAACTTTTATACAAACTCACTTAAGATGAGGAATTTAAAAAAAATACTAAATGGAGTGGTTGCAGAGGGTAAAGGTTTGCACAAGGCATGGAAATTCTTTAAAACTACCATCTTGAAAAATGACCAAATATTTTTTCCATCAACAAATAGGATTGATTCAGGCACACAGGTGGTTGATGATGTTGCACGTCATGGAACAGACCAGCTCTTCCAGAGCTCATGACTTAGTGTAACGTTCTGAGCCTTTGTGGCCCTTCCCACATGCAGCAGTCTCTTCAGCATCTGAGTTTACTATGGTTACACGATGCAAGGTTCCACATTAGGAACCACCACCCAGGAAAAAGATTTAGGTGTCATTGTGGATAGCATGTTAAAACCCTTGGCCCAGTGTGCAGGGGCGGCCAAGAGAGCAAATAGAATGCTAGGTATCATAAGGAAAGGAATGGAAAATAAAACAAAAGATATTATAATGCCTCTATATCGTTCCATGGTGAGACCGCACCTTGAATATTGTGTGCAATTCTGGTCGCTGTATCTTAAAAAGGATATAGCGTTATTAGAAAAGGTTCAGAGAAGAGCCACCAAAATGGTAAAGGGGATGGAAGGATACTCCTGAGAAGAAAGGCTAAAAAGGTTAGGGCTCTTTAACCTGGAAAAGAGACGGCTGAGGGGAGATATGATAGAAGTCTATAAATTAATGAACGGAGTGGAACGGGTAAATGTAGATTGATTGTTTATGTTATCAGAATATAGAAAGACTAGGGGACATGCAATGAAGCTACAGGGTAAACTAAGACTAATAAAAGAAAATATTTTTCACTCAACGTGTAATCAAACTCTGGAATTTGTTACCGGAGGATGTAGTAAAGGCTGTTAGTGTAGCTGGATTTAAAAAAGGTTTGGACAAGTTCCTGGAGGAAAGGTCCATAAACCATTATTAAGAAGGGACCCAGGATATCAATGCTTGACCCAGTACAAGCATTGTGGAACCTGTGTCTTTTGGGGAAACTGCTAGGTACGTATGACCTAGATTGGCCACTGTTGGAAACAGGATACTGGGCTTGATGGATCTTGGTCTGACCCAGTAAGGCGTATCTTATGTTCTTATATTCTCATGTTTAGTGTGTTTGCTCTGCCAAACAGACGTGAAAACAAAGCTCTCCTGTTTGAGAGGTTTTTAACCTCTGTCTCAAAATATTGTGGTGTTTTTTTTTTAGTTTTCTTTTTTTGGTTTATAACCTTTATATAGAACTTATATAAATATAAGGAGAAAATGGCAGTATGTCCTAGAATTCTGTTTGTAACCTTCCCGTAGGACCATCAAGATGGTCTCCTCAACAGTAGCCTTGAACCCCCCCCCACATCAGTCTATTGCAGGAAGAGGTCAATCGTCTTCTATAGTGCAATGCCATAGAACCAGCATCACTTCACAAAAGGAACCAAGGCTTATAATCTAGGGACTTCCAATTTACCAAGAAAACAGGAGGTCTATGCCCAATCCTGGACCTCAGGGATCTCAACTTCTTTCTCTCCAAAAAGAAATTCAAAGTTAATACTCTTTCCCCTGTCACCCTCACGGTGGCCAGCCCAACGCCTAGGGCGCTGAGTCTTGGTCTGTCTGTGGTGTTCCTGCCTCAGAGAGCGTGGGCTTGCTTTAACCCTGCAAGGCCTTCTAGGAAAGTAAGCCCCTTTTCTCCTTGAGCACAGATGAGTTGCAGTCGAGTGGTTTCAGGCAATGACAAGAATTTATTTTCCCCTTCCCGGCGGATTAAATGCAAGTGAATAACTCAGGACAAAACATGCCCTACAATTGGCTTGAGGAAATTATACATGAACTCAGTTAAGTTAGCCTTGTCAGCTTCAGGCTTTAAACGTGCAGTGCTTGATACAAAACAAAAACACAACAGCTTCAATTAGCAAAGAAAATGTTCCCTTCTGCTGCTTTTACCGTCTCTCACAGACACTGTTCAGCATAGGGAATTCACATGGTCAGCCAAAGATAATGTACAGTCCATCCGATCATCCACTATTTCTTTATGGTCAGAGTCTATCTGCATTTCCTCAGCATCAGGACTAGCGGGGGGCATGGCAGTAAGCTGCTATCCTGATCCTTGAAACAAACGGTTTCTCTGAGCTCACGTGGTTTCTCTCTGTAACACTCTCCTGAGCAGGGTTGTAAACTACCATATATGCTGTAGTTTTTGTCCAGGGAGTTTGCTACTTTCTGGTAACTATAGGGAACTGCTTTATAGCTAGGTTCAAACTTATATGAATTATTAAGCCTACCTTTTGGCTTTGAAAAGGAAGGAACTCTCCACTCTGCAGGGTTAGACTGGTTCTCAAACACAGCTGGTGTTTGCTTGCCTCTCAGCCTATTAACTTTCCCCTCAGACGTACCGGTATTCTCCTGCCAGCATGTCTCTCTCTTAGGAGCGTGTGAGCTTTGCCAAGCCTGCCTCTCAGGAAGATCCTTCTCTCTCCTGCCTTTACCAGACAACTCCTGTCCTGGGTTGCTTCCTTCTGGCCTCATGAATATGTCTCCCTTGGTTCTCACTCCTCTTTGACTCCTAGTCAGCGTGCTCCTTTGCTGGCTTCCTTTCTCGTCCTGGTTCTGACTCCAGTTCCCCCTCTGGCTCTGCACCTCGTTGCCCCTGGTCCAAGTTAATGACCAGTTTTTTTTTTTTTTTTGAAACTTTGTTTTTATTAAGCATGTGAAAGGCAGGGTAAAAAATCATCACACAATACTAACAGATACATCTGCCTTCCCAGTACCCCCCCCCCCCCCTCGGCTATCAGCCCCTGGGGACGGGGCCACATCGCTGTCCCCCACCATCAGCCTCAAACCACAACGCTAAAATAGAGAAAAACAAAAAATTCAGGGAAACCATCAATCCCTAAACAACCAACAGAACTAGATAACATTTATACAACAATTAAAATTATATCAGTCTTATCGCCCCCGGACCTGATATAGTGTGTGACTGCGAATCGTGTGTTTTGTGTGTGCTTTGTGTGTGCTGTACTGCCTCCCCCTTACCCCATCCTCCCAGGACTCCCCAAGGGACTCAGCAGGTACGGATCCCAGATTTTATGGAATTCCCATTCCCTCCCCCTCAACCGATAAGTCAGTTTGTCAAACTGAATCATCTCCTCCACCTTGCTCCACCAATCCTCCACGCTCGGCCCCCTCTCCCAGTTCCAGCGCCAGGCAATTGCCAGCCGCGCTGCCAGAAGCATCTTAGCCTCCCGCAGGTGGGTCCATCTACCCCCCACCACCAGAGGGGCGCCCCCCAGCACCCAAACCCGGGGACCCCCTTCCAGCCCCCCTCCCCTCCCCAAGGCAGAATCCCCACACCCCGGAGCAACCCCCCCCTCACCACCTGCCAGAATTCTTGAATAACCCGGCAGCCCCACCACATGTGTAGGAAGTCTCCCCGCTCACCACATCCCCGCCAACACAACCCCAAGCTCAACCCTCTCCGCCAAGTCAGTCGGCTCGGAGTAATATATGCCCCATGTAGTATTTGCAATTGGGTTTGCCGCCACGAAGCAATTCCCGTGGTCTTATAAATCGACCTATAAATCCTCTGCCACTGTGCTTCATCCCATTCCTCCCCCACCCACCGATGCCACCTCCTACGGTGCCCCCCCACGGCTCCCTCCTCCACCTCCGCCGCCTCTTCCAACAACACCCTATAGATCTTAGCGACCATGCCTTGGTCCTTATTCCCGCGGAACAGCGTGTCTTCCATGGCAGTACTCGGGCGCCGAATCCAACGGAGATTCGCACCCGTCTGCAGAAAGTGCCTAACCTGAAAGTATTGATAAAAGGGAATGGGACTCCGCGCCTTACGTTCCAACTCCCTGTGGGACCCTACCTCCCCTTGCACCAGACAGTCCCCCAACTTGACAATCGTATCCTGCAGCCAAGCTGCCCTTCCAAAGGAGAAAAGGTCCCCTACCCTGGTCCAGGCCGAAATGGGGCTGGGGAACCACTTCTGCCCTTCCCCCTGCTGGTAAAGTTTCCACATCGCCCCCAAGAAGGGATGCCCCCTCCCCCGACCCCCCCCAATCAATCCCGCCGAACCACCTAACCATTGGGTCAGTGAATGTGCTTCCATCACCGTAGTTTCCAGACCCACCCACGCTGCTTCTCCCCCCCTCCGGTAGTGAGCCCTCCACGCCTTCAAAATGCCTGCCCGGTGATACCACCGCAACGAGGGCAGTCGGACACCCCCACAGTCTTTGGCCAGGCGAAGTTGGCTGGACCGAATCTTAGCCTTTCGGCCCTTCCAAATAAATCTATGAATCATGCCCTCCCACTTCTTGAGCATCCCCCCCGGGATCCACACTGGCAACTGCACAAACAGATAGAGAAACTTGGGGAGGACACTCATCTTGAACGCCTCCACCCTCCCTACCCAACTCAGTTGCAGGTCTTTCCACCCCGCCAACAGGCTACTAATCTTACCCCCCAGCGTTTGATAATTAAGTTCAAATAGGCGGCTGGGGTCCGCCGGCAGCTGAATTCCCAAGTATTTAAAGTGCCCAGGCGCCCATTTAAAGGGAAACTCCCGACAGTCCTCCCACCGAAAACCACCAAGAGCCAATGCCTCCGTTTTAGCCATGTTAACCTTGAAACCCGATACCACCGCAAACGTTTCCAACTCCTCCACCAGCGCCGGGAGAGACCCCACCGGGTTCGCCATAAATAGCAAGGTGTCGTCGGCGTACAGCAGAATCTTATGCTGCCCCGCCCCCACCGAAACGGGCTGTATCTCCGTCCGAGCTCGAATCCGGATAGCCAGCGCTTCAATGGCTATCGCAAAAAGTAGTGGGGAGAGAGGGCACCCCTGTCGCGTCCCCCGATGGAGAGCAAACCAGTCCGACCCCTGTCCATTCACCAGAATCCGGGCCTGCGGGTGCCAATACAGCGCCCGCACCCCACACACATACCCCTCCCCCAGCCCCATCTTATCCATCATGGCAAACAAAAACTCCCACTCCACCTGATCAAAAGCCTTCTCGGCGTCCAAGGCCACACACACTGCTGGGAGGCGTCGTTCCTGTATGTAGTGGAGCAACCCCACTGCCCGCCGCACGTTATCAGCGATGACCCGGCCCTTGATAAACCCCGTCTGGTCGGGATGAATCAAGTCCGGAAGAATCCCCTCCAGGCGCCCCGCCAGTACCCGCGCGTATAGCTTGGCATCACAGTTGATCAGAGCAATGGGGCGATAATTCTCACAGCGTTCCGGGTCTCGCCCCTCTTTGGGAAGGACCACCACATTCGCCTGTGTCATTGACCCCGGTAGGCGCTCACCCCGCAGCAATCCAGTGAACAATCGTGCCAGAAACGGCGCCATCTCCACCCGCAGGACCTGATAAAATTCCGCAGGGTATCCATCCTCTCCGACCGCCTTCCCCCTAGGAAGTCGCCGGATCTCTCTCTGTACCTCCGCCACCTCAACCGGCCGCCCCAGCCACTCGGCCTGCTCCAGGCTAAGTCGCGGGACCGGAAGCCCCACCAAATAATCCCGAATCCGCTCCGGGGTGGCCTCTGCTTGCCCCGTGTACAGCTGTTCATAGAAACGACGGAAAACCCCACAAATTTCCCTACTCTCCGCCACTCTTCCCCCTTTCTCATCCCGAACTACCGCCACCACCCGGCTCTCCCGCTTACGTCGGAGCTGCCTCGCGAGAAGCTTTCCCGCCCTGTTTCCCCCTTCCATAAAATTCCTTTTGGTCGCCCTCATCATCCGTTCCAAGCCCTCCACGTCTAATCTGTTCACCCGCGCACGCAACTGGGCAGCCCTCTCCCCCGCCACCCGGGACCCCGTCGCACTGTGCTCCCCTTGAGCCAACGCCAATTCCCACAGCCACTCCTGTCGCTGCGCCTCCCTCTCCCGTTTTCGCCGACTCCCCAGCTGCATCAGCATTCCCCGCAGATACGCCTTCCCACTGTCCCACAGCAAGGCATCCGAGACCTCCCCGTTATCATTCCAAGTCAAAAATTCCCGCCAGGCCTTCTTCAGGCCCGCTTGCCCCTCCTCCGACTGAATCAGGGAGATATTCCCCCGCCAACCGCCCCAAGGGGGCCCCCCCCGCCCCCCCCCCGGGGTCCACTCCCCCGTGACCAAGCCATGGTCCGATAGAAGAACCGGGTGTAATTGCACATTCCCCAGAGCCCCCAACTGTCCCCTGCGCCCCAAAAACATATCTATTCGGGAGTAGCACCCCAAGCGTGAGGTAAAGCAAGTGTAACCCCGGATCCCCGGGTTCTCCCAGCGCCATATATCAACCAGTCCCCAATCCACCAAGCACTGTCTCAACTCCCGCCCCTCCCGCTGGTGCTTCACCCGCTGATAGTTAGATCGATCTTCCGGCCCCACCACACAGTTCATGTCCCCTCCTATCACCCACTCCCCCCGGGCCTGCTGTTCAAATTCCCGCAGAGCCTTTCGGAAGAATGTACCTTTCGGCCCGTTGGGAGCATACAGGTTCAAGAAGGACACTTCTTGCTGATCCACTCTCCCCACTACCCATACCACCCTACCCATCTTATCCCCCCCAGAGGCATAGGGCACAAATTTCAGCCGTTTATGCACCAAAATCACTACCCCTCTTTTCTTCGAGGTATAAGGCGCACCATACAATTGCTCAAACCCCTGGGCCTGCAGCTTAACCTGCTCCGTCTCCACCAGGTGGGTCTCCTGCAGCAGGGCCACATCTACCGGTGGTTCGCCAGCAGCGTGAGGATCCTTTTACGTTTAATAGGGCTGTGTATTCCCCTCACATTGAAGGAGGCAATCTAATGACCCCCCATTCCCCTGGTATCGTACCCATATGTCCTGCAGCACCCCCCCAGCACACACGCAGCCCATCACACACTCTCCTTCACACCAATCACCTCTCCCTCGCCCCTCACAATTTTGTATATTACCGACCTCCATTAGCCACCCTCCATCCATCACAATACACTCCCCTCCCGTCCCCCGCCCCCGACTACCACAATCCTTTTCCCCCTCCCCACCACCCTCCACCCCTCCCCAACACAGCATATCCAACAGTTATCCCTCCTAAAAGTCCATCCAACGTCCTTGTATGAAAGGCCTCACTCTCCCGAGCTCCTCCGGTCATCGGCTCCGCCACTCCTGGTCGCCTGCTCCGCTCCCTGAGCACTTCCCCCAGGGGCGCGTGGCGGGCTCTTCCGACTCTGTAGGTATTTCTCCAATAACTCCTTAGATGCAAAAAATCTGCACACTCCATTAACCAGCATCGTTATACGTGCCGGGTACCATATCGCGATGTGCACTCCCCGCTGCGCCATCTGATCTCGCAGTCGCAACAAGTCCTTGCGTCGTTTCAACCGTCTCCGAGGCAAGATCCGGGAAGACATACACTTTCCAAGATTTGTATTGCACACTCTTGGACTTCCGAGCTGCCCGGATCACATGTTCCCGATCCTGGAACCGCAGCAGTTTCACCAGGAGAGCACGTGGCTTGTCATCATTCGCCGGTCGAGGCCGCAGCTCCCTGTGTGCTCGTTCAATCTCATACTGTGGCATCGAGGGGGGATCCGGAAAACAAGTAAGCAACATATCCTGCACAAATGCAATAGCATTGTCCCCTTCTGCGCCCTCTGGTACCCCAAAGACTCTCAGATTAGAGCGCCGATCTCTATTTTCCATATCCTCTGTTTTTGCATGCAGCCAGCTAACTTGTTGTTGCAGGGACCTCACCACGCGGTCTGTGGAGGCCTGGGCATCCTCGGCCTGACTCACGCGGTTTTCAACCTCCTCCAGCCGCTGCCCAAGTGCAGTAAACTTTTCCTCCAGCCGGCCGCAGACTCGATCCACAATTTCGTCTTTGGATTCGCGGATTTCGCGAAGGATCGCTGCCGCATCCACCTGAGGCAAGTCAGCACTCTCCCCTCCAGCTGCCGCGTTCATGCTGCTCGGAGAGGCCGGGGCCGATTTCGCGCCCGGGCTCGTCACCACTGCTTTCCCGCTCCCAGTTTTCGCCGCATATAGCTCTTTAATAGTGGAGCCCGGCTTCACTCTCACCACCTTGGGCATTCTTCCTGCAAAGGGGGCCGCGGGGAGCCGTTAATACCCCTCCGTTCTGGGTGCGGGGACGGAGCTTGCTTACTCACGTCGTTCCCCCTCCGTGGCTAAACCGGAAGTCAATGACCAGTTTTTATCATTGTAACTCTCAGGGCTTAGCTGTGCCCTGCCATGAAACAGGTGAAACTCATTACCTCCTGAGCTAGGGAATACGTCACTGCAGGGGTGTGTCTCTCCAGCTCGTGACTCTTTGTTTACTTCTTCTTTGCAAACACTGAGCCATGTGCTCAGACTGCCTGTCAGTTTCTGAAAGCAAATCCTCATCTTGCCCTACCTCCATAGGTTCAGAAGGATCTTCTTCATGACACCCCCTATTCTGCTTTCCCTGAAGAAGGGAGACTGGCTATGTAATTTGGATCTCAAATATGCTTATACTTTGCATCCTGATTCTTATATGCTATGTATTCAACTTTGCGAGGAACACTATCAGCACAAGCACAGGTTCCTCCATTTTGGCCTTGTCTTGATCCTCAGAGTTTTTACCAAATGCCTTTTAGATGTGGTCGTACAAATTAATAAGCTACTAGTTTTCCAGTGACCATTCATTTTTCTATTCATGAAGGGGCTTCTTCATCTCAAACCACTGTTGCAGAAACTTTCTGTCCCATGGGACCTTAACGTTATCCTTAAATCCCTTATGCTGCTGTTTGAGCCAGTGGAATCTGTTTTGCTTAAGTATCTCACATGGTGTGTCCTCTTTCTAATGAAGGTTACTTCAGTTCAAGCTCTGGTTGTGTGTTCCTGCCACTCAGTTTCATCATAACAAGATAGTTCTCCAAACTCATTAGAAGGTTTTACCAAAGTGGTAATGCCTTTTCACATTAATGAGAAAATAGTACTTCCTACTTTCTGCCTGACACTTCTTAAGAATCCATGAGAGAGAGAACCCTCTACGAGTGCTCTGGACTGTAAATGGTCTCTTGCTTACTACCTCAAAATAACTGAATCCATCAGAAATTCTGTGCAGTTGTTTTATCTCAGACTCAAACAGAATTGGCGTTCTAGTCACTAAAAAAGCTTTAGCAAATTGGCTATGAACAAGTTGGTTCTCCTCTCACTTCTAAAGAGAAAACCCACGAAATTGGAGCTACTCGAGATCTTCTTAAGTCTGCTTCATTGGATTACACCACTGTTACAATTAAGAAAGAAAAATGAGAATAATGAAGATACTGACTCTATGGACGGCTCTGTTGGGAACTTAAGTGACTTGGACTGACCAATGTCAGAGAGCAGAAGTTACACTGATTATATACCAATAGAGCAGTACTGTTCAAACTTATCCCATATGACCCCATTTTAGCAACTGAATATTCATGTGACCCCCAGATGATGATGAAAACTAAATAGCAGGTATCCATCCTCCTTCCTCTCCCCCCACTCATTTAAAGCAGGAAGGCGGCACAGAGTCTTCTGTGTCAGTGTGTGCTTACAGACCCCAGTACTCAGCTTGGGTTCCCAGTTTAACAGGAAGCTTAGCCAGGAAGGGACAAGGGCCTATGAATGTTCACTGGCTCACAGGCCGCATGCTGACTGGTGATTGCTACTACTTGGCATAGATCACAATGAAAGTCCAGAGAGAAGGGGAAATGATCACGTTTCTGCGACACCATCCCAAGTTTGGGAACCACTGCTATAGAGTATAGGATTTCATCTTAAATAATGTGTTACATAAAGGTTTATGGGCTCATAAGCCACACTATTTTGCTCGTTTTCTTCTGCCTGTCACTGGGTCTCAGAACCTATGATCTTCTCTGCAAGTTCTTTTGGCTATTTCAGGTTAGCTTGAAATATGACTGACAATAATGCAACAAACAGCTTTTCAGTGTTTTGCATCTGACCAGTGTAATCTCTCCTCCGCAAACGAATAGTGCAAATGCAGGCACGCTTCCTGGTGATGTTGCCCAATGGAACCAGAGTGCCCAGAGCACTCCTCTAGAAGTTAAAAAAAATATATAAATAGACTGAGGTTGCACAGGAGCTCCCGCACTGACCATGCTGATTTCCTTTGGGGCAGATAAAATGCAGCCTCTCCTCAGTTCCTCTTTTCTTCATAGCAATTTTCATTTTCAGGATCAAGAGAGAACAGCATTCAACCAGAATTAAACACAAAAAAAAATAAAACAAAACAAAAAAAGGGCAAAAGGAAGGAAGAAAGATTAATCTTATCTATACTGAGCAGAATGCTCCCTTCAGAGCTGTCATCATGGCTGCAATGTCATCAAAATCTGCAGCCTCCGCCACTTCAAAAACCTCACCAAGCCCAGTTCTGGCAAGTGGCTTCTATCACAACAGTGGGAGCAGTTCCCCCTCAATATGGCCTCCAGAAAATGGACCGCTACTTCTCTTCCCTACTCACACATTGGCAGCTCCTTCCCCGAGCTCTCAGAAAATGAAAGTAAAAAGCAAAGCTCTCTCTAGGAAGCCTGCATAATCTTAGGCAGGCCATAGGGAAAAGAGAACAGCACAAATACAAATGAAAGGCCGATAGGAAATTCTCAGCTCAGCGCACCCCTGCAGCCTGCCTCCCAAGCCTTAATAGTAATAAGCTTCACGAAGGGGCAGATGAATCCATCCAACACAAAAGGCAAGATAGGAATCCTCAGGCCCAAATGTCCAAATTTTCCCTTAAGCCCCCTTCAGGCCAGGGCAGTGTCTTCTCTACAGATTATACTGCACTTTTGCAGCTACTTTCTCACTTGGTATTCTCCATGACATCTCCACCAGCCAAATTCCACTTTCACAACCTTCCCCCATTATGATTCAGCCTCCCCAAAAACAGTACCAACACCAGCTAGCTGGCTGCGCATCATCCTCTGCTGACCTCCATGCCGTCTTCTCGTTCACTCCTGAGTCAGCAAAACTGGTCCCTAATCTCTACCAATCAGAAAGGAATTCTCAATCCCCACAAACCTTTCATGTTCTCATCAGTGGAACCTTGTTCCAGAAGAAATAGCACCTCATGGCAGAGGGCACCCATTTTTTGCAGCCTCTGCTATGGAGGATCATTCAGAGGATTATCCAAACTCTTTACAAAAAACCCTCAATTATTTTCCTGGGCTCCACAGAAACGCAAATTTGCAGATGGGGGGGCTAGCACTGGTAAAGGGCAGATGGGGGGCTAGCACTGGTAATGGGCTGATTAGGGAAGGCTAGGACTGGGAATGGACTGATCAAGAGGGGGTTGGGACTGGTAATGGGCTGATAGGGGGGTAGGACTGGTAATGGACTGATGGGGGGCTAGCATTGGAAATCACCTGATCGGTGAGGTTAGGATTGGAAATGGGCTGATGGGGGGGGGGGGGTAGGACTGGTAATGGGATGATTAGGGGAGCCTAGCACTGGTAATGGGGTTGAGGAGGGGACTAGCACTGGAAATGAGCTGATTAGGGGAGGTTAGGACTGGTAATGGGCTGATGGGGTGGGGTAGGACTGGTAATGGACTGATGGGAGGCTAGCATTGGAAATGAGCTGATCGGGGGGGGGGGGGGCTATGACCGGAAATGAGCTGATTAGTGGAGGATAAGACTGGCCTTGGGCTGATTAGGGGAGGTTAGCACTGGTAATGGGGTTGAAGGGAGATTAGCACTAGAAGTGAGCTGATTGGGGGGCTTTGACTGGGAATGGGTTGATTGTGGGGAGGGGAGGATAGAGCTGCTGGCCCTGGAAGAAAACTGGGGGCTAAGGCTACAAATGGGCTGATACGAGGGGATGGGAGAATGGAACTGGAAGGGAGTGGATCTGAGAGGGGCTGCCATGGTATTTGTACTAAAAGGGACTGGTCAGTGGGGAAGGAGGGGGACTGGAAGGGAATGGACACCAGTGGCAGTCATGGGAATGCAGGTTGACATTGGAAGGTACTGGGAGTGAGGACTGGAAAGGGGCTGATACTGGGGAGGGTTACTGGGACTGGAAATAGGCTGATGAAAAGAAGTGAAGAAAACAAAAGAGATAAGAAATGGCAGATGGACCATAGACCACAAAAAGAGAGCTAAGACAGGAAAGCAGAAGCCTCAGACCGGGACCAGCATGATCAGAGAATAAATTGGTCAGACAACAAATGTAGAAAAAATAATTTTATTTCATATTAGTGATTTGACTACAAAATCATAATTTTGAAATCAAATATTATTACTTGTTATTGGGATTAGTTATTGTGATTTAAATAAGTAAATTTTATAAATAAAAACATAATGCAAAGGCCTATAATATATTAATAATTCAACAAATGATTACAGTGACAATGCGTTAACGGTAAAGGAAGAGAGACGCATTTGATTTTATCATTGGGGGTCATCACAAGTTGACCAATGGTAAAAGGGGTCACGGTGTAAAAAAGGTTGAGAACCACTGGCCAAGTTGGTAGTGAAACCACCAAAACTGAAAAATAAAAAAATAAAAAATCTTTTAAAGAAAGAAAAATAAATATCGAGGCCGGTGTCTGTGAAGGCACTGGTATCGACAGAAAGGCAGAGCAAAGAGTTTTACCAAAAAATAACATTTTTCAGTGGTGACAGGAAATAACCTGCTGGCTCCACAGAAAACAAAGAACTGAGGAGTTGGGAATGCAGGTAGGCAGAAGCACAAGCAAAGTGGATTGCTCCCAAAAGCCCATTACCAGTGCTAGCTCCCCCATCCGCCCATTATAATCCTAACCCACATTGTCTCTCGCCTCTGTCCAGCATTTATCCTCTGTCTGTCCAGTATGTCCCCCTTTCTCTCCCCTTTGTCCATGCCAGCCCCCTCTCCCTCCATCCCTCCATGTCAGCCCCCCTCCCTCCATCCATATCAGCCCCTCCATCCCTCCATGTCAGCCCCCCTCCCTCCATCCGTCCATGTCAGCCCCCCCTGTCCATGTCAGCCCCCCCCCCCGTCCATGTCAGCCGTGTTGCAGGTTCCCTGCCCCCTCATCCCCTCTCCCCTTGTCTGCCTTCCTTCTAATGCAGCTGCAGCTCCCTGCCTCTTAGGGAACCGCGGCTGTGCCTGTAAAATCGTTGCAGAGCCTCCCTGTCTCTCGACGGGCTCCGTGCAGCATTGTCCTGCCTCCAAAGGAAGTTCTTTACCACTTTGGAGGCGGGACAATGCTGCACGGAGCCCGTCGAGAGACAGGAAGGCTCCATGATGGTTTTACAGGCACAGCCGCAGTTCCCTAAGAGGCAGGGAGCCGTGGCTGCATTAGAAGGGAGGCGGTGAGTTTGCCGCTGCCGAGAAGCGGCAGCAACCTGTGTGCGTTTAAAACATTTTTTTTTTCACTTGGCGGAGACGACCTATAGCCTGCAAATTGAGGAAGCCTTATCATTTTTAATCCTTTGATAAACTTGGTGCTGAATTGCCTCTAACCACCAAAACAGACCCTGCTAAATCCTGTGGCGACCCCCGTGTGGGTCACGACCCACAGGTTGAGAACCGCTGAGCTAGGCCTTCACCTGTTTTTCTTCACCACAATGGAAAAACGCATCAGTGGTGTCAAAAAATGTACCAACTGCTCTGGTATTATATCAGTCATCGATGTACATGACTGGTGCTTAAAATGTTTGGGCCCTGCCCATGTTTTAAACGATTGTCCTTTGTGTCAGCAAATGACAAAAGGATGCCTAAAGAGCAGGGCCTGTGGTTCTCTGTTCGCCCCGGACTTGATTTCAGTGGCTTCCACATCGTTGAGGACATCGACCTCCTCTCATGATTCTCAGGTCTCTTCAAAGTCCAACCACAAAACTATGTCTGAGTCATCAGCATCGAAGACAGATACCAATTCCAGAGTCCCTTCATCGCCATTGAGATTCACTGAAGGGTGCATCTGATGCTGACTGGCCTGTCAAACAGCCCCTGCAAGAGGCCCTGTCCTCCAAAGCACAAGAGGGGCTCTAGGATGCTCCTGAGGCATCAACCTCCAGAGAGCTTCTGGTTCAATCTCTGGGACAGTGGCTCAAAGCCCCGTGCAAGATTCCACTCAGATATCGGGTCAGCTCCCTTGACCAGCGTATACCGGCTATCGAGAGGAGTTTGGCCACGCTCCTGCCAGCCTTGGTACCGACAGTATCAACAGCTCCAGCTGTGCCAACAACTACCGGTTCCGAGGGCAATGCTAACACTCAAACTTGCATCGGGGGAGCTTCTCCCTCCAGTACCCACTTTGGAACCGATGGACATCATTGGTACCCAGCAGGCTCCCGATGCTGCACTGACTGATTATCGGTACCAGCATCGATTCTAAACATTGGGGAAGTATCAGGATCAAGCACAAGATTGTCGATACTTTGACTTTCTCTTAGACTCCGATTCCCATGACGCATCAGATGACTCCCGAGAAAGCCGGAACTGAACTTCAGATCTATCCTCTCCTTGTGAGAGGCGTCTGTCCCCGCCAGAGGATGTGCCTTTCCATTAGGAACATGGCAGCAGGCAGATTACTGTTTTAAAATTCGGTCCGATTTCTTTGAACGTGAATTACTCAATATTAAGGAATGATACGTCCATAGAACTCATATATGTAAGAAATATGCTTTATTATTAACTTTCCTTTATCTTCTTTAAATTCCAAATTCAAGAATGTATGTTACATAACCATCAGGCACTTCCCAGGTTTTTCTTCAACTACAACTCAGAAATCAATCAACAGTGTGCAATATTCAATACGATTCCATGTTCTAGAGTAGTTCCTGAGGAAACCAATGTGCCGCAAATTACTTTATTTAAAAACAGCAAATTTTTCTCTCCCAGGTCTCGACGCTCAGCTCCGGCGCCTCTATGGCGTTTCAAAAAGTTATTTTCATCAGGAGACCTTTATCCTATAACAAATTACATAAAACCAATTTAAGATGCTACCTAATTTAAAAACATACTAAAGTTTATCTAACGACTACTGCTACTTACATTCTGCTATGCTGCCCACGCTTCTCCTCCTTCAGTTACCTACAGAAAAACGCCGCGCATGCGGGATAGTTATCTCTACTCTGCTTTTAAATCCCTCTTTATGTTTCCGGAAGTGGATCAGGATAGGAGGCTTCATTACAGAAATCATTGGACCACTTATGTCGCCTACTTTGACTACAATAAATACAATAATGGGCATCACTATCTGGTAATCAATAGTTACGGGAGTATGATGACTGATATCAATAAACCTCTCTTAAAGAGAGCTTATCTGGACATCACTACATATTTAATTGGTCGTTTCCGGTTGTAGATGCTACCCAAAAGGTCCTACATACCCCTATTTAAATTATATTAAACATTTGTCCAATCGTGAACAACCTATCATGCAACAACTGAACAGTCTGTAACTTATGTATACTTCTAATAGCGAGTCCAGTGGATCTGCTAAGGAGGATTTTCGACAACGAGGAGGAAACGACGTAAAGAAGAAAATCAACACCGAAAAAAAGAAAACAAGAAGTGTGACGAATTCACAGAAGTTATAAGATCGACTAAACCACAAGATCCTTTGGTAGAGAATATTTCGGGAAAAGATTTGACCCTTGAGGATGTGCAACTCTTGAACCAGGGACTTTCATTTGTGCCGAGTACCACTTATGATCCTTTCCAATGTAGATTCGATGTATAATGTCTAATGAGAAAATTGCATATAAAACAATATTTTGCATCATTGAAAATTGAGAGTATGACAGTGGATGTTAATTTGCAGGAGGGGGATGCTTTATTGCGAAATGATACACAGGTACAATCATTAGTACACGGGGAGACAATTTACGAGCTAGGAAGTAATAGGGTCCCTTTAAAGTTTAAATCAAAATGGATTCCTCCGACCCCTCTGCACCCTGCTTTGGTGACCTTTAAACATCTAGTATTGCGTGATTTAGACCAGTTGGAACAACAGAATAAACAGCAAGATCAGGCTCTTCCCGTGGGAGAAAGAAAAGCTCTACACTCATTAAGGGCAAGACGGGATATTGTAGTGAGGAGGGCGGATAAAGGGGGAGCAGTGGTGGTTCTCGACCGAGATTTTTATCTAACAGAAGCTCGAGCACAATTGCAGGTATGCACTACTTATAAAATATTAACACAAAATCCAACTGTGCAACTGCAATTAATGATAAAGGCCATAACTAAACAAGCGCTACAACAAAAATTGATTTCCTCTAAGGAATTCACTTTTCTGAATGCGGTTTCCCCGTCGATGGCAAAATTTTACACAGTCCCCAAAATCCATAAAAATAGACAAACTCCCCCTGGTAGACCTATTGTATCCACCAGAGGAAGTGTTCTGGAACCTTTATCCTTCTATTTGGACTCATTTTTGCGCCCTCTACTCCCTCGTATACAGTCCTACCTTAAAGATACCACACAGTTTTTGAATATAGGGGAGGAATTGGCCAATTGGGCTAGTCATGATGACGTCTGGCTTGTAACTTTGGATGTCTCCTCACTCTATACAAATATACCACAAGAGGGTGCCATGACTGTAATTGAGAAAACATTGCTTTCACGGGGAGATCTGTCTGCGCTGCATGTTGAATTTTATTAGAGCTGGCAAAATTGGCCATTTATCAAAATTATTTTATTTTTGAAGGTACGATCTATCAGCAAATAGCGGGAGTGGCCATGGGGGCGACATGTGCCCCCTCGGTGGCAAACTTTTACATGGATAATTTTGAAATTAATTATGTGTCTCAGTCCCCTTATGTATCCAACATAATAACTTGGCGACGATACATAGATGATATTTTTTTATTGTGGAAGGGGCCTTTAGATACTCTAACACAATTTTTGCAGTGGCTTAATACCCGTGAAAATAATATCACTTTTACATCTGTGTACCATCAGGATTATATAACTTATCTCGATGTTCAGGTCACCAGAGGGGTTCAGAGATGGAACACCTCGGTCTATCGAAAAGATACGGATCGGAATACATTTTTGGAATTTTCCAGTAAACATCCCCATAGATTAAAACAATCTTTGCCCTATTCACAATTTTTGCGATATCGCCGTAACTGCTCGAGTACGGACGATTATAAAAGACAGGCTAAAATTTTGAAAAAGGATTTTCTTAGTAGGGGTTATCCGGCAGCGGTTGTACAGCAGGCTTATCGTAGAGCCTTATATAATCATAGGGCGAATTTGTTACGTCCACCGCCTAAATTTTGTAGTGTAGTTGCAGATCATGAGAATATAAATTTTATTACAGCCTTTACCCCGTTAAGCTTTAGTTTACAAAAGATAATAAAAAAATATAGACCAATTCTAGCAATAGTCCCGGGTTTAGAAACAAGAAACATACGATGTGTTTGGAAACGTGGGCGGAACTTGAAGGAATATCTGAGCCCGGCGGTACTTCCTCCCATAATGGAAAATGAAAATGAAAATGCCGATCTGTTAACAGGAGGCCACAGTAGTTGTGGGAATTGTGATATATGTGGAGTGATGCTAGAGCAGACACAATTCACTCATTTAGGTAAGACAATTTATCTTCGAACCCGAACCACATGTGACACCGAAGCGGTGGTCTATGCGATAATTTGCCCCTGCGGTCTATACTATGTTGGTAAAACAATTCGGCCCCTGAGAGTAAGGCTAAGGGAACATAGAAGTAGATTAAAATGCCGTAGGCTTGAAGCCCCCATAGTCGCTCATTGTCTTTCTATAGGGCATACATTTGATCAGCTCCGCAGTTTTCTGATTGAACGAATCCAAACACCAAAGACAGGCAAGACGCAGGATGAAACTTTGTTAATACGGGAACAATGGTGGATACATAAGTTACAGACTGTTGCCCCTAAAGGCCTTAATGTATCCATCGAGTGGACATCGTGTTTTTAACATCTTCAGTTGTTGCATGATAGGTTGTTCACGATTGGACAAATGTTTAATATAATTTAAATAGGGGTATGTAGGACCTTTTGGGTAGCATCTACAACCGGAAACGACCAATTAAATATGTAGTGATGTCCAGATAAGCTCTCTTTAAGAGAGGTTTATTGATATCAGTCATCATACTCCCGTAACTATTGATTACCAGATAGTGATGCCCATTATTGTATTTATTGTAGTCAAAGTAGGCGACATAAGTGGTCCAATGATTTCTGTAATGAAGCCTCCTATCCTGATCCACTTCCGGAAACATAAAGAGGGATTTAAAAGCAGAGTAGAGATAACTATCCCGCATGCGCGGCGTTTTTCTGTAGGTAACTGAAGGAGGAGAAGCGTGGGCAGCATAGCAGAATGTAAGTAGCAGTAGTCGTTAGATAAACTTTAGTATGTTTTTAAATTAGGTAGCATCTTAAATTGGTTTTATGTAATTTGTTATAGGATAAAGGTCTCCTGATGAAAATAACTTTTTGAAACGCCATAGAGGCGCCGGAGCTGAGCGTCGAGACTTGGGAGAGAAAAATTTGCTGTTTTTAAATAAAGTAATTTGCGGCACATTGGTTTCCTCAGGAACTACTCTAGAACATGGAATCGTATTGAATATTGCACACAGTTGATTGATTTCTGAGTTGTAGTTGAAGAAAAACCTAGGAAGTGCCTGATGGTTATGTAACATACATTCTTGAATTTGGAATTTAAAGAAGATAAAGGAAAGTTAATAATAAAGCATATTTCTTACATATATGAGTTCTATGGACGTATCATTCCTTAATATTGAGTGATACAGATTACTGTGGCATCGGAGATGGAACTGAGGACAAAGGAATTGGAAATTCTCCAATACCCCTTGACACCAGAAAAGGCTGCCACTTTGCCAATATACCGCATCTTGTAAGATTTGATGCTTCGTATGTGGGAGGTTCCTCTAATGGTTCACCTATCAGCAAGCGACTCAATACCATGTACTGGGTTCCAGCATTCCCAGGTTTTCAGAAGCCTCAACTCCCACGCTGTTCTGTGGTAGTGGAATCGGCGATGCGCTGCATCAGGAGCTCTAAGAATCACTTTTCAATGCCTCCAGGCAAAGTCAATAGAACTCTCGATGTCTTTATTTATTTATTTATTTATTTACAGTCTCTTATATACCGCACTATTCGGCATCAGCGCGGTTTACATGGAACAAAAATGCTCAGTACAGATAACATGTATGAGTTTACAGATAACAGGGCAAGAAACTTGGATAACAGGGGTAAACTATTTACAACATTTGCTACATAATCCTGGATAACAGTGGTAAACTATTTACAAATATTGCTACATAAAGTCGTATGGCCGTCGATGCTTTCAGGCATGCATGCTCACCTCAAAAAACACCTAAATACTCTACATGGGCATGTTCCTGAAGGATGTATCCAGGGATCTGGAGACATTTGCACCTCTTTCCTGATGACAAACAAAATGCATTCCAAGCCCTAATCGGGCAGAATCAAAATACATATATACAGATTTCTTACCAGAGCATCTTTTGATGACTGAGTCATCCAGCAGAGCTTCAGCAGTCTGCATTGGTGCTTGCAAGTTGACCTGACTCCAAGCATTGGATCTTGAGCAGTGGGTTCAAGACAAATTGGCTAATATTCCCTGTTCTGGAGAAAATCTCTTTGGAAAGGGTTGGAGGGAAAAGGCTGGAGAGATTGAGACAGATGATATTTTTTTTATTTTTATTTACATTCTCTTATATACCGCACTATTCTGCATCAGTGTGGTTTACATTGAACTAACTGAAATTACATTGAACAGGGCATTATAACTTGGAGATAACTATTTTACAGGGAACATGGGCTATGGAGGGTTAGGTGGCTTGCCCAAGACCACAAGGAGCACCTGTGGGACTAGAAACCCCAGTCCTTCCGGCCCAAGGTTGCTGTCCTCTAGTGGGATTTGAACCCCCGACCTTCCGGCCTGAAGTACCTTGCCCCAACCACTAGGCCACTCCTCAAACGCCTTTCAAGGAAGATAGTGGACCTCTCTAAGAGAAGGACTAATCCAAAGAAGTCTTTCTATCCAAAGAAGATGAGATGATATCCTTTTTATCCACCTGCAGCTGCTTACCAGCCTCAGCAGTAAGAGCGGCACTAGCAGGGCCCTTGCCAACCAAAGAAGCCTAAAGCTCTCCTAAACCCCAGCCAGATGTACAGCCACAACCAGTATCTGATTTTTGACTCCTTCCTGGAGAGCATAGCCACTCTGCCTCTGCGGGGTCCCCAACCCCTACACATAGCAGGCTGGCTCTGTTCCTGTGCCCGCAGGTGGCACCTCATAACATCAGAGCAGTGGACTCTTAACATCATCCAAAGGAGCTATCTGCTTCATTTTGAAAGCTTACCGCCCCCCACCACCTTCATAGGAGATTATCCCAGAAACCCCCTGCAGACATCTCTCTTCTCAGAAGAGGTGTCCACCCTGTTAGCTCAGAGGACCATAGAAAGAGTTCCGCCTCCCCAAGAGAGCATGGGCTTCCACTCACCTTATTTTCTTATCCCCATGAAAATAGGAGGGTTGAGGCCCTTCTTAGATCTAAGGGACCTAAACATATTTCTCATTTGAGAAAAATTCAAAGTGATTTCCCTTGGCACACTCCTGCCATACCTTCAGAGGAATGACTGGCTGTGTTCTGTAGACCTCAGAGGCATACACAAATTTACTGATCCACACTCGGCACAGACAGTATCTGCGTTTTCAATTCCAGCAAAACCATTACCAATATTGGGTGCTCCCCTTCAGCTTAGCCTCTGCACCCTGAGTATTCACAAAGTGCATGGCCATGGTTGTGGCCTACCTTTGCACTTTGGGAGTCTTTGTCTTCCCCTACTTAGACGATTGGCTAATCAGGGGAGAATCCCCATAAGAGGTAAAGCTCTCCTTACATCATAACTGTGCTTCAACATCTGGGATTTGTCTTAAACATTCCCAAATCGCACCTGATGCCACCTCAACAGCTTGAGTTCATTGGAGCACTTCTGGACACTTAACAGGCTAGAGCTTTCCTGCCTTTGGATCACTCTACCTGATTCATCGAGCTAACCACAAGATAAGTCGCACTTGCATAACAGCTTGATAGATGCTACGTCTTTTGGGGCACATGGTCTCCATAGTCCATGTAGTCTCCTATGCCTGTCTGCACATGAGACAAGCTCAGTGAACTCTTTCATCTCAATGGATGCAGGCAACCAGGCTTCTTTCAGACAAAATATGCATCACCCCTCCATTTCTCAACTCCCTTCAGTAGTGGTGCTCCCCTCAAAACCTACGCAGGGGTCACCTTTTGAGATGCCTCCACCTTAATGCACCCTGACAATGGACGTTTCCAAGCTCATTTGGGGAGCACATCTGAATGATCTAACCGTACAGGGGCAGTGGACACACCAGGAATCTCAATTGCAGATAAATCTCCTGGAACTATGTGCACTTACAAATGCCCTTTGGGTTTTTCAACCCCAACTCTCGGGCCAATAGGTCTTAGTCAGAACAGACAACCAGGTGGCCATGTTCTATGTGAACAAGCAGGGAGAAACAAGATCCTATCCCCTCTGCCAGGAAGAGCTTTGTCTCTGGTTCTTCTCAATTGCACACCGCAGCCACCTCAGAGCAGTGTGCAATTGGGGCCTTGATCCTAGGAGAATGAAGAGATGCTGATTACCTGGGACATTCCCATTCCGACGGATAAGAAACTGGATGCTAGGAAACCTGACATAGTGGTAAAGGAGAAGAACACCAGAACAGCATTGACAATAGAAGTATCTGTACCAAGTGATTATTCTGTGAATCGTGTGGAGAAGCAGAAGATCCTGAAGTACCAAGAAATGCAGTCAGAGACGAAGAAAATGTGGCAGAGAGATACAGAAATCTTTCCCATTGTACTGGGAGCGACAGGCTTTATAAAGAAGAATTTCCAAGCACATCTTGACAAACTTCCCATACCTCTTACATCTTACAAACTCCAGAAGGAAGCTCTCTTTGGCATGATGCAAGTACTACGCCAAGCATTAGCAGTAAATTTGAGAGACTGAGATCACACTCCACATACCCTGGCTTAGAAATGAGGTTCACAACTGTCAAGGTATGCGCAAAATTAACACATTTGGAGAAAATGTCCCAGTCTATCTCCCAGACAAACTTAATCTCCTTGCGGACAAACTCAGCTGTATCCTACGTCCACACGAGTGGACCCTCAAATTTGAAATGGCATCTTGGATCTTCCACGTGTGGCAGACCCCACTCATAGATCTGTTTGCCACCCAGGAGAACACACAACTTCCACTGTTCTCACAAATTCCCTTCCTGTACAGACAAGTGACAGATGCTTTCCTTCTCCACTGGGGACAAGGTCTGCTCTATGCATTCCTGCCCATCTCCTTGATACCCAAGACCCTGTTCAAACTATAGGCTGACAAGGGCTCCATGATCTTCATAGCCCCTTTTTAGCCCTGTCAGCCATGGTTTCCTCTGCTACTTTGACTAGTTCAGATTCAACCTCTGTCTGGGATATGCACCCAACCTCTTCTCTCAGAATCACGGGGCGCTTCTCCATCACAGTCTACAGGGCCTCCACCTCACGGCCTGGAATCTGAAAGCATAATCCTTGCGGACCTCGACCTCCCACAACAGGTCAAGGATATCCTACTTGCATTACACAAACCATCCACCAGACGTTCTTATGCCTTCAAATGGCAGAGGTTGGTGTTCTCCAAAGCAAATTGACTCCTCTACCTGCCCTGTGGAATTTGTTCTTCAGTACCTCCTCCACTTGTCCTTGGCAGGTCTCAAGACTAACTTAGAGTTCATCTCAGTGCCATTACGGTTATCACAAGCCTCTGGACACGCAACCTATTTCATCACACCCCTTGGTGCAATGTTTTATGCGGGGTCTCCTGCTGTCCAAGCCACCTATCAAATCACCACCGGTGGTCTGAGATCTCAATGTGGTTCTAGAATGACTTCTCAAGCCTACTTTTGAGTCTTTAGCCACCACTTCACTCAAGTTTCTCACACTGAAGGTACTCTTGCTCATTGCTCTGACCTCAGCTCGCCACATCAGCGAACTGCAGGCTTTAGTGGTGGATCCTCCGTAAACTCTGTTCACCATGACAAGGTGGTCCTCCGTACCCATTCCCACTTACTTCTGAAAGTGGTTTCAGCCTTCCACCTGAACCAGTTGGTAATCTTACTGGTCGTCTTCACGAGACCACATGTCTCTCTGGCCAAAGCAGTGCTACACACTGTAGACTGTAAACGAGTGCTGGCTTACTACTTGGATAGAAACAAGTCTCTCAAGAAATCCTCACTGAAAGCATGTATATTGGTACAGGGTACCATACACTATTAGACTGACTAAACCTGAGAAAGAGTTAATTCTGTTCAGAACTTTGCTTAGAAATAAAACTTCATATATTAGCTTACTAAGTGAAGGTTTACATGTCCTGGAATAAAGAAAGGGCAGGTTGTACTCCAGCCTCTCTGTCTCAGGGATACCAGATAGCAGTCTCAGGGATACCAGATATCAGTCTCAGGGTCAGTAGCTAAAATACTCTCAGGGTTAGTAGATATCAAAAAGTGCTCAGGGTTAGCAGATATCAAGTTATCAGTAGTAAACAATTATGTTAATTAGGTCAATTGTGTCTTGGAATCCTGTATGTCTCTTCATAATGACCTATGTAGCAGTAAACAATTATGTCTTAGGCTCCATGTATGTCTCCACACTGACCCACACTGAATAAAGTTGACCTACGATATGATAAATACATGACGTATAATGATAAAGTGAAATTATGCTGTATCATCTAAAAAAGCCTTATAAAGTGAACCATGGCTAGTAAGTTAGAGTAAACAGGGAGAACGTTCTTCTCTCAGTTTCTCTCCATGAAAGCTTTGGTGTATTTTCTATAGAACTTGTGATAAGGAAGCTTATCATAGCTCAGGAAGGAGCTATAGAAAAGGTGAAGTGACTCTGAACAAGCAACCTGTCAGTTCTGGTAGAAATAAGAAAACAGAATTTTCCCATAAAAGACTACCAGTCCCAGAATGCACCAGGTTTCCAACAGCCATTAGAGGAGCTGAAGTGGGGAAACGTGTGTTCAATCAGGAGGGCTATGAGGTAATCCCTAAGCACTCATCTCAAAGGGCAGAGCCTGATTCAGCACAGCTGCGCTGTGCTAAGGTGGAGCACTCATCAAAGCAGAATAAAGGTAGAGTTTATTCTACAGAGAATTATCATCATCCTCAGAATCATCATCTTCATGATCTTGGACAGCTTCATCAGCTGGAGGATCATCAGAAGCAGAAGCCAAACCGGACAGACAGAGAGGGCAAGAAACCCTTTGGAAGAAAGAAGAGAAAAGCCTTTGGGAGGTCTAAAGGAGTTCATAGCAGTACGTATACTGGAAGGCATTCCAAGGGCCAGCATACACCATTGGACTGGGGAAAGCCAGAGGAATGGTGCTGCAGAGCTAGGAATCTCCAGACGGTACCTGTGAGGGAGACGGCTGCACGTGGAAGGGACCCTAAGACCCGTGCCAGAAGGTATGTGAAGAGAGATCCAGTGTCCAGGGATCTGGATTGGAAGGCTGGACATAAGAACTGGACTACATACTGGCCAGGCTATATAGAGAGGAACTCTAACAGCAATGGAAGCTCAGGTATGAACACTGATCTATGCCCTAGCTATAACCTTGAAAGACAGCAGGGAAACAAGCATTCTCCTGAAAGTGCTCCATTGAGAAATTCATCTGTGCCAATCCATGACATTGAACCCATGATTGTTGAAGAAGGGGGAGAGATTGCAGATGAAGGATGTATTTACATGGACTGCTCTCTGTCTAAACTCCTGTGGTAATTTTCTGTTACAAAGTACAGCAACCATCACAAAGAAATACAAACTTGTTCTTTAATCTACTCAGAAAAGCTCCTGAGTAGGATTTTTAGCCACGCAGTAGAAAGCAAGCCAGCTAAGGGGTTTCAGCTGGGTAACTGCTAGCAATTGAGCCTTACCTAATTGCTTGTGAGCTCTGAGGGAATCACTTCTGAATCTATGTGGGAAGATATAAGAAGTTAACCTGAAAAGAACAGTTTTTCCCTTCTTTGTGGATTTTGTTTGTTGTTTGATACATGCTAAGAAAATATTAGCTAAAGCCTACAGAAAAGACCAGTTTGTTACCAACCAGGTCTTTATTCTTTTGCTTTGATTGCCTAATAAGTTCAAATGTTTTCCTGATTTTGTTTTTCCAAGTTTAACACTGAAAGCAAGTATCCTGTTTTATGTGCTACCAAGCATATCTGTGTTGGGAGAAATAACCCCATAAATAAATATCTTATTGGCTTTACACTTAAGCACAACTAATTATTGTGAGCAGCTGTGTCTGGTGTGAATGGACTGCATTTCCCACAATCCCTTGCAAATCATATTGATATATGCACTTGCCAAGACTGTGACCATTCTCACCCAGGCAGCCGTCTGACAAACTGTGTTGTATTTATTGCTGTCTTTTGATAACCTTCCTATTGTTTTTGAATGTAGCAGTCTGTAGCTCCAAGAACCCAGTAAGGTTGCTGGTGTGGAGAGGGTTAAGTAAGCTCTTCACTCACAACTATTAATTTCCTTTGATCCAAGTCACCTTTGATGTCCAGTGACAAAGCGTACCCTATCCAAGTGCATTTGTTTTGCCTGTGCGCAGACTGGATCTCCCTTGAGGATCACTGCTCACAATGTACAAGCCATGGCAACCTCAGTTGCCAACCTCCGTCCTGTTTCCATCAACGAGATCTGTCTGGCAGCTGCTTGGTCCTCCATTTATACCTTTGTTGCTCACTACTGCCTAGACAGGGGCTCCCGTTGGGATGCTGTCTTTGGCCAGACTGTATGCCAGCACCTTTTTGGGACTTAAATGCAACTCCTACCCTCTGTCCCAGACGTTTTCTGGCACTAAGCTTCCATTAGAGGTAGTCTAGCTGACTGCAGTCGAGTCCAATGGGGCCACATTGTATCCACACTCTTGGCCCTATCTTTTAGCTTCAGGGATACCAGGGCTACCCACTTCCAGTCTGGTACCTGGAAGCTAGTGAGTCCCATATGTGAAGACTTGTGATGCAGCAGACCAGCAGGGTAGAAAAAAAAATGTTTTAAAGGTAGAAAAAAAGGCGCACAAACTGCAATATTCACAGGAGCCTGGTAGGGGGAGCAGGAGAGAGCTCTGGATGACTAAGGAGCCACACCCTGAAGGGTGTAGCCTGGAACCAGCCAGCCTCCAATCAAGAAGAACAGGAACTCCTCTTAAAGGAAGTCAGGAGGACAGAAAGAGGAAGGAGTATGGGAGAAGCAGCTGGGGCAGCCAGAAGCCAAGGTGCCAAAAGAACCAAGAAGGCAGAGAATACAGGAGGAGCAGTTGGAGTGGTGAGAGCTGTGAAGGACCTGACTGGAAAGGCAGCAGAAACCTGGTTACGCTTCCAGAAGCTGCAGAGACCGGAGAATCTACAGGTGCTACAAACATTGCTCAACTCAACAAAAGAGGTACAGAGAAATTACATTGTGATTGCTGTGGTCATAACCCAGATCAAAGGGTGAAGGCCAGGCAGAATCTACATAGCAGTAGGCCTCAAGCCTCAGCTCCATTGAATAGGCCAGAGTTACAAAGTAACAGACAGCCCACAGTAGACAGCCTTTGGATAAAGCAAGAGTCAGAAGCTCCTGGTAAAAGCTCCTCTGTTCAGAAAAGAAGGTTTGGAAAGTTTTTAGAGAATGGGAAACGTTTAAATAAGCCTACTTATCAAGAGGTATGTGAAAACTCCCAGAGAAGAGAGAGTCAGTCACACTATATGCATGCTCCTGACCGACGGCCCCTGCTAGACTCCCAGCATTGGAAACTCATTCAGCAGTTGACTGAGAAACCTAGCTGTACCTCACCGATAGCTGTTAACCCTAACACAGACAGTTCAGCTGAGGAAGCAATGCAAGTGGAAGAAGGAGAAGTCTTCCCCATTGAAGAAATGGATTGTAGCTTTTGCACCCGAGGCAGCTTAGAATGCTTGAGTGACCAGTAAGCATTGAAAGCCGGGGCAAATTTGAATACTTATTTTTGTTATAACTTTGCTGTGAAATGAACAGTTTTTCTGTTGAACCAGAGTTGAGTTTCTAACCTGAAGTAAAGGACATTTCTGTTTGTTTGAACCTGATCCGTTGGAACCTTTTGTGCATATCAGGGAAATAAAGTCTTTAAATTCCCTCCACTCGTTGACCTATTTGTTCTTGGGGTACCTTTGGTATTGTAAGGACGCTACCGGGGCTCGCCAACCTCGGGCCCTAATAAGAAAGACTTACCAAGCCCCACCTTTATTGTATTCATGCCCAACCTGCCCTACCTACTACTAACCACTAGGGCGGCGTTGTGACAGACTACATTCTTTCTTGTTCTTGGAGGTAGCTTTGTTACTCACCTGTAACAAGTGATATCCAGGATCAGTAGGAATCAGTCTTCACAATCCACCCTTCTCCCCTAGGAGTTGTAGGGTATTCTCTTTTTTTTCTTCTATCTCTCAGCTACAAACTCAGCTGAGGAGAGGAGTTGGGAAGGCAGATGTGCAGGCGCAGTGCTCAGAAAAGCTTTCCAAATGGACGCTGGGGAGCATTCCCGTGTGGGTTCCGTTGGTACCAACATCACCCATATGTGAAGACTGATTCCTGCTGTTCCAGGAGATCATCTGTTACAGGTGAGTAACAGTGCTTTGGACTCAGTCTGGTGGTGTGCTGAGACATGTGTACAAGACCCTATCTCCCACCCTCTCTGTATGACCCAGGGCAAGGCTTCTCTGACCCAGTTAAAAGCAGAGCATTTGTCTCAATATGGCTTTTCTGATGATAAAAAAAAAAGATTTTTAAGGAGAGGATGCAATTTTGTTTAGTGCAATATGCTGAGAACCAGGAAAGCCACAATTCGCATCTCGCTTCTGCCATGGACATTTTCTGTGACTTTGGGCAAGTTCAGTTTATCTCCCATTGCCTCAGGTACCCACTTAGATTGTAAGCTGTTTTAATCAGGGATATATTGTACCTGAATACTTATCAGTGCTACATATACCCAGTATTTTCAATAATTTCATTTTATTTATTTTACTTATAGTTTGCCTTTCACAACATTCCTAAGTGGATAACAGTATAACATTCCTAATAAGACCCACTATACAAAACCAATTACATTTCAGTAGCACAAGAAAAAGTTTTGATATTAAATGATACATCACTGTGTGGAATCTTCATAAATGACAGAGGATTTTTTTTTCTAATAGTGCTGCGTTGGACCGAGCAACAGTGCTACTGAGTATGAAAGGCAGAAAACGTATAGACAATGTGTGGGGATCAGGAGGTGGTCAACAACCTGTCAAAAATCTCATTAAAGAGGTAATTTTGAAAAGTACCTGTAAAATGTTGCCTGATCTCCTCTACTTCTTTCTGTATTCACATAATACATGGCATATTTTTGTTTGTATATGCCAGATACTGGGATTGGTCCTTTCTGTAAACTATACTTGCATCTGTATGGAAATGGCAAAGAACTGCAGGCTAGATTTAAATGCCAGGCAAAAGTAGTGCTCAGAAATCGAAAAACCCCTTTAAGTCAGTTTGCTTGTGCAGTTTTACTATGAGGTGCAATCAAAACGTATCGAGACTTGTACAATAACACAAGAAGTATAACACTGTTAGATATTGCACTCAGTCTCCTTCAAAGTAGCCCCCTTCTGATTAAAACACACTTCCTCCAGATTTCCTGCTACTGCTGGAAACAATTTTGAAATGCCTCTTTGATTATGCTGGAGTGGAGGAGTGGCCTAGTGGTTGGGGCAAGGTACTTCAGGCCGGAAGGTCGGGGGTTCAAATCCCACTAGAGGACAGCAACTTTGGGCCGGAAGGACTGGGGTTTCTAGTCCCACAGGTGCTCCTTGTGGTCTTGGGCAAGCCACTTAACCCTCCATAGCCCATGTTCCCTGTAAAATAGTTATCTCCAAGTTATAATGCCCTGCTCAATGTAAACCGCACTGATGCATAATAGCGTGGTATATAAGAGAATGTAAATAAATAAATAAATAAATGCTGTGAAGCTGCTGTGTCAAATTTTGTTTAATGGTCTCCAAGTTGTCGAATCGCCCGCCTTTCAGTGGTAATTTCAATTTTGTAAACAAGAGAAAGTCACAGGGTGTGAGCTCAGGTGAGTACAGAAGCTGACGGACTTACTCGATTTGGTGTTTGGCCAAGAACTGCTGAGCAAGATGTGATGCATGAGCTGGGGCGTTATCGTGGTGAAGCAACCATTCACTCTGCAACTCTGGCCTCTTACGTTGAACTGCATCTCTCAAACGTGTCGGAACTTGGACGTAGTATTCATGATGAACACCTGGATCGCTCCTTTCTATACCTAGTTTGGAGTCGATACCTGGCATGGATGATGCACTACTGACTGTCTCAACTCATAACTGCCAGTTCCAGTGTCCATCCATTACAAATCCTGTTCTGCACCGGACAGGTACATCCTCTGGTGCCCAGGCTGCCTTTTCAGGTTTAACCTGTCCAGGGATGGTTCCCATCGGAGATCCTTCTTTTCAGAAATTTCTCCTTGACATGGCAACCTTCCTTAATATTCCTATCCCTGGCTATGAGTCTTCTCAGGATTTTTCTGTAGAAAAGGAAAATATAATGCTTCCTTTACATCACCCTTTGCAGAATCTTCTTCTGAGGGTATGGGAAAAACCTTTAAAGGTTTCTTCACCTCCTACAGCAACTGATCTTCTGTATCAGGTGCCCCCCTCTCCAGGATTTCAAAAGCCTCAACTTCCCCATCATTCCATTGTAGTGGAATCAGCAATGAGGAAGGTAAAAAGCAAGAAAAAACATTCTTCTTTCCCGCCAGGGCGTGCATCTAGAACACTGGATGCTTTTGGACGTCAAACCTTCCAAACATCTATGCTGGCAACAAGGATTCTCTCATATATTTTCTATATGAGTCTATCCCTTCAGGAGATCACAAAGAAATTATCTCTTTTGACTCCTTTTCTATCAGAGCCCAAGGCTGCAGACTATTCCTTACTTCTTAGTCATAGCCAAAATATCTCTTGGTTTCTTTCTCGTGTTTCCCTAGACTCTTTTGAGTCTGTTAGCAGAACTTCTGCTATAGCCATAGGAGCATGTCGTAAAGCCTGGCTCCAAGCCTCAGATTTGAGTAGATGGGCACAACAAAGACTGAGTAATACTGGAGAAAATCTCTTCAATAAGGAGTCCTTACGTCAGGTCGCTCATTGCTCCACTGACTTTCCTGTTTCTGAGGGCCATCCTAAGCCCTCGCCTTCCTCAGCAGGTAGGAAATGCCCTACCAAACCTTCTTTCCCTAAAAGAAAGAGGTTTTCCTCTTCTCCTGCCCATCATTCGGATGTTCCCAAGCAGGGGAAGTCTCGCCCTGGTCTGAAGAATCCAAACTCTAGCCAGGCTGAATAAACACAGTAACCATAGGTTTCTGATTAATCTTTCTATAACTACAGTTAATTTCTTTTCAGCAGAAGTTTTTCACTGTTTTTCCATTCAAAACTCTGCTCAGGGATTCCTATTCTCAGGAAATCCATTTACTCTTCACTATGCTGAACTGTCAGGCTATTCATGCCTATAAGTTACAGAGTTTTCCACCTCTTCCTGACTAGAAGAGAGGTTTAGCAACTATCACATGATAGTTTCTCTGTACCAGCATGCATTTTTTCCTTCCAGGGACTTACCATGTGGTAAGTCCTTCTTCAGCTTCTATCTCTACCCTCTTCGCCAGGGTTTCCCTGTAAGAGTGGTACCATACCATTGAAAGACTTTTCTTGTCTTTCTTTTCACTGTAGAGTTTCTTCTCCTGAGTAAACTCCCTTCTTTATCTAGGCAGCTCTGCAGACAGAGACAGCTTGCTCTTTCTGTTCAGTCTGTTCTCTCTGTTTGACACAGACCGACTCTCTCTGTTGTCCTATTCAGTAGCTGCCCATGCAGGAGTCCAGTGCTTGACTACTGGTACTTTTCCACAAGTCCCAGTCTTGTCTTCCACCACTCCTGTCTGGCCTTAATAGTGATTCCAAGAAAGTTTTCTACATCTTTCTTGCATAATCTTTTCACTACAGGCTTCTTACACTATCTTCTACCCTTGCCATCTCCAATCTCTGGATTTGGCAACGTAGTGGACGTGGCTGTCAGTTTTCCCTATCAGCCAGTTCTACATCCCAGTTCTCCTGCATAATGCTCTCTGCAATCCTACTGAGAAGCTTTCCACTATGGGCCCTTGCTAGAGAGCATAGAGTTTCTCTAATGGCTATCCATCATGGTTGAAAAATGCTTCCTCAGTCATCCCCTATGACTGTGAGGGTTCTTCATACCCTGCTATCTTCTTTTTAAAAAAAAAAAAAAAGAGGGGAAAGGACATAAGCCTTCTCCACGTGAAAGTCTAAGAGTTATCCCATTCCTTAGGGAATATAGTCTTTTTTTTTTCTTGCAGCTTGTCCTCATGGTATCCTAACACTTCAAGGACAGCACATATTAATCTGAAAAACACCTGATACCTCCTTTGTCCCTCACGTAGGTCAACCTGGTATCTCATTCTATGCGTTTCTGTCCTTTTACCATGCTGGAGTTCCACAGTACTCCGGACTTGCTGTTTACAGACTGATATTATCCTCTGTTTTTTCACGTAACCATCCTGGTAATTCACTGGATAGCTTTCCTTTACCATCATCTCGGGGGGAATAGATTCTCTATATATCTTCTCAAGTAGGTTTCACCTCCTTGTTCTTAGATGAATCTTTTCCCTTCACATCTCCATGTGAATGTCCTGATATGCATAGCTCTGTCTGCTTTTTGCAGGCATCTATCTTTAGACCTATATATTCAGGTATATATATCTATATATATCTATATACCTATATACATCTCTGTAGATGTATCTGTCTGTCAGCTAAGTGTGCATATGCTAAGCCCTTTAGATCTATCTATATACCCGTCTATATATATATATATATATATATATATATATATATATATATATAATGTGTGTGTGTATCTGTCCAGATACTTATTGTAGGTAGATATGTATTTCCATACTTATCTCCTGACTGTCTATGCTCATAAAGGTTTTTACCTTCCTCTATGCTTCTGACAGTGGGCTTGCACAGCTTCATACTGTTCCACAGTATGTTTCGGATATTTTGCACACAACCACTGCTGTGGAACTGACAGCCCTACCTTATCCTAGGTTTACGTATCCCTGAAGCTCCATGCCCCAATGTCTTCCTACTTCTCACCAGTTAGGAAAGACATGGTGGATTTCAGATTCAATTCCTCAAACATCTGTCCTTTCTTGGGAGTATGGGGTTCTTCTCATACCCTTTCCTCCCTCAAGGACTAGGTCTGTTTGTCCAGATCGGTCAGTCTTCCTCTTTTGCTCCTACCTCTGAATACTTCTGTAGCCAAAAGAGTTTTCAGCTTTCCATGAAGCTTCCCACTGAAGACCTGCCGTGTTTGTGTTACCCCAATTGAATCCTGGGGTTACCTCTCACTTCCAGATGTTGACCTCCACCTTCACTCCAGTGAGGTCACCTTGAACATTATTCTACTGGATCCCCAGTAGACTCCATCAGCCTCTCTACTTCCTGCAATCCAGTAGGTGAGCGTCATATGGTGATTGTTCATTTCAATATTATGGTGATTGTTCATTTCAATATATCTTTTGATAATGATCATACATACATGGACTCCTTGAGGGTAGTCCTTTCTTAGGTTAGCTGGTTTTTCTGCAGCTCCTCTCTATGCAACTCCTGCCCTCCATCCTCAGGATGCCTGGCCATATGAGATGTAGCATGTTTTTAATCTTCAACATGTTGTGGCTCCAGGCATCTTAGCTTGGGAGTCCCCATATGTGAAGACTCATTCCTGCTTGTTCCTGGAGATAGCACAGTTACTTACCTGTAACAGGTGATCTTTGGGAACAGCAGGAATAAGTCTCCACAACCCGCCCACCTCCCCTAGGAGTTGTATTTTTATATCTATCTTTCCTCTTTCTCTCTCTGTCTCAGCTATGAAACTCAACTGAGGAGAGACAGTTGGAAAGGCGGGAAGGCAGCACGCAGGTGCTGAGGGATGCTCCCAAAAGCTTTGTGATTGGACACTGGGGAGCGTTCCCGCGCAGGCTCCGTCCGTACCGACGTACCCATATGTGAAGACTTATTCCTGCTGTTCCCAGAGATCTCCTGTTACAGGTAAGTAACTGTGCTTTATATAGCTACACAACAAGTTTCGATATGTTTTGATCACACCTCATAGATACTCTTACCCAATCATTTTATTTCCTGCAACTTCATTAAGGTAAAAAAAAGTCCACAGGAAAAAGTTGTGCAAATTGTCTGACTTCAAAATATTTTGCAAGAACTTAAAATGTGGTCCTGTATACATGATTTTGCACTAAAGGATCTACTGGAAGCAGGACCAGCTCTAGAGTAGGTTCAAAGTGTTGGAGCCCTCAGCGAACCTCAAGCTTTGCACCGTCTTTGGCTGTCGAAATCTATTTAGCTTTGAATGGCCTGCTTTTGCTGCCTTCCAGAGGTTGCTGCTCTATGCAACCACCTAGTTTGCCTAATGCTTGGGCCAGCCCTGGCTGGAAGTGCTGTCTAAGTATGAGCTAATGTGCACTGGAACTGTGGTAGTATTTGTATTTTATCTTGGTGGCTTTTTGACGTGATACAGTGAATTCTCTATTTCTTGGTACTTTTGTATTTTAGGTTTACATGTTGTCTTTCTAATGTAGCAAAGGGCAATCCAGAGTGATTTGCTCCAATTTACAAGATAATGACAATCAGATGCTTAAAAAATATATTATAATAAGCATAATAGATCATAGTATAAGAATACATCCATAATAAACATAAGTAGAACAGGTTTTACTCTCAGGGGTTGTATAGAGGGAGTATGGCATTCTTGTTTCAGACCTTTTCAAAGCCAACAATGTGCCCTCATCTCCTGAATCACTAGTATTTAACTTTCAAAAGGGAGAGGAGACTATGATATAATGAACAAAATGGTTAAAAAAACAAAAGGAGCAACTACAAAGGTTAAAGATTTGCATCAAGCATGGGCATTGTTAAAAATGCTATCTTGGAAGCCCAGACCACATGTATTCCATGCTTTAAGAAGGGTGGAAGGAAGGCCAAATGACTGTCAGCATGGTCTAAAGGTGAGGTCAGAGAAGCTGCTGTAGCCAAAAAACATCTTTCAGAAAATGGAAAAAGGAGCTAAATGATAAAAACGGAAAACATAAGCACTGGCAAGTTTAGATGCAAGTTATTGATAAGGCAGGCAAAGAGAAATTTTGAAAAGAAGCTTGCTGTGGAAGCAGAAACGCATAATAAAAACGTTTTCAAGTACATTCATAGCTAAAAACCCACGAGAGAGTCAGTTGCACCAGTAGATAATAGAGGGGTAAACTGGGTGCTAAGGGAGGGCAAGGCCATAGCGGGGAGACTGAATGCATTCTTTGCTTCAGTCTTTACTGAAGAAAATGTAGGGAAGTCACCCATGCCTGAAATGGTATTTAAAGGTGATGTAGTGGAGGAATTTAATCAAATCTCGGTAAACCAAGAAGATGTAATGCAGCTATTTGATAAACTAAAGAGTAGCAAATCACCTGAATCGGATGGTGTACATCTTGGGATGCTAAAAGAATTGAAATATGAGATTGCAGACCAACTATTAATAACACAGGTACACTACCAAAAAACTGCCTCCAGTTTTGCAACTGATTCCTATAGATTTTGGGGTGCTGAATCCAGGAAAAATAGCCAAAATGTTCCATCACGTCACGTTTTCTTGCAAAATTAGATTTCTTACCCATATAAGGAATGTTCACATAATTTCTTTTTAGCCGACTGCAGTTTATTTTCTTGGCCCAAAATAGAGGTTGTAATGGTTAACTAACTAGAAACACTCCCTCATGATATTTTAGAGTTTTGTATTCATTTTATACATTAACAGGACAATTGGGAGGCGGGGGGCTAAATCCAGTACTCGCGCTGGCGCATGTTCTTTCCTGTTCGCCTCGCCTCGTTCGCTCGCTCAAACACGGTGGTTGCGACATGAACGTTCCTGTCAAATTTCAGTTTCTTGCAAGTTCATTATTACCTTTTGTTTGCTCAGTCGTAATCCAGCTTTATTCCGAAGTGGTTCACTACAGTTGTAGTTTGCAGTGCTGTGTATTTGTGATGGCTCACAGAGCCAGAGGTTGCATCAACTCTCCGGACAGTTTTTGTTTTATTTGTGGGGAATATACCGTGAAAAAGCGGCAGAGGAACATTTCTGCATTTATTAAAAAAGTATATTTCGCCTATTTCGGTTTGAAGTTAGGCGATCAAGACAAACTGTGGGCTCCTCACAAAGTGTGCAAGACATGTGAGGAAGATCTACGCTTATGGATGAAAGGTAAAAAACACGCATTTCGTTTCGGAATACCTATGATGTGGCGTGAACAAAGAGACCACAGCAGTGACTGCTATTTTTGCTCTTGCATTGTGAAGGGATACAACTTAAAAAATAAGAACGTAATAAGTTACCCCAACCTTCCCTCAGCAATTAGGCCTATGCCTCATAGCAACGAAGTACCTGTGCCTGAACCACCAAAATCTTTGGATCATATTTGTGTGGACGGTTCTGATCATGATGAGACTCATCAGATGGCTTTTCCCGATGAGTCCAGTACTTCCGAGTTTGAAACTGAACCAGATCCAAAACCTGAACTTTTCTCTCAAGCTGAATTGAATGATTTAGTCCGGGATTTAGGACTCCCAAAAGATGCTGCCCAACTGCTAGGTTCTCGGCTTAAACAGAAAAATCTATTGTCACCAGGAACAACTTTTTATTGGTACCGCAACCGCGAGACACAATTTTTGAAGTATTTCAGCAAAGAGGAAGATTTGGTATTTTGCAACGATATATACGGAGTGATGGAAAAGTTTAAACTCAAGTATGATCCTGCTGAATGGCGGCTGTTCATTGATTCGTCAAAAGACAGCATAAAAGGTGTTCTTCTTCATAATGGCAACACATTCGCTTCAGTTCCTATTGCTCACTCTGTTATTCTCCAAGAAAAATACGAGAATTTGGCCCTGATTCTTCAGAAGATTCGTTATGATGAGCATAAGTGGATGATTTGTGGAGACTTTAAAATTCTATCCATGCTATTAGGGCAGCAATCCGGTTTCACCAAATATCCCTGCTTCCTTTGCTTGTGGGATAGCCGGGCCCGCGACCTACACTGGGGGAAAAAAGACTGGCCAATTCGGGAGTATTTGAGACCCGGTGAGAAAAATGTTCTTCATGAGAGCTTGGTACCTCGTGATAAAATTCTATTACCACCTCTCCACATTAAGTTGGGTCTCATTAAGCAATTCATCAAGTCCCTTCCAAAAGATGGTGAGTGCTTTCGGTACCTTTGCTCAAAGTTCCCCCGACTTCCTGAAGCAAAGCTAAAGGAAGGAGTGTTTGTTGGCCCTGATATAAGGAAACTCATTTCAGATGGAGCATTCGCTGAAACGATGTCTGAGAAGGAAAAAGAAGCCTGGGATTCCTTCAAGGATGTTGTTCTCAAATTCTTGGGGAACAGGCGGGATGAGAACTATAAGGATATTGTTGCCAGGATGCTCAATGCCTTCAAAGAACAAGGCTGTAACATGAGCCTGAAAGTCCATTTCTTGCACTCCCATGTGAACTACTTTCCCGAAAACTTGGGGGTGTACAGTGAAGAACAAGGTGAAAGGTTTCACCAGGACATCAAGGACGCAGAGAGAAGGTACCAAGGAAGATGGAACACCACTATGATGGCTGATTTCTGCTGGTTGCTGCTGCGTGAAACCCCAGATGAAAAATACGCCAAGCAGCTCACCAAGAGAAGCATTCAGGGGAAGAAGAAACGGGCCCACCAGGAGATTGATTGACCCAAGAATGACTTTAAAATCTAAACTGTGTTGACAAATATCGTGTTTTTACTAAACTTTGAAATAAAAATTTGCTAGTTATTACCACAGTGTCGGATCTCATTTATTAGAATTTTATTTTCACACCATCGGGTGTTTGTCTTCATGTATTGCAATGGTGCGGTTTGCGTTTTCTATTCTTACATACATACCTGTACAACATATTTTGCACATTTCTTTGCTTTGCTTTGTGTCTAACCTCGCTCTTATATGCTCAATGTTTGTGCACATGTATGTGGCTGTTTTAAGTGCAGACAATTTTGCTACCATCACAGTGTGTTTTGTTGACATTACTCTATTCTTATGTGCTGCCTTGTTACAATTTTCTTTATTCTTATTTGAATAACTACTAAACAATTAGTATAAAGAATTCATCCAAGAAACTTTTATCTCGATCGCACTCAATCTGAAACGTTCACCTCAAACTGCTAACCCAATGTAGCAAAAAATCTGTACGTGATGGAGCAAATTGGTTACCAGATTTGGATTCAGCACACCAAAAAACATAAAAATCAATCGAAACATTAGAGGCAGTTTAAAAAAATTTTTTTTAGTGTACCTGTGTAATCTGTGAACTAGCAATCAAATTATCTGTAGTACCTGAAGGTTGGAGAGTGGCCAGTGTAATTCCAATTTTTACAAAAGATTCCAGGGGTGATTTGGGAAAACTGCAGACTGGTGAGCCTGACATCAGTACTGGACATAATAGTAGAAATCATTCCTCATTATCCCTCCAGTCCAGTCCAGGTTTGCACAAGCAGGTGGAGACTGAGAACCACTGATTTGATGGTGTCTTAGTATTTATCAGGGTCCCATGCAGCCCATCTCTCATCAGTATTTCTCAGTCTCCAGCAGATGGAGGTTGCTAATCCATGCAATCTGAAATGGCTGGAAGAAATTTGACAGTTGTTCGCCTACATAGGCCAAGGGGTGTAGGTCAGCTAACACCATCTACTCTGCCCTGAGGTGTCAGACCCGGTGGTAGTGGGTCCCTCCCCCGCCTCTCCTGCCTACACTCTTTTTGAAGTAAGTTTTGGCAGAGACCTCTCCTATTCTGCTTTGTGGGAGGACATGAGGAGAGGTTGGGCATTGTGGTAGCACCGGCAGTGTCCCTGTTGGAAGATTTTCAACTAGTATGTGAAACCCCCCCCCCAGAGCTGCCTTGTGAAAGCTGCTAAGCTGCCTGCCCTTGGCTGTCTTTTTGGAGAACACAACACATTATGTGGGGTAAGCGCTGCCTCATGACTCCCTTGCTTACGTTCATGGAGGGAGGAAGATCACTCAGGCAAGAGTCCTCTTGCGTGGGAAGCTTGCAGAGCATGAACACAAACCTGCACAGGGTACAGGCTGGAACCTTGATGTCTCAGCAGCAGAGTCTCTTTTGGTCTTGGCCGCTGGGTTGCTGGTCTTCTGTCCCCATCTGTCGGGGCGATCGCTGCTGGCTCTATGGGCCTCCATGGTTGATGTCAGTATTGGAATCTTTAGGGTCGGCGGTCAGCCTCTTCAGCATACTTCATTTGTAGAGTTCTGTTTCACGCTAGCGGTGACATTTGTAAGCCTCGCGGGGCCAGCCATGTAGGAGGTCCCATTCAGGAAGTGTTTGGCCCCAGGAAAATAACTTCTTCAGCGGGTTTGGCAGGACCGTGTTAGTTTCTCTGTGTATTTTACTACGCATTGGGATCTCTCATATAATATTGGTGAACCACCATTTTCTTTCATATTTATTTTATTTATTTAACTGCATTTATATCCCGCTTTTCATCGGGTCAAAGCGGTTTAACATAAAAGGGGGGGGGCAATAATCAAGTTGACGGAGGGAGGGGGGCAGTCACTAGGGGGGGGATACCATAGTTGATCTTCACAGAGAGTAACAGTACTAGACAAACGGAAGTCTCTTAGATGGTTGCTGCGGGGGTAGGTCAGAGGGTTCGGATGGACAGTTATTGAGGGATGACTGTTTCAGGTCCAAGATATTCATGAAACAGGGTGGTTTTTAACGGTTTCCGGAATGTGGATATGTGGTGCTTCAGATCTGGCTTGGGAGAGAGTTCCAGAGGGAGGATGCGTACAGTTCGAATGCTCTGTTGCAGGTTTGCTGATTGAACTTAGTTCGTTCATGGGGGATAGTGAGAGTGTTGGTGGTGGTCTGATGGGTTGGTCTGTTGAGAGTAGGGTGAGGTAGTAGAGTCTGAAGTTGTGTGGTCTGGGTTTGATGGAGGGCTTTGTGGATAAGTAGGAGGGATTTGTATTTAATCCTTGCTTCGGGGGACAGGATGTGAAGTTCTCTTAGGACTGGTGTGATGTGATCGTGTTTTTTTGCCTTCTGGATGATTCTTGCAGTAGTGTTTAAGGCAGTTCGTAGTGGGTTGGCATGGGTGGCTGGTAGTCCGTGATAAATTGCATTGCAGCAGTCCAGGTGGGAGAGCATCATGGCCTGCATGACTGTTCTGAAGTCCAGTGGATCGATGAGTGGTCTGAGCCGTTGTACTGTCTTTGCTTTGTGGAATATTATTCTAGCCATCTTTTTGATCTGTTTAAATGTAAGCGCTTGATCAATGATAATTCCCAAGTATTTTATGTGGGGTTGTACTTGTATTTGGGTGGTTCCCAAGGTGAGGTGTGGCGGTGGGGTGAAGTTTGGGTCCTTGGTCACAATGAGGGCTTCTGTTTTTTTAATGTTGATGGAGAGGTTGTTCTCTTGTAGCCAGTTGGAGACATTAATAAAGCAGTCTGATAGGTGATTATTTGTATTTGTGGTTGTGATGGGTCCGTAAAGCATTGTCGCCTGCGTAGATGTGATAGTTGATGTTGTGAGCGCGTATTACCGAGCAGAGTGGCTGTAAGTAGATATTGAAGAGCATCGCTGATAGTGTAGAGCCTTGGGGTACTCCTTGGTGCTGTCGAAAGGGGGGGAGGTTGCCGTGCTTGTGTGGATCAGCTGTTGTCTATTGGTCAGGTAGGAGTGGAACCATTGTAGCATGATGTCTTTGATGCCAGTCTCTTGTAGTCTATGTAGGAGTGTGTTGTGGGAGATGGTGTCAAATGCTGCGGATATGTCTAGAAAGATCATAGCATACCCAGAGTGTTTTGTCTGTGTACCTTTGATTAGGGTATTCAGTAGTGATAACATGAGGGTCTCAACTCCATGTGATGATCGGAATCCGTGGTGGTGTGGGTCCAGGAAGTTGTTGGTATCCAGGTGGTCTTGAAGTTGTTGTTGAACTATCTTCTCGATGACTTTAGCAGTGAATGGGAGACTTACTATTGGCCTGAAGGAGGCGGGGTCGAGGGGGTCCAGGTTGTGTTTCTTGATGGCTGGGCGAATGACGGATGTTTTGAGGGTGTCTGGCATGTGTCCTTGCTTGAGAGATTCGTTGACTGTAGGTTAAGGCTGTGCTTATTTTATTTATTTGGCATACATTTATACACCGCTCCTTCCAGCGATCAGAAGCGGTCCATCGTTGTACAAGACAGGGAGAGGGGAACAGACAGTGGAAGGATAAACAACGAGAAGATTACAGTTATACAATTGATTGGCAAATAAATTACTGTTTAAACACCAGTATGGATTACAAATTATTGTACAAGACATGGGGGAGGGGACAAGATAAGGGGGGGGGGGGGTGATTAACAACGGCACAATTACAGTTATATATCATTGGCATAAATTACAGTTTGAACACCAGAGTAAATATACAACAGTCGCAATATATAAAGGCATGATAGGAGAATTTATAAACATATCGACATTTTGAACATCATGGAAGTGGACATCATATGAGCATTAGGTTCATATGAGGCTTAGGCTTTTGAGGTAGGTGGGCAGCATGGGAGGGGATAGTTGGAACCGTCTATGTGATGCCGTAGTGTATTTGGAATAGGTGTGTTTTAAGCTCTTTTCTGAAGGCCTGTAAGTCCTTGATCTGATGTAGCTCGTGTGGCATCTGGTTCCAGAGCATGGGTGCTGAGTAGGTGAATGCCCGGTTGCTGGTCCGTTCTTTTACTGACCGTATGCTGCTGGGTACGCAGAGTGTGTTCAGGTTAGCAGTTCGTCGGCATCTGTTGGCAGGCTGAGTGGTGATAAGGTTATCGAGAAAGGAGGGAGATATTTTGTGGATAATTTTAAATGTAGATACCAGCATTTTATAGATTATCCTTGCAGGTATGGGGAGCCAGTGGAGCTCTATAAGAACTGGAGTGATGTGGTCTTATTGTCCTCCTTAGTTTTCTTTATCCATTCCACAGGACAGGGATCTAATGGAGAGAGGTGGTGGAGTTTAGGAAAGAGAGAGTGGATTCTGTCTTTTCTTTGGTGACTGTTTCAAATGTGCTGCAGTCAGTGTCCTTAGGGTAGGTGGTGGTTGTTGCATTCACTTTTGGGTTGGTTGGTTGTTGGAGCTGCTTGTATTGGCGTGCTAGTTGTTCCGGTGGGATGTTTGGGAGCTGGTTAGAGTGGTTGGGTGCCTTTGTTTGCTCCTTGACAATCTCAAAGAGCTCACGTGGCTTGTTTATTGAAGTATTTATGATTTTTGAGTGGTAGGTCCTTTTTGCATTATCTGTTTCTGTGCGATATGCATCTAGTTCGCTCATGTATCTTGCTTTGTCTGTTTGTTTCTTTTTGGTCTTTCTCCATTTTCTCTTGGTTCTCCTTAGTTGGGTCTTTAGTCTCCGTAGGACAGGGGTGAACCATCGGGCTCTTGTTGTGGTAGCTCTGGTCTTGTTGTTTGCTGTTGTACATGATGCAGATGAGATTGCGGTATTCCAGGTGTTGATTTTGGTAGAGTCTGTTTGGAGTTTAGGTAAAATTTGTGTTAGGAAGTCCTCTTTGTTAAATGGTTTAAATCTTCTAGTGAGTTGATTGTTCTCTTTGATGTTGATGTGCTGGTGGATGTAGGTAAGATTAATGAGGTGGCGGTTAGAGGAGTAGCCTAGTGGTTAGAACACTGGCTTGGTAACCAAGCAACCAGGGTTCGATTCCCAGTAGCACTCCTTGTGGCCTTGGGCAAGTCACTTAACCCTCCATTGCCTCGGAAGAAAGGCCTGGCAATCTACTTCCGGAGACACATTGCCAAGAAAACCCAGGAGCTTCTGGGTCGCCAGGAGTCAGGACTGACTCGAAGGCACACATTGCATTTTTGGTTAGACCATGGTACGCTTGTGATCTTAGGTTTTTTGCATGAGGTGGTGCTCTGTGAGTTTAGGAATATCAGGTTGAGTGTATTTCCTTTTTCGTGAGTTGATTCATGTATGATCTGAGTTAGGTCCATTACTTCCATAGTGCTGATGAAGGCTTCAGTATATGTTTTTCTTGCGGTGAGGGGATATACCTGTATTTTGGCAGGCAGCTGCCGTTTTCTTTCACTGTCTACAGGAGTGCCTGAGATAGGTAATGGTAAAAAGAAAATATATATATTCCTTTGAGCCATCGGCGTTTTGACTTTCAGTTGTGCCCTTTGTTTTCTTGGTTGGAATGGCGGGTTACATACTTTTTTATATCATTTGCTTCCAAGTTTCATTGCAGTTTCTGTACATCCTGAGGTTTTTCTGTGGAATATGTTTTCGATGTTAGGAGAATTTGGATGCATTACCAGCTATATTCCGGGCAGAGAATGAATAATCTGTTGCAAGTGCCTAGTTCTACTCAGTAGGGTGCATAGTAGTGGCAAGTAGATGCTGGGCTAGGCCTTTTATTCAGAGCACCACTCGGGTTCCCCTTCATTAGTGCTCTTGGATGGTTGGCTGTTGTCTCATGGTCTCCTTCAAAATGGCCTCCATTCTCCTTAATACAGCTTAAACATCTTTCCAAGAATTATGTTTGTTTAAAAAAAAAAGAGAAACAGCAGGAATGCACTGGTGCAGGGTTGTCATGGGCCATTGATACTATTTATCAGAAAAAGGGGGTTTTCTTCCCTGCAAACAGTGCTGGTCAGGTCTCTGATGTTGGGCGTAGAGTGGCTGTAGCCGAATGAAATCAAGGAAAGTCAAAGCTGCTTACCTTTTTTTTTTTTTTTTTTAAAGTTATAGATGTCTCAGACTGGGGCAGATGTTCAGATTTCCAGGCCTTTGGTAAGAGCCTGGATATTCAAGAGCATTTGGGGGCCGCCAGCCACATGATACATGGTTTGAGGCTCTGTGTCAGAAGGACACTCATCCTCATATTATGTAGTAGGCCTTTGCTGCCCAAAAATTAGTTGGGCAGCAAAGGCCTACTTCATAATATGATGATGAGCCTCTCTGTAAGATACCTTCCTTCTAAATTCAGGGGTCAGTGGCTTGAGTTCACTCTCTGACTGTTTAAAAAAAAATGAGAAGAGACTGTCATTTCCTCTTCAGCAGAGTGTCTGGTGAAGGCAAAGGGCAAGCACTAGCATGCTTTCTATATCTTACGCTAGGCCTTGTTAGAGTGTGCTGCTCCTTAGTGTTGGGGCAGTCAGTTGTGTTCTGGAAAACAGCGGTTCGTTCTGGATTTTTGTGCATTTACGGGGATTTCTGTGGCTTCATTGTGTAAAGGCATTCTATTACTGTTACAAATAATCAGTAGAAATACTAGTATTGCACTATAAGCCATACGCAGTGCAGGATCACCCATTAACAAGAGAGTTGCTAGTATTCTTTTTTTAGCAGTTGCGCTTTGGTCATTATGGAGTCGGCGGACAATGCCAAAGCATTTGGCTCTGCAGATGCAGAAAGGAGAGTAGGTCTTTAGGCCTGGCTGCCCTACCTCAGAGTTTTCTTCTCCTCTCCCTTTCCTCCCCGAGCAGTACGTTATGAATGAGAGAGTGTTTCTATGCCTTGCTAGTCTCTGGCTTGCTTAGATTAAAGTGGGTCAGTGCAGCAGTGGACAGCGAATACCTGTTAATTCCTGTCTGAGGAATTAACAGTTCTATCCAAGACACTATTCACTGGATTCCAAGGGTACAGGTGTTCCTAGGAGAAAGAAGGCTTTGCTAGCTCTTTCAATCTTCCACTTCAGTGACTCCCTGAGGGATTCCCTCCTGCCAGGAAAAAAAGACCAGGGAAAGCCCTAAAGCGAGCTCCCAAGCCCATTGAGAGGACATGCCTTCAAGGTTGGTTAGTTTCCATCGCTGCAGCGTGTCACAAGGGGGACTTGGGTCATTTTCCAGTTTTCAGGGGAAAAAAAAGAGTTGCAGTTGCCTTGCAGACTCTTCATGTCCCAGGATGGGGTAACAGTGGAGCTGGATGCGCTTTGGCTCCTCGAGGCTGAGATCAAATCGGGTCATGTTGCGTTTGGAGCTGTAGAAGGAGTTCAGCCTCCTGTGGCAATTATCCCTTGAAACCGTAATGACAGCTCTGCTGCATGGTGGGTTTATCAGGCTCTTCAGCTTAAGTAGTTGATTTCCACATGCAATTTGGATAGCAGGCCGCTGGAAGGGTTGTCTTGGATTTATTTATTTATTTACAATTAACATATAATCATTTAGCTGGTCAGGATCTGATGTGCTTTCTTCATCGAGGAGCACGATTGTCACAACTTCTATGGAAGTTCAATGGGTAGTTTCTCGCCAGAATGAGATGTTGAGAATGTTATAGAAGAACTTGAGATCCTTATCCTATTGTGAGCAGCTTTTGAGGGAGGTCTGGTTAGTTGGATCCATAGTGCGGTTGTCCGTAGGATGATGGTCAATTGGTTTGGCAGGCTGTTGGCAGTTTGGCGAGCCCTGGCAAACTCAACCAGTTTTGGGGCGATCAGCCTGGGAAGGCAGCACCCTTTAGACACAGCAGGCCCTTTCAAGTAGGGCCCCTTTTCAGAAGGTCTTGGAGATCCTAAAGAAGAGATTCAGGTCTGTGGTACACACACTTCTGAAAGAGTGGTACCCTCGGTCTTGAGGGGCCAGCTGGTATTGTGGTTTACCATCTGACTGCAGAGTCTATATTACGTTTTGTGGAATTTTCCTTTGCTTTTCTAGTCAGTAGCTGGTCCGCTGTTTCACGTCGCGGTATCTAAATACTGTTCCTCATAGGAGGCTTGTCAACAAACTCAAACTCCAAACTGAATTAGAAATTGGTTGACTGACAGACGACAGAAGTTGATTGTACATGGAGCTCACTCGGATGAGAGGAAGGTGATTAGCGGGGTGCCCCAGGGTTCGGTCCTGGGCCCGTCACTGTTCAATGTATTTGTGAGTGATATTGCTGAAGGACTGAATGGAAAAGTCTCTCTTTTTGCAGACAACACAAAAATTTGCAACAGAGGGGACTCCCCCGAGGGAGTGGTTAACATGAGGAAAGATCTAAAAAAGCTGGAAGACTGGTATAATGCTTGGCACTACGATTTAATGCGAAAAAGTGCAGTGTCATGCACTTGGGTAGCAGAAATCCAAGGGAAATGTATGCGATAAGGGGCGAGAGGTTGGTATGCACGGTTCAGGAGAAAGACCTTAGTGTGATTATCTGATGATCTCAAGGTGGCAAAACAGTGCGACAAGTCGGTGGCAAAAGCCAGGAGGATGTTGGGCTACATACAAAGAGGGATTACCAGCAGAAAGGAAGAGGTACTTAATGCTACTGTATAAGTCACTGGTGAGGCCTCACTTGGAATACTGTGTTCAGTTTTGGAGACCGTATCTTGCAAAAGATGTAAAAAGACTGGAAACGGTTCAGAGGAAAGCGACCAAAATGATTTGGAGCCTGCGTCAGAAGCCTTATGAGAAGAGTTGAAGACCTAAATATGTACACTTTGGAGGAGAGGAGGGACAGGGGAGATATGATTCAGACCTTTAAATACTTAAAGAGAAATGATGAAGAAACCTCTTCCAAAGACGGGGAAGCTGTAAAACTAAAGGGCATAACATGAAGCTGCAAGGTGGTAAATTGAAAGGCAATGTCAGGAAATATTTTTTCACTGAAAGGGTGGTGGATGCTTGGAATGCCCTCCCGATGGAAGTGGTGGGGGCAAACACGGTGACGGAATTCAAAAAGGCATGGGACAAACATAGTGGATCCCTTTACAGCAATAGGATAAAAACAAAATAAACGGTACCATCTAACTTCTGAACCATATAACGTCTCAACAAATATATAACGTCTCAACAAATAGGGGTGTCCTACCTGGAGTGGTGGATTTACCCCTAGACAAAGACATGGGGAGGGGTGGCCTGCACGGAGCGACGGGTGCACCTGCTCTTGCCATCTTGCGGGGTAGACTGGATGGACCGTGCTGGTCTTTATCTGCCGTCATTTACTATGTTACTATGATACTAAATCTGAATCCAGAGGAGGAACGACTAATTTCCTTGCAGTTTTATGGTCCTCTGTGTGAGTAGGTTTTTCGTTATCTACTAGATTGCTGATGTATCTTGTTGATGGGGCGAAAAGTTGGTTGTTCTATCTTAGCAGCCTGGGGACTAGACATTATCAGAGCTCCTAGACCAGAGAAGCGAGGAGAGACATAGGCTCAGCATTGCTTATATGTTAAAAAAAAAAAAAAAAAAAAAAAAAAAAAAAAGGAAATTAGTCAAGTTACCTGTCCACTGTCCCAAACATTACTGATTCAGGAGTTGTCTCTGCCTGGGGGGGGGGAAGGAGAAGGGGGGGGAAGGAAACATAAAATAAGAACAGAACACCAGTAGGAATTTGTATGGACCCTCGGATAGCCTTGGAATAGAGAAATACCTCTCTAGCTGCAGTACTAGTCTGCAGGAACAGTAGCACACTCTAGGCTAGAGTATGCTAACTTCCTGTGTGGACTGTACTATGTTGGCTCAGTGTTGAAAGGCTTTGTTTACCAAAGCTTTCATTGGTTCAGTGCTTTAGCCAGCTGCTTTAGGGGTACAATGTCTTGTTTGGAGCTCTTCGAGTTTCTCAAATTTCTCTTGGTGATTTTGCTGTTTCCTTGAGGTCCGTTGCAGATCATGTTTCTTCTCGGAAGTTGTTCGCTGCTATAATTTCTGGTGCTATGACTCTTGAATATTCTTTGTCTACTCTATTTGGAAATGAAGGGTGGTTCTGCTGACTTCAACTTTGGTGTGTTCTGCAGAGATTGCTCAGGCTGGTCTCTCTTTTATAACATGGTGGATTGCTCAGTTATGTCAGAGATCAGGATGGCTACCGCCGGAGGTCATGTGACTTTCCAGGCGGTATCTGATAGAATAGCAGTGTGTTCTTCCCTCTGTTCTTTGTGTCTTGGGGCATCACGAGGCTCATGTACGGGGACTAATGCACTTCTGAGCAACTGTATATGCTGAATTATTCCATTATTCCTCCCCTTTTTTGCGAACTGCTTTGGTATGTCCAGTGTGTATGGACTGGACTGGAGGGATGATGAGGAAGGTGAAATTAGACCTTACCTGCTAATTTTCTTTCCTTGAGTCCCTCCAGTTCAGTCCAGGACCTGCCTTGTGTATGTGGTGCAGGTCTAACCTGGAGCGAAGCATACTTGGATCAGGCTATGGAGTCAAGCAGTGATGTTTGGATCTGTGTTTTCTCCCATTGTGTGCCAAGGAGATGCTGATGCTTTGTTTGGGGGCCACGGAGTGAACTTAAAGACATCAGTGTTGATTTGTGTATCCTATTTATGGCGCAGTTTGAAATAGGTGGGGTTTTCGGTAGGTATTCTTTGTGGAGTATGAATTAAATGAGAATATCATTCTGCTTATGAATTGCTGTAGAATCTATTTATCACTAGTGGTGAAGTCTGCTTTGTTACAGGAATACTGGTGAGAGATGGGCAGCAAGGGATCCTTATACTGTAATGTTCTCAGTCTCCACCTGCTGGTAAGCATGTAAAACCCATGCGTCTGGACTGGACTGAAGGGACTCAAAGAAAGAAAATTAGCAGGTAAGGTCTAATTTCACCTTATTATAAAGAACTACATTTCTGAACATGTAGATAATCATGGTTTAGTGAGAGAAAATCAACATGGGTTTAGCCAAGGAAAGTCTTGTCTGTCTAATCTGTGTTATTTTTTTTGAAGGTGTTAATAAACAGGTAGATAAACTATATCAACCTTTTCACTTTTATCTGGATTTTCAGAAAGCCTTTGATAAGGTCCCTCATGAGAGACTCATGGGGAAATTAAAAAGTCATGTACTATTGTGGATTAGAAACTGGTTGCAGTGCAATGGTGTGTCTTCGAGTCAGTGCTGACTCCTGATAACCCAGCAGCTCCTGGGTTTTCTTGGCAATGTGACCGGAAGTAGATTGCCAGGCCTTTCTTCTGAGGCAATGGAAGGTTAAGTGACTTTCCCAAGGCTACAAAGAGTGCTAGTGGGAATTGAACCCTGGCTTCTTGGTTACCGAGCCAGTGCTATTAGGCTACTCCACTCCCTAGAAACTGATTAAAAGTTAGAAAATAGAGAGTAGGGCTAATGGACAATTTTCTCAGTGGAGAAATGTGAATAGTAGAGTACCCCAGGAATCTGTGCTGAGCCCGCTGTTCTTTAACATATGCATAAATGACCTAGAAATGGGAATAATGAATGAGATCATTAAATCTGCAGATGAGACAAAATTATTCAAAGTTGTTAACACAAGAGGATTGTGAAAAATTTCAAGAGGACTTTGATAAATTGGGAGACTGAGCATCCAAATGGAAGATGAAATTTAATGTGGACAAGTGCAGAGTTATTTATTTATTTGTTTAGCAAGATTTGTATGCCACCTTTTCCTTCAATCAAGGTGGTCACGTCACATCACAATTGGAGGGTTACATTTAACATTAGTGTACGTGTAATCATTTAGACAGCACAGTTATGTAACAGTATTTAGACATTTAGACAATGTTTAGACAGTACAGTTGAAGTAACATTTAACATAAAGATATTTACTAATGAAGTGTGTTGAATTTGTGTGTGTCGATGGGATGGGTGTGTGTTTAGTTGGTGGAGGTAGTAGTGTTGCTATTTGGGTAAGAGATGTTGCTTGAATGCTCATAGGTTTCTATAAATAACCATGTTTTGAGGTCTTTGCGGAAGTCTGTGAGGTCTTCTAAGGCTCTCAAGCTCAATGGTAGGGAGTTCCATAATGAGGATGCCAGTAGTGATGGTGCTCTTTTTGAGGTGGTTTGGTTTTGTGGTAGCCTGCAGGTGTGCTGATCATGTTGTTGGTTCTTCTTGGTCTATTGCTGATGTCTCTTGTTATAACGTTTTGGAGTACGTCTGCTGAGAGATGGTGAATTACTTTGAAAATTATCATGATTGTTTTGTATTTAACTCTTGCCACCATTGGAAGCCAGTGTAGTTGTTGTAGGATGGGAGTGATGTGCTTGGTTCTTGGGGTGTCTGATGATGGTGCTGTGGTGTTTTGTACCATCTGTAGTGGGTGTAGTGTCTGATGAGGAAGGCCTTGATATAGTGAGTTTCCATAATCAAGCAATGGTGTAATGAGTGCTTGGCACACTGCGGAAGTGGTCTTGGTGCAGCATTGATTTGATTTGTCTGACTATTTTCAATCGGTGATATGCCTTGTTTGCAGTTTTGGTGATGTGGGATTTTAGGTTCAGAGCTCTGTCTAGTGTTATGCCTAGATACTTAACTTCTTCTTTGACTACTATTTGTTTGTCCAGGATGCTGATAGTTTGTGGAGGCATGAAGGTGGGGTTCCTGGTGACGAACATTGCCTCAGTTTTTTCGTAGTTGACCGTTAAGTTGTTGGCTGTGAGCCATTCATTCATGTCTTCGAGGCATTTTGTCATTGTTGTGGTGTTTAGTGCTAGTAAGTTGATTGGAGCATACACCATGATGTCGTCAGCATAAATGTGATAGTGAAGATTGTGGTGCTTGATGTTGCATATGGGCTGTATGTAGATGTTGAAGAGCATTGAGGAAAGGGCTGAACCTTGAGGTATTCCCTGCATGTTGGGGAATTGTAGGGATTTCTTTTGATTGCACTTGACTTGTTGCGTTCGCCCTTCCAGGTATGATGTGAACCATTTCAGGGTATTGTTGCAAAGTCCTATCTGTTGTAAGCGTTGCAATAGCTTAGGGTGTGACACAGTGTCAAAAGCCACAGAGATGTCCATGAACACTAGGAGGAAGCCGTTTTTTATGTTATCTATGCCTCTTAGGAGATTGTCATAGAGGGAGGTGAGTAGTGTTTCCACTCCGTGTTGGGGCTTGAATCCATGCTGATGTATGTCCAGTGGAGCATTGATATCTATGTGGTCTTGAAGTTGCCTTTGGACCGCTTTTTCCACGACTTTAGCAAGGAATGGTAGGCTGGAGATAGGACGGTATGACTTTGGTTCAGATGGGCTCAGATTGCTACTTTTAAGTATTGGTTGTATCATTGCATGCTTTAGGGGTTGTGGCATGTATCCTTGTTGGAGTGAATCTTTCATGATTTTTTGAATATGATGAGAAAGCTGACTTTTTGTGGCTTTGATCCATGACACTGGGCATGGGTCTGATGGTGAAGTTGTTGTGTTTAGTCCAGATATGTCTTCTACTTGCTATTTTGTTGGTATATTGAAGCTTTCCCATGCTTGGTGTTGCTTTTTTATCATGTGGTCATTTGTTTGTGGTAAAGCAGAGTATGTTTGGTTAGTGTTTTTTGACTTCATGTAGTCTGCATATTTTTGTGGGTCATTTTTATGCGCTCATGGAAGAACATCCCAAACTACAGTTATACGATGCAAGATTCCACGTTAGGAACCATCACCCAAGAAAAGGATCTAGGCGTTATTGTGGAGAATACTTTGAAACCCTCTGCCCAGTATGCAGCGGCAACCAAGAAAGGAGGAGTAGCCTAGTGGTTGGGGCAAGGTACTTCAGGCCGGAAGGTCGGAGGTTCAAATCCCACTAGAGGACAGCAACCTTGGGCCGGAAGGACTGGGGTTTCTAGTCCCACAGATGCTCCTTGTGGTCTTGGGCAAGCCACTTAACCCTCCATTGCCCATGTTCCCTGTAAGTATTAGTGTATGTGTCTCATATCCCCGCGTGTTAAATGTATCCCCCAATTGTGTTGTGACCGCTTTGATTGAAGGATAAGGCGGTATACAAAACTGTCTAAATAAAATAAATAAATAAATAAATAGAATGCTAGAAATCATAAGGAAAGAAATGGAGAATAAAACCAAGGATGTTATAATGCCTCTGGATTGCTCCATGGTGTGACCGCACCTTGAATTTTGTGTGCAATTCCGGTCACAATATCTTAAAAAGGATATAGCAGAATTAGAAAAGGTACAGAGAAGAGCGACCAAAATGATAATGGGGATGGAAGGATACCCCTACAAGGAAAGGCTTAAAAGGTTAGGGCCCTTCAGCTAGGAAAAAAGACAGCTGAGGGGAGATGTGATAGAGGTCTATAAAATTAATGAATGCAGTGGAACGAGTATATCGGTGGTTTATTCCTTCAAAAATAGAAAGACTAAGGGACACGCAATGAAACTATAATGTAGCACATTTAAGACAAATTGTAGAACTCATTTTTTCATTCAACGCGTAATCAAATTCTGGAATTCATTATCGGAGACTGTAGTAAAAGCTGTTCTCTGGGAACAAGCAGGAATCGGTCCTCAGATATGGGTGACATCGGCACTGACTGAGCCCTCGCGGAAGCATCCCCCCAGCTTTCAAAGAAAGCCTTTGGGAGATGCTACCACGCATGCGTGTTCCCCTTCCCACTCAAGGGTGCCATCTTGCTCAGTCTCCTTTTTTCCACGGAGCCCTTCAGACGTCCATCTGGCTTATCTCTGGAAAAAGTTGTTTTCTGCCTGAGTTTTATACTCTCTTCCGGTACTGCACCGGTATTCTTCCCGCCACCCAGCCTCTCTTTTTCGGCATCAAGTTCCGGTCCCTTTTTGTAGTTTTTCATTTTTGGCATCTATGTGCCTTTTTTTCCCAACTGGCAGCCTGGCGGGTCTTTGACCTCGCTGGGGTACTTTTTTCCCCCATGACTGCCAGTGACTTCAAGAAGTGTGATCGGTGTAACAAAATTATGTCTTTGACCAACACACACAACTGCTGCCTTCTCTGCTTTGGGCCAGACCATGACCCTACAGCAAAAAGATGTCCAGCAAGGCCCTCAAGAGCCACCAGCAGCAGCACGATAAGTCTTTCCCCATGTCCCCGATAACTCCGAAGGCCAGGGTCTCATCTGAAGCCACGACTTCTCGGGCAGACCCCTCTGAACCCGAGCGGTGCTGTGGTTCTTCAGAGAAGGGGGTCTCCCTTGAGGGAATCCAAGAAGAAGAAAACCTTGAGGGGGGGGGTGTCTCCCTGGATGGATCCAACAGGCCGGATACATCCCGAGCCAGATCCCGCAGTCAGACACTCGTCCAAGGGATCAGAGAGGGAGCGGCCTGCAAAGGTCCCCCGAAAGGACTCAACCTTGGTCCGGCCTCAGTCGCCAGACACCAACCTTGTTGAGGACTTCCCTTCAGGGGAACGGGCTGCGCCAATGGCTGTGGAGCCTTCTGGCCTGGAATTCAGAATGGTGGCCCTGGAGTGCAGTTAGGCTGTGGTCCATGAAGGCAGACAATCTACCCAAGGAGGTCAGCAGCCCACAGGGGGACATCGGATCCACTACGCCCAAAGATGGCTATCACTATCGATTCCTGGGCACTTCTCCATCTGACTCAGAGACCTCCCTCTTATTTCCCAGGAGAGCCTCTCAGGTTTCCCCTTCACTGGGAACTAATACTGAAGGAGCTTGCAGGTCAAGGACAAAGCGGTGGAATCAGTGTTCCACCATCTGAAGGGTAAGGAGTTCTACTCCAGGTACTTCCTTGTGCCAAAAAGCACAGGAAGCTTAAGGCCCATCCTTGATCTGTGCAGCCTCAACAAGTTCCTGGTGAGGGAGAAGTTTAAGATGCTCTCCTTTGGAACATTGCTGCCTTACCTTCAGCAGGGAGATTGGCTATGCTCTTGGATCTGAAGGATGCCTATACCCACATCCCCATTCACCCCAACCACAGGCAGTTCCTGCGGTTTATGGTGGGGGGCGGACACTATCACTACAGGGTGCTGCCTTTCTGCTTGGCCTCTGTCCCAAGGATCTTCATAAAATGCCTGGCAGTCGTAGCCGCCTTCCTCCACCTCCAGAGGGTCTTTGTCTTCCCCTATCTGGGCGATTGGCTCATAAAGGGAGGCATGGCCTCAGAGGTGCAGCAGGCGACTGTGCGCATCATCCATGTCCTGCAACACTTGGGGTTTGTGAAACTATCCCAAGTCCCACCTCCTTCCAACACAATGTCTGGTGTTCATAGGGGTAAGACTGGACATCTTCCAGGCAAAGGCCTTCCTGTCCGGAGATTGAGCCAACCGTCTCAGGGCCCTGGCCCTCGATGTACAGCACCGCTCCTCAGTGCCAGCCTGGCTCCTTCTGCGCCTACTTGGGCACATGGCCTCCACAGTCCACATCACCCCAGATGCCCACCTCCACATGAGGGCCGCACAGTTGTGCCTCTGGGATCAGTGGACACAGGCCCCATGGGGCACCTCCAGGACAAAGTCTCAGTAACCTGCCAGTTGGCGGACTCTCTGACCTGATGGCAGACTCCTCAGTACCTTGAGGCAGGGATGCCTTTTCAAGCCCCGGGCCCCTTGAGGATCCTCACCACGACACCTCCTTGCTTGGCTGGGGAGCCCACTGCGAGGAACTTCACACCCAGGGCAGCTGGTCGCAGGACGAGAGCAACCAGCAGATCAGCCTCCTGGAACTACGGGCAATATACTTAGCCCTCTGAGCTTTTTCCCACCATCTACGTCACCAGCCGGTGTTGGTCCAGACAGACAACCAGGTGGCGATGTTCTATGTGAACAAGCAGGGGGGCATGGGGTCTCGTGTCCTCTGCCGAGAGGCACTGGTCCTCTACTCCTATGCAGTCCTTCAGGGTATACTGCTACGGGCAATATACCTGCCAGGCAAGAACAACTTACTGGCCAACAGACTGAGCAGGGTCCTCCAGCTGCACAAGTGGCAGCTAGACCCCAGTGTGGCCGAATGTCTCTTCGAATTTAGGGGGGAACCTGTGATGGACCTGTTCACCAGCCTGGACAACTATCAGTTGCCCTGCTTCTGCTCCCCGGCAGGCCCATCCCTTCAGGGTGGCAGCGGACGCGTTCCTTGTCTCGTGGTCGGAGGGCCTCATGTACGCCTTCCCTCCCACGCCTCTAGTTGCCAAGACATTGTTCATGACCCTCCAGGACAAGGCGTCGTTCATCCTGATAGCCCTTTGATAGCCCAGGCAACCATGGTCCCGCTACTCCTCTGGCTATCAGTGGAGACTCCCATCCTGTTGGGGAACTCTCCAGGGCTCCTGTCTCAGGAGAGGGGCTCTCTTCTGCACCCCAACTTGGGGTCCCTTTCACTGACGGCGTGACTGCTGAAAGCCCCTAGCCCCTTTCAACCTCTTGGGTGAGGTAGAGGAGATCCTGCTGGCCTCTTATAAGGTTTTCACTAGGAAGGTTTATACTCTCAAATGGCACAGGATTTGAGCTTGGTGTGCAGAGCATGGGACCGACCCCTTCTTGCCCGGTGGGACCAATGCTACAGTACCTTCTCCACTTCTCGCAATCCGGGTTTAAATCGAACTCCGTCAGGGTGCACCTCAGTGCCCTGGCAGCGCACCACCACCCGGTGGATGGCAAACCCCTCTCGGTCCAGCCACTGGTGACTCGCTTTCTAAGGGGTCTGTTCTTATCGAAGCCCCCGGTTTATCCTCCGACGACTGAGTGGGACTTCAGTGTAGTGTTGGGGAAGCTCACTCGCTCGTCCTTTGAGCCTCTGATTACCTGCCACCTGTGATACCTCTTGTGGTAGGTGGCATTCCTGGTCGCCCTCACCTCCACTTGCAGAGTTAGCAAGCTTTTAGTGATGGAAGAGCAGTATACCAGTTTCTACAAGAACAGGTTGGTACTCCGCGCACACCCTAAATTCCTTCCGAAGGTGGTATTGTTTTTACACCTCAACCAGGAGGTGGTACTTCCCACCTTCTTCTCAAGACCTCACACCAGTAGGGGTGAGATGGTCCTTCACACACTGGACTGTAAGAGGGCTTTGTCCTTCTACTTCCAACGTACTCAGGGCCACAGCAAAGCTGCTCAGTTTTTTTGTCTCCGACTCCAGTCGTCTGGGGGAGGCGGTGACCAAATGTACACTGTCTACCTGGGTGGCGGACTGTATTGCCCTCGCCTATGAGCAGGCGGGGCTCCCGCTGGATGGCTGTGTCACGGCACACCATGTCTGGGCCATGGAGGCCTCGGTGGCAAACCTGCGCTCCGTCCCCATGGTGGACATCTGCCGGGCCGCCACCTGCTCTAAAGTCCATACCTTCGCAGCCCATTACTGCCTGGAAAGGGAGTCCCAACGGGACAGTGCATTTGGCCAGGCTGTGCTCTGTAATCTTTTCGGGGTTTAGGCAACTCCTACCCTCCGACCCTTCTGTGTTCAGTCTACTGGAGGGCTGGTTTCCATCGGATATAGGAGTCCTACTGTAGTTTGTAGCCACGGACTCAATTGCTGCTGCTCACGGCTCCCCTTGAGAGTGACCATGTTTTTTTGCTATGGGCTTTCAGTAGCCTGTAGCTGGAGAGTCCTATATTTGAGAACTGACTTCCTGCTTGTTCCCGGAGAAAGCATGATTACTTACCTGTTCTCTAGAGACAGCAGGAATCAGTTCTCACAACCCTCCCTCTTCTCCTTGGAGTTGCTTCTTTACCAGCTTTTCTTTTTTTGCTGTCTTTTAGCTATGTCATCTGACTGAGCAAGCTGGCACCCTTGGACGGGAAGGGGACCATGCATGCATAGTAGCATCTTCCAGAGGCTTTCTTTGAAAGCTGGGGGATGCTTACACGAGGGCTCCGTCGGTGCTGATGTCACCCATATGTGAGGACTGATTCCTGCTGTCCCCGTGAGTAACTACGCTTTAGTGTAGCTGGGTTTAAAAGAGGTATGGACAAGTTCCTGGAGGAATAGTCCATAAACCATTATTAAAGAGGACCAGGAACATTCACGGCTTACCCCTGGGATAAGCAGCCTGTAATCTCTCTACCTTTTAGGAACCTGTTTAAATTCTTGTGACCTGGATTGGCCGCTGTTGGAAATAGGATACTGGGCTTGATGGACCCTTAATTTGATCCAGGATGGCATATTTTATGTTCTAATCCAGCACAGTGTAGCTCAGCTCTTTCCTGTCTATATGTGCAAAGTGGTCTGTAAACTGTCAGTGTTGTTCCTCATGCCACCAAACATGAGTATCCTATCTTGCATGGCCTGATGAAAGACGAGAGCTGGTGAGGTCAAATTGGGTCATGTAGCTAGGTTCTGCCAATGAGGTTTGTCATACTATGTAAAATAGCCCTATTATAGCCCTACATACCACTCAGAAACCGACAACGCGAAGAAAAACTACCACACCAAAATCATCACGACAGCCATAAACAAACCTCGAGAACATTTCCAAATTGTCAAAAAACTGACACAAGCACCTAGTAAATCTGACCAGCTGCCAGATATCCCCCCTGATCTCCTAGCCCGACAATACAAACAACTTCAACAACCGCAAAGCTCAAACCACTATGCTGAAACAACCAAGACGAATCCATGCACCATCATAAACAAAGACTGGAATACGTTCGACACAACCTCAAAAGAAGAAATATCTTCCACCATCTCCTGCCTGAACACCACCACCTCCCTGCTGGACCCCTGCCCTACTGATTGGATAAAGAAAACCAAAGAAGCCCTGAGTACACCGTTAACCCACATCATAAACGAATCCTTTACCCAAGGACACATGCCAGACGCCCTCAAGACCACAATAATTCGACCAACCCTGAAAAAGCACAACCTAGACCCCCTAGACCCCACCTCCTACAGACCAGTAGCGAGCCTCCCCCTCACCGCCAAGATAATAGAGAAGGTAGTCCAACGTCAACTCCAAGAACATCTGGACATCAACAATATACTAGACCCGCAGCAACACGGCTTCCAACCACTACATGGAGTCGAGACCCTCATGACCACACTGATGAACACCCTCATCATAGGAACCCAAGAGAAACACTCCGGATACATCCTGATCTTCCTAGATATATCAGCGGCCTTTGACACCATCTCCCACGACATCCTCATACACAGACTCCAAACAATTGGAATCAAAGATACTGTACTCCAATGGTTCAGGTCCTATCTAACCAACCCACAGCAACTGATCCGCACCAGCACCTCAACCTCGCCCCCCTACCGGCAACATCAAGGAGTACCTCAAGGATCCACATTATCAGCCATGCTCTTCAATATCTACCTCCGTCCACTCTGCTCAGTCATATGCACCCACAACATCAACTTCCACATATACGCACACGACATAATGCTCTACGCACCAATTACAACCACAAACCCAGCAAATGACCAGCTATCAGCCTGCTTCACTAACATATCCAACTGGCTACAAGAGAACAACCTATCCATTAACATTAAAAAAACCGAAGCTCTTATAGTAACAAAAGACCCAGACTTCAAGCCACCTACCCACCTCAGCATGGGAACCACGCAAATTCAAGTACAGCCACAAATAAGATATCTAGGCATTATCATTGACCAAGCTCTAACCCTTAAGCATCAAATCAACAAGACCACCGGAACTATATTCCACAAATCTAAAACTGTACAACGTCTCCGACCCCTCCTCGAACCTCAGGACTTCAGGACAGTAATGCAGGCTGTGACACTCCCACATCTGGACTTATGTAACATAATCTACCATGGACTACCCGCCACACAAACCAACCCCCTCCGAACTGCCTTAAATACTACGGCAAGGATTATTCAGAATGCGAAAAAACGGGACCACATCACTCCAATCCTAAGAGACCTACACATTCTTCCCATCGAAGCAAGAATCAAGTACAAAGCCATCCTACTCACCCACAAAACCATCCACCAAACACAGAATACCCCGCTTCACACCTTACTGCCTCGCCCGATCCACGGCAGAACAGACAATCCTCCAATAACTCCATCACCGTCCCCCACAAAAGAACCAAGTCCACACAACGGACCTGCAACAGAGCCTTTGAACTTTATGCTCCATCCCTCTGGAACTCTCTGCCGAACCACATCAGAAACAACGGTAATCTCACATCATTCAAAAAACAGCTGAAAACGGTCCTATTCCGTGAACATCTCTGAACAGAAACACCACCCCCTCTTCAAGAACCCATGATTAGAAACTGTAGGATTGTACATGTCTATGTCCATCCCAAATCATTAATGTTGCCCCATGGTGATGGTCCCATCCTATAACCATTGATTCCTCCCCCCTGTTATGTGTTACACCGCTTTGATCCGGTGAAAAGCGGGATATAAATACAGTTAAATAAATAAATATAGGGTTGACTGTCCTTTAATCACAAAAAAATGAAACTCCAGGGCAACCTAAAGATTACCTATCCTAAAAAAAATTATTTATATGTAAGGCTGGACATAACACCATGTCAACACTTAGAGAGGTCACAGTAACCCTTATGGTCCCATTTACTGAGGCATGTATACAATAACTATAATAATTCTGAATAACTGATGTATTATATTCCAAACATTTATAAATTTTTGTAAAAGATCTCCCAACACTTATCTGAAAAATGATCAAATATCAATGTCCACATCCATCTCTAACTCTGTAATGGGTTTTGGCAGGGGTGATCCAAGGGTGGTGGTGTGCCATGTGCGGAGACTCATTGCGGGGCCTCATTTGCGTATCCACTGGACCTCATTTGCATAAATGTATTTTATTTTAAAATGTATGTGTCTCGAACTAAAGTTTTAGGCAGCTTTCAAAGAAGTCCTTCACAAGTCTCTCTTTTGTCCTGGCAATGACTTAATAAATATTAATGTACGTTAAGTGTCACTGCACTAATAGAAATAAATGGATGTTCCTGCACTTAGCACACATTAACATTTGTGAATGCGCTTTAACTTTTAGACATGCCTCTTAATGAGTGACTGACTACCATTTGCATGGGCAGTGAGGATAAAGAAAGATTACCAGATTTCTACATCACTATAATCCAGTGCCAACTGCCAGAAAGTACTATAAACCCTGCTTATTTAGAACCCATACATTACAAATCACCAGAATGTCCCCAAAAAACAATATTCAAAAATTTTTCGTTGGAGCAACACCGAGGGAAGAGAGTACTTATAGCTGCCCCCAACCAGACGGTAGACTCCCTTTTATTCAATGTAAGTTCAGGTTGAAACGATGGTTATCAAAAATAGCTATACAACACTTAGCTTAGCTCATAGTCCTGTGAAGTAGAATCAGCCTCAAAGCGTAAGCACGACATGCACATTTTGGGATCTCCTCCCCTGTGTCAAGTGCTAGTTTCTCCCACTGCAGCTAACTGCCATCAAACGCCAATTTTTAAAGGCCACATTGCTCAAGGAACCTATGCTTCCAATTGGCTGTTAACCACATCACTCAAACCAGAACTTCCAATGGAGAAGGGAAATACCCATCAATCTGGGAAACCCCTAACTCCAAAGGAATGATGTCAGAATAAGCTGGTCCAATTGATCTCTCTGTTTAACCCAAATGGGTGGACCGAATTTAATCTATGGATCCAACGTTGTTCAGACCACTGAAGTCGAGCCAATCGATCTCCCCCTCGAGGATCCAGAGGTGTATGATCAATTACTGTCCAAGTAAAATCTTCAAAGCTATGATTAGCAGACAATGTTCCACTATGGGAGCAGAGATCACTCGTTGGCGCACCCGTGAAGCGTGTTTCCCTAATCGCAACCGTATCTGACGTGCCGTTCTTCCTACATATAATAATGCACATGGACACTGTAAAACATATACCACAAACATGGATGTACAAGTGGTATGCCAGCGACGTGCAAAGGAACGTGAAGAAGCTGGGTGTTGCCCTACTACCCCTGTCATACAAGTAGAACAATATGAACAAGAGCCACTTGAAAAATGTCCCTTAATATCTTTTCCAGGTAACTGTATTTGATCAATAGGAGAGGTAGACCGTACCAGTAGATCTTTCAAATTGGGGCCCCTTGAAAAGGCAATCATAAGGGACTTGTTGAAGCATTTATGCAAAGACAAAATTGGCCAATGTTTCCTAAGAATTAAAACTATTTTGGTGCTGAAAGTCATGTAAGGCAGCGTTCCTACAACAACATCCGTCTGTGCAGCGGCTGTTGAAAAATCATCATCCAGAAGCCATTCGCGATGTACATGATACGCACAGCAATACGCTGTGTCAACCACTGTAGCAGGGTAACCCCTGAATAACAATCGCTGTTTCAAATCCAAAGCATGTTTCTTAAAGTCCAGTATACAGAACATAACCGCCACAATCTAAGAAATTGTTCAAATGGTAATCCCTTCCGCAGGGAGCCAGGATGAAAGCTTCGATAGCTGAATAAACTATTGCGCTGCACCTTTTTCCGAAATAATGTAGTTTTCAACTCCCCTTCTTCCTTGAAAACCAACATATCCAAAAACTCAATCCTTTGTTGATCTACATGAACCGTGAACAAAATATTGGTCTTCAAACTATTAAGCCACTTAATGAACTGATCCAGGTCAGGTAAAGTACCACTCCATAAAAAGAAAATATCATCGAGGAACCTCTTCCAAAAAGGAATATGACCGAAAAAAATCTGAACCATATAAATACCGTTCCTCAAAATCACCTAAATACAGAGTGGCTATAGATGGGGCCACTGTTGCACCCATGGCTATGCCAAAAATTTGTTGATAATACTGACCCTCAGAAACAAAGTAATTCTGAGTAAGAACTAAATGTATAAGGTCCAGCAAAAATGTTCTGGGCAATCGTGGTGCAAATTTAAATGATGCTGATAAAAGGGTCATCACTTCAGCCTGGTCAGTGTTCGTGTACAGTGCAGTCACATCCAAAGTAACCAAATACAGATCCGCAGTGATTTTGTGAATAGTTGACAATTGTATAAACTGAGTAGAATCCCGTATAAATGACTTGACCAACCTCGCTTCCTGCTTAATGAAAAAATCACAGAATTGAGATAACGGTTCTAAAATTGAACCACGGCATGAAACTATAGGTCTACTAGCAGGGGATACCAAAGATTTATGTATTTTCGGAACTGTATATATGGTCGGAATCTTCGGAAATGGTGATAACAAAAAAACGGTATTGTCAGTAATCCATCCATTATTCAAACCCCTAATCCAGGGGTGGGCAACTCCGGTCCTGGAGGGCCGCCGACCAGTCAGGTTTTCATGATGTCCCTAATGAATATTCATAGACCTATTTCCATACAATGGAAGGCAAGTGGATGCAAATAGATTTCATGAATATTCATTAGAGACATCATGAAAACCTGCCTGGTCTGCGGCCCTCCAGGACTGGAGTTGCCCACCCCTGCCCTAATCAATAACAATTTAATCATGCTACGTAACTCCGGGGTAGGATCCCCTGAGAGTAACAGATAAGTATTGGTATCCGATAAATGTGTCCGAAGTTGGTTAACATAATCAGAAGTCGGTCGCCCTGCATGCAACACAGATCCTTAATCACCCGGTAACCATTCCACAATGTGATGTACATAGGGTTTTCATCTTATGCTTTTTGTGTAAATAGTTAACATGTTATCCAAGTTAATCTCCCTGTTTTCTGTAATTTACGGTGTAACCCCACCATAAAACTTGATGTTCCATGTAAACCGCACTGATGTTGAATAGCGCAGTATATAAGAGTATTAAATTAAATAAAATAAAAATAAAATAGAATAGCTCACCCCCTTATCAGCAGCACGAATAGTTACTGCAGGATCTGTCTTCCCTCAAAACAATTTTGAGTATTGTTTTTTGGGGACATTCTGGTGATTTGTAATGTGTGGGATTGATAGCATCACCTTATAGTTGGGACTTTTTTTGAGTGTATTTAGAACCCATAGCAAACCCGTCATATCATAATATCACTATCAGGACTCACAAAATACCAAACCCTACATATCAAAAGGCAACACTGAAAATATTAAACCAATACATCTTACTGGGGAAAAAGAACAAATGGCACTGTCACATAGATACTACATGAACAGAATACTGCAGCTCGGTTACACAGGCAAAACATAGACCATCAGTAAACATAGAATAAGGGATCACAAGTTAGAAAAATGAAGGCAGTAATTAAACTGGGAACCCCAAAAGCCAAACTTGGAATGTACAGCACTGGAGAAATAAAACTATAAATTAATTTCTTCTTGTACTAAACAAAACGCAAAGACGTTAGTGATGCACATTTCTCAGAGCTAACAAGTTCCAGTTAATAAATTGAAAATAAAATAGTATTTTTCTACTTTTTTGTTGTTTGGGTATTTTTTTTTTTTTCGCGACTGCCCGTGTCGCTTTCTTCGTTTTTCTTTGTGTCTTCTGCTAATTCTGCGTTGTCTGCTGTCCATTTGTCCTTTCTTCTCTCTTCTAGATTTTTTTCCATTCTCTCTCTACATCTATTCCAACGTACTAATCTTCCCCTTTTGCTCTTTTCTCCATTTCTTTCTTTCTTCCTTTTTCATCCACTCAAATTTCATCCCTCCATCCTTCATCCCCACTTATTCTCCTAGTACTCAGCCAAGCATAGATTTTTCTTCCCTCTCCCAGAATATCTTTTCCCCTCTCTATCCTCACTCCTCCAGCTCCCCTTCCCCTTCTAGTCCTCCACCAACATTAGCTCCCTTCTTGTTCCAGCCCCACCTAGCATCCGCTTCCTTCTAGTCACATCCTCCCATCCCCACATCAGCCCATTTCCAATCCTAGCCTCCCATCAGCCATTTTCAGTCCTATCCTAGTCCCCCCTTATCAGCTCATTTCCAGTCTTTCCCCCATCAGCCCTTTCCAGTCCTATCCTAGCCCCCCATTAGCCCATTTCAAGTCCTAGCCCCCCATCAGCTCATTTTCAGTTTTATCCTAGCCCTCCATCAGCCCATTAGCAGTCCTATCCTAGCCCCCCCTTATCATCCCATTTCCAGTCTTGCCCCCATCAGCCCTTTCCAGTCCTCTCCTAGCCCCACCATCAGCCCATTTCCAATCCTAGCCCCCCCAGCAGCTATTTCCAATCCTATCCTAGCCCCCCCATTAGCCCATTTCAAGTACTAGCCCCCCCATCAGCCCATTTCCAATCCTAGCCCCCCCATCAGCCCATTTCCAATCCTAGCCCCCCATCAGCTCATTTCCAGTCCTATCCTAGCCTCCCCCATCAGCAGTCCTACATAGCATCCCCATCAGCCCATTTCCAGTCCTAGCCCTCCCCTTCCCAGCCCCCAAAGAGCCCTACACCTGTCTGATCTGCTTCAGAGGTAGTTGGGAAGGCCCGAGGCCCTGGCTTACTTCTGCACAGCTGCCAGAGTGAAGAGTGGCGTTTTCCTCACTCCAGCAGGTGTGTTCTTGTGTAGCCTGCTGGCACGCTGAGTACCGAGAAACAGGAAATGCCCTTTAACCTCCGGCTTGTCATATTGTTGATCTATATTTCCCCATTTAGCATGACCAATATAAGCCAAATTGCATGGGCATGCAATCATATACATCACATAAGTTGATGTACAATCTGTAAAAGTCCAAGCTACAAAAAAGGACTGCTGCTTCTGGAGAGAGATCTGCAATTGTAAGTATTTACTTCTGGGAATTTTTCTAAATCTTGGGGGGAAAAAGGAATTCTTTAGATTAAAGCTGATTAATTTGTGTAAATTAGAATCCAGTGTATTTGTTAAATCAGTCAGGACCTAGTATCAGCAAAGAATTAAAAACTCAACAGGTGGATTTCAGTTTAAATTCAGAACCCAGCAGAGGGCTTTCAGTTTAAATTCAGAACCCAACAGAGGGTTTTCAGTTTAAATACAGAACCCAGCAGAGAGCTTCTAGTTTAAATTTAATACTCAGTCTGGGCCTGGTATCAGCAACGAGCTTTCAGTTTAAATTTAAAACACAGCAGAGAACCTTTTGGTTAAATTTAATACCGAGTCGGGGCCTAGATCAGCAAAGAGCTTTAATTTATATCAAATCCAAGTATAACTTAGCAAAAAAGGAAAACAGGGTCAGTATTCTTTGAGCAATAAATTGTTTCTAGAGACCTTTACAAAGAGGCCTTCTAGATAGGGGGCAAGAGACCTGTGAAATTGTTTTAAATAGATGTTAAAGACAAGTGACAGATCAAAGGTGTATTTTGAAAGACTCCCTCTATCCAAGCAAGGGCTGTGTGAATCACCCAGGAAATTAGTCACAGATTACCTTAGAAGCACAGGACAGGGTACTGTGTAGCAGCCAGCTTTTCATAAGTCTTCTCTCCCTCCCTCCCCAACTCCCACCCATCCCTGGGATAATTGTAGCTTTGTAGGTGCTTAAACCTCTTAAAGGAAAGGAGATGCCATATTCACTCTCAGGTGTGTTGTTTATCCTCATCAGGCATATATTAAGGATCTAAGATTAATTAAGCTTGAGGTGAACAAAGTCCATTAAACATATTAGATATTTTATTTATTTATTTATAGTCTCTTTTATACCGTGCTATTCAACATCAGTGCAGTTTACATGACAACAAAAACTTATACGGTGCAGGAATCTGCTCCGCATTACAAAAAACAAGTGCTTAAACTTGGGTAAAGCCGGGATAACTATTTACATATAGGCATCACATCAAGTCGAGTCCAGAGTAATCATAGTGTGTTAGTGTGGTGGTACTAGAGGGGGGAGCGGTTAATGGTGCGCGGTCATCCAGGTAGTGTTTGAGGAAGAGGTGGTGCTTCAGAGCCTTCCGAAATTGTGTTAGATCAGGGATTGCCCGGATACTAGGTGGTAGGGCATTCCAGCACCTGGGCACGCAGAACCTAAATGCCCTGCTTGCTGTTGCCTGGGTGCATTGTGTTACTGCCTTCGGGATTACTAGTGTGTTAATTGCTGCAGATCTTCTAGCTCTGTTGGGGGGAGTAGTGTGGATAAGCTCTGAAAGTGAGGTGGAGGAGAGTCCGTTGATGGCCTTGAAGGTCAGCAGTAGGGTCTTGAAAGAGATTCTGCCGTGGATAGGGAGCCAGTGGAGCTGTTTCAGGATAGGTGTCACATGTTTACGCCTGGAGGCACCATATAGAACTCTAGCCGCGGTGTTCATTGCGAGCTGGAGCAGACTCAAGGTGGATTGTGGGAGCCCTTGTAGGATTGCATTGGCGTAATCAAAGTGTGGGATAATCAGTGCTTGAAAGATTGTCCGGAAGTCGTCTGGTTCTAGCAGGGAACGTAAATGTCTGAGTGTCCAGATTTTATGGTAGACTACTCTTACCGTGTTGCTTATGTGCGCCTTCATATCCAGGCGTTGGTCTAATGTGACTCCAAGATATCGGATTGTGGACTTAGTTTGCAGCTACGCTTCCTTGACCCTTACGTAGGATGGAGGGGAGAAGTTCTGGTTCCTTGTGATGAAGAGAACTTCTGTTTTCTTGTGCTATATTCTGAGGTTTTGGGTCTGGAGCCAGTTGGCCACTGCGTCAAAGCAATCTGTCAGTGGAGAGAGGTCAGGCTGGTCGGTTGAGAATGGCATCTCTGCCGCCTTTGATACTGTCCATCATGGAATCCTCCTGAAAAAACTGAAATCAATAGGAATTTTGGGAACCACCCTTAAATGGTTCTCCTCCTACATAACGAACAGAAGGCCACAGGTCCAATTCAACGGAGAAAAAGCAGAAGCGTTCACACAAACTCAAGGCATACCCCAGGGATCGGCCCTCTCGGCGCTACTTTTCAACATTTACATGCAGCCCCTCTGTGTCATTTTCAAAAAACATAATATCAACTACCATATATATGCAGATGATATTATGCTATACACACAATTGGACACCACCAACCCGAAGTATACCCAGCTCGAAACATGCCTGTATGAGATGTTAGAATGGCTCCAGCAAAATAACATGACAATCAACCACAAGAAAACCGAAGTGATGTATATATCAAATAAACCTAACTTTGAACCTCCTCCGACAATCACCCTCTGTAACAACACATACAACACAAAAAATGAGATCAAATATCTGGGAGTCATACTCGACAGCAAACTAAAGATGGAAAAACACCTGCGCAAAACAAACAAGGCCATTTTCCACAAACTCAGAGTCCTACAACCACTGAGGAACTTAATCGAACCCTGTGACTTTCGGACTGTTGCACAAGCACTCATTATGCCTCACTTAGACTACTGTAACGCCATCCTACAGGGTCTGCCAAAGAAAACGCTAAATATCCTACAAATGGCCCAAAATGTGGCGGCAAGGATCATCACACGAACAAGCATTTCCGAACACGTTACACCTGTATTGATTGAGCTACATTGGCTACCCATCGCTGCCAGAATACAATATAAAACTTTGGTAACCACGTTTAAACTTATACATGACCTAGCGCCATCATTCCTCTCAACCCTTGTCAGCAAGCAACCAACAGAGACAGGAGAACTATCAACTCAGACACACTACAAGTTCCTAATAACATCAGATCAGTAAAAGCCAGTACTAGCCACAGAGCATTCTCATTCTCTGCCCCAACAATCTGGAATCAACTACCATACGAACTACGTGCAATTAGAGACATTACTGACTTCAGAAAGAAACTAAAAACCCATTTTTTCCAATGTCACTACAACAGGATGTAAACCAAAGTGGAATCACCAGATAAGGCAAAAAAATCATGAATCTAATCTGTTGAAATGTTCTTTGTAATTATGTAAAACTGTAAATATGTAAAATCTAACCTTTAAGTTCCTAATTCTGTGTGATGTGCCATATTCTCAATCTATGTATATATTATCCCAATTTTTCTGTCCTGATTTGACAACCCCCAAATTATAATCAAACTGCTGCTGATCGCTGGAAGTAGCGGTATATAAGCGTATACTAAATAAATAAAATAAATATAGAGTTGCACGTCGTCGGCATATATCAAGCTGTCAACATTGAATGAACGGATGAGGTTACAGATGGGCTGCATGTAAATGTTGAACATCAGGGTGGCAAGGGAGGAACCCTGCGGAATGCCCTGCTTCTGGTGGAACGCTTCCGATGTTGAGGTCCCAGATCGTACGTGCTGCCATCTGTCAGATAGGTATGATTTGCACCAGTTTAGTGCTGTGCCACAAATACCCTTCTCTTCCAGTCGCCTCAGGAGAAGCTCATGGCTTACTGAGTCAAATGCAGCGGCTATATCCATGAAGACGAGGACAAATCCATGGCGGGTGTTATCGATTCCAGCAATTATGCTGCTGAAGAAGGTGGTGAGGAGTGTTTCCACACCATAGGATTTATTTTATTTATTTTTTTATTTATTTTATTTACATCTCTTATATACCGCACTATTTGCGATCAGCGCGGTTTACATAGAACAAACAATATCCGACAATAAACAAGAGTCAGGTCATTACAATGAACAGGAGCAGTAACTTGGATAACAGGGGAAACTATCTATGTTGGCAGGGGTCCAGTGGGGTGGTGTCATTGATGTGGTGTTGTATTTGGCGTTGGACTTGTTTTTCAATTATCTTGGCTAGTAGAGGTATGCTGGATATAGGTCTGTATGAATCAACCTTCTGGGGGGTCAAGTTTGTTGTTTTTCAGCAGAGGTCTGATGGACGTGTGCTTGAGGCTTTGGGGGAAGGAGCCTGTTGCGAAAGACAGGTCTATGAGTCTGTCTATGAACGAACTAAATTCGGTACGTAGCTCCTTTATCCAGAAAGCAGGACAGGGTGGTGGTGCCGTGGTGGTGTTGATTATGGCAATGGTGTCTTCAATGTGCTTTTTGGATGGGGTAGAGAAGGTGGTTAGCAGTGTTGGGTAGATTGTCTCCTTCACGGTGGTGGGGGCTGTGGATTTATTGGTCTGGCATAGCTTTGATTGCAGGAAGTCTGCGAATTCCTGAGGGTGGATACCATTTTGTTTGATTGGGGCCTGGTTCTTTTGTAAGGCTCTTGACCAGATTGAACAAGTCATGGGGTTTGCTTAATGATCGTTTTAGGGTATCAGTGTGGGATTGCCTCATTGTCTCTGTTATTGCTTCACGGTGTTTTTGCCAGGTGAAGGTTATATGCTCTCTGGTCTTCCGAAGATCGAGATCGCCACCATCGTCTTTCCAGCTTCCTTAGGTAGAGGAGTGATGTACGCAGCTCAGTGGAGTACCAGGATGCGGTGGCTCGTTTCCTTGGTGGTTTGTTTGATGGTGGTCATTGTGCAGTGGTACTGAGGCTGTTATTCCAGCTGGAGATCAGCTCGTCGAGGCTGGGTGTTGTCAAAGTGAGGAGCTGTCGGGTTTCACTCAGGATAATTTCCTTGTCGGAAACTTCGTGGCGGTGTACTGTTGGTACTGCTCCTACCTCCGGGGTTCTTCTGGCATCGCTCGGCCACGGGGATTTGGAATTTGATTAGTTTGTGGTGGGACTAGTTTTATTAGTATAAGTATCCCCAGCAAACCTTAGTAAGTAAACAACTTAAATACCTAAACACAACCTTAAAACTAAGATGCAGACAGCAGTCCAGCAGCAAGATGGGGGCTTTCCAGTCTTTTGCATTAAGTGTCACGTCTGTGATTTTCTCCCAATTGGTGAGGGGTCTTACGTGTGCACTAGGTGCAAAGAGTTCTTTGCTCTCAGGGAACGAGTCCAATCTCTGGAGGCTAGAGTAGCAGACTTGGGGGACATAAGGAAAACAGAGGTACATAGACGAGACCTAGAGAGATGTAGTACTAAAGTCCCTGTTGCCATGGAGGAGAGAGGTCACGTGACAGGAGAGCATCACCCTGGTGTGGCAGGATCCTGTAGCTAGGACCTGTCCTCCAGGTGATGTAAAACCCTCTCGCATTGATGTTTCTCCAGGGCCATGTGCCCACAAGGGAAGAGTTAGGACAGCCATTATAGTTGGTGATTTCGATCATTAGGCATGTAGATAGCTGGGTGGCTGGTGGACGTGAGGATCGCCTAGTAACATGCCTGCCTGGTGTGGGTAACAGACCTCAGGTGCCACCTAGACAAGTTCTTAGATAGTGCTGGGGAGGAGTCTGCAGTCTTGGTACATGTCGGTACCAATGACATAGGAAAGTATGGTAGAGAGGTTCTCCAGGAACAAGCAGGAAGTCAATCCTCACTTATGGGTGATGTCGGCACCGACGGAGCCTGCACGGAGCAATTCCCCAGCTTTCAAAGAAAGCCTTTGGGATTGCTGCCACGCATGCGTGATTCTCTTCCCGCCCAAAGGTGCCATCTTGCTCAGTCTCCCTTTTTCCGCAGAGCCCTTCAGACGCACATCCTTGTCCCTTGGAGAAAGTGTTTGCTTTTCAGCCTCTGGGCCGTGTTTTTTTCCGGTTTCACCGGTTCTCATCCGTTCTCCCCTGCTCTCCTTTTTTCCTCGAGCGAGGGGATATCCTTCATTAAAAGTTTTTTTTCCCTGTTGTGGGCTTCACGCCCTTTTTTCTCCCAACCGTTGGCCACAAAGTTCTTTGACCTAGCGGGGGTCCTTTTTGCCCCATGGCCACCGGTTTTAAAAAATGCAACAGATGCTCCAAGAACATGTCGCTCACAGACACCCATGACTATTGTCTTCGGTGTCTTGGGGCCGTCCATGACCCAGAGTTCTGCTCTCTTTGCAAGAAAATGTCCTCCAGGGCCCTGCTCAGCCATAAGCAGAAGTCCAATGACATTTTCTGGAAGGTGGCCCCAGAATCCTCGGCAGCACCCTCAGTCATCCCTTTGCTGGTGGGATGCCCCACTTCGATTTCGCATTCTCATGTCACTCCTATTCAGAGACAGAGAAAGTGGAAATGGAGGAGGAGTAGCCTTGTATGTCAAAAGCAATATTAAAGCTACTGCAATGCAGGGGGCATGGGGAAAAGAAGAAGCTCTCTGGATTGTATTGGAAAGAGCAGATGGCACTGTCATCCATACTGCTGTAGTCTACAGACCTCAGACTCAAATCGAAGAAATAGATAATGAATTGATTATAGGTATTGCCAAGATAGCCACAAAGGGGGAAGTGATTATATTGGGTGACTTTAATCTACCAAATGTGGATTGGAGTACTCCTTCTGTGAATCTGGCAAGAAGCAAAACAATTGTGGATGCTTTCCAAGATGCGTCACTTAAACAAATGGTGATGGAACCAACCAGGGAAATCTCAATGCTGGATTTAGTGCTCACCAACGGTGAGAGCGTGTCAAATGTCTGGATGGGTGCCCTGTGAGCAGCAGCGATCATCACACGGTGTGGTTTGAGATAAAAGCCAAGGTGCAGGCCAATCATAGCAAGCTCAAAGTCCTAAACTTCAAAAATGCTGACTTCAGTAGAATGGCCAAGTACCTGAAGGAGGGGTTGGCAGGGTGGGAGGGGATAAGGGAAGTGGAACTGCAATGGGCTAAACTAAAGATGGCAATAAAAGGGGCAACAGATAAATATGTAAGGAAAGTTGATTGCATGTTATACGCAGACGACGTCCTGCTTTACTTACCCTTCTCTACTGAGCATTTGGACCTCTCCCCACTGACGAGTTGTTTCAATGCAATATCTGACTGGCTTCTGTCTCAAAACCTCAGAATACAACATAAGAAAACGGAAGTGCTTTTCATTACGAGGAATCCCAACTTTACCCCACCACAATATCTTAAAGTAAAAGAAGCTGAGCTGCAATCTAAACCCTCAATACGTTACCTGGGAGTCACTTTAGATCAGCGCCTGGATATGAAGGCCCACATAGGAAACATAGATCAGTTTACTACAAGATCCGCTCACTTAGGCATCTACGTTCCATGCTGGAACCAACTGATTTCCGGACAATTTTCCAGGCGTTGGTCATACCTCATTTTGACTATGCCAATGCCATATTACAAGGTCTTCCCCAATCTACATTAAATCCACTGCAGCTAGACATGAACGCGGCAGCAAGAGTCCTCCATGGAGCTTCCAGGAGTGACCACGTGACGCCTCTGCTGATACTTTTGCATTGGCTACCCATTCAGGCTAGAATAGTTTTCAAGACCTTGATAATCACTTTTATAGCTGTTAACAACCTCTCATCTGCATCCTTAATCTCCCTCATCCTTATCACATCCCCAAATAGAGCACGAAGATCCACATCTATAAACTCCCTAAAAGTCCCGAAGGCACTAACTGTCTGCACTAAATCGACAGCCAACAGAGCCTTTAGCCTCAGTGCCCCAAGATGCTGGAATGCATTACCCCCTGATATCCGGGCTATTAAGAGCCTACCACAGTTTAGGAAAGCCCTCAAATGCCACCTCTTCAACAAGTACCTTATAGAACCCAACGACATCCCCTAGAGCCCAAAGACACCCAGCGATACCATTTCCAGACAAATTTATGGTATCTCAACAACACACTAAGTTTGATACTCAAACCCATAGTGGGTTTGTGTCTATGAAACCTCTGCGCTTATGATTCCATGTAGTAAGTTTTGTAAATAGTTTACCCCTGTTATCCAAGTTTTTGTGCCCTGTTACCTGTAAACTCATACGTGTTAACTGTACTGAGCATTTTGTTCCATGTGAACCGCGCTGATGATGAATAGTGCGGTATATAAGAGACTGTAAGTAAATAAATAAATAAAGTAAATATAAACAAGAGGAGAAGGAAACCTATTTGATTCTCCACAGAAGTGGCTGCTCAAATAAAGGCAAAAAACACAGCTTTCACAAAAGTCAAAAGCCTGCAAACAGAGGAACACAGTAAGGAATACTGGAGCAAACTAAAAGAGAGAAAAAGAAAAAATAAGGAAAGCAAAATCAAAGGCAGAGGAAAAGATGGCTAAAGATGTGAAGTGTGGCGACAAAACTTTCTTCAGGTATATTCGGGAGAGGAGGAAAATCAGAGATGGAATTACAGGTCTCAGAAGTGCTGGGAACGGATTTGTGGAAAGTGACATTGAAAAAGCAAAATTGCTAAACAAATACTTCTGCTCTGTTTTTACTAAAGAAAATCCTGGAGAAGGACCATCTGTGACTCCCAAATATAAAAATGGGAATGAAGTAGATACCACACCATTCACTAAAGAAGATGTGTTAGAACAACTTGCAAAACTGAAAATGAACAAGGCCATGTGACCGGATGGGATACATCCCAGGATACTGAAAGAGCTCAGAGAGGTTCTTGCAGGGCCGTTAAAGGATGTTTTCAAGAGATCCTTGGAAACAGGAGTAGTTCCTCAGGACTGGAGAAGGGCGGATGTGGTACCTCTTCACAAAAGTGGTGGCAGGGAAGAAGTGACAAACTACAGGCCCGTGAGCCTTACCTCGCTGGAGGGAAAAGTAATGGAGGCGCTTCTGAAAGAGCGAATAGTGGACTTTCTTAAAACCGACAGGTTGCATGATCCGAGGCAACATGGTTTTACCAAAGGATGATTTTGCCAAAAAAATCTGAGTTCTTTGACTGGGTGACCAGAGAACTAGATCAGGGGCATGCAATGGATGTCAGCAAAGCCTTTGATACTGTTCCTCATAGGAGGCTTATCAATAAACTCAGTAGTTTGGGGATGGGTCCCAAGGTGGTGAACTGGATCAGAAATTGGTTGACTGACAGACGACAGAAGGTGATGGTAAATGGAGCTCACTCGGATGAAAGGAGGGTGATTAGCAGGGTGCCCCACGTTTCGGTCCTGGGGCCGGCACTGTTCAATCTATTTGTGAGTGATATTGCTGAAAGACTGCATGGAAAAGTCTGTCTTTTTGCAGATGACACGAAAATTTGCAACAGGATGGACTCCCCTGAGGGAGTGGATAACATGAGGAAAGATCTACAAAAGCTGGAAGAATGGTCTAATGCTTGGCAGTTAAGATTTAATGCAAAGAAGTGCAGTGTCATGCACTTCGGAAGCAGAAATCCAGGTGGAATGTTACACGATAGGGGGAGAGAGATTGGTGTGCATGGACCAAGAGAAGAACCTTGGTGTGGTTATTTCTGCGGATCTCAAGGTGGCAAAGCAGTGCGACAAGGCGGTGGCAAAGGCCAGGAGGATGTTGGGTTGCATACAAAGAGAAATTACCAGCAGAAAGGAAGAGGTACTAATGCCACTGTATAAGTCACTGGTGAGGCCTCACTTGGAATACTGTGTTCAGTTTTGGAGACCATATCTTATAAAGGATATAAAAAGACTGGAAACTGTTCAGAGGAAGGCAACCAAAATGATTTGGAGCCTGCGTCAGAAGCCTTATGAGAAGAGACTTTAAAACCTAAATATGTACACTCTGGAGGAGAGGAGGGACAGGGGAGATATGATTCAAACCTTTAAATATTTAAAAAGAAATAATGAACAAACAAACCTCTTCCAAAGACGGGGAAACTGTAAAATTAGAGAGCATAACATGAAGCTGCAAGGGGGTAAATTGAAAGGCAATGTCAGGAAATACTTTTTCACTGAAAGGGTGGTGGTTGCTTGGAGTGCCCTCCCGATGGAAGTGGTGGGGGCAAATACAGTGGCAGAATTCAAAATGGCATGGGACAGACACAGTGGATCCATTTACAGTAACAGGATAAAATCAAAATAAATTTAAGTAACTAATATCTCAACATACAGGGGTGTCCTACACGGAGCGGTCTGTTTACCCCTAAAACAAAGACATGGGAGGGTTCACCCCTAAAACAAAGACATGGGAAGGGGTGGCCTGCACGGAGCGGCAGGTGCACCTACTCTTGCCATCTTACTGGGCAGACTAGATGGACCATACTGGTCTTTATCTGCTGCATTTACTGTGTTTCTCCAGGACCAAGCAGGAAGTCAGTCCTCACATATGGGTGTCATCGGTGCCGATGAAGCCCCAGCGGAGCATTTCCCCAGCTTTCTACGAAAGCCGTAGGGAATGCAGGCACGCATGCGCAGTTCCCTTCCCGCCTAAAGGTGCCATCTTACCTCAGTCTCTTTTTTTCCGTGAAGCCCACCGGATGTGTGTCCAGTTTTCCCGGTTAAAATTAGATTTTTTCAGCGATTTTTGCTCTTTTTCTACCGGTTCGACGCCTGTTCCCCTCCTGCCGGGTTCGGTACACCGGTATCGAGCCCGAATTTTCTTTTTCGGTTTTTGCCCTTCGTGGCTGGCGTTCGCACCCTTTTTTCTCCTTTTCCCTGGAAGGCCGGTCCTTTGACCTCACGGGGGCTCTTTTTTCCCCGATTGCTTCCAGTGGTTTTAAGAAGTGTGATCGGTGTAAGAAACATGTCTCTCACCGACACACACGACTGCTGCCTTCGGTGCCTGGGCCCCGACCACGATCCTAAGTCGTGCGGGGCCTGTAGAAAAATGTCTTCCAAGGCACTTCGCAGTCACCAGCAGCAAAAGGAAAGGCTTTTCTCGGACTCTGGCCCGGACCTCGTCTGAGGCCTCGACATCTCGGGATTCTGATCCCGAGCGCCGTCGAAGCTCCTCGGACAGGGGGTCCCCCGACCGGGAACGCAAGAGGAAGAAACGGCTCGCGAGGGCGTCATCGGAAGAGGTCCCTGGCTCCTCGAGGGCCAGGTCTAAGACCCCCGACCGTCGCCCCGGGCCCGTGGAACCGGAGAAGCCTGCCAAAGTTCCTCGTGTGGAGCCGGAGTCTGCTGGACACGTAAGCCCCGTAGTCCTCGTGGACTCTCCTCCCAGGGAGCCGACGTCAGGCCCTGCGCCGCCGGGGCCAGAGTCGGTGGCTGCTGCGTCTCCCGAGCTGAGTCTCAGGATGACAGCCTTGGAGAGCAGAATGTCTGCCTTCATGGAGCAGCAGCGGGCACTGATGGCCAGCCTGTCTGGTGCATCTGCCCTGAGAACCGGGACATCGTCTAAGTCGACCCCGGAGACCGAGCCGATACTCGAGTCCATCGTGGCTCAGAGTCGACCTCGGTCGCGGTCTCCCTCGACCTCCCGTTCAGGACCGAGGATGTCGACGCCGGTGCTTCCGGCGTCGGGGCGGGTGCCCCAGGGCCCCGCGGGGTCGGACCCCGACTCTTCCTCGGATGAGTCGGCTTGGGAAACGGAGGACGAGGAGTCTCCCGATACCTTTAAGACTCGGTGCGTCCCTTCGGACTCACCGCAGTCTGAGCCCCGGAGTAGGTCCCCTCCGGAGGATACCCGGTTCTCGGAGTTCGTCCGGGATATGGCCACTGCCTTGGCTATCCCGGCTGATCCAGAGGAAGAGCCTCGAGCTTCCAAAGGAGGCCTTTACTGTCCTGGTTCCTCCGATGCTGGAACGGCTCCTCTTCCGTATGTGGGAGGCACCATCCTCGGCGCCGGTTCTTAGCAAGCGAGTCGATTCCATCTATCGACTTCGGAAGAGTCCTGGGTTTCAAAAAGCACAGCTACCACACCATTCGATGGTTGTGGAATCGGCCATGCATCGTCTGAAAAGTCAGAAGATGCACTCCGTGGTGCCTCCTGGCAGGGAGGCCTGAAACCTCGATGGCGTCGGTAGAAAGTGTTTTCAGGGCTCGATGCTTGCTTGCTGTGTCCAGTCTTACCAGCTGTACATGGGCATGTACTTGCGGGATCTGGCCAAGGAGTTGGCCTCATTCTCTGCTGGTCTCTCCGGGAAGCCTTTGCAGAAATTTAAGTCCTTGTCCTCGGGGATTCAGGACTGCTCGAAGTTCCTGTCCCGAGCCGCCTACGATGGCTTCGAGGCTTCGGCCCGAGTAGCGGCAGCCGGCATCGCGGCTCGACGCCAGGCATGGCTGCAGTCATCGGACCTCGAGCCATGGGTTCAGGACAAGTTGGTCGATGTCCCTTGCCGAGGTGAAAACCTTTTTGGCAAGCCCATGACCGAGAAGGCCGCTCAGCTCGAGACCGAGCACCTCACCAGGACAAGGCTGTCGAGGAAGACATCTGCCCCTTCTCATAAAAAGAAGGGCTCGGGTAAAAAGACCTTTTACCCAAGGAAGGGCACTGCCTACAAACAGTACCCTCAATATCAGGCTGCCCAACCTGTCCCACAGGGTCAGCAAGCCAAGAGCCAGGATAATGGGCCCCGTAGGCAGAGGGCCCCCAAGCCTCAGGCCCCTGCTACCACTCAGCAGGGTGGGGGTTTTTGACTCCTTGAGCATAGCCTCTCCTCCACTGCTTCCGCAACCCTGCACAGGAGGTCATCTCGCCCTCTTTGCCCACCAGTGGCCCTTTATCACCGGGGACAGTTGGGTGCTAGAGATAGTCCACAAGGGCTATGCACTCCATTTTCACCAACTGCCACCCCCCTACTTTCCAGGGGAACCTCCAAGGCCTCCCCTGCACACAGACCGTCTCTGTCAAGAGCTTCAGAGTCTGCTGGTGGACAAGGCGGTGGAGCCTGTGCCTCCCCACTTACACGGCCACGGGTTCTACTCCAGGTATTTCCTGGTGCCCAAAAGGACCGGTGGCCTTCGACCCATTCTGGACCTCAGGAACCTCAACAAGTTCCTGGTAAAAGAAATGTTCAAGATGCTTACTTTTGGAACACTTCTGCCCTACCTGCAGCAGGGAGATTGGCTATGCTCCTTAGATCTAAAGGATGCGTACATTCACATCCTCATTCATCCAGACCACAGAAAGTACCTAAGGTTCATTGTGGGAGGAAACCATTATCAGTACAGAGTACTGCCTTTCGGCCTCACTTCCGCCCCCAGAGTTTTCATAAAGTGCCTAGCAGTGGTGGCGGCCTACCTGAGAAATCAGGGCATCTTTGTCTTCCCCTACTTGGACGACTGGCTCATCAGGGGTCAGACAAGCCAGGAGGCCAATCAAGCCACCCTCAGGACAATTGCTCTTCTACAACGCCTGGGGTTTGTCATAAACTTCGCAAAGTCCACTTTGCTCCCTTCCCAGAACTTGGAGTTCATAGGGGCAAGGTTGGACTCTCCTAGCAAAGGCATTCTTGCCAGAAGACAGAGCCCAAAGGTTGATGGCCTTGACAGGTCAGTTTCTCAGCAGGTCCCTGGTCTCCGCCAGGCTCTGCCTGAGACTACTGGGCCACATGGCTTCGACAGTACTTGTGACCCCCAATGCCAGGCTCCATATGAGGCCTGCTCAGTGGTGCCTTCGAACTCAGTGGTCCCAGGCCACAGGCTGCCTCAAAGACGAGATAAGGGTGTCCAAACCATTTCTGCACTCCCTCAACTGGTGGCTGCACCCACCCAATCTACTGATGGGGGTGCCTTTTCAGTTATCAGCTCATACAGTAGTGCTGACTACAGATGCCTCCCTGCTGGGCTGGGGTGCTCATTGTCTGGGCAAGTGCACCCAGGGCCTCTGGTCTCCCTGGGAAGCTGCACAGCAGATCAATCTCCTCGAACTCAGAGCTATTCGGTTAGCACTCAAAGCCTTCACACCTGCCCTGGCTCACCAGTCTGTCCTGATTCAGACAGACAACCAGGTTGCCATGTTTTATGTGAACAAACAGGGCGGAACTGGGTCCAGGATTCTCTGTCGAGAGGCTCAGGACCTTTGTTCTTTTGCCCTCAAACACCACATGCTTCTCAAGGTGGTGTACCTCCCAGGACAGGACAACTATCTGGCAGACAGATTGAGCAGAATACTGCAGCCCCACGAGTGGCAGCTGCATCCTTCAGTGGTTCAGAAGATCTTTCTGAAATGGGGTCTTCCCTCGATGGATCTTTTTGCCAGCCCCATAAACAAGCAACTGCCAATGTTCTGCTCCAGGCAACCGCATCCTCTGAGAATAGCAGCAGATGCTTTTCTGATTTCCTGGTCTCAGGGCCTCCTGTATGCGTTTCCTCCCATGCCTTTGGTAGCCCGAACTCTGTTCAAGATTCTTCAGGAAAATGCCTCGGTCCTGCTGGTGGCTCCCAGATGGCCGAGACAGCCTTGGTTTCCACTTCTACTTCAACTGGCGGTGGATCCCCCACTGCCTCTTGGGTTGCAACCCGACCTTCTCTCACAGGAGCGGGGTTCCTTTCTGCATCCCAATCTCAAGTCTCTCAATTTGATGGCCTGGGAGGCTGCAAGGGTAGTCTTGGCTCCCTGGGGCCTCCCTCAGGAAGTTGAGGAGGTTGTCCTAGCCTCTAGGAAACTGTCCACTAGGAAAACCTATGCTCTTAAATGGAAAAGGTTTTCTGTGTGGTGTCAGATCCGTACAGAGGATCCTTTCTCCTGTGCTGTACCAGTAGTCCTTCAGTACTTACTGCACTTGTCAAACCAGGGTCTTAAATCCAATTCTGTTCGGGTCCACCTCTCAGCTCTAGCAGCTCACCACTCCTTGGTGGAGGGACAGTCTCTTTCTGGTCACCCCTTGGTGTCCCGCTTTCCCAGGGGCTTGCTTTTGCTCAAGCCTCCTATCCGTCCTCCTGCCCCTGAGTGGGAGCTGAATGTGGTCTTGCAGCAACTGACTTGCCCACCCTTTGAGCCGATGGCTACTTGTTCTCTCCGCTTCCTCTCCTGGAAGACTCTCTTCCTGATAGTCCTTACTTCGGCTAGGAGAGTGAGTGAGCTTCAAGCTCTCGTCTGTGACAGGCCTTACACAAGGATTTACAGGAACAGGGTAGTCCTTAGGACTCATCCAAAGTTCCTCCCTAGGTTGTCTCCTCTTTCCACCTCAATCAGGAGGTGGTTCTTCCAACATTCTTCCCTAGGCCTCATGCTAGCCAGGCTGAAGCAGTCCTGCATACCCTGGACTGTAGGAGGGCCTTATCCTTCTATCTTGACCGTACGCAAGGACATAGAAGGGCTACTCAGCTCTTCGTCTCTTTTGACCCCAGTAAGTTGGGGTTAGCTGTGTCCAAGCGTACCTTGTCCATCTGGGTGGCTGACTGTATCACCTGGGCTTATAAGGCGGCTGACCTTCCTTTGCAGGGTAGGGTCATGGCCCATCGTGTTAGGGCGATGGCTGCCTCCGTGGCTCATCTCCGCTCTGTGCCCTTGGTAGACATCTGCAGGGCTGCAACTTGGTCTTCCAGCCAGACTTTTGCAGCCCATTACTGCCTGGAGAGGGAGTCCCGTAGGGACAGTGCTTTTGGCCAGGCAGTACTCCAGAATCTCTTTGAGGTTTAGGCAACTCCTGCACTCCTGTCCTCTGTTGGGCTACCGGTGGAGGTTGAGTCCTTGAAGAGCCTTTCTTTGCAGCTGGGACTAGAGGGAGTCCTATTGTTCAGCTTGGGTTCCTCGGTAGCCCAGAGCTAGGGAGTCACCCATATGTGAGGACTGACTTCCTGCTTGGTCCTGGAGAAAGAGTAGTTACTCACCTGTAACAGGTGTTCTCCAGGAGCAGCAGGAATCAGTCCTCACAACCCTCCCTCCTCCCCTTGGAGTTGCAGTTGTACATAGTTTATATTTTTCATTTTTTATGTGCTGTTCTTAGCTATGTCTTTTGACTGAGGTAAGATGGCACCTTTATGCGGGAAGGGAACCGCGCATGCGTGCCTGCATTCCCAAAGGCTTTCTTAGAAAGCTGGGGAAATGCTCCGCTGGGGCTTCATCGGCGCCGATGACACCCATATGTGAGGACTGATTCCTGCTGCTCCTGAAGAACACCTGTTACAGGTGAGTAACTACTCTTACTCTGACCAGGGGTCCTCTGAAGTGGAGCGGCGTAAGAAGAAGACCTCAAAGTCACTGTCAGGTGCTCCGGATAAGTGCGGGCGCTCGATCGCTCAGTTCCCCGCGTTGTTCCTGAGAGTCGGACAAGAAGCAGCCTTGAAAGTTACCTCTTACAGATACAGAGGCCTCCGGCGATGGCGCCCGGTCTCCTTGTTTTTTTTTAATTTGTTTATTTAAGCATTTTCCAAATACATAATCATACAGGGAAATGATAACAATACTGACATATTTGAAATCAGAATGAAATAGAAATTCCACAATGCCACATTAAGGAAGAGAAAAACTATATAATGCATATAAATGTTGAAGAAATTTAGAGTATCAAAACCCCATAATAGGGAGCCAAAAAAATTACGTCAATTCCCCCTCAATCTTCACCGGCCTCCCTCCCATCAAGAAAAAGTTGTAAAGCTTTCACATCAGTATAGACATATGTATGTCCCCCTAGAGTAACAATACAGCGGCAAGGGAACTTTAAAAAAAAAAAAGTAGCTCCCAATGCCACAACATGAGATTTCAAGGACAAAAACTGCTTGCGCCGTGACTGAGTACTTCGGCAGACATCAGGAAAAACCTGGAGTTTGAATCCACAAAAAGAAACATCTTTATACTTAAAGAAAGCTCTCAGAACTTGCAATTTAGCGGATTCATACCCAAATCTTACCACCAAGGTATTGCGCTTAGAAATAACATCTAAAGTATCCTCCAGAAAGGCAGTTAGGTTCTGATCCACAGAACAAACGGAGGGGGCCAAAGCTCCCTCAGTTTGTTTAGTAGGAGCAGAAGCCGCCGAAAGATAGTACATGTGAACAGCTTGTAAATCCCCTATTAAATGTAATACTTCAGAAGCATATTTCCCCAGTAATATTTCAGGAGATAACATGTGTACAAGGGAAATTTAAGAAATGTAAATTACAGGCTCGCGACTGATTTTCCAGTGTTTCCAGCCTCTGAGAAACTGAAAAAACATCTTTAGCTAAGGCAGCATCAAAATCAGTACTGGACTGCAACTGAAGATCAGTCCGAGCGACTGACTTTAAACAGTTATCAATTTGTTTATCAACATTTTGCAATTTACCCACCACCTCCTGGGAAAATGTACACAAAGAGGACACAGTAGAAGTTAAACGATTATCTATCTTCTGAATGGCTGTCCAAATATCCTTGAGAGTCACTTCCCCGGAAGGGGAGGGAAACGTTCCAACATCTGCAGCTACCAAAAACACTGGCTGCAAAGCAGGAGTTGTACTCACAGGAGAAGAAGTAATAGGAGTAGTTGAGAGTGAAGGCAGAGGAGGAGGAGACCGGAGTACAGGGCTTAGCGAAGCCCCATCCGGAGTTTGAACTTCAGGCAGCAGAGAGGTCACATGTTTATCCATAGGTCCCGTCACTTTCCCACTCTCAACACCCTCTCCAGATTTTGCACCAACCTTGGCCTTATGTTTGCCCATGGATTCCAAACTGATCTCACCATACACGTGGATACCTCGGTGCACCAAAGGGGTGTGTCTGCCCCTTGAGCCACGCCTCTTAGGCCACGCCAGGCGGGCCGCGACACGCGGCCGCGTGGAACCCTCTGGGCTTTATTGGGCAGAGAAGGGTCCTCGGAGTCAGCGCAAACCCTCCTGCCTGCACGCTGACACTCCAAGCTTCCACGGGGTCCTGCTGCGCTGAACCGCAGAGATGGAATCGCGGCAGCTCCCTCACACACAGTGCTCTCTCCAATAATTACCAGGTACCTCCGGGCTTTATTGGGCAGGGAAGGGTCCTCTGAGTCAGGGCACGCCCTCATCCTGCCTGCACGCTGACACTCCAAGCCTCCACGTGGTCCTGCTGTGCTGAACTGCAGAGATTGAATCGCGGCAGCTCCCTCACACACAGTGCTCTCTCCCGGCGCCCGGTCTCCTGAGGGTCGTCCCGGTGAGGACCCCTCTCCTCCTCCACGCCAGACACGATAACCCCAGTGTCGGCGTTGCAGGGTCCCACGCCCACGTGGGAGTCCCGAATGCTGGCACTAGAGTGCGGCGTTTCTGCCTTCTTAGCTGCCCAGCTGGCATTCGTGCCCAGCACGGCTGCCCCGCGCCTCAAGACTGAGGTTCCCTCAAGAGGGACATCAAAATCTGCCCTAGAAACCCCTGAGAGCCACAGGCCTCGTGAGGGTCCTCAGCGTCGGTCTTGCTCGCCTTCCCGGTCCTTGGGAGTGCGATCTTCCAAGGCCTCTGGCTCCAAGCGGACCTCGGTCCCTAGATGGGGCGACCTGCCCGAGTCGGACCTCTCAGACCTCTCGGGCTGGGAGTCAGACTGGGATACTTCCTCGGAGACCCATGCCCCCAGGGAACTCCCTTCGGACCCGTTCCTGCCCACCTATCAGAGGCGTTTGCCACCCAAGGACACATCGTTCCTGGCGTTTGTGTGGGACATGGCACATGACCTCAGTCTGGCTATGCAGACTGAAGAGGAGCCGCGAGCTGAGGAGCTTGATATTCTGTAGTATGAGTCCCCACCTCGGGAGTCTCTTACTGTCCTGGTTCCCCCCATATTGTCTAGGCTGCTCCTCCTCATGTGGGAGACTCCTGTTTCGGTCCCCATTGTGATCAAGTGCCTCAACGCCATGTATAGAGTTCAGCGTGGCCCAGGGTTCCGGAAGGCCCAGCACCCGCACACTTCCATGTTTGTGGAGTCAGCGATGCGGAAGCAAAAAAGCCCAATGTCTCACTCTTCGGTCACCCCAGGTAGGGAGTTGAGAGTTCTCGATGCCCTGGGGCGTAAGGCGTATCAGGGTTCCATGCTCGCTTGCCGTATCCAGGCATACCAACTGTATATGGGCATGTTCCTACATGACCTCGCCAAGGAGCTCGGCGGTTTTGGCGTGGGCCTCGGTGGTGAACCCCTCCTAAGGTTCCAAACCCTCCTGAAATACGTCGCAGAGTGTTCGAAGTACCTCTCCCGTGCCGCATATGATGGGTTTGAGTCCTCCGCCTGGGTGGCAGTGGCTGGCGTCAGGGCCCAGCGCCAGGCATGGCTCCAGTCTTCGGACCTGGAGCAGTGGGTCCAAGAGAAGCTCCTGGATGCTCCTTGTCTTGGTGAGCAACTGTTCGATAAACCTATGGAGGATAAGGCCGCTGAGATAGAAACGGAGTTCGTGACTCGAATTTGTGTCTTGGCCAAAACCTCCTCCCTCCCTAAGAAGAAGCAGCAGCCCAAGAAGCTGTTTTTCCAAAGGAATGGGCTCCCTTACTGCTTTTCCTGCCCACCTCTGCACTGGCTCCCAGCACGCAGGGGAAGGGAGGTGCACATAGCCACCATAAACCTAAAGGGCCTAAGGCCCGACCACCAGCACTGCCCTAGCCTACGCAGGGGTTTTGGTGCCATCTGCATAACCTCTCACGCCCCCCCCCCCCCCTCGGCAGCTCTTCTGCTGGCGGAGGGACGCCTGTCCCTGTTCGCCCCAGAGTGGGTGTCGATCACGTCGGATACCTGTGTCCTCCAGGAATTAGAGACGGATACCGTCTCTGCCTGGACAGGCTCCCTCCTCTCTTCTCCCCAGCGGAGTCTGTTTGGCTCCTCGCACACCAGACTTTCTTGCAGCGGGAACTGTCCAGTCTCTTTGCCCAGCGGGTGGTCAAGAAGGTGCTGCAGCATCTTTGAGATCAGGGGTTCTACTCCCTCTACTTTCTTGTTCCGAAAAAGACGGGGCCTGCGCCCCATCCTCAACCTCAGAAACATCAACAAGTTCCTGTTGCGGGAGAAGTTTAAAATGTTACCGCTTGCCTTCCTTCTGCAGGGCGATTGGCTATGCTTCTTGGACCTCACGGATGCTTACGCCCACATCCTAGTTCACCCCAGCCCTGTGCGTCACTGTGCAGTGGGAACACTACCAGTACAGAGTGCTCCCCTTAGGGCTCGTGCCCATACCGCGAGTTTTCACAAAGTGCTTCTCCGCGGCTGCCGCCTCCCTCAGGCGGCAGGGCATACCTGTCTTCCCCTACCTCAACGACTGGCTCATCACAGGATCCTCGATCGGCGAGGCCCGCCAGGCAGCGTCACACACGATCTTTCTCCTTGAGCACCTCTGCTTCCCGGTCAATTACTCCAAGTCCCACCTCGAGCCAGTGCAGACCCTGGAGTTCATCGGCACATGACACTGTGCGGGCGACCACCTTCCTTCCCCCAGACCAAGCAGACTCTGCCTTCATGCCGTGGCGTCCCACGTTCAAAACAGGGCTTGGGTTATGGCGTGGGAGATACGCCTCCTCGGGCACATGGCCTCCATCGTCCATGTGGTCCCCCACGCCCGCATCCACATGCGGACAGCCCAGTGGTGTCTCAGGGCACAATGGTGACAGGCCTTCGGTCACCTCCACTGTGGCTGCTGCGTGGTGTGTGGGGGAGGGTGGTGTGGCACGGCCGGGGTTTCAACCTGGGGCAGCAGAAACCCTTGAGCCGGCCCTAGTGCCACTGACAGCAAATAATCTCCGCCACTTGATTTGCCCTACAAGAAAAATGCAACGCACATATAGGGCGATCATCCCGATCATGTTAGTGTATAGTTGAAAACCACTCTCTCTATGCATAATAATCATATTTTATAAGCCCTTTGTACCCTATCATGGGGATAGCCACCTGTGAAAAATGATCCTTAAGCTCCACTGCTTGAATTTTGTATCCCTCAAGACTAAGCAAATTCTTCTCATTCGTAGAAATTGATTATATGGCAGTCCCTTTTTTAATGCAGATTGGTGATGGCTATGATATCTAAGTAAATTAATTGTTCCTTTCCATAGGCTTGCGTTAAAATGTCATGGACAATTGCTTACCACTTTATATCAGTCAAACGTCCAAAAACTCCAGTGACTCTTGATGTGTTATCATTTTGAATTGTATGGTGTTCTTACGTTGATCCAGGTCTGTCAAAAAAACCTCTGCAGCTGTTGAAATGAGCCTGACCAAATCAAAAAAGGCATCCAAATATTGTTTACACATTTGTGTACCAAGTGAACGTATGTGCAAACTGTTGTTTAAACCATGCCATGTATAGAGTCGCCACTGATGGCCCCATGGCTGTTCCATATTTCTGTCGATAGAACTTATCATACTAAAAATAGTTGTTTATCATTACCAACTCCAATAAAGAGATGATAAATCATATGCTATTCTATCTGGCATCCAGTGAGACAAATCCCATTGCACAATCACCCAAATAGTCTCCACTTGACTCACATTTGTATAACTGGTTAGAATTGGGGCATTTCAGGGCGGCACCCATCACTAACCAGACAGCAATGATATCAAGCTGCTGCCTGGTTAGCAACACGTGGCTATTGTAAGGCGCAGCAAATGCTGACCTTTAGCTGCATAAGCTAACTGGGCATTGGCAATACTGAGCTGCTGGCCATTTAGCTTCTGGGTTCTGTAGTCAACCTGGATATTCAGTGCCAGAGTCAGATGTGACCTCGGCTTTGAATATCTGGGTTTAAGTTTCAGTGCCAGGAACTAACCGCTTTTGTAGCTCTATCCACCAGCGCTTAATATTGGGCCCTTTATGATTAAGAATGTAGTGTCTCGAATATATAATACCACTTGTTGCAATGCCTGATTCAGTAAGTCTATGAATTTTGAGAAGAGCTCCATAATAGAATCGTTACTGGAGACAATCGAACGCCCCAGTGGGTTCTCCAAACTCTTGTGGATCTTCAGTATAGTATAAAACACACGGAATTTAGGACATTAAGAATTCAAACTCCCTGTTGATGATCCATCTCACATTTTTGGCATCCTTGGCTGTCTCATTTACCATGTTGATCGACTGGGCAGTATGATCACAGTCCAACACCACATAATAATGTGCCTCAGATAACAGAACATATGAATCAGTGCAGACTAGAAAGACCATACTGGTCTTTATCTGCCATCATATACTGTGTTACTATGTTAATGTGGTATTGATAATGACTTAATACCACTACAATCCCACCTTTATCTGTAGCTCATATAACCAGATAACCATTATTACTAAGTGAATATTGTCGGGCACTGTGGTTCCATTGTCCTCTCTTAGCATGCAACAGTACCCCATGTGGCAGCTTTGCTAATCCAGCTGTCCTCATCTAGTCCAGTGGTTCTCAGCTTGGTCATCTGAGCACATCCAACCAGTTGGGTTTTCAGAATATCTACAATGAATATGTATGAGAGGGATTTGCATACAAGGCAGGGCATGCAAATCTATCTAATGCATATGGATTGTGGCTATCATGAAAAACTGGCTGGCTAGATGTCACCCAAGAATTGGATTGCAAACCACTGATGTAGTCAAGTTTGGATTACCAGACTTCAGCTACAGTTTTGCTTCTTCTTGGCATAATGTCCCCATGTGGCAGACCCTGAAAAACTTCACTGCTGAAGGTAGTGTATAAATGGAGTTAAGAAAAACCCAAACAGTGGGTGAAACTTAAACAGGAGGTAGTTAAGGGAAGCTTCTTGTTAGACATATGGGTGTCCAGACACATAAGGTAAGGAAGTTGATTGGGAATCCCTATGAAAGGCACATCTTACAGTTGTGGGAGAGATGTAAAGCTGCTTGCTTAAAGGGAAATGGATATCTGTTTCTCCGTGGACAAGCAGGTCCATCTCTACCGATGCCTGGTTCTTCATGTCATTTGGAAGGGCTTTTGCCTCCATCTGGACCAGGCCCCTCTCTGTACTTTCCCAGGGAGCCTCCTTGAGCTCAGCGCGGTAGAACCAGGAGCTCGCAGGCCTCCTTGAGGATGGCGCAGTAGAACCAGTCCCACCTCACCTCCGAAGATGGGGGTTTTACTCCTGATACTTCCTCATCCCAAAGCGGACAGGGGGCCTTTGGCCCATCCTTGACCTTCAGAATCTCAAAAAGTTCCTTGTGCGGGAGAAGTTCAAATGCTCTCTCTTGGAACATTACTGCCCTGCATCCAACAGGGCGATTGGCTATCCTCCTTGGATTTAAAGGATGCCTACGCTCACATCCTCGTCCACACCAAACACAGAAAGTACCTCCACTTCATGGTTCTGGGAAACTATTATTAGTACAGGGTATTTCCTTTTGGTCTTGCGTCCGCCCTGTGGGTCTTCACAAGGTGCCTAAATGTGGCTGCAGCCCATCTGCGGCTGCAGGGCACCTTCGTCTATCCATATCTAGACGACTGACTCATAACAGGGGGCACGGCCTTCGAAGCCAGGTAGGCCACGGACTGCACCATTTGCTTCCTGGAGCATCTGGGATTCATGATCAACTACCCAAAGTCCCACCTCACTCCAATTCAGTCCCTGGAGTTCATCGGGGCTTGCTTGGACATCCTTCGGGCCATGGCTTTCTTCCTCAGGACAGAGCGGACCGCCTCGTGTCCCTGGCTTCCGAGGTGTGGCGCCATCCCAGCCCGGACGATGCTTTGCCTTCTTGGCCACATGGCCTCCATGGTCCTTGTCGTCTCCAACGCCCGTCTCAACATGCGGGCGACATAGTGGTGCCTCTGAGCGCAATGGGCACAGTCAACTGGCCACCTCAAAGAATCTATCTCAGTCTTTCCAGCATGGCGGAGTCTCTGGCTTGGTGGCAGGAGTTTTGGGACCTGCTTCGCGGTATGCCCTTCCAAGCCCCTGCGCATCAGGTAGTCTTGACCATGGATGCCTCCCTGGCAGACAGGGGGAGCCCACTGCGAGGGACAGTGCACTCAGGGGTCCTTGTCCCTCGGAGTCCCAGCAGCAGATCAACTTTCTGGAACTCTGGGCAATTCGCCTCGCTCTCAGGGTTTTCAGGGACCACTTGCAGCACAGAGCGGCGCTGGTCCAGATGGACAACCGGGTCACGATGTTCTATGTGAATAAACGGGGGCACCAGCTCCTACAGCCTCTGTTTGGAGGTGGCAGTCCTGTGCTCCTTTGCAGTGAGCCAGGGCATGACCGTCCAAGCCACTTAGCTCCCAGGTCAGGACGGTGCATTGGTGGACCGGCTCAGCAGAGTCCTCTGGCTGCACGAGTGGCGCCTGTGTCCTCGAACGACGCAGCACCTATTCCAACAATGGGGGACTCTGGACCTGGACCTCTTTGCCAGCCCGGCAAACTTGCAGCTTCCTCGGTTCTGCGATCTCCTCCCGCACCCGGGCAGGGTGGCCCCTGATGCTTTCCTCATCTCGTGGGACACGGGGCTACAATATGCCTTTGCCCCCACGCCCCTCATCACCCGGACATGTCTCGAGGTCCAGTGGGACAGGGTCTCGATGATTCTCATAGCCCTGAGGTGGCCCAGGCAGCCTTGGTTTCCCCTGCTGCTCCATCTCTCGACAGAGCCCCCGGTCCCACTCAGGTTCTCACCGGAGCTGCTGACTCAGGAGGAGGGTCTGCTTCTTCACCCCAATCTAAGGTCCCTGTCCCTCACAGCTTGCCGGCTGAGCGGGTCACTGTAGCCTCCTACCATCTCCCTGTGGAGGTCGAGGACATTCTTTTGGCCTCACGAAAGGACTTGATCAGACGGACTTATGCTTTCAAGTGGCGTTTGGTTCTTGGTATGGTGCTCGGAGATACGAGCGAACCCATTTTCATGCCCTACCAGTTTGGCCTTGCAGTACCTGCTCCACCTCTTGCAGTCTGGGTTGAAGTCTAACTCGGTCAGCGTTCACCTGAATGCCATCTCAGCAAACCACTACCCCATCGAGGGCAAACCTCTTTCGAGGCTACCGCTTGTCTCTCGTTTCATGCGAGGCCTGCTTCTTTCCAGGCCTCCTACCTGCCCTCTTCTGGTGGAACGGGACCTCAATGTGGTACTCACGCAGCTGACCAAGCTGCCTTTTGAGCCCATGGCTACCTTCCTGCTGCGGCACCTGTCTTGGAAGGTGGCCTTCTTGATAGCTCTTACCTCTGCCAGAGAGTCAGTGAATTCCAGGCACTGATGGCCAAGTCCCCCATACACGAGGTTCTATAGGAATTGGGTGGTCCTACAGACTCACCCCAAGTTCCTTCCGAAGGTTGTCTCGGATTTTCATCTCAATCAAAAGAGTGCTGCTCACTTTCTTCCCGAAGCCCCATGCCAACTGGGCTTCGGCGATTCTCCACACCCTGGATTGTAAGATAGCTCTCTTTCTACCTGCAGCGGACTCAGGACCACCGCTGATCCGGGTAGCTCTTTGTTTCCTTCAACCCCAGCCATTTGGGACTGGAGGTCACCAAGCCTGCCTTGTCCTGAGTGGCAGACTGCATCGCCTTTTCCCAGGCCAGGTTTCCCGAACGCCAAGTCATGGCTCACAGTGTCCGAGCGATGGTGACATCTGTCGCTAGCCTGTGCTCAGTGATACTGGCAGACATCTGCCGGACTGCCACCTGGTCTTCCACTCATACCTTCACGGTGCATTACTGCCTGGAGAGGGAGTCCCGTTGGGATGCCGCCTTCAGCCAGGTTGTACTCTGTAATTTGTTTGGGGTTTAAGCAACTCCTGCCCTCCGACCCTTCTTGTTCTGGCTACTGGGAGCGTGGCCATCCATGGACCCGGGGTGCTCGGACTGCCTTCGGCTTTCACTGGCAACTGCTCTCAGTGATGCCATGCTTTTTTTCTACAGGTCCTCGGTAGCCTGTAGCTAGGGAGTCCCATATGTGAGGGCTGACTTCCTGCTTGTTCCTGGAGAAAGCATAGTTACTCATCTGTAACAGGTGTTCTCCAGAGACAGCAGGAATCAGTCCTCACAACCCTCCCTCCTCCCCTTGGAGTTGCTGTATATTTTTGCCATCTTCTTGAAGGGGCTATAGCTATGTCATCTGCCTGAGCAAGATGGCACCCTTGGGTGGGCAGGGGACCATGCATGCATGGTGGCATTCCCAAAGGCTTTCTTTGAAAGCTGGGGAAATGCTCCGCACGGGCTCCGTCAGTGCCAACGTCACCCATATGTGAGGACTGATTCCTGCTGACTCTGCCCCGATAATCAAGGAAGCCAGAGGAATCCTGCTGACTCTGAAGAACACCTGTTTACAGGTGAGTAACTACACTTTATGGTGTTCAGAGTCACCGGAAGCGATGTTAGAGCGGGCGGATCAGGAAGCAGCCTTCCTGTAGCGTGGGAGGTGGGGAGGGAGGACGATCCCTGTGTCCCTGGCAGATGGGCCCCCCCCTCCCCGGTGCTGGTCAAAAGAGGGAGATTGTTGGATATGCAGTTGCCTTTTAAAGTGTTCACTGTCACCAGAAGTTAAGTTAGAGTGGGAGAATCAGGAAGCAGCCTTCCTGTAAAGTGTGAGGTGGGGAGGAAGGATTCCTCTGCCCCGATAATCAAGGAAGCCAGAAGTCTGGTTCAGAGAGCCTTTATTTATAAACTCTTTTCAACTCGCATCCGGGGTATGTTACTCACCTACCCTGGTGATTAATTTACAGACATCACTGTTCAGTGCTTTATCCGCTTCTCATGGTGTATCACATAAGTACCCTCTCTACAATACCTCTAACACACAACTTGAATTATATTTTTTACAAAAAGTTTATTATTTTATATATTTTCTGATTTATTTATTATTTTTGGATTATTTATTATCCTTTAATTATTTGGCTACTTTTGGTCTTTATATGTTTATGTATTATTTATTTATTCATTCATCTATGATTAGTTCTTTTAAATATCAACTTTAACATCGTATATTCCATGTATAGATGTTCTTTTTATGTGGTGATATTTTATATGTTTTAAGAACATAAGATATGCCATACTGGGTCAGACCAAGGTCCATCAAGCCCAGTATCCTGTTTCCAACAGTAGCCAATCTAGGTCGTACGTACCTAGCAGTTTCCCCAAAAGACACAGGTTCCGCAATACTTGTACTGGGTCAAGCATTGATATCCTGGGTCCCTTCTTAATAATGGTTTATGGACCTTTCCTCCAGGAACTTGTCCAAACCTTTTTTAAACCCAGCTACACTAACAGCCTTTACTACATCTTCAGGTAACAAATTCCAGAGTTTGATTACACGTTGAGTGAAAAATTATTTTCTTTTATTAGTCTTAAATAGTTTACCCTGTAGCTTCATTGCATGTCCCCTAGTCTTTCTATATTCTGATAACGTAAACAATCGATCTACGTTTACCCGTTCCACTCCGTTCATTAATTTATAGACTTCTATCATATCTCCCCTCAGCCATCTCTTTTCCAGGTTAAAGAGCCCTAACCTTTTTAGCCTTTCTTCATAGGAGTATCCTTCCATCCCCTTTACCATTTTGGTGGCTCTTCTCTGAACCTTTTCTAATAACGCTATATCCTTTTTAAGATACGGCGACCAGAATTGCAAACAATATTCAAGGTGTTGTCTCACCATGGAACGGTATAGAGGCATTATAATATCTTTTGTTTTATTTTCCATTCCTTTCCTTATGATACTTAGCATTCTATTTGCTCTCTTGGCTGCCGCTGCACACTGGGCCGAGGGTTTTAACATGTTATCCACAGTGACGCCTAAATATTTTTCCTGGTTGGTGGTTCCTAATGTGGAACCTTGCTTTGCGTAATTATAGTTTGGGTTGTTCTTCCCTAGGTGCATAACTTTGCACTTGTCCACATTAAATTTCATCTGCCATTTTGATGCCCAGTCTTCCTATTTATCAAGATCCTGTTGCAATTTTCCACAATCCTCTTGGGTTTTAACAACTTTAAATAGTTTTGTGTCATCTGCAAATTTGATAACCTCACTCGTTATTCCACTTTCCAGGTCATTTATGAATATGTCAAAAAGCAGCGGACCCAGCACAGATCCCTGGGGTACACCACTATTCACCTTTCTCCATTGGGAAAATTGGCCATTTAGCCCTACCCTCGGCTTTCTATCTTTTAACCAGTTCTTGATCCCTCCCTCCCTCCCCACACCCACCCTCCCCTGGGATAATCACAGCTTTATAGGTACTTGCACAACTTAAAAGACAGGAGGTGCTCTCAGGTGAACCTCATTACCCAAATCAGTCATACACTAAGGACCTGAGATTAATTAAGCTTCAGGTGAACAAGGTATATTAAACTTCTTAGGTACAGTTTTAGTGGTATAAATATCCATAGCACCCTTTAGTACATAAAGAACGTAAAGATCTAAACACAAACTTAAAACTAAGATGCAGACAGCAGTTCAGCAGCGGGATGTGGGCTTTCCAGTCTTTTGCATTGAGTGTCACATGTATGATTTTCTCCCAGCTGGTGAGAGGTCTTACGTGTGCACTAGGTGCAAGGAGCTCTCTGCTCTCAGGGAACGAGTCCGTTCTCTAGAGGCTAGAGTAGCAGACTTCGAAAACATAAGACAGACAGAGAGGTACATAGACGAGACCTACAGGGATATAGTCCTGAAGTCCCACCTCCAGTCTGGCAGCATCCCTGTTGCCATGGAGGAGAGAGGTCACATGACAGGAGAGCATCACCCTGGTGTGGCAGGAAGTGATCCTGTAACTAGGACCTGTCCTCCAGGTGATGTAAACCCCTCTCGCACCGAGGAGGTTTCTCCAGGGCCAAGTGCCCATGAGGGAAGGCTTAGGACAGCAGTCGATAGTACACCCCCACTGCCATTGCCTTCCCCTTTTTACATGGAATTTCAATCCATAGAGATTCTACATCAGATTTTGTTTCCTGCAAAACTTTAATCCTTTCTGACTCAATGCCCTCTCTAACATAGAGCGCAACCCCTCCACCAATTTGATCAGCTCTATCATTAGGATATAGTTTGTGCCCAAGTATCACAGTGTCCCACTGGTTGTCCTCCTTCCACCATGTCTCTGATATTCCAATCATATCTAACCTCTCATTTAGTGCTATATATTCTAACTCTTCCATCTTATTTTTTAGACTTCTAGCATTTGCATAAAAGCATTTTAGAGACTGTTTTTTATTCATATTAATTTGGCTATTGGTAGTCATGGGTAATTTGGGATCTTTAAGCTCTGTCTGCTCCATACTCGAGGGCATTTGGGCTACTGTACTCTTTTTTGGAACCTCTCTGCTTTTGGTAGTATCCTTCAAGGATACATTCTTCCGAACCATCCGCTCTTGGGCGACTGTCGGCTTTCCCCTATTATCTAGTTTAAAAGCTGCTCTATCTCCTTTTTAAAGGTTAATGCCAGCAGCCTGGTTCCGTCCCGGTTAAGGTGAAGCCCATCCCTTCTGAAGATCCCCTCATTTCCCCAGAATGTACCCCAGTTCCTAACAAATCCAAACCCCTCATCTCTGCACCATTGTCTCATCCACGCATTGAGACTCCTGAGCTCTGCCTGCCTTTTGGGTCCTGCACGTGGAACGGGAAGCATTTCGGAGAATGCTACCCTGGAAGTTCTGGATTTCAACTTCCTACCTAAAAGCCTAAATTTAGCCTCCAGAACCTCCCTACCACATTTTCCTATGTCATTGGTACCAACATGTACCAAGACAGCAGACTCCTCCCCAGCACTATCTAAGACCTTATCTAGGTGGTGCGTGAGGTCCGCTACCTTCGCACCAGGCAGTCATGTTACCAGGCGATCCTCACGTCCACCAGCCACCCAGCTATCTACATGCCTAAGGATCGAATCACCAAGTATAACGGCTGTCCTAACCCTTCCCTCATGGGCACATGGCCCTGGAGAAACTTCCTCTGTGCGAGAGGGTTTTACATCACCTGGAGGACAGGTCCTAGTTACAGGATCACTTCCTGCCACACCAGGGTGATGCTCTCCTGTCACGTGACTTCTCTCCTCCATGGCAACAGGGATGATGCCAGACTGGAGGTGGGACTTCAGGACTATATCCCTGTAGGTCTCGTCTATGTACCTCTCTGTCTGTCTTATGTTTTCCAAGTCTGCTACTCTAGCCTCTAGAGAACGGACTCGTTCCCTGAGAGCAAAGAGCTCCTTGCACCTAGTGCACACGTCAGACCTCTCACCAATATATGTGTTAATATGTGTTATCTTCTAAAATGATTAAGTGTTATATATTATTGTTTTAGATGCGTACCCCCCGATGAAGGCTACATGCCGAAACGCGAAGGGGATTTTTTAATCAATAAACTTGGCACCTGTGACCTCTACTGGCTTTCGCCCCCTAGCAAGGAGCTCAATACACAGGGCAAAAAGATTGGGGGAGAAGGGGCACCCCCGCCTGGTTCCCTCCCCATTACCACCATTCACCAGCAGTTGGACAAGCATACAAGAGCTCGCATGACTCTCAACATACTTTCTCTAAACCCAACCTGCCCCAACAGAGACCACAAAAAATCCCAGGCTACTTTGTTGAAGGCCTTTTCTATATCCAAACTAAAACTAACCCTTGGACCCCACTATATTGAATAGTTTCAACCCCAGTCAGGACCCATCAAACATTTGTCACATCATTTCTTCCTGGGACAAACCCTTCCTGCTCTTTGGCTGCTAAAAAGGGCAATATCACACTGTTGATCCTCATAAATTTTTGAAAATGTCTTCTGTGTACATTTAGCAATGAAATAAGCCAATACGACATGGAATTCCCCAAATCCTGCCCTTCCTTGGGTAATTCTACTATCAAAGTCTGATTGTTGGTAGTTGGAAAACATTCCTCTGCCCTCACACGATCAAACATTGCCAGCAAGAGTCCAGATATCCTTTCCAACAAAATCTTAAAAAATTCTGCCTGGAGCCCATCCAGACCTGAAGCTTTCAAGAATTTTAGTCCTTTAATTACACACTCAATTTCTTTACTAACAGGGGACTTCCTTGTTGCTACTCCTCAGTCAAGGAAGGGATCTGAAATCCCTCAAAAAATTGGTCAGTCTATCAGGAGCAATCCTAGTCCCAGCATACAGACTCATATAAAAACAGACTATAATATCACCCAGACACTGGTTATTAGTATGCTTACCCCCATTAGTATCCCACAAAAGTGGAATAAATTGAGGACCCCGTGCTGCATATCCCCAGTCTAGCTAAACATTTCCCTGCTGTATTCCCAAACCTAAGCAGGCAGTGTTTTTGATACAGGAGAGATGTCATTGTCCTCTGATGAATGAAACTTTTGACCTCTCACATTGGAGCAAGAGTAAGGTGCTTCTGGATCTCTTGTAAAGCTGAATTTAAGCACAGCAGCTCTGCAGAGGCTCTTTTCTCTTCCTATGCACATAAGCAAAAATAGCTCCTCTCATAAATGCCTTTGCAATCTCCCAAAACAACTTAGGATCCTCTTTATGGTTTCCATTGAAATCTTCATAATCAGCCCACTGCTTCTGTATATAGTCTACAAGCTTCTGATCCAGTTGCAAGCCTACAGGCATCTCTGAGGCTGCTACCCTCCCCCCACCCTATATGCTCCATGGTTATCCCTAGTTAAATTGGAGAGTGATCCGAGAACAGATAGAATCTGTTTCCACTTCCTGTACTTTCGAGAGTCCATTCAGACACTAAAAAATAATCCAATCTGAGTACGAGGTGTGATCAAAAGGTATCGAGACTTTTGTGTAGCTGTATAACAATACATCGCACCACGATGCTATTAAGCTTGCAGTGACCTTATGTAATCTCCAGGAACAAGCAGGAATGAGTCTTCACATATGGGTATCGTCGGTACCGACGGAGCCTGCGCGGGAACGCTCCCCAGCGTCCAGTAAGAAAGCTTTTGGGAGTATCCCACAGCGCCTGCGCGCTGCCTTCCCGCCTTTCCCAACCGCCTCTCTCCAGTTCTTCTTTTCCGCGGAGCCAGCAGGTCGTGTTCCTGTCACCGCAGAAGAATTCTTTATTTTTTTTCTTTATTTTTCTGTGTCGCGTCTGCCATCTTCGACGTCAGACCGGTACCGCTGGTCTTTTCTTTTCTTTCTTAAAAAAAAAAAGAAAAACTTTCTTCAACTGTGCATTATCGGTTTGGGCCTTAGGCCTGAACATATTTTCTCCTCATGGAGAAGCCCGCTTCCGGGTTCAAAAAGTGCACGAAGTGTGGCGGTACTATTTCTGTCACCAACACCCATGACTAGTGTCTAAAATGTTTGGGTCCTGACCATTCCATCACGGATTGTGTGTCCTGTACCATGATGTCTAAAAGAGGTTGGCAGAACCGAGCAGCCAAGCTCAGTACCCTGTTTCCCTGTGATGCAGCCTCGGTGGCATTGACGTCTTCCAGGGCTGCTTCTTCCTCCCATGGATCTCAGGTAACCAAACATAAATCTAGCCGGTCCTCGAAGGGCAAATCTCCCTCTAAGCATCGAGATGCCTCCGGGCTTGTCCTCGAGGATTCCGCACCGGCAAAATTACCCCGGCGGGAAGTTCCGGCTTCCAAAGCATTGTCTATGAGGTCACAGGTTGACATCGATGGCTCGGCCTCGACCGATCACCTGTTGCCGTGTTCTGGGGTACCGGTGGCCTCCACTGGTACCGACATCCAGACTCTGGTGGCGTCGATGGATCAGAAGATTCTGTCCATGCAGCGCACCCTAACGGCGTTTATGCAGGCTTCGACGCCTCCGGTACCGCAACAGTCTCCGTTGCCGGTACCAACTCTGGCATCGGCATCGTTCCCGGTGCCGGTACCGATTGCATCGACTTCGGCTTTGGTGTCGACTGCAACGGTACCCTGTCCTATGATGCCCATCGGTACCGAATCGGTACCGCTTACTTCCGATGTCGATCCCACTCGGTACGCGTATTGGGCTTTACAGGAGCATCCAGACAGGCGATACTTCGATTCCTCCGAAGACTCTGATGAGTCGGAAGTTTCTGTCGATGCACCGGTACTTCTTCCTCAGGAGTCTGATTCTCCAAAACGAAGAATGCCTCCTCCAGAAGACTTGTCTTTTCAGTACTTCATTAGGGAAGTGGCTAGGGGCCTCTCCATTACAGTGGCCCCTGAGTCAGAGCCTAGAGCCAAGCAACTAGATATTTTGCAATATCCTAAGGCTCCTAAAGAAGCAGCTACTTTACCTATTCATGAGATTCTCTATGATCTCATGTTGAGCATGTGGGAGATTCCTCTTACCACCTCTCCTCATTCTCGTAGATTAGACACCATGTACCGTGTCCCTCCTTGTCCTGGCTTTCATAAGTCTCAGCTTCCTCACCACTCTATTGTGGTAGAGTCTGCCATGAGGAAAATAAAGAGTGCAAAGAGACACTCATCTAATCCTCCAGGACGTGAATGCAGGACCCTTGATGCTTTTGGCCGAAGGGTTTTCCAAGCTAATATGCTTGCTGCCAGAATCAACTCCTATAGTCTCTATATGGGGATGTTTCTAAAAAGTCACAGATCATCTGCAGACTTTAGCTCCTTTTATTTCAGAAGATAAAAGGCAGGAATTTCTCACTTGGCTTAAACATGCCCAAGATGTTTCCAAATTTTCCAACCGTGCAGCCTTTGACTCTTTTGAGTGTGTAAGCAGAGCCTCGGCTATTGCCATAGGTGCACGCAGAATTGCTTGGTTACAAGCCTCTGATTTGGAACTTTGGGTCCAAGATGAACTGGGAAATCTTCCTTGTACAGGTGAAAACCTTTTTGGCAGGGATTGGAAAGCAAAGGCCACTCAGATGGATGCTGAGAACTCTGCTTTGGATCGACTTTCAAAGTCTACCTCTGCTCCTGCTAAGAAAAGGTTGTTCAAAAAGACAACTTTTTCTAAAAAGGGAAGATACTATCCTGCTTATGGTCAGCAGGCATCTTCTGCAGGTCGTTTTGCTGCAAAGCGTCAGCAACCACCTAAATAGGCCAAGTCAAAGGCTGCCAGGCCTCCCACGGCTCAGCAGCCTCAGCCTCCTCAGGGCCTTTGACTTGCAACTAGAGAACTTAGCCTTTCTGGCTCTGGAAGAACCAGAGCCCCTCACCATTCCAGGAAGGTTGGCTTACTTTGCTCCCAGATGGGAGCAAATTAGAGCAGAGCAATGGACCCTCTCCATTGTAAGGGAAGGGTACAAGCTTCATTTCTTAAACCTTCCTCCCCACACCATGGTGAGAAAGTTCAATTCTCCAACATCTCTCCTCAACCTTCTGGGTAAGGAGATTGCTACCCTTCTTGCCCAAGGGGCAATAGAAGAAGTACCTCTTCTTCAACAGGGCTCAGGGTTCTACTCCCCTTATTTTCTTATTCCAAAGAAAACAGGGGACTACAGACCCATATTAGATCTCAGAGAATTGAACAAGTTTCTATTCAAAGAGAAATTCTGGATGATTTCTCTCGGTACTCTGCTGCCATACCTTCAGAGTCAGGACTGGCTTTGTTCTCTAGATCTCAAGGATGCGTACACCCATGTCCTCATCCATCCAACACACAGAAGGTTCCTTTGGTTCCTTTTTCAAGGAAAGCACTACCAATACAGGGTGCTTCCTTTCGGTCTGGCCTCTGCACCAAGGGTGTTCACGAAATGCATGGCAGTAGTAGCTGCATTTCTACGCACTCTAGAAATATTCGTTTTACCATATCTGGACGACTGGCTCATTCGAGCTCCATCCCAGTCAGAGGCCCAGATTTCTCTAACCTGCACAATGCGTATCCTTCAGTATTTGGGACTGGTAAGAAACATCCCAAAATCCCATCTCACCCCTACTCAGTCTCTGGAGTTTATAGGGGCCTTGCTGGATACCACAACTGCAAGGGCCTATCTTCCTCAGGCCCGTTGCCTACGCTTGGTGCAGTTAGCCTCCCAGATAAGTTAAAGTCCCATTTAACTGCTCGAGAGATGTTACAACTATTAGGCCACATGGCATCGACCGTGCATGTGGTTCCATATGCTCGCCTTCACATGAGGGCAGCTCAATGGACTTTGTCCACCCAATGGACTCAGGCATCAGGTTGCCTGTCAGACAAAATAGCAAACTCCAGTCGCCTATTTTGGTCTCTCCAGTTCTGGAAGTTCCCCCCAAATCTGTTGCTGGGGTCCCCTTTTCAGCAGTCGCTACCCCAAGCAACTCTGACAACAGATGCTTCTCCAATGGGTTGGGGAGCTCATCTGCAAGATCTCTCCACCCAGGGCTTCTGGTCTCCACAGGAGACTTCTCTGCATATCAATCTCTTGGAACTCAGAGCAATATTCTTAGCTCTCAGAGTGTTCCATTCCCTGCTCAGCTACAGGACAGTCCTCATCCATACGGACAACCAAGTAGCCATGTTCTATGTAAACAAGCAGGGCGGGACTGGCTCTCTCTCGCTTTGCAATGAAGCTTTGCGACTGTAGGCCTTCGCCAGAGAGCATCACATCCATCTTCTGGCAGTATATCTTCTAGGCGTTCAAAACTCTTGGGAGGACAGACTCAGTCGAGTTCTGCTTCCACACGAGTGGTCCCTCCACATGGACCAGGTAGCCAGGATTTTTCGAATTTGGGGAACCCCGGACATAGACCTCTTTGCAAGTCCGTGGAATGCCAAACTTCCCCGGTTCTGTTCCAGAATTCCGTGTCAGGGAGTTCAGGCCAAGGATGCCTTCCTCCTTCACTGGGGTCAAGACTTCCTTTATGCCTTTCCACCAATTCCCCTAATTCCCAAGACACTATTCAAGCTTCAGAGAGATCAAGGGACCATGATCTTCATAGCACCACATTGGCCACGCCAAGTGTGGTACCCTCTACTTCTGCATCTCTCTCAAGCTCCTTCCCTGGACTTGGGCTCTGCACCAGACTACCTGTCCCAGGAAGAGGGAACTTTTTGGCACCCAAACCCCCAGTCGCCCCATCTCAGGGCTTGGTTGCTGAGGGCCTAGACCTTCAAGATTTTCATCTCTCTCAACAAGTCAGAGATGTTATTCATGCCTCTAGAAGGCCTTCTACTAGACGTTCCTATGCTTTCAAATGGAAAAGATTTACCATTTGGTGTTCAGGGAAAGGTCTAAACCCTCTTGCAATACCTCTGAATTCTCTACTAGAGTATCTCCTGCATCTATCCCATGCAGGTCTGAAAACAAATTCAGTAAGAGTCCATTTGAGTGCTATTGCAGCGTCCCTCAAGCCTCTCAATGGACAACCTATTTCCTCTCATCCTCTTATAGCAAGATTCATGAGAGGCCTTCTTTTAACTAAACCTCCCATTAGACCACCTCCAGTGGCATGGGACTTAAACCTGGTTCTTGGCCAGCTTATGAAGCCACCCTTTGAACCTTTAGCCACCACCTCCTTGAAACTCCTTTCTTGGAAAGTTATTTTTCTCATTGCAGTCACCTCAGCACGCCGCATCAGTGAGTTGCAAGCTTTGGTGGCTAATCCTCCTTATACAAGGTTCCATCATGATAAGGTAGTCCTCAGGACCAATCCACACTTTATGCCTAAAGTGGTCTCACCTTTTCATCTGAACCAAGAGGTATATTTACCTGTCTTTTCCGGGATCTCATGCAGCAAATGCAGAGAGGAATCTTCATACCTTGGATTGTAAGAGAGCTCTCGCTTTTTACTTACAAAGAACACAGCAACATAGAAAGTCTTCTCAACTCTTTGTTGCTTTTGATCCTTCTCATCTAGGACTTCCAGTCTTTAAGAGAACACTGTCCAACTGGATTGCTCAGTGTATTTCTTTCGCCTACCAGAGTAGGAACATTTCTCTGGAGGGCCATGTCACAGCTCACAATGTGAGAGCCATGGCAGCCTCAATGGCTCATCTAAACTCTGTGTCCATCGACCAAATCTGTCGAGCGGCCACCTGGGCCTCGGTTCATACCTTCACAGCCCATTACTGTTTGGACAAGGACTCCCGCCGGGATGCCTCGTTTGGTCAGGCTGTTCTCAAACACCTGTTCCATTCCTAATCAACTCCTACCCACCTACCCTGGTCGAATGCCAGAGATCCATGGGGGGAGTTAGAGTCCTTTTCAAGAACACACAACCTGGGGTTTCTCCCTGGCATCTGCAGCTAGGGAGTCCCCATATGTGAAGACTCATTCCTGCTTGTTCCTGGAGATAGCACAGTTACTTATCTGTAACAGGTGATCTCTGGTAACAGCAGGAATAAGTCTTCACAACCCACCCACCTCCCCTAGGAGTTGTATCTCTCTATCTATCTTTCCTTTCCTCTCTCTCTCTTTGTCTCAGCTTTAAAACTCAAACTGGAGAGAGGCGGTTGGGAAAGGTGGGAAGGCAGCGCGCAGGCGCTGTGGGATGTTCCCAAAAGCTTTCTTACTGGACGCTGGGGAGCGTTCCCGCGCAGGCTCCGTCCGTACCGACGATACCCATATGTAAAGACTTATTCCTGCTGTTCCCAGAGATCACCTGTTACAGGTAAGTAACTGTGCTTTCTGCATGTGCAGTGTGTAGCGTGGCTCTGGCACACCTGTACTCTCTTTAATCACATGATGGTTGGTATCGTGTAAAAGTAGTTTGTTCAAATTTTTCATTCATCGTAAATCTGACAATCAATTTGCATTAAATTCTGTCAGAAACTTGGAGATTTGTGCAAAGGGACTTACGACAAGTTACAGCAAGTGTATGGCAATAAATGCATGAGTCATGCTCGGGTTTATGACTGGTACAAACATTTCCAAGAGGGGCTTCAAAGCGTTGACAGTGATGAACATTCTGGAAGGCCATCCACAAGCAGCAGTGAAGACAACGTTGAAGCAGTGCGTGCTGCAATAAGCTCAAATTGTTCATTGACTATCGGGGTGCTTGCTGAGGACATGGACATCAGTTGGGTTGGTACATTCCATTCTTACTGTAGATTTGGGGATGAGAAGTGTGTTTGCAAAATTCATGCCGATACTTCTGTCCCCTGACCAAAAAGATTGACTGTCTACAGCCAGGGAGTTGTTGGAATGTGTTGAAAATGACTCGGATTTCATCAAAAATATTACTGGTGATCAATCATGGGTTTGTGGTTATGACCCAGAAACTAAGGCTCTATCCTCACAATGGAAGACTCCAAACCCTCTCAGACCCAAGAAACCCGGTCAGGTAAGGAGCAATGTCAAGGTCAAGCTCAGTTTTATTTTTCATGTCTGCAGCAAAAATTTTTTCGAGAGCTGTTTTGGTTATTCCACGTAATCTTTGTTTTTTGGTATGCTGAATCCGAAAATGACCTCCATTTTGTCATAGGACATCACGTTTCCTGACAATGTTAAATAAGGCAATACCTCAAAATAAATGGAAATAGACTTATAAAATTAAAGTTTTATTACAATATTTTCATGAACATCCTTTTTTGAACTGAAATGAGCCCACCTACACACACTAAACTCGATTCTTCTTCCTTGTGAGGCTCCTCTTGGTGCATTTACGCTTGTGAGTAGCATCTGGAATGTCTCTCTGAAGCATCCAACAGTAGTCTGCCATCATTGTAATGCTCCATTTTCCCTGGTATCTCCTTTCCATCTCTTTAATGTCTTGGTGGAATCGTTCACCTTGTTCCTCACTCACAGCTCCCAAATTTTCAGGAAAGTAGTCAAGGTGGGACTGGAGGAAATGCATTTTCAAACTCATCAGGCAACCTAAAGCTTGAAATGCTTTCAGCATTCGTCTGACGATCTTTTTGTAGTGAGATTCTTTGTTATTGCCTAAAAATTTCTGTAGGACTTCTTTAAATGCAATCCACCCTTCTTTTTGAGGATCCGTCATGGTATTGACAAACTCTTGATCAACTATAAGCCTTCTAATGTCTGGTCCGACGAACACACCTTCCTTCAATTTTGCCTCCGACAGGCCTGGAAACTTGTTGACCAAGTATTTGAAGCATTCTCCATCTCTTGGAAGTGATTTTATGAATTGCTTGATCAATCCCAATTTTATGTGGAGAGGTGGTATTAGAACTTTATGGGAAGGTACCAAAGTTTCTCAGAGTATTCGCCCATGTTCCCTGTAAAATAGTTATCTCCAAGTTATAATGCCCTGTTCAATGTAATTTCAGTTTGTTCAATGTAAACCGCACTGATGCAGAATAACGCGGTATATAAGAGAATGTAAATAAATAAATACATTTTTTTCACCGACTGTTAGCACCCTCGGCTGCCAACTCTTCTTGGTCCAGTGATTTTGTCGGTCTCGACTGTCTCATAGACACAGAAAACAAGGATATTTGGTATACCCAGCTTGTTGCCCGAGCAGCATGCACAAGACCTTCAAGTCCCCACACACTTGCCAACCATGGTCTTCATATTTAAGTTTACGAAGAACCAATTCCAAGTTCTCATAGGTTTCCTTCAAGTGTACGGAATGACAGGTATGGAAGCGTAAAAACCGTTGTGGAGTAAAACTGCTTTGAGACTTCTTTTTGAAGAATCTATAAAAAGCGCCATTGCTCTGAATCATATTGGATTTTAAATTGACCCATCAGACCTTTGACATCGATGCAATAAACCAACTTGTCTTCCTGGGCGAAGTAAGGAACAAACTCCTTTTCACGATGTCTGAACCATGAAGATGACACTCCTGGCAACAATAAATTCCTGCTTTTCAGCCTTGATCCGAGTAACTCAGTGGCATCTTTGGGAAGATTCAAATCTCTTACCAAATCATTCATCTCCTCCTGAGAAAACAATTTTGGTCTTGTATCATCTTCAAAGTCAGAACTTGATTCGTCATCTGGTTCAGGTATGACTTCACCTTCATCGGAGCTAGGTATTTCTTCCAAGGTAGCAGGGGGCTTGGGTACTGGTATATCTGTGCCATGGGGGATGGGATGAATTGCTGAGTGAAGATTGGGGTATGAAATTGAATGCTTGCATTTGGAATTAAACCCTTTCACATCACATGAACAAAAGTAACAGTCGTCACTGTGGTTCTTTTGCTCTCGCCATACCATAGGAATCCCATAACGGAAAGATTTTTTCTTACCCTTGAACCAGTTTCGGAGGTCCGCAACACACCGTTTGCACACTTTATGAGACGCCCAGACTTTATCTTGATCTCCAATTTTTAGTCCAAAGTATGCAAAGTATACTTTTTTCACAAGGTCTGTAATATTCTGCTGTTGCTTCAACACTGTATATTCACCACAGATGAAACATAAACTGTCGAATTAATACACTTTCGCGGAGCCATAACATAACGGTTGAAGAATGGCGAGCTAACACGAATTGCGTTGAAAAAGTGTGAACAGCCTAGATGATTTGTGTACAAGTGTGGCATGCAGGAGAGAGCAGCTCTGTCTCTGTACACGAGACATCACAGTGCTGGCCACGCCCCCCTGCACTGACTGGAGCTGCTGCTATCTGCCCTGTGTCTCCCTCCCTCTGGATTCTTCAGGAAAGATTAACCCCTTCTACCATTAGAAGCACGGACTTAAAACTTGCTTAGCTTATGTATATGTTGCTGACCATCAGATTTACAGTGCTATTTTTTTTTTATATAACTCGGACAACCCCTTTAAGGTTTTTTTGGCATTTTATATCTTAAATGCACTTATGTGAATTAATTAATAGTAATTTGAAAAAATTTGATAAATTTGAAGACAATTTTGCATGTTGTGGCAAATCATGACGTCTAGGAGTTTTTTCAATATTTTATTTGTTTTCAGCACACCAAAATACATGGAAATTAGATGAAAATAATCAAACAGCTTTTTAGTCGCAGACCTGTGTCTGGGTATTGTAAGTATGTTCCATAAAGCCAAGCCATCAATAAGGAGTACTACTTTAAAGTTCTGACTTGTTTAAAAGATGCAGTTTGTCGTAAGAGGCCAGAGTTGCACAGGAATGGTGAATGGCTGCTTCATCACGATAATGCCCCAGTTCACTCATCACATCTTGCCCAGCAGTTCTTCGCCAAACACCAAATCAAGGAAGTCTGTCAGCCTCCATCCTCACTTGACCTCGCCCCTGTGACTTTTTCTTGTTTCCAAAAAATGAAATTACCACTAAAAGGAAGGAGATTCGATTACTTGGACAAAATTCGACACAGCAGCTTCACAGGATAACGAAAGAGGCATTTCAAAATTGTTTCCAGCAGTGGCAGGAATGCCAGAGGAAGTGTGTTTTATCGGAAGGGGACTACTTTGAAGGAGACTGAGTGCAATAACTGTCAGTGTTATACTACTTGTGTTATTGTACAAGTCTTGATACTTTTTGATTGCACCTCATAATATACCTTCTCACCCAGATGGAGCATCCTCCAGGCATTAAACAAATTTCCTTACCTGCAGAGCCATGTTATCCTTGTTGCATCATTAAATTTCCGTCACCCAACTGGGATCCTATCCTATATTGGGTCTGCCATCCTATTGAAATCACCAGACAATATTAAAGGGGCCCATTCCAATTTAAGAAACAGGCGCACAGGGCCAGCCTGACCACTAGGTGACCACCTACAACGGCAGACCCTGGTGGGCAGTACCTTGATCGCTCTACCATTCTTTACAGCGGCAGCAAAGTAAGCTGCTTCAGCGTCACAGCAGGCCTTGAAGCATCTGTGCACATGTGCGGTCTCATGGCCTGCTGCTCCCACCCCCTCTGGCAGGAAATTTGCATTGGATGGGGCAGGAGAAGCAGGGCATGAATCTGCACATGTGTGTGAGTTCTTCAAGGCCCATTGTGGCACTGAAGTGGCTTGCTCTGCTGCTACATGGTGGAGGGATGTTGTTGTTCCTCTTCCCCCTCAGGTGAGATGATAGATGCTGGGAGGCAGGAGGGTAGGACCTGGGCTGCCCCGGGGGAAGGGGGGGTAGTGGCAGGTGGGCAGGCCTGCCTAGGGTGGCAGAAACCCTTGGGCTGCCCTGCAGGTGCCATATTTTGGTAAAAAAATATAAAGCCTCATTCCTACCTGTAGGGAAGTGAACAGAAATAAACCAACAACTTTCTCTCCAAAAATCCCCCAGAACTCCCACAAACCATCCCTCTGTGTCTTTTGACAACCCTCCTTTCCACAATAGGGACTGCTTGATGAATCAAAATTGCAACTCCCATTCTCCTGGTTATTGGGTCTGAAGCTGCATAGGAATAACCCACTCACTCCCTCACTAAGGTATCATCTTCCATTGGGCTAAGCTGAATCTCCTGTGATACAGCATGCTTCCTCCTCAAATAAGATAAAATCTCATGCCTTTTTGTAGGGGAACCAATGTCCGCAACATTCCAAGATACGCCCCCATCTCATCTATTCAACCCTAAGTTATTCTCCTACCCCTCACACTCAAACTGCCACCCAGACACCAATATCAAGCTATCACAGATCCCGACTTGTACTTCACCCTTCCAGGCTAGGTGTGATTAGCTATAACCTTCCCTTCCCTTTTACCCATAATCCTCCTCCCCCCAACCAATCACCCAGAAACTCCAGCCCACCATCATACACCACCATTAGATCTCTAAGTCCACACATCGTTTGGAAGAAGCTCATGTTAGCAATAATATTTATCCCTTTAACCTCTCTCGCCAGCTTCTCCCCCTTTTCCTTCCAACTCTGGGCAATCCCAGTAACTGCAGTAATAAACGTCACTATAATTGCAATAACCATCAGATCCTTAATCCAGGACGTCCATAGAGCCATCGCCTCAAGAGCCCCCGGTGCTACCGTCCACTTGATTTACCCAGCCAGTCCAACAAAGTCGTGTCAAAGCTGATCCAGAAAATTATTCTTCGTGGCAATATAGCATATCCCTTTAAATCAGTGCATCCATTGTCTGAGGAAGCATACTGTGTCCCAGTGTCTGGGATCCCAACTGTTGTGGCTTCAGGCTTTTGCCCTTTACACATACCCATTGCCACTTAGGTAGGAGTGAATGCTGCACCACTGGTGCCGATGCAGCCTGCATTCAGTCCTGCACCAAACCTACTTCTGCAAAGCTCTCCATGCTTCGTGCAACGTATTCTCTTGTAGGCCATACTATTAACCATGAAATAGAATATAAAAGGGAACATCCAACAGTAGATTGTGAGCCCTTTGGGGACAAGGGAATGTACCAAGTACCTGTTTGTAGTGATTACATAATATAAACCACTTTGATTGAAGGGTAAGGCGATATAGAAAACTGGTTAAATAAATAAATAAATAAATATATATATATATATATATATATATACACGCTTGCATAAAACTGCTGTGGCTTCCCAAATGTCTCCTTGCTTTTGTAAATAATGGAGGCAAGAGAGCCATATATCTCTACAGCATGACCCTCTCTTTGCAAGGTCTTTAATGCTCAAACAGTACGGAGAATCTTTTCTTGGAGTGGATACTGTATTGTGCAGTCTCCCAGTCCTTGGGGGGCTGAAGCCTGGTGTGCCCTCTAAATCTGCACCTCCTCCCCACCAGCTGATAGAGAAACCTGGCCCAGGATCCACTAGAACACCTGATGGGCAGTGTTATGATCCAGACAAACAGGTAGCTGTGTGACACATCAACAAGCAGGGAAGCACAGAAGTTTACCTCCTATATTGAAATAGCCAGGATGTGGAACTTTGCTACCTCTCACGGGATGACACTCAGAGCCCGCATATCTGTTAAGCGAAAACCATGTCCTTGCAGGCAAACTGAGTCATGTGTTACAGCTCCACGAGTAGTCTCTGGATAATGAGGTGGCTCATGAGATTTTTTTTGGAGTGGGCCATCTCCTCGATAGATTTATTTGCTACCCCATGGAACAGGAATGCATTCCAGTTCTATTCCAGAATAGAGACGGACAGCAAACTAGCCTTGGGTACCTTTCTTACAGATTGGGGGAAGGTGATTCTTAAGAGGAAAGAACGGATTCACATACAGAACTCTTCTTGAAACTCGGAAGAAACCATGAATCTCCAGGAACAAGCAGGAATGTAGTCTTCACATATGAGTATCGTTGGTACCGACAGAGCCTGCACGGGAACGCTCCCCAGCGTCCAATAGGAAAGCTTTTGGGAGCATCCCACAGCGCCTGCGTGCTGCCTTCCCGCCATTCCAACTCTCCCTCTTCAGTTTTTCATTTTCCGCGGAGCCAACAGGTCGTATACCCTGTCACCGCAGAAAATTCTTTGTTACTTCTTTGTTTTTTGTGGTCGCGTCTGCCTTCATTCGACACCTACCGGTACCGCCGGTTCTCCTCTTCTTTACTAAAAAAAAATATATATATATATATATATCTTTTCTGAAGTACTGTCTTCAGAAGCCTTTTCCCTCTCGGTGCTAGGCGCCATTTTGGGCACTAGGCCCATTTTTCTTTTACAATGGAAAAACCAGCTACTGGTTTAAAAAAAACAAAAACGTTCTAAGTGTGGTGGTACCATATCTGTCACCGACACCCATGACTGGTGTCTCAAATGTTTATGACCTGACCACTCTCCATTGGATTGTCCCTCCTGTAGAAAGAAGACCAAGAGGGTCCTGCAGAATAGAGCTGCAAAACCCGGTACCCTTTTTGCTGCAGATGCGATGTCCATTGCATCAACATCTTCCAGGGCTTCATCTTCCTCCGATGGATCTCAGTTAACTAGACATAAGTCTGCAAAGACTAGCCAGTCCTCAAAAGGTAGATCTCCTTCAAAGTATCAAGATGCCATCGGCATTGCCCTTGAGGAACGTTCTCCGGCAAAACAGCCCCGGCAGGAGGCTTCGGCTTCCAAAGCACTAACGGGGCTCCAGGATGTTCTCGAGGCTTCCACCTCTGCAGAACTACATGCTCTGGGGTCCCGGCTGCTTCTACCGGTACCGACACCCAAGCGTCAGCAGGAGCAATAGATCAAAGATTTCTTGCTATCAAACACAGTCTAGCGACTCTTCTTACGACTTTGGTATCGTTGAAACCGCTTCAGACCGTTCAACGGGTACCGGTACCAACGGCACGGCCTCGGCAGGTATACCCCCCATGCTGAGTCTAGAGTCCATCCCCGGTATCGAAAGATTGGTACCGGGACACCTCGATATCGACTTAGATCGATACCGGTACCGTGCCTTGCACGAACATCAGGATCAGAGATATTTTCAATCTTCTGATTCCGATGATACCAGAGCACTTCTTCCGGAGGATCCATCTCCTCAGCGCAGAATGTCTCCTCCAGAGAACATGTCCTTCCAGGATTTCATTCGTGATGTGGCTCGAGGACTTGCAATCACAGTGGCTCCTGAAAAAGAGCCTAGGGCAGAAGAGTTAGAGATTCTTCAATACCCTAAAGCTCCTAAAGAGGCAGCTACTCTGCCCATTCATAAGATCCTTCATGATCTTATGCTGAGAATGTGGGAGATCACATCTCCACACTCTCGCAGACTCGATACCATGTACCGAGTTCCATCTTGTCCTGGCTTTCAGAAGACTCAGTTGCCACACCATTCAATGGTAGTGGAATCGGCCATTCATAGGATAAAGAGTGCAAGAAGACATTCTTCCAATCCTCCAGGCCGCGAGTCCAGGACTCTCGATGCTTGTGGGCATTGATGCTTCCATGCTCTGAGCTAGAATCAGCTCATACATCCTATACATGGGAATGTTTCTCAAAGAGGTTACAGGAGACTTGGAGCTTATGAGCCCCCTTCTTCCTTATGATATGATAGGATTTTCTTGCTCTGGTCAGACATGCTCAAGATGTTTCCAAGTTTGTCAACCATGCAGTCTGATTGCTTTGAATGCATCAGCAGAACCTCTGCTATCTCCATTGGTGCATGTCGTATTGCCTGGCTTCAGGCATCAGACTTGGAAATTTGGGTACAAGATAAACTGGCAATGTTCCTTGCACAGGAGAAAATCTCTTTGGCAAGAAAAAGCTAATGAGATTGACTGACAATATTACCTTGGACAGGTTGTCAAAGTCTACAGCCAACCCAGCAAAGAAAAGATCTAATAAAAAACCCTTTTTCAACAAGAAAAATAAGTTTTATCCTTCTTACACCCAGCAGGGTCACTGTTCAGTCCATGCTGCCCAAAAGGGACAACAGCAACAAATTAGACAACAGAAAAAACCAAAAGTCCCAAGAGCTCAGCAGGCTCAGCCTCCTCAGGGGCTTTGACTCTTTTCTAGAGAACTTAGCCTTCCTGCCCCTGCAGGGTCCAGAACCCTCTACCATCCCCAGCAGATTATGTCAGTTTGCCACCAGATGGCACCAAATAACATCAGAACATTGGACTCTGTCCATTGTACGAGAGGGGTACAGACTTCATTTTCACAGCATGCCCCCTCCTAAAGTCATAAGACTGTTCAATTCTCAAACCCCTGTTGCCAGTCTTCTGAGTCAGGAGGTCACAATACTTCTTGCCCAGGGAGCAATAGAAGAGATACCCATACCTCAACAGGGTATGGGGTTCTACTCCCCCTATTTTCTCATCCCAAAGAAAACGGGGACACAAACCCATTTTGGACCTCAGAGAATTGAACAAATATCTGTTCCAAGAAAAATTCTAAATGATCTCTCTCGGAACACTTCTGCCATACCTTCAGAGTAAGGATTGGCTATGTTCTCTAGATCTAAAGGATGCTTACACTCATATACTCATCCATCCAGATCACAGGAAGTTCTTTCGATTCCTTTTTCAGGGAAGACACTTCCAATACAGGGTTCTTCCCTTCGGTCTGGCTTCTGCCCCAAGAGTTTTCACAAAATGCATAGCAGTAGTAGCTGCATTCCTACAGACTCTGGGGATATTCGTCTTCCCTTACTTGGATGACTGGCTCATTCAAGCACCCACAGCTCCAGAAGCCAACTCTGCTCTTACTCACACAATGCAAGTTTTGCATTACTTGGGATTGGTCATAAACCTTCCAAAATCCCATCGCGCTCCTTCTCAGTCCCTAGAATTCATAGGAGCTCGCCTAGATACCAGACAATCAAGGGCTTTCCTTCCGCAGCCCCGCTGTCTTCGCATATTGCAGTTAGCTTCCCAAGCAGCGGTAAAAACCTCCCTAACTGCTCGAGAAATGCTTTAGCTACTGGGACATGTGGCATCCACTGTACATGTGGTTCCCTATGCTCGTCTTCACATTCGAGCAGCACAGTGGACCCTATCCTCTCAGTGGACACAGGCCTCAGGTCGCCTGTCAGACAAAATAAGAAACTCAGAACATCTTATTTTGTCCCTCCAATGGTGGCAATCGCTGGAAAACCTTCTCATAGGCTTTCCTTTCCAGCAGCCCCTATTCCAGGCCACTCTAACAACAGATGCATCCCAGTTGGGATGGGGGGCCCACCTGCACGATCTCTCCACCCAGGGTCTCTGGACCTCAGAGGAGGCTTGTCTTCACACAAACCTTCTAGAACTCAGAGCAATCTTCCTTGCTCTTTGAGTATTCCAAGCCCAGCTCAGCTACAAGACAGTCCTAGTCCAAAACGACAATCAAGTAGCCATGTTCTATGTGAACAAGCAGGGCCGAACAGGCTCTGTCTTTATGCAACAAAGCTTTACAACTATGGGCCCTCGCCAGAGAGCATCATATTCACCCCCTCGTAGTATATCTTCCAGGCATTCCAAACCTTTGGGCGGACAAACTCAGCTGAGTACTGCTCCCACACGAATGGTCTCTCCACTCGGACCAGATTACCCGAGTATTCCAAATCAGGGGAACCCCAGACATAGAGCTCTTTGCAAGTCCACAGAATGCCAAACTTCCCTGGTTCTGTTCCAGAATTCCGGCTCAAAACTGTCAGGCAAGGGATGCTTTCCTTCTTCATTGGGGTCAGGACTTCTTCTATGCCTTCCCACCCATTCCCCTCATCCCCAAAACACTGTTCAAGCTTCAGAGAGACAGAGGTCATATGATACTCATAGCTCCACATTGGCCACAGCAAACGTGGTATCCTCCTGCTTCTACATTTCTCTTGGGCTACACCTCTGGAGTTGATATGCGCTCCAAATCTTCTCTCCTAGGAGAACGGGACGCTATGGCACCCGAATCCCCAGTCCATGCATCTGATTGCCTGGTTGCTGAAAGCCTAGAACTTCAGGATCTTAGCCTTTCTCAACAGGTAAAGGATATCCTTCAGGCTTCCAGAAAACCCTTCACAAGGTGATCATACGCTTTCAAGTGGAAACAGTTTACCATATGGTGTTCTCAAAAGGGACTTAACTCTCTTGTGATACCTTTGTAATTGTTCCTTGAGTATCTCCTTCATTTATCAAATTCTGGTCTTAAGACCAATTCTGTAAGAGTCCATCTTGGTGCTATTGCAGCCTCTTACAAGCCTCTAAATGGACAACCTATTTCCTCTCATCCACTCATAGCAAGATTTATGAGAGGTCTTCTACTAACAAAACCTCCCATTAGACCACCACTGGTGGCATGGGATTTGAACCTTGTTCTAGGGCAGCTCATGAAACCGCCCTTTGAACCTTTAATCACTACAGCTTTAAAATTCCTTTCATGGAAGGTCATCTTCCTAATTGCAATCATGTCTGCATGACGCATTAGTGAGTTACAAGCTTTAGTGGCTGATCCTCATACAAGATTTCGCCATGATAAGGTTGTTCTTAGGACTCATCCTCACTTTATGCCAATGGTGGTCTCACCTTTCCACTTAAACCAAGTGGTGTACTTTCCTGTATTCTTTCTGAGGCCTCATGCCTCCAATGCAGAAAGGAACCTTCATACCTTAGACCAGGGGTGGGCAATTCCGGTCCTGGAGGGCTGCAGACCAGTCAGGTTTTCATGATGTCCCTAATGAATATTCATGAGATCTATTTGCATACACTGCCTTCCATTGTATGGAAATTGGTCCATGAATATTCATTAGGGACATCATGAAAACCTGACTGGTCTGCGGCCCTCCAGGACCGGAATTGCCCAGCCCTGCCTTAGACTGTAAAAGAGCCTTAGCCTTTTACCTGAAAAGAATGCAGCAACATAGAAAATCTTAACTTTTTGTTGCTTTTGATTCTAGTCATTTGGGACTTCCATTTTCCAAAAAAACTCTCTCTAACTGGATTGCACAGTGCATATCCTTTGCTTATGAGAGTAAAGGGTTTTCTCTCAAGGGCCGTGTCACAGCTCACAATGTGAGAGCCATGGCAGCCTCTATGGCTAACCTTCATTCTGTGTCTATAGACATCTTCAGAGCAGCTACTTGGGCTTCAGTGCACATTTTTACAGCCCACTACTGTTTAGACAAGGACTCCCGTCGGGATGCCTTGTTTGGCCAAGCTGTTCTTCAGCATCTCTTCCAAACTTAATGCAACTCCTACCCACAGTCCGGGTTTGGATGCCAGAGATCCATGAGAGGAAGCATGACCCATCTCACCATGAGTTTGCAGCTTCCTGGGGCCATCTCCCTGGCATCTTTCAGCTGGGAACAGCAGGAATTTAGTCTTCACAACCAACCCACCCACCTCCCCTAGGAGTTCTCTCTTTCTCTCTCTCCTTCTCTCCTTTGTCTCAGCTATAAACTCAACTGAAGAGGGAGAGTTGGAATGGCAGGGAGGCAGCACGCAGGCGCTGTGGGATGCTCCCAAAAGCTTTCCTATTGGACTCTGGGGAGCGTTCCCACGCAGGCTCCGTCGGTACTGACAATACCCATATGTGAAGACTAAATTCCTGCTGTTCCTGGAGATCACCTGTTACAGGTGAGTAACTACGTTTTCTCATCATGCCATATTGGCCCAGACAACCATAGCTCCCTCTACTTCTGGAACGCCCCATAAGGGATCCTATGCAGCTGGGCGGCTCACCAACCCTAATCATGTAGGATCAGGGAAATCCTGCTGCATCTCAGCATCCAGTCCCTGGCCCTCTTAGCTTGGATGTTATGGGGCTAATTTTAGTTTCCTTGAACCAGCCTAAAGAGTTAACTAGGGTCCTTGTAGCTTCCAGGAGAGATTACATGAGGAGGCCATACAGTTTAGATAGAGGAGGTTTGCCCCCCTGATGTGATGAAAAGGCCAAGACCCTTTCATCTGTCCCACACAAAAACTGTTTGTATACCTCCTAGATTTATCTGAGTCAGTTTAAAAACCAAAAACAAAAATTCACTTATAGGCCGATACAGAAAGCTAGCGTGGGCTTTACGATCCCCTAACGCCACGTTTAAGCACTTTTAATGATAAAACCTGCGCCCAACTAACGCCACACGTATTTAAATGAACTTGAATTATTTAAATCTATTATAATCAGCCGGGCTGGCAAATCATAGCTACGCCAGATGCAGAGACAGGCATAGAGGATTTCGCAACTAACCACAGCACCAAAATTTTTACTTCAGGGTCTATAAAGAAGTAAACCTCTTAAAACGTGCCCCAACGATATTTTGAAGGCACCGAGTGCTTTCCCTGATGCCTAAATCATCTCCTCTTCAGATGATTAGGCATCGGGAAAAGCCCCCATGAAAATACTGTCAGGGGTACTGCCCAACAATAAAATTATCCCTAATGGTCCAGCGGCCCGATCCCATCCCTGACATTTTTTGATGGCATCAGGAAAGATCCAAGATGCCATCAAAATACTGTCAGGGCCATGCCCGACAATAAATCCCTGGTGGTCTGGTGGCCCCCAAATTCACCTTAAGCGGAAGCGCTGCCGCTCTGCATAGCAGTCTGATCTCACCCAGTGCATCCCAGGATGCATCGTGCAGGGCCAGACACCCCCCATTTTGCAAGATGGCCAATGCAGAGGGGGAGCGCATAGACAGTGCTCCCGCTTAAGATGAATTTGGGGACCACCAGGTAGGGTCACTAAACTACTATGGTTTTTTTTATTTAATGGGGGTGGGGGGAAAGGGGTCGCTAGTCCACCAGGTTCTTTTTTTTATTTAATGCGGGAAAGGGACTGCTAGACCACCAGGTTTGTATTTTTTATTTAATGGGGGGTTGGGGGGAAAGGTGCCGCTAGACCACCAGATTCTTTTTTTTATTTAGGGGTGGGGAAATGGGCCACTAGACCACCAGGGATCGTTTTATTGTCAGGCATGGCTCCCTACAGTATTTTGATGGTTTCGGGGGCCTTTCCCAATGCCATCAAAATACTGTCAGGGGTGGGATTGGGGTCGCTGGACCTCCGAGGATCATTTTATTGTTGGGCTCGGCCCCCGAAAGTATTTTGATGGCACTGGAGACTTTTCCCGATGCTGCGATCGTCCCCAATGCCATCAAAATACTGTTGGGACTGCTATGCAAATTAACCACGCTGTGCCCGGAGAGCAAGCCAAACTAGCGCAGACTTCTTGTGTGCATGTGTTTGGCTTGCTCTCCCAGTCATTTGTATGCACACGGTTAACACAGGGGTCATTTGCATGCCCTATCTTTGTTGCATCCAGCATTAAAAAATATGCGTTGTCGGGCTGTGTTAGTTATCTTCAGCGCACGTCTAGTGCCGGTTTTCTGCATCGGCCTGTTAGGGTTCACCTTGGTGCAGGGATTCTCAGCCCAGTCCTTGGGACACACCTAGCCAGTCAGGTTTTCAAGATAGTCACAATGAATATGCTTGAGAGAGATTTGCATACAATAGAGGCAGTGCATGCAAATCTATCTCATACATAACTACAGTGAATGTCTTGAAAATCTGCATCAGTAGCCCACTTACAATCAGCCTCCATGAAGGAAATTTGCAAAACTGCAACTTGGACTTTCTCCATGCATTCACTTATTACTGCCTGGGAAGAGATCTCTAACATAGTATATGATGGCAGATAAAGACCAGTATGGCCCATCTAGTCTGCCCAGCAAGACGGCAAGAGTAGGTGCACTTGCCGCTCCGTGCAAGTCACCCCTCCTCATGCCTTTGTTTAGGGGTGTACCCACTGCTTTGTGTAGGTCACCCCTATTTGTTCAGATATAAGAGATAGTTACTGTATGCTTATTTTGATTTTATCCTGTTGCTATAAAGGGATCCACTGTGTCTGTCCCAAGCCATTTTGAAGGGGTCCAACCAAAGAGCATGTAACCACGTGTAGTGAGCACACCAACCAAGTCCAGACGTGGATAATAGTCAAAATGGAATCACAAAATGACCGACACAGGAGAATAAACCAAAGAAACCCAACACAGGCCGTATTTCAGCATTGCCTTCCTCAGGGATTCAATGGTAAACTAAAAACATAAATACTTAAAAGCACATATAAAATTATAAATGAATAATCATAATAAAATGGGTAAACTTGTATTTAGGCAAATCATAAAAAAGAATACTATAAAAACTCATGATAAAACACACAACATAATAAATATGCACTAAATTATAAATAGCATAAATCAAAGTAAAACAATGAATATGTGGAAAACTTAAATGAATTAACAAAAAATAACCATAACACATTAAGGGATGTGTCATATTAAAAAAAACAAACCTACCATCTGTAATCATAAATCCATGTGCCTCAAATCTTTGTAAACACTAATAAGGACAAAAGAGAAAAACTAGTTTCAATCTTTTTCATTAAACTACTTGTCTTATGAATCAGAACCTTTACAGAATGAACAGGCAGTAGCTCCAATAGAAATTTAACAGAGCTGGGTATATAAATCCTTATCGTCATTATATGGTCTGTGAATATTTATAGGGACAAAGAGAACTCTCATTAGACTATTTGTCTTATAAATCAGAAAACAGTGTCATGCGAGGGGAGCAGGAGTGAGCCCCAATCAAAATCTATAAAATGGAATAGAGTGAAGGAGAGAGAGGAAGATTACTATTAACTAAAAGTCCTCATTCTAAATTATAAATCTCCCATATGTGAAAGAGAACATATCCTATTTCTAACATCGAGTAATGAAAGTTCTTGCCTATGCGGTATGTCATATGCTGACTTCCACTACTGTCAAGAAAGTGAAAAATGCCAGCATCTGCGCTGTGAAACCTTTTAATGGCGGGAATAGGTAACCCCTGACCCTGAAGACAATGTTACTAAATGAATTAAATTTAAAACCTTGAAATAATACTAAATGAATCAAATGTAACCAATGTCATCAAACCATTGCGTGCCTAAAATTTGAATTTGAACTAATGTTGAAATATGATCTGGAATAATTGGTTTTCCTTTTAAATGAGTTGGTTTTTAGGGATCCGTTACTTTCACCGCTTCAAATTCACATTGCAAATGGAGGTTAGCATCAATAATCTTTTAAATTTAATATCGGTATCACAGAGAATGAATATTTATAGGTCTGGGATAGCCATTCTGCCCCACAAAGTTAAAAAAAACTTTTTTAAATTGATAATTGTGGCACTGCCGCCGTCTCCAGATTCCTTTCATTTTCGGCATGCAATGGTTTGATGACATTGGTTACATTTGATTCATTTAGTATTATTTCAAGGTTTTAAATGTAATTCATTTAGTAATTCATTGGGTTTCTTTGGTTTATTCCCCTGTGTGGGTCATTTTGTGATTCCGTGGTGACTATTATCTATTAAAGACTTTTTTGATTACCCCGTCTGGACTTGGTTGCTATGCCATTTTGAATTGTGTCACTGTGTTTGTCCCCACCACTTCCATCGGGAGGGCATTCCAAGCATCCACCACCCTTTCAGTGAAAAAGTATTTCCTGACATTGCCTTTCAGTTTATCCCCGTGCAGCTTCAAGTTATGCCTTCTAGTTTTACAGCTTTCCTGTCTTTGGAAGAGGTTTGTTTGTCCATTAATACTCTTTAAGTATTTAAACATGACAGTAGGTTAGTGCAATCTGTCCTTCAAAATCTGTTTGGGGAATAGAATCCAACTCCATCACCCCTAGACCCAGTTCTTTTCTCTGGGAACAAGAGGAAGTCAGTCAGCGCCGACGGAGCTCGCATGGTAACCTCTCCCCAGCTTTCAAAGAAAGTCTTTGGGAGATGTACCTCGCACGTGTGGTCCACTTCCTGCCTAAGGGCGCCATCTTGCCTCAGTCTCCTTTTTTCTGCGGAGCCCATTGGACATGTCTGTTCCCCCAGGGAATAGTGTTTTTTTTTCCTATGTTTTTTCCCCTCAATTCTTTCTCCAGTCACATACCGGTGTCCTCCCGAGTCCGCTTGCCTTCAGCGTTGTGTTTTTCCTTCGGGTTTTGTTTCCCCCCCCCCCCCCCCCCCCGATGGATTTTCTCTAGTGTGCAGGTTTTCGTGCCCTTTCTGGCCGGGCCAAGGGAGTTTGACCTCACGGGGACCGTCTTCCCCACCATGGCCTCAGTTTCTTTAAGCCTTATGACCATTGTGCACACAATATGTCAATCACAGATCCACATGATTGTTGCCTTTGGTGTCTCGGACCGGATCATGATGCCTTTGCGTGTGGTCTTTGCCAGAAGATGACCCCCAAGGCTGTAAGAAGCAGCACAAGTTTATTGTCTACAAGACTGACTCAGCCCCTAAGCAGGCTGTGGGACTAGCGCCCTCGAGGGCCACCATGGAGGTCTCTGCCTTGCACAGTGACCGTGCTGCCTTGGAGCTGCAAGGCCACGGAGCATACAGCCGGGGCTTCCTCCGGGAGGGATGTCCCTCGAAGAGCCTGACATCAGTGACCTCCTCGGGTGACGAGTCCAGGACTGTGGGGGAAGTCCCATGTCCCCCGGCCTCGGAGACCACGACGCGAGGCCAAGTGTGATGGCCGGGAGTGGTGCTCAGAGTTGCCCTGGCAGGAGAAAATGCCATTGGCGTATGGGAATTGGTCTCAGTCATCCGAGATCATCCTCGTTGAAGACATTCCCTCAACAGTGCCGGCATCAGTCCCAAGGTTCAGTGTGCGTGCCAGGCCAGGATGGCAGCCTTAGACTGTCGTTTTTCTGCCTTCATGGCCCAGCAGTGGGTCATCACTTTGACCATCGGCCCCTTCACTGCAAGGACGTCCTTAGAGATGGAGCCGATCCTCGAGCGCCATCGGCTTCGGGAGGCACCTTGGGCCCAGTCCTGGTTCCATTTGGAACAGAGGACTTCCCTGCAAAGCACACCCGACTGAGCACAGGGGCATGAGGACCCCTGGACCATCAGACTGGTGCACTAACCTGAGGTTCGGAGGACCCGCAAGGTCTCCTCCAACTCCAGGTCAGACTGAGAGATTCCCCGGACACTAGATTCAACAGGGATGTGCCCTCGGACCTTTCCCCTCCAGAGGCCCGGCACCGGCCCCCACCTTAGCTTATGGCCTTCCTGGATTTTGTGAGGGATATGGCTCTTGCCTTCACGACAGAGTCAGAGGAGGAGCCTCGGGCGGAGGACCTTAAAATCCTCTAGTATGAGGCTTCCCCCCAAGGAAGCCCTTACAGTTCCAGTCTCCCCTATCCTGGAATGGCTGCTCTTCCATATGTGTGAGACCCAGGCAGCTGAACTCGCTGTCTGGGTCCGCCGGAGCCCTGGCTTCCAAAAAACTCAACTGCCTCGCAACTCTATGGTGGTGGAGTCTGCCATGCATAAGCTTAAGAGCCAAAACATGCGCTCCTCGGTGCCCCCGAGCAGGGAGGCCCGCACCATGGACGTCCTAGGCAGGAAGTGCTTCCAGGGCTCAATGCTCATTAGCCAGATCCAGGCTTACTGGCTGTACATGGGCATGTGCAGAACTTTGCGAAAGTATTCATCCCCTTGGTTTTTGTCCTGTTTTGTCACATTATGTACAACATGTAATGAAAATGGAGATTCATTTGGATATTAGGTAATGGACCTAACAATATAGTCCAAATTGGTGAAGTGAAATGTCAATAAAATACCTTGTATACATAAAAAAAAAGTAAAAACTGAAAAGTTGAGTGCATATGTATTCAGTCAGATGAGACGAAAACTGAACTTTTGGGCCATCATGGGAAATGCCATGTGTGGCGCAAACCCAACACTTCCCATCACCCTGAGAAAATCATTCCCACAGTGAAATGTGGTGGAAGCGTCATGCTGTAGGGATGTTTTTCATTGGTAGGGACAGGAAAACTGATCAGGATTGAAGGAACGATGGATGGCACCAAATACAGGGAAATTCTTGAGGAAAACCTGTTTGCCTGCCAGAAATTTGAGACTGGAACGAAGGTTCACCTTCTAGCAGGACAATGACCCTAAACATACATCTAAAACTGGTTTAAAGGGAAACATTTAAATATCTTGGAACGGCCTAGTCAAAGCTCAGACCTTAATCCAATTGAGAATCTGTGGCATTACTTGAAGATTGCTGAACACCAACGCAACCCATCTAATTGAAGGAGTTGGAACAGTTTGCCTTAAGGAATGGGTGAAAACCCCAGTGGCTAGATGTGCTAAGCTAATAGAGACACATCCTGAGAGATTTGCAGCTGTAATTGCAGCAAAAGATGGCTCTACAACGTATTGACTTTGGGGAGTGAATACATATGCACACTCCTGCTTTCAATTTTTTTTGGCTTAATTATTGTCACAATAAAGGATATTTTGCATCTTCAAAGTCGTAGGCATCTTATGAGTATCCCATTGTGCTAACCCCCAAAACTCCATTTTAATTCCAGGTTGTAATGCGATAAAACAGGACAAACACAGACGAGATGATTACTTTTGCACTGTAAAGAGAACCTGGAAAATCCACTGCTTGCCCCAGAACAAGCATTGTGGAACTTGTGTGCCTCTTTGGGAACCTGCCAGGTACTTGTGGCCTGGGTTGGCCACTGTTGGAAACAGCATACTGGGTTTGATGGACCTTTAGTCTGACCCAGTATGGCATTTCTTGCGTCGGACATTTCTTTATGTTCTCCAGTTCTTATACTATTTCCTGTTATTTCCTTTTTTAATTGGGCTTGTTTTAGTTGATTCTTTAATGTAACAAATATTTGTGAATATATAGTCCAAAGCCATTTCACTGGCCACTTTTTTTTTATAGGAGATATTGGACATTAAGGGGTTGAACTGCAAGGGTGTCAGTAATGTTGATTACAACTGTATGCATATACATGTACATAGTATAACCATACATTTACGTCTTAGGAGTTGTCTACCTTTTGGGAACCTGACAGGAACTTGTGACCTGGATTGTCCATTGTTGGAAACAGCATACTGGGTTTGATGGACCTTTAGTCTGACCCAGTATGGCATATCTTATTTTCTTAGGTATAAATTTGTGCAATAGAATTGTGCTGTACTATGGGGGTCATTGTAGAAGTCTAATTTATAAAGACACTTAGGTACTTTTTTTGAACTTTATTTGTGCGCCTTGTTTGAAATGACCACTCACGTTTTCACTTGTTTGTTTATTATGGGTTTTAATATACTGCCATTCACTGGAATATCACAGCAGTTTATATACATTGACTATAAAAAGGCAGAAAATAAGAGCTACAAGAATGTAGCTGGAGAATTTAACTCTGTAGTAGTAGAGAGTGAAGAAAAACTACATAATAAACTAAATAGTTAACTCTGTGACTGATCAGTATCCTAGGTAAGCAAGCCACAGAGTTGCTAAGTTACCTATGTCCAGGAATGAGAATTTAAGCCACTGGATTTCTGACAATCTCATCCTGATGCATTATGGGACCTGCAGCACTGATTCCAATGGCTAAAATCAGGAACTACAAATACCATATTGCATTGCAATGCAAATTTTAAACCACAACTTGCAAAAAATCTCACTCCTGGAACTGGGTAACTTTGCAACTCTGAAGTCGTCATACTATCCCAGTATTTTTGAGTGATGGTCTATGAGTGGCCTTCTGGGAAATTTGTAACATCAGGTTGTTGTGTGCTTGGTGTCCCTAGAGACCATTAGGGAATAACTTGTTGGCAGGATACCTGCCTAGAAGAAATCAGAAACTTATCAGGTAACTAATTGTAATTTGGTTTGGAGTATGCCATTCTATTGCTGAACCAGGACAGGTGCATGTGCGCAAGTGCAGTTGAGGCCTGTGCAGTAGGGTTTGACCACTGATGTGTGTTAGAAGTAGTCAAACGCAATCTCCAGGAACAAGCAGGAATGTAGTCTTCACATATGGGTATCGTCAGTACCGTCAGAGCCTGCGCGGGAACGCTCCCCAGCGTCCAATAGGAAAGCTTTTGGGAGCATCCCTCAGCACATGTGCGCTGCCTTCCCGCCTTTCCAACTGTCCCTCTTCAGTTCTTCATTTTCCGCGGAGCCGACAGGATCCATACCCTGTCACTGCAGAAAATTCCGTCTTTAAAATTGTTTTCTTGTGGTCGCGTTTGCCTGCCGCACGATGCTTACTTGGTACTGCCTTTTCTTTTCTTTACCAAAAAAACCTCCCAAAACGTATACTTTGAGCTGTTTCTCTTCAGAAGCTTTACTTTTTTGGTGCTAGGCGCCATTTTGAGCACTAGGCCCCATATTCCTAAAACATGGAAAAACCAACTAGTGGTTTTAAAAAATGTACTAAGTATGGCGGTACTATTTCTGTCACTGACACCCATGATTGGTGTCTTACATGTTTAGGGCCTGAACATTCTCCATCTGAATGTCTCTCCTGTATGGGGATGACTAAAAGAGGAAGACAGAACCGGGCTGCAAAGCTCAATACCCTCTTTTCTTCGGATGCCAGATCCATTGCATCGACATCTTCAAGGGCCTCCTCTTCCTCCCATGGATCTCAGATAACTAAAGATAAAAGCCGGTCCTCAAAGAGTAGCTCTCCTGCTAAGCATCGAGAGGCCATTGGCATTGCCCTTGAGGGAACCACACCGGCAAAGAAGCCCCGGCGGGAGGCTTCGGCTTCCAAAGCATCAATGGGGCTCCAGGATGTTCTCAAGACCCCGACCTCGCACGAACTACCTGTGCCATGCTCAGGGGTTCCGGACGTTTTCACCGGTACTGATACCCAGGCATTGGCAGCGTCGATAGACCAGAGGTTCCTTGCTATCGAACGCAGCACCGCAGCTCTTCTCTCAGCTGCGGTACTGTTGGTCCAATGGGCACCGGTACCGGTACCTACACCGGTGCAGACTCCGGTACCGACGATACCGGTACCAACGGTACCAGCCCCGGTGGGAATTCTTCCCACGCCATCTTTGGCTGGAATCGACAGATCGGTACCGGATCAACTCGGTACCGACTTTGATCGATACCGGGACCGTGCTTTGCATGAGCATCGTGGTCAGGAATACTTCGAATCCTCTGATTCCGAAGACTCTGACAATTCTGCTGGTACTAGAGGGTTTCTCCCAGAGGGATCCCTCTTCTCCCCAACGCAGAATGTCACCTCCAGAGGACATGTCTTTTCAGGATTTTATTCGTGATATGGCCAAGGGCCTTTCAATCACGGTAGCTCCTGAAGAGGAACCCAGAGCAAAGGAATTGGAAATTCTCCAATATCCTAAAGCTCCAAAGGAGGCAGCCACTCTGCCCATCCATGAAATTCTGCATAACTTGATGCTCAGAATGTGGGAGACACCTCCGACTACATCTCCTCACTCTAGGAGACTTGATACTATGTATTGAGTTCCGCCATGTCCTGGATTTCAAAAGACTCAGCTGCCACACCATTCAGTGGTGGTGGAGTCAGCCATGCGTAGGATGAAAAGTGCAAAAAGGCATGCATCCAATCCTCCAGGTCGTGAATGCAGGACTGTGGACGCTTTTGGGCGCCGAACTTTTCAGACTTCCATGCTTTCAGCTAGGATCAGTTCATATATGCTGTATATGGGAATGTTCCTCAAGGAAGTTACAGGAGACTTGGAGCTTATGAGCCCATTTCTCCCAGATGACAAGAGACAAGACTTTCTTGCTCTAGTTAAGCATGCTCAAGATGTCTCCAAGGTTGCAAATCATGCAGCCTTTGACTGCTTTGAATGCAGCAGCAGAACCTCTGCATCAGACTTGGAGACTTGGGTACAGGACAAGTTACGCAACATTCCTTGCACGGCAGAGAATCTCTTTGGCAAGAACTGGCAGGAAAAGGCTAACGAGTTAGATGCTGACAATACTACTCTAGATAGCGTGTTGAAATCTACAGCCACTCCAGCCAAAAAGAAGCCTTATAAAAAACCCTCTTTCACCAAAAAGAGGAAATTTTATCCTTCCTATACCCAGCAGAGTCAAACTCAGGGTCAGGTTGCCCAAAAGGGACAAACTAGACAGCAAAAGAAGCCAAAAGGCCCCAGAGCCCAACCAGCTCCGCAGGTTCAGCCCCCTCAAGGGCTTTGACTCCTTCCTAGAGAGCTTAGCCTTACTGCCTCTGAGGGGTCCCCAACCCCCCAATATCCCAGGCAGGTTATGCCACTTTGCCAACAGATGGCATCAGATAACAGCAGAAGATTGGACTTTGTCCATTGTAGGAGAAGGGTACAAGCTTTATTTTCACAGCATGCCCCCTCCTACAATTCTAAAGTAATTCAATTCTCAAACCTCCGCGAACAATCTGCTAGATCATGAGGTTTCAACACTTCTTGCCCAAGGGGCAATAGAGGAGGTACCCATTCTTCAACGGGGTGCAGGGTTCTACTCCCCCTATTTTCTTATTCCAAAGAAAACAGGAGGACACAGACCCATTTTAGACCTCACAGAATTGAACAAATACCTGTTTCGCGAGAAGTTCAAAATGATTTCTCTAGGAACTCTTCTGCCATACCTTCAAAGCCAGGATTGGCTTTGCTCTCTAGACTTAAAGGATGCATACACTCACATTCTGATCCATCCAGATCACAGGAAATTCTTAGGATTCCTTTTCAGGGGAAAACATTTCCAGTACAGGGTTCTTCCCTTTGGTCTAGCTTCAGCACCAAGGGTATTCACGAAATGCATGGCAGTAGTAGCTGCTTTTCTACGAACCCTGGGGATATTTGTCTTCCCTTACTTAGACGACTGGCTCATTTGAGCCCCTACAGTTGCAGAGGCCAGCACTGCACTGTCTCACACAATGCAAATCCTCCAATACTTGGGGTTGGTAATAAACTTTCCAAAATTCCAACTTGTTCCTTCCCAATGCCTGGAATTCATAGGGGCCTGTCTAGATACCAGATAGGCAAAAGCTTTCCTTTCACAGGCCCTGTGTCTTTGCATAATGCATCTAGCTTCTCAAGCAGCAGGGAAATCCTCCCTAACTGCTCGAGAGCTACTACAGTTGCTTGGACATATGGTATCCACAGTTCATGTAGTCCCATATGCTCGCCTCCACATGCGAGCAGCTCAGTGGACCCTATCCACACAGGACACAGGTCATTTATCGGACAAAATAATAAACTCTCAATGACTAATTTTGTCCCTCCAATGGCGGCAATCACTAGAAAATCTGACAGTGGGGTCTCCTTTTTCAGGCCACCCTAACAGATGTATCACAGGTTGGTTGGGGAGCACACCTGAATCATCTCTCTACCCAGGGAACGTGGACTCCACAGGAGGCTGGTCTACACACAAACCTCCTGGAATTAAGAGCAAACTATTTAGCTCTTCGAGTATTCCACACCCAGCTCAGCTACAAGACAGTCCTAGTCCAGACGGACAATCAAGAAGCAATGTTCTGTGTGAACAAGCAGGGTGGGACAGGCTCTCTGTCGTTATGCAACAAAGCTTTATGACTGTGGGCTCTCGCCAGAGAGTATCAAATTCACCTTTTAGTGGTATATCTTCCAGGCATTCAAAACCTTTGGGCAGACAAACTCAGTCGAGTACTGCTGCCTCACGAGTGGTCCCTCCACCTGGACCAGGTGGCAAAGATATTTCATCTCTGGGGCACTCCAGATATAGACCTCTTTGCAAGTCCATTGAATGCCAAACTTCCCCGGTTCTGTTACAGGATTCTGGCTCATAATTGTCAGACAAGGGATGCCTTCCTCCTTCACTGGGGTCAGGACTTCCTTTATGACTTCCCACCCATTCCCCTCATCCCCAAAACACTCTTCAAGCTTCAGAGAGACAGGGGTCGCATGATTCTCATAGCGCCACGATGGCCACGCCAAGCGTGGTATCCCCAGCTTCTACATCTCTCTCAAGCTGCACCTCTGGAGTTAGGGCATGCTCCAGAACTCCTTTCCCAAGAGAACGGGACACTATGGCACCCGAATCCCCAGTCCCTGCATCTCGGCCTGGTTACTGAAGGCTTAGACCTCCAGGATTTCAACCTGTCCCAACAGGTAAAAGATATCCTTCAGGCTTCTAGGAAACTTTCCACAAGAAGATCTTATGCCTTCAAGTGGAAACGTTTACTATATGGTGCTCCAAAAAGGGATTAAACCCCCTTGGCATACCCTTAAAATCGATACTAGAGTATCTCCTTCACTTAACGAATTCTGGTCTAAAGACCAATTCGGTAAGAGTCCATCTTAGTACAATTGCAGCTTCTTATAAGCCTCTGAATGGTCAACCAATTTCCTCTCATCCACTCATATCCAGATTTATGAGAGGTCTTCTATTAACCAAACCTCCCATTAAACCACCACCGGTGGCATGGGATCTAAATCTAGTTCTTGAGCAGCATATGAAGCCGCTTTTTGAGCCTTTAGCCACTGCAACCCTTAGGTTTTTGACCTGGAAGGTCATCTTCCTAATTGCAATCACCTCTGCACATCACATTAGTGAACTGCAAGCTTTAGTGGCTAATCCTCCTTATACTAGGTTTCACCATGATAAGGTTGTTCTTAGAACTCATCCACACTTTATGCCAAAGGTGGTTTCGCCTTTTTATTTAAATCAATCAATTTATCTTCCTGTATTTTTTCCGAGGCCTCACGCCTCTAATGCAGAAAGAAACCTTCATACTTTGTATTGTAAAAGGGCCTTGGCCTTTTACCTACAGAGAGCACAGCAACATAGAAAGTCCTCGCAACGTTTTATAGCTTTTGACCCTAATCATTTGGGACAACCAGTCTCCAAAAGAACTTTATCTAAATGGATTGCCCAATGCATATCCTTTGCTTATGAGAGTAAGGGTCTTCCTCTTCAGGCCCATGTCACAGCTCATAATGTGAGAGCCATGGCAACTTCCATGGCTAATCTCCAGGCTGTGTCTATCAATGACATTTGTCGAGCAGCCACCTGGGCTTCGGTACACACCTTCACAGCCCACTACTGCCTGGATAAAGCCTCCTGTCGGGATGCCTTTTTTGGCCAAGCAGTTCTTCAAAATCTCTTTCAGACCTAATTCAACTCCTACCCACCAACCCTGGTGGAATGCCAGAGATCCATGGGAGGAAGGATTCCCACCTTTCAGGGTGGCACCTTCCTGGGGTTATCTCCCTGGCATCTTCAGCTAGGGAGTCCCCATATGTGAAGACTACATTTCTGCTTGTTTCTGGAGATAGCGTAGTTACTCAGCTGTAACAGGTGATCTCCAGGAACAGCAGGAATTGTCTTCACAACCCACTCACCTCCCCTAGGAGTTGTCTCTCTATCTCTTTGTCTCTTTCCTCTCTCCTTCTATCCTTTTCACTCGGCTACAAACTTAACTGAAGAGGGACAGTTGGAAAGGCGAGAAGGCAGTGCGCATGTGCTGAGAGATGCTCCCAAAAGCTTTCCTATTGGACGCTGGGGAGCGTTCCCACGCAGGCTCCGTCGGTACCGGCGATACCCATATGTGAAGACTAAATTCCTGCTGTTGCCTGGGATCACCTGTTACAGGTGAGTAACATGTCACAATCTCAGTTCATTATCAGTTGGGTACAAGTGGAAACCCATAAAAAGCCACAGAGATGATTTTTAAAAATTCACTCATGTTCACTGTTTGCATCACCAAAGGTGCACCAAGTAGAGGAAGAATAGCCTAATGGTTAAAGCCTTGAACCAAGGTAAAAGAAAGCAATATTTTTAAGACCAACTTACCTTACTGGCAGTCCTTCTGACCTTGGGCAAATTACTTCAATCTCTGTTTCTTCAGGTAAAAACTTAGATTGCAAACCCTCTGGGGCAGGGAACTACCTCCTGTATCTGAAATGTAATTCACCTTGAGCTCAGATTTGAAAAGATGAAGAATCAAATTCAAATTCAAAGATGCAATGCAATGTATGCCTACGAGTCATTGCTGACTTCTGGCGACTCAACGGGTCCTGAGCTTTCTTGGCATTGTAATCGGAAGTAGATTGCCAGGCCTTTCTTCTGAGGCAATGAAGACTTAAGTGGCTTGCCCAAGGCCACAAAGAGTACTAGTGGGAATCAAACCCTGGTCTTTTAGTTACCAAGCCAGTGTTCTAACCACTAGGTTACTCCTCCACACCTAATTCCAAGATATTTTGTCCCATTTTTTTCATTCTCCCTCTTCATTTAGCAAATTTATAGCCCACTGATGCTATTTGCTCTTAGTGGATTTACAGTCCTGGGGAGGTTATTACATAGTAACATAGTATATGACGGCAGATAAAGACCAGTATGGTCCATCTAGTCTGCCCTGCAAGGCGACAAGAGTAGGTGCACTTGCCGCTCCGTGCAGATCATCCCTCCCCTTGCCTTTGTTTAGAGGTGTATCCCCCGCTCAGTGTAGGTCACCTCTATTTGTTGAGATATAAGAGATATTTAACTTTATTTTGATTTTATTCTGTTGCAATAAAGGGATCCACTGTATCTGTCCCATGCCATTTTGAATTCTGTCACTGCATTTGCCCCCACTACTTCCATCAGAAGGGCATTCCAAGCATTCACCACCCTTTCAGTGAAAAAGTATTTCCTGTCATTGCCTTTCAATTTATCCCCTTGCAGCTTCATGTTATGCCGTCTAGTTTTACAGCTCCCCCATACTTGCTCTTGTCTTTATATGCTGAGCAAATCCCTTGGTCCTGCACTTTCTCTTGTCTTCTGAGACCAGGAAATATGAAAGAGGGAGAGAGTGACAGAAGAATAGACCTGATGACCAAATCTGGCCTATGTGTTGCCATTTTATGTAACTTAAGATTTTATTGCTATCTTCTTAGAGTACATAACTGGCACCAGTGGGTTATAAATTTTATGTAAATAGAGAGCGTTTCTTGAGTCAGCACTGACTTCCAGACGTTCTCAATGCATGTCCGGAGAGAACATTCCTTTCTTTTGTTTTCCACCTCCTTCCTGGACCCTAGGGGATCCGCAACCTTGCATCCACTCTCCCTATTTAAAAATGAAAACGTCACCTGGCCTGATCACATGACACAGGAACCTGAGTGCACCATTGCCCAGACTATTTTGTATTTTCAGGGGATTTCTTTTATTATAATATGCCTTTATGATAAGGCAAGTTGCAATAAACCTAAAACATCTGATGCATAAATAAAACATCACAATACATAACATGATTAAAACAAAATAAAGTATAGCAACTCAATGACCCAGCCCAAATGTAGAAAAAAAAGGATAATTACAATTTTTCTTCAGATAGATGGTTGAACCATATGTCTAGTGCAGCAGGAAGCGCCAAAGCTAAGCATCTACACAAACACGGTAAGTTCTTATTAGTTAATAGAGTTCTCTGATTACATTTAATCTTCCAAATAGATTGACATGCTGCTGAAGGAGTACCTGCTCTCTGGTGATGTAACAGAAGCTGAGCGTTGCCTTCAGGAACTAGAAGTGCCTCATTTTCATCATGAACTTGTATATGAAGTAAGGTGAAAATCTGTGGGGGTATTTTTCTCATGTATGGTTGAAATTAGATGAGTTTTAAGCTTCTAAAGCAAAAATGAAATTGAAGTTTGAAGTTGATATACTTCATTTCACTGATTTTCAAATTTGGAACCCAGTGGGACAAAAGCACTTATTCATATAATCCAGGCAATATCTTCAGATCTCCTAATTAGCGGCAACGTAGTGTGGCTCAGCACAAGAGGGGGGGGGGGAAGGGTGGCGTGGCTCAATGTGTGTGTGGGGGGGGGAGGGAGGGGGGTGGAGGCAGGCCATGTGTGCCGGGCCAGCCCTGATGTTGTAGATCATTTAAAAATACAGTATAAAATAGTTAAAATTACAAACGGGTTTCATTTAAATTTAGGATACAATTTTAGAAGGCTTATGAATTTATTAAAAAAAACCCAACAAATAAGGGTCATTTATATGTGTAAATTGTTCTGCACGTATAAGCAGCGCTACTTATACATGTATGCAGGTGGCACAAGCAGATTTGAAAAGGTTGTATTTTGGGTGGACCATAAGGGAGTAGTTTCATAGAAGTGTTCTCAGATTTAAAGATAATTTTTACATGTGGAAAAGGTCTTTTATAAAACTGTGGCGGTTTATGTACATCAACAAGATGACACATATGCAAGCCATGTGTAGGCATTCTCTTGGGCATACGTTTAGTCGAATAGAGGCAGAATTTTGATGAATATGCATATTTTATAAAATGAGTGCACGCTTAGAGTAAATGCACACATTTACACCTGCACTGTTGGCATCTGGATCTGGAAGCTTATTTTATAAAGGCACATAGGCACCTTTGTTGCCTTAATAAAATAACACACAAGCAAAAGAAAGGAAAGCCTTTTGCGAGCATAAAGGAAAACCAACAGAGTAGGGAACCTGGGATAAGGGTAAACAAGGTCCAATCAGTTGTAAAGAACAAACACAAAAAAAGACTAATAAAGAATCAAAAACATTGAAGGTTCATATGGAAGAGCTTATGTATAGATTTGAAATGCATGCAGCTACTGATTTTTAAGTCATTTTGTGTTTGTACCTTTACAGTTGATTGGGCCTCTATTACTTTCTATCTCGGACTCCCTTTGCCCTGTTGGTTTGCCTTTATAACATAGGTGATCTGTTATAAAATCAAGCCTTAAATATACATACGTATGTAGTCCCTGTTTTGCAATAGCACTACACATTTACTTCAAAAAATTTCCCTGTCTACATTTGCACCTGTTTTGAGTCACGCAGACCTGTCAACTAGCTGCTCGTTTGGACCAGGGATTTCGAGGAATGATTGATTGAAGGGGGAATTGTGCTTACCTCTCTAGAATTCAAAATCACCTAAAAAAATGCGTTATGGAGCTCAGCACCTTGGCTCCCCTTGAAATGACATTTTGCAAAATCTTTTTTTTTTTTAATATGTGTAAGTGGCAAAACTGCATTTGCGCCTGTAAGAGTCATTACTCGCGTTTTCAAAGCCCCAAATGATGCTGTGCTTTCTTTAATTAGTTGTTTTGCTAAATGGCTGTTGCTGTATGTACTGCCAAATGTATGCATTTTTCTGCAACCTTATACATGTTCTATAAAAGACTCCTCTTTCAGTAAGCAGTTTGTAGAATACACCCCAAATTTTCAGTATACTGACTTGGATGTCCCTTTGCCCTATACAAAATTGGGCTGTTGATGTGAGGGGTGGGTTTTGCCTTTTCCTGATCTTCTGATTTTCAGTTTCCATTACAGAAAGCAACAGAAACTGATCCACATATTGCAAGAACCAGAATCAGAAATTATGGGATTAGTTGTTACATGCAAGTTATATTTTTCCGAAAGTTCGCAATGAAAGAGGAGAGCAGATAAACTGAAAAATCAAAGGAGTCTTTTTACTAGTGGCTGCTAACTGGCAGCATGTGTTCTGGGACACGCATTTCCAGCTAGTGAAGGGCCATGACAGTTAGTGTGGGACAATTCCCGCGCTAACTATGCAACTCTCTTTACGATTGTTAGTGGGTATGGTGAGCTCAGCACAGCACTGGTTTCACACCATGTGCTAACTGCATTAGCATAGGTTCTCTTACCACCACCTCAGTAGATGAAGTTACATGCATCCGCACTAATGCAGAATGTGTTAGGGGGCAGCATTCTGCATTAACTGCCTGGGAAATGCCTTCCACACCCCAGACAGTTAACACAGTGGTGGTGTATCTATCGCGCCATAATTTTGGCACATTAGGTGCAACACCTTAGCACCCTTTAGTAAAAGACTCTCCAAATAAAAATGAAAATCAGAAATAAATTAAACAAGTTATATTGGACATATATCTTAATAGGTATACTTTTTTAAAAGATTTTATTTTTAAATTTACAAATAAACAGCAAAAATACATGTTTACAGATATGAGCCAAGAAAAATATACTTGTACTAAGCACTAATAAGATCAAAAGAAATAAAAGCTCGTTGGTCCACAATAAGTGGGGGGGGGGGTGGACATGGGTTACAAATGGAGATAATTTGAGTAATAAATAAAGGAAAAAACAAGCGGTTGCAAGTAGACCCTGCCCACCATTCCATAATGAGGGTTAAGAACCCAAATCCGGTAGGGAAGTAGAAACTACTACCCTCCTAGCTGAAATAAAAGCTGTTCAGTGCACTGGATCAAAAAACAGAAATCTATTGCCCTAGTAGATTACCATATATTTATATGGATAATGCCTTGTCGGAGTGGTGCCTGGTTTTCTCTAGGCCTTTCTTCTTCGAAGGGAGGAGTGGCCTAGTGGTTAGGACAAGGTACTTTGGGCCGGAGGGCCGGGGGTTCAAGTCCCACCTGGGGACAGCAATCTCAGGCCGGAGGGACTGGGATTTCTAGTCCTATAGGCACTCCTTGTGGTCTTGGGCAAGCCACTTAACCCTCCATTGCCCATGTTCCCTGTAAGTATTAGCGTATGTGTGTCATATCCCCTCATGTTAAATGTATCTCCCAATTGACCGCTTTGACCTGGTGAAAAGCGGGATATAAATACAGCTAAAATAAAAATAAATAAATAAATAAATGAAAACTAGATCCAAGTTGCAAAACATGAGGCCAAAGCAAAAGAAATTGCTTCCTTTGCTTTTGGGTGTTACTGGCTACATCAGGAAACATACGTATTTTAGAATCCATCTCATCCAATGAGTTAAGGTCGGAGCGGCAATGCTGTAAATCTGCAGTAAACTGAGCAGTATGGTGTGTTAATGCCTGAGATATTAAATTCATTGAAGCCTGGAGACCTTGAATGGCTTCCCATAGCGTTAAGTAATTAATACACTTTCAAAACATTCTGAGCCAGAACTGGCAGATGATCCATATGGCCCTGTGATAAATCCTTAGAGGATTTGTAATGAATAATTGGTTTTTAATGACTTGGCACAGTAAATATAAATGTGTTTTCCTTGTTATTTAGTCATATCTTTATATGGAAATTTCAAAATAAAAAGACGTATCCAAGGAATTTCCCAGAGGGCTTGTAGAATGAAATTCTTTCCTCACAGCCTCTGTAGCGGGAGTCCGATTTTGATCTCCTAATATGAATCAAAAGAGGACGGTTCTGCCCAAATTCTTAACATGATTTATGTGGTGCATACCAGATATGTGTAGCACTATTTAGATGCATAATGGACATTCCCTATTATTTAGTGCTTAATCTAATCGAGATCACCAGGACACACAATGAAAAACAAGCAGCTTTGCACTAAAAGCAAAGCATGATGGAAGGCTTAAGGTAAGTGGTTATAGGTAAAATACAATTGAGGATTTTGATTATCAGATGTGTTGTTGAAGCTGTAACATTTACGAATTTGGATTATATATATATTACTTATCATTCTGTGCCTTTCTACACTAAAGAATAGCCTATGTGCCACAGTCTGTCTATTTTAATTTAAAAGAAATTATTCTCCGTGGACAAGCAAGAATGAAGTCCTCACATATGGATGACATCATTCGACTGAGCCTGTGTAGAAATACTCACCTGCTGCTGCAGCACCATTTTAGACAGTCCTTGTTTTTCCATGGAGCCTAACAGACGCGATTCATGTTGTCTCCATCACTCTGATAAAGGTTTACTCTCTCCAGGGATCCTGCCACCTTCTATTTCTTTTTTTTTTTTGCCTGCTGTCATAGCCGGTCTTCTTTTTTCAATTTTTGGTCATTTTAAGTTTCCTTTTCTGCAGCACTCCTTATGTGCCAGTGCTCCAGCTGTGGTTCTTGTTTTCAATATCGAGCCATTTAATTTCATCACAGCTATTTTTCTGGACAATAGGTCCCCAAAACCAGCCAATGGGTTTAAAAAGTGTTCCTGGTGCTCAAGGACCATATCTGCCATGGATACCCACAATTGATGTCTTCAGTGCCTGGGATCAGCCCTCTTCTTGTAATTTGTGTTTTGCAGATGACAAAAAGAGGAATCAAGGGTCGATAGAAATGTTGCAAATCACTTTTTTGGCACGCACCAGACCAATCCATCAACGGAGGCATCAACAGCACCGGTCTCAATGGCTTCCAGGGCTGCATTGGATTCTGCCAGTGCATCAACATCTAGGTGTTCTCGAGCTCACTCTGAGCCAAGCACCTGTAGTACCCCGGAGCATTGACATAGATCGATCTCCACCTGAGGATGAGGAAGGATTCAGTTTCATCTTTGATACCGCAGGTGCACTGACATCAAAGCCTCTCAAGGTGGTATGTCAAGAATGATGAGAGTCCGCAAGAGCGCCCCACCAAGATGCCCCAAAAGGAGGAGAGCTCATCGTCCAAGACATCGGAGGGGCAGCGATGGCCTACTGAGAGCCAAGACCAAACTGCTGATAACCCTACGTGGATTCCAGGATTCCAGGGTACATTGGTCAAAGTTGCTGAGGCCCTGCAGCCTTCGGAGTCGGCAGCCATGGAAAAGCACCTTTTGCAGGCTCTCGAGGAAAGGATTGCAGTGCTCTTGGCCATGCAGTAGGCTGGGGTCCCAACATCTGCTGCATTGACATCGGCACCCGTACAACCGATCCTTGAGATGCACGCTTTGCCTGTGGGAGAGGCATCAATATTGAAGGGCATCGGTGCCTACCCAGCCAATACCCTCCTCTAGGGTTTCGGGGTCCGATGCACCCTCGAAGTCTAGGCAAGCATTGGTGCATCATTGCTGCAGCAGGAGCTCCCGATCTCTACAGGTCAGGAGAGAGATTCAGGCAGACTCAGAAGTACTTTGATTTTCTCTCTGAGTCTGATTCAGAAGACTTGTCAGAGGATAGGTCTCCGGAGCTCCCATCAGATCCTTCTCCTCCTCATGAGTGGCACAAGTTCCCTCCTGAGGATATAACCTTCCAGGATTTTGGCAGTTATATGGCCAAAGCCATACCATTTTCTTTGGAGACTGAAGATGAGCCCAGGGCAGAAGAATTTGAGATCCTTTAGTACTCCTCGTCCCCTAAGTGGTGACAGAGCCCGTGCACCGCATCCTTCAGAGAGTACAGATTAGAATGTGGGAGAAACCCCTTGCTTTGTCTCCAGTCAGTAGAAGACCTGACTCCATGTATAGAGTTCAGAAGGCTCCTGGATTCGAGAAGCCCCAGCTTCCGCACCATTCATTGGTGATCAAATCCGCCCTTAAGAAATCCAAGATTCATTCCTCGGCATTCCTGGGGAGGGAGGCTCGGACATTAGACTCTTTGGGGAGAAGGTATTTTCAGTGTTACATTTTCTTAGCCTGCATGGCCCCTTACCAGCTCTACATGGCATATTTTTGAAGAACATTGTGTGACCTTGCTGATCTGTCCCAGTATCTCCTCCAGAGAATATGGAACAGTATCATTCCCTAGTAGCTCACAGTAAGGACTGCTCGAAGTTCATGGTATGTGACCTATGATACCTTCGAAATGGCATTGAGAGCTTCTGCCTTGGATATTAGCACCTAGAGACTCGCCTGACTCCAGTCATCAGACCTGAAACAATCAGTGCAGGACAAGCTACAGGTCGAAGAAAAGGCTGGCTTCCTCGAAAAGTAGCACATTGCTCTTCATAATCTCTTAAGACGCAAGTCCGAACCGGCCTCCTATCGCTGGAGGTACCAATGAGGTGGCCAGAAAAAGATTTACAGTATTCTCCGGGAATAAGCAGGAAGTCAGTCCACACATATGGGTGAGGCATAGGTTTTTTCCTGGGTCCCAAATCTCTGTCCAAGTAGACTCCTTGACCACAAGCATTGCGGGAGAAGCCTTAGAAAGCCCAACCTGCTCCTTAGCCAAAGTCTGGAGTGGTGGGTTTTTTTTTTTAAAATATTTTATTTAGAGGAGTTTTTTCAATATACAGTAAAACATTACAGAACAAGGAAATATGGCATATAAAACGAAACATTAAAGAAAATTTAAGGAAAATTTCTATCCGTGACAGTCCACATATCGGGGAGTTCCTTTAAAGCTTAAACGGAAAAATACATAATAACCAAAGCCAAGGTCATAACAACTTGTAAAACCTTGGCCAACTAATACAGCCTGACAAGCTTCCCTCCTATCACCCCCACCCAAAACGATAAGGAAGGAAAAAAAAATGTTAGAAACATCAAAGTGTCTTTTCCCTAGTTAGGATCCACTTTTCTAAGTCAGATGATGAGCAGAACACATATTTATCATATCCTAAAGTAACACAGCATTTGCAGGGATATCTTAAAAAGAAAGTTGCTCCGAGAGCAATAACCCTAGCCTTTAATACCAAGAAAGCTTTCCTACGTTCTTGAGTACTACGTGATACATCTGGAAAGATTGAAACAAAATCCCCACAGAATTTTACTTCTTTCTTTCTGAAATAGGCTTTAAAGATAATACTCTTATCTTCCTCGGAAGCCAAAGTAGCAAGTAACGTTGCTCTAGAGGAAATATCATCATGTGTGTCCTCTAAAAAAGCAGTTAAATTAAATTTATCCGAAACCGAAAGGGCATCCCCCTCCTCATTCACCGCAGGTGAAACATTTTTCATAGCAAGGTAGTAACATTTAGTAATAATAATAGATTCAGCCTGAGGCAAGAGGAGGATGTCCTTGAGGTATTTCCGAAATAAAATCATAGGGGACAACAGAGAACAAACAGGAAAATTTAATATTCTTAAATTTTTTATACGCGATAAATTTTCCAAATTCTCAAGCTTCTGGTGCAATATTCCACTCTCTTTTAAATGAGCAGCTTGAAATTCAGCACAAGATTTAACTTGAGTGGCCATATTAGTAACCATGGAGCTTAAAGCTCCCACCTGTGAATCTAAAGTTTGAAATTTTGCAACTGTGTCTTTAGTAAACTGACATAAAGAGGGAACAACATCAACTAAAACTTGCTCAGTACGAGATACTACTTTCCAAACATCTAACAATGAAACCGTGGAAACCTGGGGATCTGAAATAGGGACAGAAGGCTCCTTCCAGGACACCACACTGGGGAGCACTTTATCCTTAGAAGAGCAAACAATGCTCTGTAATTCAGAAGATACTTCCAAAAAACCGGGAGGGGGGGGGGAGAGGGGGAGTTCGCTCCACTGAGCTCAAACTTGCTCCGTTAGATAGAGGCGAGGGAAGTTCAGTACCTGAGTTTTTCAATCGTGGGGTAGAAATCACATGTTTGTCGAGAGGCCCCGCCTGAGATGTTTCCTTAGCGGCCCTCTTCTTCTGTTTTCCTCCTGGCATTTCCTCTCAGACAAACCGGCTCCTAAGATGCTCCTAAGGGGCTCACAAGGGGCGTATTCTGCCCCTTTGGACATGCCCCTTAGGAGTAAGCCCCAACAAAACGCCGTATGGCATCAACGAGATTTTTATCGAGGGCAGAGAATGACGACAGCTGAGCTGTCCTGCACACGCCGGGAAATCTCAGCACCGGCTCCCTCAGCCTCCATGGGGTCAGGCAGCAAGATGAAAGAACGCTCCCCCTGGAGTGGGGTTTTGATCGGTCCACTCTACCAGTAACTGCAATGGAGGACCCTCCAATCTGGGGAAGGTTCACTCTTTTTGCCCAAAGATGGCTCCTCATAGTCTCAGATATGTGAATTCTGCAAATCGTCCAAAGCAGTTACGGATTACATCTATTCGGCCTACCTCCAAGTTGCCCCCCAAGTGTGCATCATATTGACCCTCTGCATCAGGAACTGCTTCAGAGAGAAGTCGCACCCTCTTGGCACATCTTGAGATTGAGCTCGTGCCACCAGAACAAAGAGGATGAGGATTTTATTCCAGATATTTCCTGATCCCAAAGAAGTCAGGGGATTCCATCCCATACTAGACCTCAGAAATCTGAACAGATACATTGTCAAGGAAAAGTTCAGAATGATTTCTCTGGGCACCCCACTTCCTTATCTTCAAAAAGGAGATTGGCTATGTTCCCTGGATCTGAAGGATATGAACACCCACATACAAATACATCCCACTCACAGAAAGTATCCTAGATTCGTCCTGGGGGAACAACACTTCCAATACCAAGTGTTGCCCTTTGGTCTAGCCTCAGCATCCCACGTTTTCACGAAATGCCTTGTGGTAGTAACAGCTTGCCTCCAGACGCTGAGAGTGTTTGTCTTCCCCTATCTGGATGATTGGCTGATCAAGAGTACCATTTCACTCTGGAAGGACTTTGAGAATTATCACAGTGGACCATTCAGGTGCTGGAACTACTAGGGTCTGTCATAAATTGCCTAAAATCCAAGCTGGGTTGGGGAGCTCATCTTGATGGCTTTCACACTCAAGGTACTTGGTCCTTCCAAGAAGGTCTCTACCTAATCAATTTCTTGGAGTTAAGTGCCATAACAAACGCTCTGAAAGCTTTCAGGGATCAACTAGCCAAACAAATTGTTCTGATTCAGGTCAGCAATCAAGTCACAATGTTCTACATAAACAAGCAGGGAGAAATGGACTCATACCTCTTGTGTTGGGAAGCAATCAGGTTGTGGACGTTTGCCATCACACATGAGATGGACTTGAGACCACATACCTGCCAGGCGAGCAAAACAATCTGACAAACAGACTGAGTAGAGTCCTCCAAACACACCAATGGACACTGGACAGAAGTTGTGGCCTGCATCTATCAGGAGTGGAGCACCCCCTCGATAGATTTATTTTCCAGTCCGCAGAATGCACAGATGGATTAGTCTGTTCTAGGGTAAGATCACACAGCAGACTAGCCTCGGATGCGTTCCTCCTGCATTGGGGGAGAGTGTCTTCTGTATGCATGTCTTCCAATATCTCTCCTTGCAAAGACACTCCTGAAGCTCAAAACAAATGGAGGCACGATGATTCTTATCGCTCCCTACTAGCCCATACAGCATTTTTTTTCCTTTCCTGCTACAGCTTTCCAGTCAGGAGCCACTCTTGCTGGGCCAGGTGTTGGATCTGATTCTGCAAGAGAATGGAATGATGCTGCATTCCAACATCTAGTCCTTGGCCCTCACATGTGGATGTTTAGAGGCTAGTCTTGTCCAAGCTCAACCTGCCTGCTGGTGTGACCAATGTCCTTTTGGCCTCCAGGAGGGCCTCAATGAGAAAATCTTATTCATGCAAGTGGAGGAGGTTTGCTGTCAGGATGTAGGGCATAGGTTTTCAACCCAGTCCTCGGGGAACCCTAGGCCCGTCAGGTCTTCAGGATTCCCACAATGAATATGCATAAGATAGATTTGCATACAGTGAAGGCAGACCATGCAAATAGTTCTCATGCATATTCATTCTGGGAATTCTGAAAACCTGACTGGCCTAGGGTTCCCGAGGACTGGGTTGAAAACACCTGATGTAGGGCATGGCCTTCACATCATTTGCCTGTCCCACAAAAACTGCTTGAGTATCTTCTATGGCAGTGGTTCTCAACCCAGTCTGTAGGTACCCTCATGCCAGTCAGGTTTTCAGGGTATCCACAATGACTATGCATGAGATAGATTTGCATGCATCTCATGCATAGTCATTGTGGATATCCTGAAAATCTGACTGGCCTGGGGGTACCCAAAGACTGGGTTGAGAACCACTCTTCTACAGGATCCAGACAATTGAGTGAATGAGACAAAACATCACAACTGGGTGAACACGGCAATTGGTTGAATGCAGCGACCTCAGTGGTGACAGAAGGGCCTTTACTTGGAGCCCCGCCCTACCCCTAACTCCACCCAAGCCCCGCCCCTAACTGCCCTGAGGTGGGAAGGCTCTGCATCCGCTTGGCTTTTATAAATGAAGATCACTCCGACACCCAATGGTGGAGCGAGGTGTCGGATCGGGCTCGGACTTAGAGCAGAGGATAAGTGGAGGCGGGCGGAACAGGACGGGAGCTCCGGTGCACGCTGGCAGTGGAGTGAGCAAAGGAGGCGGGAGCACAAAACGCCAGACAGCAGAGGTAGCCCACCGAAGCAACTGAGCGAGGGCCGTGTGGGTCCAGGACGTGCAGCCACATGGCAGAGGTCTAAGAGGAACGCAACAGATGTGCAGGAGGCAGAAGGAGACAGTAAGTGTTAACATCGGAGGGGAAAGTGTGCCTCAGTGGAATAAAACATAGCCCAGCTGAACAACTCAAAAGTGCAAGGTCCCCCAGCCAGGCTCATATGGATAGAAATACTATATTTTCCTTCTGCATTTGTATTTTCAACAGCCTGGTTTCTGTTTTCATTGTGTTGAATATTATACTTTGGTAGAGTACTGTAATTGTGTGGGTATGCTGGACGGTATTTTGTATTTCCTTTTGAAAAGAAGGTGATATGTGCGAAGGTAACTATATGCTGTTTGTCATTGGTACAATAGAATATTGCAATAGATTGGGGAGTATGTGTGTAAACACCAATTGGAGGTTTCCTGAATGAGAGAGCAGATTCTTATAGTGAGGAAAGCCTTAGGGCGCATTAACCAAAAAGAAGATTTCGATAGGAGGGAGGAGTTAAGAAAGATATATTTAAAGGGACGCAAGCTCTATTCCGCATGCGCGGCGTCCAAGGACCGTTAGAAATATCTTAATGAATATATGTCGGCTATGAAGACGTGGGCAGCATCAACGTGTCAGGTACTCCATTTGAACATTTCCTGCGTTGAGTGGTTCACAGAAGTTTTAAAACTAGATTTAAGGTGGTAAAAAAGAATTGTTTTAGTTGAGGTTGGGTTTAGATAAGTGAAGTATGTTTGTTATTTATTATAATAGGATTTATGGTCCCCTGAAGAACCTGAACAGTGAAACGCGGGGGCGCTTTCAGTACAGCGTTGGGACATCAAGATATAATCAGAATCATGCAACTTTTATTGAAAAATCCATCAAATACAAGTTAAGTGAACAAATACAGTTTTGACATTTTCTATTAGTTGCTGTATGACACAATCGATAAAGGGAATATTTTTGCATATAACAGGGTCATTGATGCAAAACAGGCACAATATTGGGCTTACACAATACCCAAGATATTATGCCACTGTGAAGTCTGAGACCCGAAAAAATATAAGCAAAATCCCTTATATTAAATCGCAACTCAAAAATACTAGAGTGTAGGAATATTTTCCGGTGATTGGTACAAGTTGGCCTAATTAACACAGACTTACTGCTACTTCTGAGCATTTGTATAGTGCTACAAGACGTATGCAGCACTGCACAGACATGTAAGAGACAGTCCCTGCTCATCAGAGCTTACAATTAGTTTTTATGGAGGTCTGTTGGTATGGATGTATAGTTCTGTTGGTCTTTGCTGGATGCCCTCAATCAGTGGTGCTCCTGGATTGCCCCGCTGTTTGGCCTGCGCCTAAGTGCCAACCAAAGGGCCCTCTAGCGAGGCTCTCAGGCACAGGCCCACCTTCTGGCATGGCTTTCTGTATTGCTGTGGTGCAGTGGGCCGGATCAGGCCTTGTGGAGGTGATCGGGGAGGGGTTGCTCTTACCATACACCTCCTATTAAAAACATGCTGGGTTTTTCGGTGGAAACGTCTACTGGGGAGGGCATTTCTGTCCATCTGTTTATATGACTGTATGCAAGAAAGGCCGGTGTGTGACTACATACGTTTACTAGAGTGGCTGTGCATGCATCCTTGTGTTTCTGGTGGCTTGGTTTTGGGAGTGGGGAAGCACAGCAGTCAATGGAGAATTGGTTGGTTTGGTGTGCTTTGGGTCCTATCCGGGGGTCATGAATAATAAAAATGCTAATGGTCACAGGAAGGGTGGGCTGATTTTCTGCACAGAGTCTGGGAGAAAGTCAGTGGAATAAGTGGGTTTCTTGGTAGGGGTGAATAGGGTTGCTGAGAAAGGGTAGAAATGTAAGAGGAATGGGATAAAGTGTGAGGAGGCTATTGCAGGCTGAGAAAAACAACTGGTAGAAAAAGCAAGAACTGGAGGCATTGAAGTAGAAGAGTTCAAAAGCAGCACAGCACATTATGTATTTCATATTATATAATTTTTTTTAACATATATTTATATGTGTTTTTTATATAGCCGAAATGCGTAAGTTAGCACCTGTGACCTCATCTGCCTTTGCTTTGTGTGTAATATTATATAACACCAGCGATTCCATTGAAAATGAATGACAGAGAGAAGAATACCAAGAAAAGAAAATATTGCGATGACTTTTTAAGGTATGGTTTCACCTCCATATTTTCAGCAGGGATTGAGAAACCACAGTGCGTTATTTGTAACGAAGTTCTATCAGCGGAATCCATGAAGCCAAACAAACTGAAACAGCATTTTGACAGTAAGCATCCCACCTTTGTAGGCAAGGATATTCAGTATTTTAAGAACAAAGCTGATGGAATCAAGAAAAGCAGACTTGATATTGGTGGAAAGCTCCACCAGCAAAACATCCTGCTGCTGAAGCTTCATTTATGGTGGCTCTCAGAATTGCCAAAGCCAAGAAAGCTCACACCATTGCCAAGGAATTGCTGTTACCAGCAACAAAAGATATTGTTCGAGTCATGCTTGGAGATGAATTTGTATGGAAATTGAGTCCAATTTCCTTGTCTAACGACACCATCGGTAGACGAATAGAAGATATGTCTGCTGATATCCTTGACCAGCATGTAGATAGTCCAAAAAACTGCCAGCATGGTTTAAAGGTGAGGTCAGAGAGGCTGTTGCTGCCAAAAAAGCATCCTTCAGGAAATGGAAAAAAGAGTCAAACGAAGAAAACTGGAAACAGCACAAGCACTGGCAAGTTAAATGCAAAGCATTGATAAGGCACGCAAAGCGAGAATTTGAGAAGGAACTTGCTACGGAAGCAAAAACACGAAATAAAGACTTTTTCAAGTACATTCGTAGCAAAAGGCCTGTGAGAGAGTCCGTTGGGCCATTAGATGATAGAGGGGTAAAAGGGGCAGTAAGAGGAGACAAGGCTATAGCAGAGAGACTGAATGAATTCTTTGCTTCATTCTTTACTGAGGAAGATGTAGGGATGTTACCCAAGACTGAAGTGGTATTTAAAGGTGATACTGCAGAGGAATTGAGAGAAATATCGCTACACCGGGAAGATATATTACAACTAGTTGATAAACTGAATAGTAGCAAATCACCTGGACCGGATGGTATACATCCAAGAGTGTTGAAAGAACTGAAATATGAGATTGCGGACCTGCTATTGGTAATCTGTGAACTTTCATTAAAATCATCTGTAATACCTGAAGATTGGAGAGTCGCCAACGTAACACCAATCTTTAAAAAGGGTTCCAGGGGTGACCCGGGAAATTACAGACCGGTGAGTCTGACGTCAGTACCGGGGAAAATGGTAGAAACCATCATAAAGAACAAAATTACACAGCATGTAGATAGTCATGGCCTAATGGGAGACAGCCAACATGGCTTTAGACAAGGAAGATCTTGTTTTACTAATCTGATATGTTTTTTTGAAGTTGTGCATAAACAGGTAGACAAAGGAGTCGGTTGATATAGTGTATCTGGACTTTCAGAAAGCTTTTGATAAGGTCCCTCATCAGAGACTTTTGGCGAAACTAAAAAGTCATGTGATAGGAGGCAGTGTACTATTGTGGATCGGGAACTGGTTAAAAGATAGAAAGCAGAGGGTAGGGCTAAATGGCCAATATTCCCAATGGAAAAAGGTGAATAGTGGAGTACCCCAGGGATCTGTACTGGGTCTGCTACTTTTTGACATATTCATAAATGACCTGGAAAAGGGAATAACGAGTGAGGTTATCAAATTTGCAGATGATACAAAACTGTTTAAAGTTGTTAAAACCCAAGAGGATTGTGGAAAACTGCAGGAGGATCTGGATAAATTGGAAGACTGGGCATCCAAATGGCAGATGAAATTTAATGTGGACAAGTGCAAAGTTATGCACCTAGGAAAAAACAACCCACACTATAGTTACACAATGCAAGGTTCCACATTGGGAACTACCACCCAGGAAAAAGATTTAGGAGTCATCGTGGATAACATGTTAAAACCCTCTGCCCAGTGTGCAGCGGCAGCCAAGAAAGCAAATAGAATGCTAGATATCATAAAGAAAGGGATGGAAAATAAAACAAAGGATTTTATAATGCCTCTGTATCGTTCCATGGTACCCCCGCACCTTGAATATTGTGTGCAGTTCTGGTCACCGTATCTTAAAAAGGACATAGCATTATTAGAAAAAGTACAGAGAAGAGCCACCAAAATGGTGAAGGGGATGGAAGGCTACTCCTATGAAGAGAGGCTACAAAGGTTGGGGCTCTTCAACCTGGAAAAGAGACGGCTGAGGGGAGATATAGAGGTCTATAAATTAATGAATGGAGTGGAGCAGGTAAACGTGGTCAATTGTTTACGCTATCAGAATATAGAAAGACTAGGGGACATGCAATGAAGCTACAGGGTAAACTATTTAAGACAAATAAGAGAAAATATTTTTTCACTCAACGTGTAATCAAACTCTGGAATTTGTTACCGGAGGATGTGGTAAGGGCTGTTAGTGTAGCTGGGTTTAAAAAGGTTTGGACAAGTTCCTGGAGGAAAGGTCCATAAACCACTATTAAAAAGGGACCCAGGATAATCAGTGCTTGACCCAGTACAAGCATTGTGGAACCTGTGTCTTTTGGGGATACTGCTAGGTACGTATGACCTAGATTGGCCACTGTTGGAAACAGGATACTGGGCTTGATGGACCTCGGTCTGACCCAGTATGGCTTATCTTATGTTCTTACCAAGTAATCCAGGAAATGAAATCTGCTCCACTTGGACTATTTAGCATCCAGCTTGATGAATCCACAGATGTTTCAAACTATTCTCAGTTACTGGTTTACGTGAGATATATTAATGATGGCGAGTTTAAAGATGAGTTCCTTTTTTGCAAGCCACTTGAAACGACAACAACTGCTCGTCATGTGTTTGAAATATTTTGTTCATTTCTGCAAAAACACGATATCCCCATCGACAAGGCTTATGGTGTTTGCACAGATGGAGCTCCAGCTATGCTAGGATGTCGGTTGGGATTTCAACGTTTGGTGTTCAATGAGTCACCGAAAGCCATCGGAACTCACTGTATGATTCATAGACAAGTTTTAGCAACGAAGACGCTGCTACAAGAGCTGCAAGAAGCTATGATAAATGTAGTTTGTGCCATTAATTTCATAAAAGCAAGTGCTTTAAACACTCGACTGTTTACGAAACTTTGTAATGATTTGGATGCATCCAATAATGTTTTTACTACACATTGAGGTGAGATGGTTATCAAAAGGAAAGGTTTTAAAGCACGTCTTTGATCTTCGCGATGAATTAAAAAATGTTTTTTAAGCCAAAAGCAAAACCACAATTTGAAGCACTTTTCAGTGACAAAAAGCAGCTGCTGAAAATTGCTTACTTGGTTGACATATTTGCAATATTGGACAAATTAAATTTATCACTGCAAGGACGAAATGCAACATGCCTAGATTTGTCCGAAAAGATCCAAGCGTTTCAAATGAAACTTCAGCTTTGGCAGAAAAAGTTAGCTGAAAATAGAACGTACATGTTGCTCAACTTATCCACTTTCTTTGAAGAAAACGAGATTGAACTTGACACAAGAAATGGAATTATAATTTCTGTCAAACAGCACTTAAAAATGCTGGAAGAAGAAATATCAGCGTATTTTCCAAATTTACCTGGCACACCATTTGCACTTGCCAGAAGTCCATTCACAGTTAAAGTTGAGGATGTTCCTGAGATTGCACAAGAAGAGTTCATTGAACTCATTACCAGCGATGCAGCGAAAAATGATTTTTCTTCAATGTCAGTAATTAAATTCTGGATCAAGTATTTTCAGTTGTATCCTGGACTGTCTGAGATTGTGTTGCGTCTACTTCTTCCGTTTCCAACAACATATCTGTGTGAAACCGGCTTCTCAAGCTTGTTGCTTATCAAGAGTAAATACTGAAATAGACTTGCTGCAGAAGATGATCTTCGTTGTGCTCTCGCAAAGACTGAGCCGAGAATTTCACATCTGGCAAGAAGGAAGCAAGCACAACCTTCACACTGATAGCCTATGCCTACTTTTTAGGTTTGACAATTGTCAGACGGCTGCCTAGGGTAAGAACTTACACAATCTTGACGATGCATATATTCATATGATTCTTGTAAGGTATTGTGGGTATTGTAGTTCATTCACTCCCAAACACAGCTGATGACAATAATTTGAGTTGTGAAACCAAGTGGTAAGATCAATAAAATACTTCTTTTATTGATGGGGTTTAATTTACCCAGCACATGTATGCTTGATAGCACTATAAATGAGGTTACTTGCTTGCAGTGTTTAAAATGGATAACAAAAATCACAAAATAAACCAGAAAACAACCTTCAGCTTGTCAGGCAATTAGCTAATGTTTTCTTAGCAAATAATTACCAAATACAAAGGCACAAAGTAAAGAATAAACTTTGCTGGTTAGGTTAACTTCTGCTTATTTTCCACGCCGATCTCAGCAGTGATTCTCCCTTGCTCACACACACAATCAGGTGCAGCCCTAATTACTATCAATGGACCAGCTGAAAGCCTTTAGCTGGCTGGCTGCTACTGTGTGAACCCAAATCCTGCTTTAAGAGCTGTTTGCAGTGGAAATAAGGAACAAAGTTAGGTTTCTTTGTGATGGCTGATGTGTTTGCTCACGGAACTAGCAATAGCATTTAGATAAAGAACAGTCCATGTAAATAGTTTCATCTGCTGTATTTCCCCCTGCATCAACAATCATAGGGTCAATATCATACATTGGCACAGATGAGTCTTTCATTAAGGCACTATCATGAGAATGCTTATTCCCTTGCTGCCATTCTCTATTATAGATAGGGTCTGGATCAGTGTTCATACCTGAGCCTCTCCTGCTATCATTATTTCTCTCTGTATAGCCTGGCCAATATGTAATCCAATTCTGATGTCCAGCCTTCCAATCTTGATCCCTGGACACTGGATCTTCTCTCACATACCTTCTGGCCTTGGTCTGAAAGTCCCTTCCACATGCAGTCTTCTCTCTTCCAGGTAGCCACTGGTGATTCCTATCTCTGCCACTCCATTCCTCTGGCTGAATCCAGTCCAATGGACTCTGCTGGCTTTTGGAATACCTCCCAGTATGAGTACTGCCTTGGAATCTCCCAGACCTTCCAATGGCCTTTCTTCTCTTCCTTCCAGAGAGTTTCCTTCTCTCTCTATCTGCTTGGCTTGGCTTCTGTTTCTCCAGGTGATACTGGTGCTTGTAGCCGTTGCTGTCTCTGTATCTCTTCCTCCCTCTGTAGCTGTTCTTGAAACTGGGCTGCAGCTTGTAGTAACTGTTATCTGAAGAATAAGCTCTACCCTTATCCTGTTCTAATGTGTGCTGCTCCCTAACACAGCGCAGCTGTCTTGAATCAGGCCCTGCCCTTTGAGATGAGTGCTTAGGGATTACCTCATAGCTCTCTTGATTGCACACAGATTCTCTCACTTCAGCCCCTCTCATGGCTGCTGGAAACCTGGTGCATTCTGGGACTGGTAGTCTTTTATGTGAAAACTCTGTTTTCTTGCTTCTACCAGAACTGACAGGTTGCTTGTTCAGAGTCACATCATCTTTTCTATAGCTCCTACCTGAGCTATGATAAGCTTCCTTATCACACAATGCTAACATTTTTGTCTTTCGTCAGTCTTTTTGAATAAAGCATACTAAAACCGTTGACTACAAAATCATAATAATTTCGAGATCAAATATCGTTACTTAATTATTGTGGTTTAAGTAAATTTTATAAATAAAAACATATTGCAAAGGCCTATAATATATTAATAATTCAACAAATGATTACAGTGACAATGCGTTAACGGTAAAGGAAGAGAGACGCATTTGATTTTATCATTGGGGTCACCACAAGTTGACCAACGGTAAAAGGGGTCACGGCACAAAAAAGGTTGAGAACCACTGTTCTATCTATTGCCTGGCATCAAAAAATAACAAACAGCAAGATTTTCTTTTTTTAATAAAGAATTTCTGCTGGGGATCTTGTTGATCTTGTATGGGACCGTGTTCTACTGGACTCCTAGACTCCGCATTGTGGTCTTAACCACTCTGGTAGAAAAAGATTTGCTGGAAAAGTAAAGCTTAAATAGTGCTATTTTAGTATTGTAGAATAGGGTTTTTTCCATTATGGCTTAAAAAGCTAGAAGATCTGAGCAATTTATCTTAATTTACATCTGAATTTCTTTGCTTGATAGAAGGCAACACAGATCATTGTCAACAATGCTACAACATCTGTTTCAATTGCTGCCGCTGCACAGCTACCTACAGTAGCATCCTTGAGAAGAATGATACAGAGGAGAAGAATTCAGAATGCTCCCAGTCAGCCTCAGAATTTGACTTTGTTGGATATACCAAAGAGTACAAAATTACAAAAAATGGAGATCGTTTTCTAGCTTATGATTTGGTCTTTGACCGAATTTTAATATTTTCCACGGATCAAAATTTACACATTTTTGCAGCAGTCACCCAACTGGTTTGCAGATGGAATATTTAAAGTTTCGCCAAAATTGTTTTATCAACTGTATACCGTGCATGCTTACAACAAGGGCCATTGCAGTCCCCTCATATATGCATTACTTCCAAATAAACGACAAGAAACCTATATCCAATTTTTACGCGTTATCTGAAATACAGCCTAATCTGCATCCAAGATCTCTTTTATGTGATTTTTAAATATCAGCAATCAATGCCTTTGAGCATGTTTATCCAGTTGTGAGTATTCATGGATGTTTGTTTCACATGTCACAGAACATCTACAGGCGTTTGCAGGAAGCTGGACTGCAGGAATGTAATGCAAATGATGCTGAGTTTGCATTGAAAATAAGCAAGCTACCTGCTCTATCATTTATCCCGACTGAAGAAGTCTAAAACAGTTTTGATGAACTGATTGGCCATTTCTCTGGGAACAAGCAGGAAGTCAGTCCTCACATATGGGTGATGTCGGCGCAGACGGAACCATCTCCCGAGCTTTCAAAGAAAGCTTTTGGGAGATGCACCACGCATGTGTGGTCCACTTCCCTCCCAAGAGTGCCATTTTGCCTTTGTCTCCTTTTTCCGCGGAGCCCTTCGGACGCTGTCCAATATTTCCTGGAAAAAGTCTGATTTATTCTCAGTTTTTGTCTGGTTTATGTACCGGTTCCTTCCCGAGCCAGCTTGTCTCAGCGTCGCTCCTCAAGTCTGTTTATTTTTCTTAGTTTTTCATTGAGGTGTCCCTCGACTGGCATTTGCACCCTTTTTCAGCCGAAGGCCTTGGATCCCCGCCGGGAAGCGGGGACCCCCTTTTTCCAATGGCCTCCAGTGACTTCAAAAAGTGTGACCAGTGTGGCCAAATGACACTAATCGACCCACATAACTGCTGCCTTTGATGTCTTGGTCCGGAGCACGATGACTCCGATTGCAAGCTCTGCAGAATCATGATCCAAAGGCCTTAAAGAGCTGCCATCAGCAGCAGGAAAAGTCCAACCTCCGCCTCGGAGTCTATGGTTACACTACGCTTCAGGGCCCCCTCTGATACCTCGGTGCCCTGCAAAGCCAGAGCCTTTTCGGAGACCTGCGGCTGCGGTTCCTCCAAGCGGAAGTCCCCAGAGGTGGAGCATAAGAAGAAAAAAAGACCACTTCAGAGGATGGGTCTGGGAAGAAGGTGAAATCCTACCCCAGGTCCCGCATTCCCAGGTATGGAACCAAGATGCCAGCAGGGAGTCGTTGGCTCCCGCTGACCGGCCTCGGACCTCTGAGGACATCCTTATCAAGGACTCTCCCTCAACAGTACAGATGCTGGGCCTGAAGTCCTCAGTGCTCGTATCGAAGGCTACGGAGCCAACTGGCATAGAGACCACAATGGCAGTCTTAGGGGCTTGTTTACACCAAAATTGGTGTCTCTCTTCCATTTAAATCAGTCAATCTACCTGCCAGTTTTTTTCCTAAACTGCATGCGTCTAGAGCAGAAGCAACTCTGCAGACTCTTGACTGCAAATGTGCCTTGGCTTTCTATCTCCAGAGGACTCGAGATCATTGTAAAACCTCACAGTTGTTTATCTCATTTGACCCCAGTTACCTGTTTCTAAGCATACGCTCTCCAGATGGATAGACTGCATTTCATTTGCCTATGACAAAGCAGGACTCTCCTTGGAAGGGCATGTCACGGCCATCTCGATGGCAAACCTACATTTGGTAACCATTGACAAAATTTGCAAAGCAGCAACTTGGTCTTCTGTTCATACTTTTGCTGCTGTTATTGTATGGACAAGGACTCCCATTGTGATGCCATATTTGGTCAGGCTGTACTCCAGCACCTCGTTCAGATTAGATGCAGCTCCTACCCTCCGTCCCGCACTTTGAAGATACCAGAAATCCATATGGGATTCATGACCTCATCAAGCCTACTCCGAGGCGAACCTCTACTGGTTCTGATGTCACTTCATCTGGCACCTGTGAGCTAGGGAGTCCCATATGTGAAGACTACATTTCTGCTTTTTCCTGGAGACAGCATAGTTGCTCACCTGTAACAGGTGATCTCTGGGAACATCAGGAATTTAGTCTTCACAACCTGCCCTCCTCCCCTAGGAGTTTTAGGGTTTCATTTACTCACGTTCTCAGCTACAAACTCAACTGAAGAGAGGGAGTTGAGAAGGCAGGAAAGCATTCGCGCAGGTGCAGTAGAGTGCTCCCAAAAGCTTTCCTATTGGACCAACATAATCCATATGTGATGGACTAAATTCCTGCTGTTCCTGGAGATCACCTGTTACAGATGAGTAACTGTGCTTTCCATGCTCTAGGACGGTGACTCAAAACCCCATAGGTGAATCCACCCAGACATTGGCTTCCTCCCTCAACCAGCTCATCCTGGTTATCAAGAGGAGCTCGGAAGCACTTCTGGCATCCTTACTACCAATGGTATTGACGGCTCCAGTGGTGCAAGCGTAATCATCTGGCCTAAGGCTGATATCTCCAGCACTGATGCCAGTCCTCGAACCAGTATTGGGGGTTTTTCTCCCTCCGATGCCTCCTTTGGAATCGACTGTCATTGGTGGTACCCAACAGGCTCCCATTGCTGCCCTGACTGAACATCGGTATTGACATCAGGCCTTGACATCGGCGAGGGACCGTCGATACTTAACTTTCTGTCAGAATCTGACTCTACCTTCTCTGATTTCAATGATGCATCCGATGTCTCCAGGGCAACCTAGGAAGGCAATCACTCACCTCCTCATGAGCGGCATCTGTCCCTGCAGGAGGACATGTCTTTTCAAGTCTTTATCCGAGACATGGCAGTGGGCCTGCAGATTACTGTGACTTCCGAGACGGAACCGAGGGCAGAGGAATTGGAAATCCTCCAATACCCCACGGTGCCCCTGCCATGTTACCGGTGTATCAGATCCTCCAGGATCTCATGCTACATATGTGGAAGGCCGCACTAACTTCCGCCTATTAGCAAGTGACTCAATATCATGTACTGAGTTCCACCATACCCTGGCTTTCAAAAGCCTCAACTACCACACCATTCCATTGTAGTGGAATCAGTGATGCATCGCATCAAGAGTTCTAAGAATCATTCATCCATGCCTCCCGGCAAGGACTCCAGAAAATGCTTTTGTGTGTCGTTGCTGTCAGGCATGCATAGTCACTTCTAGGATTACTTCTTACATTCTCTACATGGGCATGTATCTCAAGGATATCTCCGGGGATATAAAGAACCTTGCCTCCTATCCTTCCTAATGACAAACATGATGCATTACAGGCCTTAATCAGACAGAATCAGAATGCATCCAAGTTCCCTACTAGAGCATCTTTCAATGCTTGGAGTCATCCAGCACAGTTTCAGCAGTCTGCATCGGTGCTTAGAGAATGGCCTGGCTCCAGGTTCTGACCTTGAACAGTGAGTTCAAGATAAATTAGCCAATATCCCCTGCTCTGGGGAGAACCTCTTTGGAAAGGGTTGGAGAGAGAAGGCCGGAGAGATTGAGACAGATGATCTTACCCTCAAATGACTCTCCAGAGAGACTTCAGACCCCTCTAGGAGAAAGACTAATCCAAAGAAGTCTTTCTATCCAAAAAAGAAGAGATGATATTCTCCTTATGCACCTGCAGCTGCTTACCAACCTTAGCAGCAACACCAGAGACAACAGGGCCCTCGCCAGCCCAAAATGCCTGACGCTTAAACCACAACCAGCTGCACAGCCACAGCCAGCACCTGATTTTTTTCTTCTTCCTAGAGAGCATAGCTACTCTACCTCTGCAGGGGCCCCAACCCTTTCACATAGTAAGCAGACTCTGTTCCTATGTCCACAGATGGCACCTCATCACATCAGAGCAATGGAATCTCAACATCGTCCAAAGGGGCTATCTACTTCACTTCGAAAGCATACCCCCCACCACCTCCACAAGGGATTATCATGCAAGCCTCTTGCAGGCCAATCTCCTATCAGTAGAGGTGGCCACCCTGTTAGCTCAGGGGGCAGTAGAAAGAGTTCCTCCCACCCACAAGGGCAGGGGCTTCTACTCTCCTTATCCCAAAGAAGACAGGAGGGTTCAGGCCCATTCTAGATCTGAGGGATCTCAACATATTCCTCGTTTGAGAAAAATTCAAAATGATATCCCTGGATACATTCCACCATACTTTCAGAGAAACAATTTGTTCTGTTCTCTAGACTTCAAGGAGATATACACACACTTGCTGATCCATCCTCAGCACAGACAGTATCTACATTTTTGGTTCCAGCAAACCCACTACCAATATCGGGTGCTCCCCTTCGGGTTAGCCTCAGCACCCCGAGTGTTCACAAAATGCATGGCAGTGGTTTCTGCCTACCTGTGTACTTTAGGGATCTTTGTCTTCGCCTACTTAGAAGAGGTAAAGCTATTTCATCCTCGCATCATCCCTCTGCTCCAAAATCTGGGATTTGAGTTAAACTTTCCCAAATCGCACCTGGTGCCATCCCAGATTCTCAAATTAATCTGGGAACTTCTGGACACTTGTCAGGCCTGAGCTTTCCTTCCACAGGATCACTCTTATCGAGCTGGCCCATACTATAAGGGGTCAAAGTGCCATGACAGCTCGAGAGATGCTCCACCTTCTTGGACACATGGCCTTCACAGTCCATGTCATCCCCTATGCTCGCCTACACATACGGCAAGCCCAATGGATGTTTTCTTCTCAGTGGACCCAAGCGACCGTGCATCTCTGACAAGATTTGCATAATTCCTCCTCTTATCAACTCCCTTCTGTAGTGTTGCTCCCCTCAAAACCTACTCGGAGGGTCAACTTTTCAGATGCCTCCACCTCAATGCACCCTGACAACGGATGCTTCCACACTAGAGTGGGGAGCACATCTTGACAGTTTCACTACACAGGGGCAGTGGACACAACAGGAATCTCAGTTGCAGATCAACCTCCTGGAGCTTTGTGCTCTCACAAATGCCCTTCAGGTTTTCCAACCCCAACTTTTGAGTGAACAGGTCTTAGTCCGAACGGACAGCCAGGTGGCCATGTTCTGCGTGAACAAGTAGAGGGGAATGGGTTCTTATCCCCTCTGCTAAGAAGCCCTTCATCTCTGGTTCTTCTCCATTGCACACTGCATCCATCTCAAGGCAGTGTATCTCCCAGGCAAACTCAATCTGCTTGTGGACAGACTCAGCCGTGTTCTGCATCCACACAAGCGGACTTTGAATCGGGAAATGGCATCTTGGAACTTCCACATGTGGGAGACCCCCAGGATAGATCTTTTCACCACCCAGGAAAATGCAGAACCTCCGCTGTTTTGCTCAAGACTTCCCTCCTGGCACAGCCAGGCAGCGGATACTTTCCTTCTCCATTGGGGAAAGGGACTACTTTATGCATTTCCGCCCACCCCCTTAATACCCAAAATCTTGTTGAAGCTGCAGGCCAATTTGGGCTCCATGATTCTTATATCCCCTTACTTGGCCCTTTTAGCCATGGTTTTATCTGCTGTTTCACCTAGCACAGATTCCATCTCTCAGTCTGGGACATGCGCCCAATCTCCTCTTACAGGATCATGGGATGCTTTTCCATCCCAATCCACAAGCCCTCTGTCTCACAGCTTGGCTGCTAAAAGCATAATCTTTGCTAACCTCGACCTTTCTCAACAGGTCAAGGATATCCTACCTGCATCACGCAAGCCGTCTACTAGACGTTCCTGTGCCTTTAAATGATGGTTTACCCTCTGGTGTACCCTGAAACATATTGACCACTCTGCTTGTCCGGTGGAATTTCTTTTACAATATCTCCTCCACTTGTCCTCGGCAGGCCTCAAGACTAACTCAGTCAGAGTTCATCTTAGTTCCATCTCAGCCTATCACTGGTTGGTGGACAGGCATCCTATTTCTTCACATCCCTTGGTGCAACGATTCATATGGGATCTCCTACTATCCAAGCCACCGATCAAACCAGTAACAGTTGCCTGGGATCTCAATGTGGTCCTAGCGCAACTTCTGAAACCTCCTTTCGAGCCTTTAGCAACTGCTTCTTTAAAATTCCTCTCATAGAAGGTAATATTCCTCGTCGCCCTCACCTCGGCTCATCGCATCAGCGAACTGCAGACATAAGAACATAAGATATGCCATACTGGGTCAGACCAAGGTCCATCAAGCCCAGTATTCTGTTTCCAACAGTGGCCAATCTAGGTCATATGTACCTAGCAGTTTCCCCAAGAGACACAAGTTCCACAATGCTTGTACTGGGTCAAGCATTGATATCTTCGGTCACTTCTTAATTATGGTTTATGGACCTTTCCTCCAGGAACTTGTCCAAACCTTTTTTAAACCCAGCTACACTAACAGCCTTTACTACATCCTCCGGTAACAAATTCCAGAGTTTGATTACACGTTGAGTGAAAAAATATTTTCTTTTATTAGTCTTAAATAGTTTACCCTGTAGCTTCATTGCATGTCCCCTAGTCTTTCTATATTCTGATAAGGTAAACAATCGATCTACGTTTACCCGTTCCACTCCGTTCATTAATTTATAGACTTCTATCATATCTCCCCTCAGCCGTCTCTTTTCCAGGTTAAAGAGCCCTAACCTTTTTAGCCTTTCTTCATAGGAGTATCCTTCCATCCCCTTTACCATTTTGGTGGCTCTTCTCTGTACCTTTTCTAAAATCGCTAAATCCTTTTTAAGATACGGTGACCAGAATTGCACACAATATTCAAGGTGCGGTCTCACCATGGAACGATATAGAGGCATTATAATATCTTTTGTTTTATTTTCCATTCCTTTCCTTATCATACCTAGCATTCTATTTGCTCTCTTGGCTGCCGCTGCACACTGGGCCGAGGGTTTTAACATGGTATCCACAATGACGCCTAAATCTTTTTCCTGGGTAGTGGTTCCTAATGTGGAACCTTGCATCGTGTAACCATAGTTTGGGTTGTTCTTCCCTAGGTGCATAACCTTGCACTTGTCCACATTAAATTTCATCTGCCATTTTGATGCCCAGTATTCCAATTTATCAAGATCCTCTTGCAATTTTTCACAATCCTCTTGGCTTTGGTGTCGGATCCTCCATACACCCGGTTTCACCATGATAAGCTGGTTCTTCGTACATATCCACATTTTCTACTGAAGGTGGTCTGTCTTCCATCTCAACCAATCGGTCATGCTACCGGTCTTCTTCCCCAGACCACATGCTTCTAGGGCTGACACAGGGCTCCACACTTTGGACTGCAAGCATGCCCTGGCTTTCTACTTGGATAGAACCAAGAATCACAGGAAATCCTCTAAATTATTCCCTTTGGTCCAAGTCACCTTGAATTTCCAGTATCGAAGCGCACCCTATCCAACTGGATTGTGGACTGCATCTCTTGCCTACGCTCAAGTGGGACTCTCCCTAGAAGGTCAAAGTAAAGCTCACAACGTGAGAGCCATGGCAGCCTTAGTTGCCAACCTTTGTTGTGTCTCTATTGACTAAACCTGTTGAACAACTTCCTGATCCTCCATTCATACCTTCGCTGCACAGTACTGCCTAGACAGGGACAACCATCAGGATGCTGTCTTTGGTCAGGCTGTCCTCCACACCTTTTTGGGACTTAACTGCAACTCCTACCCTCCTTCCTGGATTTTTTCTGGCACTAGACTCTCATGTCAATGGTCTGCCAACTGCAATCGAATCAAATGGGGCTACTTTGTATCCACACCTTCTCGGCTCTATCCTTTAGCCTCGGGGATACCACTGTGACCAACTCCAAATCTGGTACCTCGGAGGTGGTGAGTCCCATATGTAAAGACTGCATTCCTGCTTGTTTCTGGAGATAGTGTTGTTACTCCCTGTAACAGGTGATCTCTGGGAACAGCAAGAAACGGTCTTCACATCCCGCCTTCCTCTCGGATATTCTTTTTTCCTCTATCTCTCAGCTACAAACTCAACTGAGGAGAGGACTTGGGAGGCTAGATGCGCGGACGCAGTGTATTGCTCCCAAAAGCTTTCCAATTGGACGCTTGGGGGCGTTCCCTCGGCTCCGTTGGTACCGACGATATCCATATGTGAAGACTGATTCTTGCTGTTCCTGGAGATCACCCGTTACAGGTGAGTAATAACGCTTTCTTGCACTTTGTTTTTGGGATAGCATATCATTTGTTGCAAGATGTAAATAATTTGAGTAACATTTTTGTTTCTACAAGTGGTATAAAATTATCCCTAAAATGTCTGTTATCAGCAAGGGCTTGTATAGAAGAAGACATGATTTGTTTTGTCGTCTTGCTATATTTTGAGATTCTAAGATCATCAGAATCAACGGAATATGAGAAATTGGGTGCACGTGAAGAATCTGTCCTATTTTTGACCTCGTACTTTCCCAGAAGTGATGTAGATCTTTTTTTAATAATTGTGCATTCTCTGTAGACAAGCAGGGTAATGCAGACACTGTTGATGGTGACATCATCCGACAGAGCCTGTGTGCCCAGTGCCCTCCAGCCTATGAAGTTTTTTTTTTTTTTTAAAGTCTGTGTTTGTGTCACGGTTTCTGCTCTTCCCTAAAAGCCACTGCTACTGACTACATTCCTCAGTCTGTTTTGTCTGCAGCTTCCGTGCAGACAAGCCCTCTTTCACGCCCCAACTTCACCTCATATCCACTGTCAAAAGAAAAAGGAAAATCTTTTACCTCAGAATTTTGCTTTGCACCAGTGTCATTTTCAAGCAATTCTAAGTGGCTTGCGCTGAGAGTGGCTGCCGCAACGGTTTACTGATAAATGGCCATGCAATTTCCAGTGAATAACATTGCTGCTGTTTTCTCTCTACCAGGCTTAGTCTCAACACTTTCAGGAGTGGACGTTCAGGAGCCAAATGCAGCCACATACTGGAGCAATTTCTCTTTTTGCAGCATCAGGTTTTGGCAGATCAATTCTCCCCCAACACAGGGACTATTGCTCCATGCCCTCTCCTCAGGCCACATCGGCAGAGCTTCTTCCCACTCAGGCTTAGTCTACCAGTCACTCTTAGAAACATAAAAACATAACAGCAGAAAAAGATCATATGGCCTATCTAATCTGCCCTTCCATATCAACTATTATAGTTCCTTTTGCCTTTAGAGAGCTTCTGTTTTTGTCCCATGCTTTCTTGAATTCAGATCCTTGTCTCTACTACCTCCATGCATCTATTACTCTTTCCATAAAGAAATATTTCCGCGTATTACTCCTGAGTCTATCCCCTTTCACCCTCATCCTATCTCCCCTTGTTGTAGAGCTTACTTCTAATTAAAAGAGGCTCTCCTCCTGTTTGTTTATGCCACGGAGGTATTTAAACGTCTTTATTAAATCCCCTCTATCCTGCATTTCCTCTAAAGCAGTGATTCTCAACCCAATCCTCTGGAACCTCTAGTCCAGTTGGGTTTTCAGGATATCCACAATGAAAATGCATGAGATAGATCTGCACTTCTTCCATTGTATGCAGATCAGAAGTGCATGCAGATCTATCTCATGCATATTCATTGTGGATATCCTGAAAACCTGACTTGCCTGGGGGTCTCAGAGGATTGGGTTGAGAACCACTGCTCTAAAGTATACATATTGAGATCTTTGTCTGTCCCCATATGGTTTATAACAAAGACCAGTGACCATTTTGTTAGTCACCCTCTGCACCGTCTCCATCCTCTTTATATCCTTTTGAAGGTGTGGTCCCCAGAATTGCTCACAGTACTCCAAATGAGGTAGTCCCAGAGACTTATACAGAAGCACTATCACCTCCTTTTTATCTGCTGGCCATTCCTCTCCCTGTGCACCCAAGTATCCTTCTGGCTTTCGCCGTTGCCTTTTTTACCTGTTTAGCCACTTTAAGATAATCAGAAACCATCACGCTCAGGCCCCACTCTGCTTTTGTGAACAGAGGTACTTCATCCCTTATACTGTACCGCTCTCTAAGAGTTTTGCAGCCCAAATGCATGACCCTGCATTTTTTAGCGTTAATTCTCGGCTGCCAAATTCTCGACCATTCTTCAAGCCTAGCTAGATCCCTCCTCATGTTATGTTATCTACTCGTTCCTGGGTGTCTCCTTTATGCAGATTTTGGTATCATCCGTAAAGAAGCAAACCTTAAACAGCAGCCCTTCTGCAATATCACTAACAAAAATGTTAAAAAGAATTGGACCAAGGACAGATCCCTGCGGCATACCACTGGTAACATACTTTTTCTCAGAGTGAGCTCCATTTACCTGTACCCATTGTTGCCTCCCACTCAACCCACTAACCCAGTCAGCCACTTTAGGGTGCTCAATTTATAAGTTGCCTATGCGGAGCGGTGTCAAAGACTTTACGGAAATCTAAGTACACCACATCTAAGGCTCTCCCTCGATCCAACACTCTATTCACCCAGTCAAAGAAATCAATCAGATTGTCTGACAAGACCTTCCTCTTGTAAACCTGGAGGAGTAGCCTAATGGTTAGAGCACTGTCTTGGGAACCAAGAGACCAGGGTTCAATTCCCACTAGCACTCCTTGTGGCCTTGGGCAAGTTATTTAGCCCACTATTGCCTCAGAAAATTCCAAGTTTTCAATGTTCCTTTTTAAAATACATTACCAATAATGAAAATGATAAAGCACTATAAGAAACCTGTTAAATAAATAAAAATAAACCCTTGCTGCCTTGGATCCTGAAAGCCATTGCACTCCAGAAACCTCACTATCCTCCCAATTATTGCAGGCACTAATGGTGAACTGGTCCCCCTACCCCTTCTGCCAGTATAATTTCTATACCCGTTGTCCTATTTCCAACTATGCAGTGATTCTGCTCATCTAGGTAGTCATTCTGTGCCAGAGGATATCCAGCAACTCTCTTCGTTAACAGCTCAGAGTAGCTGGTCCCCAGACCCCTTTGATATGCCTGGGATTCTTACTGGCTGCCAGTCACCCCGGAACGCAACACATCCCCACTATTGGGAATTCGCTCCAGCTGACCCAGTCCTGCCAGATTCTGAACACCCTCCACCTGAACTGGAAAAGTCTACATTTCAGGACATAAGAAGAAAAATGCTCCTACCTGAAGTTTCTACAAAAAATTTCAAAGGCTTTTGCACTCGGCTCCAACCAACTCCTAGGTAGTAAGAAAGTCTTCCAAGCCATTTTGAGTCCTGCAGTGGCCTTAGGGAAGCTACAGTGCTCCCTATCCATCATGTTCTTCAGGAGTTTCAGCTGTCTGTCTGGAAGACACCATTCTCCATTCATCCAACCTCAAGGCAGCTAGAATTTAACTACAAGGTCTCCAGGCTCTGGGGCACGATGAGCCTCAACTACGTTACCAGTTGGTGATCTTGGAGGCAGCTGTTAAACACAAAAACTACTAAAGCACAGATGTATGCACCTCCAGGACCATAGGACCCTGGATGCTAAGGGTAAGAAAGTGTAACAGAGTGCCATGCTCTCCATTAAGATAGTAGCTCATCAACTTCAATCCTGCATCATCACCTTGTGCTCATTCAGCAACTCGAAAGCCAGCAAGACCAGCTGTACCTCAGTCTCTAGGAGTCAAAATATCTTACTGTTCTATGTATAATGCCTATGACACAGCAGCCCAGGCTGCGGCTACAGCCATCAAAGTCTGCCCAATGATCTGGCTCTGGGCCTCTAGCTTTAGAGAGGACTTTCATGATAAGTTTACCAATGAACCTTGCCTAGATGATAATCTCTTTAGGGCTAAGGTCAAAGACATCACCTCACAAATAAAGGATGATTCCTTGACAATTGAAAAACTTTAATTTCTTATCAATAATCAATATACTGCAAGAATCAGCAATCCCATACAAAAGACCTTACCATTTAGCAGTATTTTCTACAGTTTTACTCAAAGACAATTCCATCTATATTCCAGAAACTTGCCTCAGGATGCTGCGCCACAGACTTATGGACATTGTCGGTGACCACATGAACATAAGCAACAAATTGCCCCTTTGAATTAAGTTGGAAAAGTCGATCCCAGTTTTTGACTACCTCCCAGTCGGCAGGAGAATCCAGAGGTTCAAGGAGGTATAGCACTAAATTACCACAGATTGTTGAGTCCTCAACATTGTCAGTTATGGATACAAGATAAATTTCTCCAAAATTCCTCTACACAGAGGACTAGTAGGTCCCTTCAACATCCCACTTAATTGCAAACTTTAACTAGCACAGGACATTGCTTCTCTTATGCACAACCAGGCAATCGAGGTAGTTCAAGCACATCAGTGGCACAAGGATTCCCTTCCAAGCTCTTCTTCATCCCCAAAAAATCAGAATGCCCCAAAAAATCAGGACCTATGCAGCCTCAAGAGTTGAAATTCAAGATTTCTCTTGTCGTGATTCTCCATATCTTGAACAACAATGATTGGCTTGCTTCCCTGAATCACAAGGATGCCTACACCCACATTCCTACGCATCCCAGTCATTTTCTTCAGTTCACATTCATCGATCAGCATTACCAATGTAGAGTCCTTCCCTTCAGACTCTCGTCAGCCCCCAGAGTTTTCACGAAGGGTTTAGCAGGTGTCACTACCCAGCTACATAGAAAGGGGCAGTTATATCTTCACTTATCTGGATGATTGGCTAATATTGGGCACCTCAATTGCAAGTGTTTGCCAGTCCCTTCAAGACACCATTCAATTCCTTGAAAACCTAGGGTTTCTCATCAATCAGGAGAAATCTAGTCTTGTTCCAGTGTAATCTGTTCTTTTTATGGGAGCTCACACCACTACAAACCAAACATGGGCCTTCCTTTCAAGGAACAGAGTGGTCATGCTGCTGTGTCTCAGTGCGTCCCTGACACACGTTTCTTTGACATCTGCCCATGCTGTTCCTCGGACTCCTAAGCTGCATGGCTGCTCCAGTTTATGTCCTGCCATTAGCCAGGCTTCATATGTGACCTCTTTAATGGCATCTAAATAGACACTGGAAACAACACTGTCAGCTTCTCAACAAAAGAATGGCATACGCCTATTCAAAATGATAAAAAGCTGGATGCGTGGAAGCCAAACAGTGATAAAAGAGAAGAACATCAGAACTGCATTGAAGCATCAGCTCTGAACACACAGGCTCCATCGGATGATGTCACCATCAAGTGTGGTTGCATTTTGCCTTTGTCTATGGAGAACCACTGTTACAGGTAAGCAACATCGCTTTCTGCTGAGATTAAAAATTCCTATAGCTTGTATGTGTTAACCTATGTAGAATAGTATTGTTTTAGCATGAAACTTTACAGTGCTTCTTTACTTTGAAGTATAAACATAGGTAATTTTTTTCAGGTAAATAGGATTGTTTTATTTTAGGCAATTGTGATGGTGCTGGAAGCCACTGGAGATGCCACCTTTAAAATGGTGATAAATTTATTGAAGTCATTGTGGAAGTCTGCTGTCATTACTATGGATCAAATGAAAAGAGTAAGTCTGCCATCTGCTGGTTTAAAAATGAAGTACATACATACATTGATAAGTTTCAGCCATCAAAACAGGGATGGCTAGCTCAGGTCCTTGAGAACCATAGATCTGTAATGTTTCCAGGATAGCCAAATTGTAACCATGAACCTGATTTTTAAATAAGATGTATGCAAATTTATCTTCTGAACTTTCAGTATAGAAATCTAAAAACCAGAGCTTTGATTGTAGCACTCAAGGACCAGAGTTTGCCAGTACACTAAAGTTCATAGAGCACTGAGGGTCTGATATTGCAACCTTGCATTGGTGCGGTATACTATAGCTCAGGGCACTGTTTCCTAATGCAAGTATAAAGAAGAAAATGTTTATTTTCATTGCAATAGCCAAATAGTATGCAAATAAGGTGTGTGCAAAAAAAGTGTGCTAACATGGAAGAGCATGTCAGAAGTATGTACACACAGGTATGTGCTAGCAGCAGCTATTGTGCACATACAAGAAATTGTATCTGCACTTGGAATTGCATGTATGCGTGTGTGTATATGTATGTAATATATATATAATGTGTGTGTGTGTGTTATTAGATTATAAGATATGCATGGGCTGGAATATTCTGCACATATTTTCAGGAAAATTTAGCCTTGCATAGGATTTGAATGTAAATACATTTTGAGCATGTGCTGAATGCTGTTTCATGTATAAACGTCAGTATTCTGTGCAGAAAGGTTTTTGTATTGTTTTTTCCCTGTGGACAAGCAGGATAATGTCCTCACATATGGGTGACCTATTGACGAATCTGGAATGCGGGAGCAGCTTTCTCATCTTCTATATTCTAGAAGCTTTTGGAAGCACATCACTTTGCATAGGTGTCACTTTCTGCCTGCCACTGCCCAAGCGGGATTGCCTCAGTCTTCTCTTTTCCTCAGAGCCGAGCAGATGCATCATTCCACAGTCTCAGAGTTTTTATCTGGTAATTTCTAATTTCTTATTGTTCATGCTAGACCAGTGGATTATGACCCCTGCCAGTAGATGGAGCCAAAGGATAAAAGCTCAGAGCCGACTTCACTCTTAATTTTATCATTAAAATATTTAGCAAACTCTTCAGCTATTACTGATTTCTCCAGCACATCCCTGCGCACTATGGAGTAAGGGGCACATTGTGGAAAAACAACTCCATTAGCCTAGAAATAGCTATCTTAAAATCTTGTTGGTAATAAACTGTTTCCTGGCCAATTCCAGCTTAGTCGTGTACTGTTTAAATATATAGATGCAACTTGCATTAGACTAATCTGTATGCAATTTGTGCCACAATTGTTGAGCTCATCACAGCTCCAGTTTTAATTCGCGCAACATCTCATTGTACACCATGGGATGTAATTTGCCTTTGTCAGGGATTTCTTAACCTGATACAGCTGAGTAAATCTAGTCACTTCATTATTCCCTATATCAACTAAATTATTCATTGTCAATCTAAGTGGAGAGTAGTCCGCATACTGTCAATGTGTTTTAAATGATTCAGCCAGAAACATGACCCAAGAGGACGACTTCTTAACGTTGGTCTGAGTTAAAGGGCCTCACTGAAGACTCATCTTAAAATAAACTAAGCAATGATTGATCCAAGGAAAGTCAAGACCTATAACAGAAGTACACTTATCCTATCACCAGTATCTACTGGGCTGAATACTACATTCAGCATATGGCCGGCTGTAAATAAGATAAAGGAAATATGCTGTTTAAAAGCCAATGCCTCCATAGATGAGAGAAAATCATATTGCTATTGTAGGAAAGATTCCATTCATTTACAATTATGTTGAAGTCCCCCATGATCACCACATTATTTAAATCACAATCAAGTATCATCAGCTATTCAATAAATAATTTCAAATCAATTGACAAAACATACGGGAGGATGTAAACCACACACACCCTCAGAAGTCATTATAGGCCAACATAGCATCCAAAAGGTCTTTTGAAAAGGAAGAACAAATGGTCAGATTATATTCCTCATGCATCAATAGTAATACCCCTCCAAAACCCATAAACACTTATTTCGTTAACCTGCATCAAATGGAATTAGCTAAGTCTCCATTATTATGAGTATATCTTGATGCAAAGAGCATGTTAAATCCAGTTACCGAAGGAACCTTATTCTTCACTGACAGGGAGCATGTGCATTCAAGGCAGTGGCCACAATAATAGACTGGACAGGGAGCAACGCTGGTACCAGTTCCCGAAGATTTGCAAATATAACCCCACCCTTAACCTTAGAAGAATGCACAGCAGCCAAGTCCCTACACCTTCCTCACCCATAAATCACAGGAATCTGGTACCCCACCTGAGCAAACATAATTAAAAGTGATATAATGTCAAACAGATAAAAGTTAAATCAACATATCCAAAAAATAGGCTATAAAAATACCCAAGTTTCTATGGCACTTCTGGGGAACACTAAGGGGCATGAGCTGCCCCTTAGGCACGCTCCTTCAAGCAACGCCTGAAGTGTGATGCCTCAAAAGCCCAACTGTCTTTTAAAGGGACTGTGTTGATGTCATTGAAGTGCATCCTGCAGCACCCTGGGTATTGGAATTGCCGTAAATAAAGTGCAGAGTGCAGTTACATTTATTGAAGAAGTAATTACAGATAGATAGTTCCAAATCTCAGCAATGGCACCGAGGAACATGTGTGATGCCTCAAAAGCCCAGCCGCTGTTTAAAATGACCATGCTGATATCATCAAAGCATGTCTAAGCAGCACTCTGAGTATTTGCATTTGGCTATCTTAGCTTTCAACATAGGATATAAAGGAGCTGAAGGCAGCATCAGCCCCTATAAGGGGAGTGAAATCAGCTCTGAGCTTTTTTTTCTCTGGCTCTATCTGTTGAAATGGAAACATAAGCCACTCGTCTGGACTGGTCTGGCAGGACTCAAAGAAAGGAAATTAACTGGTAGGTTTAAATTTCACATTCAGTATTTTGCCAGTATTTTTACCTGTCACTGCTGTCGCCAACTGTTTTCTTGCTTTAACCTCTTTAGTTACGTTTTTTGGTTGTTTTAAGGTTTTATTTTTTATCACGTTGCTATTATAGGCCACACTTAGGCCTCAGGTGCTCTGGTCAAATGAATTTTTCGAGATCAAATCATTTGATTTCACTGCAACTATTTTCCCAGATGGTATGTCCCAGAAACTCCCCAGTGGGTTTAAAAGATGCTCCCAGTGTAAGAAGACCATGTCCATGATGGATATCCATATTGGTATCTGCAATGCTTGGGGCCCGACCATGAACCATGTTGTAAATTGTGTTTGCAGAAGATAAAGAGAAGTCTCAAGGGTTATGAACAGTGCAGAAGGATTTTTGGCATGGATAAGTTCAGTCCATCAACATCAGTATCATCAGTTCCTATGGTCCAGGGAGCTGCACCAGACACTAGGGGTGCATCAATATCAAGAGGACATCAAGCATCCATAGAGTCCATTGACAAGAGTCATTATCCAATTCCCACCTGAAGAAGAGGAAGGATTAGTCCTCAGCTTAGACATTGAGGGCCCATGACACCGAGCACCATTCAGATGCTAGAATGCATTGGCAACATAATTCATCAGAGTGCGATGTCTGCAGTATCGAAGTATCTGAGGATCCAATAACTCTTGAAGTGACTCAGACATAAAGATCACACATCTTCCTTAGTACCAGAGATGCTGCACCAGTCTCCAAGGGTCTGGGACCAGCCAGCCGATACTCCCTGACAGATTCAGGGAATCGTGACCAATCTTTCTACTGCTCCCAACTCGCAACCTTTTGTCAATTGCAGCTCTCAAGGAGCATCTCGTGGAGATCTTTCCATGGTGCAAGACAGCTGCTTTAACTGTCACGGTGCCAGTACATTGAGCTATCAAACTGATCCTTGTAATTCCATTTGTTTGTGTTTTGCATATGATTTTAGAATTGTAAACTGCTCTGGTACCTTGTGGCAGATAGCAGTATAGCACAAGAAGACAACAACCTACTGCACACTCATAACAACTCAATCCAAAGTACAATTTGAGCCTAATCCAGTTTACCTTAGAAAAGAAAAGTTAACTAGCAAAACCTCACATGTGTACATAGCGATACACTGTCAAAGCGATGGACCCATTCACATCTTTGCCTAATAGTTAGACGCTGTATATAGTTGCACATGGTTAGTGCGAGGGACATGTTCCCATTTTATGTACGAGGGGGTACCCAAAAAAACCAGGAATTATTTTTTTAAAGCTATTTATTTCAAATTCTTTACAAAACAACCTTATCCCCTTCAAAATACTCTCCATTACAACTGATACATTTGTCCCACCGGTGCTTCCACTGTTCAAAACATTTTTTGTAGTCATCTTTAGAAACGGCTGACAGCTCCTCCCTCTTTTTTTTCTTGACTTCTTCAATGTTGTCAAATCGGTGTCCTTTCATGCCCCTTTTCATGCGTGGAAATAAGAAAAAGTTGCACGGAGCCAGGTCAGGCGAATAAGGTGCGTGGGGCAGCGGAACCATGCCATTTTTAGCCAAAAACTGTCTAACAGAGATGGCTGTGTGTGCAGGTGCATTGTCGTGGTGGAAGAACCAGTCTCCTGTCTGCCACAAATCGAGTCTTTTTTGACGAACACTGTTGCACAATCTTCTTAAAACTTCCAAATAAAAGGTTTGATTGACGGTCTGACCTGGGGGAACAAACTCTGAATGAACTACCCCCTTGGCATCAAAAAAGCAAATCAGCATTGTTTTGATGTTTGATTTGACTTGACGACATTTTTTTGGACGGGGTGACGATGACGTCGTCCATTGGCTTGACTGTTGCTTTGTTTCTGGGTCGTAACCATAGCACCATGACTCATCACCTGTAATGACCTTTGACAGAAAATCTGGATCAGTTTCAAGCTGTTGTTTCAAAACACAACATGTTTCAACTCGATGTTCCTTTTGATTGTCAGTCAGAACCCGAGGAACAAACTTGGCAGCAACCCTTTTCATTCCCAAATCTTCCGTTAAAATTCGCTGAACCGAGCTCCAAGATAACCCACTAATCTCTGACAGTTGATCAATTGTCTGTCGACGGTCTGTGAGCACAAGTTCTCTAATTTTTTCAATTTTTCGTCGATTCGGGCAGTTGATGGACGCCCAGAACGAGGTTTGTCATCAATCGACATGTCGCCATTTTTAAACAGAGCAAACCACTGGTACACTTGACTTTTTCACATAGCGTCATCTTGATAAGCTGTTTTCAACATTAAAACAGTTTCAGCAGCATTTTTACCGAGTAGAAAACAAAATTTCACAGCTGCACATTGTTCACTTAAACTTGTCATCATAAAAAAAGAAACAAGAACAAAACAGCGCTAGCAAAAACAATCACTGCAGATGAACAGAACAAGCCAGGTCGACAACACAGGCGGCACTGAACTGACAATGAGTTGCACTATACACGCCTAGCGGCAGAAGTGCGTACTACACAAGCTCCGCCCACGGCAATGTTATTCCTGGTTTTTTTGGGTACCCCCTCGTATATAGTTAACTCTGTTCTCTGTAAATAGTTACAAATGTTGTATGTAAAACGAATAGGTATCCCCATTGTTATGCCATTCGTAAAATTGTTATATATATAAACCGAGTTTGAACCTATGGGAAAGTGCAGTATATAAGCAATCTATAAATAAAATAAAATAGTAAGTTTTTAATAAACATAAATATCCTTGAAAATGATGCCCTGCCTGCAGGAGCTTCATAGTCATCAAGGAATTGAAGGGCTCAACTCTGATTGCTGCTGGTGTCCATTTCTAGTGCATAGTCAGGTGATTAATTCACCAAGACATTGATGGTCTGATCACAGATAGCAGAGGTTGAGCCAGACAGTGACCCAAACATCTTTTGAGTATCATTTTAGATCAGATTCTGAGTACTCCTGGGAATTTGAAAATGACTTAGAGGAAAGATTTCCAGACTTACTCTCAGATCCCTCTCTTCCTCATGAGAGAAGATCACCTTCGGAGGAGTTGTCCTTCATTGATTTTCTCAGGGAAATAAATCCATTCCATTTAAGTTAGAGACTGAGGTGGAACCCAGGACAAAAACTTTGGCAATTCTCCAATTCCTCAATTTTCTCTAAGGAGGCTGTGACAGTGCCTGTTCACATAATCCTGAAGGATGTTCAGATGAAGATGTGGTAGACCACCCCTCTGTTCAACCTGTCAACAAGAAAGTTGTCTAAGTGGATAGAGTCTTAAAGGCTGTCATTTAGAACATAAGAAATGCCATACCGGGTCAGACCAAGGTCCATCGAGCCCAGTATCCTGTTTCCAACAGTGGCCACTCCAGGTCACAAGTACCCAGCAGGTTCCCAAAAGGTACAGCAATGCTTATCCCGGGGTAAACAGTGGATTTCCTGGGTCCTCTTTAATAATGGTTTATGGATCTTTCATCCAGGAAATTGTCCAATCCTTTTTTAAAAACAGCTGCACTAACAGCTTTTATTTTATTTTATTTATTTTATTTATTTAAAACTTTCTTATATACCGCCTCTTCCATAGATCAAAGGCGGTTTACATATAACAAGTGTAACAAGAACAGGTTTTACATAGAACAGATTTTTTAAATTATTTACAGTCAACTTTTAAATAAAAAGCGGTTTACATATAACAAGTGTAGCATGAACAGGTTTTACATAGAACATAGATTTATTTTTATTTTTTTTTTTTAAATTATTTACAATCAACTTTTAAATCAACAGTTTTTAAATTATTGACAATCAACATGATTGTGAGTAACTATATTATTAATTGTAAACAACTATATACAGGAGTAGTAGAGTAGGTAGCTTAGGTAGACATTTGTTGGATTTAATCATCATCGTTGAGGTTACGGTGTGATCATCTGCATTTAAGGTGGGTTTGTGATCTGTATTGTGTTTGAGAAGTGTTCTGTGAATAAGTGGGTTTTACCATCGAGTCAGAGTTGGGCCCTCACATGGAGGACCTCAAGATCTCCAGTACGAGGCTCCCCTGAAGGAGGTACTCATGATGCCCGTTCCCTCCCATCCTGGAGCAGCTGCTCTTCCACATGTGGGAGACCACCACATCGGTTCCTATTGTGAGCAGACAGCTGGACTCAATGTATTGGGTCTGCCGGAGCCCTGGCTTTCAAAAAGCTCAGCTGCCTCATAACTCCTTGGTGGTGAAGTCGGCCATGCATCAGCTCAAAAGCCAGATGACGCACTCCTCAGTGCCCCTGGGTATGGAGGCCCATGCCATGGGCAGAAAGTGCTTTTAGAGCTCGATGCTTGTCAGCTGAATCTAGGCATACCAGCTGTATATGGGCATGTACTTGAGGGACCTGACAAAGAAAATCGCTGGGTTCTCAGCTGTTCTCTTGGAGGAACCTCTCCAGTGGTTCCGGACCCTGGCCTCCACAGTCAGAGAGTGCTCCAAGTTTATCATTCAAGCGGCCTATGACTGCTTTGAGTCAGCGGGCATTGGTGCTGACTGCCATGCCTGGCTACAGTCTTCCGACCTGGAGCAATGGGTGCAGGACAAGTTGGTCAACGTCCCTTAGCGGGGAGAGAATCTCTTCGTCAAACCCATGACAGAGAAGGTCACAGCTGGAGTCAAAGTCCCTGACAAGGACCAAGCTCTCCAAGAAGACCGCTGACACTTACAGAAGGAAGGCTTTGGGCAGAAAGTCCTCATACCCAAAGAAAAGGAAGTTTTATGGAAACTATCCCCCAGTACCCGGCCTTCCCAGCTCCCCAACAGGGCCAGTAGGCCAAGGAACAACCTGGAGTGGGCTTTTGACTCCTTGGGCATAGCCTCTCTTTCCCCAGGAGGCACAGCTCTGCAGCACATGGGAGGACATCTGGTGCTCTATGTCCACAGGTGCCCTCCATCACCACCGATGCGTGAGCCCTGCAGGTGGTGAAGGAGGGTTACCTGCTCTACCTCCTTCAGATGCCCCCACCATTCTTCCCGGAAGAGCCCCCCAGGACTCCCCTTCACCGGGCCCTGTTCCAGCAGGAACTCGCAGGCCTCCTAGCAAACCAGGCAGTGTAACCCATCCCCGTTCACATCAGGGAAAAAGGGTTCTACTCCAGCTACTTCCACGTCCCCAAAAAAACTGGAGGGGTTCATCCCATCCTAGACCTCTGGGACCTCAACGGATTCCTGGTGAGGGAGAAATTCAAAATACTCTTCCCTGGAACGCTGCTGCCATACCTCCAACTGGGAGACTGGCCATGCTCCTTGGACTTAAAGGATACATACACTCACATCCTTATCCAGCCCCGCCGCAGGCAGTATCTTCGCTTCCTGGTGGAAGGCGGTCACTGTCAGCACAGAGTGCTACCCTTCGGACTAGCCGCCACCCCACCAAGTACCTGGCGGTAGTCGCAGCCCACCTCAGGCTCCAGGGAGTCTTCGTCTTCCCCTATCTGGACAACTGGCTAGTAAAGGGCAGCACCACCACTGAGGTGCAACAGGCGATGGACCGCACCATCCTTGTTCTAAATCACATGGGATTCGTCATCAACTACCCAAAGTATTATCTCCAGCCTACTCAAAGTCTAGTTCACAGGGGCACAGCTGGACACCATCCAGACCAAGGCTTTTCTCCTGAGGGGCCTGCACCTCCAGACACTCACAGCGGGCACCCAACACCGTCACTCGGCATCAGCCTGCCACATGTTCCGCCTGCTGGTGGTGTCAATGGTGCATATCGCCCCGGACGCCCGCTTGCGGATTGCCCAGTGGGCCCTCCATTCCCAATGGTCCCAGGCCACGGGGTGCCTACCAGACAGGGTGACCAACACCTCTAGCACCTGCTTGCGGGGATGCCTTTTCAGACCCCCACACCTCAAAGGATCTTCACAATGGATGCCTCCAAACTGGGGTAGGAAGCCCATTACGGCGACCTGTGCATTCAGGGCAGCAGGTTGTCAGCAGAGAGCCTCCAGTAAATCAACCTCCTAGAGTTCCAGGCTGTGGCTTTAGCCCTCCGTGCTTTTCTCTACCACCTGTATTTGTCCAGACTGACAATCAGGTGGCAATGTTTTACATCAACAAGCAAGGGACACAGGTTCGCCCCTACTTTGCCAGGAAGCAGTAAGCATCTGCTCCTATGCCAGCATCAACGGGATGCTCCTGCAGGCAGTATACCTCCCGGGCCAGGACAGTGCCCTGGCGGACCGGTTCAGCTGGGTCCTCCAGCCAAAGGAGTGGAGGCTGGACCCCGAGGTGGACGACTGGGGTCCAGCCAATGCCCAACTGCCCCGCTTCTATTCTGGCAGCCACACCCCACCAGGGTAGTGGTGGATGTATTCCTGATCTCATGGGCAGAGGGCCTCCTTTATGCTTTCCCGCCCACACCTCTGATCGCCAGGACCCTCTTCAACAGAGCTACAGTGATCCTGGTAGCTCCACAGTAAGCCAGGCAGCCATGGTTTCCCCTGCTCCTCTGCCTGTCCACGGCACCCCCAGTTCCCTGGGGTGCGACCTAGCCTACTCAGGCAGGAAGAGGGCTCTCTCCTGCACCCCAACCTGGGGTCCCTGTCATGGCCTGGCTGCTGAACAGGTAGCCTTGGCCCCCTTTAATGTTTCCACTGAGGTGGAGGAGGTGCTTCTGGCCTCCCATAAGACCTCCACATGCTGGGGTTTATGCCTTCATGTGGCGTAGGTTCTCAGACTGGTGCATGGAGAAGCAGATCAACCCCTTCTGCTCCATTCAGCTAGTGCTGCAGTACCTGCTTCACCTGTCTCAGGCTGTATTGAAGTCCATCTCCATAAGTATGCTCCTTAGCACGCTGGCGTTGCACCACCATTTAATCAAGGGCAAGCCCCTCCCGGCTTAACCGCTCATGGCTCGTTTTCTGAGGGACCTCTTGTCGAAGCCCCCTGTCCACCCCCCGGCAGCAGAGTGGGACTCAAACTAACACTTGAAGCTCGCTGACCCAGCGAGCAAAAGTGAGCACCACGAGGAACACCATCTTCCATGTGAGATACTTAAGGTGATAGGAGCTAAGAGGCTCAAAGGGTGGTGGCTCCTGCCACCTTAAGTATCTCACATGGAAGATGGTGTTCCTCATGGCGCTCACTTTTGCTTCCTGGGTCAGCGAGCTTTAAGTGGTGTTTATTTTATTTATTTATTTATTTAACAGGACTTATATACCACTTTTTTCTAAAATCAAAGCGGTTCACAATGAAGTTCAAAATCTTACAATAAACAGGGAAGAAGAAAACAGGGATTAAATTAAATAAACTTATTTACAAAACTAAGTATATGAACATAAAAGGAAATAAAAGGGGAGAACAACAAAAGTAGTAATAAAATGGGTAATCATGTGATATCACCAAAACATTCAGAGTAGAGTGTTGTCTTCAGATTCTTTTTAAAATATTTAGCATCAGTGATGACTCTGAGATAATCAGGGAGTAAATTCCAAAGGGAAGGAGCAGCTAACGAAATAGCTCCTCTTGATGTTATTTGCTTGGCTTTTATATAAATCATTAGGGATTGCTAAGATGTAACTTTTGGATTGTCTTCTGTGTCTGTTATTTGAATCAATAGTGATGAGAGATTTAAGAATAGTTGCAATCTCCAGGAGCAAGCGGGAATGTAGTCTTCACATATGGGTATCGTTGGTACCGACGGAGCCTGCGCGGGAACGCTCCCCAGCGTCCAATTAGAAAGCTTTTGGGAGCATCCCACAGCACCTGCATGCTGCCTTCCCGCCTTTCCCAACTGCCTCTCTCCAGTTCTTCGTTTTCCGCGGAGCCAGCAGGTCATTGTTCCTGTCACCGCAGAAAATTTCTCCTTATTCTCCTTTTTGTGGTCGCGTCTGCCTTCCTCGACGCTATATCGGTACCGCCGGTTTTTCTTTCTTGCTTTTAAAAAAAAATAAAAATATATGTAGTATTTTTTTCTAAACTTTTCTTTTTCAGGTGCACGCGCCATTTTGGGCCTTAGGCCCAAAATTTCCTTCACTATGGAAAAACCCGCTTCGGGTTTCAAAAAATGCACCAAGTGTAGCGGTACCATCTCCGTCACCGACACCCATGAGTGGTGTCTTAAATGTTTAGGTCCTGACCACTCCATCTCAGAGTGTATGGCTTGTGCCATGATGTCCAAGAGGGGTCGACAAAACCAAGCTGCTAAGCTCAGCACCCTTTTTCCCTCCGATGCAGCTTCTCTGGCATCGACGTCTTCCAGGGCTTCGTCTTCCTCCCATGGATCTCAGGTAACTAAACATAAGTCTGGCCGGTCCTCAAAGGGTAGATGTCCTTCAAAGCATCGAGATGCCTCTGGCGTTGCCCTTGAGGGTTCTGTACCGGCAAAATTGCCCCGACGGGAGGCTTCGGCTTCCAAAGCATTATCGGGGCTCCAGGATGTTCTCGAGGCCTCAACCTCGGCAGAACTACTGGTGCCATGCTCTGGGGTACCGGCTCCTTCCCCCGGTACCGATACCCAGGCATCGGCAGCATCGATAGACCAGAGGTTCCTGGCTATTGAACGCAGTCTAGCGGCTCTCCTTGCGGCATCGCCACCCTCAGAACCGCGTCAGACACTTGTACCGGCACCGACTCTGGTATCGGTACCGATACCAACAGCATCGACATCGGCATCTGCTTTGCTGGCACCCAGTCACGCTATGCCTTCCGGTACCGATACACCGGTACCAATTCCTCCCAGTATCGTGCTCTACAAGAGCATCCGGACAGAAGGTACTTTGAATCCTCGGTGGAGTCTGAGGATTCTGACAGCTCTGTCGGTACCAGAATACTTCTCCTGGAGGAGCCTTCCTCTCCTAAACGTAGGATGTCTCCTCCAGAAGATATTTCCTTTCAGCATTTTATCAGGGAGGTGGCTCAAGGTCTTTCCATTACTGTGGCTCCCGAAACAGAGCCCAGGGCAAAGGAGTTGGAGATTCTACAATATCCCAAGGCTCCTAAAAAGGCAGCTACTTTGCCTATCCATGAGATCTTACATGATCTCATGCTAAGAATGTGGGAAACACCTCTTACCACCTCTCCTCACTCTCGTATACTGGATACCATGTATCGAGTCCGCCCTTGTCATGGTTTCCAGAAGACTCAGCTTCCTCACCACTCTATTGTAGTGGAATCAGCTATGAGAAGGATCAGGAGTGCAAAGAGGCATGCCTCTAATCCTCCAGGACGTGAGTGCAGAACTTTGGATGCCTTTGGACGTCGCACTTTCCAGGCTTCCATGCTTTCTGCCAGGATCAGTTCCTATATTTTATATATGGGAATGTTCCTTAAAGAAGTCACAGGAGATTTGGAGATTTTAAGCCCTCTCCTTCCTGATGACAAGAGCCAGAATTTTCTCACACTGGTTAAACATGCCCAGGATGTTTCTAAGTTTGTCAATCGTGCAGCTTTTGACTGTTTTGAGTGCATAAGCAGAACCTCTGCTATTGCCATAGGTGCACGTAGAATTGCCTGGCTCCAGGCATCCGATTTGGAGATCTGGGTGCAGGACAAACTGGGCAATATCCCTTGTACAGGTGAGAATCTATTCGGAAAAAATTGGCAAGAGAAAGCCAATGCATTAGATGCTGACAACTCCCCTTTGGATAGATTATCCAAAGCCACAGCTGATCCTGCAAGGAAGAAATCTTTCAAGAAACCATTCTTCTCCAAGAAGAAGAGGTTTTATCCCTCTTATTCCCAGCAGGGATGTTCTGCAGGTCAATCTGCCTGAAAGCAACCACCTAAACAAAGGAAAGCAAAGACTGCTAAGCCTCAACCGTCTCAGCAGTCTCAGCCTCCACAAGGCCTTTGACTTCCATCTAGAGAACTTAGCCTTCCTGGCTCTCAATGGACCAGAGCCTTCCACCATTCCAGGAAGGTTGCTTCACTTTGCCCCCAGATGGGGGCAGATAACAGCAGAACATTGGACACTCTCCATTATAAAAGAGGGGTACAAGCTTCACTTTCTGTGCATGCCCCCCTCCCACATTGTTAAGACAGTTCAATTCTCAGACCTCTCTCATCAACCTGTTAGATCAAGAGGTCACTATGCTTCTTGCCCAAGGGGCAATAGAAGAAGTACCCATTCATCAACAGGGTACGGGGTTTTACTCCCCCTATTTCCTTATCCCGAAGAAAACAGGGGGACACAGACCTATTTTGGACCTCAGAGAATTGAACAAATTCCTGTTCAAAGAGAAATTCAAGATGATTTCTATGGGACCTCTGCTGCTATACCTTCAGAGTCAGGATTGGCTTTGTTCTCTAGATCTCAAGGATGCATACACTCATGTTCTCATCCATCCAACTCACAAAGTTCCTTCGGTTCCTTTTTCAAGGAAAGCACTACCAGTACAGGATGCTTCCTTTCGGCCTGGCCTCAGCACCAAGGGTGTTTATGAAATGCATGGCTGTGGTAGCAGCATTTCTTCGCACTCTAGGAATATCCGTCTTCCCCTACTTAGACGACTGGCTCATTCGAGCCCCTTCAGAGTCAGAGGCCAAGATTTCTCTGTCCTGCACAATGCGTATCCTTCAGTATTTGGGTCTGGTCATAAACATCCCAAAATCCAGTCTAACTCCCACTCAGTCTCTAGAGTTTATAGGAGCTTTGCTGGATACCAGAAAAAAAAGGGCCTATCTTCCTCAGACCCGTTGCCTTCACATGGTGCAGTTAGCTTCTCAGGCAGTGCTAAAGCCTCATTTCACTACTCGAGAAATGTTACAACTACTAGGCCACATGGCATCTACTGTGTATGTGGTACCTTATGCGCGCCACCATATGAGAGCAGCCCAGTGGACTTTATCCACTCAATGGACCCAGGCATCAGGGTGCCTGTCAGAGAAAATAGCAAACACAAATTGCCTTATTTTGTCCCTCCAATGGTGGCAATCCACTCAAAACCTGTTGCTGGGGTCCCCTTTTCAACAACCTTTACCCCAAGCAACTCTCACAACAGATGCTTCACCAATGGGTTGGGGATCTCATCTGCAAGACCTTTCCACCCAAGGCACTTGTACTACACAGGAGACTCATCTACATATCAATCTCTTAGAGCTCAGAGCAATCTTCCTTGCTCTTCGAGTGTTCCACACTCTACTCAGCTACAAGACAGTCCTCATTCATATGGACAATCAGGTAGCCATGTTCTACGTGAACAAGCAGGGAGGAACAGACTCTCTGTCGCTTTGCAACGAAGCTTTGCGACTATGGGCCCTCGCCAGAGAGCATCAGATTCATCTCCTGGCAGTGTATCTTCCAGGCATACAAAGCTCTTGGGCAGACAGACTCAGTCGAGTTCTGCTTCCACACGAATGGTCTCTGCATGCAGACCAGGTGGCCAAGATTTTTCAAATTTGGGGAACCCCCGGACATAGACCTCTTTGTAAGTCCGTTGAATGCCAAACTTCCACGGTTCTGTTCCAGAATTCCGGCTCAGGGCTCTCAGGCCAGGGATGCTTTCCTCCTTCACTGGGGTCAAGACTTCCTTTATGCCTTTCCACCCATTCCCCTAATTCCCAAAACGCTGTTCAAGCTTCAGAGAGACAGAGGCTATATGATTCTCATAGCTCCACATTGGCCATGGCAAGTGTGGTACCCTCTGCTTCTACATCTCTCTCAAGCTCCCTCTCTGGAGTTAGGGTCTGCTCCAGATCTCCTGTCTCAGGAGGACAGAATGTTATGGCATCCCAATCCCCAGTCTCTGCATCTCAGGGCTTGGTTGCTGTAGGCCTAGATCTCCATGATCTTAACCTCCTTCGGCAAGTAAAGGATATCCTTTATGCTTCCAGGAAGCCTTCCACAAGACGCTCTTATGCTTTCAAGTGGAAAAGGTTTACCATATGGTGTTCGCAGAAGGGTCTTAACCCCCTTGCGATACCTCTGGAATCATTACTGGAGTATCTCCTTCATTTATCCAATGCAGGACTTAAGACTAACTCAGTAAAAGTTTATTTGAGTGCTATTGCAGCTTCTTTCAAGCCTCTAAATGGACAATCTATTTCCTCCCATCCTCCTATAGCAAGATTTATAAGAAGGCCGCCTTCTAACTAAGCCTCCCATTAGGCCGCCACCGGTGGCATGGGACTTAAACCTGGTTCTTTGTCAGCTCATGAAGCCACCTTTCGAACCCTTAGCTACTACCTCATTAAAATTCCTTTCTTGGAAGGTTACCATTCTCATTGCAATCACATTAGCATGTCCATCAGTGAATTGCAAGCACTAGTGGCTGATCCACTTTATACAAGGTTCCATCATGACAAGGTAGCCCTTAGGACTCATCCACACTTTATGCCAAAGGTGGTCTCGCCTTTTCATCTAAACCAAGCGGTCTACCTGCCTGTGTTTTTTCCAAGGCCTCATGCATCAAATGCAGAAAGGAATCTTCATACTTTGGATTGTAAAAGAGCTTTAGCCTTTTACTTACAAAGAACACAGCAACATAGAAAGTCCTCTCAACTCTTTGTTGCTTTTGATCCTTCTCATTTGTGACTTCCAGTCTCCAAAAGAACACTGTCCAACTGGATTGCTCAGTGCATTTCCTTCGCCTATCAGAGTAAGAACCTTCCTCTGGAGGGCCATGTCATAGCTCACAATGTGAGAGCCATGGCAGCTTCAATGGCTCATCTACACTCTGTGTCTATCGATGACATCTGTCAAACCGCCACTTGGGCCTCGGTTCATACCTTCACAGCCCATTACTGCTTGGACAAGGACTCCCACCGGGATGCCTTGTTTGGTCAGGCTGTTCTCCAACACCTGTTCCATACCTAGTCAACTCCTACCCACCATCCCTGATTGGATGCCAGAGATCCATGGGGGGAAGTGGAGCTCTTTCACAGGGACACACAACTTCTGGGGTCTCTCCCTGGCATCTAAAGCTAGGGAGTCCCCATATGTGAAGACTACATTCCTGCTTGTTCCTGGAGATAGCATAGTTACTCACCTGTAACAGGTGATCTCCGGGAACAGCAGGAATTTAGTCTTCACAACCCACCCACTTCCCCTAGGAGTTGTATCTCTCTATCTTTTTCTCTTTCCCTCTCTCTCTCTCTCTTTGTCTCAGCTTTAAACTCAACTGGAGAGAGGCAGTTGGGAAAGGCGGGAAGACAGCACGCAGGCACTGTGGGATGCTCCCAAAAGCTTTCTAATTGGACGCTGGGGAGCGTTCCCACGCAGGCTCCGTTGGTACCGACGATACCCATATGTGAAGACTAAATTACTGCTGTTCCCGGAGATCACCTGTTACAGGTGAGTAACTATGCTGTAGTCATGTATGATTTTAAAGATGATAAAAATAGACTTATATTTAATACAGGAGATGATAGGCAGCCAGTGAAGTTGGTTCAGAAGGGAGGTGACATGGTCTCCTCTAGAAGTGCCAGTTAAGGTGCGTGCTGCAGTATTCTGTACCATTTGCAGAGGGTGGATTGATTGTTTGGATAGTCCAAGGTAAATAGAGTTACAGTAGTCGAAAGATGGTGTAATTATTGTCTGGAAAACAGTACAGAAGTGAACATAGTTAAGCAGAGGTTTCAGTTTTCTGAGAATACACATTTTATAATAGGCTGATTTGGCTGTTTTATTGATATGAAAGCATAAATTTAGATTACCATCAAGCATAATTCCAAATTATTTCACCTCAGGTTTTACAGGTATAGTGATGTTAGTCATAATTATTGACTTTGGGGGAGAAAAACGTGTATTGCGAGTCACAAAGAGAGCTTCAGTCTTACTGTAGTTAATATTTAGGTTGTTATCCGATAACCCATTCCATCCGGTCCCATCGCTTTGTCTACTTTAAGTTTAGCTAGTTTCTCATGAACACAGTCTTCTGAAAATTGTTCAGGATGCCCCTTGCTTCTGTTCCTGTTTGTGGGTGTTTTCTGAGGTCCTGCTCCTGGTTCCTTATCTGTGAACACAGAACAGAGATATTTGTTAAGCAATTCCGCTTTATCCTCATCAGCTTCTACATCTTGAACAATTTTCAGAAGACTGTGTTTGTGAGAAACTAGTTAAACTTAAAGTAGACAAAGCGATGGGACCGGATGGGATACACCCTAGAATACGGAGAGAACTTGGACGTTCTAGCTGCTCCACTGACTGACCTTTTCAATGCCTCGTTGGAGTCGGGAGTGGTGCCAAAGGACTGGAGAGAGGCTCATGTGGTGCCTTTACACAAAAGCGGAAGTAAGGATGTGGTTGAAAACTATAGGCCGGTTAGTTTAACTTTGGTGGTGAGTAAATTATCGGAAACGCTGCTGAAAGAGAAAATAGTGAGGTTTCTGGAGTCCAGCGGATTACAGGATCCGAGGCAGCATGGATTCACCAGAGGCAGGTCTTGTCAGACAAATCTGATTGATTTCTTTGACTGGGTGACCAGGGAGTTGGACCGAGGGAGAGCCCTAGATGTGGTGTATTTAGATTTCAGTAAAGCCTTTGACACTGTTCCTCACAGGCGACTTATAAACAAACTGAGCACCCTAGGGATGGACCCTAAAGTTACTGCTTGGGTTAGAAATTGGTTGAGTGGGAGGCGACAAAGAATACAGGTAAATGGAGCTCACTCTGAGTAGAAGGAAGTTACCAGTGGTGTGCCCCTGGTCCAATTCTTTTTAACATCTTTGTTAGTGATATAGCGGAAGGGCTGTCGGGTAAGGTTTTCCTCTTTGCGGATGATACCAAAATCTGCAATAGAGTAGACACCCAGGAAGGTGTAGATAACATGAGGAGGGATCTAGCTAAGCTTGATAAATGGTCTAGAATTTGGCAGCTCGGATTTAACGTTAAAAAATGCAAAGTCATGCATTTGGACTGCAGCAATCCAAGGGAGCAGTATAGTATAGGGGTGAAGTACTTTTGTCCATTAAAGAAGCGCGGGACCTAGGTGTGGTTGTGTCTGATGATCTTAAAGTAGCTAAACAGGTAGAAAAGGCGACAGCAAAAGCTAGAAGGATGCTTGAGTGCATACGGAGAGGAATGGCTAGCAGAAAAAAGGAGGTGATAGTGCCTCTGTATAAGTCTTTGGTGCGGCCTCTTTTGGAGTATTGTGTGCAGTTCTGGAGATTGCACCTTCAAAAGGATATAAACAGGATGGAGTCAGTACAGAGGGTGGCTACTAAAATTGTTAGGGTCTTCATTATAAAGCATATGAGGACAGACTTACAGATCTTAATATGTGCATCTTAGAGGAAATGCAGGATAGAGGTGATATGATTGAGACGCTTAAATACCTCCGTGGCATAAATGCACAGGGTGAGAGCCTCTTTTAATTGAAAGCAAGTTTTACTACGAGGGGACATGGGATGAGGGTAAAAGGGGATAGATTCAGGAGTAATATGCGGAAATATTACTTTACGGAAAGAGTGGTGGATCCGTGGAATAGTCTCACAGTGGAGGTGGTAGAGATGAGGACAGTATCTGAATTCAAAAAAGCATGGGACAAACACAGAGGATCTCTACAGGAAAAAAGGGGACTGTTGTAGTTGTTGATATGGAAGGACAGACTAGATAGGTCATGTGGTCTTTTTCTGTCATCATTTTTCTATGTTTCTATATTCTTCCCCTTCACCCTTGAGTCTGACTATACCACTTTTGCCCTTCCTCTTCTCATTAACATATCTGAAAAATGTCTTATCCCCCCATTGGATTGCATTGGCTATTTCCTCCTCTTTGTTTTCCTGACTACTTTGCTAGCTTCTCTAAGTTTTTCCAAATATAGATGCCTGTCTTCCTCTCTCTATGATCTCTTGTATTTCATGAAGGCCTCCCTCTTTATCTTCACCTTTTCAGCTACTTATTTTGATAACCATAGCGGTCTCCTTTTCCTTTTCCTTTTATTTACCATTGTAACAAAAAGGTTGGTTGCCCTTAAAATATCCCTTTTCAGTTTTTCCCACTGTTTTTCTATGTACATCCCCCAACTGTTCCCATCCCTCTAACGACTCCCTGAGGTATTGGCTCATATTGGCAAAGTTAGTTTTCCTAGTCTAAGACCCTCGCTTTTGAATAGATTCTAACAGCCCTAATCCTAATACTGAACCACACCATTTGGTGATCATTGGATGCAAAATGATCTCCCACTACAACATCAGAAACACTTTCACCATTGGTAAGCATCAAGTCCAGTATGGCCCCTTCACATGTGGGTTCTGTTACCAGTTGCCTGAATAGTTCTGCCTGTAGAGAATCCAGGATTTCCTTACTTCTAGATGATACTGCAGCAGGAATGTGCCAGTCAACATATGACATATTGAAATCCCCTATCAGTAGCACTTCCCCTTTTCTAGCAATGCTGCTTATGTCTTCAATTTACTCTCCGTCCACCTCTTCGTCCTGTGAGGGAGGTCTGTATATCACACCAATGCAAATAGATTTCTCATTTCCTCTTTCTAGTTTAACCTGCAGTGCCTCCTCTCTCCCTTTTAAGCTCTGTAGCTCCAAACCTTTAATATTATTTTTTACATATAGTGCCACTCTTCCTCCCCTTCTTCCTACCCTGTCCTTTCTGAATAAAGTATAACCTGGTATAGTTACATCCCAGTCATGGTTTTCTGTGAACCATGTTTCAGTAACTGCCACTAAATTCAAGTCATTGTCTCCCATTAATGCTTCAACATCTGGGATCTTATTTCCCATGCTACAAGCATTTATACAAACCGTTTTACATATGTTGCCCCTTTTACCCATTTCCATAAAGTTATTTAATGTTTCACTTACCTGGGGGCTTTCTTCACCCATCCCCAACAAATCTTTTTTAAAGCCCTCTTCAATAGATTAGCTAGTCTGCTACTGAAGATAGGTCAACCTTTCTTGGACAGATGGACACCATCTCTGCTCTGCAACCCTTGGAACAGCATCCTATGGTCCAGGAAACCAAAACATTCTCAATGACACCATCCATGCAGCCATGCATTCATCTCCAGGATGCAAGCTTCTCTGCCTTGGTCTCCTAGACAGCACTGACACTCTGCCTCTGCAGGGTCCCCAGCCCCTGAACATAGCAGGCAGAATGTTCCTATGCCCAAAGGTGGCACCTCATCACTTCAGAACAGTGGGCTCTCAGTATCGTTCAAAGGGGGTATCTGCTTCACTTCCAAGACTTAGCCCCCACCGGCTTCACAGGGGATTATCCCACAAACTCCCTTCAAAGCACATTCTTGAAGGATGAGTTGTCCACTCTATTATCTCCAGGCTCCATAGAAAGAGTTCCTCCCTCTCAGGAAAGGATGGCTTCTACTCTCCATATTTTCTCATTCCAAAGAAAACAGGAAGATAGAGACACATCCTGGATCTCAGGGACTTAACTGAATTTCTGATCTGAGGAAAATTCAAAATGATTTCTCTAGGAACTCTTTTCCCATATCACCAGAGGCACGATTGGCTATGTTCTCTAGACCTAAAGGAGGCATACATGCACTTACTGATCCATCCTCAGCACAGACATTATCTGCATTTCAGGTTTCAGCAAAACCATTACCAGTACTGGGTACTGCCCTTCAACTTAGCCTCCACACTGCAAGTGTTCACAAAATGCATGGCAGTTATTGCAACCTATCTCCGCACTTTGGGAATCTTCATCTTCCCTTACTTAGACAACTGGCTAATCAGGGGAGACTTTCCTCAGGAAATAAAGCTCTCTTTGCATCACACCGTCACCTTGCTCCAAAATCGAGGATTTGTCCTAAACTTCCCAGAGTCGCACCTCGTTCCAACCCAAAGGCTCGAGTTCATTGGAGCACTCTTGGACACTCAGCAGACCTGAGCTTTCCTTCCGCAGGATCGCTCTGCCCGCCTTGTCGAGCTCATAAAACACATACAGCAATAAAGATGGGTAACAGCTCATGAGATGCTATGTCTCTTGGAGTACATGGCCTCAACAGTCCATGTAGTCCCCTATGCTCGCCTACACAGGCGGCAAGTCCAATGAACTCTGTCTTCTCAATGGACCCAAGTAAAAGGGTGTCTCAAAGAAAAGATACACATCATTCCTCAACTAATCCACTCTCTTTACTGATGGTGTTCCTCACACAATCTACTCGGCGGGTCACCTTTTCAGATGCCTCCACCTCAGTGCATCCTGACAACGGATGCCTCCAGAATAGGTTGGGGAGTTCATCTGAATGACATGACCACACAGGATTTGTGGACACTGCACATTGCAGATAAACCTCTTGGAGCTACATGCGTTAAACAAATGCCCTTCAGGTTTTTCAATCCCAACTGTCGGGCAAACAGGTATTAGTCAGACGAGACAACCAGGTGGCCATGTTCTATGTGAACAAATGGGGGAACGGGATTCTATCTCCTATGTCATGAAGCTCTTCGCCTCTGTTTTTTTGCACTGCATACCGCATTTATCTCAGAGCAGTGTACCTCCTGGGCGAACTCAATGTCCTTGTGGACAGACTCATTCATATCCTTCATCCACACTAGTGGACCCTATATCAGGAGACAGCTGCTTGGATCTTCTGAACATGGGGAACACTGCTCATAGACCTTTTCACCACTCAACAGAACACACAACTTCCATTGTTCTGCTCACAGCTTCTGTCCCTGCACCAACAGGACTCTGACGCCTTCTTTCTCCATTGGGGACGGGACCTGCTTTATGCATTTCCACCCATCCCCTTGATAACGAAAACAAGCTACAAGCCGACAAGGGCTCCATGATCCTCATAGCACCTTTTTAGCCTGTCAACCGTGGTTTCCTCTGCTCCTTTGCCTGGTGCAGACTCAACCCCTTAGACTCAGATGTGCACCTGAACTCCTCTCACAGGACCAAGGAAGGCTTCTCCATCCCAATCTTCATGCCCTCCGCCTCACAACATGGCTGCTGAAAGGATAGTGCTTGCTGACCTTGACCTGCCACAGGAGGTCAAGGATATCCTGCTTACATCACGCAAACAGTTCACCAGGTGATCTTATGCCTTTAATTGGCGAATGTTTGCCCTCTGGGCTCCCCAGAGGGTGTTGACCCCTTCACCTGCCCGGTGGAATCCCTCCTTCAGTTATCTCCTCCACTTGTCCTTGGTAGGTCTTAAGACCAACTCAGTTGGCGTTCATTTTAGTGCCATTGCAACCTATCTACTCAGACCTCTTAGTAGCACGCTTCATGCAGGGTCTCCTGCTGTAAGCATCTATGGTGGTTTGGGACCTCAACATGGTTCTAGCTCAACTTCTAAAACCTCCCTTCAAACCTTTAGCGACCGCTTCTCTGACGTTTCTCTCTTGGAAGGTAGTCTCTCTCATAGCCATCACATTGGCTCACCGCATCAGTGAACTGCAGGCTCTGGTGGCGGATCCGCATATACCCATCCACACTTCTTCCGAAGGTGGTCGCCTCCTTCCATCTGAACCAGTCGATAATCCTATCGATCGTCTTCCTGAGACTACATGCGACTCGAGCAGAAACAGCGCTACACACCTTGACTGCAAGCAAGTGCAGGCTTAGATAGAACTAAAGTTCACAGGAAATCCTCTCAATTATTCATTTCTTTTGATCCAAGTCACCTTAATCTACCAGTGACAAAGAGGAATCTATCCAAATGGAGAGTGGACTGTATCTTTTTGCTTATTCACAAGCGAGATTCTCCTTGGAGGGTCACGTCACTGCTCAGAATGTGCGTGCCATGGCAACCTCAGTTGCCAACCTCCATTCAGTATCCATTGATGAGATCTGTCAGGCAGCTACCTGGTCTTTCATTCATATGTTCGCTGCACATTATTGTCTGGACAAAGACTCCCGTTGGGATGCTGTCTTTGGCCAAGCTGTACTCCAGCACCTTTTTGGGACTTAAATTCAACTCCTACCCTCCATCCAGGACTTTTGCAAGAGACCAGACTTCCATTAGAGGTGGTATAGCAGATTGAAATCGAGTCCACTGGGCCACGTGTCCACACTCTTCGGCTCTATGCTTTACCCTCAGGGATAATGCTGCTCTCCCCCTTACAGTCTGGTATCTGGGAGCTAGTGAGTCCCTTATATGAAGACTGCATTCCTGCATGTTCCTGGAGATAGTGTAGTTACTCACCTGTAACAGGTGATCTCCGGGAACAGAAGGAATCGGTCTTCACAACCCACCCTCCTCCCTTAGGAAGGAGTTGTAGGGTAGTTTTTATTTTTTTTCTTTATTGCTCAGCTACAAACTCAACTGAGGAGAGGAATTGGGAAGGCAGATGCGCATGCACAGTGGACTACTCCCAAAGGCTTTCCTATTGGACGCTGGGGAGCATTTCCACACGGGCTCCGTCTGTACTGATGTCACTCATATGTGAAGACTGATTTCTGCTGTTCCCGGAGATCATGTTACAGGTGAGTAACTACGCTGTGTCTATCTTTTCCTCTATTCGCAAAACAACTTACCCCACTGATCCTATTCCCTCTCGTTGGCTCCTGGAACCTTCCCTATCCCTTTTCCCTTACATTCTTTCTCTTTTCAATTCTAGTTTGTCCTCTGGCGTCTTCCCCACACCCTGAAAGCATGCTATTGTTCGGCCAATCTTGAAATCCCGCACCGCCGACCCCTCCATTCCCTCTAACTGGCGCCCTATCTCCAATCTTTCTTTTCTCTCAAAATTTCTGGAAAAATTGGTCTTCTTTCAACTCTCCTCCCACCTCAAAGCTTCTCTCACCCTTCACCCCCAGCAGTCTGGTTTCCGCCCCAGTCACAGCACAGAATCTATCCTTCTTTCCCTTCTTAACAAGCTTCATTCCGCTCACGATCATGGTCTTTTCACTCTTGCTGTCTCTCTTGATCTCTCTGCAACTTTCGACCTGGTGGATCATCGCACTCTCCTTGTTCGTCTCCAAGAAGCTGGTCTCTCGGGTGCGGTTCTTCAGTGGTTTCATTCTTTTCTTTCCTGTCGCTCCTTTTCGGTTGTTGCTGGGTCCTCCTCTTCAGCCCCCACCCCCACCCCCCTTTCCTGTGGTGTTCCTCAGGGGTCTGTCCTTGCTCCACTTCTTTTTAATGTCTTTCTAGCCCCCCTCGCCCTTATAGTTCAACAGTTTGGTATCTCCGCATATTATTACGCGGATGATATAATTCTCCTTCACCATACTGACTCTTACTCCCGATATCTCTTCCCTTAATCTATGTCTCACTGCTGTTGCTTCCTGGTTCTCCTTCAGTTTCCTTCACGTAAATCCTTCCAAGTCCTTTGCTATTTGGTTCACGCTTGGGAGTCCTCCCCCCACTTGTACTCCCTCTTTTTCCTCCCAGCCCATTCCTCTTGTTTCTTCCCTCCGGTATTTAGGTGTTATTCTTGACTCTTTCCTTTCTTTTAAGGAACACATTTCTTCGGTTGTCCAGCGTTCCTTCTCCTCTCTCAAGCAAATACGAGCCATCCGTCCCTTTCTCTCTTCCACTGCTCTTGCCACACTTCTACTTTCCCTTGTGATATCCCGTCTTGATTACTGTAATGTCTCTCTAGCAGGTCTTCCACAATCCTAGCTCTCCCGTCTTCAGCGTATTCAGAACACTGCGGTTCGTTTATTAACCCACGCCTCCCGGTTTGATCACGTCACCCCCCCCTCCCCCCCCCCCGGTTTGATCACGTCACCCCCCCTTCTTATACATCAACATTGGCTCCCCGTTTTGTCTCGAATTCAATACAAGGTTCTTACTTTTGTTCACAGGGCAATTTATACAGGTACTCCCCTTTACCTTGCAGATCAGGTCCACTTTTGCACTTCACACCGTTCACTCCGTTCCATTCACCTTAACCGTATGTCCCTTCCCTCTCCATCACAAGCTCACCTTGAATCCACTCGTTCTTCAGCCTTTTACTTTCTAGGCCCAAAGCTCTGGAACTCGCTTCCCCCTCCCCTCCGCTCAGAACCGTCCTATAAATCCTTCAAATCAAGACTCAAAACTCACCTTTTCAGTCTGGCATTTGATCTCCCCCCCTCACTGAGCACTCTGATTACTTGTTCTCTTGCCTCTTCTCCTTCTCTTTCCTATCCTTTTTATTTTAAATTGGTGTTTTTTTTCTGTTTCCCGCAGCCTTGTATTTTTTATGATTGTAAACCGCTCAGATGCCTATGGTATTGGGCGGTATAATAAGCTTTTAATAAACACAAACATAAACAAACATAAACATAATGTGTGTGTAGATTAGTTTAGGTTGTTAATTTGATACACCACCTTTAGCAGTGCATCAAGATGGTTTACAAAATAAATATTTAAAGAAGATTTAAAAGTAACATCTTAAACAGTACAAAAAAAGACAAGATAATTACAGTTCATAGTATTAGAAGCTGGAGTGGAGGAGTAACCTAGTGGTTGGAGCAATAGCCTAGTACCCAAGAGATCAGGGTTTGATTCCCACTGGCACTTCTTGTGACCTTGGGCAAGTCACTTTACCCTCTATTGCCTTGGAAGTAAAAGCCTGGCAATCTACTTACTATCATATCTTGTCAAGAAAACCCAGGGGTTGTTGGGTCGCCAGGAGTCAGCATTGACTTGATGGTCCTTTAAAAAAAAAAAAAAGTTATTAGAAGCTGGGTATCAGTTAACAGTAGTCATTCAGGACATTTCACAAGGACAACAGGAAAGAAACAACATTTTGGAGAGCTAAAAAGAGATCATCCTTGAAATACTAACCTAAAGAACCAGGCTTTCACCTTGGCCCAAAAGACCGAATATGAAAGTCCAGTATGTAATTCATTGTGTGTACTATTTCATAACACTGGTGCTTGATAACAAAAGGCCGACTTCCTTGTAAATTTACAGTGAACTCTGACCAGAAAAGGTATTGACAGTAGATTTAAATCCATTGATCACAGTGCTCAAGATGGATGATATAAGATAAATATGCCTAAGTAAGTAAACAGGTTGGTTTTAGTCTTTTGGGAGCTGAGGTCTCTAAGCTGACCCTGTCCAACTGTGTCGCTGACTGCATTGCCTTCTCATATAAGCAGGCTGGTGTCATGGCACACAGCATCCGGGCCATGGAGGCCTCTGTAGCGAACTTGTACTTCGTTCCCTTGGAAATCTGCTGGGTCGTCACCTGCTCCCCAGTCTGTACTTTCGCAACTCACTACTGCCTGGAGAGAGAGTCCAGTCGGGACAGCGTCTTCGGCCAGGCAGTACTCTATTATTTGTTTGGGGTATAGGCAATTCCTGCCCTCCGGCCTTTTGGTGTGTTCAGGCTATCAGACCATTGGTTTCTCGCTGGGCACTTGGGCGGCTCGGGATTCTGCTATCTCTTGACTCATTGCTGCTGCTTACGGTTCTCCCTTTTTCTGGTCACCTGTGTGCTTTTTATAGTTTTTTTGGTAGCCTGTAGCTAGGGAATCCCATATGTGAGGACTGACTTCCTGCTTGTTCCTGGACAAAATGTAGTTACTCACTTGTAACAGGTGTTCTTTGGGGACAGCAGAAATCACTACTACTACTACTGAGCATTTATGAAGCGCTACCAGATGCACGCAGCGCTGTACAGAAAAAGACAAATATAGACAGTCCCTGCCCAATAGAGCTTACAATCTAAAAAAGACAAAACAAAGAAGGCGAAGGACGAGGAAAGAACAAAGGCAACGGAAGGATAAGAGGAGAAACAAGACAAAGGAAAAAGGTAAGAACAAGGGAAAAGAAAAGGAACAGGTGAAAACAAGACAAGGGAAGAGGAGGAGAATAGGTAAGTCATGAACCAAAGGCAGAAGCAAAGAGGTGAACTTTCAACCTGGATTTGAAGAGGGTCAGAGAAGATGCCTGACGTATAGACAGAGGAAGTCTATTCCAGGCGTAGGGTGCTGCAAGGTGAAAAGAGCGAAGCCTGGAGTTGGCAACAGAGGAGACAGGCATAGCAAGAAGCAGTTGGCTAGAAGAGCGGAGTTCACGAGGGGGGATATAAGGAGAAATGAGAGAAGAAAGGTAAAGAGGAGCTGCAGAATGAATGCATTTATAGGTCAGTAGGAGAAGCTTGAACTGGATGCGGAAACGGATAGGGAGCCAGTGAAGTGATCTGAGGAGAGGAGTGATATGGGCAAAACGAGGTTTCATTAAAATCATCTCTAATACCTGAAGACTGGAGGATCACCAATGTAACACCAATTTTTAAAAAGGGTTCCAGGGGTGATCCAGGAAACTACAGACCGGTGAGCCTCACGTCAGTACCGGGAAAAATGGTAGAAACCATCATAAAGAATAAAATTACTCAGCATGTAGATAGTCATGGCCTAATGGGAGACAGCCAACATGGCTTTAGACAAGGAAGATCTTGTCTTACTAATCTGTTATGTTTTTTTGAAAGTGTGAATAAACAGGTGGACAAAGGTGAGTCGGTTGATATAGTGTATCTGGACTTTCAGAAAGCCTTTGACAAGGTCCCTCATCAGAGACTTTTGGCAAAACTAAAGAGTCATGGGATAGGAGGCAGTGTACTACTGTGGATCAGGAACTGGTTAAAAGATAGAAAGCAGAGGGTTGGGCTAAATGGCCAATTTTCTCAATGGAGAAAGGTGAATAGTGGTGTACCCCAGGGATCTGTGCTGGGTCCGCTGCTTTTTGACATATTCATAAATGACCTGGAAAGTGGAATAACGAGTGAGGTTACCAAATTTGCAGATGACACAAAACTATTTAAAGTTGTTAAAACCCAAGAGGATTGTGGAAAATTGCAAGAGAATCTTGATAAATTGGAAGATTGGGCATCAAAATGGCAGATGAAATTTAATGTGGACAAGTGCAAAGTTATGCACCTAGGGAAGAACAACCCAAACTATGGTTACACGATGCAAGGTTCCACTTTAGGAACCACCACCCAGGAAAAAGATTTAGGCGTCATTGTGGATAACATGTTAAAACCCTTGGCCCAGTGTGCAGCGGCAGCCAAGAGAGCAAATAGAATGCTATGTATCATGAGGAAAGGAATGGAAAATAAAACAAGAGATATTATAATGCCTCTATATCGTTCCATGGTGAGACAGCACCTTGAATATTGTGTGCAATTCTGGTCGCCGTATCTTAAAAACGATATAGCATTATTAGAAAAGGTTCAGAGAAGAGCCACCAAAATGGTAAAGGGGATGGAAGGATACTCCTATGAAGAAAGGCTAAAAAGGTTAGGGCTCTTTAACCTGGAAAAGAGATGGCTGAGGGGAGATATGATAGAAGTCTATAAATTAATGAACGGAGTGGAACGGGTAAACGTTGCCACCCACCCACTCCCTGGACCTTGAGGGTTAAGGGAGGGGCTGGCCTTGGTTGCCCTTGAGGGTAAGGTTTGTGATGGGGCCCGTGGGTAGAGCCCTCTGACCCTATGTAGGCGGTTGCCTAGGGTCAGTGAAATAAGTATTCTGCTCTTGCTATGAAATAACAGAGTCTCTTAGAGCAAAAAGTGAATAAGGAAAATAAGATGGGTTTTATTCCCCGTCCCGCTCGGACCATCAACAAGATCAAAAACTCCAGATACAAGCAATAAACAAAAATGGTAACAGCAACTTCTGTTTCCTTGTTACATTCACAAAGTTCCTTTTGTTACTTAAGTAGAATGGTTGCACTTGTAACAAATGCTACAGTCCATGGGCATGGGGTCTGGAAGGCAGCTGTTGTCTTCCCACAGCATAGCCTCTCCAGCACTCCCCAAGCTCTCAGTATCACACTCTTCCTGTGTGGTATATTCAGGCACGTCCCCTTGTGATAAATCACTACAGCTTTCAGAAAAGGTTCCTCTCTCCCCAGGTTTATACCTGTCTGGCTTGAAGTAGATTCTCTCTGGGTTTTCCTCCCAAAGTAAAGGTTCTGAATACCTTTTCTTCCTGCCTCTATTCTCAGGACCACGCCCTTGGCATGCATGTGTTTCAAACCTTTCTTTATAAGAACAGGGATGCCTCCTTTTATCCTTAGGGGTTGTCTTGGCTCTTGGCTTGCAATGTCCCTTCTCTCTAGCCTCCCAGGCTGGCTGTGCAGTAGCAAAGTTAGTATCAGCTTTACAGCTATTTCTTAATGTGCAAGTATGTTTGGAGTTCCCATCCCCCAACACTCTCCTTCTGAACTGACCTGTGCTTATTGCTGGCACATACCGGTCTCCTGTATGATAGGACACTCCTGGCTTCTCTTGAGGTCTGTCTCGAGTGGCATACCTTCTCCCAGCACAGCTTGCCTCAAACCCTTTTCCCCGAGTGCTGTAGCTATCTTCACTTCCTGGTTCTCTGATAGCAACCTTTTCTCCCAGCACTCCTCTGGGGTTTCTGCTCAGCTGTCTGTAGCCACACCTCCTGCTGCTTTCTCTTGCTACGTCATCTGCTCTGGGCCCACCTGCTATTCCACCTCCTGTGCTGCTCTTAGCATTCCCTCGTACTGGTGAATGTAGGTGTGTCCATTTCTGTCCTCCCGGGCTTGAGCTCTCACTCTGGCTTTTGCCCTCCTCCTGGGTTTCCTCCTGGGTTTCTCTCCACTGACTGGAACCCTGTCTTATGTGATCCCCAGCCCTGCACGTGACGTGGGGATTTGCCATCAGGTGTTCCTGATGAGTTTTCTGTTTGGCACGTAGTAACAGTTTTCCCTGCTCAACTGTTTCACTATGCCTCATGTCTCTTTGCATAGCTGAATCTAAGGTAAGCTCTTCTTTTATCTGCACTTCCATGGGCTGTGTATCCTCTGCTGCACCACAGGTTGTAGTTTTGTAGTTGCTCAAGTAGTAAGGCAAGGCAGAGAAAATTTCTTTTGTGAGGTTTATTTCTCCCGCTCCGGAGTTTCAAATGCAGCAGACGTAAATGAAATAATGTAGCACAAAACAAGGCTGAGAAACTTAACTAAACAAGGCTTTTTACTGCTTGGCTAAATGTCCATTCTGGATCACATTCAATTGTCATGTGACCTCCTTTCAGTAACGTAACAGAAAACTGGTAACAGCAATGCTCCTGAATTGCACACAATATGCTTTCACTTATTCTCTTCACATAAGCTTCTTTAGCATGACAATCAGTGAGGTAAGTTTCTTATATTCCTTCATAAAACATTGGCAAGCATATTATTTAAATGTCCTTTTGAATCACACAAGTAGAGCAGTCCATCGGGACTTCCAGCTCTGTAGACGGCAGAGAAATTAAAGGCATTTCTTCCTCACAGCTGCTCATAGGCTTTGTTACGTTATGAGGAGAAACTGCTCTGCTCTTAAGGAACTCCCTGAATTCAGTGAGAAGTAATTCAGCCTATGTATTTTCTGAACTAGGCTGAGAATATCCTCCTTCAGGTAAATGCTTGTTTACAGTTCTTATCTCTTGGCAATTATCAGTGCTTCTACTCGGACAAGAGTTCAGAGTGTAAGCATTTCCCTTCCCTCACCTATCTCCATATAAAAGTGCAGGGTAAAACGCTTCAGCTGTGCTTGGAGAGTCTTTCAGAGTTTTAAAAGGAAAACAGTTAGGCTTCTCTTGGCTTAACCAATTACTATCAAACTTTCTGCCTTTGTCCTGTTTTTCACAATTAAAGTTCACTCTTTCTGGCTTCCCACTGTTAAGCTTGCTAGCCGTTCTAAACCCACCAGATACCTTATGCTGGGGCTTCTTCCAGGGTATTTCTTTCTCCCACTGCCTCCTGTTCCAAGGTTCTGCTTGGTCCTTTAAACTCCTGAGCTGCAGCCTTGGGTCTCTCAGTGCCTTTGAATTCTTCTGCTTACAGAAGTCTTTCTTTGCCCCTGAGTCTCCCAGGTCCTGTCTGCTCCTTCGTGGATCACAGCTGCTTAGTGGTTCTCTTTCCAACGGTTCCTGGTCATCTGACTTGTCCTCATCCAGATGCTTGTGTCCTGACTCCTCCTCTCCTTGCTCCTCTCCTTGCCAATCTCGCTGATCGTCTCTTTGCCCTTCTTGCTCACTTCCTAAGTGTTTCTGTCTCTGGGTTCTTAACAAGCTGCTTGAGTACTGCACTGCCCGCCTCCTACTTGGGCGTGCCCAATCAGAGACTTGGCTTCTCTCCTGCCTTGAGGTGAGGTGTGGTTTCTGATTAGCTCTGTGCTTTTTTCTCTCAGAAGAGAAAATCCTGCATTCCCTTGCAGTACCGGTTCTCTCCACTGGATCACTATCAGTTTCCATTGCTTCACAAGAGTCTGCTACATCACAACGTAGATCGATTGTTTATGTTATCAGAATATAGAAAGACTAGTGGACATGCAATGAAGCTACAGGGTAAACTATTTAAGACTAATAAAAGAAAATATTTTTTCACTCAACGTGTAATCAAACTCTGGAATTTGTTACCGGAGGATGTAGTAAAGGCTGTTAGTGTAGCTGGGTTTAAAAAAGGTTTGGACAATTTCCTGGAGGAAAGGTCCATAAACCATTATTAAGAAGGGACCCAGGATATCAATGCTTGACCCAGTACAAGCATTGCAGAGCCTGTCTTTTGGGGAAACTGCTAGGTACGTATGACCTAGATTGGCCATTGTTGGAAACAGGATACTGGGCTTGATGGACCTTGGTCTGACCCAGTATGGCATATCTTATGTTCTTGGCTGAAGATCAAATGAGCAGCAGAATGCTGAATAGACTGAAGGGGTGAAAGATGACTCGGTGGAAGACCAACAAGGAGCAGATTACAGTAATCAAGGTGAGAGGTGATAAGTGAATGGATGAGCGTTTTAGTAGTATGTTCTGAAAGAAAAGGACGGATTTTGCCAGTATTGGAGAAAGAAGCGGCAGGTCTTGGCAACAAGGTGAATATGTGTGGAGAATGAGAGCGAAGACGAGTCAAAAATAACCCCTAAATTGCGAGCTGAGGGAACAAGATAGAGAACAGAGCCATTCACAGAGACTGAAAAAGGAGGAAGAGGAAGGGAAATTTTAGGGGAAAAGATGAGACGTTTGGTCTTGGCCATGTTCAATTTCAAGCGGCGATGGAACATCCAATCAGCAATAGCAGAAAGGCAATTAGAGATCCGGGTCTGGATTGAAGAAGAGAGATCAGGAGTAGAGAGGTAGATCTGGGAATCAGCATAGAAATCAGTCCTCACAACCCTCCCTCCTCCCTATGGAGTTGCTTTTTCTTTTTGTCGTCTTGTGCTATGATGTCATACTGAGGCAAGATGGCACCCTTGGGCAGGAAAGGGACCACGCATGCGTGGTAAATTTCCCAAATGCTTTCTTTGAAAGCTGGGGAGAGGTTACCGCGCGGGCTCAGTTGGCACACATACGTGACATATGTGAGGACTGATTCCTGTTGTCCCTGGAAAACACCTGTTATAGGTGAGTAACTATGCTTTATTGGAAATGTTGCCAAAACAGAATAGTGAGGTTTCTGGAGTCCAGTGGATTGCAGGATCCGAGGCAGCATGGGTTTACTAGAGGCAGGTCTTGTCAGACAAACCGTATTGATTACTTTGACTGAGTGACCAGGGAGCTGGATCGAGGGAGAGCCCTAGATGTGTACTTAGATTTCAGTAAAACCTTTGACACCATTTCATGCAGGCGACTTAACAAACTGAGCACACTTGAGATGGACCCTAAAGTTACTGACTGGATTGGAAATTGGTTGAGTGGGAGGAGACAAAAGGTACAGGTAAATGGAGCTAACTCTGAGGAGAAGGAGGTTACCCAGTGGTGTGCTGCAGGGATCTATACTTGGTCCAATTCTTTTTAACATTTTTGTTAGTGATATTGCGGAAGGGCTGTCGGGTAAGGTTTGCCTCCTTACAGATGATACCAAAATCTGCAATAGAGTAGACAGCCAAGAAGAAGTAGATAACATGAGGAGGGATCTAGCTAAGCTTGAAGAATGGTCGAGAATTTGGCAGCTGAGATTTAATGCTAAAAAATGCAGGGTCATGCATTTTGGCTGCAAAATTCCTAGGGAGCAGTACAGTGTAGGGGGCAAAGTACTTCTGTCCATGAAAGAAGAGCGGGACCTGGGTGTGATTGTCTCAGATGGAAAGTAGCTAAACAGATAGAAAAGACAATAGCGAAGGCCAGAAGGATGCTTGGGTGCATAGGGAGAGGAATGACCAGCAGAAGAAAGGAGGTGATAGTGCCTCTGTATAAGTCTATAAGTCTCTAGAGTACTGTGTGCCGTTCTGGAGACCACACCTCCGAAAGGATATAAACAGGATGGAGTCAGTGCAGAGGGTGGCTACTAAGATGGTTAGAGGTTTTCGTCATAAAGCATATGGGGACAGACTTAAAGATCTTAATATGTATATGTTAGAGGAAAGGGGCGTGATAGGGGAGATATGATAGAGACATTTATATACCTCTGGCATAAATGCCCAGGAGGAGAGCCTCTTTCGATGGAAAGCAGGCTCTGCAACAAGAGGACATAGGATGAGAGTGAAAGGGGAGAGACTCAGGAGTAATATGCAGAAATATTTCTTTACGGAAAGAGTGGTAGAAGCGTGGAATAGTCTCCCAGTGGAAGTAGTAGAGACGAGGATGGTATCTGAATTCAAGAAAGCATGGAAGAAACACAGAAGATCCCTGAAGGATAAAAGGGGGCTATTGTAGTGGATATGAAAGGGCAGACTAGATAGGCCATGTGATCTTTTTCTGCCATCATTTTTTATGTTTCTGTGTTTACCATCACCTTCTGTTAAATGATTTGATATAGTATTACAGTTGGTCTTATTTTGTTGGTTTTTTATTTTTATTTATTTATTTATGCTTTTCTTCTATACCGCTTTTTCCCAAGATCAAAGGCGGTTTACAAGTAACACAATGAACAGTTTACAATTAACATAATGAACATGGTTTTACATGGAACATCTTGTTTTTTTTCAAACTACGTACAATTAATACCATACCATACCACTGAAGGATACTACTCCATTCAAACTGCCTTTCCCCTCCAGGTCAGAAGGAGACAGAACACAGATACATGCAAACACTCACACCTACAGAGGGATTGAAAAGAATTCCATGAGCCATGTTCCACATACTTTTTTCCACTTGTTTAGAATAGCTTCCATCATTTTGTCCAGTATTGATGTTAGGCTCACGGGTCTATAATTGGTTCAGTCTCATTAGGAATCTCTCTCTGCCCATGTTAGTAAATTTAATGTAATTGATCAAAAAACTGACTCTAAAATATCAGTAATGCTGCTATGCAAACAATAATGTCATTTATAGTAAACAGGAGTTGCTGGCAAATCATAAGAACATAAGACAAGCCATACTGGGTCAGACCGAGGTCCATCAAGCCCAGTATCCTGTTTCCAACAGTGGCCAATCTAGGTCATACATACCTAGCAATATCCCCAAAAGACACAGGTTCCACAATGCTTGTACTGGGTCAAGCATTGATATCCTGGGTCCCTTTTTAATAGTGGTTTATGGACCTTTCCTCCAGGAACTTGTCCAAACCTTTTTTAAACCCAGCTATACTAACAGCCCTTACTACATCCTCCGGTATCAGATTCCAGAGTTTGATTACACGTTGAGTGAAAAAATATTTTCTCTTATTTGTCTTAAATAGTTTACCCAGTAGCTTCATTACATGTCCCCTAGTCTTTCTATACTCTGATAGCGTAAACAATTGATCCACGTTTATCCGTTCCACTCCATTCATTAATTTATAGACCTCTATCATATCTCCCCTCAGCCGTCTCTTCTCCAGGCTAAAGAGCCCTAACCTTCTTAGCCTCTCTTCATAGGAGTAGCCTTCCATCCCCTTCACCAATTTGGTGGCTCTTCTCTGTACTTTTTCTAATAACGCTATGTCCTTTTTAAGATACGGTGACCAGAATTGCACACAATATTCAAGGTGCGGTCGTACCATGGAGCGATACAGAGGCATTATAACATCCTTTGTTTTATTCTCCATCCCTTTCCTTATGATACCTAGCATTCTATTTGCTTTCTTGGCCGCCGCTGCACACTGGGCGGAGGGTTTTAACATGTTATCCACGATGACTCCTAAATCTTTTTCCTGGGTGGTGGTTTCTAATGTGGAGCCTTGCATCGTGTAACTATAGTGTGGGTTGTTCTTTCCTAGGTGCATAACTTTGCACTTGTCCACATTAAATTTCATCTGCCATTTGGATGCCCAGTCTTCCAATTTATCCAGATCCTCCTGCAGTTTTCCACAATCCTCTTGGGTTTTAACAACTTTAAACAGTTTTGTGTCATCTGCAAATTTGATAACCTCACTAGTTATTCCCTTTTCCAGGTCATTTATGAATATGTCAAAAAGCAGCGGACCCAGTACAGATCCCTGGGGTACTCGACTATTCACCTTTTTCCATTGGGAATATTGGCCATTTAGCCCTACCCTCTGCTTTCTATCTTTTAACCAGTTCCCGATCCACAATAGTACACTGCCTCCTATCCCATGACTTTTTAGCTTCGCCAAAAGTCTCTGATGGGGGACTTTGTCAAAAGCTTTCTGAAAGTCCAGATACACTATATCAACCGACTCACCTTTGTCTACCTGTTTATGCACACCTTCAAAAAAACATATCAGATTAGTAAGACAAGATCTTCCTTGTCTAAAGCCATGTTGGTTGTCTCCCATTAGGCCATGACTATCTACATGCTGTGTAATTTTGTTCTTTATGATGGTTCCTACCATTTTCCCTGGTACTGACGTCAGGCTTACCGGTCTGTAATTTCCTGGGTCACCCCTGGAACCCTTTTTAAAAATTGGTGTTACGTTGGCGACCCTCCAATCTTCAAGGATTACAGATGATTTTAATGAAAGTTCACAGATTACCAATAGCAGGTCTGCAATCTCATATTTCAGTTCTTTCAACACTCTGGGATGTATACCATCCGGTCCAGGTGATTTGCTACTATTCAGTTTATCAAATAGTTGTAATATATCTTCCCGGTGTAGCGATATTTCTCTCAATTCCTCTGCAGTATCACCTTTAAATACTACTTCAGTCTTGGGTAACATCCCTACATCTTCCTCAGTAAAGACCGAAGCAAAGAATTCATTCAGTCTCTCTGCTATAGCCTTGTTTCCTCCTACTGCCCCTTTTACCCCTCTATCATCTAATGGTCCAATTGACTCTCTCACAGGCCTTTTGCTACGAATGTACTTGAAAAAGTCTTTATTTCGTGTTTTTGCTTCCGTAGCAAGTTTCTTCTCAAATTCCCGCTTTGCCTGCCTTATCAATGCTTTGCATTTAACTTGCCAGTGCTTGTGCTGTTTCCAGTTTTCATCATTTGGCTCTTTTTTCCATTTCCTGAAGGTTGCTTTTTTGGCAGCAACAGCCTCTCTGACCTCACCTTTAAACCATGCTGGCAGTTCCTAATGCGTGGAATACAGCCGGTCTGGGCTTCGAGGATAGTATTTTTAAATAACACCCAAGCTTGCTGTAAGTCTTTAACCTTTGGAACCGCTCCTTTTAGTTTTTCCTAACTATATTCCTCATTCTATCATAGTCTCCCTTTTGAAAGTTAAAAGGTAGTACTGTGGATGCCTTTACTATCTGTCCTCCACTAATTAAATCAAACATGATCATACTATGATCACTATTGCCAAGTGGTCCCAACACCCTTATTTCTTGCACCAGATCTGGCGTTCCACTAAGGACTAGGTCCAGTATGGCTTCCCCTCTGGTCGGTTCATGAACCAGCTGCTCCAAGAAGCAGTCATTTATTCCATCTAGAAACTTTATCTCTTTAGCTTGTCCTGCTGTGACACTGACCCAGTCGATACCGGGGTAATTGAAATCACCCATTATTACTATTCTGTTGTGACTTTTGTTAGCTTCCTTGATTTCTTTGAGCATTTCATCATCCATTTGTTCATTCTGGCCAGGCGGTCGATAGTATACTCCAACTGCCATCACCTTCCTCTTCATAAATGGAATTTCAATCCATAGAGATTCTACTGCAAATTTTGTTCCCTGCAAAACTTTAATCCTTTCTGACTCAATGCCCTCTCTAACATAGAGCGCAACCCCTCCACCAATTCGATCAGCTCTATCATTACGATATAGTGTGTATCCAGGTATCAGTGTCCCACTGGTTATCCTCCTTCCACCATGTCTCTGAGAGTGCAATCATATCTAATCTCTCATTTAGTGCTATATATTCTAACTCTCCCATCTTATTGTTTAGACTTCTAGCATTGGCATACAAGCATTTTAGAGACTGTATTTTATTCATATTAATCTGGCTATTGGTAGGCAGGGGTAATTTGTAATCTTTATGCTCTGTCTGCTCCTTCCTCAAGGGCATTTGGGCTACTATACTCCCTTTTGGAACCTCACTGCTTTTGGTAGTATCCTTCAAGGATACCTTTGTCCGAACCATGCACTCCTGGGTGACTGTCGGCTTTCCCCTAATTTCTAGTTTAAAAGCTTCTCTATCTCTTTTTTAAAGGTTAATGCCAGCAGTCTGGTCCCATCCTGATTAAGGTGAAGCCCATCCCTTCGGAAGAGCCCCCCCTTTCCCCAGAATGTTCCCCAGTTCCTAACAAATCCAAAACCCTCATCCTTGCACCATTGTCTCATCCACGCATTGAGACTCCGGAGCTCTGCCTGTCTTTTGGGTCCTGCACGTGGAACAGGAAGCATTTCGGAGAACGCTATCCTGGAAGTTCTGGATTTCAACTTCCTACCTAAAAGCTTAAATTTCCTGAGCAGTAATCCAGTTTAGTCCTCCACATCCGGGTAGTGCACCTCCTCCTGCAGCTTGGAGACTGGACCAATCAGAATCTTCCTTTGCCAGGATGTCTGCTGCTGGAGCTCCCATCAGCCCCCAGTGTGTCCAGTCTCCTCGCAGCTGGATGACGTGTGTGCCTGGGCTTAGGCACACTTAGGGACAGCTAGAGGCAACACTAGAGAGTTTCTTTTGCTATTTCTTTTGCTATTTTTTGGGTTTGATTTCCATTCTTTATTTTTAGGTAGCTATATCTTTAAAAATAAAAGAAAGAACAGTTTAAATTGATCGGGAGCACAGATCTGCACTGCACTGCTGTCTTCCTTTCTGAAGATTTTTTCTGCAGTCTGAGGCTAGCACCTTCCTCCAAGACTATTTGGAGGGGGGCTCAGTCTCTCCGGCCATCTGACAGCGTTCGGGCAGCCTTTCAGCAGCAGACTGGCTTTTCCCTTACGCTCCGTGCTGCAGTCATTCTGTTCACTGACAGCCGGTATCCTTGTTTGCTCCCTCAGCATTGTCTGCGGTGATAATGGCAAGGTGCGGTGAGTTTCTTCTGGGGGCGATGCTGCTACTTGCCCCTTCCCTTCCTTTCTTCTTTCTTTTGCTATTTACTTTATTTTAATTTGATTTCGTTCACGCCATTTTTTCCCGCCGGCTAAATGTGCCGCCGGCCATTTTGAAGCCCCGGTGTTTCTCCCGCCCGACCTGTTGTGGGCTGCAACGACTTTGCCTTTTCTTTTTCTGCTGTTTTAGCATAGCGTTTTTGCTGGGGGAGGGGGCCTTTGCAGTTCCCGGTTGCTGTTTTTTTACAAAAAAAAAAAAAAACCAGGCAGATTTACTACACGGAGCCTTGCTTTCATTGTCCTTTATATTGCCTTGCCTATCTCTGTGGGGCCTGTTTTGACATGGCTTCCAGACCGCAGTGTGTCATCTGCGGGTCACGCAGGGGGGCGGTGGATGACTCTGGGGTCTGCAGAGGCTGCGCCTCCGTTTCCACCGATTTGGAACACCAAATGGAACACAAGGCATTATCCGGTCCTGGAAGTCCGACGGTGCCGGCGGGCGATGCCCCCTCTCATGACTCTCTGGCGTCTGGCTCTACGGCCCCTCCTAAAGGGCAGGAGGGCTCGTGGCCGATGACAACGGCGGAATCTGCCTTCCCAGATTTTTCTCCTGACTTTGTGCTGCTTATGCACCAAGCCTTTCGCTTGGGCCGCTCGGGTAAGTTCCCCGACGCCTGGCCGGCGCCTGTTTCATCCCTTCAGGGCGTGGAGGCCAAGCAAGACGGCCAGCCTTCGGCCAAACGCCTACGCGCCATGGAACTAGACCATGACGACTTGGCCTGGCAGGATCCTGATGCTGAGGGGGATCCGGAAAGCGCTATGGACGAATTAGAGGATGGAGAAATTCCAGAACCTGAGGATCAAGCCCGGATTATTCGGGTCTTCCGTAAGGAGGAGCTGGTGCCTTTAATTACGGAATCTCTTCACGCTCTCAATCTCGAGGAAGACGGCTTGGAGGATCCCCTCATTCAAGCGGTGCGGGACTCTCAAGTGGTGTTTCCAGTGCACCGTGTAGTTGAACAGATGATTCAGACTGAGTGGGATCAACCCGAGTCCGGCCTTAAGGGGATTCGGACTATGCACCGCCTTTATCCGTTAGCGGATAAAGACAAGGAGAGATTTAAATTGCCGCGAGTTGACGCCGCGGTGTCGGCGGTCACTAAGAAAACCACTATTCCGGTGGAAGGCAGTGCGGCCTTAAAGGACACGCAAGACAAGAAGATTGATGGCTTGTTGAAACAGTCCTTTGAGACCAATGCTTTATCTTTGCAGGCCTCCATTTGTGGGGCTTGGGTGGCAAGAGCCTGCTTGCGATGGGCTCAGCACTTGCGACAGGTTTCTGGCTTAGATCAGCAGGGCTTGCTGGAGGTGACTCGGCTAGAGTCGGGGTCAGCATATCTGGTGGATGTGCATTATGATTTGATTAGGACATTGGCGAATAGTATGGCCTCTTTGGTAGCGGCACGCAGGTCCCTCTGGCTGCGACATTGGGCGGCCGATGGTTCTTCCAAGTCCCGGCTCAGTAAGCTTCCCTTTAAGGGTAAGTTGTTGTTCGGAGACGACTTGGATAAATTGGTTAAGGATCTTGGGGAGTCCAAGGGTGGTAGGCTGCCCGAGGATAAGCCTAAACCGGGTAGAAGTATGCCGCCGGGGCGGGGTCAGTTTCGAGACTTTCGTAGATTTCGTTCGTCCCGACTTTGGCCTTCCCAGCGCGGTCGATATGGTACCAGAGGCCACGGGTTTCGAGGGGCTGGTAGAGGATTCGCCGCAGCGTCCTCTTCAGCGACCTCTTCCTTTACTCGAAAGCCACAATGAAACGAGGCAGGCCCCGGAAGGGGGGTTAGTCATCGGAGTTCGTCTCCGGGACTTTCTTCCTTCCTGGGCCCAAATAACATCAGATCAATGGGTGCTCGAGATAGTCCGAGAGGGTTACGCACTCGAATTTGCTTTTCCAATTCCCGATGCCTTTGTCCTTTCCCCCTGCAAGGGCGCACAGAAGGTGCAGGCCATTCGGGAGACGTTGGCTCGGCTCCTCGATTTGGGAGCGGTGATCCCCGTTCCTCCTTCCGAGCGCGGCGTCGGTCGCTACTCCATTTATTTTGTGGTGCCAAAGAAGGACGGGTCGTTACGTCCGATTCTCGATCTCAAAGGTGTGAATCGCTTTCTCCGAGTCCCCCATTTCCGGATGGAGACCTTGCGGTCCGTCATTGTAGCGGTGCGTCAGGGCGAGTTTCTTACCTCTCTCGATCTCTCGGAAGCCTATCTTCACATTCCCATCCGATCGGTTCATCAAATGTTCCTGAGGTTCGCCTTTCCGTGGGGTCACTTTCAATTTCAGGCAATGCCTTTCGGTTTAGCCACAGCGCCACGCACCTTCACCAAGGTCATGGTGGTGGTTGCGGCGGCTTTGTGCAAGGAAGGTATTTTAGTACACCCTTACCTCGACGACTGGTTGATTCGGGCCAAGTCCGAGGACGAGAGTGTGCAAGTCACGGACAGAGTGGTAGCGTTGCTGAGTTCACTCGGCTGGGTGGTCAACGAGGAAAAGAGTCACCTGCTGCCAACGCAATCCCTCGAATACCTCGGCGTTCGTTTCGACACGGCGAGAGGGTTGGTGTGCTTACCGGAACGCCGAATTCACGCCTTGCAGAAACTCGTGCGGGTTTTCTTGGGGATTCCCGTTCCGTCCGCGTGGTGGTACCTGCGTCTTCTGGGCACTATGGCGGCGACGTTGGAAGTTGTGCCGTGGGCCAGGTTCCATATGCGGTCACTTCAGAGGGCGCTGTTGCATCGCTGGTCGAACCAGTTGGATTCCTTGAACAAGCGGTTGCCTTGCCCGAAATCGGTCCGGTTGTCCCTCCGGTGGTGGCTGTGTTCGAAGAGCCTCCGGATGGGGCTTCCCCTGGAGCAGCCCTCTTGGGTCCCGTTCATCACGGATGCGAGTCTGTTGGGCTGGGGAGCCCACTGCGAAGGCCGCTATGCTCAGGGGACTTGGTCCCCTCTCGAAGCTGCTTGGTCGATCAACTGTCTCGAATTGCGGGCGGTGAGACTCGCGTTGAAAGCCCTCGAGACGTTGATCCAGGGGCGTGCGGTGCGAGTTCTCTCGGACAACTCGGCGACAGTGGCGTACATCAACCGTCATGGGGGCACGGGCAGTGTAGCCATGGAGAGCGAGGCGGAGGCCTTGTTCGCTTGGGTGGAGACCCGCCTACCAGCCCTTTCAGCGGCCCATATCGCCGGAAAAGACAACATGATGGCGGACTTTCTCAGCAGGGTGCATGTCGATCCTGGGGAGTGGGAACTGAATCCTCAGGTGTTCGCGCAGATAGTTCGCAAGTGGGGGCTGCCGATCATGGACCTTATGGCAACGTTTCAGTCGGCAAAGTCAGGGCGGTTCTTCAGCAGGCGGAGAGAACGCATGTCCGAGGGTATCGACGCGCTCATTCAGCCGTGGCCGACGGACGGTCTTCTTTATGTCTTTCCCCCGTGGGCGTTGGTCGGTCGCGTCGTTCAGCGCATCGAGGCGCACTGGGGGCGGGTTTTGCTCGTGGCTCCAGATTGGCCAAGGCGGCCGTGGTATGCGGACCTGATTCGTTTGCGCCACGGAGTGGCTTGGAGGCTGCCTTCGCTTCCGGATCTGCTTCTTCAGGGGCCGTTGCGGATGCCTCAGGTGGATCGATTCTCGCTTACGGTTTGGCCCTTGAAAGGTCTCGGTTGAAGAGGAAAGGTTATTCTCCTGAGGTGGTTGCCACGCTTCTCCGGGCTCGGAAACCTTCCACATCGCTGGCGTATGTGCGGATGTGGAGGTTGTTTGAGGATTGGTGTTCGCGACGTGGAGTTCGTGCGGCTACGGCCTCGGTGGCGGTGATTCTCAGTTTTTTACAGGACGGTTTTGACAAGGGCTTGGCAGCCAGTTCTTTGAAGGTGCTGGTGGCAGCGCTGGCGTGCTACCGGGGCAGAGTTCTGGGAGTTTCCTAGGGGCGCATGCGGACGTCCAACGTTTTCTCAAAGCGGTCCTCAGGTTGCGTCCTTCGCGCAGAGCGTCAGTTCCTTCGTGGGATTTGAATCTCGTATTGCGGGCCTTGGTTCGCAAACCCTTTGAACCCCTACGGCGAGTGTCGGTTAAGGATCTGACCCTGAAGACGGTATTTCTGGTGGCGATCTGTTCGGCGCGACGCATCTCTGAGTTGCAGGCGCTTTTGTGTAGAGAGCCGTTTTTGTCTTTTGCGCGCGATCGTGTGATTCTGCGGCCAGTTCCTTCTTTCTTGCCTAAGGTAGTTTCGCCTTTTCATTTGAATCAGTCTGTTTTTCTTCCGGTCCTTTCGTCCGAAGCGGAAGGTCCTGCGGAAGGGGGTTTGCATTGCCTTGATGTGAAGCGAGTCCTTCGTCGTTACCTAAAGGTGTCGGAAACGTTCCGTAAGACTGATCGTTTGTTCGTGCTTTTTGGCGGAGCCCGCAAAGGAGAGGCGGCGGCAAAGGCTTCCATCGCTCGGTGGCTTAAGGAGGCGATTGCTTCGGCATATATTTTACAAAATCGGCCGGTTCCCGTGGGTTTGAGAGCCCATTCTACCAGAGCTCAGGCGACGTCCTGGGCAGAGCATTGCCTTGTTCCGCCTGCGGACATTTGTAGGGCGGCTACTTGGTCTTCTCTTCATACCTTCAGTAAACATTATCGGTTGGATGTGCTCACCGCTCAGGATGCTGGTTTTGGTTCGGCGGTGTTGCGCGCCGGATGGCAGGGGCCCGCCTGGTGTTGACTGCTCTGTTACATCCCAGATGTGGAGGACTAAACTGGATTACCGCTCAGGAAATAGAAATTACACTTACCTGGTAATTGTAGTTCCTGGAGGATCCAGTTTAGTCCTCCTTCCCTCCCAAGTGTCACTGTGCTTAGTAGCGGCGCGCTTGCGGTGAACGGCGAGGGGTTACTTCCGTATGTATCTGCAAATTTTTGATTTTTCGTGTCCTGGGCTACTTTCTACTTCCTTTTTGCCAGTTCCTGTTCAGGTGGCTGGCTTAGGACTGCTTCTTTCTTCTGGTGGAGTCAGAGGCGCTGTGCAGAGTTTGGCTCCCTCGTTTGGGGAGGGGGTCGTTTATCCATTAGGGGGATAAGTTCTAGTTTGATATGTATTTAATTATCTCATGTGTTGCTTCTTTGAGTCTGCTTTGTTAATAGTTCACTGGGGGCTGATGGGAGCTCCAGCAGCAGACATCCTGGCAAAGGAAGATTCTGATTGGTCCAGTCTCCAAGCTGCAGGAGGAGGTGCACTACCCGGATGTGGAGGACTAAACTGGATCCTCCAGGAACTACAATTACCAGGTAAGTGTAATTTCTATTTAGCCTCCAGAACTTCCCTACCACATTTTCCTATGTCATTGGTACCAACATGTACCAAGACAGCAGACTCCTCCCCAGCACTATTTATGATCCTATCTAGGCGGTGCGTGAGGTCCGCTACCTTCGCACCAGGCAGGCATGTTACCAGGCGATCTTCACGTCCACCAGCCACCCAGCTATCTACATTCCTAATGATTGAATCACCAACTATAACAGCTGTCCTGACCCTCCCCTCATGGGGACATGGCCCTGGAGAAACGTCCTCGGTGCTAGAGGGTTTTACATCACCTGGAGGACAGGTCCTAGTTACAGGATCACTTCCTGCCACACCAGCGTGATGCTCTCCTGTCACGTGACCTCTCTCCTCCATGGCAACAGGGATGCTGCCAGACTGGAGGTGGGACTTCAGGACTATATCCCTGTAGGTCTCGTCCATGTACTTCTCTGTCTTATGTCTTCCAGGTCTGCTACTCTAGCCTCTAGAGAACGGACTCGTTCCCTGAGAGCAAAGAGTTCTTTGCACTTAGTGCATACATAAGACCTCTCACCAACTGGGAGAAAATCATACATGTGACACTCAATGCAAAAGACCGGAGAACCCCCATCTCGTTGCTGGACTTCTGTCTGCATCTTAGTTTAAAGCTTGTGTTTAGGTCTTTTAAATTCTGTATATAATAAGGATTGGTGTGGATGCTTATACCAATAAAAGTGTATCTAATACCCCTAATACACCTTGTGTACCTGAAGCTTAAGTAATTAATCTCAGGTCCTCTGTGTATGACTGATTTGGATAACGAACTGCACCTGAGAGCAGCCCCTTTCCTCTAAGATGTGCAAGTACCTATAAAACTACAATTACCCCAGGGGTGGATGGGTGCTGGGGAGGGAGGGAGGGAGATAAGTCCTATTAAAGAGGGCAGTTACAAGGTATCCTGTCCTGAACCCTCAGCAGGGGGGAAGGGGGTACCACACAAAGCCCAGTTAGTTGAGAGAGGCAAGGTAAGTTATAGCTGAGAAGGCTGAACTAGCACACCACTAAGACAAACAATAAATAATTAAATAAACAGTTAGACAAACAATACATAATTAATAAACAGCTAGAACTCACAGCAAGGTGTCACAGGAGACAAATATCCACTTCTCTAGCAGAGCACTGTAAAAAGCACTGCTCTTCTCTGATCAGAGCTAAGGGACTCAAAGATTTAGTAATTTCCTCAGGTCCTTGTCTATATTCCCCATTGAGATATTCAAGAAATATCTGTTAGACATATTGAGAATGCTAGTGAAGGCTTTGTCCCCTACCACAAGATATAGTATTTCCAAGAAGATAAACATGGTGAGAACTAAAGGCGAGAGTTGATACAAAGCAGGCTCTCCTTGATAGTTTAAATATTACTTAGTTTCTAAAGAGTTCTGTGGAAGAGGGGGTTGGTAGATCTATTCTGAAATCATATGTGGAATGGCTCCTCACACAGAACTTGAGAATCAACCACAGCAAGACTGATGTAATGTTCATAACGAAGAACCAGGACTTCGCACCCCCATCCACACTAAAGGTAAATGGCACAGAACTAACAACCAAATCTACCATCAGATACCTAGGCATCACCCTCGACCATAAAATGGACATGAAGGCACATATAAAAAACACAACAAAATCAATCTACCACAATATAAGGACACTTCGTCACTTACGACCACTGCTCGAGCATACAGACTTCAGAACAATCTACCAAGCTTTGGTGATGCCCCACATTGATTTTGCAAACGCAATCCTATACGGTCTCCCACAAGCAACTCTAAACCCTCTTCAACTGGCAATGAACACAGCAGCCAGGGTGCTAGAAGGAATATCGAGGACCGACCACATCACCCCAATCCTGAAAAGGCTCCACTGGTTACCTCTTCAAGCTAGAACCCTATATAAGAATATCATCATGACCTTCAAAGCCCTAAACAATCAGTCCCCCAAAACCATCACCGAATTGATACATACCTCAGCTCCTATTAGAAGTAGAAGATCCGTAGTAGTAAACACTTTAACAGTCCCGAAAGAATCAACAAGGTGCAAAAAGTCAACAACTAACAGAGCCTTCTGCTTCTATGCCCCAAAAGCCTGGAATTCCCTCCCCCCTGACATCAGAGCTATTACGGACCTAACCCAACTTAGAAAGGCCCTAAAACATCACCTATTCACCAAATACTTCCCGGCGTAGTCCCGACAAGAAATTACCCTCATGATGTATATAATGTAGATACTTATTGTATAACTCTTGTTAATTTACCCTGTTATCCAAGTTCCAATCCCTGTTCAAATGTAAATGCATCTCAGTGACCCTGAAATGCATATGTTATGTTTTGATGTAAACCGCACTGATGTCAATAGCGCGGTATAAAAGAAATACTAAATAAATAAAATATGTTCTTTCTCCAGGACCAAGCAGGAAGTCAGTCCTCACATATGGGTGACGTCGGCGCCGACGGAGCCCTCGCGGAGCAATTTTCCCCAGCTTTCAAAGAAAGCCTTTGGGAATTGCAGCGCGCATGCGCGGTCCCCTTCCCGCCCAAAGGTGCCATCTTGGCCAGTCTTCTTTTTTCCGCGGAGCCCTACAGACGTTGTCTACAAGTCACCGCTGAAAAGTTGATTTTCTTTATTTTATTCTTATTTCTTCGGTTCGACGCCGGTCCTTTTTCCGTCCGGCCTCGCGACGCCGGTTGCGAGGCCTCCCCTTCTTTTCGTTTTTTTCTGTCCTTAGTGACAAATTCGTGCTTTTTTCACTTTTCCCTGGCGGCACGAACGTTCGACCTCGCAGGGGCCCTTTTTCCCCCGATGGCCGCCAGTGGTTTTAAGAAGTGTGTTAAGTGTAAGAAACTTATGTCTCTTACCGACACACATGATTGCTGCCTCCGCTGCCTGGGCCCAGATCATGAAGAAATGATCTGTGGGGCCTGTGGCAAGATGTCCGCCAAATCCTTGCGGAGTCGGCAGCATGAGAGGGAGAGAATCTTCTCTGACCCCAGTTGTACCCGGACCTCGTCAGAGGCGTCGGTGTCCAGGGAATCTGGCTCTGAACACCGTCGGAGCTCCTCTGAGAGGGGGTCTCCTTCCCGGGAACATCATCGGAGGAAGAAACCCGCGAGGACGGCGTCGGTGGACGCTCCTGGCTCCGCGAGGGCCAGGTCGCATAGCCCCAATAGTCGTCCCGGGTCTTTGGAGCTGGAGCGGCCGTCCAAGCAGCCTCGTCTCGAGATGGACTCGTCTGCTCACGTAAGTGCTGTTGTCCTCGTGGACTCGCCTCCGAGGGGTCCGACGTCGGGCCCGACGCCGTCGGGGGCTGCTGGGTCTCCTGAGTTTGGACTCAGGTTGACGGCCTTGGAGAGCAGCCTAGCTGCCTTCATGGACCAGCAGCGGGCATTGATCGCCGGCCTCGCTGGCGCTTCTGCCCTGACCGCCGGGACGTCGACGTCTAAGTCGACCCCGGAGACTGAGCCGATCCTCGAGTCCATGCGGGCTCGAGTCGATCCTCGGTCGAGGTCCCCTTCGGCCTCCCATTCGGGGCCGCGGTCGTCGACGCCAACTCCCTCGGCGTCGGGGCGGACGGCGTCTGCGCCCGCCCGGCCAGAGCCGCTCGACTCCTCCTCCGAGGAGTCCGCCTGGGAATCCGAGGTGGAAGAGTCACCTGATTCTTTTCGGACTCAGTGTATTCCTTCGGACTCCCCCGAGTCCGAACCTCGGAGACAGTCCCCTCCGGAGGATGCCCGGTTCTCGGACTTCGTGAAGGATATGGCCAAGGCCTTGGCCTTCCCTGCGGATCCCGAGGAGGAGCCTCGAGCCGAAGAGCTCGATGCCCTCCAGTATGACTCTCCTGCAAAGAAGCATTTTACTGTACCGGTTCCTCCGATGCTGGAACGACTTCTCTTCCGCATGTGGGAGAGCCCGGCGGCGTCACCGGTATTAAGCAAGCGGGTCGATGCCATATATCGAGTCCGCAAGAGCACAGCTACCGCACCATTCCATGGTGGTGGAATCGGCCATGCATAGGCTCAAGAGCCAGAAGATGCACTCCTCGGTGCCCCCCGGCAGGGAAGCCCGCAGCCTGGATGGCATCGGTAAGAAGTGTTTCCAGGGCTCTATGCTTGCTTGTCGGGTCCAGACTTACCAGCTCTACATGGGCATGTATCTCAGGGACCTGGCTAAGGAGATAGCCGGATTCTCTGCTGGTCTCTCCGAGGAACCTTTGCGGAGGTTCCTGGCCTTGTCCACTGGTATTCGAGAGTGCTCAAAGTTTATCTCTCGAGCAGCCTATGATGGCTTTGAGGCATCGGCTCGAGTAGCCGCAGCCAGCATCGGGGCCCGCCGACAGGCTTGGCTTCAGTCATCCGACCTCGAGCCCTGGGTGCAGGACAAGTTGCTCGATGTCCCCTGCAGAGGTGAAAACCTCTTTGGCAAACCTATGGACGAGAAGGCTGCACAACTCGAGACGGAGACTCTCACCAGGACTCGGCTCTCCAGGAAAACCTCTGCCCCTTCCCAGAAGAAGAAGGGCTCGGGGAAAAAGCCCTTTTACCCGAGGAAGACGGCTGCCTATAAACACTACCCTCATTATCAGGCCTCCGTCGCTCCCCAACAGGGCCAGCAGGCCAAGGGACGGGGTAACGGGTCCCGTAGGCAGCAAGCCCCCAAGCCTGCGCCACCGGCCCCTGCTCCGCAGGGTGGGGGTTTTTGACTCTTTCAGCATAGCCTCTCCCCCTCCGCTGGTTCCTCTCAGCACGGGAGGCCGGCTGGTCCACTTTGCCCACAGGTGGTCCAACGTCACGTCAGATACCTGGGTGCTCCACATAGTCCGAGAGGGCTATCTTCTACACTTCCACCAGGTACCTCCGCCCTACTTTCCAGGGGAGCCTCTGCGACCCCCTCTTCACCGGGACTTACTCCTTCAAGAGTTGGCAAGTCTTCTTCAGGAACAGGCGGTGGAACCGGTGCCCCACCACCTGAGAGGTCAAGGCTTTTATTCCAGGTACTTCCTGGTACCAAAGCGAACTGGAGGCCTCAGACCCATCCTGGACTTGCGGAACCTCAACAAGTTCCTGGAAAGGGAGAAGTTCAAGATGCTTACCCTTGGAATCCTGCTGCCCTACCTCCGGCAGGGAGATTGGCTATGCTCCTTGGATCTAAAGGATGCCTACACTCACATCCTCATCCACCCAAGCCACCGACAGTACCTAAGGTTTGTGGTGGCAGGCAATCATTACCAGTACAGGGTACTACCCTTTGGCCTATCCTCCGCACCACGAGTCTTCACAAAATGTCTCGCAGTGGTGGCGGCTCATCTCCGGCTTCAAGGCCTCTTTGTCTTCCCTTACCTAGACGACTGGCTCATCAGAGCACCGTCCTCCACGGAGGCCACTCACGCCACGCAACGTACTGTGGCTCTGCTCCAGTACTTGGGCTTTGTCATAAACTTCGAAAAGTCCACTTTGCTTCCCTCTCAGGATCTCGAGTTCATCGGCGCCAGGTTAAACACGCTTCAAGCGCGAGCCTTTCTGCCGCTCGACAGGGTGCAACGGCTCATGGCTCTCGCCAGCCGCTTTCACAGCCATTCCCGGGTCTCGGCCAGGCACTTTCTGAAACTGCTCGGCCACATGGCTTCCACGGTCCATGTGACCCCCAATGCCCGCCTGAATATGCGGCCTGCTCAATGGTGCCTTCGCTCACAATGGCGTCAGGCCTTGGGGAGAGTAGCGGACTCAGTACGAATCTCCAGCCCGCTGATCTCTTCTCTGCGGTGGTGGCTTCATCTGCCCAACCTAGTGCTCGGAATGCCTTTTCAGTCTCCTCCGCCTGTTCAGGTACTGACGACCGACGCTTCTCTCATGGGTTGGGGAGCACATTGCCAAGGGACATGTACTCAGGGTCTCTGGACCCCGTGGGAATCTGCCCAGCAGATCAACTTCCTGGAGCTCAGAGCGATCCGCCTGGCTCTCCGGGCCTTCTCCCACCTTACTGCTCGCCAGTCCGTCCTCGTCCAGACGGACAATCAAGTGGCCATGTTCTACGTGAACAAACAAGGGGGCACGGGCTCCTTCCTTCTCTGTCGGGAAGCACAAAAGCTCTGCGCTTGGGCCGTCAGTCGAGGGATCCTCCTCCGAGCTGTCTACCTCCCAGGTCAAGAAAATTACCTGGCAGACAAACTGAGCAGAATCCTCCAACCACACGAGTGGAGATTGGACCCGTTGGTGGTCCAAAGGATTTTTCTCCAGTGGGGCCTCCCCACGCTGGATCTCTTTGCCAGTCCTCTGAACAGGCAACTTCCTCGGTTCTGCTCTCGGGAACCGCATCCCCTCCGAGTAGCGGCGGATGCTTTTCTGCTCTCATGGTCCACGGGCCTTCTGTATGCCTTTCCTCCCATGCCGCTGGTGTCTCGAACACTTTTCAAGGTTCTCCAGGACAAGGCTTCGCTGATCCTGATAGCTCCCCGGTGGCCCAGGCAACCGTGGTTCCCACTTCTGATGCAACTGGCGGTAGATACTCCGTTGCCTCTGGGGTTTCAACCCGATCTCCTGACCCAGGATCAGGGGTCTCTCCTACACCCCAACCTCAGGTCTCTTCATCTGATGGCCTGGCTGCTGAAAGGGTAGTCCTTGCTCCCCCTCCTGCTGCCTCCTGAGGTGGAAGAGGTCGTGCTAGCTTCCAGGCGACCCTCTACCCGGAAATCCTACGCCCTTAAATGGCGTCGCTTCTCCACCTGGTGTACTCAACAGTCTCAGGACCCCTTCTCCTGCTCGGTGTCGGTGGTCTTGCAGTACTTGCTTTCCCTCTCCAATCTTGGACTGAAGTCCAACTCGGTCAAGGTTCACCTCAGTGCTATTTCGGCACATCATGTGCCGGTGGAAGGCAGACCTCTTTCCGGCCATCCTCTCGTGGCACGGTTCTCCCGAGGTCTCCTTCTCCTTAAGCCGCCTTTGCGCACCCCAGCCCCCGACTGGGACCTGAACGTGGTTTTGCAGCGGATCACCTGTCCGCCTTTTGAACCCATGGCTACCTGTCCCCTCCGTTTTCTTTCTTGGAAAACCTTGTTCCTGGTAACCCTCACTTCCGCTAGACGCGTTAGTGAACTGCAGGCCCTAGTGTCTGATCCCCCTTACACTAGGTTCTACAAGAATAGGGTAGTCCTGCGGACTCACCCTAAGTTTCTTCCAAAAGTGGTTTCCCCTTTTCACATCAATCAGGAAGTGGTGCTTCCGACCTTCTTTCCCAGGCCACACTCCATCCGAGCTGAGATGGTCTTGCATACCCTGGACTGTAGAAGGGCGCTTAACTTCTACCTTGATCGTACGCGGGAGCACCGTAAGACTGTTCAGCTCTTCCTGTCTTACGACCCTAATAAATTAGGGCTTCCTGTCTCCAAGCGTACTCTGTCCATCTGGGTAGCTGACTGTATCGCTTGGACCTATGGGGCGGCCGGTCTCTCGTTGGAAAGTCGAGTCACGGCTCATCGTGTTCGGGCGAAGGCTGCGTCAGTGGCTTACCTCCGCTCTGTTCCATTGGCAGACGTCTGCCGGGCCGCTACTTGGTCCTCGAGCCAGACTTTTGCAACCCATTACTGCCTCGAGAGGGAGTCCCGCAGGGACAGTGCTTTCGGACAGGCAGTCCTCCGTAATCTCTTCGAAGTTTAAGCAACTCCTACCCTCCATCCCGGATGTTGGGCTACCGGTTGGAGATTAGTCAGAGAAGATTCCTTCCTTCTGTGCTGCTGAGCTAGAGGGAGCTCTTTTTTGTGCTTAGGGTCTCCGGTAGCCTTAAGCTTGGGAGTCCCATATGTGAGGACTGACTTCCTGCTTGGTCCTGGAGGAAGCGTAGTTACTCACCTGTAACAGGTGTTCTCCAGGAGCAGCAGGAATCAGTCCTCACAACCCTCCCTCCTCCCCGTGGAGTTGCAGTCATCTGATTTAGTTTTTGCAAATTTTTTTTGCTGTCTTTTTCGCTATGTCATCAGACTGGCCAAGATGGCACCTTTGGGCGGGAAGGGGACCGCGCATGCGTGCTGCAATTCCCAAAGGCTTTCTTTGAAAGCTGGGGAAAATTGCTCCGCGAGGGCTCCGTCGGTGCCGACGTCACCCATATGTGAGGACTGATTCCTGCTGCTCCTGGAGAACACCTGTTACAGGTGAGTAACTACGCTTTATCGTCCCTCCAGTCCTGTCCCACACTTCTGGGTAGTATACCTCTTCCAGCAGCTTGGAGACTGAGTATGTCATCTTTTGATGACATCAGTGTACATGTCCAGCAGGCACCGCCTACCAGCTCCAGTATGCTCAGTCTCCAAGCAGCTGGAGGAGGTAGTGAGCCAAAGTGTAGGACTCGCTGAAAGGACAACTAAGGAGACATAGGTTAGGATTAGCTACGTTTTTGGTGTTCCGTTCCCCTGTAATACAGGTTCTTTTATTTTTAAAGTTTAGAAGAAATATCATTAAAATAGGTAGTAAAGCCAGGAAGAGGCTGCAGGGCAGAGAGGGAGGTTTTCCCCTCCCTTTCCTTCCCCAGGAACCAGAGGGAGTTGTTGGAGTCCTCCCGTGGCCCGAGTCTTCAAGCGGGTCCCAAACCTGTTATTGGGTGAGGAGCTGCCGCGTGGGCAGAGTTAAGCAGACCGGCAGCCCCTCAACGCCGAATCCGAGAATTGACAGCTGAGCGTGAGGGAGGAGAAAAGCCGCATTGGGCAGAATGGTAAGCCTTTAAATGTGCGGTATAGCAGCTGCAATATCGCCGGAGAACCTGGAGGCAGAGCGCAGCTTGCAGGTGCGTGTTTTGGGGCCTGCAGCTGCGCGGAAAGCGCCAGAGGCGAGTCTTTTGTTTTTTCCCCTGGGTCCATGTGTGCGGCTGGCTCCTGCTCTGTTTTTTGGTGTGGGGGAGGCAAGCAGCTGGACTTTATTCTCTGGTGTAAGTCAGGAATATTTAAGGTCACTTTATTTCTCTTTAGATTGATTTATTTGATTTCAGGATTTTCTTTGATTTAAGTTGAGTTACTACATTATATTTTGACCTTATTTTATTAGTCGGAGCTGGGCTGGCTGGGCCTTGGCTTCTGGGAGGGGCACTAGGAGAAGGGTCCTCTTGCACTCCCGGGTTTGTCGTCGGGGGAGGCTTGGCAGGTGGGGTGAACCCGCGGCACATCCCCCCATGCCAGCTCAGCCTCAGTACCTGATGTGCGGGACCCGTTGGGAAGTGGTCTCTGAAGCAGGCATTTGTCTTGGCTGCGCACTTGAGGCTGATGCCTTGGAGCAGTATCTGCAAGACAAGTCGAGCAGGAGAGTTTCTCCCTGGTGCCGGAGGTCCAGGAGGCGGGGGGGGGGGGGGAGGCCCTGCCCTGCCCTGCCCTGCCCTGCCCTGCCCTGCCCTGGCTTCAGCAGAACCGGTCCTCTAGATATGCCTGGACCCTCTGCCCCTCAGACCCAGGGGGGCAACAGGCCTCCCGGGGGATTTTTCACCAGAGTTTGTCTTGTTCGGGTGCAAGGCCTTTTGCTCTCTCAAGGCATCATGCTGGATGCCCTTAAACTCACCTCCATCTGCCCCATACTAAAAAATTGCACTGTAATTACTGGATACTCCACTTGAAACAATAATGTTACAACAGCATCAGAGGCTATGGAAACTGATCCGCTATTATATTGAAGAAAATTCTCTATTATACATTTAAGTTTTGCACTCCCAACTTAAAGTCTCAGACTGAATTGCGCTCCAAACCAATGATGTATTTGTGTGAACATCAGCGGTTCTTAGCATCAACGACCTAGTTGGGAGTGTTTTTTAGTGCAAATAAAACTGGATCACCAACTCTCCACCACCTCGTGTATAGCACTGTTTCAATGTAAAACTCTTATCTTAATCGTTGTCCTCTACGCCTCCCTCGGCACCTCTCAAGCGTTTCACTCCATGTAGGAGTTTCTTCAGGAGGGTCTGGAAGTGAAATAGATCAACAGTGCTAAAAAGTTTTTATGTGTATCACAACCCTTCTACATTGATTACTCTATATGTTCAAAAGCTCTTCTCATGCAAAACATATAAGATCCACGTCTTTCTTAATAATAAATAGAAGTAAACAGCCTTTAGTTCATACTTGAGTAGTGCTGCCCGCGTTCATCAATGTCTCTTACTGGGTTCAAAAAAACACCGCGCATGCGGGCTAGATGAACCTAGCTGAGAATTTAGAGTATGGCTAGCCATGATTGAGAACACCAGAACCCCAACTAGCAATTTGCATTATATTAAAGACTGGGAAAAGATAGTTTAAGATAGTTTAAATGCACACTTGCCAATCTATAGAAGAACTTAAACCACAGGGTTGCACTGTGTTAACATTAAAAATCCACCGTTGTTCGTGATATAGTAGAGTCTCATCTAAAGTTTTCCCTCTCATTGCGATTGAAATCCGGTCTATACAAAAGCAACGTAAATGGTCAAATTCATGCTTCAATTCTAGGCAATGTTGAACAATTGGTGCAGTCAGTACTTTACAATGTAAACGGCTCTTATGTTCAGACATCCGTACCTTAAAGGGCCGACTGGTTTTCCCTATGTAGAGCTGATTACACAGGCATCTGATCGCATAGTTGGTGATCCAGTTTTATTTGCACTAAAAAACACTCCCAACTAGGTCGTTGATGCTAAGAACCGCTGATGTTCACACAAATACATCATTGGTTTGGAGCGCAATTCAGTCTGAGACTTTAAGTTGGGAGTGCAAAACTTAAATGTATAATAGAGAATTTTCTTCAATATAATAGCGGATCAGTTTCCATAGCCTCTGATGCTGTTGTAACATTGAATCTCCAGGAACAAGCAGGAATAAGTCCTCACATATGGGTACGTCGGAATCGACGGAGCCTGCGCGGGAAAGCTCCCCAGCTTCCCTGAAAGGAAGCTTTTGGGGCCTCCCACTGCACATGCGCGCTGCCTTCCCGCCTTCCTGACCAGCTCTCCTCAGTTTCTCTTTTTCCGCGGAGCCAGCAGGTCGTGTTCCTGTCACCGCTGAAGAGATTATTGTTTTAGTTTGTTTCTTTAGACCGCGTACCTGCCTTCCCCATACCGAAACCAGTACCGCCGGTCTCTCTTTTCTTTTCTTTTTAAAAAAAAAAAAAATCTCTTTTCTGCACAACTTGGTGACTTCGGTTAGGCCTCAGGCCTACACAAATTCTCCTCATGGAGAAACCAGCCCCTGGTTTTAAGAAGTGTACCAAGTGTAGTGCTGTTATTTCAGTCACAGACACCCATGAATGGTGTCTTAAGTGTTTGGGACCTGACCACTCCATTCCGGACTGCCCATCCTGCTCCCAGATGTCTAAACGTGGGTTGCAGAACCGGGCCAACAAATTCCATGTGCTGTTTGCTTCTGAGAAGGGACCCAGGATATCAATGCTTGAACCAATACAAGCATTGTGGAACCTGTGTCCCTTGGGGAAACTGCTAGGTACGTATGACCTAGATTGGCCACTGTTGGAAACAGAATACTGGGCTTGATGGACCTTGGTCTGACCCAGTATGGCATATCTTATGTTCTTATGTTATGTTCTTATGATAATCCAGCATCACAGTCATCCAGGTCTTCCTCTCCGGATGGATCTCAGGTAACCAAACCCTCTGTGGGCAGGTCCTCAAAGAGCAAATCTCCTTCAAAGCATCGAGAGGCTCTCTCTTTTGAGTCTGAGGATCCTGCCCCAGCCAAACAACCCCGGCGGGAAGCTCTGGCTTCCAAAGCACCATCTATGGGGTTACAGGTTGACATCGATGGCACTGCCTCGACTGATCACCTGTTGGACTGCTCTGGGGTACCGGCCCATACCGGTACCGACATCCAGGCAGCAGTGGCGTCTATGAGCAATACCGTTCAGACCATGCAGCAGGCCATGCTGGCTTTTATCAATGCTGCGGTTCCGGTATCATCTCCCATACCGGAACCGAGACCATCGACTTCCAAATGCAGATCGGTTCCGCATGCCGGATCCGGGTTTTTACCCGATACCGATCCCATACCCGGTACGCCCGATGTCGATACCGATCGGTATGCGTATCGTGCGTTGGAAGCAAATAGAGAATACTCTGATTCCTCAGAGGATTTCAACTCTTCTGAGGACTCTGATGAGCTGTCTCTAGTTCTTCATGAAGACCCCTCTTCCCCAAAGAGGAGAATGTCTCCACCAGAGGATTTGTCCTTCCAAGAATTCATTATTGAATTAGCTAAAGGACTTTCTATTACCACATCCTCAGAAAAAGAACCTAGATCAAAGAAATTGGATATTTTAGGTTACCCCAAGGTTCCTAAAGAGGCAGTCACCCTGCCTATCCATGAAATCCTTCAAGAACACTTGATGGACTTATGGGAGGCTCCTCTAACGTTGTCTCCTTATTCTCGTAGGCTGGACACCATGTACCGGGTCCCTCCTTCTCCTGGTTTTCAAAAGACTCAGTTGCCTCACCATTCCATTGTGGTGAAGTCTGCACTGAAAAAGATTAAGAGTACCAAAAGGCACTCTTCTACCCCTCCAGGACGAGAATGTAAGACCCTAGACTCTTTTGGCAAGAAAATTTTCCAGGCTACTATGCTTATAGCCAGGATTAATTCTTACAGTCTGTATATGGGCATGTTTCTTAGAGAACTTGCCCTAAAGATACGACCTTTTGCATTCTTTATCCCTGAGGATAGAAAAGAGGAGTTCATTTCTCTGGTGAAACAGCTTTTAGATGTTTCTAAGTTCTCCAACAGAGCAGCTTTTGATTCCTTTGAGGGTGCCGGTAGAGCTTCGGGCATTGCTATTGCAGCCCGACGACTTGCTTGGCTCCAGGCCTCTGACCTAGAACCCTGGGTCCTGGATGGCTTACGGAATCTGCCCTGTACAGGTGAGAACTTATTTGGTAAGGACTGGCAAATTAAAGCCACCCAAATGGATGCAGAAAATGCTACCTTGGATAGACTTTCTAAGTCTACCTCTGCTCCTGCCAAGAAAAAGTCTTTCAAGAGGCCTTACTACAAGAAGGCCAGATTTTCCACAAATACTGGCCAACAATCTTCTCAGCCTCGCTTTGCTACTAAACGTCAGCAACCTAAACAGGCAAAGTCAAAGCCTGCAGTGTCTACCACTCCTCAGCAGGCTCAACCCCCTCAGGGGTTTTGACTTGCCCCTAGAGAACTTAACATTTCTGGCTCTGGAACAACCACAGCCCCTCACCATTCCCGGAAGGTTAGCTCACTTTGCTCCCAGATGGGAGCAAATCACATCAGAGCAATGGACCCTCTCTATCATCAGAGAGGGCTACAAACTTCATTTTTCCAACCTTCCTCCATATACCATGGTGAGGCACTTCAATTCTCCCCCATTTCTCCTGGACCTGTTGGATCAGGAGGTCTCTTCTCTCCTTGCCCAAGGGGCAATAGAAGAGGTTCCTCTTCTTCAACAAGGGACAGGATTCTACTCCCCTTATTTTCTCATAACAAAGAAGACAGGGGGATTCAGGCCTATCCTAGATCTGAGAGAATTGAACAGATTTCTGTACAAGGAGAAATTCAAAATGCTTTCTCTAGGCATTCTCCTTCCATACCTTCAGAGTCAGGATTGGCTTTGTTCTCTAGATCTCAAGGATGCGTACACACATATACTCATCCACCCATCCCACAGAAAATATCTAAGATTTCTGTTTCAGGGAAAACATTTCCAGTACAGAGTACTTCCCTTCGGTCTAGCCTCTGCTCCAAGAGTGTTCACCAAATGCATGGCAGTGGTGGCTGCATTTCTAAGAGGTCTGGGAATTTTTGTATTCCCATATCTGGACGACTGGCTCATCCGAGCTCCATCTCAGTCAGAGGCCCAGATTTCCCTGGACCGCACAAGGCACCTTCTGCAGTATCTGGGACTGGTGGTAAACCTTCCCAAGTCTCAACTTACCCCTACTCAGTCTCTAGAATTCATAGGGGCCCAGTTGGACACCACCACTGCAAGGGCCTACCTGCCTCAAGTCCGGGGCCAACGTCTGCTGTGCTTGGCCTCCCAAGCTCAGTCCAGCAGTCACTTGACAGCCAGAGAAATGCTGCGACTTCCGGGCCACATGGCCTCCACGGTACACGTGGTGCCCTACGCTCGTCTTCATATGAGAGCAGCTCAATGGACCTTGGCCACCCAGTGGACTCAAGCATCAGGAGCACTCTCCGACCAAATACTCACCTCAAAGCGTCTGTTTTGGTCCCTCCAATGGTGGATGTCCACCAAGAATCTGTTGTTGGGGGCCCCCTTCCAACCTTTGTTGCCCCAAGCAACCCTCACAACAGATGCCTCCCAAACAGGGTGGGGAGCCCATCTACAATCCCTCTCCACTCAGGGTACTTGGTCTCCGCAGGAGACCACCCTTCACATCAACCTCCTGGAACTGCGAGCAATCTTCTTTGCCCTCAAAGTCTTCCATACCCTCCTTGTCAACCTGACCGTCCTAGTTCAGACAGACAATCAGGTGGCCATGTTCTACGTAAACAAACAAGGAGGGACAGGCTCTCTGTCGCTTTGCAACGAAGCTCTCAGATTATGGGCCTTCGCCAGAGAGCATCAAATTCATCTTCTGGCAGTATATCTTCCAGGGGTTCAAAACTCTCGGGCAGACAGACTCAGTCGAGTTCTGCTCCCACACGAATGGTCCCTACATATGGACCAGATAGGCAAAATCTTTCAGGAATGGGGAACCCCGGACATAGACCTCTTTGCAAGTCCGTGGAATGCCAAACTTCCCCGGTTCTGTTCCAGTACTCCGTGTCAGGAAGCTCAGGCCAACGACGCCTTCCTCCTGCATTGGGGTCAGGAATTCCTATATGCCTTTCCACCCATTCCTTTGATTCCCAAGACTCTGTTCAAACTCCAGAGGGATCACGGATCCATGATCCTCCTAGCTCCACGCTGGCCACGCCAAGTGTGGTTCCCTCTACTTCTGCATCTCTCCCAGGGACCCTCCCTGGACCTGGGAGCTGCACCAGACCATCTCTCTCAGGAGAAAGGGACTTTGTTGCACCCAAACCCCAAGTCCCTACACCTCAGAGCTTGGTTACTGAAGGCCTAAGCCTTCATGACTTCAATCTTTCTCAACCAGTGAAAGATATCCTTCATGCCTCTAGGAAACCCTCCACGAGGCGTTCCTATGCTTTCAAATGGAAACGCTTTTCCATTTGGTGTGCTCAACAGGGTCTTGACCCTCTAGCACTTCCTTTGAATTCTCTACTAGACTATCTCCTGCATCTTTCTAATGCAGGCCTTAAGACGAATTCAGTAAGAGTCCATTTGAGTGCTATTGCAGCATCCTTAAAACCTATAAATGGACAACCTGTCTCCTCTCATCCGCTTGTTGCAAGATTCATGAGAGGCCTGACTCTAACTAAGCCTCCCATCCGACCTCCTCCGGTAGCATGGGACTTGAACCTAGTTCTAGGTCAGCTTATGAAGCCACCTTTTGAGCCTTTACACTCCACCTCCTTGAAATTTCTTTCATGGAAGGTAGTTTTCCTCATTGCAGTCACTTCAGCTCGCCGCATCAGTGAACTGCAGGCTTTAGTGGCTAATCCACCTTATACTAGATTTCATCATGATAAGGTGGTCCTTAGGACGAACCCCCACTTTATGCCCAAAGTGGTTTCGCCTTTTCATCTTAATCAAGAGGTATATCTACCTGTCTTTTTTCCGGCTCCTCATGCATCCAGTGCAGAGAGGAACCTTCATACTTTAGATTGCAAAAGAGCTCTTGCCTTTTACCTCAACAGGACTCAGCCACATCGAAAGTCTTCCCAGCTTTTCGTGGCTTTTGATCCTTCTCATTTGGGACGTCCAGTCTCCAAACGTACACTTTCCAATTGGATTGCTCAGTGTATTTCCTTTGCTTACCAGAGTAAAAACGTTTCTCTGGAAGGCCATGTCACAGCTCACAATGTGAGAGCCATGGCCACTTCTATGGCTCATCTTCACTCTGTCTCCATAGATCAGATCTGTCGAGCCGCCACATGGGCCTTGGTTCATACCTTCATAGCCCATTACTGCTTGGACAAGGACTCCCGCCGGGATGCCTTGTTTGGTCAGGCTGTCCTCAAACACCTGTTCCATACTTGAACAACTCCTGCCCACCTTCCCAGGATGGATGCCTGAGATCCATACGAAGATGGCGAACCTTGGAACGGGATCTCCCAGGCATCTTAGCTAGGGAGTCCCCATATGTGAGGACTTATTCCTGCTTGTTCCTGGAGATAGCACAGTTACTTACCTGTAACAGGTGATCTCTGGGAACAGCAGGAATTAGTCCTCACAACCCACCCACCTCCCCTAGGAGTTGTATCTTCTATCTATCTATCTTCCTTTCCTCTCTCTATTGTCTCAGCTATAAACTCGAACTGAGGAGAGCTGGTCAGGAAGGCGGGAAGGCAGCGCGCATGTGCAGTGGGAGGCCCCAAAAGCTTCCTTTCAGGGAAGCTGGGGAGCTTTCCCGCGCAGGCTCCGTCTGTTCCGACGTACCCATATGTGAGGACTAATTCCTGCTGTTCCCAGAGATCACCTGTTACAGGTAAGTAACTGTGCTTTATTGTTTCAAGTGGAGTATCCAGTAATTACAGTGCAATTTTCACATTACTCCGAGAAGACCGCTTTTTTACTTGTATTGATATCCATACTAAAAAATAACACACTGGACCCAAAAGACCCGCGTTCATACAGACCCATAACCAGCATACCATTTGTTGCAAAAATAATAGAAAAAAGCATCCAACTCCAAGATTACGTTGACCTCAATGCCCCCTTAGACACCCACCAATTTGGCTTTCGTCCCTTTCATGGAGTCGAAACCTTACTGGTAACACTGATGGACCACCTCATTAGAGGCACGGATGACCACAGACGAGGATTCATCCTCCTCTTCATAGATATACTGTAGCATCAGCTTTCAACAATATCAACCACAACACGCTAATAGGGAAACTAGCACAACTAGGCATAGATGGTACTGTCCTCCATTGGTTCAAGTCTTATATATCAAATCATATGCTGCGAGGCCAAATGGACCAATAAATCTCAGATACATTCGCCCAAGATCAAGGGATACCTCAGGGCTCGGTCCTCTCAGCCTTACTTTTTAATTTATACCTGCAACCCATTACAAATATTTTCAGAAAATTTAACATCGGGCATTACATTTATGCCGACGACATTATGTTGTCCCTCCCCATAGACACAAACAACCCTTCCTTCCTCAATCTCTGAGTGCATAAGAGAAACTGAAGCTTGGTCCAACCACCTTAACATCAATTTCAAAAAAACTAAGGCTATGTTTATATCCAGAAACCAAGACACTACACAGCCTAAAACCATCACACTCAACAATTCAGTCACCCCTTTTAAACAAGAAGTAAAATATCTTGGGATAATATTAGACCACACCCTCAGCATGCTTCCTCCAAATTAAAAAAAAACAGTAAAAACCATATTCTTCAAACTAAAAACTGTGCAGCACCTCCAACCCCTCCTGGACACTCATGACTTTGTCAGTAGTCAGCACTTTAATCACCCCCCACTTCGACTATTGTAATAGTCTACTACACGGACTACCTCTCAAAAGCATTAGCTTACTCCAGAGAGCCCAAAACATCACTGCCAGGGTCGTCACCAAAGCCCGTCTAACTGAATACATAACTCCTATTCTACACGACCTACACTGGCTCCCAGTACTGAGCCGAATAAAATGTAAGATACTCATAACAACATTTAAACTGATTAACGATATCTCCCCCTCCTACCTAACCACCCTCCTACATACACCACCTGAATCCAGAACACGCAGACAAAACGCAAGACACTCGCTTGCAATACCCAAAGCCATCTGCAGGACAAGAAAAAACACAAGCTCTAGGGCCTTCACATTCACTGCACCCAGCCTCTGGAACGAACTACCACTAACAGTTCACATGACCAAAGACAGCTATTTAGAAAAGGACTCAAAACATTTCTATTCTCTCTGAGCATTTTGGAAACTCAACTGAACCCCCCCCCCCCCTCACAAACATATATATACAATTCACCCAAGGAACAACGTAAACTATGCAGCTTGATCCAAGGTCCTCCGCACACATATGATTCAATAGTGTGGTGATGCGCAGGTAGCAGAGCCCTTTAAAACTGAAAAAAAAGAGTTTTTTTCTCATGAGCGGGGGAAGGGCTCACTAAAAAATAGCTCCCAGGCAGAAAGAGAAACTAGAACACACACTAACAGGGATAGCTTGAAGCCACACCCAGCCTCTAGAGCTCGTGCAGGCAGAGAGGGGGTGGGGCCAGGGAAGGAAACAAGCTACAGGATATTTAAGCTGCGTCACTCAGGAAGTGAAAGGGCAGCAGCAGGAACAGAAGCAGAAGCAGAGAGAGAAAGAGAAAGAGGACGAGGACAAGGAAGGAAAGTTGCAGAACAAGCAGGACGTGCTCAGGAAAAACTGCATGCTAAAAGCCCGGAGGAGAGGCCAAGAGTCCAGAGGAACCAAGGGAAGAAACAGCATTATAAGGCTGTGAGGCCTGGTGGTTCAAAGGGGACCAGCCATAACTCCCAAGGCAAGTGCAAAGGTTGTGGGCAAGAGAGGAGCTGGGGAAGAAGTCAGGATTATATGAAAGTAGCAGCTCAAGTCCTGGGTCTTTGAACAGACAGTACAGAAAACCAGTTAAAAAGAGGGTTTCAGCCAGTAAAGCAACTCATGTATGTCCTGAACAGGAGTGGCTAAGAGAAAGAAGGGCAAGAGCTTCTGACCCAGTGAAAAGGGGGAGCCAGAGGTTAAAATGGGGGAAGCTTTTTAAACTTTTAAAAGAAGTACAGCAGAGCGTTCCAGAACGTGCCCCAAGCCCTGAGTGTTATAGCACCCCGGAAGAAATGGAAGTGGAGCTGTATTCAGACAGTCCAATGTCCTCTGCAGAATCCATGGAGTGTGGGATTTGCATAAGCCGTGTTTAATGCTTTTATAAGAAGGCTGTAGGTAACAGGTTAAGAAGATAATCTGTGCTGGTGTTAATGTGTGCCAAGGTGAAGAGCAGACAAGAAGTAAAAAAAACCTTGTGTTTAAAAGCAGCCAGTTTTACCTCTGGAAAAGCCAGGTTAAGAAGGCTAGCGGTTTTAAACCAAGAGGCAGCACAGGAGTTGTATCCTAATCTGCAGCAGCTGAGAATGTAAAGTCAAAAACTGTCTTACTGAAGTTTTTGTGAAACTGTGCATTTAACAGTGTTATACTGCTTTTGTTAAATGGAAGAAGCTAAAAGGTATCAAGAGTGAAGAAACTACTTGGAGAGTATTTGCTGAGAAGTTTAATGGAGAAAATATCCTGTATTTTCAGTTTGCTATTTTTGTTCGCCTTATCAAGGTCATTTGCCTCAGCAAGGTCATTTGTCAAAATTGGTTCCAGAAAGAAATAAATAAAAAGCAATTTATGTTAACAAATTGTCCTGTGATCCTCTTCCACTCGCATTGCTTACAAAGCAAACCCACAACTACACAAAAGAAGAGTGATAACCAGCGCACCCCACTAGGCAACCGCCTAGACGGACGGGGCGCGGCCACAATAGTCAACCCCCCCCCCCCCCGAAATACTGAATACACCTTGTACCCTCAATAATTAGTAGATCCACCAAGCTCTGCTAAGTCTATACAATATCCGATTCGCATGATATGTTCCTGTAAATAGTTGATATAATGTTTCATATAAAAACAATGTTCTGCTAAGTTTATTCAACACATGTATTCTTAGACCTGCTCTTGTAAATAGTTGAAACAACGTTCCATGTAAAATGTTCTGTTTTTGTTAAATGTAAACTGCCCCTGATCTCTGGAAGGGGCAGTATAGAAAAAAAACCAAATAAAATAAATAAGGTGTTTTGCTTATGCCAACAGGGCTTGGCGAGTGGGTCCTCCGCATCGTCACTCGGTGCTAAGAAGCCGTCTAGCACAAAGGAGGACGAAATGGTAGTAGTGTCAGCTAAAAGGGGCAGAGGCCCAGAGGAATGGCAGCAGTCGCCATTGTCAAAGGAGCCGGAGAGTGATGACTTGGACAAGGAACTCGATTTGCAGGAGGAGTTGGAAGAAGGAGAAATCCCAGAACAGGAGGATCAGTCTCAACTTGTTTGAGTGTTCCACCAGGAGGAGCTCCCGGCTCTCATCTCAGAAGCCTTGAAGGTCTGAATATGCCACTAGCCTGCCAGCGGAGGATGAGACACTGGAGGATCCTCTGCTCCAGGCGGTGCGAAGATTGCAGAAAGTTTTCTCAGTGCATACGGTGGTATGGCAGATGATTCAGGAGTGAGATCTGCTTGAGGCCGGTGTTAAGGGGTTGCGTGCTATGACGCGCCTCTACCTGCTACTGAAGCAAGAACGCGAACCCCTTCATTCGCCTAAGGTGGACGTGGCTGTGTTGGCGGTTACCAAGACGACTATGATCATGGTAGATGGCGATGCAGCTGTCAGGGGTTTCCAGGACAGGAAGTTGGACACCTTATTGAAGCAGGCCTTTGGCATCAACGCCCTTTTGCTACAGGCCTCCTTTTGTGAAGCATGGGGGGCTAAGGCCTGCCTCTGCTGGTTACAATGGGTTCAGCATCTAGGAGAGCTGGAGACTGACCGGCCTGGGGAGGCAGCCAAGCTGGAGTCAGGGGCGGTCTTCCTAGCAGACACCCATTATGATCTCATCAGGGTCCTCTCCAAAGGCATGGCCTGTGGCTCCGAAATGGGGCGGCGAGGATGGTTCTTCCAAATCCTGCCTCAGCAAGCTACCCTTTAAGGGGAATCTTCCTTTTGGGAGGACCTGGACAAGTTGGTCAAAGACTTGGTTGACTTCAAGGGAGGTCGGTTACCCAAGGATAAGCAAAAGCAGGCTTGAAACCCTCCTTCAGCTCAAGGCCAGCCGAGGGATTTCAAGAGTTTTCATATCTCCCGCTTTAGCCCGGCCCAGAGGGGCAGATTCCTTGCCAGAGGGCAGGGGTTTTGAGGTTTCCGAGGTGCAGGCAGGGTGCAGGTGCAGACAGGGGAGCCGCTCTACCTCGGAACACAAAAAAGTACAGTGAAGCGAGGGGGGTCCAGGTGGGGGTATTACCATGGGAGGTCAGCTGCGGGAATTTTACCCTGCCTGGATCCAGATCACATACAACCAATGGGTTCTGGAGGTCATCAGGGAGGGCAAGGTACCAGCATTAGTAGAGACTTTGTCTTGTCTCCTGAAGCTTAGGGCCATGGAGCTGGTGATGCGGGACCAGTACGGCTGCGGTCGATACTCCATTTATTTTGTGCTGCCCAAAAAGGAAGATTCATTGCGGACAATTCTTGGCCTTCCGGGCATGAATCGCTGTCTGTGGGTACCACATTCCATATGGAGATGCTGAGATCGGTCATAATGGCAGTAAGGAGCGGGGAGTTTGACATCTCTTGATCTCACGGAAGCGTACCTGGACATTAACATCCGGCCAGAACATCAGTAGTTTCTCCACTTTGTGGTGCTAATGGGCCTTTTCCAGTTTCACACAATGCCCTTCGGGCTAGCGATAGCCCCGCATATCTTCACCAAGGTGATAGTGGTGGTGGCGGCAGCACTCCACAAGGGAGGAATCCTTGTACACCCATACCTCGACGATTCGCTGATCCGAGCGAAGTCTAGGGATGAAAGCAAAGAGCGACAGCGCACGTGGTGGAGTTCCTCCAAAGTCTCATTTGGGTGGTGAACCTGGCCAAGAGTCACTTACGTCTGGCGCAGGAGCTGGAGTATTTAGGAGCATGTTTCGACACCCGTGTGGGCGGGGTCTTCCTGCCGGAGCATCGGACACAAGGGCTACAACAGTTGTTACAGCAGTTCCTGAGCATGACAAGGCCGCCGGAGTGGCCTTTTCTTCAGGTTTTAGGGACCATGGCGGCTACTCTCGAACTGGTCCCATGAGCGAGGGTGCTTAGACGACCTCTTCAGAGAGCTCTGTTCCGGTGGTGATCACACCAGAGTCAACCCCTGTCCCCAAGTACTCCCCTGTCCACGGAGCACCAGAAGAGCTCTCAAGTGGTGGAAGGCGGCATGCCTCTCGGGGTCCCGGGTGGATCCTGTTGATTTCGGATGCTAGTCTGTCAGGGTGGGGAGCCCATTGTGAAGGGCTCTTTGCCCAGAGACAGTGGAGCTCACAGGAAGCTCGTTGGTTGATCAACCGGCTCAAGTTGCAAGTGGTGGTCATGGCGCTGCGCAGTTTCGGAAGAAGGTTGCAGGGAAAGGTGGTCTGCTTCTTTTTGGACAATGCTACCACGGTGGTTTACATCAACCATCAAGGGGGCATGGGCAGGCAGCCCTGGAGGAGGAGGCCAAAAGCCTATTCAGCTGGGTAGAGGTCCATCTTCAGGCTTGGTCGGCGGAACATGTAAAGGGAGTTGGCCAGGTGATGGGGGGGGCTACCTCAGTCGTGTGCATGTGGATCCCGGAGAATGGCAGCTCAACCAGGGAGTGTCAGAGCAAGTGGTGCGCCGATGGGGCGAACCATTCATTGCCCTGATGGCAACATCTGAATCGGCCAAGGCCGGCTGGTTTTTCAGCAGAGAAAGGCAAAGGATTTCTGAGAGCCTGGATGCTCTAGTTCAGAGGTGGCCTGCAGAGGGTCTTCTCTATGTATTTTCCCTATGGGTTCTCATAGGATGAGAAGTGCAATGGATAGAGGTGCACTACGGGTTAGTAATTCTGATCGCACCAGATTGGCCGCAGTGTCCGTGGTATGCCGACCTGGTCCGGGTACTAACAGCATGGCCGTAGTGTCTAGCAGTTTGGAAGGACCTCCTAATGCAGAGATCACTCTGCGTGCCCCCAGATGGATCGATTCTCGCTTGCGGCATGGCTCTTGAAAGGGTAAGGTTGGAGAAGAGAGGATATGCAAGCTGGGTGATAGCTACCTTGCTACAGGCCTGGAGGAGGTCTACATGCCTGGGGTACATCCGCGTATCGTGCATCTTTGAGTCGTGGTGCGGGGAGAGGCAGGCGTGTCCGCTGCCTCCATCCCGGACATCTTGGCATTTGATGAGGTTTTAGCTGCCAGTTCCTTGCTAGGCAGCTGGCGGCGATTTCCTGTTTTCGAGGAAAGGTCCATGGGGTGCAGTTAGCCACTTGTCCTGACGTCCTGAGATTTCTGAAGGCCATGAGTCACTTCCGTCCTCCGCGGAGGGTGGTGGTGCCACCATGAAATCTCAATCTCATGCTGATGGCGCTGTCTGGGGATCTCTTTGAACCTCTGAGTTGGGCTTCCCTGAAGTCAGTTTTCTGCATGGCGGTTTCTGGACACATAGGATTTCGGTGCTTCAGGCCTTGTCTTGTCAGGAGCCATTCCTTTCATTCTCCAGGGAGAGGGTGGTTCTTTGGCCGGTACCTTCATTTTTGCACATGGTGGTTACAGCCTTTCATGGGAACCAGGTGATTTCTTGGCCAGCTCTGGTGAACGCGGATGGATGCTCGGCCAACCTGCAGTTGCGCCGCTTGGATGTGCGAAGGGTCCTCTGGAGGCATTTGAGAAAGGACAGCGTCCTTTCTGAAATCTGATCGTCTGTTTGTTTTGTTTGGGGGGGGGCCGTGCAGAGATGAGGCAACAGCTAAGGCCTCCTTCTTTAGATGGATCAGGGAGGCAATCATGTCGGCATACTTCCTAAAAGGTAAAGTGGTGCCGACAGGATTGCGGGCGCATTCCACGAGGGCTCAGGCGACGTCGTGGGCAGAGTTTAGTTTAGTTCCGCCAGTAGAGACTGGTAGGACGGGGACATTGTCATCACTTCATACCCTCTCTGGGAACGCTCGCTTTGAGTGCAGTGCTTAAGGCCAGTTGTGCGGGTCCCTCCCATTAGTGTAACTACTCTGATACATCCCAGAGGTGCGGGACTGGACTGGAGGGACGATAAGGAAAGAGAAATTAGACTTACCTGCTAATTGTTGTTCCTTGAGGAACTCCAGTCCAGTCCTGGAAGCCTCCCTCAGTGCATTTTGTGATACTCTGTGGGCACCCTGGTCCTGAAACCATTTTCTTGGTGGTAGAGGTTGCCAGGGGATGTCGGGGAATGGGGTGCAATGGACGATGGAGGGGGATGGATGGACCGGTGGGGCTGTTGGTCTCTCGTTCCCCACTGGTTGGAGTTGCTCTGGTGCTGAACGGGTAAGGCTCCCTTTCCTGGAGGGGTTCCCTTCCCAGGTAAAGGGAGGGGCCAGTTTAGGCGTTAAAGTGTTGTTTAATGTTTAAAGGTTTAAGTACTTATTTGTTGTTCCTGTGAGTCTGCTTTGTCAATAGGTTACTGGAGCTGGTAGGTGGTGCCAGCTGGATATGTACACTGATGTCATCAAAAGATGACATGCTCAGTCTCCAAGCTGCTGGAAAAGTTACACTACCCAGAGGTGCGGGACTGGACTGGAATTCCTCAAGGAACACAATTAGCAGGTAAGTCTAATTTCTCTTAATGGAGCAAGATAGAGGTTATTTTGTTCACAACAGAGAGAGATTGTATTATGGCCATAAAATTTAGGTTTTCTTTGTATGTCATGCTCTCCAGACTAAGGGGGAACAATTTCTCTTACTGCACCAAGAAGTGCTTGCCTTTGGACAATATTTCTTGCTCCTGCAAATGTTTATTATTTGACAGCATTTATCACCTGCCCCATCAATATATTTCTTAGCGGTTCACAAGAAACATACATAATAGAAACACAAAAATAGAATACATCTTCTAACTAGATAGGTTACAAGAGCAAAATGTCAAGCATATGCAAGGCGAAAAAATGTGTTTTTAGATTCTTCAAGAATTCTAGATAATCACCTACACTATGAACAACCAGTGTCAGAGAGTCCATAATATGGGACCAGTGACTGTGAACATCCTAGACCTCAAGCTTTCCAGGCATACGTCTGAGCTAGAGAGTACACTTGGAAGGTCTTGAGAACCAAACCACAAGGACAGGGGTTTATCAGAGAATAGAAGTCAGATATCACTACTACTGTTTTAAAGACAGCATAGGCACTTAAATTGCATTTGAGGGAGTAGATGGTGAGACCATTGTAAAACGTTTTACAATAATCTAATCTTGAAGTAACTAGAGAAATAACCAGAAGTTCGAGTTAAATTATTTATTTAATGTATACATAAATAAATAAATAAATGTTATGTTACTTTAGGTCATATGTTTAATGTTCACAGGTCTATGTATTTGCTAAGTTATTATAGTTCCCTGTAAGCCCTGTCGGGCCAAGTTGTTATGTGTAAACCACTTAGACTTGTAGACCAGTGGTATATAAGCACTGTTAAATAAAAAAAATTTGAGGAGTCCCCATTTTTATGAGCTTGAGCAAATGAAAAACTTCTTGAAGAATAAGACCTCTGTATTAAAAAAAGAAATTATGGGGTCAGTTGGGTTTTCAAGATTATATCTTAAATAGGTGAAAGATGATATAGCTGCTTTTGCTGCTGTTTTCTTGGTTTAAATGTTGTTTCTCCAGGAACAAGCAGAAAGTCAGTCCTCACATATGGGTAACCTCAACGGAGTCATGCTTGGAGTATCTCCCCAGCTCTCAAAGAAAGCCTTTGGGAGATGCCATCACACATGCGTGGTCCACTTCCCTCCCAAGGGTGCCATCTTGCTCAGTCTCCCCTTTTCCGCAGAGCCCTAAAGACGTTTGTCTCGTCTGCTGGAAAAAAAATTATTTTCTCGTGCTATTTTTGTACTTTTCCGGCTTGCGCCAGCTCCTTTTCCCACCTGAGACCTGCTGCCAATGCACCGGGACTCAAAAAACTTTTCTGTTTTGATTTTTTTTCCATCACAGCACTTTTTAACCACTGGCCGCATCATAAGATAAGAACATTTGAACATAAGATATGCCATACTGGGTCAGACCAAGGTCCATCAAGCCCAGTATCCTGTTTCCAACAGTGGCCAGTCTAGGTCACAAGTACCTAGCAGTTTCCCCAAAAGACAAAGGTTCCGCAATGCTTGTCTTGGGTCAGGCAGTGGATATTCGGGGTCCCTTTTAATAATGGTATATGGACCTTTCCTCCAGGAGCTTGTCCAACCCTTTTTTAAACCCAGCTACACTAACAGCTTTTACTACATCCTCAGGTAGCAAATTCCAGAGCTTGAGTACACGTTGAGTGAAAAAATATTTTCTCTTATTAGTCTTAAATAGATTACCCTGTAGCTTCATTGCATGCCCCCTAGTCTTTCTATATTTTGATGGCAAAAAATCGATCTACGTTTATCCGTTCCACTCCATTCATTAATTTATAGACCTCTATTATATCTCCCCTCAGCCGTCTCTTTTCCAGGTTGAAGAGCAATAACCTTTTTAGCCTCTCTTCATAGGGGTATCTTTCCATCCCCTTTACCATTTTGGTGGCTTTTCTCTACCTTTTCTAATAATGCTATATCCTTTATAAGATAAGGCGAACAGAATTGCACACAATATTCACGGTGTGGTTGCACCATGGAACGATACAGAGGCATTATAACATCCTTTGTTTTATTCTCCATTCCTTTTCTTATATCATCTAGCATTCTATTTGCTTGGCCGCCGCTGCACACTGGGCAGAGGGTTTTAGCATGTTATTCATGATGACGCATAAGTCTTTTTCCTGGGTAGTGGTTCCTAATGTGGAACCTTGCATCGTGTAACCATAGTTTGGGTTTTTCTTTCCTAGGTGCATAACTTTGCACTTGTCAACATCAAATTTCATCTGCCATTTGGATGCCCAGTCTTCCAATTTATCAAGATCCTCTTCTAATTTTCCACAATCCTCATGAGTTTTAATAACTTTGAATAGTTTTGTGTCATCTGCAATTTTGATAGCCTCACTCGTTATTCCCATTTCTAGGTCATTTATGAATATCTTAAAAAACAGCAGATCCATCAGAGATCCTTTGGGTACTCCATTATTCACCTTTCTCCATTGGGAAAATTAGTCATTTAGCCCTTCTCTCTGCTTTCTATATTTTAACCAGTTCCTGATCCACAATAGTACACTGCCCCTATCCCATGACTTTTTTTATTTTTGCCAAAAGTCTCTCATGAGGGACCTTGTCAAATGCTTTCTGAAAGTCCAGATACACTATATCAATTGACTCTCCTTTGTCTACCTGTTTATTCACACCTTCAAAAAAACATAACAGATTAGTAAGACAAGATCTTCTTTGGCTAAAGCTATGTTGGCTGTCTCCCATTAAGCCATGATTATCTACATTTTCAGTAATTTTGTTCTTTATGATAGTTTCTACCATTTTTCCCAGTACTGATGTCAGGCTCTCACCGGTCTGTAGTTTCCTGGATCACCCCTGGAACCCTTTTTAAAAATTGGCATTACATTGGCCATCCTCCAATCTTCAGGTATTACAGATGATTTTAATGATAGTTCTCAGATTACTAATAGCAGGTCTGCAATCTCATATTTCAGTTCTTACAACACCCTTGGATGTATACCATCCGGGCCAGGTGATTTGCTACTCTTCAGTTTATCAAATAGTAGTAATACATCTTCCCGGTGTATTGATATTTCTTTCAATTCTTCCACAGCATCACCTTTAAATATCATTTCAGTTATGGGTAACATCCCTATATCTTCCTCAGTAAAGACCGAAGCAAAGAATTCATTCAGTCTCTCTGCTATGGTCTTATCCTCTCGTAGTGCCCCTTTTACCCCTCTATCATCTAATGGTCCAACTGACTCTTTCACAGTTTTTTTGCTACGAATGTACTTGAAAAAGTCTTTATTATGCATTTTTGCTTCCACAGCAAACTGCTTTTCAAATTCTCTCTTTGCCTTATCAATGCTTTGCATCTAACTTGCCAGTGCTTGGTGTTTTCAGTTTTCGTCATTTGGCTCCTTTCTCCGTTTCCTGAAAGGTGCTTTTTTGGCAACAGCCTCTCTGACCTCACCTTTAAACCATGCTGGCAGTTTTTTGGACTTCCTTCCACTTTTCTTAAAGCGTGGAATACAGCTGGTCTGGGCTTCCAAGATAGTATTTTTCAACAACAGCCAAGCCTGATGTACGTCTTTAACCTTTGCAACTGCTCCTTTTAGTTTTTTCTTAACTGTTTTCCTCATTTTATCATAGTCTCCCTTTTGAAAGTTAAAAGGTAGTACACTGTGGATTTCCTTACCCTCCCTCCTCCATTTATTAAATCAAATGCGATAGTGCTATGATCACTATTGCCAAGTGGCCCCAACATCCTTATCTCTTGCACCAGATCTGGTGTTCCTTTAGGACTAGGTCTAAAATGGCTTCCCCTCTGGTCGGTTCATGAACCAGCTGCTCCAAGAAGCAGTCATTTATTTAATCTAGAAACTTTATCTCCCTAGCATGTCCTGCCGTGACACTGACCCAATCAATACCGGGGTAATTGAAATCACCCATTATTATTACTGTGCTGTAACTTTTGTTAGCTTCCTTGATTTCTTTGAGCATTTCAGCATCCATTTGTTCATTCTGGCCAGGCGGTCGATAGTACACCCCCACTGCCATCACCTTCCCCTTTGAGAGTCTTTGACCTCGCTGGCGTTCTTTTTGCCCCGATGACCATTGACTTTAAAAAACGTGATCGGTGCTCCAAAAATATGTCACTCACCAACACTCATGATTGTTGCCTCCAGTGTTTGGGCGCAGACCATGACCCGGAGGAATGTGCCTTGTGCAAGAAAATGTCCTCTAAGGCCATATAGAGCCGTCAGCTTAAGTAGGACAACATCTTCCACAAGGCACACTCAACCCCCGGTCTCCCTGGTAGCCTCACGCCCGAAGGCCCGCACGGGTCCTCTGACTCACGTAAGGCCCCTGCGGCTGCTCCGCAGGCTTGTTGGCACTCCGAACAAGGGCTGCTGGAGCGCGTTTCTTAAGAAGAGGAAGACCTCGAGAGTCTCGTCCAGGGAAGTGGACAATCATGGGAAATTCTATGCTCGGTCCTTTAGCCCTCGCAGAGCTCCCAAAGAACCGGAGCAGGAACGCCCTTAGAAGGTGTCCAGGGCCAAGGTTGTGGCTTCTAGCGATGGATCGTGGTCTCCCGAGGCCTGTCCTGTCGAGGACCCCCTTTCTTCCTCAACGCCTGACCCCGGTCACCCCATTGTCAGTGTCCATGGCTGAGATCCCTGAGTACGAAGCACGCATGCTGGCTTTGGAACGCAGCGTTTTTGCATTCTTCGCATCACAGTGGGCGCCAGCCCTCAGCCCTGCTGAGACTGCAGGAACCTCAACATCGAGGACTCCCTGTGCCGCAACTGCGATCGCCGAGAGCCAGATGCCTCAGATGAGATCCTCGGCGAGAGTCTCGTTCTCGCTCTCGATCCTCGGGAGCGAGATCTTCACAGGCGAGTGCCTCTGAATTCGCACATGCCCCTACTTCAGAGCATCTGAGTCTGGAGTTGCTGGCTCTTCTGCAGCCAGAGGACCTAGAGTCCTCCTCGGAGTACTCTGATTGGGAGTCCGATGTTGAGACCTCCCTGGAGTCTTTGGCCCACTGAGACCTCCCCTCAGACCCGTCTTCCCCGGCTGCCAAGTGCTGTTCCCTGCCCAAGGATACCTCTTTCCTCAAATTCATCAGGGATATGGAACGGGCTCTCCCCCTCACGACAGAGTCAGAGGAGGACCCGTGTATGGAGGAATTGGACATCCTCCAGTATGAGGCACCACCAAAGGAGACCCTGATGGTCCCAGTGCCTTCCATCCTCATCCAGCTTCTCCTGATGTGGGAGACCCCAGCCTTGGGTCCCCATCGTGAACCGTCAGCTTGACAACAATGTATTGGATCTATCGGTGGCCGGGATTCCGTTGGCGCAGCTCCCATACAACTCCATGATGGTTGAGTCAGCCATGTGTTGTCAAAGAAGCCCGAAAACGCACTCCTCAGTGTCTCTGGGCAGGAAGTCCCACACACTCGATGCCCTGGGGCGCAAATGCTGCCAGGACTGAATGCTGACTTGCCACATTCAAACTTACCAACTTTACATTGGCATTTTCTTGTGGAACCTGGCCAAGGAGCTCAGTGGCTACACCACTGCCTCAATGGGAACCATCTCCAACGTTTTCAAGCTCTAACGAAGTCTGTTGCAGAGTGCTCCAAATTCCTCTCCTGAGCCGCTTACGATGGCTTAGAGTCCAGTGCCAGAGTGACTGCCACCGGCATCAGCGCTCGACGCCAGGTCTGGCTGCATCAGATCTCGAGCAGTGGGTGCAGAAAAAACTCCTGGATGTCCCATGCCTCGGCGAACAGCTCTTCGGCAAGCCAATGGAGGATAAGGATGTTACTTGGACCCATCTCTTGAGGAAGACCTCCACTTTTCCCAAAAGGAAGCCACAGGGGAAGAAGCCCCCTTTCCTCTAGAAGAGTCAACACTATCGGGGCTACCCTGCCTACCCAGCCGCCCAGACCCCTCAGCAGGGTCCCCACGGCAAAGGCACAGGCCAGGTACTGCACAAGCCCAAGGGTCAGAAGACCCAAACATCTGCCTCAGTCCAGCTCGGTCGGAGTTTTGATGCCATTAGCATAGTCCCTCTCCCTCTGGCCAGCACGCCACAGGGGGATGCCTGATCCACTTTGCCCACTGGTGGGCCCACATCACCACTGACACCTGGGCTCTCCTGGTCTTCTGGGAGGTCTATCTTTTGCACTTGGAACAGACTCCTCCACCCTTTTTTCCCAGGGAAACCCCTCAGCCTCCCCCACACCAAGCCCTGCTACTGCAGGAGCTCGCAGGCCTCCTGAAAGATGGGGCAGTGGTACCTGTACCTCTCCCCTCCAGGGGGAAAGGTTTCTATTCCAGGTATTTCCTGGTCCCGAATAGGACAGGGGACCTGAGGAACCTCAACAAGTTCCTGGTGCACGAGAAGTTCAAGATGCTCTCTCTTGGAACACTGCTAAGAACATAAGAACATAAGATATGCCATACTGGGTCAGACCAAGGTCCATCAAGCCCAGTATTCTGTTTCCAACAGTGGCCAATCTAGGTCATACGTACCTAGCAGTTTCCCCAAGGGACACAGGTTCCACAATGCTTGTACTGGTTCAAGCATTGATATCCTGGGTCCCTTCTTAATAATGGTTTATGGACCTTTCCTCCAGGAACTTGTCCAAACCTTTTTTAAACCCAGCTACACTAACAGCCTTTACTACATCCTCCGGTAGCAAATTCCAGAGTTTGATTACACGTTGAGTGAAAAAATATTTTCTTTTATTAGTCTTAAATAGTTTACCCTGTAGCTTCATTGCATGTCCCCTAGTCTTTCTATATTCTGATAAGGTAAACAATCGATCTACGTTTACCCGTTCCACTCCGTTCATTAATTTATAGACTTCTATCATATCTCCCCTCAGCCGTCTCTTTTCCAGGTTAAAGAGCCCCAACCTTTTTAGCCTTTCTTCATAGGAGTAGCCTTCCATCCCCTTTACCATTTTGGTGGCTCTTCTCTGAACCTTTTCTAAAATCGCTATATCCTTTTTAAGATACGGTGACCAGAATTGCACACAATATTCAAGGTGCGGTCTCACCATGGAACGATATAGAGGCATTATAATATCTTTTGTTTTATTTTCCATTCCTTTCCTTATCATACCTAGCATTCTATTTGCTCTCTTGGCCGCCGCTGCACACTGGGCCGAGGGTTTTAACAAGGTATCCACAATGCTGCCCTATCTCCAGCAGGGAGTTTGGCTATGCTCCTTGGATTTAAAGGACACTTACACCCACATGCATCTCAATCACAGAAAGTACTTGAGGTTCGTGGTCGGAGGCAACCCCTACCAGAACAGGGTTCTTCCCTTCGGCCTCTACTCTGCCCCAGGGATCTTCACCAAGTGTCTGGCAGTGCTGGCCGCCTATCTCCACCTCCAGAAGACCTGAGTCTTCCCCTACCTCGACGATAGGCTGGTAAAAGGGGACACAGCCTCGGAGGCCAAGCAGGCCACCGGCCATATCATTCAGGTCTTACAGCACCTGGGTTTCATGATAAACTGTCCAAAATCCCAGCTCACCCTGATTCGAGCACTGCAGTTCATTGGGGCCTGCTCGACACTGTCCAGGCCGAGCTTTCCTCCCCTTCACAGCCGAGGTACAGTGGCACCGCACAGTGTCAGCCCGGATGTTGCTTCGCCTCCTGGTCCACATGGCCTCCACAGTCCATGTGGTTCCCGACGCCCTCCTCCACATGAGGGTGGCTCAGTGGTGCCTCCGGTCCCAGTGGTCTCAGGCCACTGGCCGACTCCGCAACAGAGTCATGGTGTCTCAACAGCTGATGGAGTCCTTTACCTGGTGGCAGGACACTCAGCAACTGCAAGTGGGCATGGCTTTCCAGTCCCCGAACCCCCAGAGGATCCTCACGATGGACACATCCCTGACGGGCTGGGGTGCGGAGAGCTCCGCACTCAAGGAGTCTGGTTCCCCGAGGAGAGCCAGCAGCAGATCAATCTGCTCAAGCCCAGATTTGTCTTCCTCGCTCTCAGGGTTTTTCGGTACCAACTGCAGCACCAGTCGGTGCTTGTCCAGATGGACAACTAGGTGACGATGTTCTACATAAACAAGCAGGGTGGCACAGGCTCTTACCGCCTCTTCCAGGAGGCTGTTCCTTTGTGATCCACCATGGGATCCTCCTCAAGACAGTCTACCTACCGGGCCAGAACAATGTCTTGGCGGACAGGCTGAGCAGGGCCCTCCAACCGCACGAGTGGTGCCTGGACCCTGAGATAGCGCTCTGGCTTTTCCGGCTGTGGGGCTGCCCCAGCCTGGACCTCTTTGCCAGCCTGACCAATGCTCAGCTGCCCCGCTTCTGCAGCCCCCAACCACACCCCTCCCGGATGGCGGCAGATGCCTTCCTTATCTTGTGGTCAAGAGGCCTGCTGTATGCCTTCCCTCCCACGCCCTTCATAGCCTGGACCCTCCTCAAGATCCACCGGGACAAGGCGTCTGTGTTCCCTTGCTGCTCTGTCTCTCGACGGATTCCCCGGTTCCTCTCGGGAGCTCCTTGGGACTTCTGACACAGGAAGAGGACTCAATCCTCCATCCGAACTTGGGATCTTTGTCCCTTATAGCTTGGCGGCTGAATGGGTCAGCTTAGCTCCCCTTTACCTCTTTGAGGAGGTGGAGGAAATCCTTCTAGCCTCTCGTAAGAACTCCACGAGACGGGCTTACCCCTTCAAGTGGCGCCAGTTCTCCATGTGGTGTGCGGAGCACCGATTAGACCCATTTTTTTGCCCGGTGCATTCGGTCATTCAATATCTCCTCCACCTCTCACGGTCTGGACTTAAGTCCAGCTCCATCTGGGTGCATCTGAGTGCACTCTCCACCAGCCACCATCCAGTGGAGGGCAAGCCTCTGTCGGTGCAACCCCTCCTTACCAGGTTCATGTGGGTCTTATTGCTCTCCAAACTTCCTATCCGGCCACCTCCGGCGGATTGGGATCTCAATATGATTCTGGCACAGCTTACTAAGCTGCCCTTTGAACCCTTGGCTACCTGTTCTTTACGCTACCTTTCCTGGAAGGTAGCTTTCTTGGTGGCATTAACTTCTGCTCGCAGGGTCAGCGAGCTTCAGGCCTTGGTGGCCGAGCCACCCTACACCAGATTCTACAAGAACAGGGTTGTGCTTTGCACTCATCCGAAGTTTCTCCCAAAGGTGGTCTCCAACTTCCATCTGAATCAGGAGGTAGTGCTACCTACCTTCTTTCCACGGCCCCATACCAACTCGTTCTCCATACCCTTGACTGCTAGTGAGCCCTGTTCTATCTGCAGTGGATCCAGGGCCACCATAAAGCCTCACAGCTTTTTATCTCCTTTGACCCCAGCAGTCTCAGGCTGGCTATCACCAAACGGACCATTTCCATCTGGGTGGCGGACTGCATCGCTTTCGCTCACAGTCGAGCCAGTATCCCTCTGGAGCGTCGAGTCACGGTGCACAATGTCTGGGCGATGGCAACCTCGGTCGCCAGTCTCCGTTCGGTGCCCATGACAGACATCTGCCAGGCCACCACCTGGTCCTCTGTCCACACTTTTGCAACCCACTACTGCCTGGAGAGGGAGTCCCAATGGGACAGTGCCTTCAGCCAGGCTGTAATCTGTAACCTGTTTGGGATTTAGGCATCTCCTGCCCTACGACCCTTCTTGTTCAGGCTACGAGAGCCATGGTTCTCCCAGGACACTGGGATCCCTCGAGTCTGTCATCAGGATTCGCCTGTGGCTGCCCACGGCCAGGCCATACCCCTGTTTTATGCCTGTCCTCAGTAGCCTGGAGCTGGGGAGTCACATAGGTGAGGGCTGACTTCCTACTTGTTCCTGCAGAAAGCGTAGTTACTCACCTGTAACAGGTGTTCTCCAGGGACAGCAGGAATCAGTCCTCACAACCCTCCCTCCTCCCCTTGGAGTTGCTGTTCATTTTTGGCCATCTTCTTGGTCACCTGCTATGGCACCTGACTGAGCAAGATGGCACCCTTGAGCGGGAAGGGGACCATGCATGCGTGGTGGATCTCCCAAAGGCTTTCTTTGAAAGCTGGGGAGATGCTCCATCGGCGTCGACGTCACCCATATGTGAGAGCTGATTCCTGCTGTCCCTGGAGAACACCTGTTACAGGTGAGTAACTACGCTTTTCCCTTTATGCAATTCAATTATAATGGCCCGGGGGGGCGGAGCCTGGATCCGAGCAGGATGGACGCGTAGAGCTGTTGCTCCAGAGGGGCCTGGCGATAATCCTTGACAAACGCCACTATTTGGAGGTTGAGACGAACGTAAACGGGGTCAGTAACATCGAGGGATGTCAGGACCCAAGCCGACGAGGTTAGACTTTCCTCCCTCGCAAAGCAGCGGCATGAAACGCTCGAAAACTGAGCCCCCTTCTCCGCAGAAAATGGCGGCAGGCCGAGAGCCGGAGGCCATATAGGAATTGCTAACGGAGGTGCGGGCCATAAGAGAAATGGTCAAGGCAAATGGGGAAGCGCTGACGGTAGTGCAAGATGATGTGGCCGCACTGCGCTCTGGTCTAGAGGCACTCACTCTGAGGCAGAATTTGATGGAGGCTACCCTTGCTGTGCACGAGGAGAGGTTGAAAGTGGTGGATAAGCAGTGCAAACAAATAAGAGCACTTCAGAGGGATTTGGAAGATGGTAACAACCGGGCTAGGCGGAACAACGTGCGCATACTTGGAGTCCCAGAAGGAGCGGAGGGAAGGGACATGTTTGCATTTTTGAACAAGCTGATACCCTCGGTGTTGAAGATAACATTTGAGCTCCCATTTGAGATTGAGCGTGCACATAGGGTGCCTTCGCAAGCTCAGCTTAATATTACACGACCGAGGCCAATTATCCTGAAAGTGCTCCGATTCCAGCAGGTGGTTAAAATTATGGATGCAGCTCGCACTCGCGCTCCAGTGGACTTTGAGGGCCACAGATTGTCCTTCTTTCCAGATTTTGCTAAAAGTACTGTGGACAGACGAAAGAGGTTTCTGATGTTGCGGCCTCGACTGCAACAGCTGCAGGCCCGATTTGGGCTGATGTATCCTGCCAAGATGAGGGTTACGCTACATAATCAAACGAGGACATTTGAGGATCCTGAGGCCTTGGGCGCATATCTGGAGGAGAAGGAAGCGTCTCAGATGCGCTGAAACAGCCTCAGAGGACATTGTTTGTGTTGTCTGTGGAGCTGCTTTCAACTGGAAATTACAATGTGGAGATGTGAGAGGTGTATGGATGTTTAGTATTGTATGCTGCTGTGTTGCCTTGTTTATTTCCCTTCGGATGGGCTAGTGCTTATGGTGTAATAAGTGCTGCAGTGCTGAGGGGGGATTGGGGTAAGGGCGTTGTCACTGTTTCCCGGGTAGGAAGGCCCCTCTGTCTCTGTCCTGTTCGTTGTGGGATCACCCTTTGAGTTTTATAGTATAGCTTTCCCTCCAGGGCTCTCTGGGTTTGCAGAAGAGTGTACATATGTTTCAGCAGTATTAGTCAAGAGTGTGGATAGTGGTGTAGTCAAGAGGACTTCCCTTTGTAGTCAAAAGAACAGTGCATTGTCTGAGCTAATTGGAAGGCAATTGCTTTATGGGGTCAGAGCCTTGCACTTACCAGTTTGTAGGGTAGGTTGTAGGCATGATCTTTAAAATATTATCCCTAAATGTGAAGGGCATTAATAATCCCATAAAACGGAAGAAGATAGTGCTGTATGGGAGGCAAGAAAAAGCCGACATATTGCTTCTTCAGGAAACGCATCTGAACATGAAGGAATCTTTGAAGCTTAACATAATGCCCTTCACATTGGTGGCTTACTCTGCAGGAGTGCATAAGCGTAATGGGGTGGCCATCTTGGTACGAAAATCTTTAGTCCCTAAGGTGCTGCAAACTAGGTCGGATATGGAGGGGAGATGGGTTAAGGTGCTTTTACAAATAGGGGAGGTGGAGCTGGCTATTCTTAATGTTTATGGGCCCAATTCGGATAGTCCAGACTTTTTTAATTCGGTAGCTGAGGAGGTTTGCCAGGTCCTTTCCATCCCGGTGATTATAGGGGGGGATTTTAATCTTGTGTTGGACCCTCTAGTGGATAAAAAACCGCCCAGACTTGGCAAGCCTTCTAAAGCTCAAAGTATTTTGTCCTCGCTGATGCATGAAGCTGGGTTAGTAGATATCTGGCGTTTGCAACATCCTACTGAGCAGGAGTTTACTTTTTTTTCTCACCCCCATCAAGCATTGTCGCGCATTGATTTCTTTTTGGTTTCTAAAGTATTGTGTGCCACTATAGTGACCTCAGAGATACATGCGGCCCACATATCTGATCATGCGGCTATATCTCTGCGGTTGCAAGATGGCAAGGCTGGTTCTTTTCAGGGAAGGTGGTTTTTTGATAGATCCCTGTTAGACGCGCCTGACAATACAAGCTGCTATAACAGACTATTTTCAGCATAATTTACCGCAGGCTACAGCAGGCTGGGCCTGGTGGGAAGGCTTTAAGGCCTCCATAAGATCAACAATAACTAGTTATAGTATTTGTCAGGCGAGGCAGAGTAAAGCAAAGTTAGCTGCACTGGAGGAGCAAATTAAGGCTGGGGAGTGTGTCTTAGTAAGGCGTTCAGACCCTTGTACTCTATTGCGGCTTCAGCGATTACGATTTCAATATAATACACTCCTTTCTGGGGAAGCGTCGCAGAATATTAAGGCACAGAGGGGTGATTACTACTGGGAAAACAATAAGGCCGGCCGGCTTTTAGCAAATGCATTGCGGGCGCGGAGGGATGCAGGCCGCATAGCGGCACTACGTAGTCTGCAAAACCAGGATTTAATGCTGAGGGATGAGGACATTGCAGAAGCATTTCGGTCATTCTTTGGGCAGCTGTACGCTTCGGAAACGAAGTGTTCTCAGCTGGAGTTTGAAAACTTATTAGAGGGGATACAGAGACCTGAGTTGGATGAGGAAACTTCTACGGAGCTTGATGCGCCAATTTCTCTGGAGGAAGTCAGTCAGGCTATTCGGTCCCTAGCTACAGGGAAAGCGTGTGGCCCAGATGGGCTCCCTATAGAGTTTTTCAAGACCTTTGTCAAAGAATTGGGTCCACATTTGTTGGTGTACTTCCGGGCCCTGGAGCAGGCACTCCCTCAAGTAGGCTCTTTCGCTCTGGCAAATATCATTGTGCTGGAAAAGGAGGGGAGGGACCCTCAAATAGTAAGCAATTATCGCCCTATATCCCTTTTAAATGCAGACTACAAGATTTATGCGACCGTTTTGGCCCGGCGTCTGGCCAAAGTGGCCCCTATATTGATACACCCCGATCAGTGCGGGTTTGTTGAAGGTCGGTCGACAGCTGATAACGCCAGGCTTTTTTGCCATGTACTGTCTGGGGCCGGGAACGAAGACAGGCCCCTAGTGGGACTGTCTTTAGATGCTGAAAAAGCTTTTGACCGTTTGGAGTGGTCTTTTATGTTTGCGGCTCTCAGATGGTTTGGGGTTGGGGAGGGTTTTCTTAAACTGCTCAGGGTAATGTATGCTCAGCCGGCTGCTAAGGCTTGTGTAAATGGGATTCAATCCCGCGGTATTGAGCTTAATAGAGGCACTCGTCAGGGTTGCCCTTTGTCCCCGATATTGTTTATTATTGCATTAGAACCTTTAGCACTCTTGCTGCGGCAGAGTCCAAAGATCCAGGGGATATCAATTGCTGGCAAGGAAATAAAACTTTCGGCTTATGCTGATGACTTGTTGTTATTCACTACCCCAGACTCAGTGTCAGCTATTCTGGAACAGATAGGGCAATATTCTCGGTGGTCCGGGTATAAAATAAATTGGTCAAAGTCTGTTGCTTTCCCATTAAATTCATATGTGCATAAAGGGGACCTGGCGCACTATCCATTTGTATGGGAGCCAGGAATGGTTAAATACTTGGGGGTACATTATTGCTATCCGCTTGAGGAGACGATAAAATTTAATGCGGAGGCTGTGTTGGCTAAAGTCCGAGATTTGACTGCTAGATGGTCTCCCTTGATGCTGTCCTGGTGGGGGCGCCTGGAGACTATTAAGATGGCTATAGCTCCCAAGATTAACTATGTGTTGGAAATGCTTCCGTGTTACTTGCCTATGGCTACGTATAAAGGCATTGAGAGACTCCTGAGCCAGTTTCTATGGAAAAACAAACCTCCCAGGATAGCTCTTAAAAAGCTGAAATCTGACAAGGAGCAGGGAGGGGTGAAATTTCCGGATTTCCTAGTTTATCACAAAGCTTTCTTGTTAAAGCAAGGTTCTAGATGGGTAGAACAGGTGACAGACCGAAGCCCCGTATGGTTGGCCTTAGAAGAGAGCCTAGTGGCCCCTGTGCCGATGGGCTTACTTCCAGGTTCTCTTTTGCCACTGGAGAGAATGCCTTTGATGATAGTGGAGACACAAAAGGCTTTTTTAACCTTACAGCAAACACAGGGTCCTGGGGTTAACTTTTCAGGCTTACTCCCGTTATGGTACAACCCTTTATTTAAAATTCAGCGGAAAATGTTTGCTTGGCAGCAATGGTATTCCAAAGGCATCTGGTCGCTTGGACAGTTGGTGGAAGGTGTGGTATGGAAAGATTTTGAGAGTATTAGAAAGGAATTCAACCTTCCGGGAGTAGTTTTTTTTCAATGGATACAACTTAGGCACTGTGTTGAGAGGTCGGTTGTGAATATAAAGCTACTAGATGAGGAGGCGGGGCTTACTCCCTTGATTCAAAAAATTATAAAAACAAAAGGGGTTGCCTCCTGTTATTATAGAATCATGAATCGGAGTGGGCACTCGCAGGTGCGAGGGCTACAAAAGGTGTGGGATCATGATACAGGGGTTACCCTTTCTGTACAGGGGTGGGAAAAATTTTGGAGGAAACAAATCAGGATATCTAAATCTGCCTCTATTACCCAGACGTTGTTCATTTTTGCCCAGAGAGCCTATGTTACCCCGGTTAAGCTGGTCAAGTGGGATGTTGCTGCTAGTAATAAATGCTGGTCTTGCCAGAATGATATAGGTACATTTCAACATATTGTTCTGGATTGCCCGGGGGTGCGAGAGTTTTGGTCCCAGGTTTGGGAGCGTATACAAAAAGTGCTGGGGTTTAGTGCTTCTCTTACCTGGGCAGTCCTGGGGTTCCGATCGGCGGCCGGGGTTCCGTCCCTACTGAAATATTGTTATTTCCTGCTGGATTTTATGCTGGAATAGCGATATATTTAATAGTTTGCAACTGGAAGTGTACTTATAAGGTTAACTGGCAAGAGTGGTGGAACCAGGTCTGCCTATATAGCAAATTTGAGAGGCTGCCCCGGAAGGGCTCAGCCCAGAAGTCCTTTGAGCAAAACAGGTGGAAGGCTCTGACTGATTTCGTGGAAGTAGCTCAGTATGTTTATTGTTCATAATACTGCTTTGTTCTGGTTTTAAGTACTTACTGCTGAATGTTCCTTTGTATAGGTGCTGGGGGACCTGGGTGGGGGGGGGTGGAGGGTATATTGTTGGGATGTACGGAGAAGTGATTTTTTTATTTGTGTTTTTCGTATTTTGTTAAATTGTGTTGGAACTTTCTAAATAAAGATACTAAAAAAAAAAAAAAAATTAAATCAATTATAATGGCCCCCTTGCTTACTGAGCTCTTTCACAATGTTATGGTCTTACATATCTCAAAATGTAATAGTTTGTTTCTTTCTGTGTTTTTTTTATTATTTCTTAAATATATTATTACCTTCAGTAGTATCGCTGTACCATTCAAGAGGGTATTTTATTTTTATTATTTTTATTTATAATTTTTATTATTTTTCAAACATTTACACGTTACAGGCCATTACTTTTCTTTTAACAAATATATATATGCATTTCCACCTCCACTCCACTATTATAATAAATAACATCAACCTAAACCTTGACTCCTACTTTACTTTATAATTACAATTATTTAACCCTCCCATCTCCCCCCTCCCTCACCCTTACCCCCTTCAGCTCCCTACCCCTTTAACTCATCTACTTCTCCACATATTTGTTCCACTCTTTTCCTTCTCCACATTTCATACCACTGCCACACTTTTTTATATTTACTAATTCTATGCCTTTGATGTTCTTCAATCACACAAAAACTCCACAGCTGTTCCAACTTACACACCACATCCTTTAGTGCAGGTACATCAACATTTTTCCACCTTCGTAAGAGACTCATACGTGCTGCCAGAATAACAAACCCAATAAACCTCCCTTGTTGTGTGGTGGGAGAGGGGATCTGCTGCATATGATGTGGCAGTGTCCAAAAGTGAAGGATTATTGGGGGAAGATAGGATGTTTATGTGAAGAAATTATGGGAATATTAATAGAATTAACGCCAGCAATGGTATTGCTCAAGAGGATATTTTATAATGAGGCATCTAGAGCTGTCAAGGCACATATGTTGCATTTGTTTCCTAAAGGCAACATATGTGCCTTTATAAAACTATCCTAGGGAAATTAGATGCACACATTTGTATCTCCTCTAAGACAGATGTAACTGTATGTGTTCCAGTAAGGGTCAGCGCCTATGCACATACAGTCAAACCTCGGTTTTTGTTGGCCCCGGTTTTCGTACGTTTCGGTTTTCGACGTCTTTTCTGACTGAGATGTTGTCTCGGTTATCGGATATCGCCTCGGTTTTCGTTGTGTTACTGAACAGCTGATGGTCCCAATAGTGGCTGGTGCTGCTCCTCCTATGGGCAAGGGCAGGAATGTGGACAAATTGCCAGCCTCCATGTGCCTCCCCAGTCCTGGCAGCACTACCCCCCGGACTCACCGATCGCGTGTTGAAGCGAAAGTCAGCTGAGCAAGAGTCAGAGTCAAGAGCCAAGGATTGCACAGAGAGGAAGGCCCCGATCTCTCCACCGCCTGCCTGTTCTCTGGAGCGCCCCCTCAGGCTCGGAGGTAGCAGGGTAGCTGTCAATGTAAGCAGGAGATGTTGCAGTGCCGTACAGTACAATATCTGTGTGTTTGCTGTCCTGTGGACGATCGGGCAGGTGAGAGAAGTGACAGGAGCTGGGTGTCTGGAACGGATTAATTGAATTTACATTATTTCCTATGGGAAATATTGCTTCGGTTTTCGTACGTTTCGGTTTTAGTCAGTCTTCTTAGAACGGATTAATAATGAAAACCGAGGTTTGACTGTACTGATAAAATATGTGAAAATCCTGCTCCTCTACCTATTCTTTCTCCCCAGGAAGGTCTATGAACATATATCATGCAAAAGTAGGCTCTCTGTCCTATCTTTTTACATGTGTATATCCCTGGTCTCCTAATTCCAGCTTCTGGTTATTTCCGTAGTTGTTATAGATCATTGTAGCACTCTTTACAGTGGTGTACCCCTCTACTCCATCAAAATGCCTCCAGCTAATCCAGTCCACTGCCCCCAAATTTCTATTAGGTGCTTGCTGTTCTGATCACACATCCCCCTCTAATTTCTCTCCATTGGCTGCTAGTCTCTGTCTCAAATTCAAGATCCTCATTTTTGTCCACTTTGCCTACTATACTGCTTCTCCTTACCTCTCCACCCTCATCTCTCCTTACTGTCCTGCCCACAGCCTCTACTCCTCCCAAGCCTCTCTTCTGGCCTTCTCTCTCTCCCCCCCCCCCCCCCCCCACCTTGCGCCTGAAATCTCCAGACCTTTCTCTTTCACCAATCTCGGTCCTTCTCTGTGGAATTTCTTTCCCCTTTGGCAGGTATCCTCTTTCCCTAAGTTTTAAAAGGACAAGACATGGCTGTTCAACTCTTGTTCCCCCAAACCTCTGCTGGCTAGGATTCCTTCCCGTCTCCTTTCTCTGCTTCACACACCCCTTTCCAGGGCTTCACCACATTATGTTCCCTTTCTTCTTTTTACTGCTTGAAGCGTATATAACCCTTTCTTTTCTCTCTCTTGGCTGCCTTACTGTGTGGGTTTTTTAGGATTTTTAAATTAACATTCACCACTGTAAGTAGTAAGCAATCAGCAAGTCAAATAAAGGAAATACTATATCCAATATAAGCTAGTTAAGTATTCAGAAAACAAGAAAACAAAATAGGAAATAACAAGGGGAAAAACATCCCCAAATCCATGACAGCCATTCATTTTTCAACAACCTGTACTTGGAAAACCATTTTCAACAACCTAATATTCTTCAGTGACCAGTCTCCTTTTCTTTGTCCAACAAAATTTTTCTAAATTAGCTGAATCTAAAAACATACCTATTCTGTTGAAAGGAAATTAAATATTTACAAGGGTACCTTAAGACAAAAGATGCCCCTAATGCCAAAACCCTTGGCTTACGGGCAAGAAAAGGTTTCTCCTCATCTTTGTAATTTGGGAGACCTTGGGAAACATATCCAACTTAGCTTCACAGAAAAGGGAATCCTTCTTTCTTGAAATAAGCCTTCCAAATGGTAATCTTATCACCTTCAGAAAGAAATGAAACAAGGAGGGTAGCCCTAGTGGATATGTTTTCTTATATATCTTCAAGGAAAGCAGTTTATTTTATTTATTTATTTACATTTCTTATATACCGCGCTATTAAAAATCAGTGCGGTTCACAGTGAACAGAACAATGCTACAATGCGATGACACAATGCGCTTACAGAGAACAGGGTAATAGCTTAGGGGAGAACTTGGGAAAAACTATATACAGTGCATTTTACAGAACTACAGGGTATTCATAGTTGGAACAAGTTTGATGGCATCAAAAAATCTGTACCAGGGGGTGGGCTGATTAACCATTCAAATTGAGGTCAAATTGAGATTTATCTACAAGGGCATCAAATTGAGATTTATCTACAAGGGCATCAAAACTTTCCCTAGAAACATTAAACTGCCTAGTCATAGATGGAACATCATAACATTTAGAAAGGAAATAGTTTCAGCAATGGGTAAAACCAAAACTTCCTTAAAGCATTTTTGCAACAAAATCTCACTAAACAGAAGATTAATACAAGGAAAATTAAGAATCCTCAAATGTCTATTCCTGGCTATATTCTCAAGAGTCTCCATCTTTTGGTGAATAACCAAACTATCTTTAAATAGCAGATATATTGACTGAATGGAGAGTGGTCACTTGAAAGTCCACAGAAGAAACATGTTGACTCAAATTCCCAACCCTCTGATCTAGATCTTTAAATTTAATCACAGTTTTTTGAGTGAATTGGCATAGCTGGGAAATTGTAGTTGACAAAAGTTGCTCGGTTCTAGTAACAACCTGCCAGATAACAGTCAATAAGACTTGTGAAACAGAGCTCTCTTGGGAAGTAACTACTCGCTCAGTCCAGAAACAACCCGAGGAAATTCAGCTTCTACCAGAGCTTTGACCATTGGACAAGGAAGGAGTAGAAGCCTCCAGTTCTAACCCATGTGTAAAGGGTGATGTGCGATTGAGGATGCTTAAAGTAACCCACTCAATGGAAGGAGAGGGAAGATCAGTACCTGCAGTAGATAGTGCTGACTTCTCTTTCAGATGCTTATCCTTCGGGCCCAGTGAGACAGCCTGAGGTTTTGTCGACCACTTCTTTCTCTTTGCACAAACTGGCATATCAGTGTTCCTAAATCAGACATCTGCTGCTCCAAAGGGGCAGAACATGCCCCTTTTGCCATGCCCCTTAGGACACGCCCACCGGCCGTGTGCCAAAAAAATGGCATGGATTTTATGGGGGCTTGCAGGTGACGTGACGCTGGGGGTGCCCGGATTGGGCCTGTGCACAGCAGTTCTCTTTGATGGCCCTGAACCCCTTCCTGGCAGCAAGCTGTTTATATGTGCTCCCACTACTGTGTTTTCTTAATTGTTTTGTACTAATGTAAACCACTTTGATGGCTTTATAGTCCTATTTGTAGTATAAGAACATAAGATATGCCATACTGGGTCAGACCAAGGTCCATCAAACCCAGTATTCTGTTTCCAACAGTGGCCAATCTAGGTCATATGTACCTAGCAGTTTCCCCAAGAGACACAAGTTCCACAATGCTTGTACTGGGTCAAGCATTGATATCTTCGGTCACTTCTTAATAATGGTTTATGGACCTTTCCTCCAGGAACTTGTCCAAACCTTTTTTAAACCCAGCTACACTAACAGCCTTTACTACATCCTCCGGTAACAAATTCCAGAGTTTGATTACACGTTGAGTGAAAAAATATTTTCTTTTATTAGTCTTAAATAGTTTACCCTGTAGCTTCATTGCATGTCCCCTAGTCTTTCTATATTCTGATAACGTAAACAATCAATCTACGTTTACCCGTTCCACTCCGTTCATTAATTTATAGACTTCCATCATATCTCCCCTCAGCCGTCTCTTTTCCAGGTTAAAGAGCCCTAACATTTGTTCATTCTGGCCAGGCGGACGATAGTACACCCCCACTGCCATCGCCTTCCCCTTTTTACATGGAATTTCAATCCATAGAGATTCTACAGCAAATTTTGTTTCTTGCAAAACTTTAATCCTTTCTGACTCAATGCCCTCTCTAACATAGAGCGCAACCCCTCCACCAATTTGATCAGCTCTATCATTACGATATAGTTTGTACCCAGGTATCACAGTGTCCCACTGGTTGTCCTCCTTCCACCATGTCTCTGATATTCCAATCATATCTAACCTCTCGTTTAGTGCTATATATTCTAACTCTCCCATCTTGTTTTTTAGACTTCTAGCATTTGCATACAAGCATTTTAGAGACTGTATTTTATTCATATTAATTTGGCTATTGGTAGATATGGGTAATTTGGAATCTTTAAGCTCTGTCTGCTCCATACTCGAGGGCATTTGGGCTACTTTACTCTTTTTTGGAACCTCTCTGCTTTTTGTAGTATCCTTCAAGGATACATTCTTCCGAACCATGCGCTCTTGGGCGACTGTCGGCTTTCCCCTATTATCTAGTTTAAAAGCTGCTCTATCTCCTTTTTAAAGGTTAATGCCAGCAGCCTGGTTCCATCCCGGTTAAGGTGAAGCCCATCCCTTCGGAAGAGCCCCTCCTTTCCCCAGAATGTTCCCCAGTTCCTAACAAATCCAAACCCCTCATCTCTGCACCATTGTCTCATCCACGCATTGAGACTCCGGAGCTCTGCCTGCCTTTTGGGTCCTGCGCGTGGAACGGGAAGCATTTCGGAGAATGCTACCCTGGAAGTTCTGGATTTCAACTTCCTACCTAAAAGCCTAAATTTAGCTTCCAGTACCTCCCTACCACATTTTCCTATGTCATTGGTACCGACATGTACCAAGACAGCAGACTCCTCCCCAGCACTATCTAAGACCTTATCTAGGTGGCGCGTGAGGTCCGCTACCTTCGCACCAGGCAGGCATGTTACCAGGCGATCCTCACGTCCACCAGCCACCCAGCTATCTACATGCCTAATGATCGAATCACCAACTATAACTGCTGTCCTAACCCTTCCCTCATGGGCACTTGGCCCTGGAGAAACCTCCTCGGTGCGAGAGGGGTTTATATCACCTGGAGGACAGGTCCTAGTTACAGGATCACTTCCTGCCACACCAGGGTGATGCTCTCCTGTCACGTGACCTCTCTCCTCCATGGCAACAGGGATGCTGCCAGACTGGAGGTGGGACTTCAGGACTATATCCCTGTAGGTCTCGTCTATGTACCTCTCTGTCTGTCTTATGCTTTCCAAGTCTGCTACTTTAGCCTCTAGAGAACGGACTTGTTCCCTGAGAGCAAAGAACTCCTTGCACCTAATGCACACGTAAGACCTCTCACCAGCTGGGAGAAAATCATACATGTGACACTCAATGCAAAAGACTGGAAAGCCCACATCCCGCTGCTGGACTGCTGTCTGCATCTTAGTTTTAAGTTTGTGTTTAGATCTTTAAGTTCTTTACGTACTAAAGGGTGCTATGGATATTTATACCACTAAAACTGTACCTAATAAGTTTAATATACCTTGTTCACCTGAAGCTTAATTAATCTCAGGTCCCTAGTGTATGACTGATTTGGGTAATGAGCTTCACCTGAGAGCACCTCCTGTCTTTTAAGTTGTGCAAGTACCTATAAAGCTGTGATTATCCCAGGGGAGGGTGGGTGTGGGGAGGGAGGGAGGGATATAACACTTATTAAAAGAGGGCTGCTACACAGTACCCTGTCCTGTGCTGCTGAGGTAAGCTATATTCTGATTTGATTTAAATTATAGCTCTTTGCTGCTGCTAGGCTCTAACCTATTATGAAATTTAAACTACAACTCTCTGCTGGATTCTAAATTTAACCAGAAAGCTCTCTTCTGTGTTTTAATTTGAAACTAAAAGTACTTTGCTGATGCTAGGCCCTAAGCGACTATGAAATTTAAACTACAAGCTCTCTGCTGGATTCTAAATTTAACCAGAAAGCTCTCTTCTGTGTTTTAATTTGAAACTAAAAGTACTTTGCTGATGCTAGGCCCTAACCTATTATGAAATTTAAACTACAAGCTCTCTGCTGGATTCTAAATTTAACCAGAAAGCTCTCTTCTGTGTTTTAATTTGAAACTAAATGTACTTTGCTGATGCTAGGCCCTGAGTGACTATGAAATTTAAACTACAGCTCTCTACTGGGTATGAAAGGTAACCAGAAAGTTCTCTTCTGTGTTTTAAATTGAATCTTAAACTGTTGCTACTAGGCCCTGACTGATTTAACAAAAAATAGTGGGTTCACAGATTAATTAGCTTTAAAAGAAAAAAATTCCTTTCAGAAAAATTCCCAGAAGTATATACTCACAATTTCAGATTTCTCTCCAGAAGTAACAGCCCCCCTTTCTAGTCCTTCAAGACTCTACATAGTACGCATCTGAAAGAAATACATAAATTAGAACCTACTTCTACATAAAATGCTGTTTTACATGCTCATCTGCCCCTCCCCTCCCCAAAGTGTCTTAAGTGTGATTTTAAAACTTATTAAAAGGAAATTTGCTAGATATCTATATATACTTGACATGCCTTTAGGGGGTCATCTTTTTGGAAGCAAAATATGATCCTATAATGAAGATTCAAATTACACTGAAACTTGACATAAAATGATTTGGTTATAGAAGTCTTTGATTCTACTTTGAAAGATATTGCTTAATCAATTTGCAAATAATTTGTCTGACTTGTTGAATTTGTAGCAAAGTATGAACGGTATTTCTTTTGATAGAGAGAAATTTATCTTTATGCATATAAGAAATCTTTTGAATTTAAAAGTATGTTTCAGGGTCTTTACTTTAATATCTTAAAATATATGGGGTCTGATTAAAAACTTCTGCTCTATAGAGAAAGCTGCTCGTTTGTATATAAAAGGTTTCCAAAATGTAGAGAATTGTGGATGAAGTATCATATATATTTATCCACAATTAAAAGGGTAAAAATTGATTGCACTAAGTCTTTCTTGGCCCTGAGCCGGAAGTATGACTTGCCTCCACGGCACTGTTTTGCCTACATGCAGGTCGCTCACTATGTGGCCTCACTGCCGAGAGAGGCTTTGCATTCTGATCGATCGGCCAGAATTGTGGACTTCTTTGTGTTGGGGGAGGATATGGCCCCGTCCATTTCCCAGTTGAAGAGCCGCTTGGATCGTTATAGGGGTCTACCTGACTATCGGAGGATTGAGTTAGCCTGGGCCCTTGAACTGGGTGAACAAGTGGCTCCGGGGTTGATTGGTAAAGCTTTGAAACGAATAGTTGATGTGGCTTATGGGGCCCGTTGGAGAGCGATCCAATTTAAATGTGTGACTCGAGCTCATTTTTCACCACGGCGGGCTCTTCGGAGTCGGCTGGAGACGGATGGTAGCTGCCCTCGCTGTAAGGAGCCCTTGGCGACGTTACTACATATGTGGTGGGGCTATCGGCGATTAAGACCTTACTGGGAGAGAATACGGGCCTTTCTTAGTCGGTTATTGCAGAAGCGGGTTCGTTGGTCGGGCCGCTTCGTAGTTTTGGATCAACTAGCGGCCCCAGGGCCGGCTAAGGCCGGGGAACGCCTACTTCTGAGGAAGGCTTGTCTAGCGGGGAAGGGGCCGATTCTTCGATTATGGAGAGATCCCTGACCACCGACTGTCACGGAATGGCGAAATAATCTTCACCATTTAATGTTGTTGGAGCGTTGGTTGGTAAGGGGCAATGTTAGGCGCTGGACAGTGTTCATGTCAGTTTGGGAACCTTATATACAGCAACTTGGGGCGCGTAGCCGTAATGAAATCCTCTAGTTGGGGTTTTGAATGGCGGGTGGGGGGGAGTGTGCTGCCCCTATCCCTTAGGTTAGTTAATTCACTGGAGTGTGGGGGGAAGGGGTGGGGGGGAAGGGGGGGGGAGAGGATGCTCTTTTATGAAAACTGACACCAAGTGTATTGTTATGTTGTCTCCTGGAGGGGATAAGAGTGCACCCCTCGTGGAGACCTGGTTATTTGTTAATTAATTAATTGTTTTCCTTTAAATGTTTCTCATTGCCTTGTTTGTATCTCTTGGTGGATTTAAATAAAGTATATAAAAAAAAAAAATTGATTGCACACTTATTCATAAACTGCTTTGTTTGTTCTACTTTTATTCACTGTTACGTATACTGTTACGTATTCCCTCTCTTCGTAGTACCAATCTTCCTCCTTGCTTCAAAAATTCCATGCCATCACTCCAGCAGTGAGTTAGGAGTGGGCAGGGGAGGTAGAAAACACACCTATCTTTTTCCATTACTTGTTGATGATGAGTTCTCATGCCACTAACAGCAAGCTATGGGAGGAGGTGGAAATAGCGGTGACCAAGGAAAGCTGGTTCCAGAGCCCGCTCCTGCTATACCACTAGCACAGAATCAGCTGGTCAGCAAGTGATTGGCTATTTTGCACCTTGGCTGTATGATGGGTGTGCATTATGCTCCTTACTATAACTGATAAGTTTGCTTATAATGTTAAGTCACTTTATCTCGGATTACATTTTTCCACATGTTTGTAATCTAACTTTATAAAATGTGCAAGTCTCTTGAAGGGGCTTGTTCTCTTTCTTATCTCATGAAAACATTTCTCTTATTCCAGGGTTATGATCGAATTTATTGTGAAATCCCAGACATTAATTTAGATGTGCCACATGCATATTCTGTGCTTGAACGGTTTGTTGATGAATGTTTTCAAGCTGGGATTATTTCCAAACAATTGAGAGACCTTTGTCCTGCAAGGTACTGTTTTTATTTATTGATACCACATTAATTGCCAAACACATCAAAAAGGGTTATTTTAATCTTCAGGAACAAGCAGGAATGCAGCCTTCACATATGAGTGAACGTCACCAATGGAGCCCGTGCAGGAACGCTCCTCAAAGTTCAATAGGCACTGCACCTGCGTGCCTGCCTTCCCAACTCCTCTCCTCAGTTCTTCGTTTTCCACGGAGCCAGCAGGATGTATCATCCTGTCATGGTCGATAAACTTCTCTTTTTTTGCTTCTGCCTTCCCGTTTACATTGAATCTGACACCGGTCCCGATATTTTTTTCTTTTTTATGTTACAAATTTTCTTTTTCTTTCCTCTTCATTTTCAACACGGTTTACACAGCTAAACTAGGCCTCTGGGCCTCCGTAGCCTTATCTTCAATCTAGAAGACAACTTTTTTGAGGCATGGAAAAGCCAACTAGTATTTTTTAAAAAAATGTACCAAGTGTGCTGGTATCATATATGTTTGGGCCCTTAACAGCAACCCATTTCTTGTCCTTTGTGCCAGAAAATGACAAAGAGAGGCCTAAAGAACCAAGCCAGACAGTACGGATCGTTGTTCACCTCTGACCGCTTTCAGTGGCTTCCACTTATCGAGGCCATCGACTTCCTCTCATGGATCTTGGGTTTCTTCAAAGTTCAAACATAAAAGTAAGTCAAAGTCTCTGGCCACTCCCAAGCCATCAGCATCGAAGACCAATACCAAGACCAGAGATCAGTCCCCAGTATAAGCACTGCGACCTCCCTAGGGGTGCATCTGATGCAGACCACCCAGCCAAACATCCCCAATGGGAGGATCTGTCCTCCAAAGCACAAGGGGGGCGCCGGTATGCTCCCAAGGCATGACCTCTGAAGAGCTACCAGTTCCATGTTCTAGGATGGTGGCTTACAACCCTGTGGGTGATTCCACCCAGACATCAGCCATCTCCCTAGAACAGCGCATGCTGGCTCTTGAGAGGAGTTTGGCAGAACTCCTGGCAGCCTCAGTACCGATAACATTGAGAGCACCAGGTGTGCAGACTTCAACACCAAACCTACAGCCAGGTGTATTGGCCCCGCTGCCGGCCCTTGAACCGGCATCGTCGGAACCCCCGAGGCCAAAACCTTAATTAGAACCAACCGATAACCAACAGACTCAAACTGCCATGTTTCTCTGTTCCGATACCTCAGAGTATCGGCATCAACTTTTGACATCTATGAAGCATCAAGTTTGAATCTAAGACCGCTGATACTTTTTCTTCTTACCAGATTCTGATTCCACTTCTTCAGAATCTGACGTAGGATCACTCAATTCCCAAGAACTTCCAGACATCCCTTCGGACCCTTTGCAACCTCAGAAATGGCATCAGTCCCCACCAGAAGATATGTCCTTTCAGTACTTCATATGTGACATGGCAGCAGGGCTCGCCATCACAATAGCCTTGGAAAAGGAACCTGAGGGCAGAGGAATTGGAAATACTCTAATAACCTCCCACACCCAAGGAGGCGGCTACATTATTGGTGCATCGGATCCTGCAGGATCTTATGCTCCAAATGTAAGAGGCCCCGCTCACGGTTCCGCCTATCAGCAAGAGGCTCAATACTATGTACCGAATACCAGAGTGCCCAGGCTTCAAAAAACCTCAGCTCCCCCACCACTCAATGGTGGTGGAATCGGCAATGCACCAAATAAAGAGCTCTAAGAACCATTCTTCCATGCCACCTGGCAGACACTCTATGCTTTTGGACGTCGGTTCTTCCAAACATGCTTGTTGGCCTCCAGAATGAACTCTTACATGCTGTACATGGGCATGTTTCTGAAGGATGTCACCAGGGATCTGGAGAAGTTCACTTCCTGAGGATAAGCGGAGTGCATTCCAAACACTCATCAAACAGGGCCAGAACACTAAGTTTCTTATCAGGGCCTCTTTTGATGCCCTCCAAATCAATAAGAAGAGCTTTAGCAGTCTGCATTGAGGCTCGCAGAATGGCCTGGTTACAAGCATCGGATCTCAAGCAGTGGGTCCAGGATAAACTGGCAAATATCTCATGAACTGGAGAAAACCTTTTTTGGCAAGGCTTGGAGGGAAAAGGCAGGGGAGATTGAAACAGATTATCTCACCCTGAAACACCTTTCCAGGAAAACAGCTGACCCATCCAAGATGAGGCTCTTCCTAAGAAATCTTTCTGTTATAAAAGGAAGAGATACTATCCTTCTTACCTGCCTTTTGCTGCCTATCCGCCTCAACATCCTCAGCAGAGACAGAGGGCCCTTGCCAATCCAAGAAGCCCAAGACTCCTAAGCCTCAACCAGCCGTTCAGCCACAACCTGCGCCTGTTTTTTGACTCCTTCCTAGAGAGCATTGCCAATTCCCCTGGAGGGTCCCCAGCCCCTACACATAGCAGACAGACTTTATCACTATACCCACAGGTGGAGCCTCATAACATCAGAGCACTGGACACTCCAGATTGTCCAAAAGGATTATCACCTTCACTTTGAAACCTTACCAACCACCAGCTTCACAGGGGATTATACCGCGCAACCCCTTCAAAGCTTTCTCTTAAAAGGTGACTACTCTATTGTCCCAGGGTGCCATAGAAAGAATTTTGCCTCCTCAAGAAAGGATGTGCTTCTACTCTCCATATTTTTTCATTCCAAAGAAAACAGGAGGATTCAGGCCCATCTTGGATCTCAGAGACCTAAAGTTCATGGTCTGAGAAAAATTCAAAATGATTTCTCTAGGAACGCTTCTACCATACCTCCAGAGACACGATTGGCTATGTTCTCTAGACCTAAAAGAGGTGTACACGCATTTACTGATCTATCCTTTGCATAGACAGTATCTGCGCTTCATGTTCAAGGAAACCATTATCAATACCGGGTTCTCCCCTTCGGTCTAGCCTCTGCCCCAAGAGTCATCACAGAATCCATGGTAGTAATCGCTGCCTACCTACACACCTTGGGAGAGTTCATCTTCTCTTATTTAGGATGATTAGGGGCGACGCCCCTCAGGAGGTAAGACTATATCCCTTCATTGCACCATTATGGTGCGCCAACACCTGGGATTTGTCATAAGCTTCCTAAAGTCTCACCTCATTCCAACCCAATGACTGGAGTTCATTGAAGCACTCTTAAACACTCAGTAGGCCTGAGCTTTCCTCCCACAGGATCGCTGTGCCCTCCTCATCGAGCTGGCAAAAGGGGTACAACAGCAAAACAGAGTAACAGCTCGAGAAATGCTACGACTATTAGGACACATGGTTTCCACAATCCATGTCATCCCCTACCCTCAATTACACATGCGTCAAGTGCAGTGGACTCTGTCTTCCCAATGGACGCAAGCGAAGGGTCGACTCGGAGATGAGATCCACATCACCCTTCAACTGATCAAGTCCCTTCGGTGGTGGTGTCTCCCACAGAACCTACTCATTGGGTCACCTTTTCAGATGCCTCCACTTCGATGCACCCTGACGACCAATGCTTCCAAGCTGGGTTGGGGGTGTGCATCTGAATGACCTGACCACACAAGGACTGTGGACACTACAGAAATCTGTCCTGCAGATCAACCTGCTAGAACTACAGGCACTGACGCATGTTCTTAGGGTTTTTCAACCCCAACCTTTGGGGCTCTATCAGTGACATTCACCCATATGTGAAGACTGATTCCTGCTGTTCTTGGAGATCATCTCTTACAGGTGACTAACTATGCTCCCCCCCCCCCCCCCTATTTTTTTTTTCTGACAGATTTTAATGTGTTTACTTAAAGAAAATGTGCTAGCCATGTGACTGCAACATTCAACCAGTCACTTTTCTTTTTTTTAAATGTTTGTTAATAGCGAAGTTAGATTTTAGATAGTACATGGAGAGGGGACTTCACATGTCTAGGTCAGGATGTGGAGAATTCCCATCAAATGTAGCACCTCTTGTAAAATAGGTACAGGACTGTGTTGATCTCTCACCGTATCCAGTGAGAGCAGCAATTATGTTAAAGTTGCACATGGAGGTTAGTAGAAAAGTACAAATACCTCCCCACATTTGTGTGGCAGCAGCTTTTTAAAATCTCTGCTCACTGTACATGGACACCAATCCAGCAGCACCAGTTCCTCCCCCCTCCCCAACACCTAGTTTCATCTTTGGTGGCCGGCAGAGCAGGAATGATACTTAATTGCTTCTGCTGTTGGTGATCCCAGGTTCAAAATGACTCTTTGACCCTAGAGGTAATAGCTCAGGGGTTGGGAGGATCAGATGTTCTAAGAGGTCCAGAGAGGTTCAGCTGTTGGGGCAGGGAGGTGATCGGGTTTGGGATCAAGATTGGGTGGGGGGGGTCTCTCATTTGCAGTAAAAGCTGCCTCCTTAAACAGTCACTTATACATGCCTCGGAACAGCTGTAAATTTCCCTAGAAACATAGATTACTTAATGTAAAATGGAAAATTCACATTGTTTTTGTAGCTCTCAAATGGGGGGGGGGGAGCTCTGCATTGACTCTGCCCTCAGCTCTGCCTACTAGTCTCCACAACTTTTCCCTCTTGTTCTTCCCATGGGGATCCCATCTGCAGGCAAATAAAAGGAGTCCTTGCTACGATCACGGTGACCTTCCCCTCCTGCCCGTGGAGATCCGATCTCTTGCAGGCAGACAGATGGAGTCTGCCACAATCACAGCTGCTCTCTGCGGGCAAATTTTTGATAGGGCCCATGTGACCCACCCCGTTCTAACGCCCCTAAAATAGCTCCTGTTGTAGATGTACATATGTAAATACCGCTGTTTACATGTGGAGATGTTTCTGAAATAACCCCCATAGTTTGTTAGTTCCTTAGCCTTCAAGAAAGCTGTCAACTGTTTCTGTATAGAATGTTATTATAAATCTGCTTTTAAAATCAGACCATAGGAGGCTGAGAGTTTGCAAACTGCATCTTTTTAAAATTAATTCCTGTTAATGACATTTCTGATTAATTTCTGTAGTACTCTGACAGCTGGAACGTAAACTGATGTTCTCCGGGAATAAGCAGGAAGTCAGCCCTCACATATGGGTGATGTCTGCACCAACTGAGCCTGCACAGAAGAAAGCCTTTGGGAGATGCACCACGCATGTGTGGTCCCCTTCCCGCGCAAGAGTGCCATCTTACCTCAGTCTCCTTTTTTCCGCGGAGCACACCAGACGCCTGTCCCATTTCCCCAGAAAATGTGTTTCTTTTTGTCTTAGAAATTTTCCTTTCCGGTACACATACTGGTTCTTCCCACCCATGAGCCAGCTTGCCTAGGCGTCACTCCTCGGGTTTGTTTTTTCCCTCTTTTTTTCTTGAGGTGTCCCTCGACCGGCGCTTCGCACCCTTTTTGGCCAGTAGGCCTCAGACCCTCACCTAGGTTCAAGGACCCGTTTTTCCCCCATGGCCTACAGTGGCTTCAAGAAATGTGATCAGTGCAGTAAGATGATGTCCCTCACCGACCCACATGACTGCTGCTTCCGTTGCCTCGGGCCGAACCATGACAACTCTGGCTACAACCTTTGCAAGTCCATGTCCGCAAAGGCCATCAAGAGCCACCAGCTTCAGCAGGAAAGGTTCTTCTATAGATACGACTCTGCGCTGGAGACCCCAGCAATGCCATGTTCCAGGGCCCCCTCCGTACCTCGGTGCCCCACAATGCCCAGGCTACCTCGGTCCCGTGTCCCCGGCTTCTCTGAGAGGAATTCCCTGAAGGTGGAATGCAAGAAGAGCTTGAAACCCTCGAAGCTCGCCTCAGAAGACGGGTCTGGAAAAGTGGGTAAATCCCACACCAGGCCCTGCAGTCCCTGGCATGAGTCAGAGGGGTTGGAGCGGGAGTGGCCTCACAAGCTGCCCCAGAAGGAGTCATCAGCGTCAGGCGACTGGTCTTGGACCCTCAAGGTCATCCTAGTTGAGGACTCCCCTTCAACGGAACAGACACAGGGCCCAAAACCATCGGTGCCCACGTCAAAGACTGTGGAGCCATCTGGCATGGAAACCATAATGGTGGCCTTGGAGCGCAGTATCACTGCCCTCCTAGCACAGCCGCAGGCACTGATGTGTATCCAGTTCCTCCAGCTCATTTGCCCTGATGACTGGGTCCTTGACTTCAAAGACATCCCCAGTTATCAAGCTGATCCTCGAGCGCCACCCACCTCAAGAGACCAATCGGATGAGGTCCCAGTCCTGTTCCTCAGGACACCAGTCCTCCCCAGCAAATGTACATGGCTTGCATTACAGGTCCCCCTGGGGGTTGCAGGCCTTTGGGCTTGGGCCCGACCACGGGAGCTGTGGAGCCTTGGATTCTTCCTCTGACTTCAAGTCAGACTGGGATACTGAGGACGAGGAGTTCCCGACACCCGATGACACAGATACGTGCCCTCTGACCCAACTCCACCAGTGTCCCGCAGCCGTTCCCCACCTGAGGACATTGTCTTCCTTGACTTTGTGCAGGACATGGCAAAGGTGCTCGCATCCAAGGTGGAGAAGGACCCCTGCACAGTGGAACTTGTGATCCTCCAGTACGAGGCCCCTCTGAAGGAGGCCCTCAAGGTGCCGTCCCGCTGATCCTCGAGTGCCACCACCTCCATATGTGGGAAACGCCAGCGACTGTGCCCATTGTGAGCAGACGGCTCGACACCATGTACCAAGTCCGTCGAAGCCAGAGGTTCCAGAAAACCTAGCTCCGTCACAATTCTATGGTCATTGAATCAGCCATGCGGCAACTCAAGAGCCAAAAGACTCATTCATTGGTGCCCCCAGGTAGGGTGGCCTGGACCTTGGACACCCTTTGCCGAAAAAGCTACCAAGGCTTGATACTGTTTTGCTGAGTCCAGTCCTACCAGTTGTACATTGGCATGTACCAAAATGAACCCCTTCAGCAGTTTAAGTCACTGACTTCGGCAGTCAAGGAGTGCTCGAAGTTCCTGTCTCGAGCAGCATACGATGGCTTCGAATCCTCGGCCAGAGTGGATGCCGCCGGCATCAGGACCTGATGCCAGATGTGACTGCAGTCGTCTGACTTCAACCAGTGGGTCCAGGACAATCTCATCGATGTCTCTTGCACCAGAGAGAACCTCTTCAGAAAACCCATGTCAGACAAAGCTGCTGAGATAGAAGCTGAGTTCTTGACCAGGACCAGATTATCGAAGACCTTGATGCATCCCCTGTAAAAAGGCCCCAGGGAGGAAGCCTTTCTTCTCGAGGAAAAAGGGCGTGTTTGGTAATACCCCACAGTACTAGGCCTTCTCTGCCCCATAGCAGGGACAACCATCCAAGGGGCAAGGGCACGGCCCCCGCAAGCTTAAGACCCAGGCATGGGCCCTGGCCCAGCCTGGAGGGAGCTTTTGACTCCTTGGGTTTGGTCTCCTCTCCCCCAGGAGGCCCTTAGCAGTCCGCGGGGGGGGGCCTCTGGGCCTGTTTGCCCACAGGTGGTTCTCTATCACCACCAACTCCTGGGAGCTGTAAGTAGTCAAGGAGGGATACTTCCTCCACCTACAACAGATGCCACCCTTGTTCTTCTCAGGAGAACCTGTAAGGCCTCTCCTTCACCAGACACTGCTCCTCACCGAGCTCGTAGGCCACCTCTCGGACAAGATGGTGGAGCCAGTGCCCAAACACCTCTGGGGCAAAGGCTTCTATTCCAGATATTTCCTCATTCCCAAGCAAATAGGGGGCCTCAGGCCCATCCTAGACCTATGGGACTTGAACAAATTTCTGGTGAGGGAGAAGATCATGATGCTGTCCCTTGGAATACTATTGCCTTACCTCCATCAGGGAGACTGGCTATGCTCCTTAGATCTGAAGGGTGCTTATACACACATCCTGATCCATCCCCACCACTGACAATACCTCCAGTTAGTGGTGGGAGGAGGTCACTACTAGTACAGGGTGCTATCCTTCAGACTGGCGTCATCACCAAGGATCTTCACCAAGTGACTACCGGTGGTCACGGCCCACCTTCGTCTCCAAGGGACCTTTGTCTTTCCCTATCTGGACAACTGGCTCATAAGGAGAGGCATGGCTGCAGAGGTGCACCATGCCACCAAACCACCAAGAGCATTTATTTATTTATTTATTTATTTAGCTGCATTTATATCCCGCTTTTCACCGGGTCAAAGCGGTTGGGGGATACATTTAACACGAGGGGATATGAGACACATACACTAATACTTACAGGGAACATGGGCAATGGAGGGTTAAGTGGCTTGCCCAAGACCACAAGGAGCACCTGCGGGACTAGAAACCCCAGTCCTTTCGGCACAAGGTTGCTGTCCTCTAGTGGGATTTGAACCACCGACCTTCCGGTCTGTAGTACCTTGCCCCAACCACTAGGCCACTCCTCCTCCACTCCTCCAGCATCATCCACATCCTACAGCATCCGGAGTTCGTCATCAACTATCCCACCTCTCTCTGGCACACTGCCTGGAGTTCATAGGGGCTCAGCTGGACACCCTCTAGGCCAAGGCCTTCCTCCCTCCGGAGAGGACAGAGTGCCTCAGGGTGCTAGCTGCAGAAGTGCAACATCACCAGTCAGTGCCCGTTCGACTTCTCCTCCGCCTGCTGGGCCACATGGCCTCCACGGTCCACGTAACCCCATACGTCTACCTGTATATGAGGGCAGCTCAGTGGTTCCTCCTCTCCCATTGGACACAAGCCACAGGCAGGCTTCAAGACAGGGTAAAAATGACCCGCCAACTGGCTGACTCCCTCATCTGGTTGCAGATTCACCGCTACCTTCAGGCCGGGATGCCCTTCCAGACACCCATTTCTCAGAGGGTCCTCACTACAGGCCTCCCTGCAAGGATGTGGAGCTCATTGCGAGGACCTCCGCACCTGAGGTATGTGGTCCCAGATGGAGTGCCAGTTGCAGATCAACCTCCTGGAACTCTGGGTGATATCTTTGATCCTTTCACCACCAGTTGCAGCACCAGTTGGTGCTGGTTCAGATGGACAACAAGTCACAGTGTTCTAAGTCAACAAACAAGGAGGCATGGGATCATACTCCCTCTGCCAGGAGGCGGTATCCCTCGCCTCATATGCGACATGCAATGGTATGCTTCTGCAGGCAGTCTACCTCCCGCGTCTGGACAACACCCTGGTGGACAGGCTGAGCAGAGTCCTCCAACCACACGAGTGGCACATAGACCCCAGAGTGGCCTCCCAGCTTTTTCATTTCTTGGGCATCCCCCTAGTGGACCTGTTCTCCAGCCTGAACAACACGCACTTGCCTTGCCTATGTCCCCACCAGTCACACCTGTCCTGGGTGGCGGCAGATGCATTTCTCATCCCCTGGACGGAAGGCCTCCTTTATGTCTTCCACTGACACCGCTGGTCACCAAGACCCTCTTCAAGGTCCAGCACGACAAGGGTATCACTGATTCTGATAGCCCCCTCGGTGGCCCAGGCAACCCTGGTTTCCGCTGCTTCTCTGTCTGTCGGCGGCACCCCCGATTCCCCTGGGCTGCACCCCAGGATTACTTTCACAGGAGGAGGGCTGTCTCTTGCATGCCAACCTGGGGTCCCTGTCGTTCATGACGTGGCTGCTGAAAAGGTAGTGCTAGCTCCCTTCAACCTCCCACATGACATGGAGCAGTTCCTTCTGGCCTCCCACAAGGCCTCCATGAGAAGGGCATACACCTTCAAATGGCATTGATTTTCGGTATGGTGTGCCGAGAGGCAGGCGAACCCTTTCTCCTGCTTGATGCAACTGGTGCTCCAGTACCTACTCCACCTGTCACAGGTGGGACTGAAGTCCATCTCAGTCAGAGTGCACCTGAGCGCTATTATGGTGCAACATCATGCTGTCGAGGGCAAGCCCCTCTCGCTCAGCCCCTTATCTCTCATTTCCTGTGGGACCTTTAGCTGTCCAAGCCCCCCGTCTGCCCACCAATAGTGGAGTGGGATCTCTCACTAAGCTGCCATTTGAGCCTCTGGCTACCTGACTCCTGCGATACCTCTCCTGGAAGGTCGTGGTACTCACGTCCACCTGCAAAGTCAGCAAGCTACAGGCTCTGATGGCAGAGCCTCCCTACACAAGGTTCTACAAGAACAGGGTGGTGCTTCATATACACACCAAATTTCTGCCAAAGGTGGTGTTCCATCTCAATAAGGAAGTGGTGCTCCCCATCTTCTTCCCGAGGCTTCATGCCAGCAAGGCAAAGACCATTCTCCACGCTCAGGATTGTAAAAGGGCTCTTTTCTTCTGTCTGCAACAGACTTAGGGCTACCGCAAAGCACCTCAGCTCTTTGTCTCCTATGACACCAGTCGACTAGAGCCTCCAGTAACTAAGTTAACTCTGTCCACTTGGGAGACGGACTGCATTGCCCTCGCCTGTGAGTAGGCTGGGATCTCACTAGATCACCTGGTCACAGCGCACCACGTCAGATCCATGGCTACCTCTAGCAAATCTGCGTTCCGTACTTGTGATGGAAATCTGCTAGGGCCGCCACCTAGTCTTCAGTCCATACCTTCGCAGCTTACTACTTCCTGGAGAGGGAGTCCCAACGGGACAGCGCCTTTAGCCAGGCCGTACTCCATAATCTCTTTGGGGTGTGGGCAACTCCTTTCCTTTTAACCCTTCTGTGTTTAGGCTGCCAGAGTGATGGTTTTTCTCTAGACACTTGGGTCTTGCGAGTCTCACAGTTGGGATTCAACTGCTGCAGCTCATGGCTCACCTTCTCTTGTCGCCGTGGCATTTTGTACAGGTTCTCAGTAGACTGCAGCTGGGGAGTCCCATATGTGAGAACTGACTTCCTACTTGTTCCCAGAGAAAGCATAGTTACTTACCTGTAACAGGTGTTGTCCAGGGACAGCAGGAATCCACCCTCACAACCTTCTCTCCTCTCCTTGGAGTTGCTTCTTTACTGTATTTTAATTTTTTCCGTCTTAGCTATGTCATTAGACTGAGGCAAGATGGCAGTCTTAAGCGGGAAGGGGACCACACATGCGTGGTGCATCTCCCAAAGGCTTTCTTTGAAAGCTGGGGAGATGCTTCTGCACGTGCTTCATCGGCACCAACATCACTCATTTGTGATGACTGATTCCTGCTGTCCCTGGAGGACACCTTACAGGTGAGTAACTGCGCTTTACTGCAGGACTGCTGCTTCCTGTGTGGAATGGCAGAAATATGATTGCAGGAATTTCATGCTTGCAGTAGCATTATGGGGAGAATTTTATAAATTTTTCATATATGTAAAAACTCTAGTTTTGCACATTTTAATGGCTTTTTATAAAACTACGGTAGAGCAGGGGTTCTCCATTGAATGTAGATCTATTTATTTAGGAGTGGAGGAGTGGCCTAGTGGTTGGGGCAAGGTACTTCAGGCCGGAAGGTCGGGGGTTCAAATCCCACTAGAGGACAGCAACCTTGGGCCAGAAGGACTGGGGTTTCTAGTCCCACAGGTGCTCCTTGTGGTCTTGGGCAAGCCACTTAACCCTCCATAGCCCATGTTCCCTGTAAAATAGTTATCTCCAAGTTATAATGCCCTGTTCAGTGTAATTTCAGTTTGTTCAATGTAAACCGCACTGATGCAAAATAGCACGGTATATAAGAGAATATAAATAATTATAATTATTTAGATCTTTTTTTATACCGCGCTCTTTAGAATCAACGCGGTGTACAAATAATAAAATTGTACAATGCAGGCTGCAAAACATACATTGGTTTTTTATTTTTAAACTTTATTTAGTAACCACCAACATACATCACAAAGCACACATCAGCCTCCAAGCAGGGTTGACTCTTATCCCCGTCGCGGAGGCAATCGTCAATCACAGGTGGATTATAACATTGTATACATTTCCCCTCCCCCCATTCCTCCCACCCCTCCCCTCGATCGCAACCCCCTCTATGCACCCCAAGCTCGTATCCAAATCTACTCCCATAACCCTCCCGAGCCCTTCTACCACTTCCCTCAGCTCTTAAACTAATTAGCTACTTACTTGCAATATTTCATTATGACTATGAGGTCCCAGAGTTTGAATGTAGGGTTCCCAGGTCAACAAAAACGAGTACCAGCGGCGGACACTGCCCTGTGCTTGCCATCTTTCGGTAAGCATTAGCTGGTGAAAACTGTTGCGCCATTCCCAAAAAATAGGGGGCCTGTTCTCTCCATCTACAAAATATCGGGCCTTTACCCACCAGACACACCTTTCGCACCAATAAGCGCTCCCATTTCCCCCTGGGTTGGGTGCGGCCAAACTGATCCAAGGCAACAAAAGAGCCCGTCCTTGAACTCTGGTGGAGCAGCCCACTCAAAAAGGTACAGATCCGCACCCAATAGAATCAAAGATGTCTACAACCCCACCACATATGTATCAAGTTAGCCAAAGGCTCCGAACACATGGGGCAACTGCCATCAGACGTGATATGACTACGCATTGCTCGCCTGGGTGAAAAATGCACTCGGGTGATACACTTAAATTGTAACATAGTAAGTGACGGTAGTTAAAGACCAGCATGGTCCATCTAGTCTGCCCAGCAAGATGGCAAGAGTAGGTGCACCTGTCGCTCTGTGCAGGGCACCCCTCCCCATGTTTTTGTTTTTGTTTAGGGGTGAACCCACCACTCCATGAAGGACACCCTTATTTGTTGAGACGCTAAATAGTTCAGAAGTTAGATGGTACCGTTTATTTTGCTTTTATCCTGTTGCTGTAAAGGGATCCACTGTGTTTGTCCCATGCCGTTTTGAATTCCATCACCGTGTTTGCCCCGACCACTTCCATCGGGAGGGCATTCCAAGCATCCACCACCCTTTCAGTGAAGAAATATTTCCTGACATTGCCTTTCAATTTACCACCTTGCAGCTTCATGTTATGCCCTCTAGTTTTACAGCTTCCCTGTCTTTGGAAGAGGTTTGTTTGTTCATCATTTCTCTTTAAGTATTTAAAGGTCTGAATCATATCTCCCCGTCCCTCCTCTCCTCCAAAGTGTACATATTTAGGTCTTCAAGTCTCTTCTCATAAGGCTTCTGACGCAGGCTCCAAATCATTTTGGTCGCCTTTCTCTGAACAGTTTCCAGTCTTTTTACATCTTTTGCAAGATATGGTCTCCAAAACTGAACACAGTATTCCAAGTGAGGCCTCACCAGTGACTTATACAGTGGCATAAGTACCTCTTCCTTTCTGCTGGTATTCCCTCTTTGTATGCAGCCCAACATCCTCCTGGCTTTTGCCACCGCCTTGTCGCACTGTTTTGCCACCTTGAGATCATCAGAGATAATCACACCAAGGTCTTTCTCCTGAACCGTGCATACCAACCTCTCACCCCCTATTGTGTACTTTTCCCTTGGATTTCTGCTACCCAAGTGCATGACACTGCACTTTTTCACATTAAATCGTAGTTGCCAAGCATTAGGACCAGTCTTCTAGCTTTTGTAGATCTTTCCTCATGTTAACCATTCCTTCGGGGGAGTCCACTCTGTTGCAAATTTTTGTGTCATCTGCAAAAAGACAGACTTTTCCATTCAGTCCTTCAGCAATATCACTCACAAATACATTGAACAGTGCCGGGCCCAGGACCGAACCCTGAGGCACCCCGCTAATCACCTTCCTCTCATCCGAGTGAGCTCCATGTACCATCAACTTCTGTTGTCTGTCAGTCAACCAATTTCTAATCCAGTTTACTATCTTGGGACCCATCCCCAAGCTACTGAGTTTATTGACAAGCCTCCTATGAGGAACAGTATCAAAGGCTTTGCTGAAATCCAGATAGATGACATTCATTGCATGCCCCAGATCTAGTTCCTTGGTCACCCAATCAAAGAACTCAATCAGATTTGTTTGGCAAGACCGTCCTTCGGTAAAACCATGTTGCCTTGGATCTTGCAACCTGTTGGTTTTGAGAAAGTTCACTATTCGCTCTTTCAGGAGCGCCTCCATTACTTTTCCCGCCACCGAGGTAAGGCTCACGGGCCTGTAGTTTGACACTTCTTCCCTGTCACCACTTTTGTGTAGAGCAGGGGTCTCAAACACGCGGCCCGCGAGAGCATTTTCTGCGGCCCGCGACGCCACGGAGTATTGTCCTGCTTTACGTTGCATTTTTGTCCTCCTGCTGTTTCTATATTTTTTTTACCTCGCGTGATTCCCGGGGCTGCATGGTGTTTCTCACGTCCGCGTCACACGCCTGCCCTCCACCAATGAGCGACAGGCAGGAGGAGGAGAAAAAGGAGGAGGGGGGGGGGCCCGGGCCCAGAAGCAGTCTGAATAGCCACGAGGTACCAGCGCCTTGAAGAATCGCCTGCTTGGATCGCTTGGAGGATCGCCAGGGTGCACAGCTCTCCACGGCAGGTAAGGAAGCAGTCTGCCCAGCCCTGCCTCCCTCAGTCCCTCTCCTCTTCGGCTTTCAGAGCCGCGAAGGGAGAGCTTCTCCCTCGCGACTCTGTTAAGCTCGAGGGGGCAGAGGGGAAATTTCCCATAAGCCTCAGCCGGCTTAAAAGAGTCGCGAGGGAGGAACTCTCCCTTCGCGGTTCTAAGCCGAAGAGTAGAGGGACTGAGGCAGGGAGGGAGGGGGGGGCCTGCCTGCCTGCCTGCCTGTGATTTTTGCCAGGGAGGGGGGGGGCTGTGATTTTTGCCAAGGAGGGAGGGAGGGGGGGGGAGCCTGTGATTTTTGCCAAGGAGGGAGGGGGGGGAGAGCCTGTGATTTTTGCCAAGGAGGGAGGGAGGGGGGGGGAGCCTGTGATTTTTGCCAAGGAGGGGGGAGGGGGGGCCTGTGATTTTTGCCACGGAGGGAGGGGGGGGCTGTGATTTTTGCCAAGGAGGGAAGGAAGGGGGGAGGGAGGGAGGGGGGGGCTGTGATTTTTGCCAAGGAGGGAGGGAGGGGGGGGAGCCTGTGATTTTTGCCAAGGAAGGAGGGAGGGAGGGAGGGGGGGGCTGTGGGCTGGGGGGTTTAGAGCTGGTAATGTGCTGTGGGCTGGGGGGGGGGTCAGAACCATTACCTGTTCTGAACCCCCCCCCCAGCCCACAGCACATTACCAGTTCTAAACCCCCCAGCACATTACCAGTGGGCTGGGGGGTTTAGAGCTGGTAATGTGCTGTGGGCTGGGGGGTCAGAACTGGTAATGGGCTGGGGGGGGGGTCAGAACCATTACCATTAATTTATAGTTTTATTTCTACAGTGCTGAGGTATTCTGTGTAATTCCTATTTGACATTGCTACTTGTTCTCTTTTCCCAGTAGGTCATGTATTCTCTGAAATGTATTTTTGCAGTGTTGCCTTTTGATAGGTAGGGTCTGGTGCTTTGTGAGTCCTGGTAGTGCTGTTATGATACGGGGGGTTTGCTATGGGTTCTAAATGGGCAGTGTTAGTAGTAGTTCCTAATGTGCCTGGCGGTTGGCACTGGATTATAGTAATATAGAAATTTTCTAGTCTTTCTTTATCCATGCACTCATTATGCAACATTATACAAATATTTATGCAAATATTTATGCAAATGAGGCCCCTTATGCAAATGAGCCCCCTGTGTCTTATGCGGCCCCCGGGTTACTTTAGAAGTCCTCATTCGGCCCTCAAAGCAATTTGAGTTTGAGACCCCTGGTGTAGAGGTACAACATTAGCCATTCTCCAGTCCTGAGGAACCACTCCTGTTTCCAAGGATCTGTTGAAGACATCCTTTAACGGTCCTGCAAGAACCTCTCTGAGCTCTTTCAGTATCCTGGGATGTATCCCATCTGGTCCCATGGCTTTGTCCACTTTCAGTTTAGCAAGTTGTTCTAACACCTCATCTGTGAATGGTGTGGTATCTACTTCATTCCTATTTTTATATTTGGGAGTCACAGCTGGTCCATCTCCAGGATCTTCTTTAGTAAAAACAGAGCAGAAGTATTCGTTCAGCAATTTTGCTTTTTCAGTGTCACTTTCCACGAGTCCTTTCCCAGCACTTCTGAGTCCTGCAATTCCAACTCTGATCTTCTTCCTTTCCCGAATATACCTGAAGAAAGTTTTGTCGCCACCTTTAACATCTTTAGCCATCTTTTCCTCTGCCTTTGATTTTGCTATCCTTATTTCTATCCATGGGTATACCTTATTGCTATCCATGGGTATACCTTATTGCTATCCATGGGTATACCAGAACACCTGATCGTTTTCTTGTGCAATCTGTACATTGATCAAAAAGCAACAGTTCGAACGGAACAAGGAGAAACAGAATGGTTTAAAATAAGCAAAGGTGTAAGACAAGGCTGCATACTTTCCCCCTACCTGTTTAATTTATATGCAGAACAAATCATCAGAGAAGCAGGATTGTATGAAGACAACAGAGGTGTGAAGATTGGTGGAAGACTCATGAACAACCTTCGCTATGCTGATGATACCACATTACTGGCTGAAAGTGAAGATGATCTGAAACATTTGCTTCTCACAATCAAAGAACATAGTCTCAAAATGGGCCTGCCCCTTAATGTAAAGAAGACAAAGATCATGACAACTGGCATAATCAACAGGTTCATCGTTGAAGGAGAAGAAATTGAAATTGTGAACAACTTTAACCTACTTGGATCAACTATCAATAAAGAAGCAACAAGCAGTCAAGAAATCAGACGACGCATTGCTCTTGGCAGAATGGCTATGAAAGACCTAGATAAGATTCTCAAGAGCAGAGATGTCTCTCTCCATACAAAGATTCGACTTGTTGAAGCCATGGTATTTTCAGTAACATCATATGGATGTGAAAGCTGGACAGTGAAAAAGATAGACAGGAAGAAAATTGATGCCTTTGAATTATGGTGCTGGCGGCGAATACTGTGTATACCATGGACTGCCCGAAGAACAAACCAGTCGGTACTAGAGGAGATCAAACCTAAGCTTTCTTTAGAAGCTCAGATGACAAGACTTCGACTTTCATACTTTGGACACATCATGCGAAGAGAGAGATCATTAGAGAAAGACATTATGCTTGGCAAGATAGAAGGTCAACGCAAAAGAGGAAGGCCAGCAATGAGATGGATCGATACAATAGCAGCAGCTACGGGTACCAGTCCGTCAACAATGAACTGCCTGACTGAAGACCGAACACAATTTAGGATAGCTATCCAGAGGGTCGCCATGAGTCGACTCAGACTCGACGGCACTTAACAACAACATTTCTCTTTTAGACTCTTTGAGCTTGATCCTGTATTCATTTCTGTGTTCTTCTGTTTGCAAGCTTTTGAATTTTGCGAAAGCTGTGTTTTTTGCCTTTATTTGAGCAGCCACCTCTTTGGAAAACCAAATAGGTTTCCTTCTCCTCTTGTTTTTATTTATCTTTCTTACATATTTATCTGTTGCCCCTTTTATTGCCGCCTTTAGTTTAGTCCATTGCAATTCCACTTCCCTTATCTCTTTCCACCCCGTCATCTCCTCCTTTAAGTACTTGGCCATTTTATTGAAGTCAGTGTTTTTGAAGTTTAGGACTTTGAGCTTGCTATGATTGGCCTGTACCGTGGCTTTTATCTCAAACCACACCATGTGATGGTCACTGTTGCTCACAGGGGCACTCACGCAGACATTCGACACGTTATCACTGTTGGTGAGCACTACATCCAGCGTTGAGCTTTTCCCTGGTTGGTTCCATCACCATTTGTCTAAGTAATGCATCTTGGAGAGCATCCACAATTTTTTTGCTTCTTTCCAGATGTGCAGAAGGAGTAATCCAATCCACATCAGGTAGATTAAAGTTATCCAATATGATTGCTTCCCCCTTTGTTGCTATCTTGGCAATATCTATAATCAATTCGTTATCTCTCTCTTCAATTTGATTTGGAGGTCTGTAGACTACAGCAATATGGATGACAGTGCCATCTCCTCTTTCCAATTTTACTTCTCTCCATCTGGCCCCCTCCACCAGGTCCACGATCCTTCGTAAAGCACTCTTGACAGTGCCGGGAGGCCCCTTTTGATCCAGCTCCACTGCCCAGGCTGTCTCGACTCCCCTGTAATCTGGCACAATCCTGTACCGATCCAGTCGTGCTTTCAACACGGCAATCAACGTAGGGTCGTCCTCTCCTAAATCAAAGAATTCTAAAATCTGTGCTGATCTTTCAATACTGAGCACTATCCCTGGTAACGAGGCCACATAGTGAGAGATCTGCACATAAGCAAAATAGCGGTTAGGGCGCAGATCATATTCTTGGCTCAAAGACGCAAAAGACTTACATTTACCTGAAGGGCCCACAACATGCCCTATAATCCGAATTCCACGTTCTCTCCACTCTCGAAATGTTACTGTTTCCGACCCTGGGGTGAAATTAAAATTCCCTTGTATCGGCAGCCAGCTCGAGACCTTCCATGAACTATTCCAATACACATTAAGTTGTCTCCAGGTGCGCCTAGCTGAACTGAGCAGCACATTCTCTGTTGTTCTGCTAGGTAGCAGCGGGTTCTCCAAATGCAACACCGCAAGTAGTGTCTGAGGGGCTACAAAGGCTTCCTCTAAGGCCCTGGGTGTATACACTTCTGTCCTACCGAGCCAATCTCCGATATGGCGTGCCTCACAGGCCAAGGTGTATAGCCATAAATCCGGGAATCCCACCCCCCCCCCCTACATTTCCCCATCAAACGGTTCAACGGGATGCATGCTTTAGCCCCCTTCCGTAAAAACCCCCATATTTCCTTTTCAAGGCAATGTAAGTCACGCCTTAACAGCCACACTGGGAGGGTCTGCATCCAGTATAGTATCCGCGGTAACACCACCATCTTAACCGCCACCACTCTCCCTAACAAGGAGAGTGGAAAGGGGTTCCATGCTTTCAACTGGGTTTGCAGGCGAGACATAATTCTGTCTAAATTGCGAGCATATAACTCGCATGGTTTTCTGGTCAATAAAATACCCAAATATACAAAACTATTCGCTGCCCATTTAAGTGGGAAGATGTCTTCTCAACGCCCCTGGAGCTGCCTAGACACATCCATCACCTCAGATTTATCCTTATTTATACATAACCCTGCAAAACTTCCAAAATACGAAAATTCCTCCAGCAGCCGAGGCAGCGATTCCCTAGGAGAAAGCAGATGCACCAAGAGATCGTCTGCAAAGGCTGAGAACTTAAACCCTTGCAATCCAATACGCACTCCCCGTATGTCCCAGGATTCCTCTACTCTCCTAATCAGAGGATCCAGTGACAAAACAAACAGGAGAGGGGAAAGAAGGCACCCCTGCCGTGTACCTCTTCCCAGAGAAAATGTCTCCGACAACACCCCATTACAGAGCACCCCTGCTGTCTGCTCCACATAGAGGCTCTCAACCATTTTACAAAAGGACGACCCTAGCCCATATTGGGGTAACAAGTATCTCAAATAATGCCAGTTGACCCGATCGAATGCTTTTTCCGTGTCAAAAACTAACCAGTAGTGACTACAACTGTCGGTCTTGCACCCATTTCAACGATGCCAATATTTTTCGCAAATTACACACCGCAAATCGCCCCTTCACAAAGCCGACTTGGGAATCATGCAACAGGTGACCTAAGACCCTGGCCAGTCGATCTGCCAAAATTTTTGACAGCACTTTCAGATCAAAGTTTAACAACGATATGGGCCTATAAGAGGCTGCCTGGATTAGATCCTTACCCTGTTTTGGTATCAGTATAATGTGGGCGTGGTCGCTCCCCCATTGAAAGATACCTTGCTCAGCTCTTTTACTATGAACTGCTACTAAGGTTGGAGTGATAAGATCAAGCAATAATTTATAAAATTCAGCTCCTAGTCCATCAGGACCAGGTGTTTTATAATAACCCGCCCTCAGAATGACGTGTTGTACCTCTTGTGCTGTTATCAAGACCTATATTTCCACCTTGACCTAGTTGAGCACTTTGCTCCTCACTTAATCTAGGCAAATCCAACACCTTCAAATAATCTTCCATCCTTGTAGGAGAACCAGTCTCCGCAGTATATAATTTCTGGAAAAAAGTCCGGAACACTCGAGCGATAGCTGCACTGTCCTTATGCAGTACACCCTGATCATCCCGAATCGCGGCCACCAGTTTCATACCCCTCTGTCCCTTCAAGCAGTGCGCCAACAATTTACCTGGCTTATCCCCATAACAATGTAATTGGTAACGGTAATATAATATGGACTTCTTGGCTCTCTGGTGCAATAGCTCATTTAAATCTACCTGGACTTCCCATAATCTCTTCCTATTCAGTGCATTGGGAAAGTGGGCACATAGCCATCTCGCCTTAGTGACTTGTTGTTCAAGTCGGATGATCTGCTGCGCTATCAGTCTACGCTTCCGTGCTAAGAACCCAATAATATCACCTCTCAACACCACCGTGGCAGTCTCCCAGACCAACTCAGGATCATCCTGATAACACCGATGATCTTGAACTCTTGCCATCGCTGTCTAAGGAATTGGTGGAACTGGATATCCTTATAAAGTTCCAATGGAAAACGTCAAATCCGCGCCTTTCGGGTGTTCCCCCCCCCCCCCCTCATTGTAGCTCTGTCCAAATCAGCGCGTGATCTGAGAGGTCTATGGGATCAATTTGCGCATCGCCGGTGTGGGTAAACAGGCCCGCTGATATCAAAATATAGTCAATCCGCGCGTTAGAACCATGTGCTATATAGACTGATGTGTAAAATCTTTTTCCGAGGGGTGCAACAACCTCCACGGGTCTACTAGTCCCAGCCTTGCTCGAAAGCACTTCAATACCCAAGCTGTCTGAGCCTTCTCCCGCACCATCTCCTCTGGACGTGTCTAAATCCACATCAAACACTCCGTTAAAATCTCCCCCCAAAATCAACGGGAGCTCTGGCAGTTGTTCCACTTTGGAAGCAAAGCGGAAATATAGGTCTTGGTCCAATATATTAGGACTGTATATATCCCCCAAAATTACAGATTTCCCCTCTAAGACTCCTTGCAACAACACAAACCGCCCTGTTGGATCTGTAATTTCTTTTTCCACCACAAAGCGCACTCGCTTATGGATCAGGATGGCCACTCCCCCTTTTTTCCTGTAGCGGGCGCCCCCAACACTTGTCCCACCCAGTCTCTACGGAGTTTAATATGTTCTTCAGCAGTTTGGTGGGTTTCTTGCAATAGCGCAGTGTCACAATGTTGTCTGGCTAACACCTGCAAAATTTTATCTCTTTATTGGGTTCCCTAATCCACAAACATTCCACGAGACTATCTTCAGAGCACCAGGGCAGTGTCAGGTCTCTTCAACACGGTAACTATTATCTTCCCAGAAGAGGCCCCCCCCCCAGCCTGAAGCCTCTCCCAACGCTGTCTTGGATAGCTATCTAATTGCGAGCTTTGTATCCCCTGGTTGCGATCTTCCTTCCTATTTAAACCCCCCTCCCCCCCCTGTTAAACCCTCTCCCCCCCCTTCTCTCATCTACTTCTCCCCCTCTATAGACTAATGTCTGACTCCCTAAGTTAATTGGGTCCCACTTAATGCATACTGTCGCCCCCCCTCCCACCCGGCTCCACATAGCCTATGTCGAAGCTAACCCCCCTCATCTCCTATAACAGTCAACTAAACAACCACTTATAACGACCTATGGGCTAATCTGCATAAAGCCAAAACACTCATGGAAGAGACAATTCCACACAACTGCAACAGGTTAACTGAACAGCAATATACATTATAGAGGTATGTGTAGGCATTTATAATTTCTCAAGTCAAAGCACTCTCCCAGGCCTTGCAAACCCAGGTCACCGGAGGATCAGACCTTCTGCTCCAAAACCACGGCTTCTCCGAGAGCCCTAGGGCAGCATTCAGGCAGCATCCAAATCTGCTGACTTTCAAAGTGCTGACACTCCAACGTTTAATCCAGTCTATAAGCTGCTGGAATGTTTATTTCAAAGGTTCTGTAGCCCCCCCGATCACCCTGCACTATTTTTTTTAATGTAGGGACTTTGCCTCCTCAGCCGCCTCATATGTCCGGTGTGTCCCCACGTGAATCACATGCAGTCTCGCTGGGTACTGCACTGAAAATTTAACCTTAGCTTCTATAAGCTTTTGGCAAAGGGGCGCATATGCTCTTCTCCGCTGGCTCAATGCTGCTGAGTAATCCTGAACGATTCGCAGCTTTAAATTATCATGCATAAGAACCCCTTTCTGGCGTGCAGCTCTCAGTACCGCCTCTTTCTGTGGGAACTGTAGAAACTTAGCCTCCGATCCTGGGCTTGTTTGTTCCCCACGCGATGAGCTCGCTCAATAGTCAGCTTATCTCCGTCTTCCAAGCCCTCAAACAATTGTGGGAGCAAGGTTTCCAGGTACTGCTTCAAGTCTTTATCTGCAACATTGTCCGGAATGCCCATGAATCTCAGGTTATTGTGGCGCGATCGGTTTTCCAGGTCGTCAAGTTTGACCTCATGAGATTACAGCTTGATTTGCAGTCCCTCCACTTCCTGGGTCAGCTCCTCGAGGCTATCCTCTGTTTGCCCAATACGGTCCTCCGCTTCCTGCACTCGATTGCCCAGAGCTCCCATAGAGCTTTGCAAGGTATCTTATCTTTTCATGCAGTGCTGTAAATTGTGAGGACAGTGCCTCTGCCACCGCTGCCGAAACTTCCTCCAGAAAGGCGGGAGACGTTGGTGAGTTTGGCGCTACTACTCTCTCGGCCATCTTACTTGTGGCTCCCACGTGGTCTCTCTCCGTCTGGTTTTTACTGCCGCCGCCATTCCCCGGTTCATTTTCCTCAGCACCGACAGATCCGGCAGCTCCTCCAATTGAAGTGTATACTAGTTTCGTTTTGCTTTAGCCTCTCTCAACGGTACTATTGTCCCGTTTTGGGCCGAGGGCGACTGGAGCACAAGCAGGTCATGTCTGCTCATATTCACCGCATCACGTGACCTAACATACATTGATTTTTACAGGGAACAGGTGTTGCAACTTGGGTTCAAACAGGGGTAACTATATACAGCTGAGCAATATGTCGCGGATATGTTTCTGTCGACATTACATGCTCCGTTAACTATTTACATTATAAGTATGTCAATATGACGTCTGTATGCTTGTGGTGTCATCATGATGGGTGGGAGGATATTCTGGGTTTTGTTAAGTCACCAGTGTGGGCGTAATGTTGTAGGAATAGATGGTGCTTTAGAGCCTTCCTGAATTGTGTGAGGTCAGTAATAGCTCGGATAGTAGTTGGGATGGCATTTCAGAGTGTAGGTGCATAGAGTACAAAAGCTCTGTTCTTTGTTGCAAGGGAGCATTTTGTTATTTCCTTGGGGATTATGATTGTGTTGGTAGTGAATGACCTTCTGGATCTGTTCAGTGGGGTGGGGTGGACCAGGTCTGTGAGGGAGTTGGAAGACAGTTTGTTAATGGCTTTGAAGGTCAGCAGTAGTACTTTGAAAGTGAGCCTGCAGTGGATCGGTAGTCAGTGGAGGTGTTTCAAGATTGGGGTTATGTGATCTTTTTCTGGAGGCCCCATGCAGGATGCAGGCCACGGTGTTCATTGCTAGTTGTAGTGGGTTCAGTGGGTTCTTCGAGAGTCCATGCAGAATGGCATTGGCGTAGTTGAAGTGTGGGGTTACCAGTGCTTGAAAGATAGTCTGGAAGTCCTCAGGCCCCAGTAGGGATCGTAGGTGGCAGATAGTCCGTATTTTGTGATAATTGCCTTAATGGTGTTGCTTATATGTGCTTTCATGTCAAGTTGTTGGTCTAAGGTGATACCCAAGTAATGGATGGTGGGTTTGCTCGGGAGTTCAGCGTCTCTCACTTTAATCGAAGCGGGGGGGGGGGGGGGGGGGGTTTCGGGTGATGAATAGGACGTCCGTCTTGTTGAAATTAATTTTGAGGCTTTGCATGTGGAGCCAGTCAGTGACAGCATTGAAGCATTTTGTTAATGGTGAGAAGTCAGGCTGGTCAGTAGAGAATGGAGTGAAGAGTAGGACATCGTCGGCATACACCAGGCAGGAGATATTGAAGGAGCGGATGATTTCGTAGATGGGCTGCATATATATGTTAAAAAGGAGGGCTGACTTTCGGTGATGTCATCGGGACCGATGGTGGTGTAGCTAGCTAGCTCCATCATCGAAGCCTGGAAAAAGGGGGATTAAGTACCCCTACAAGCGGTGGATGAGAGGGGCTAAGTTGGTGACGCAGGAGTAGCCGGTCGGGGAACCGGTGAGCCGAAGCAAGCGGCGGATCGGCTCAGAAGAAGTGCGGCAGTAACAGGAGGTGCACGGCGAGCCACCCGCTTTGAAGACCGTGTGGTAGGCCGCTTGCTATGAGGAGCGTGCGACAGGCCGGATCGGAGGAGCAGAAGAGGTAGAACGGTGCAGCCACAGTTGAGAGGAGAGCGGAGTGCAAGGTATTGCAAACAGTGGCTCTGGGTGACTGAGAGTGGAAGCGAGCAGTGGATTGCAGGTGCGTTTCCTCCAGCAGAATAGTGTACCGGGGCCTGAGTAGAGCGTCGCAAGGCCTTTAGTCGGCTCTGAGAATGACCTGGCTGAAAGATAGTAGAGAGGAGGGGCTGCCTTGATCAGAAGGAGGGAACGGTGTCCCGGAGACCACTGACATCAATTAGGGAGGGGAGGCCCATGCAGAAAGCAGTGCCACAAGAGCAGAAGTGTGAATAGAAGATCCTGCAGAGCTCGGGGGAGTACAGTGACATGAGTAGCAAGCAGAGGAGACAAAGCAGTGGAGGCAGCGCTGGAGAGATCGGGGAGACTTGGCAGTGGCAGAACCGAAGGGCCAACCAGTGGCACTAAGGAGTGCAACTGCTGAGAGCTTGGAGGAGCGACTTAAAAAAGAGCCGGTGAGAAGGACGGAGGGAGTCCCAGCCTGGTCGGGGGGGGGGGTGAGAATAAAAGACAAGGTGTGGAGGAAGAGAGAGGTTGAAACTCCTGCAGCATAAATGACTGGACTCGGAAAGAGGGTACAGGGAGTGGGGCAGTCCAAGCGGTCCGTTGCCGACAAGGATACAGAGACAAAAGGAGTACGAGATCCAGAGCACCCCCTACCAAAAAGAAAGTTGCCACCAAGGTTGCTAAAAATAAAAATAAAAACTACAACAAAATTGCCAGCAGTTGTGTGCACAGATGGAAAAAACTAAAGGAGGGCTGTCAGCACGGAAGAAGCTGGCGGACTTTCGCTCCCCTTATGTAGCGGCTAAAGGAGGAAGGGAGGGGGTGAAAGAGGACAGAAGGCAATCGGAAGAGCCCAATGATCTGGCAGAAGAGCTAGAGCGGAGCTGCAGTCCGGAAGGCATAGTCAAACTCAAAGATTGACTTACAGATCTGAAAGATGAGATTAAGATGGACATTGGTGGGGTGTCGCGAGAGCTCAAGGAATCCATACAATCTTTGGGGCAAGATATTGTGGAAATTGGCAATCGAGTGGAAGAAATGGAGACACAGATGCAGCAGCAGGGAGAGGAAATGGATGACTTACAAAAACGCTGGGACGACCTCAAACGCGTCCAAGAGGAGCAGCAGCTGAAGGTAGAGGATTTGGAGGACAGGTCTCGGAGATGTAATTTACGAGTCCGCGGTCTTCCCGAGGAATTTAAGTACCGAAACTGTGAAGAAATGATTGTGAAAATCTTCAGATCTCTAATGGAGAAAACGGAACCAGAGGGTGATAACGTGATAGATGCATCGCAAATAGAGAGAGCACACAGGAGCCTTGGCCCGATCAGGGACAATAAGCCAAGAGACATTGTAGTGTGCCTGGGGTCCTTCAAAATTAAAGAAAGGCTGCTGGGGGCGGCAAGGAAAGTGAGGCAGTTCAGCTGGGAGGGGCATACATTGGAGTTCTTTCAAAACCTTTCCGGGGGAACATTACAGCGCAGACGCAACTTTAAGGATGTGATGGCATATCTGAGAAAAGAGAACATAAGATATAAATGGTTATTCCCGTTTGGCTTATTGATAACCGCGAAGGGGAGGTCGAAGCGGGTGCAGACCAGAGAGGAAACATAGCAGACATTGCAGGATTTGGAGATGCCTAACCTGCCAGAGGGGAATGCAACATCGGCTCGACAGCAGGCAACAGCGTCAACGTCCCCCAACTCGCCAAAGAGAGCCCAGAGGTGGCACAGAGTTCCGGTGAAGGGAAGACGACTGGCGAGGTTGACTGGAGAGCGCTCAGGAGCACCGGCAGAAGTGAAAGGAACTAGCTGAAACAGATAATATTGTGCTTTGTTTTGCAGTAATGTAATATTTTGATGTTGTTGTAGTCTGAATGTAACAAGGGGGGTGGAGTACCAAGGGTTAAGGGGTAGGAGGAAGGTGAGGAGGCAAGGTGGGGGGAGAATAGGTATTAGGTAAGGAGATAGGGAAGGGGAGGGTAGGTATGAGGGGATGGGACTATGGGGTTGGGGGAGGGGGAGGGAACGAGTAGACTGAATGGTAGGGGTAGGGAACGTGGGGGAGAGAGGGTGGAGAGAAAGGGGTGATGTGGAATGGAGGGGGTTAGATAGGCAGGAACCGAACACTAGTCACCACAATGAAAGTCAAATCTCTTTTAGGGAGGGGGGGAGGAGAGGGGAGGGGGTGGGGGGGGGGCAAGAGGGGTAATAGAAGAGCTAGAGGAGGGGGGGGAGAGATATCAGAACAGGTGAGTTAAAAGTCGTAACATTAAATGTCAAGGGATTGAATTTGCCATTCAAAAGACAGAAACTGTCTGATGAGCTGGCTCGTCAAAAGGCGGCAATAGGGCTGATCCAGGAAACACACCTCAAAAGCATCAGAGCACTTGGTTAAGCCAAGAGGATACGGAATATGTATCTTTGCATCCAGTATGGTAGAAAAGAAGAAAGGAGGAGTTGCCATATTGTTGGTGTCCAGGTTAAAGATGCAGGTGCATTCCATTGCAAGAGACAAGGGGGGAGGGGGAGATATGTTTTAGCGCGGGTGCAAGTGGAGAATGTGTGGTATTACATTGTGAATGTATATGCCCCTACGGGGAATCAGGGTGCAATCTCCAGGAACAAGCAGGAATGAGTCTTCACATATGGGTATCGTCGGTACTGACGGAGCCTGCGCGGGAACGCTCCCCAGCGCCTGCGTGCTGCCTTCCCGCTTTCCCAACTGCCTCTCTCCAGTTCTTCTTTTTCCGTGGAGCCAGCAGGTCATGTTCCTGTCACCGCAGAAGAATTTCTTTATTTCTTTTGTATCGCGTCTGCCTTCTTCGACACTCTACGGGTACCGCCGGTCTTTCTTTTCTTTTCAAAAAAAAAAAACTATTTCTTTTTTCTTCAGGTGCACTTGCATTTTGGGCCTTAGGCCCAAAAATTTTTCCTCAACATGGAAAAGCCTGCCTCAGGGTTTAAGAAGTGCACAAAATGTGGCAGTACCATTTCCGTCACCGACACCCATGACTGGTGTCTAAAATGTTTAGGTCCTGACCATTCCATCACAGATTGTATGTCCTCTACTATGATGTCTAAAAGAGGTTGGCAGAACCGAGCAGCCATGCTCAGTACCCTGTTTCCCTCTGATGCGGCTTCGCTGGCATCAACATCTTCCAGGGCTTCTTCTTCCTCCCATGGATCTCGGGTAACTAAACATAAATCTAGCCGGTCCTCGAAGGGTAGATCTCCCTCTAAGCATCGAGATGCCTCTGGCGTTGCCCTTGAGGATTCTGCACCGGCAAAATTACCCCGGCGGGAGGCTTCGGCCTCCAAAGCATCATCATCAGGGTTCCAGGATGATCTCGATGGCTTGGCCTCGACAGATCACCTGGTGCCATGCTCTGGGGTACCTGTGGCTTCCACCGGTACCGACTTCCAAGCATTGGCGACGTCAATGGACCAGATAATTCTGTCCATGGAACGCAGTCTGGCGGCTTTCCTTGTGGCATCGACGCCCCAGGTACCGCAACAGACTACTCCACCGGTACCGGCTCTAGCACCGCCATCAGTACCGATCCCGGTACCGGTGGCATCGGCATCGGTGTCTGCTATGCCGGTACTCTGTCCTCTGAGGCCCTCCGGTACCGATACCCCAGTACCGGTTATTCCTGATACCGATCCTTGTCGGTACGGGTATTGGGCTTTGCAGGAGCATCCGGACAGACGATACTTCAATTCCTCTGAAGAGTCTGAGTATTCTGACGTGTCTGTCAATGCAGCGATGCTTATTCCACAGGAGGAGTCCTCTCCTAAGCGAAGGATGTCTCCTCCAGAAGACTTGTCTTTTCAAGACTTCATCAGGGAGGTGACTCGGGGCTTATCCATCACAGTGGCCCCTGAGACAGAACCCAGAGCCAAGGAGTTAGATATTTTACAATATCCTAAAACTCCTAAGGAGGCAGCTACCTTGCCTGTTCATGAGATTTTGTATGATCTCATGTTGAGGATGTGGGAAACACCTCTTACCACCTCTCCTCATTCTTGCAGGTTAGATACCATGTGTCGTGTCCCTCCTTGTCCTGGTTTCCATAAAACTCAGCTTCCTCACCACTCTATTGTGGTTGAGTCTGCTATGAGAAAGATTAGAAGTGCTAAGAGACATGCCTCTAATCCTCCAGGACGTGAATGTAGAACCCTGGATGCTTTTGGACGTAGAGTCTTCCAAGTTTCCATGCTTGCTGCAAGGATTAATTCCTATAGTCTTTACATGGGAATGTTCCTAAAAGAGGTCACTGATCATTTGCAGACTTTAAGTACTTTCATTTCTGAGGATAAAAAACAGGACTTTCTCACTTGGCTCAAACATGCCCAAGATATCTCCAAATTCTCCAACCATGCAGCTTTTGACTCTTTTGAATGTGTAAGCAGAGCCTCGGCTATTGCCATAGGTGTACGTAGAATTGCTTGGCTTCAAGCATCTGATTTGGAGATCTGGGTCCAAGATGAATTGGGAAATATCCCTTGTACCGGTGAAAACCTGTTTGGTAAAGATTGGCAAGCAAAGGCCAATCAGATGGATGCTGAAAATTCCACCTTGGATAGACTTTCCAAGTCTACGGCTGCTCCTGTTAAGAAAAGGTTGTTCAAAAAAGCACCTTTTTCTAAAAAAGGAAGATTTTATCCTGCTTATAGTCAGCGGGCATCTTCTGCAGCTCAGTTCCCTACCAAACGTCAGCAAACATCCAAACAGAGCAAAGCAAAGGCTGCTAGGCCTCCACAGGGCCTTTGACTTTCCACTAGAGAACTTAGCCTTCCTGGCTCTGGAAGGACCAGAGCCCCCCACCATTCCAGGAAGGTTATGTCATTTTGCTCCCAGGTGGGGACAAATTACAGCAGAGCATTGGACACTCTCCATCATAAAGGAGGGGTACAAACTTCATTTTTCAAGCCTGCCCCCTCATACAAGAGTGAACCAGTTCAATTCTCCGACCTCCCTCCTCAACCTGTTGGGTCAGAAGATTGCCACCCTTCTTGCCCAAGGGGCAGTAGAAGTGCCTCTTCATCAACAGGGCACAGGGTTCTACTCCCCCTATTTTCTTATTCCAAAGAAAACAGGGGGCTACAGACCCATTTTAGACCTCAGAGAATTGAACAAATTCCTAGTCAAGGAAAAATTCAAAATGATTTCTCTGGGAACTCTGCTGCCATACCTTCAGAGTCAGGATTGGCTTTGTTCTCTAGATCTCAAGGATGCGCAATCCCATGTTCTCATTCATCCAACTCACAGAAGGTTCATTCGGTTCCTTTTTCAAGAGAAGCACTATCAATACAGAGTGCTTCCTTTCGGTCTGGCCTCTGCACCAAGGGTGTTCACGAAATGCATGGCAGTGGTAGCTGCATTTCTGCGCACTCTGGGAATATTCGTCTTCCCTTATTTGGACGACTGGCTCATTCGAGCTCCCACTCAGTCAGAGGCCAAAAATTCTCTATCCTGCACAATGCGTATCCTTCAGTATTTAGGGCTGGTAATAAACATCCCAAAATCCAATCTAACCCCTACTCAGTCCCTGGAGTTTATAGGGGCATTGCTGGATACCACAAGGACAAGAGCCTATCTCCCCCAGGCCCGTTGCCTTCGCTTGGTGCAGTTAGCTTCTCAAGCAGAGTTAAAGCCCCATTTATCTGCTTGAGAAATGTTAGTTACTAGGCCACATGGCATCCACCTGCATGTGGTACCATATGCTTGCCTTCACATGAGGGCAGCTCAGTGGACTTTATCCACCCAATGGACCCAGGCATTAGACTGCCTGTCAGACAAAATAGCAAACACAAGTCACCTCACTGTGTTCCTCCAGTGGTGGAAGTCCCCTCAAAACCTGTTGCTGGGGTCCCCCTTTCAGCAGTCTCTACCCCAAGCAACTCTCACAACAGATGCTTCTCCAATGGGTTGGGGAGCTCATCTGCAAGACCTCTCCACCCAGGGCATCTGATCTCCACAGGAGAGTGGTCTACATAGTGGAGGAGTGGCCTAGTGGTTGGGGCAAGGTACTTCAGGCCGGAAGGTCAGGGGTTCAAATCCCACTAGAGGACAGCAACCTTGAGCCGGAAGGACTGGGGTTTCTAGTCCCACAGGTGCTCCTTGTGGTCTTGGGCAAGCCACTTAACCCTCCATAGCCCATGTTCCCTGTAAAATAGTTATCTCCAAGTTATAATGCCCTGTTCAATGTAATTTCAGTTTGTTCAATGTAAACCGCACTGATGCAGAATAGCGCGGTATATAAGAGAATGTAAATAAATATCAATCTCTTGGAGCTCAGAGCAATCTTCCTTGCTCTACGAGTGTTCCACACCCTGCTCAGCTACAAGACAGTCCTTATCCACACGGACAATCAGGTAGCCATGTTCTACGTGAACAAGCAGGGCAGAACAGGCTCTCTGTCGCTCTACAACGAAGCTTTGCGACTGTGGGCCCTCGCCAGAGAGCATCAGATTCATCTTCTGGCAGTTTATCTTCCAGGCGTTCAGAACTCTTGGGCAGACAGGCTCAGTCGAGTTCTGCTTCCACACGAGTGGTCCCTGCATGTGGACCAGGTGGCCAGGATTTTTCAAATTTGGGGAACCCCGGACATAGACCTCTTTGCAAGTCCGTGGAATTCCAGACTTCCCCGGTTCTGTTCCAGGATTCCAGCTCAGAGGGCTCAGGCCAGGGATGCTTTCCTCCTTTATTGGAGTCAAGACTTCCTGTATGCCTTTCCACCCATTCCCCTAATTTCCAAAATCCTATTCAAGCTTCAGAGAGACAGAGGTCGCATGATCCTCATAGCACCTCATTGGCCACGCCAAGTGTGGTACTCTCTGCTTCTACATCTCTCTCAAGCTCCCTCCCTGCAGTTAGGGTCTGCTCCAGATCTCCTATCTCAGGAGGACGGAACATTATGGCATCCCAATCCCCAGTCTCTGCATCTCAGGGCTTGGTTGCTGAAGGCCTAGATCTCCAAAATCTTGATCTTTCTCAGCAGGTGAAAGATATTCTTCATGCTTCCAGAAAGCCTTCCACTAGACGTTCTTATGCTTTTAAGTGGAAAAGGTTTACAATTTGGTGCTCGGAAAAAGGGGCTTAACCCCCTTGTGATACCTCTGGAATCTTTACTAGAGTATCTTCTTCATTTATCTAATGCAGGCCTTAAGACAAATTCAGTAAGAGTCCATTTGAGTGCTATTGCAGCTTCCCTTGAGCCTCTCAATGGACAGCCTATTTCCTCTCATCCTCTTATAGCAAGATTCATGAGAGGCCTTCTTTTAACTAAGCCTCCCATTAAACCACCACCGGTGGCATGGGACTTAAACCTGGTTCTTGGGCAGCTCATGAAGCCACCTTTTGAACCGTTAGCTACCACTTCCTTGAAATTTCTTTCTTGGAAGGTTATCTTTCTCATTGCATACCAAGAGGTATACCTACCTGTCTTTTTTCCAGGACCTCATGCATCAAGTGCAGAGAGGAATCTTCATACCTTGGATTGTAAAAGAGCTCTAGCCTTCTACTTACAAAGAACACAGCAACATAGAAAGTCCTCTCAACTCTTTGTTGCTTTTGATCCTTCTCGTTTAGGACTTCCAGTTTCCAAAAGAACACTGTCCAACTGGATTGCTCGGTGTATTTCTTTCACCTATCAGAGTAAGAACCTTTCTCTGGAGGGCCATGTCACAGCTCACAATGTGAGAGCCATGGCAACCTCAATGGCTCATCTACATTCTGTGTCTATCGGCGACATCTGTCGAGCAGCCACTTGGGTCTCGGTTCATACCTTCACAGCCCATTACTGTTTGGACAAGGACTCCCGCCGGGATGCCTTGTTTGGGCAGGTTATTCTCAAACATCTGTTCCATACCTAGTCAACTCCTACCCACCAACCCTGGTTGGATGCCAGAGATCCATGGGGGGAACTGCAGCCCTTCTTAGGGACACACAGCTCTGGGGTCTCTCCCTGGCATCAAAAGCTAGGGAGTCCCCATATGTGAAGACTCATTCCTGCTTGTTCCTGGAGATAGCACAGTTACTTACCTGTAACAGGTGATCTCTGGGAACAGCAGGAATAAGTCTTCACAACCCACCCACCTCCCCTAGGAGTTGTATCTTTCTATCTATCTTTCCTTTCCCTCTCTCTCTCTGTGTCTCAGCTTTAAAACTCGAACTGGAGAGCGGCAGTTGGGAAAGGTGGGAAGGCAGCATGCAGGTGCTGTGGGATGCTCCCAAAAGCTTTCTGATTGGACGCTGGGGAGCGTTCCCACGCAGGCTCCGTCGGTACCGACGATACCCATATGTGAAGACTTATTCCTGCTGTTCCCAGAGATCACCTGTTACAGGTAAGTAACTGTGCTTTCTGGAAGAAACTGGAAGAGGAGGTGGGGAAAATGGGGGAGGGTATTCTTATTTGTGGAGGGGATTTTAATCTTACGTGGAATCCGGCAAGGGATGCAACTGGTGCCAGAGAGGGTCCCTGCATGTCTGGCAGGAGCAGCGATTTAGGAAGATGCACTTGGGAAAATAAGTGATGGAAACACCTCCCCCACCCCCCATAGCACTTTTAGGGAGCAGCCTCCTAAAATCGCTGCACTAGCACAGATGGCGCACCATAGGTCTGGAGGAAGGAACAGGGAATTGGATGGTTGCCACAGAGGGTGATGGTATTGGACATACCAGGTTGGGGAAACCAGGAGATGGGCCTGTGATCAGGGATGCGGGTTGGAGTGGGCCCTGACATCGGCATTAACATCTGCCCCTGTCTGAGACAGATGTAAATGCCGATGACAATTATATTTTTTGTTCCAGATGTGGATTCCCTTTATTAAATGGGGAATCCATGTTTGCAGTGTGGGCCTTGCTGGGCAGAATAGATGGACCATATTGGTCTTTATCTGCCATCATATACTATGTTACCCTGACTGGGTAGATGTGATGAGCATTCCCACGTCTACAGAAAGTAGGTTCTGGAATGGCATGCATTTCAGTCTACATATCTCAATGCTGCTTTTGGACATGTAAATACTTCTAAAATCACCCCTGAAGCCAGAGGATCCCAAACCTGTCCTGGGGCCTCCCCAGCCAGTAGCGTTTTCCGGATATCCACAATTAATATGCAGGAGAGATTTGCACACAATTGAGGCGGTGCATGCAAATATCTCTCCTGCATATTCATTGTAGATACATATTCATTGTAGATATCCTGAAAATCTGACTGGCTGAGAGGCAGGTTTGGGAACCCCTGCCCTAAAAGAATTAAGGAAAGATCTACAAAAGCTGGAAGAATGGTAATGCTTGACAGTTAAGATTTAATGTGAAGAAGTGCAGTGTCATGCACTTGGGAAACAGAAATCCAGGGGAATTGTATGCGATATGGGATGAGAAGTTGCTATGCACGGACCAGAAGGCTCTTAGAGTGATTGTTTCTGAGGATCTCAAGGTGGCAAAACAGCATGACAAGGCGATGGCAAAAGCCAGAAGGATGCTCTGTTGCATACAGAGAGGAATTACCAGCAGAAAGGAAGAGGTACTAATGCCACAGTACAAGTCACTGGTGAGGCCTCACTTGGAATATTGTGTTCAATTTTGGCGAACATATCTCGCAAAGGATATAAAAAGACTGGAAACTGTTCAGACGAAGGCGACCAAAATGATTTAGAGCCTGCGACAGAAGACGTATGAGAAGAGGTTTGAAGACCTCAATATGTATACTCTGGAGAGTATACATATTTAGGAGAGGAGGGATAGGGGAGATATGATTCAGACCTTTAAATACTTAAAGAGAAATAATGAACAAACAAACCTCTTCCAAAGACGGGGAAGCTGTAAAACTAGAGGGCATAACATGAAGCTGCAAGGGGGTAAATTGAAAGGCAATGTCAGAAAATACTTTTTCACTGAAAGGGTGGTGGATGCTTGGAATGCCCTCCTGATGGAAGTGGTGGCGGCAAATACAGTGACAGATTTCAAAATGGCATGGGACAGACACCGTGGATCCCTTTATAGCAACAGGATAAAATCAAAATAAACATAACTATCTCTTATATCAGAATAAATAGGGGTGATCTACACGGAACGGTGGGTACACCCTAAACAAAGGAATGGGATGGGGTGAACTGCACAGAGCGTCAGGTGCACCTACTCTTGCCACCTTGCTGGGCAGACTAGATGGACCATACTGGTCTTTATCTGCCAGCAAATATATACTATGTAACCCACTTATCTGGACTGGTCTGGCATGGGTGATGAGGTAAAGCATGCATAATCTTTATAAAATGTGTGTCTGTGCACATTTATACCTGCTACTGCAGCTTCCATCTAATGCAATTGCTGCCGATTGACTCTTAGTATTTGTACACCTTGCCCTCTCAACCTAGGTGACCTATTATAAAATTACCCCCCATGAGGGTTAGTTTAAGCTTGTGGATAATTAGGGGTTTATTTACTAAACTGGGCTAATGGTTAACCTGGACTATTTGCATCTAGATCCCATGTTATTCAATGGGACCTATGTGTAGTTGAAGATAGTCCGTGTTAACCGTTACTCAGGTTTAGTAAACAATCCCTTGGTATCTGTGGATCTGCAAGCAGATTTTGAAAGGAAAATGCTTTGTGGTATTCACCAGTACTATGGGGAGACTTTTCTTTGAAGACTTTTCAGGTGCAAAAGTATATAGGGAAAAGCCCCTTTTCCTTATAGGGCACTTTTCAAAAGAGGATTTCTGTGGGTAAATACTAGTTTATCTGTAAAAGTTTCTTTGAAAATGATTTTCACAGGGGCAAGGTTTCCATTAGAAATATAAACAGATACTATTTCCAGCCTTTTTTTTTTTGTGCCATCAAGTCAGTGCTGACTCCTAGCAACCCAGCCGTCCCTGGGTTTTCTTGGCAAGGTATGACCAGAAGTAGATTGCTAGGCCTTTTCTTCCAAGGCAGTGGAGGGTAAAGTGACTTGCCCAAAGCCGCAAGGAGTGCCAGTGCAAAACAAATGCTGGACTCTTGGGTATGAAGCTGTTGCTCTAACCACTAGGCCACTCATTTCCAGCATATGACTTATAGTAACCGATTAGTGTTCATTTATAAAATGTTGATTCTGAATTAATATGTTCAACATCCACAGAAATCATAAAAGTGCACTAATAGCATTCAGTTAATATGAATAAATCATAATGTATAATCCATAATATCAAAAAGAGAAATTTTAAAGGACCTTTTTATTTAGAACTATTTTGATTCCGGTCTGTACGGTGCCCTTGGCAGATTACAAAGTAACATACATGAAATGTCAAATGCGATTTAGTCTTACTTTACTTGTATTAATCAAACAAAATCTATAACAATACTAGATACAAATCAAGAGATAACATGCACTTGGCTTTGGTAAAAAAAAATTGGGTTGTAACAGTATATTACAAGTTACCAGACTTTGTAATAATTACTGCAATGTTACAGTAATGTTGTTGCTGCCCAACACTAGCTATTTCACCTGAACCCAGTCAGAAACCAAACCCAGACTTTGGCTGGCTGGCACTGTGTATAGGCAGAAAGTGACTCACTTGTTTGGGGAGGCTCAAGCAGAAGAGTGGAGAGAAAAGAGGGTGGCAAGCCTGGGTTACACAGACTTTCTCTTTCTTCATCCTCCCCAGGAGACACTGCTTCACAATATCCCATCTGAATTTTTAATAACAAACAACCATTTATTGTATCCCACATTGGGCCGATGATTAAAACTACAGAGAATTTAAAGAGCATTGAAACAAATGATGATCTTGACCAGTTCCTTTAAAAATGTCTCTTTGATTATATGGATAATTTATTCATAATTGAATGTTATAGTGCACTTTTATGATTTCTGTGGGCATTTGGGTTTTTGATTTAATTGGATCACAGTGTCTTGGATCAGTTGGGTTATGATTTTTTTATAGTTTTAATAACAGACATTTAGCCATTTGAATATCCTTGTATAGTTTACATCAAAGCCTGTACCCCTGCTTCTTGAGGCAAAAATATAAAGCCTGTGCTGGCTCAACTGATCAGGCTGCTGGGGATGGGGATTCAAAAATTTAAATGCTAGCAATGCTGACTCTGCACGAAGGATCACTTTACTACAGTGGAAGGCAGCACCAGATCAGCCAATAATAAAATGAAGAGGGGGGAGAAAATCAAGCTACAAGATAGAAACAGGAAGTTAGGCATAGAGACAGGAATGATTATGGGGGAGGCCAGAGGTGAACTACGGAGGATCATTGTTACTGATGCTGAAAGTAAGATTAAGAAGGGGATCAGGAGGATTTGGGAGACTTTGAGGTTGGGGCACAAAAGAGTGATCATTTTGGTGAGTGAATTTCATTTTATTGGAGACTTTGATTATGCTAACAAAAATAGACTCCCCTATCATTTCAATAATATAGAACCTTTAGGGAAGAGAAGCGATTATACTGTCTGTTCCTTATCGCTTCTCCGGGCCAGTCCAGGGAAGGTTAGGTTGTCAATCCCCTTCAGCAGCTGTTTCCCCACAGGTTAAATGTTGGGGACAGGAAGTAGTTAAGGTGTTAGGCTCCAGGTTCTATTATTTGAATGGGGGGGGGGACTGTCTGAAGCTTCACTTAGAGCACCCAGTTACCCATGCAGCAGCCCTGGAAGGAGGGTTCATATCCCACTAATGCTTCTCCTCATCTTGGGCAAGTCACTTAACCTTCCATTGACTCAGGTACAAACTTAAAGGCTGATGCAGAAACATTGAGTTATGCTCTTTTGCAGCATTTTGCTGCAGATTTTCCTGTGCTATTCTTGTGCTCCAATGCAGAAAGCAAGCTAACATGGGAAAATCACCAGCAAAACCATTGCACTAAAGCATAGCACAGTCGGCATGCTAATCGCATTCAAAATAATGAATTTGAATTTGTGCCTGATGTGTTTAAAAAAAAACCTACACTGAAACTTAACTGCAGTTTTTATTTTCCTTTTAATGCTGAGTCTTTATGCCAGTTTTAGTAGGCACAAAGATGCAACAAGAGCCAAAAAAATCATCAGAGGTGAAATTTGACACTTCACCTCAGATGACCAGTCCCCTCAATTGCAGCCACCACTTAAACCAACAAAATTACCTGATGGCGCCTACCCCCCAAACCAAGGAAATGGCCAGTAGCCCCTAGCCACCAACCTCTTGGCAAGTTGTTCTCCCCCTCCTCGATCTTAAAAGTCAGAGGGCAGGAATGATGCCTACACGCTCCTGCCTCCATTCCGCCATCTTGAAAAATGATTACAATTGGTCCCATAGTGTGCATTCTAGGATGCACTGGACAGGACTGATCTGCCAGATAAGGCAAAAAAAAATGTCCCATGATGCATTCTGGGGGGGGTCACTTTGCAAAATAAGGAATTTTTGCATTATATTTTTGTTTATTTATTTGAAACATTTTTCTATACCGCCCCTTCCAGAGATCAGAGGCAGTTTACATTGAAACATAACTTTTACAAGGAACAAATTGTAAGGATTCAAACAATTACATAAAACTTGCAGTTGGGTTGTAGTATCATTAATGACATTAGGCCATTAATTATTTACATCAACTATATACATTCCCATTAGGATCATCTAGTTGTATGTGTTGAATATGGCTTGTATTGAGTGGGATATCATGGGGCTAGTTTGTGTGGGCAGTTATTGTATTTGAATATGTGGTGGAATAATGAGTCGATTATGTGTGTTCTGGGAGAGTTTTATAAGGACTTTGTCAGTCTTGAGGCTTGTCTGAGTTTAATATAGTTAGGGGTGGGGGGAGATATGTGTTGTGGGTGGTAGTAGTGGGTGGGTTGTGCCTAGTACATCCTGGGTTACAGTGTGTGGGGCCAAGCGCTGCCATCTTTCAAGATGGCGGCCCGGGGGTGGGAATATGTGAGCATTGCTACGGCCCCTCCAACCTTTAAGGTATGGGGCAGGGTGGCTAGTGGCCACCAGGCCATTTCCTTGTTTAATGCTGATATTTTCCACACAGCTAATTTGCATGTTGTTTGCATACAAAAAATCTGCGTTAAACTTGCTTTAGGCAATCCATTGCAAGAGCTTTAACACTGGGCTCTGGTGCAGGGTTTCTGCATTGGCCTGCTAGATTGTAAGTCCTTTGGGAACAGGGAAATAGCTATTGTGTCTGAATGTAACTTGCCTTGATCTACTACTGAAAAAGGCATGAGCTAAATCCAAATCATCTTTTCAATAAAGCATTTTTACAGGATTGTTGGGGGGGGGAGAAAGTGGGGTGTTGGAATGATCATGATTGACAGTTTGATAAAAACACACAACAGGGGAGAGGGCCTAGTGGCCTGAAGGTTGATTGGGGTGTTGGGCACAACACTGAATGTTCACCTATGGTGTCTTATGCCCTTGCACCCACTCTGTATGTAACTTTCTCCAGGAACAAGCAGGAAGTTAGTCCTCACTTATGGGTGATGTCTGCACCTACGGAGCCCACGTGGAGCAATTCCCCAGCTTTCAAAGAAGGCCTTTGGGATTGCTGCCATGCATGCGTGGTCCTCTTCCCGCCCAAAGGTGTCATCTTGCTCAGTCTCCCTTTTTCTGCGTAGCCCTTCGGACGCATGTCCTCGTCCCTCGGAAATTTTTTTTTCTTTTCCGGCCTTTTGGCCCTTTTTCCGGTAGCATCGGTCCTCCCCGTCGCCCCTGCTCCAGCTGTGGGCCAGGGGATCCCTTTTTTTCTCTCCTTTAGTGTTTTTTTCACTTCGGTTCTTTTTCGCACCCTTTTTTCCAACTGCTGGCCTCGAGGGTCTTCGACCTGGCAGGGGCGCTTTTTACACCATGGCCACTGGCTTCAAAAAATGTGACAGATGCTCCAAGAATATGTCGCTCACAGACACCCACAACTGGTGTCTGAGGGCCGACCACAACCCGGAGCTCTGCTTGCTCTGTAAGAAAATGTCCACTAAGGCCTTGCTAAGCCATAAGCAGAAGTCTGACGACATTTTCCTTAAGACAGTCTTGGAGTCCCTGGGAGCGCCTCACCCCACCGATCCACCAGTTGTGGAGTCCCCCGCAGTGACTCTGCTCCCCACGCGTCACTCTGATCAGGGTTCGAAGTCGCTGTCGGGGGATCCAGACAAGCGCGAGCAGTCTCGCGCTCGTTCCCTCAGCCCTTCTCGGCGTTCCTGAGAGCCGGAGCCTTGAAAGGTACCTCGTATGGATACAGTGCCTGGTCTCCTGAGGGTCGTCCCAGCAAGGACCCCTCTCCTCCTCCAAGCCAGACCACGTGGTAACCCCAGTGTCGATGGTGCAGGGACCCACTCCTGAGTGGGAGTCCTGTATGCTGGCACTGGAGCGCAGCGTTTCTGCCTTCCTAGCTGCCCAGCAGGCGCTTCTACCCAGCACAGTTGGCTCGCGCCTCAAGACCGAGGGTCCCGAAAACTGCCTTGGAAACCACCGAGAGCCGTGGGCCTCGCGAGGGTCCTAGACACCGGTCTCGCTCGCTGTCCCGTTCACACAGGGGTGAGGTCTTCCAGAGTCAGTGCCTCCAGCTTCAATTGGACCTCGGCCACTGAGCGCAGGGATCAGCCCGACTCCGACTTCTCCTCGGACCTCTCAGGCTGGGAATCGGATGGGGACACGTCACCTTAAACCCGCGCCCATAGGGACCTTCCTTCTGACCCGTCCCCTCCCGCCTCACAAAGGCGGTTGTGCCCGAAAGACACTTCCTTCTTGGTGTTTGTGTGGGATATGGCTCGAGCCCTCAATCTGCCCACGCAGACCGAGGAAGAGCTGAGGGCAGAGGAACTCGACATCTTATTTATTTATTTATATTCTCTTATATACCGCGCTATTCTGCATCAGTGCAGTTTACATTGAACAAACTGAAATTACATTGAACAGGGCATTATAACTTGGAGATAACTATTTTACAGGGAACATGGGCTATGGAGGGGTAAGAGGCTTGCCCAAGACCACAAGGAGCACCTGTGAGACTAGAAACCCCAGTCCTTCCGGCCCAAGGTTGCTGTCCTCTAGTGGGATTTGAACCCCCGACCTTCCGGCCTGAAGTACCTTGCCCCAACCACTAGGCCACTCCTCTTGCAATATGAGTCTCCCCCTAGGGAGTCTCTCACGGTTCTGGTACCGTCCATCCTGACCCAGCTGCTCCTCCGCATGTGGGAAGCACCCGCTTCTGTCCCTATTGTCAGTAAAAGACTTAATGCCATGTACAGGGTCCAGCATTGCCCAGGGTTCCGGAAGACTCAGCTTTCCTATACCTCCTTGGTGGTTGAATCCGTGATGTGGAAGCAGAAGAGCCCGACATCGTATTCATCGGTCCCGCCTGGTGGGGTATCCCGTGCCCTCGATGTCATCGGGCGCAAGGCTTACCAGGGATCCATGCTGGTGTGCCGCATCCAGGCTTACCAACTGTATATGGGGATGTTCCTTCGCAACCTCGCTGAAGAGCTCAACGGTTTCTCCACGGGCCTTGGAGGCAAACACCTCCTCAGATTTCAGACCCTTCTGAGATCAGTCGCAGACTGCTCGAAATACCTTTCCCACGCCACATATGACAGGTTTGAATCTTCTGCCCGTGTGGCAGTGGCTGACGTCGGAGCCCGGCATCAAGCATGGCTCCAGTCTTCAGACCTGGCAATTGGGTCCAGGAGAAAGAAGCTCTTGGATGTCCCCTGCCTCGGCAAACAACTGTTCGACAAGCTCATGGAGGACAAGGCAGCCGAGATCGAGACGGAGTTCGTGACCTGCACCCATCTCTCTCATAAAGCCTGTTTTCTTCCGCGGAAGAAATAACACAGCAAGAAGCCTTTCTTCCAGAGGAAGGGGCTCCCTTATCGGGGATACCCACCCTTTCTCCAAGACCAAGCTGGAAGTCAGTCCTCACTTATGGGTGACATCGGCGCCGATGGAGCCCCCGTGCGGAGCATTTCCCCAGCTTTCTATGAAAGCCTTTGGGACTACTACACGCATACGCGGTCCCCTTCCCGCCTAAAGGTGCCATCTTGCTCAGTCTCTCTTTTTCCATGGAGCCCTTCGGACGTTTGTCCTAGTCACCCGGGAAAAGTTGATGTTTTTTGAAGATTTCTTCGCTTTTGTTCTCCGAGTTCGACGCCGGGTTCGGTACACCGGTATCGAGCCTGTTCTTTATTTTTCGGTTTTTGCCCTTCGTGGCTGGCGTTCGCGCCCTTTTTTCTGTTTTTCCCTGGAAGGCCGGTCTTTTGACCTCGCGGGGCCCTTTTTTCCCCGATGGCTTCCAGTGGTTTCAAGAAGTGTGATCGGTGCAAGAAACTGTCTCTCACCGACACACACGACTGTTGCCTTCGGTGCCTCAGCCCAGATCATGATCCCATGATCTGTGGCCCGTGTGGTAAAATGTCTACCAAGGCACTTCGAAGCCGTCAGCACCAGAAGGAAAGGATTTTTTCGGATTCTGCCTCTGACCGGGCCCGGACCTCGTCGGAGGCTTCGACGTCTCGGGAGTCTGATTCCGAGCATCGCCGGGGTTCCTCAGACAGGGCGTCCCCCGACCGGGAACGCAAGAGGAAGAAACGGCTCACGAGGGCGGCGTCGGAAGAGGCCCCTGGTTCCTCGAGGGCCAGGTCTAAGACCCCCGACCGCCGTCCCGGGCCTTTGGAGCAGGAGAAGCCATCCAAAGTACCTCGTGTAGAGCCGGAGACCCGTCCCGTCGGACTCACCGCAGTCCGAGCCCCAGAGTAGGTCCCCTCCGGAGGACACCCGGTTCTCGGAGTTCGTGCGGGACATGGCCAAGGCCTTGGCGATTCCCGCCGACCCCGAGGAGGAGCCTCAAGTCGAGGAGCTCGAGGCCCTCCAGTATGACTCTCCTCCGAAGGAGGCCTTTACTGTGCCGGTTCCTCCGATGCTGGAACGGCTCCTCTTCCGGATGTGGGAGGCACCGGCCTCGGCGCCGGTCTTGAGCAAGCGAGTCGATTCCATTTATCGACTCCGCAAGAACCCTGGCTTCCAAAAGGCGCAGCTGCCGCACCATTCCATGCTGGTGGAATCGGCCATGCATCGACTGAAGAGCCAGAAGATGCACTCCGCGGTGCCCCTCGGTAGGGGGGCCCGGAACTGGCAGAAAGTGCTTCCAGGGCTCGATGCTTGCTTGCTGTGTCCATTCATACCAGCTGTACATGGGCATGTTTCTCCGAGACCTGACAAAGGAGCTTGCCAGGTTCTCTGCTGGTCTCTCCGGGGAACCTTTGTAGAGGTTCCAGTCTTTGTCTTCAGGAATCCGGGACTGTTCCAATTCATGTCCTGAGTGGCCTACGATGGCTTCGCGGCTTCGGCTCGTGTGGTGGCCGCCAGCATCGCGGCCTGACGCTAGGCATGGCTGCAGTCATCAGTACCCTCCTGGTCCCGGGTACCCTGAGATCCGTCAATGCTAATACCAGCAACCGAGCATTCTCATTTATAGCGCCTCTGCTATGGAATCAACTACCATGCGAGCTGAGAGCAAACACTGACTTGTCGGACTTCAGAAAAAAACTTGACACACCTTTTTCAGACGCACTTCAATCCTACCTAATCACCATGCTCCCACACTAGGGTCTCACCAGGCTCAAAGAAAGAACACCGTACTCTAGCCACTAATAGACCCTTCAACATGTAAATATGTATATACAAGTGAAGTCACTATCCTGCAATCAAGTGTAAACCTGTAATCCGAATGATGTGACCTGTACTTTTCCACTAAATCATTATGTATGTTTTTAATTCCTGGCCTGTACAGCCACACTGTTATGTATAGCAAACCGCTGCTGATCGCTGGAAGTAGCGGGATACAAGTGTACACTAAATAAATAAATAAAAATAAAATCGGACCTCGAACCTTGGGTACAGGACAAGTTGGTCGATGTCCCTTGCTGAGGTGAGAACCTTTTTGGCAAACCCATGGCCGAGAAGGCCGCTGAGCTCGAGACCGAGCACTTAACCAGGACTAGACTGTCCAGAAAGACTTCTGCCCCTTCTCACAAAAAGAAGGGCTCGAGTAAAAAGTCCTTCTACCCGTGAAAGGCAGCTGCCTACAAACCTTTCCCTCAATATCAGGCCTCCCCAGCTCCCCCTCAGGGACAGCAGGCCAAGGGGCAGGGACATGGGCTCCGTAGGCAGAAGACCCCCAAGCCTCCGGCTCCGGCTCCTGCTCCTACCCAGCAGGGAGGGGGTTTTTGACTCCCAAGGCATAGCCTCTCCGTCCCTGCTGTCCCATCCCTGCACAGGAGGTCACTTAGCCCTGTTTGCCCACCGGTGGCCACCCATTACAGGGGATGCTTGGGTTTTAAGCATCATTCACCAGGGCTATATGCTTCATTTCCAACAGCTACCTCCTGTCTACTTTCCAGGAGAACCTCTGAGGCCTCTCCTGCACACCACCCTCCTCCTCCAAGAACTTCAGGATCTGCTTCTGGACAAGGCGGTGGAGCAGGTACCTCCTCGCCTACAAGGGCACGGGTTCTACTCCAGGTATTTTCTGGTGCCAAAGAGAACAGGAGGCCTAAGGCCTATCCTAGACCTCAGAAACCTCAACAAGTTCTTGGAGAAAGAGAAGTTCAAGATGCTTACTTTTAGAACACTTCTGCCCTACCTCCAGCAGGAGATTGGCTGTGCTCCTTAGATCTAAAGGATGCGTACACTCACATCCTTATTCATCCAGACCACAGAAAGTACCTCAAGTTTGTGGTGGGAGGAAACCATTACCAGTACAGGGTACTGCCTTTTGGCCTAAGTTCCGCCCCACGGGTCTTTACAAAGTGCCTAGCTGTGGTGGCATCCTACTTGAGAACTCAAGGGATATTTGTCTTCCCCTATCTGGACGACTGCCTCATCCGGGGCCAAACCTACCAGGAGGCCAGGCAGGCCACCTTCAGGACTGTCACACTCCTTCAAGACCTAGGCTTTGTCATAAACTTCGCAAAGTCCACTTTGCTCCCCTCCCAGAACCTCGAGTTCATAGGAGCACGGCTGGACTCTCTGCAAGCAAGGGCTTACTTGCCAGAGGACAGAGCTCAAAGGCTCATGGAGTTGGCATCCCGGTTTCTCGGTCTGCCGAGGGTTTCTGCCAGGCTCTGTCTGCAGCTCCTGGGACACATGGCATCAACTGTGCATGTGACCCCCAATGCCCGCCTCCACATGAGGCCTGCACAGTGGTGCCTCAGAACTCAGTGGAGGCAGGCCACAGGGAGCCTTGCAGACCAAGTAAGGGTATCCAAACCTTTTCTGGATTCTCTTCAGTGGTGGCTACACCCCCCCCCCCAACTTGCTGCAGGGGGTGCCTTTTCAGGTAGCTGTCCCCACAGTGGTATTGACAACCGATGCCTCCTTGCAGGGCTGGGGTGCACACTGTCAAGGGAGCTGCACCCAAGGCCTCTGGTCCCCATGGGAAGCCCTGCAACAGATCAACCTACTGGAACTGTGGGCTATTCGCTTAGCCCTCAAGTCTTTTTCTCACTCCTTGGCCCACCAGTCTGTTCTAGTTCAGGCAGACAACCAAGTAGCCATGTTCTATGTGAACAAACAGGGCGGCACTGGGTCCAGACCTCTATGCCTGGAAGCACAGGCCCTTTGCTCTTTTGCCCTCAGGCACCAGATGCTGCTGAGGGCTGTGTATCTTCCTGGCCAGAACTTTCTGGCAGACCACTTAAGCAGGATATTGCAGCCCCACGAGTGGAAGCTGCACCCTTTAGTGGTTCAACAGATTTTCCTAAAATGGGGACTTCCATCCATGGATCTCTTTGCCAGTCCCCTGAATCACCAACTGCCCAGGTTTTGTTCCAGGCAACCACATCCCCTGAGGGTGGCGGCGGCGGATGCCTTCCTGATTTCTTGGTCCCAGGGCCTGTTCTATGCATTTCCTCCCACGCCTCTGGTGGCCCGAACCTTGTTCAAGATTCTCAGGGACAAGGCCTCAGTACTTCTGGTTGCTCCCAGGTGGCTGAGACAGCCCTGGTTCCCCCTGCTATTTCAACTGGCAGTGGAGACACCCATGCCTCTGGGATTCCAATCCGACCTTCTATCTCAGGATCAGGGTTCCTTTCTGCATCCCAATCTCAAATCTCTCCATCTGATGGCATGGAGGCTGCAAGGGTAGTCTTGGCTCCCTGGGGTCTACCTCAGGAGGTGGAAGAGGTGGTCTTGGCCTCTAGAAAGCAATCCACCAGGAAAACCTATGCCCTAAAGTGGAGAAGGTTCTCCTTGTGGTGTCAGCAATGCAAGGAAGATCCTTTCACCTGCACTGTGCCAGTAGTGCTCCAGTACCTACTGCACTTGTCAAATCAGGGCCTTAAGTCCAATTCTGTTCGGGTCTACCTCTCTGCTCTGGCAGCTCATCACTCTCTGGTGGAGGGACACTCTTTGTCAGTTCACTCCTTGGTGTCCAGATTTCTCAGAGACTTACTATTGCTCAAGCCTCCTCTCCGTCCACCGGCCCCTGAGTGGGAGTTGAATGTGGTCTTGCAGCAACTTACTCGCCCACCTTTTGAGCCCATGGCTACCTGTCCTTTACGCTTCCTATCCTGGAAGACCCTATTCCTAGTGGCCTTGACCTCGGCCAGGCGAGGGAGTGAACTTCAAGCCCTGGTCTGTGACAGGCCATACACTCGCTTCTCTAGGAACATGGTAGTCCTTAGGACTCATCCTAAGTTCCTCCCCAAGGTTGTCTCCTCTTTCCATCTCAACCAAGAGGTGGTTCTTCCAACATTCTTCCCTAGGCCCCATGCAAGCCGGGCTGAGACAGTCCTGCATACCCTGGACTGTAGGAGGGCATTGTCCTTCTACCTTGAGCGTACGCAGGGGCATAGAAGGGCTACTTAGCTCTTCGTATCTTTTGACCCCAATAACTTGGGGGTACCTGTGTCCAAGCGTACCTTGTCCATCTGGGTGGCTGACTGTATCACCTAGGCTTACAGGGTGGCTGACCTTCCTTTGCAGGGTTGGGTCACGGCCCACCATGTCAGGGCAATGGCTGCCTCAGTAGCTCATCTCCGCTCTGTACCGTTGGCAGACATCTGCAGGGCTGCAACTTGGTCCACAAGCCCGACTTTTGCGGCCCATTACTGCCTGGAGAGGGAGTCCCGCAGGGACAGTGCTTTCGGTCAGGCAGTGCTCCGGAATCTCTCTGAGGTTTAAGCAGCTCCTACCCTCCAGCCCTCTGGTTGGGCTACCAGTGGAGGTATGTTTTCAGTGAAATCCTTTCTCTGATGCTGAGGCTAGAGGGAGCTCATTTTTCAGCTCTGGGTCCCCGGTAGCCTGAAGCTGGGGAGTCCCATAAGTGAGGACTGACTTCCTGCTTGGTCCTGGAGAAAGAGTAGTTACTCACCTGTAACAGGTGTTCTCCAGGAGCAGCAGGAATCAGTCCTCACAACCCTCCCTCCTCCCCTGGGAGTTGCAGTTGTACATAGTTAAAGTTTTTCATTTTTGTGTGCTGTTTTTTTAGCTATGTCATTTGAATGAGCAAGATGGCACCTTTAGGCGGGAAGGGGACCGCGCATGTGTGTAGTATTCCCAAAGGCTTTCATAGAAAGTTGGGGAAATGCTCTACACGGGGGCTCCATCGGCGCCGATGTCACCCATAAGTGAGGACTGATTCCTGCTGCTCCTGGAGAACACCTGTTACAGGTGAGTAACTATCTGCCTGCCCCAGTGCCTATGCCCAGCAACCAGGGCAAAGGAGAAGCTCAGGGTCACCGGAAACCGAAGGAGCCCAAAACTCAACCAACGGCACCACCCCAGCCAGCTCCAGGGTTTTGACGCCAAGTGCATAGCCCCTCGCCTCCCAGCGTCACTTCTGCCCATGGGAGGGCATCTGTCCCTATTCGCCCCTGAATGGGCAGCCATTACATCGGACACCTGGGTCTTTTAGGTAATCCAGGACGGTTATATCTCTGTCTGGACAGACTCCCTTCTCCCCAGCGGAGCCTACTCTGCTTCCCTCGCACCAGGCTTGCTTGCAGCAAGAGCTGATCAACCTCCTCAGTCAACAGGCAGTTGAGAGAGTTCCACCGCACCTCCGAGGTCAGGGGTTTTAGTCCCGGTACTTCCTCGTTCCCAAGAGGACGGGAGGCCTGCACCCCATCCTCGATCTCAGGAATCTGAACAAATTTCTGGTGCGGAAGAAGTTCAGGATGCTATTGCTTGGTGTCCTGCTGCCCTTCCTCCGGCAAGACGATTGGCCATGCTCCTTGGATCTCAAAGACGCTTACGCCCACATCCCGGTCCACCCCAAGCACAGGAAATACCTGCGATTCAGGGTGCAAGGGGAGCACTTCCAATACAGAGTGCTCCCTTTCGGGCTCGCCCCGCGTGTCTTCACAAAATGCCTGTCAGCGGCTGCAGCCCACCTCCGGCTACAGGGCATAGCCATCTATCCTTACCTGAACGACTGGCTTGTCACAGGCGCATCAGCAGAGGGCGCTCGCCTCTCAGCATCACACACAGTCCTCTTTCTCGAGTGCCTCGGTTTCCTGATCAACTACTCCAAGTCCTACCTCGAGCCGGTGCAGACCCTTGAGTTCATCGGCGCTCTTCCAGACATGGGACGAGTGACTGCCTTCCTCCCTCGAGCGCATGCAGAGCGGCTCTGCGCTCTGGCCGCCGAAGTCCAAAGCCGGTCCAGAGTCTCGGCGCGGGCCATGTTACGCCTTCTGGGGCACATGGCTTTGACCATCCATGTCGTCCCCCAAGCTTGCGTGCACATACGAGCTGCCCAATGGTGCCTCAGTGCGCAGTGGACCCAAGCCTCGGGCCGCCTCCGGGATCCCGTGTCAGTCTCCCGCAGCCTCTCCACATCCCTGGATTGGTGGCTGAACCCCCAAAGCCGCCTTCAGGGTGTGCCCTTCCAGACTTGACAACACGAGCTCATCTTGACAATGGATGCCTCACTGTTGGGCTGAGGAGCCCACAGTGGCAACCTTCGTGCTCAGGGGCAGTGGTCACCTGAGGAATCTTGGCAGCAGATCAACCTGCTTGAGCTTCGAGCGGTCCAGCTGGCCCTGAAGGTCTTCGAGCACCACCTGCAAGGCAAGTCAGTGCTCGTGCAGACCGACAACAAGGTCATGATGTTTTTCATCAACAAGGAGGGGATTATGGGCTCCCGCCTCCTCTATGGAGAGGCAGTCCTCCTCTGCTCCTTCGCCGTACTCTGGGGCATGACCCTGAGAGGGTCTACCTCCCGGGCCAGGACAATGTCCTCATGGACAGACTCAGCGGGCTCCTTCGCCCACACGAGTGGCGCTTGAATCCAGAGGTGGTTCTCCACCTGTTCCGCCGCTCAGGGACTCCGTCCTTGGACCTGTTCACCAGCTTGGCGAACACGCAGCTTCCCCGGTTTTGCGGGCTGATACTGCACCCGAGCAGGGTAGCCCCGGACGTGTTCCTCCTGAACTAGTCCTCCGGACTTCTGTATGCGTTCCCTCCCACCCCTCTCATTGCGGGGATCCGCAAGATTCAGCGGGACCAAGCCTTGGTGATCCTCGTGGCTCCTTTTCTGGCCTCAACAGCCCTGGTCCCCGCTTCTGTTCCGGTTCTCATCAGAATCTCCAGGCCCCCTGGGCAGCACCATGTTAACGCAGGAGGAGGGATGGGTGCTCCACCCGAACCTGATCTCGCTATCACTGGCAGCTGAAAGGGTGTCTCTAGCCTCGCTGCATCTCCCAGAGGAGATCAAGGAGGTCCTCCTCGCATCAAGGAAGGACTTGACCAGACAAGTCTACACCTTGAAGTGGCGGCACTTCTCGGTCTGGTGCTCCGAGCTCCAGATCGACCCATTCTCTTGCTCTACCCGGTGGGTTCTCCAGTACCTCCTCCACCTCTCACAGTTGGGAATGAAATACAATTCAGTCCAAGTTCACCTGAGCACCATCTCAGCCAACCACTTCCCCGTTGAGGGTAAAACCCTCTCGAGCCAGCCTCTGGTCTCCTGCTTCATGCAGGGCCTCGTGCTTTCCAAGCCCACCGTCCGGCCTGCACCGGTGGAGTGGGATCTGAACATCATGCTCATGCAGCTGACGCAGCCACCCTTCGAGCCAATGGAGACGTGCTCACTTCGGCACCTCTCCTGGAAGGTAGTCTTCCTGGTGACGCTCACCTTGGCCCAGTGAATCAGCGAGCCGCAAGCCCTCATGGCTGCGGCTCCCTACACTAGGTTCTACGGAAACAGAGTGGTTCTCCGAACTCACCCCAAGTTCCTGCCGAAAGTAGTTTCAGCTTTCCATCTCAACCAGTAGATTGTCCTACCAACTTTCTTCCCGAGACCCCACGCCGACTGGGCATCGGCGGTCCTTCATATGCTCAACTGCAAGAGGGCTCTCGCCTTCTACTTGCAGCGCACCCAGGGTCGCCAGGGCGACATCGGTGGCTTTGCTGCGCTCAATGCCTCTGACGGACATCTGCCAGGTTGCAACCTGGTCCTCCGCGAATACCTTTGCTTCGCACTACTGCCTGGAGAGGGAGTCCCGCTGGGACAGCACCTTCGGCCAGGCTGTTCTCCGTAATCTGTTCAGGGTATTAGCAACTCCTGCCCTCTGACCCTTCTTCTGCGGCTACCAAAAGCTTGGGCTTCCTTCGGTCATTGGCTTCTGCTCACGGCCTCGCAGAGGCGTTTTTGGCTTACAGCTTTTGGTAGCCTGTAGCTGAGGAGTCTCATAAGTGAGGACTGACATCCCAATTGTTCCTGGAGAAAGTGTAGTTACTCACCTGTAACAGGTGTTCTCCAGGGACAGCAGGAATCAGTCCTCACTACCCTCCCACCTCCCCTTAAGAGTTGCCATTTTGTTTTTCTTCCCTTGCCATCTGCTGAGTAGGGCTCTAGCTAGGGGAGCTGACTGAGCAAAATGGCACCTTTGGGCGAGAAGAGGACCACGCATGTGTGGCAGCAATCCCAAAGGCTTTCTTTGAAAGATGGGGAATTGCTCCATGCGGGCTCCGTCGGTGCCGACGTCACCCATAAATGAGGACTGATTCCTTCTAATTCAGCAATTTGGGATACCTGTTTTCTATTATGAAGATGATCTTGTTCTTATTCACCACACTTTCCTTCTTCTGCCAGATCTCTTCCCCTCTCAACTCCTGTTTCCTCTCTGTTGCCAGTTGGCTTACCACTAATTGCTTACACCTGAATCTGTCTAAGACACTTGCTTTCTGGTTTCCCCACGGTAGTCCTTGTCCCCAAATAGCCCCATCCTTTTCCAGCTCCCCTATTTCTCTAGTGTCTTGCTTTCATTACCTTGGTGTTCTCCTTGACTCTGATCTCTCCTTTCATGATCATATTTTGCATGTCACTAAAACCTCCTTTTACCTCCGGCAAATCCGTGCTGTTTGACCCTTCCTCACTCCACAGGCTGTCACCACCCTCACTTTGTCCCTTGTCATCTCACGCCTTGCCGGTATTCCACAATCCCAGTTGTATAGGCTTCAATGTATCCAAAACACAGCAGCACACATTATTACCCACTCCACCTGTCAGGATAACATAACTCCCCTCCTCCTTCACCTTCATTGGCTTCCCATAGACCATTGTATCCGCTTTAAGCTCCTCACCCTTGTGCACCAGGTTAATTACACACACACCCCATAGTATCTGGCGGACGTTATTCAGTCTCACACACCTAGTCGCACTCTCCGGTCAGTCCATGTAAACCGTCTCCACCTCCCCTCTCCTTCCCGTGCCCATCTGCAATCAACCCGCACCTCTGCTTTTTTCTTGGTTGGACCCACACTCTGGAATTCACTGCCTACTTCACTCAGACTTGAACAAAACTACCATACCTTCAAAACACGCCTAAAGACCCACTTATTTTCCTTTGTGTTTGACCTAACTACTCCCCCTATGTGATTGCATGTCTTCTGTCCTTCAGTGTTGTCTACTTCTCCTGTCTTGTATGCATGATTTACTATCCACTGTCCTATCTGCATTGTAATTTCTTTTCATTTTCTTGGCCACTGACCATTCTTCTAACTTTTTGATAACTGTACACCACTCTGTTTTTATCTAATGAAGGACATTATATCAAATATAATAAACATAAACATAACTATGCTTACCTTGAACTTCTGAGAAAAGGAGTGGCTAAATCTATTCCCCCACCTTCATTTACCATTTTGTGCTATATACTGTGAGGCACCTGGTGAGAGCATCACATAACAAGCTGAAAATTGCACACCTAAGTGTGACTCAGTGGTGCAACTTTCACAGACTCAGACATGTCTGGGGGCCTTAGTGGGACAAGACTTAGCCCATACCATATTATGAAGCCATATTACTGCGTGGGGTATGAATGATATGGTGTATGTGTCTGAGGAGAGTGTAAGAGTGTATCTGTGTCAATGTTGTGCATTGATTGGTGCACCTCTTTGGGAGGTTAGAGCAGCTTTTCTGCTATCCTAACCTTTTCTCTGGATAGGATAGCAGACTCATTGCTCTCCAAATGGTTCCATTCAGGCACTGTTCTGTCACTGTAAGGATAGTGCCAAGGCAGTCTGGAAGAATTTTCAGCAGCACTATCGTTGGGACATCCATCCCCGCTATTCAGCTCCTTTGCTGACCCCCAACTAACTTTCTCGTATGTTGTATAGGGAGGTTGGGCGGGAAAGGGGTTTGTGGGGGGCGGAATTAAGTGGGCAGTGGGCAGTCCACAGCCCCGGACGTACAGGGCCGATTCCAATGTCAGCCCTGTACGTCTGGGGCCGGCAGACTGAACGGGAAACTTATTCCACCTCTGAGGTGGAATAAGTTCCCCTAGTCAGCGGGGGATGGCAAGCTTGGGCAGCGGAGGGGGTAGAGGAGATTCCCCGCAGCCCGACCCTGGCCTTGGGAGGCCAGATCGGGGGTCGAGCTGCAAGGAATGCAAAATCTGTTTGGCAGCCAGGGATTGTGGCTCCATGGCAACCGGATGCCATGGTGCCGCAGCTCCATTCAGGAGCCTTGACTAAGTTAGCCAGGGTCCTGGCCTGCACATGATTTTGATCCCACAGAGCTAGACGTGCCCCGCGGGATCAGAATCCCATCTACCTCTGTGCATCCGGTTCCGACCGGGCACATAGAGGGCCGGGACATCCAGAATAGAATCGGGTCCTATCTGTATAATACTGCTGAAAATCCACAAATGGTGCCGCCGAAGGAAATTATTCAGATAATGGGTATCATCATCAGGATAATTTCCTTTGAATATCAAACCAATTAATCTTCTTTTAATATATTTGTTTGCAAACCTCAGGTTTGCATTTTTCTTTTACCAATTACGAAAAAGAAGCTTTTTCTGAATTTATTGCTATGATACTGCAAAGCTGATTTGTGCCACTTATTTATGCTATGTAATCATGCATAAGAAATTCCAATTAGTTGAGAAGTGTAGTTATTCTAATCTTTGTTCTGTTTGCTTTGTGGCAGGGGGAGAAAGCGTTTTGTAAGTGAAGGAGATGGAGGCCGCCTTAAACCAGAGAGCTACTGAAAATGAAAATTCTTGCGACTTTTATAATATTTAATATATCCAAATTATATGAGTTGCCCTGCACAGTTGATACTTTACAAAAGCGCTTGTTTTGGATACACATTTTTGAAAATTGTTCTATAAAATTCACACTTAAAGAGGGAAAAGGTTTTCTTTCTGTGGGCAGGTATTTGAGGGGGAAAACCAATTGGCCACGTAACAGTGGTGTATGGAAATAAGCTACTCTTTAGTAAGTGCCATAGGTGGTGACCTAATCATTCCATGTTCTGCATTGAAATCTGACTGCCAGTCTTTTCTTTCAAGGACAGTGTGTTTGGAGGAAAATCACTGATTTATTCAAAGCTTTATATAAGGGGTAAAGTTAAGTTACTGTAACCCCATGTTGGCTGCTGCTGCTGCTGCTTTTGAAATACTGTGCTTTGGGAGAAAAAAAACCTATTTTTTTTGTTTTAAAGAGCTTAAAAAATGAGTTGATCATAAGATTTATTCATCTTTCCAGAAAATGTATCAGTTTGTCTTTTAAGTCTAAGTAGTTTAGTATATGGTGGCTGGAACATCTATTTTTCTACAAAATAACTGGAAAAATGAACAGAGTTCTAATAGAATGTATTAAAAATAAATTCTGTTTTATGATGTACAAGTGTCCAGTCTTTTTATAAATATATCAGTAAGGTCAGGCTAGACTTTTCAAGAATCTGGAAAATTTCCATGGAAAACAAGGGTCAACAAACAAGATATATGTGATACTGTTAAATTGTACTAATATATAAGTAGCAAGCTTTCAAGAGTTATGCTCTCTCCAACATCGTTTTCTTTACAAACGTGATGAAGAAAAGATAAAAGGCATGAGTTAAATCCAATTCTCTAGGAACAAGCAGGAAGTCAGTCCTCACATATGGATGACGTCGGCACCAATGGAGCCCGCACGGTAATCGCTCTCCAGCTTTCAAAGAAAGCCTTTGGGAGTTACACCAAGCATGCATGATCACCTTCCCACCCAAGGGTGCCATCTTACCTCAATCATCTTTTTTTCCGTGGAGCTCATCGGACGTCTTGTCTGCACCTCAGAAAAAATGAGTCTATTTTGTCTGTTTTTCCTTTATTTTTCATCGGTCGTGTGCCGTCACCTTCTCAGTTCCCAGAATCGCTGCCGCCTCGGTGTCGCTTATTTCTCAGGTTCCTTCTTTCTTTTTTCTTGTTCTCGGGTGCGTGGGATTTTCTCATGCCCTCTTTAACAAGGACCTAGGAGTTAGATCTCACAGATACCATTTTCCCCGCTATGTCCTCTGTTAGTGGGCACACCATGTCCTGCATGGATCCACACAGCTGCTGCCTTCAGTGCCTTGGAGCCGACCATGATGCCTCTGCCTGTTCGCTCTGTCTTCAGATGATGAGCAAGGGCCGTGAAAGGCAGCAGGAGATGCTGTTTGGCCACAAGTCCTTTTCCTCCGTTCCGGCTTCGAGTGTGGAATCAATGCTCTTGGAGGCCGCGGAATGGAGATTGTCCTCAGAACGCCATTCCCAGAAAGATCAGACTTCGCCCTTGGCAGCATAGAAGGCTGATGCTGGAACCGGGGTTAAGACCCTCTGCCACCGGCATCAGAGCTCTTGGTGTGATGCCGAAGGTGATGGCCAGGAGCAGGCATCGGGACCGATTTCCTCAGTACCACACCGGTGGCTGTGGAGCCTCTTGGCCTGGAGGTCAGGATGGCAGCTTTGGAACGCTGCCTTGCTGCCATCCTGGCCCAGCAGTGGGGACCAGGGACCGTAAGGGCATTACCTGAGGAGATCCAGCTGGTACCCTAGTGGCATCACCTTCAGACCAATTCCTGGCATCTGTCTCTGTCCCACTCGAGGCCTCGGGTCTCGCCCACAAGGGCCTCCAGTTCGGAGCGTCATGACCCTGTGACCCCCATCGATGCCCCTGACTGAGCGTGTGCATGAGGCCCAGCAATTTCTTAAGGTCTCCACCGATTCTGACTTGGAATGAGAGACTGATAAGTCCCTGGACACCCAGCAATACTGGGACATTCCCTCGGACCTATCTCCACCTCAGGGGCGCCAGAATTCTCCGCCCAAGGACCTTTCCTTCTTGGACTTATATGGCGAAAGCTCTAGCCTTCACCACTGAGTCCGAGGAGGAGCCTCAGGTGGAGGATCTTGAGATCCTGCAGTACAAGGCCCCACCCAAGGAGGCTCTCATGGTGCCCATTCCCCCTGTCTTGAAACGCTTGTGGTTCAGGATGTGGGAATCGCCTGTTATGGTGCCCATTGTGAGCAAGCAGCTTGATTCCATGTATCAAGTCCGTAAGTGTCCTGGGTTCCGAAAAACACAGCTGCCACACAATTCCATGGTGGTGGAGTTGGCCATGCGTAGGATCAAGAGCCAAAAGACGCACTCCTCGGTGCTTCCTGGCAGGGAGGTCCACACCATGGATGGTTTTGGTAAGAAGTGTTACCAGGGCTCGATGCTCGTGGCCTGCATCCAGGCTTACCCAGTTGTACATGGGCATGCACCTGAGGGACCCGGCCAAGGAATTGTCGGGTTCTTGGTTTCTCTGAGGAACCTCTTCAGCAGTTCCGGACCCTGGTGTCCACGGTCAAGGAGTGCTCCAATTATGTTACTTGAGAGGCCTATGATGACTTCTAGTCCATGGCTAAAGTAGGGCATAGCTACAGTCCTTGGACCTGGAGCAGTGGGTTCCAGACAAGTTGGTGGATGTCCCATGCCGGGGGGAGAACCTCTTCGGCAAAGCCATGACAGACAAGACTGCAGAGCTGGAGTCCGCGTACATGCCCAGAACCAGGCTCTCCCTGAGAACTGCAGACCCTTCCCAGCAAAAGGCTTCGGGGGAAAGCCCTTTTACCCGAAGAAGAGGAAGGCTTACCAGTATCCGGCCTACCTGGCTCCCCAACAGGGTCAGCAGGCCAAGGGCCAGAGGCATGGTCCTTGAAAGCCTAAAGCCCCAGCCCACACCGCAGCCACAACCTGGAGGAGGCTTTTGACTCCTTGAGCATGGCCCCTTTCCCTCTGCCACATCAGAGGCCGCACCACACAGGTGCATCTGACATTCTTCGCCGATCGGTGGAACACAATAACCACTGAAGCCTGGGTCCTCCAGGTGGTGAGGGACAGTTACCTCCTCCATTTCAAACATATGCCCCTTCCGTTCTTCCCTGGAAAACTTACCATGACTCCTCTTCACTGAGACCTTCTACATCAGGAGCTCAAAGGCCTTCTCGCAGCCAAAGCAGTCGAACTTGTCCCGCCACCTCGGGCGGTTGAAGGGTTCTACTCCTGCTACTTCCTGGTCCCCAAAAAGACAAGACAGTTTTCGGCCCGTCCTGGATCTACAGGATTTCAACTGGTTCCTGGTGAAGGAGAAGTTCAAAATGCTCTCCCTTGGAACATTGCCCTACCTCCAGGAGGGAGATTGGCTATGCTCCTTGTATCTAAAAGATGCCTATACCCACATCCTGATCCATCCTTGTCACCAGCAGTACCTCCGCTTCATCATTTGAGGCTGACATTACCAGTACAGGCTCCTTCCCTTGGACTGGCTTCCACCCCATAAGTGTTCACAAAGTGCTTGGTGGTAGGCGCCACCTACCTCCGCCTGCAGGGGGTGTTTGTCTTCCCCTACTTGGACGACTGGCTCATCAAGGGCGGCTCCACCGACAGGATCCATCAGGTGGCATGTCATACCATTCTCATTCGCAAGTACTTGGGCTTCATCAATTACCCCAAGTCTCATCTGCAACTGACGCAGCATCTGGAATTCTTAGGGGCTCTCCTGGACACTGTCCAGGTGACATCCTTCCTTCCTCTGGACAGGGCTCAGCACCTAGCGGCCCTTGCCACGGAGGTGCAGGGTCATTTGACGACCTCAGCCCACCTCCTGTTGTGCCTCCTATGGCACATGGCCTCGACAGTGCACAATATGCCCGATGCTCATCTCTGAAGCGTCAGGCCTAGTGGATGCTCTGCACTCAGTGGACTCAGGCAACCGGCCTCCTAGAGGACTGGATCTGTGTGACCACTCCTCTCTGAATCCCTCAGCTGGTGGCAGAGACTGCTGCACCTCATGGTAGGTTTGCCCTTTCAGGCCCTGGTGTCTCAGAGGATCCTCACCACAGACACCTCCCAACTGGGCTGGGGGGCCCACTATGGGAACCTGCGGACCTAGGGCATCTAGTCGACAGGGGAGAGTCTCCACCAAATCAAATTCCTCGAGCTTCGAGCCATTGCAAATGCCCTGTGAGTGTTCCAACACTACTTGGAGAACCAGGTTGTTCTGGTCCAGACAGTCAAGTACCTCCTCTGCTGGGAAGCTGTTTGTCTCTGCACCTTTGCAAGCGAGAGTGGGATGCTCCTCCAAGCAGTGTGTTTTCCTGGTCAAGACAGTCTACTGGTGGACCACCTCAGCCAGGTCCTTCAACCACACGAATGGCGACTGGACCCACAGGTAGCCAGTCGCATCTTTTCGATGCGGGGCTCTCCTTCACTGGATCTCTTTGCCAGCCCCAGCAACACCCAGTTGCCTCGCTTCTGCTCCAGGATGCTGGCTGATGCATTCCTCATCTTGTGGACGGAGGGCTTTCTCTATGCATACTCTCCAATCCATTTGATCTCCAAGACCCTTGTTAAGGTTCAGCTTGACTGGGTCACCATAACACTCATTGCTCCCCGTAGCCATGGTTCCACCTGCTTCTCAGCCTCTCCTAAGTGCGCCCGGTTCCCCTGGGCTGTGCTCCAGACTTGATCTTGCAGGAGGATGGAGCTCTCCTACATCGCAACCTCAGAGCCCTCACCCCGACGGCGTGGCTACTGAGAGGGTAGCCCTGGCACAGTTCCACTTGCCCAGGGTCAAAGAGGATGTCTTGCTAGCATCCCTCAAGGATTCCATCAGGCTGGCTTACACCTTCAAGTGGTGTCTGTTCTCTGTCTGGTGTTCTGAGAAGGGATTCAATCCTTTCTCCTGCTCCGTGCTGGCAGTGTTGCAATATTTGTTGCACCTTTCCAATGCTGGCCTAAAGTCTAACTCTCTCAGGGTACACCTAAGTGTGCTGGCGGCGCACCATCATCTCACTGATAGGCAACCCCTGTCTGCCCATTGTCTCATAACCCGCTTCATGAGAGGTCTCTTGCTCGCTCGGCCTCCCATTCGTCCGCCGGCAGCAGCGTGGGATCTGAATGTTCTTGGGAAGTTCATGGCTCCGCCCTTCGAGCCACTTGCTTCTTGCCATCTCATGTACCTGTCCTGGAAATTGATCTTCCTTATGACACTCACATCGGCACACTGCTTCAGCGAGCTGCAGGTGTTGGTGGCTCATATCCCTATTCCAGATTTCATAAGAACAGGGTGGTTCTCCGTACTCGCCCCAAGTTTCTCCCTATGGTGGTCACCACCTTACATCTTAACCAAGAAGTGGTTCTCCCCACCTTCTTTCTTTGGCCTCACATGAGCAGGGCAGGAGCTGCTCTCCACACCTTGGATTGCAAGAGGGCACTGATCTTCTACCTAGAGCGGACTAAAGGCCCATCGCTGCTCTTCATCTCCTATGATCCAAATCGGCTTGGAGTTGCGGTCTGTAAGCACACCCTGTCTACCTGGGTGGCAGACTGCAATCTCCTTTGCCTATGAACAGGCTAGTCTCTCGAGTGCCACATTATAGCCCATAATGTACAGTCTATGACAACCTTTGTGGCGAAACTGTGATCCGTCTCTATGCTGGAGATTTGTAGGGTCACCACCTGGTCTGCACCTTCACAGCTCACTAATTGCCTGGAGGAGGACTCCCAGCGTGATAGCACCTTTGATCCCTGATGTCTTGCGGCCACTCAGTACTCTCTGCTATCATTCATGGTTCAATTTTATAGTCACCCGTGGCTTTTTACAGGTTTTTTCGGTAGCCTGTAACTGGGGAGTCCCATATGTTGGAAACAGGATACTGGGCTTGATGGACCTTGGTCTGACCCAGTATGACATATCTTATGTTGTTATGTTCTTATATGTGAGGACTGACTGTCTGCTTGTTCCCAGAGAAAGTGTAGTTACATGTAACAGGTGTTCTCTGGGGACAACAGGAATCAGTCCTCACAACCCTCTCTCCTCCCACCTCCCTATGGAGTTGTTTCCTTTTTTTAATGCTTGATTAATGTGATGGGGCCCGTGGGTAGAGCCCTTTAACCCTATATAGGCGGTTGCCTAGGGTCTGTTAAACAAGTAATCTGCTCTTGCTAAGTAAATGATAGTCTCTCAGAGCAAAAAGTGAATAAGAAAATAAGATGGGTTTTATTCCCCGTCCCGCTCGGACTATCAACAAGATCAAAAAAACTTCAGATACAAGCAATGAACAAAAATAGTATCAGCAAACTTATATTCCTTTGTTTAAATTCACAAAGTTCTTTTTGTCATCCAATTAAACAGCAGGGCTGCACTTGTAACAAATGCTACAGTCCATGGGAGAGGGGTCTGGAAGGCTGCTGCTATCTTCCCACAACATACCCTCTCCAGCACTCCCCGAACTCCCTGTATCACACTCTTCCTGTGTGGAGTACTCAGGCACGTCTCCTTGTGATAACTCACTATAGCTTTTGGTGAAGGTTCCTCTCTCTTCAGGTTTATACCTGTCTGGCATGCAGTAGATTCTCTCTGGGTTTTCCTCCCAGAACAAAAGGTCTGAATCTCCTTGCTTCCTGTATCTATGCTCAGGACCGCGCCCTTGGCACGTATATGTTTTAAACCTTTCTCTGTAAGCACATGGATGCCTCCTTTTATCCGTAGGGATTGTCTTGGCACTTGGCTCCCTGTATCTCTTCTCTCTAGCCTCCCAGGCTGGTTGTGCAGTAGTGAAGTTAGTATTAGCTTTGCAGCTATTTCTTAATGTGCACGTGTATTTGGAGTTCCCATCCCCCAACACTCTCTTTCTAAACTGACCTGTGCTTAGTGCTGGCACATACCGGTCTCCTGTGTGGTAGGACACTCCTGGCTTCTCTTGAAGACTAACTCGGGTGGCATGCCTTCTCCCAGTGCAGCTTGCCTCAAACCTCTTCTCCTGAGTGCTGGAGCTACCTTCACTTCCTGGTTCTCCGACAGAAAACTTTCCTCCCAGCACTCCTCTGGGGTTTCTGCTCAGCTGACTGTAGCCACACCTCTTGCTGCTCTCTCTCTGGCTTCTGCCTTCCTCCTGGGTTGTGTCCTGCCTCCCCCCCCCCCCCCCACTGACTGGAACCCTGTCTTATGTAATCCCCAGCCCTGCACGTGACGTGGGGATTTGCAATCAGGTGTTCCTGATGAGCTTTCTGTTTGGCACGTAGTAACAGTTTTCCCTGTTCAACTGTTTCACTATGCCTGGTGCCTCTTTTCAACGCTGAATCTAAGGTAAGCTCTTCTTTTACCTGCACTTCCATGGGCTGTGTCTCCTGCTGCACCACATATCCCCCCTCTTAAGATATTCCGGGATGGTGAACTGTTGTGCGCACAGCCCGGAATCTGCTCTGGCTTCATGAGCTTCCCCTGATACCTGCTGTATAGCGCGTCACCCTCCTCCCAGGGTTCCTGTGAACATGCGCCTGCTGCACTGTGCTCGGGTATTATGCTGAAGTGGCTAATTGTTGCCATCCTCTCGTGCCATGGTTTCAGCACATTTATATGGTACGTCTGAAGGCGTCCCCTGTCATTCTTGACAACATATGATACAGGACCCTTGCGGTCCACTACCGTATAGGGACCCTTCCACCGGCTTCAAATTTTGGCCCTGGATCAGTGACCATTACCACGACCTTGTCGCCCATGGCCAACTGTCGAGGTTTTTTACCCCTATCATAATATCTCTTTTGTATTTTCCTACTGTCTTGTAAATTCCTATCTGCGGCTTGAGATGCCCTCTGGAGGCGACTCCGTAGCCCGCAAAGGAACTGGGGAACTCCTATTTCCTCCTCTCCCGGTTCCACCCACTGGTCTCTCAAGATGTCCAGGACCCCTCGTGGTGCCCGTCCGAACATAAGTTCATAGGGGGATGTTCCTAGGGAGGTTTGCGTCCGTTCCCTGCTAGCGTATAGGACAAATGGGAGCATAATGTCCCAGTCTGCCATTTGCCCCTCTAGCCCCCTCCTCAGCAACTGCTTAAGGGTTTGGTTAAAGCGTTCCACCAGACCGTTGGTCTGTGGATGATACGCCACTGTTTTTATATGGTTGATGCCAAAAGCATCCCATACTTGTGCTAGATATCTCGAGACAAAATTACTTCCTCTGTCTGTGAGCATTTCCCTCGGGAAACCCACCTCACAGAACAATTTTATTAACTCTGTGGCTATAAACCTGGCGGATATGTTTCGAAGAGGGATTGCCCATGGAAATCTGGTGGCCACATCCATGATAACGAGGATGTACTGAAATCCCCTAGGTGTTCTCACCAGGGGCCCTACAATATCCATCGCCATTCTCCTAACCGGTTCTGTTATGGTAGGCGTTTGGATCAGGGGGACTCCTACAGGCTTAGCAGCGCTTACCCGCTGACAAGCCGGACAGGCCTCACAGAATTTTTTTGTCTCCCTAAATACTCCCGGCCAGTAAAAACGCTCGAGAATTTGGTCGAGTGTGGCCTGCACCCCTTTATGCCCTCCAATGGGGTGGTTATGAGCTAGCCTCATGACAACTGCCTTAAAGGTGGTGGGAACTACCAACTGTTTCCTAATGGCATCATTCTGGGGATTGCTGCTCTCCCTATATAAAATATCTTCCTCTAATAGGAACCTGGGGAGCACATCCCTATCAGCCTTTGCGAACTCGAAGGCGTATTTTAATACGGGGTCTGCCCTCTGCTCTTTGGCAAAAGACGGAAACCTTTTTACTAAGTCTGCCGGTACCCAGGGTAACCCTTGCCCATCGGCTACTCCGGCTCTCAACTGGGCCCGGTGATGCCTCTCCCGGCGCTTTTCGCCCTTGCTTTTCTTTTTATCCGTGCTGGGGGTACCAATTAAATCTTCATGTCGGGGAAGCTCGTGCAGGCCCTCATCTGCAACCACCTCCTCCCCCTTTTCTGGCTCTACCTCTCCTTCTTCTTCTACGGGGGCAGGATCTTCCTCTAAAGTTTCACTAGGGGTCCTCAATCCTTTCGCCTGAGACCTGGTGGAAACTAGTCCTCCCTTTATGCAAGTACTATCTTCTATACCTCTATAGAAAGGTGGCCAATCTCTTCCCAACACTATATCATAGGGCAGTTTGGGAATGATGGCTACTAGGACTTCTTTTCGTGTGCCTAAGCCCTTAACTTTTACCCTAAATAAAGGATACCAGGTTGTCGCTCCATGCACACATTGTATTTTTGCAGTTCCCTCTTGCTGACTCAGGGGAAAACCATTTTGGGCCTGTATGATTTTCCAAAAATGGCGGGAGACCATACTTTGGTCGGCCCCCGAGTCAAGCAAGGCCTTAGCAGGTACTCCCTGCACCTCCACATCCACACGGAAACCTGCTGCTACGTGTTGATCCTTGTTAGTAACAAGTGCTGTACGATACACACACTCTCTCTTTAGGTGTCCAATTTTTCCACACTTAAAGCATTTTAACATATCATTACTTTCCATTTTTCTATATACGGATTCCCCTGAACCCGACATATTCCTCGGAGGAACTTTGGTACTTTTTACAGAATTGGTTAACCCTAACCTGCTGCCAGCGCTGGCTTCTTTAGTTACTTCAGCCTCAAAGAACCTTTCGGTTAACTGTGCTGCTTCAGCAGAGGTTCTACAATTCTGTAGGGTCAGGAAAGTTCGCACTTCCTCCGGCACTGCCTCAAAGAATTGTTCTAGTACAATTTGGTCTATTATATCAGCTACCGGTTTACCCTCGGGTTCAAGCCATTTTAAGACTAGCCCATGCACTCTATGATATAGTGCCTTTGGGGTTTCATTAGGTTGAATCCGGGTAGACCGGAGCATGCGTCTATACATAGCAGGGGTTAAGCCCAGCCTATCACGCACGGCTCTCTTAACTTCCTGATAATCAGCTGCCAAAACGGCAGGCATGGCCCTGTAAGCTGCCTGAGCCTCTCCGGTTAGCGCTGAGGCTAGCCTAACGGCCCATTGCTCTTCTGGCCACTTAGCATTGAGAGCTATCCTCTCAAAAGTCTGCACAAAATCATCAAAATTATCGTCTCTATGCATTTGTCCCAGTGTCCATATCCCACAACTCTGTGGGCCTACCCCACAGATAGGTACTGCTGCTGGCGACTCCTCTTTCCTTGGCTCCTTCAGAAGAGTATGCAATAAGTCTGTCAGGGGCTTCTGTTGGTCCGTCAGGGCAGCGATGGCCTGCTCCTGGTTCTTCCGTGCTAGTTCTCCCTGCTTCTCGAATTGCATGCTCATCCATCTTAGGACCTCTTGTGCATCCATCGTAGTCATCCCTTTTATTCCTGGAAGATAAACCAGAGACACGAACACCAAGTGTGGCACTACAACAACAGTGAAAGAAACAATTCCTTTTCTCCCAAGCCTTTTCCTTCTCACCAGAGATCCTCCCAACCTGTGCCCAAATACCCTTTACCTGAGCCAGGTGGAGGTTCTTATTTTGAGAAGGCGCTTGCCGTTGCACTCTCGGAACCTGGATCCTCTCCGGGCGTGCCAACTTCCGCTCTTCCCGCGTTGTCGCTCTGCTCGCTCCGTAGCTCTTTGTCTTATTGACCGGATCCGAAAAACTACGCCAACTTGTGATGGGGCCCGTGGGTAGAGCCCTTTAACCCTATATAGGCGGTTGCCTAGGGTCTGTTAAACAAGTAATCTGCTCTTGCTAAGTAAATGATAGAGTCTCTCAGAGCAAAAAGTGAATAAGAAAATAAGATGGGTTTTATTCCCCGTCCCGCTCGGACTATCAACAAGATCAAAAAACTTCAGATACAAGCAATGAACAAAAATAGTATCAGCAAACTTATATTCCTTTGTTTAAATTCACAAAGTTCTTTTTGTCATCCAATTAAACAGCAGGGCTGCACTTGTAACAAATGCTACAGTCCATGGGAGAGGGGTCTGGAAGGCTGCTGCTATCTTCCCACAACATACCCTCTCCAGCACTCCCCGAACTCCCTGTATCACACTCTTCCTGTGTGGAGTACTCAGGCACGTCTCCTTGTGATAACTCACTATAGCTTTCGGTGAAGGTTCCTCTCTCTTCAGGTTTATACCTGTCTGGCATGCAGTAGATTCTCTCTGGGTTTTCCTCCCAGAACAAAAGGTCTGAATCTCCTTGCTTCCTGTATCTATGCTCAGGACCACGCCCTTGGCACGTATATGTTTTAAACTTTTCTCTGTAAGCACATGGATGCCTCCTTTTATCCGTAGGGATTGTCTTGGCACTTGGCTCCCTGTATCTCTTCTCTCTAGCCTCCCAGGGTGGTTGTGCAGTAGTGAAGTTAGTATTAGCTTTGCAGCTATTTCTTAATGTGCACGTGTATTTGGAGTTCCCATCCCCCAACACTCTCTTTCTAAACTGACCTGTGCTTAGTGCTGGCACATACCGGTCTCCTGTGTGGTAGGACACTCCTGGCTTCTCTTGAAGACTAACTCGGGTGGCATGCCTTCTCCCAGTGCAGCTTGCCTCAAACCTCTTCTCCTGAGTGCTGGAGCTACCTTCACTTCCTGGTTCTCCGACAGAAATCTTTCCTCCCAGCACTCCTCTGGGGTTTCTGCTCAGCTGACTGTAGCCACACCTCTTGCTGCTCTCTCTCTGGCTTCTGCCTTCCTCCTGGGTTGTGTCCTGCCTCCCCCCCCACTGACTGGAACCCTGTCTTATGTAATCCCCAGCCCTGCACGTGACGTGGGGATTTGCAATCAGGTGTTCCTGATGAGCTTTCTGTTTGGCACGTAGTAACAGTTTTCCCTGCTCAACTGTTTCACTATGCCTGGTGCCTCTTTTCAACGCTGAATCTAAGGTAAGCTCTTCTTTTACCTGCACTTCCATGGGCTGTGTCTCCTCTGCTGCACCACATTAAGCTATGTCGTCATACCGAGGTAATATGGCACCCTTGGGCAGGAAGGTGACCACATGTGTGGTGTAACTCCCAAAGGTTTTCTTTGAAAGCTGGGGAATGATTACCATGCGGGTTTCATCGGTGCCAACACCACCCATATGTGAGGACTGATTCCTGAAGTCCCCAGAGAACACCCATACAGGTGAATAACTATGCTTTCCCCCATGTCACCAAATCTTAAAGCTTGTAACAGATACCTCATTGGATTAAATGCATCTTCCATATCATCCTCCTAGGTCAGTCCAGTCCAGATAAGTGGTTCCCCTACCAGCAGAGGTGGAGACGGAAGAAAAAAATCTAGAGGTTTCTTATGACCTCATCCTGCAATCATTTCTGAGGCAGCTAGGGGCATATTTTCCCAGTAGAGTAGAGGCATCTGAAGCAGTTCTGTGAAAACTTAAGAGGAATTGGATTTAGCTTGTGAGTAACTGCTCTTAGGGGTGACTTTCTCACGTAGTTCAAGGTGGGAAAACTCCCGTTGAGTCACCCTTAAAACCGGTGCCCGCTTGGGATATTGGCAAAAGAGAAGGGATGTCTGTTCAGGTCCCCATCCTCATCTTGCTAAGGGTTGGTTGAATGGTCAAAATTGTTGGATCAGAACCCTGGAGGAGTGGGTGGCTGCACAGCCTGTGACCTCTTACGCCCCCCCTCCTCCCCGGCTCTCCCGCAGAAATGTGGATGAAGATCTTCAGAGGTATGTGTCTGCAGGCCTTGGAAGCAGGGGAGTAGCAGAGGCAAGCACTGTCTGTCTGGGGCTCCCTGGGGATGAGCTTTCTGAAACAAATCTTTGTTTCTCTGCTTAAAGTTGTCGGGGGCGGGGGGCCCAAACTTCATCCGCTCAGCGGTTCGACTATCAGGTTTGGTAACAGTTTAGCAGAACTGTTGATTAAAAGTTGTTTTTTTTTCTCCTGGTTCTTGTCTCGTGCTTCTGCTACGCACATTGCTATATGTGGTATTTACACGTTCTCAACATCTCACGTGAGCACACACCTTAGTTGAGTGTGGCGAGAACTTGCTAAGCTGTGGAAGCTGCTCTTCAGGGAATAGGTTACAGTTGACAGACATTGACAGTCTTTCTTCTTCTCCAGTTCTGTAGGCGGCTGTTGCAGCATTTGCTCTGACCATGGAGCATTCAAGTACATCCCTTCTTGCAGGGGGTTTGTAGACCTAGGGTTTTCCCTCCCAGAGGTTCTCAAGAGCATGGTACGCACAAAATAGGACTTAGAAACATGACAGCAGAAAAAGACTATATGGCCTATCCAGTCTGCCCTTCCATACCAACTACTATAGTCCCTTTTTTCCCTTTAAGAGATTGTCTGTGTTGGTCCCATGCTTTCTTGAATTCAGATACAGTCCTGGTCTCTACTACCTCTGCTGGGAGACTGTTCCATGTATCTACCACTCTTTCAGTAAAGAAATATTTCTGCATATTATTTGAGTCTAATCCCTTTCACTTTCATCCTATGCCCCCTCGTTGCTGAGCTTTCTTTCAATTGAAAGAGGTGCTCCTCCTGTGCATTTATGCTATGGAGGTATTTAGACACCTTTATCATATATTCTCTCTCCTGCCTTTCTTCCAAAATATACATATTGAGATAAAGATCTCAATATGACAAAGCCCACTAACCATTTTGGTAGCCACCCTCTGCACCGACTCCATCATGTTTGTCCTTTTCCAGAATTGCACATAATACTCCAAATGAGGTTTCACTAAAGCTGTAAACAGAAGCACTATCACCTCCTTCCTGATGGATATTCCTCTCTCTATGCACCCATGCATCTTTCTGACTTATGCCGTCACCTTTTATTTATTTATTTATTTTCTCTTATATACCGTGCTATTCTGCATCAGTGCGGTTTACATTGAACAAACTGAAATTACATTGAACAGGGCATTATAATTTGGAGATAACTATTTTACAGGGAACATGGGCTATGGAGGGTTAAGTGGCTTGCCCAAGACCACAAGGAGCACCTGTGGGACTAGAAACCCCAGTCCTTCCTGCCCAAGGTTGCTGTCCTCTAGTGGGATTTGAACCACTGACCTTCTGGCCTGAAGTACCTTGCCCCAACCACTAGGCCACTCCTCCACTCCACTTTTCTACCTGTTTAGCCACTTGAAGATTATCAGAAACAATCTTGACTAACGCTAGCCCATTGTAAGGGGGCCAGATCTTGATTAGGCTCTACGCTCTCCCTCAGGAGGACCTTGCTGCCTGGATACATTTGCCCTAGGTGGACACGTATTTTCAATCTTGTGGAGGGTGGTGCAGTTCTCAAAGACCACATGGAATACAAGGTATGAGCTTTCTTGAAGAGCCCATTTTTGGCTGCTCCCTTAATCTCCAGATGGTGATTTGTGAAAGGTTCACTGCATGTGCCCATCTCCAGTAGATCCAGTTGTACCTCAGGATGGCACTTCTGTTCTGAAGTCAGCAGCGGTCTGCTTGTCGGATGCAATATATGATCTGGTCCACCTGGCAGCTAAAGATACTACATTTTCTTCATGGGAATGGTTCTCCTGGGCGGAACGGAATCTCCTAGTCCTCTTGGCACAGCATATTGCAAGAGTGAACAATGTGGAAGCGATCTCAGTCGACCTCTCTCAATCCTGGAGAGCGGGAATTGAGCCAAATGGCATTCCAGAGGATCCTGGACAGGTAGAGTCACTCAGAGATGGATCTGATGGTGACGCAGGACAATGCCAAGATGCAAAGCTTCTCCAGCTACCACAAAGAGGCAGGCTCCAAGAGCATGGGTGCCCTAGTTCAACCTTGGCCAAGGCAGGTTCTGTGGTATGTTTCCTTTGTGGCCTCTTTTAGGGCGAATTCTTCATCATGTAGAATGCCATCCAGGATACAGTAGATCTCCAGGAACAAGCAGGAAGTCAGTCTTCACATATGGATGACATCAGCACCGACAGAGCCTGGTGCAGGAACACTCCCCAGCATCCAACAGGAATTCTTTTGTGAGCATTCCTCCACGCATGCGTGGCTGCCTTCCCTCCTGGTCTCCTCAGTCATCTTTTTTCCGTGGAGCCATCGGAGCCTTGTCTCGGTCAGCAACATCTGGAGTCTTCAATAATTTTTTTGCTAGTACCGTCAAAGTACGTAGATTATCTTCCTGTCCAACTCAACTCCGCATCGATTCCAGTTCCCCCTTTTTTTATTTTACATAATTTTTACTTTTATTTTCAGTTTTCTCACAAGCTTTGAGGTCTATGGCCTCATCAGGTATCATTGCCCAGTTCGATTTTGCCTCCATGTTATTCCTATTCGTCTCTCCGGGCCAGTCCAGGACATTAGGATAGTCAACCTCCTCCAGCAGCTGAGGACTTAATACTGAAAATCTTGCTGACAGCCTATCCAGCTCCCCCTGGTGTCAGAAAGTCAGTCTTTAAGTCCTCAGCAACTGAACAGGATGTGTGGCTGACAGGCTCCCCAGTGAGGCGAATAGACACAGGAATTCTAGTTTTACTACCAAGTTTAAAACAAAAGAAAAGGAGAAACAGTAGGAGAAAGAGGAGTGCTAACTTGTTTGCCCTAGCAGAGCTCCGGAGTCTCAATGCGTGGATGAGACAATGGTGCAGAGATGAGGGTTTTGGATTTGTTAGGAACTGGGGAACATTCTGGGGAAAGGAGAGGCTCTTCCGAAGGGATGGGCTTCACTTTAACCGGGATGGAACCAGGCTGCTGGCATTAACCTTTAAAAAGGAGAGAGATCAGCTTTTAAACTAGATAATAGGGGAAAGCCGACAGTCGCCCAAGAGCGGATGGTTCGGAAGAATGTATCCTTGAAGGATACTACCAAAAGCAGAGAGGTTCCAAAAAAGAGTAAAGTAGCCCAAATGCCCTCGAGTATGGAGCAGACAGAGCTTAAAGATCCCAAATTACCCATGTCTACCAACAGCCAAACTAATATGAATAAAATACAATCTCTGAAATGCTTGGTATGCAAATGCTAGAAGTCTAAAAAATAAGATGGGAGAGTTAGAATATATAGGCTTTCCTAACCAGGGCTCTACAGATCAACAAACAGTAAGGATTTGAGGGTTTGTTTGTTTGTTTTTATTATATTACATTGCTAGCTCTCTGACTGGGAGCTCTTAAAAGGGTTTTTTGTATATTTTTTAAAGCAAGGTTACTTTCTTTTTGGTGCTTTAAGGGAACTTTCCTTGAGCACAATAGGTTGCTGAACTCTAGTAACCTCCTCAGGTTTAGAAACTGCTAACACCTAATCAGGTGTTAGTTCCCTCCCTACCCACCCCGACTCCCACCCACCCCTAGTGAGCAGTCTTGCTTTATAGGGCACCTCCCCCTTTAACAAATCACAGAGAATTGGATCAGCACATTTTGAATATAATTAGAGATTTAACTGCTTTTTCTCTGAAAGGACAGCTGCGAAACCGGCTGATACTTGGTAGATCTCTCTCTTTTGCTTTAACAGATACCTAAGCTCCACGAAGAGAACAATGGCTGGGGAAAATCGTATTGCTAAAGCTGTTGCCCCCGTTACAGCTTCTGCCTCGGTCCAGACAGAAGTCCTAATGCCAGTTGAAGGACCGGTTCCATGTGCAGGGTGCCTGCATGCTGAAGCTCTGAGGAAACAAGTGGAGGAACTCAGAGAGGAGGTGGCAGGCTGAGGAGCATTCAAGACAGTGAGAAGTACATTGATGAGATGCTTCTTGCAGCAACCAAGCTCTCCAGCACAGGAGAAGATGAGTGCCAACAGAATGTCGATGGTTGGACACGAGTCACCAGGGCCTGCAAAATCACCAATCCAACTTCTCCAGCCCTTGAATTGAAGAACCATTATGCAGCCCTGGAAGTGGAGGAGGTGAAAGCATCCCTGGAAAGGGAAGAACCAGAGTTCAAGTACCCCAAAGTTGCAGAATCAGTGACCAGAAGGAAACGAAGGGTAGTGGTGGTTGGAGACTCTTCTGAGGGGTACTGAGGCGTCCATCTGCCGACCAGACTTGATGTCCAGAGAGGTATGCTGTCTGCCTGGTGCCAAAATCCAAGATGTTACGGAGAATTTGCCGAGACTCATCAAGCCCACTGACTATTACCCAGTGTTGCTCATCCATGTTGGAACAAATGATACTGCCAGGTATACCTCGGAACGTATCAAAAGTGACTTCATGGCTCTGGGACAGAGGGTGAAGCAGTTAGGTGCACAGGTGGTGTTCTCTTCAATCCTCCCTGTTGAGGGTAAAGGCCAAGGCAGAGAGGCTCGCATCCTGGAGATGAATGCATGGCTGCGTGGATGGTGTCATCGAGAGCGTTTTGGTTTCCTAGACCATGGGATGCTGTTCCAAGGGTTGCAGAGCAGAGATGGCATCCATCTGTCCAAGAAAGGTCAACGCATCTTCGGTAGTAGACTGGCTAATCTACTGAAGAGGGCTTTAAACTAAATTCGTTGGGGATGGGTGAAGAAAGCCCCCAGGTATGTGAAAGCCCCCAGGTAGGTGATACATTAAATAACTCTATGGAAATGGGTAACAGGGGTAACATATGGAAAGCAGTGTGTATAAATGCCAGTAGCATGGGAAATAAGATCCCTGATGTTGAAGCTTTGGTGGGAGTGGCTGACTTGGATTTAGTGGCAGTTACAGAAACATGGTTCACAGAAAACCATGACTGGGATGTAACTATACCTGGCTATACTTTATTCAGAAAGGACAGGGTAGGAAGAAGGGGGAGGAGGAGTGGCACTATATGTAAAAACTACTATTAAAGCTTTGGAATTACAGAGCTTAAAAGGGAGAGAGGAGGCATTGTGGGTTAAACTAGAAAGAGAGAAAGAGAAATCTATTTGCATTGGTGTGATATACAGACCTCCCTCACAAGAGGAAGAGGTGGACAGAGAGTTAATTGAAGACATACGCAGCATTGCTAGGAAAGGGGAAGTGCTACTGATAGGAGATTTCAATATGCCAGATGTTGATTGGCACATTCCTGCTGCAGTATCATCTAGAAGTAAGGAGATCCTGGATTCTCTACAGGGAGAACTATTCAGGCAAATGGTAACAGACCCCACACGTGAAGGGGCCATACTGGACTTGGTGCTTACCAATGGTGAAAGTGTTTCTGATGTTGTAGTGGGAGATAATTTTGCATCCAGTGATCACCAGACGGTGTGGTTCAGTATTAGGACTAGGGCTGTTAGAATCCATTCCAAGGTGAGGATCTTAGACTTTAGGAAGACTAACTTTGCGAAGATGGGCCAATACCTCAGGGAGTCGTTAGTGGGATGGGAACAGCAGGGGGATGTAGAAAAACAGTGGGCAAAACTGAAAGGGGATATTTTAAGGGCAACCAACATTTTTGTTAAAATGGTAAATAAAGGCAAAAGGAAAAGGAGACCGCTATGGTTTTCTAAGGAAGTAGCTGAAAAAGTGAAGAAAAAGAGGGAGGCCTTCATGAAATACAAGAGATCACAGAGAGAGGAAGACAGGCATCTGTATTTGGAAAAACTTACAGAAGCTAGCAAAGTAGTCAAGAAGGCAAAGATTCAAAAGGAGGAGGAAATAGCCAATGCAATAAAATGGGGGGATAAGACATTTTTCAGATATATTGAGAAGAGGAAGGGCAAAAGTGGTATTGTCAGACTCAAGGGTGCAGGGGGGGAATATGTAGAAGCTGATAAGGATAAAGCGGAATTGCTTAACAAATATTTTTGTTCTGTGTTCACAGATGAAGAACCAGGAGCAGGACCTCAGAAAACACCCACAAATAGGAACAGAAGCGAGGGACATCTTGAACAATTTTCAAAAGACTGTGTTCGTGAGAAACTAGCTCAACTTAAAGTAGACAAAGCGATGGGACCGGATGGGATACACCCTAGAATACTGAGGGAACTTGGGGACGTTCTAGCAACTCCACTGACTGACCTTTTCAATGCCTCGTTGGAGTCGGGAGTGGTGCCAAAGGATTGGAGAGAGGCTCATGTGGTGCCTTGGTCCAACTCAGAGCAAACAATCACGTCAGAAGCAGTCCACAGTAGAGGAACGTGAGGTGTCCAAGGATAGAACAAGACAATCACATAATATTAAGGAAGAGGCTTTTATTCACAAACCAATAGATGGTGCCCACCCGACACAGGCCGTGTTTCGTTTAACAAAACTTCATCAGGGGTACAGGGCAACTAAAAACAAAAACATTCAATAAATACACTCAAATATACATAATAAAACTTGCATTAAAAGAATATAAAAAAAAAGAATAATATAAAAAGAATAAATAAAATCATAATAAATTAATCACTATATAAATATAAACATTTATACAATTATACCAAAAATGGTTTGGAACGCTATATAAATAAAATAAGAGGGACTGAGGAAAGAGCAAAAGGGGAATAAGTAAAACAGGTATATGAACCATGAACCAAAAGAAGAAGAGAAGGGAAAAGGACCACATGTGCATCAATATAATTACTAACACTTAAAAAACTACTGAAATCATAAAAGAACTTAAAAAAACAACAAATAAAAACCTTTTTACAATATGTGCAAAAATGGTGCTTAAAACCAAAGTGCAACCATGCCCATGGTGATGACAGCCAAGCTAACTGCGAATACCCATTGAATAATACCGTATTGGTCACAACTGTAGATATCTCCTCTGTGCAACTATATTAAAAACCAAAGAATCAACATTAACAATGTAGCAGGATAGCTAAAAACCAAAACAAGCCGTCCTTCAACCTACTTACTTTTGCAACCCTCACAAAGCTGCACAATTCGCGGCGCAATAACCGTGGAAACTATTAAAAATAAGGTCAAACATAACAGCTTTATATAACAAAACCGAAGCTATCACAAACCAATTATTCTACCTTCAAGGCTGGGAGCCTTACCGTCTTAAACTCGTTATTCAGTCGTGTGGCACAAATTTCGCCAAAGCTGTGCGGCATCGTGAAGACTCCTCTAAATAACGCCGACGCATGTGCAGCTGGAGTCATGAACGGCGCTCAATAATGACGTAAAAAATAAAGGACTAGAAAACCTAACTAAACAAATTAAAAAACGCCGAAACTTCCTGCTTCAAAAAATGCCGGATTGCAACCATAACTTACAATAATAAAATAATGTAATAACATTTGCTAAAATCAAACTAAAAGCTGTGCAGCAAATAAAACCACTAATGTTTAAGCAGAGTATTTCAACAAAGAGGGGAACTAAATAAATTATATCGCTACTAAAAACATATTGAAGCACCTTAACGGAGAGGGAAGCACTGATAAATTGTACCACTGCTAAATCCCTATCAAAACGATAATCAAAACTAATATGAAATCAAATCATATAATGCAAACCACCTCAAAAATATATAACAATAAATACCAACAAATCCAAATATTTAAAATGTGACTGCTTTGCTTATCAAACATAATTTTGTGTAAACCTTTTTTTTATATGAAAAATATTGAATAATCAATAAAAACCAAACATAAAACTATATAAAACAATCATCTAAACAAGTTAAAAGAAAAAACAATATATAAATATTAAATAATTAAAATATTAAAAACATAATAAATAATTGCTTATTAGTAGAAATAAAAATTATATATATATATATAAATAAATTAATTAAATGAAAATATAAATAAATATAAATATGTATGTAATCAAAGAAGTCACAAATTAATCTCACATAAGAAAGGAAGCACCTTGTTCCTTTCAATTATTGAATCCTTTCCACATAACCAAACTGAAAAAAAATATATACATCTCTGAATGATTGCTCCAAGGGCCCTGGGTTAATACATGAAACGTCAACCATCATAAAAAAACAGAAAAATCTTGTTCCAAATTGAGCCCATTCGGTATCATTGAGTTCAACATAAAAATATATCTCTGCTCTAGTTGTAAAATTGTTCTATTAATGTCACCTCCTCTCCAGTTCATCTTCACCTTTTTGATAACAAAAAACTTAATATCCGAAATCTTATGTCCTAATTGAATCCAATGCTCTACTAGAGGTTTCTCTATATTGCCTCTCCTAATTGCACTTCTATGTTCTATAATCCTAGTGCGTACACTGCGTGAAGTTTTACCTACGTACAGTTTATGGCATGGACATACAATAACATATATGACATGGGATGTCTCACAATTAGGGAAATCACTTAGTAAAAATTTCTTTTGAGAGCCGGGAAGAGTAAATTCTTTAATGGACAGGGCATGTACACAAACTGAACAGCGGCCACATTGATAGTGACCCTTGATCCTTGGAACAAAGGGCCGTTCTGTCAGGGCCGAGGGGACCAGAAGGTTCTTAAGGTTAAGATTACGTCTGTGCGCTACCGTAAGTTTAACATCTTCAAACCCTTCCAACGACTGAATCAAATACCACTCTTTCTTTAAAATTTTTACAACATCACGAGACAAGGTAGTGTATAATAACGGACAAACCATTCCTACGCTGTCTTTCCGCTGTAAAGAGATGTAATTAACCGATGATCCTCAACTTGAATCAACAGATCCAGATACGGAATACGTGAAAAGTCATAGGTGAGCTGAAATCGTTGGTATAGAGGGATTCAACATCCATGGTGACTAAAATAACATCTATGTGGTCTTACATTAGGGATTCGGCCCACGTCATTGAGATCTTAAGTACATTTCAAGATTTGGACTCTGATGTTATTTTAGTCACCATGGATGTTGAATCCCTCTATACCAACGTCCCCCAAGCAGAAGCTCTTCTCATTCTTGAACAATATTTATCTACAAGACTTTCTAATAAGCGCATTCCTACATACTTTCTGTTAGAACTAGCTAAGATTGCTCTTTGTAATAAATTTTTTTGTTTTAGGGAATTGTTTTATCAGCAGATCAAGGGAGTGGCCATGGGTTCTTCCATGGCCCCCGATATTGCTAATCTTTACGTATTTGAGTTTGAAGAGAGATTTATTAAAGATAATCCTTATAAAGAGAATATCACATTATGGGTACGTTATATAGATGATGTTTTTATTTTATGGAAAGGGTCCGCAGAAGTTTTGTCTCAATTTAATGGATGGGTTAGATAGTAATTTGAGATTTCAGCTCACCTATGACTTTTCATGTATTCCGTATCTGGATCTGTTGATTCAAGTTGAGGATCATCGGTTAATTACATCTCTTTATAGAAAACCTACGGACCGTAATACACTCCTGCATTTCGATAGTTTTCACAATCCGGCTCTCAAACGAAATCTACCGGTAGGACAGTTTCTTCGTGCAAAGCGGGTTTGTACCAAAAACGAGGATTTTGAGATCCACACTCAAGCTATGGAGAATAGGTTTAACAATAGGAAGTATCCTCACAAGTATGTTTCAGAAGCATACACCAGGGCAAGGATGTCTGAACGTGAAGATTTGCTCATCTCCAAACAGCGGAAAGACAGTGTAGGAATGGTTTGTCCGTTATTATAAACTACCTTGTCTCGTTATGTTGTAAAAATTTTAAAGAAAGAGTGGTATTTGATTCAGTCGTTGGAAGGGTTTGAAGATGTTAAACTTACGGTAGCGCACAGACGTAATCTTAACCTTAAGAACCTTCTGGTCCCCTCGGCCCTGACAGAACGGCCCTTTGTTCCAAGGATCAAGGGTCACTATCAATGTGGCCGCTGTTCAGTTTGTGTACATGCCCTGTCCATTAAAGAATTTACTCTTCCCGGCTCTCAAAAGAAATTTTTACTAAGTGATTTCTCTAATTGTGAGACATCCCATGTCATATATGTTATTGTATGTCCATGCCATAAACTGTACGTAGGTAAAACTTCACGCAGTGTACGCACTAGGATTATAGAACATAGAAGTGCAATTAGGAGAGGCAATATAGAGAAACCTCTAGTAGAGCATTGGATTCAATTAGGACATAAGGTTTCGGATATTAAGTTTTTTGTTATCAAAAAGGTGAAGATGAACTGGAGAGGAGGTGACATTAATAGAACAATTTTACAACTAGAGCAGAGATATATTTTTATGTTGAACTCAATGATACCGAATGGGCTCAATTTGGAACAAGATTTTTCTGTTTTTTTATGATGGTTGACGTTTCATGTATTAACCCAGGGCCCTTGGAGCAATCATTCAGAGATGTATATATTTTTTTTCAGTTTGGTTATGTGGAAAGGATTCAATAATTGAAAGGAACAAGGTGCTTCCTTTCTTATGTGAGATTAATTTGTGACTTCTTTGATTACATACATATTTATATTTATTTATATTTTCATTTAATTAATTTATATATATATATAATTTTTATTTCTACTAATAAGCAATTATTTATTATGTTTTTAATATATTAATTATTTAATATTTATATATTGTTTTTTCTTTTTTCTTTTAACTTGTTTAGATGATTGTTTTATATAGTTTTATGTTTGGTTTTTATTGATTATTCAATATTTTTCATATAAAAAAAAGGTTTACACAAAATTATGTTTGATAAGCAAAGCAGTCACATTTTAAATATTTGGATTTGTTGGTATTTATTGTTATATATTTTTGAGGTGGTTTGCATTATATGATTTGATTTCATATTAGTTTTGATTATCGTTTTGATAGGGATTTAGCAGTGGTACAATTTATCAGTGCTTCCCTCTCCGTTAAGGTGCTTCAATATGTTTTTAGTAGCGATATAATTTATTTAGTTCCCCTCTTTGTTGAAATACTCTGTTTAAACATTAGTGGTTTTATTTGCTGCACAGCTTTTAGTTTGATTTTAGCAAATGTTATTACATTATTTTATTAAGTTATGGTTGCAATCCGGCATTTTTTGAAGCAGGGAGTTTCGGCGTTTTTTAATTTGTTTAGTTAGGTTTTCTAGTCCTTTATTTTTTACGTCATTATTGAGCGCCGTTCATGACTCCAGCTGCACATGCATCGGCGTTATTTAGAGGAGTCTTCACGACGACGCACAGCTTTGGCGAAATTTGTGCCACACGACTGAATAACGAGTTTAAGACGGTAAGGCTCCCAGCCTTGAAGGTAGAATAATTGGTTTGTGATAGCTTCGGTTTTGTTATATAAAGCTGTTATATAAAGCTGTTATGTTTGACCTTATTTTTAATAGTTTCCACGGTTATTGCGCCGCGAATTGTGCAGCTTTGTGAGGCTTGCAAAAGTAAGTAGGTTGAAGGACGGCTTGTTTTGGTTTTTAGCTATCCTGCTACATTGTTAATGTTGATTCTTTGGTTTTTAATATAGTTGCACAGAGGAGATATCTACAGTTGTGACCAATATGGTATTATTCAATGGGTATTCGCAGTTAGCTTGGCTGTCATCACCATGGGCATGGTTGCACTTTGGTTTTAAGCACCATTTTTGCACATATTGTAAAAAGGTTTTTATTTGTTGTTTTTTTAAGTTCTTTTATGATTTCAGTAGTTTTTTAAGTGTTAGTAATTATATTGATGCACATGTGGTCCTTTTCCCTTCTCTTCTTCTTTTGGTTCATGGTTCATATACCTGTTTTACTTATTCCCCTTTTGCTCTTTCCTCAGTCCCTCTTATTTTATTTATATAGCGTTCCAACCCATTTTTGGTATAATTGTATAAATGTTTATATTTATATAGTGATTAATTTATTATGATTTTATTTATTCTTTTTATATTATTTTTTTTTTTATATTCTTTTAATGCAAGTTTTATTATGTATATTTGAGTGTATTTATTGAATGTTTTTGTTTTTAGTTGCCCTGTACCCCTGATGAAGTTTTGTTAAACGAAACACGGCCTGTGTCGGGTGGGCACCATCTATTGGTTTGTGAATAAAAGCCTCTTCCTTAATATTATGTGATTGTCTTGTTCTATCCTTGGACACCTCTCATGTGGTGCCTTTACACAAAAGCGGAAGTAAGGATGTGGTTGAAAACTACAGGCCGGTTAGTTTAACTTCGGTGGTGAGTAAATTGTTGGAAACGCTGCTGAAAGAGAAAATAGTGAGGTTTCTGGAGTCCAGCGGATTACAGGATCCGAGGCAGCATGGATTCACCAGAGGCAGGTCTTGTCAGACAAATCTGATTGATTTCTTTGACTGGGTGACCAGGGAGTTGGACCGAGGGAGAGCTCTAGATGTGGTGTATTTAGATTTCAGTAAAGCCTTTGACACTGTTCCTCACAGGCGACTTATAAACAAACTGAGCACCCTAGGGATGGACCCTAAAGTTACTGCTTGGATTAGAAATTGGTTGGGAGGGAGGCGACAAAGAGTACAAGTAAATGGAGCTCACTTTGAGGAGAAGGATGTTACCAGTGGTGTGCCCCAGGGATCTGTCCTTGGTCCGATTCTTTTTAACATCTTTGTTAGTGATATAGCGGAAGGACTGTCAGGTAAGGTTTGCCTCTTTGCGGATGATACCAAAATCTGCAATAGAGTAGACACCCAGGAAGGTGTAGATAACATGAGGAGGGATCTAGCTAAGCTTGAAGAATGGTCTAGAATTTGGCAGCTGGGATTTAATGTTAAAAAATGTAAGATCATGCATTTGGGCTGCAGCAATCCAAGGGAGCAATACAGTATAGGAGGTGAAGTACTTTTGTCCACTAAAGAAGAGTGGGACCTAGGCGTGGTTGTGTCTGATGATCTTAAAGTAGCTAAACAGGTAGAAAAGGCGACGGCAAAAGCTAGAAGGATGCTTGGGTGCATACGGAGAGGAATGGCTAGCAGAAAAAAGGAGGTGATAATGCCTCTGTATAAGTCTTTGGTGCGACCTCATTTGGAATATAGTGTGCAATTCTGGAGACCGCACCTTCAAAAGGATGTGAACAGGATGGAGTCGGTGCAGAGGGTGGCTACTAAAATGATTAGTGGGCTTCATTATAAAGCATACGAGGACAGACTTAAGGATCTTAATATGTACACCTTAGAGGAAAGGCGGGATAGAGGTGATATGATTGAGATGTTTAAATACCTCCGTAGCATAAATGTTCAGGGAGAGAGTCTCTTTCAATTGAAAGCAAGTTCTGCTATGAGGGGACATGGGATGAGGGTGAAGGGAGATAGATTCAGGAGTGATATGCGGAAATATTTCTTTACGGAAAGAGTAGTGGATCCATGGAATAGTCTCCCAGTGGAGGTGGTAGAGATGAGGACAGTAACTGAATTCAAAAAAGCATGGGACCAACACAGAGGATCTCTAAAGGTAAAAAGTGGACTGTTGGAGTTGTTGATATGGAAGGACAGACTAGATAGGCCATGTGGTCTTTTTCTTTCATCATGTTTCTATGTTTCTATAGCACTAAATGAGAGGTTAGATATGATTGGAATATCAGAGACATGGTGGAAGGACGACAACCAGTGGGACACTGTGATACCTGGATACAAACTATATTGTAATGATAGAGCTAATCAAATAGGTGGTGGGGTTGCGCTCTATGTTAGAGAGGGCATTGAGTCAGAAAGGATTAAAGTTTTGCAGGAAACAAAATTTGCTGTAGAATCTTTATGGATTGAAATTCCATGTAAAAAGGGGAAGGCGATGGCAGTGGGGGTGTACTATCGACCGCCTGGCCAGAATGAACAAATGGATGATGAAATGCTCAAAGAAATCAAGGAAGCTAACAAAAGTTATAGCGCAGTAATAATAATGGGTGATTTCAATTACCCAGGTATCGACTGGGTCAGTGTCACGGCAGGACATGCTAGGGAGATAAAGTTCCTAGATGACATAAATAAAGTTCCTAGATGACATAAATGACTGCTTCTTGGAGCAGCTGGTTCATGAACCGACCAGAGGGGAAGCCATATTAGACCTAGAGAATAATATTACTCAGCATGTAGATAGTCATGGCCTAATGGGAGACAGCCAACATGGTTTTAGACAAGGAAGATCTTGTCTTGCTAATCTATTATGTTTTTTTTGAAAGTGTGAATAAACAGGTGGACAAAGGTGAGTCGGTTGATATAGTGTATCTGGACTTTCAGAAAGCCTTTGACAAGGTCCCTCATCAGAGACTTTTGGCAAAACTAAAGAGTCATGGGATTGGAGGCAGTGTACTACTGTGGATCAAGAACTGGTTAAAGATAGAAAGCAGAGGGTTGGGCTAAATGGCCAATTTTCCCAATGGAGAAAAGTGAATATTGGTGTACCCCAGGGATCTGTGCTGGGTCTGCTGCTTTTTGACATATTCATAAATGACCTGGAAAGTGGAATAACGAGTGAGGTTATCAAATTTGCAGATGACACAAAACTATTTAAAGTTGTTAAAACCCAAGAGGATTGTGGAAAATTGCAAGAGGATCTTGATAAATTGGAAGACTGGGCATCAAAATGGCAGATGAAATTTAATGTGGACAAGTGCAAAGTTATGCACCTAGGGAAGAACCCAAACTATGGTTACACGATGCAAGGTTCCACATTAGGAACCACCACCCAGGAAAACGATTTTGGCGTTATTGTGGATAGCATGTTAAAACCCTCGGCCCAGTGTGCAGCGGCAGCCAAGTGAGCAAATAGAATGCTAGGTATCGTAAGGAAAGGAATGGAAAATAAAACAAAAGATATTATAATGCCTCTATATCGTTCCATGGTGAGACCGCACCTTGAATATTGTGTGCAATTCTGGTCGCCGTATCTTAAAAAGGATATAGCGTTATTAGAAAAGGTTCAGAGAAGAGCCACCAAAATGGTAAAGGGGATGGAAGGATACTCCTATGAAGAAAGGCTAAAAAGGTTAGGGCTCTTTAACCTGGAAAAGAGACGGCCGAGGGGAGATATGATGGAAGTCTATAAATTAATGAACGGAGTGGAATGGGTAAACGTGGATCGATTGTTTACGTTATCAGACTATAGAAAGACTAGGGGACATGCAATGAAGCTACAGGGTAAACTATTTAAAACTAATAAAAGAAAATATTTCTTCACTCAAAGTGTAATCAAACTCTGGAATTTGTTACCGGAAGATGTAGTAAAGGCTGTTAGTGTAGCTGAGTTTAAAAAAGGTTTGGACAAGTTCCTGGAGGAAAGGTCCATAAACCATTATTAAGAAGGGACTCAGGATATCAATGCTTGACCCAGTACAAGCATTGCGGAACCTGTGTCTTTTGGGGAAACTGCTAGGTACGTATGACCTAGATTGGCCACTGTTGGAAACAGGATACTGGGCTTGATGGACCTTGGTCTGACCCAGTATGGCATATCTTATGTTCAGATTAACACGGGAGGTTTCTCTTCTTTTTTCCTTACTTAAAAAAAAAAAAGAAAAAGGAAAGTAGGTACGGTTCTCCTCGATCGCCAAGTCCGATCGGCATTTAAAGGCAGAGCCTGCCTCTTTTGGGAGACTCCGTTGCTCAGAGGTTCTGGGAACAGGCCTGGGAGCCCCAGACTCCCCTTCCCTGCCTCCGATTGCTACAGTTCTGGCTAGCCGCTAGCAGCGGCAAAGCAGACTGCGGTAGCTTCAACCTGCCTCTGGTTTTCAGGTAATGCTGGTAGTAAGGGGTAAAGCTTTACTTTGACCGGCCTAAGGATCGCTGCCGCGGGCTTTAGTACTTCGGCACTTAGTTTCTTTGGTGGGAGATCAGTGTTCGCGTTCACCAGCTGAAGCAGTTCTCGGTCGGGGCTGTCAGGGCCGTGAGGTTTCAGAGCCGGTCGCTAGCGATCGCGGCGGTGTGGATTCTTTTTTTCGGTAGAGCAGCAGGAATAATGGAGAATCACAAATGCTCGGAGGAGGAGGTGGTAAGCAGACCTCAGCGCTCTTCTGAAAGAGCGGGAACGGCGGCCCTTTTAACAGAGCCGGCCGTTTCTCCCGCGCTACAGATAAAGGCAGGAAAGAGGAAATCAAAATCGCACAAGGCGACTTCTGCTGACGGGCCAGCACAGCAGCCATTATCAGCAGAGCAGGGGTCTTTGAACTCCTTGTTTTCTGCGGAGTTTATTTTAGCTCTGCATAATGCGTATTTGTTGAAGATGTCTCAGTCGACATTCAGTACTTCTATGGACAGCCTGTTAGTGTCTCAGAAAGCTGAGTTTTCAGTGGCAGACCCTGGGGAAGGGATCTCCTCTGTAGTAAAGAGTTTAGAAACAGGAGTTGAGAGGGCCGTGTCTCCGGAGTCTGTTGATCAGTTGGCAGAGGAAGGAGAGATTCTTTCTGAGGCAGGCTTGGACGCTTGGCCAGTGGAGTTGGCAGAGGGCGAGTTAGGGCCAGGCAAAGATCCAAATGTTTTCAGAGTTTTTAGGAAGGCAGAGTTAGGGGTTTGAATTGCTCATTCGCTTGCGGCATTAAATATAGTGCTCCCTGCTGTGCAGCAGAAGCCTTTGGAGGATCCCTTGTTACAGGGATTTAAATCAGAACAGCGCTGTTTCCCCATACACAGGGTTATTAAGCAGATGATAGAATCTGAATGGGAGTGTCCTGAAACAACCTTGAGAGGGGTCGCGCTATAGCGCGTCTGTACCCTGTACCCCAGGAGGAGAAGGACTTGTTGCAAATGCCTTAGGTGGATGCGCTAGTTTCAGCGGTCACCAAGAAGACCACAATGCCAGTCGAAGGGGGTACAGCTCTTAAAGATTTTCAAGATCGTAGATTGGAAGCACTTCTAAAACAAGCCTTTGATTCCAGTGCTCTAGCTCTATAGGCTTCCGTTTGTGGAGCGTATGTTTCACGGGCCTCTATCCAGTGGCTTCAAGGAGAACAGGGTCCGGATAAGGAGGAAGATTCTTCAGCGGAAGGAGCAAAGCTGGAGTCGGCGGCAGCTTATCTAGCAGATGCCTTCTATGATTTGATGCGAATTTCAGCGAAATCAGTGGCGTCGGTGATTACCGCTAGGCGGTTTCTCTGGTTACAAAATTGGGCGGCGGATGCGTCGTCTAAAGCTCGACTCAGTAAGCTTCCATATAAGGGAAAGTTGCTCTTTGGGGAGGCTTTGGAAAAGATTCAGATTCACTGCTTTGACCCGGTGAAAAGCGGTATATAAATGCAGTTAAATAAATAATAAATAAATAAATAAAATTGTGAAGGATTTGGGGGATTCCAAAGGGGGTCGCCTTCCCGAGGACCATCCGAGAGTGGCAAAGATGGGCTCCATGCAGAGAGGTCAGGGACGGGTCTTTCGCAGGTTCCGTGGACCTCGCTTCACTCCTTATCAGCGAGGCCGTTTTGTGGCTGGGGGCAGTCCTTTCGAGGAGCCAGGGGGTTCAGTAGAGACTATTTTAACGCCCAGCAGAACTCAGCTAAGAAGCCACAATGAAGGGACGTTGGTCCAGGCGGAGATTCCTGTGGGAGGACGTTTGCAGGGGTTTCTCTCCACCTGGGCCAACATTACGACGGACCAGTGGGTTCTCGAAATTATCAGAAAGGGCTATGCACTAGAGTTCGCTCACCCATTGGTAGAAGCTTTTGTGTTATCCCCGTGCGGTCCTCAGTCGAAAAGGACTGCGGTCAACGACACGTTGCGTCTGTTGCGCCTTCAAGCAGTAGTGCCGGTACCTGCAGACCAGTACGGCTTAGGTCGATACTCGATGTATTTTGTGGTTCCCAAGAAGGAAGGTTCTTTTCGGCCAATTCTGGATCTAAAACACGTGAACCCTTGTTTGAGGGTGCCTCATTTCCGGATGGAAACTTTAAGGTCGGTTATCCGGTCGGTAAAGCAGGGAGAAGTTCTTTCATCCATGGATTTAACAGAGGCATATTTGCACATTCCGATCAGGAGAGAGCATCAGAAGTTCCTACGCTTTGCGGTTCCCATGGGTCATTTTCAGTTCCGGGCATTGCCGTTCGGACTCGCTACAGTGCTTCGAACTTTTACCAAGGTAATGGTTGTGGCAGCAGCAGCACTACGGATGGAAGGGATTCAGGTGCATCCTTATCTGGACGACTGGTTAATCCGGGCGCCGTCGCTAGCGAAGTCAGTCTCGGCAACCACTCGAGTAGTGGAGTTTCTCGAGCAGCTAGGTTGGGTCATCAACTGAGCAAAGAGTCATCTGGAGCCGGTGAAATAATTGACTTATCTGGGGGCTCTATTCGACACGGAGATAGGCGCAGATTTCCTTCCTGCGGAATGGATGAGAAAGATTTTGTCTCAGGTAGCAGCGTTCTTGCACTTAACGGCTCCAACAGCTTGGAGGTACTTGCAGTTATTGGGCTCGATGGCAGCGGCCTTGGATCTGGTGCCGTGGGCCAGGGCGCATATGCGACCGCTTCAGCAGGCGTTACTGTCCAGATGGTCTCCGCAGAATCATCCTCTCTCTCAGCGGTTGCGGTGTCCGGAAGACGTGCGTGTCAGTCTACAGTGGTGGTTGGTTCCGGAGCATCTTCAAGCGGGGGTGCCGCTAGACCTACCAGACTGGGTATTGCTCACAACAGATGCCAGCCTTTCCAGTTGGGGAGCTCATTGTTTGACGCAGATAGCGCAGGGCACCTGGACTGCGGAGGAGAGGGTTTGGTCGATCAATCGTTTGGAACTGCGGGTGGTTCGGTTAGCGCTGATGGAGTTTGTTGGTCAGCTCGAGGAGAGAGCGGTTTGAGTGTTTTCCGACAATTTGGTGAGAGTGTCGTACATCAACAGACAGGGAGGCACAGGCAGTGCAGTGCTGCTAGAGGAGAGTCAACAGTTGTTCCAATGGGCGGAGGTCCATCTCTTAGCAATTTCGGCAGCACATGTGGCAGGAAAAGACAACATTCAAGCAGACTATCTCAGTCGAAATGTACTGGATCCCGGAGAATGGGAACTGAATTGGGCAGTTTTTCACGAGATCGCGGTGGGGTCAGTCAGTCATGGATCTCATGGCTACCCTGACCAATGCCAAAGCGCCTCGATTTTACAGCAGGCACAGAGAGCACATGTCGGAAGGGCTTGACGGTCTGGTACAGCCCTGGCCGTCAGGTCTGCTGCTTTACGAATTCCCTCCGTGGCCGCTGTTAGGGCAGGTCATTCAGGGGATAGCAAAGTACAATGGAACGGTGATTCTCATTGCTCCGGATTGGCCCAGACGACCATGGTATGCGGATCTGATGCGTCTGCTGGTGGTTCCTCCTTGGAGGCTGCCCGCTCGAGTAAATCTGTTGTGCCAAGATCCAGTGTTAATGCCACATGTGGATCGATTCTTACTTACGGCTTGGCTCTTGAAAGGGAACGGTTGCGCCGTAGAGGTTACTCGGGATCAGTGATAGCCACGATGTTAAAGTCCAGGAGACGATCTACTTTGTTGGCATACATTCGGGTGTGGCACATTTTTGAAGCGTGGTGTGAAGAACGCCAGATTAGGGCTTTGGTGGCTAAGCTTCCAGCGATCCTGGCATTCCTACAAAGAGGGCTGGAGAAAGGACTGGCCCTCAGCACTCTAAAGGTACAGTTGGTGGCGCTGGCTTGTTATAGGGGGAGGGTGCAAGGGCGCACGCTCTCCTCACATCCGGATGTTTGGCATTTCCTAAGGGCAGCCAGGAACATTAGGCCTCCGGTTCGTTAAGTGGTTCCTCGGGATTTGAATTTGGTGTTAGAGGCTTTGATGGGGCCTCCGTTTGAGGCTGGGACGACAGTAAATCTCAGGGAGTTGTCCTGGAAGACGACCTTCTCAGTGGCATTGTGTTCCACAAGAAGAGTTTTGGATCTACAGGCGCTCTCGTGCAGAGAACCGTACATTCAATTTTCGGCTGAAAAAGTAGCAGCCTGGAGTTAGGGAGTCCCATATGTGAGGACTGACTTCCTGTTTGTTCCTGGAGAAAGTGTAGTTACGTGTAACAGGTGTTCTCCAGGGACAGCAGGAATCAGTCCTCACAACACTCCCTGTATTTTGCCATCTTCTTTTGTCAGCTCTAGCTATGTCATCTAAGATGGCACCCTTAGGCAGGAAGGGGGACCAAGCATGCGTGGTGTCATCTCCCAAAGGCTTTCTTTGAAAGCTGTGGAAATGCTTCAGCATGGGCTCCATCAGTTCCAATGTCACCCATATGTCAGGACTGATGCCTGCTGTCCCTGGAGAACATCTGTTACAGGTCAGTAACTATGCTTTTTCTGAGGCAATGGAGAGTTTAGTGACTAGTGGGAATTGAACCCTGGTCTCTTGGTCCCCAAGCCAGTGCACAAACCATTAAGCTACTCCTCCACTCTATATCTATCCTGGCTCCCACAGGCTTGGATTAAGAGGAACTAAATAGCACACCCATTCACATGGCACACTTCTGGAGGTAGGGGGAAATCTTAGTTGTAAGACAAGAAGCTTTTCTATATAATGGAGGTTTTGAGCTAGGTGATGGAGGAGCATTGTTTCTAAGATGAGAAAAGTGATCTTTGTACTTTTCCCAGTTTTTGAGGGGAGGTAAGGTCATACACTTTGAAGAGCTCCAAAAGGAATATGGGTTAAAGGAGGCAGACTGGTATCAGTACAGCTGGTAGATTACTTAAGAGGGGATGTAGTCTCTCGAACTGAAGCAGTCCTTACAGGAACTATGGGACAAATAGAGGAATTTACTCAAGATTCTGTTGCTAAATTTGTGGACTACGATGCTGGTAGGGGAACATCTTGGTCAGTTAGAAACTAAAGTGGGTACTGTTCAGGCAGTCTCTGTAGCTTCTGTAAAAGATAGTTTGTATTTTCATAGGCAGTCTGAAATGTTTGAGAATTTGTTGCGTGCAAGACATTTAAGATTTTTGAATTTTCCTATTACTCACTATCTTTCCCCACTCATTTTATTTTATAAGTATTTGAGAGAGGTTTTGTTGTTTGAGCAACCGGAAACTTTTAAGGTTGCAAATATATATTATGTTCCTAGAAATAAGAAACTGATTAATGGGGAAGTTGGGGTTGCTGACCAGTTATGTCTCCTCAGAGTCCAGATATTTCTGATTTTCTTGAATCCTCCTCAGATATTATTGCTGCTCGTGCTACTTTGGTGGTTACGTTTTTATCTGAGATGAACAAGAATTCTATTTTGAAAACATATTTTCCTAAAAAAAATGTTTTATTTTGTGGGCAAAGGGTCACTCTCTTCCCTGATGTGCCACGAACAACTCAAATCCGCCGTAAGGCGTTTTTGGAGTTGAAAGATCACACACTGGCAGTGGGAGCTTCATTTTTTCTTAAGTTCCCATGTAGATGTGTAGTAGGTCATCTTGGGAAGAGTTATGGCTTTTTGGATCCTGATCAACTTCTAAATAATCATGAATCTCTACCTTGTGTGACGATTTAGTATAAATATAGGGTATAAGTTTATTATCACTCTGCTGATGCTTAATGTGTTGTATTCAAGGTATTTTATTTTTTGTTTCCACTCTCTTATAATGTGGGCTTGTATGGTTTATGTGATATGTATAGGATGGCTGCAAGTGTTGGCCATCTTATTAATTTTGCTTATTTATGTTCTATTCTTCATATTGCTTGAACTGTTTTCTATATGTAAAAATATGGAAATTCAATAAACTTTTGAAAGAAAAAAAAAAAAAGGGGGTGATTTACAGAGACTAAGAAGATTCTCCAGGAACAAGCAGGAAGTCAGTCCTCACATATGGGTGATGTCGACAGAGCCCCAATGCGGAGCCAAATCCCCAGCTTTCGAAGAAAGCCACTGCATCATGCATGTGCAGTCCCCTTCCCACCCAAGGGTGCCATCTTGTCCATCCTCCTTTTTTCCGCGGAGCCCAACGGACGCCGTCCTAATTCCCCCGTGGAAAAAGTAGATAAAGTTAGAAAATTTATTTTCTGCTTAGCCGGTTTGACGCCGGTTCCCCTTCCCGCCTCGGCTCGGTACACCGGTATCTAGTCCGGTCAAGTTTTTCATTTTTGTCCTTAGAGACTAGCGTTCGCGCTCTTTTTTTTTTTTTAGCTGGCAGTCCGGTCCTTTGACCTTGCAGGGGCCCTTTTTCCCTCCCATGACTGCCAGCGGCGTTAAGAAGTGTGATCGGTGCACGAAACTGATGTCTTTCACCGACACACACGACTGCTGCCTCCGCTGACTCGGGCCCAACCACGACCCCGTGGTCTGTGGCCCGTGTAAAAAGATGTCTTCTAAGGCCTTGAGCAGGCAGCAGCAACATGACAGGATTTTTCCTGAGTCCGCATCTGCCCGGGTCCAGACCTCGTCAGAGGCCTCAACCTCTCGGGAGCTGTCTGATCCCGAGCAGTGTCAGGTGTCCTCTGAAAGGGGGTCTCCCCCGCGGGAACACTGGAGGAAGAAAAAATCCATGAGGGCGGCGGCGTCTGAGAGCTTTGAGCGGCCTGGGCCCTCAGAGGCTCGGTTGCGGAGCCCGGCACACCACCCCGGATCCTCGGAGTCGGAGAGGCCTGCCAAACTCCCTCAAAAGGAACCAGTGACGCTGAGGAAGGTAAGCCCTGTCCTCGTTGAGGACTCTCCTCCGGAAGAGCTGGCGTCAGGACCCGACCCGGGGGCTGCGGAGTCTCCTGAGCTCGGCCTCAGTTTGGCGGCCTTGGAGCGCAGCGCGTCTGCCTTCATGGACCAGCAGCGGGTGCTGATGGCCGGTCTCACACGTCCGTCCGCCCCGACCACCGGGACTTCGACGTCCAAGTCGACCCCGGAGGCTGAATCGATCCTCGAGACCCTAAGAACTCGATCCTCGGCCAAGGTCTCCCTCGACCTCCCAATCAGGACTGAGGTGGTCGATGCCGATCACCTCGGCGTCGGGGCGGTCGAGAACGAAGCCCTCAAGGCCGGAGCCGCTCGACACCACCTCGGAGGGGTCCAATTGGGAGACGGAGGATGAGGAGTCTCCGGACACCCACCGTACCAAGTACGTCCCGTCAGACTCCCCGGGATCTGAACCTCGGAGAAGGTCACCCCCGGAGGACACCCGGTTCTTGGACTTCGGGATATGGCAAAGGCTTTGTCTTTCCTGGCGGATGCCGAGGAGGAACCTCGAGCCAAGGAGCTCGAGGTCCTCCAGTATGACTTTCCTCCAAAGGAAGCCCTTACTGTACCAGTGCCCCCCGTTCTGGAACGGCTGATGCTCCGCATGTGGGAGACCCCACCCTCAGTGCAGTCCTCAGTAGGCGAATCAGTTCCATCTATCGAGTTTGCAAGAGCCCTGGGTTCCAAAAGGCACAGCTGCCGCACAACTCCATGGTTGGGGAATCGGCCATGCACCGGCTCAAGAGCCAGAAGACACACTCCTCGGTGCCTCCTGGCCGGGAGGCCCGCAATATGGATGCTCTCGGCAGAAAGCGCTACCTTGGTTCGATGCTGTCATGTCAAATCCAGATGTACCAGCTGTATATGGGCATGTACCTGCGAGACCTGGCAAAGGAGATTGCCGGGTCCTCGGCTGGTCTCTCTGAGGTACCTTTCCAGCGCTTCCAAATTTTGTCCACCGGGATCTGACGTGCTCGAAGTTTATGACCCGAGCAGCCTATGACGGCTTCTAGGCTTCGGCCCGGGTGGCTGCTGCCGGCATCGGTGCCCGACGCCAGGCATGGCTACAGTCATCAGACCTGGAACCATGGGTTCAGGACAAGTTGGTCGATGTCCCTTGCCGCGGTGAAAACCTCTTTGACAAGCCCATGACTGAGAAGGCTGCCAAGATCGAGTCCGAGTACCTGACCCGGATGAGATGCGAGAAGAAGACATCTGCCCCTTCTAAGAAGAAGGGCTTGGGTAGGAAGCCCTTTTTCCCGAGGAAAGGATCATCTTACCAAAACTACCCCACGTATCAGGCCTTCCCAGCAGGGGCAGCAGGCCAAGGGATGGGGGCAAGGCCCACGTAAGCAAAAGGCCCCCAAGCCCCAGGCACCGGCTCCGGCCCAGCCTGGAGGGGGCTTTTGACTCCCAGAGCATAGTCCCTCTCTCAAAGGACACAAGGCCCTGCACAGGAGGAAGGTTGACCCTGTATGCCCACAGGTGGCCAGCCATTACAACAGACACCTGTGTTCTCCAGATAGTCCAAATGGGCTATCGGTTACATCTCACCCAAGCACCTCCCTCTTACTTTCCAGGGGAGCCTCTCAGACCTCCTATCCACAGGGACCTCCATGAAGAAGTTAGCAGGTCTTCGAGGATCAGGTGGTAGAACTGGTGCCCCACCACCTGCAGGGCACAGGCTTCTATTCCAGGTACTTTCTGATACCAAATAAAACTGGAGGCCTAAGACCTATCCTCAACCTGCGAAACTTAAACAAGTTCTCCAGGACCAAGCAGGAAGTAAGTCCTCACATATGGGTGACGTCGGCGCCGACGGAGCCCTCGTGCGGAGCATTTTTTCCCCAGCTTTCAAAGAAAGCCTTTGGGAATTGCAGCACACATGCGCGGTCCCCTTCCCGCCCAAGGGTGCCATCTTGCTCAGTCTTCTTTTTTCCGCGGAGCCCGACGGACGTAGTTCGTTTTTCCCCAAGGAAAAAGTTGATTTTCCCTATTATTCTCCTTTTTTCTCCTGTTCGACACCGGATCCTTTTCCCACTCGGACCGATACCCCGGTATTGAGTCCTTTTCTCTCTTTTTCGGTTTTTGTCCTTTGTGACTGGCGTTCGCGCCTTTTATCTTTTTTCCCTGGCAGCCCGGTCTTTTGACCTAGCAGGGGCCCTTTTTCCCCCGATGGCTACCAGCGGGTTTAAGAAGTGTGATCGATGTAAGAAACTTATGTCTCTTACCGACACACACGACTGTTGCCTCAGACCCGATCATGACCCGATGATCTGTGGTCCGTGTGGCAAAATGTCCTCAAAAGCGTTGAGTCGGCAGCACCAGAAGGATCAAATTTTTTCTGACTCCGCGTCCGGCCGGGCCCGGACCTCGTCAGAGGCCTCGACGTCTTGGGACTCTGGCCCCGAGCAGCGTCAGGGTTCCTCTGAGCGGGGGTCTCCTTTGCGGGAACATCGCAGGAAGAAGAAACCCGCGAGGGCGGCGTCGGTGGACGCTACTGGTTCAAGGGCCAGGTCGCATAGCCCCGATAGCTGCCCCGGGTCTTCGGAGTCGGAGAGGCCTGCCAAGCATCCTCGTGTCGAGATGGAGTCTCCTGGACACGTAAGTGCTGTTGTCCTCGTGGACTCTCCTCCGAGGGAGCCGACGTCGGGCCCGACGCCGTCAGGGGCTGCTGGGTCTCCTGAGCTTGGACTCAGGTTGACGGCCTTGGAGAGCAGCTTCGCTGCCTTCATGGAACAGCAGCGGGCATTGATCGCCGGTCTCACCGGTGCATCTGCCCCGACCACCGGGACCTCGACGTCTAAGTCGACCCCGGAGGCCGAGCCGATCCTCGAGTCCTTGCGGGCTCGAGTCGATCCTCGGCCACGGTCTCCCTTGACCTCCCGTTCGGGGCCGAGGTCGTCATCGTCGATACCCTCGGCGTCGGGGTGGAGGGCATCGGTGCCCGCCCGACCGGAGCCGCTCAATTCCTCCTCCGAGGAGTCGGGCTGGGAGACGGAGGACGAAGAGTCGCCCGACACCCATCGGACTCGGTGTGTCCCATCGGACTCGCCCGAGTCCGAACCTCGGAGACGATCCCCACCGGAGGATACCCGGTTCTCGGACTTCGTGCGGGATATGGCCAAGGCTTTGGCCTTCCCCGCGGATCCCGAGGAGGCGCCTTGAGCTGAGGAGCTCGAGGCCCTCCAGTATGACTCTCCCCCGAAGGAGGCCTTTACTGTTCCAGTTCCTCCGATGCTGGAGCGGCTGCTCTTCCGCATGTGGGAGACCCCGGCCTCGACGCCGGTGTTAAGCAAGCGAGTCGATTCCATTTATCGGGTCCGCAAGAGCCCCGGGTTCCAAAAGGCACAATTACCGCACCACTCCATGGTTGTGGAATCGGCCATGCATCGACTGAAAAGTCAGAAGATGCACTCCTTGGTGTCTCCTGGCCGGGAGGCCTGGAACCTGGATGCCCTCGGTAAGAAGTGCTTCCAGGGCTCTATGCTTGCTTGCCGTGTCCAGACTTACCAGCTCTACATGGGCATGTACCTCCGAGACCTGGCAAAGGAGATTGCCGGGTTCTTTGCTGGTCTCTCCGAGGAACCTTTGCAGAGGTTCCAAGCCTTGTCCTCCGGTATTCGAGAGTGCTCCAAATTTATTTCTCGAGCAGCCTACGATGGCTTCGAGGCTTTGGCCCGAGTAGCCGGTGCCGGCATCGGTGCCCGCCGACAGGCTTGACTACAGTCATCCGACCTCGAGCCATGGGTCCAGGACAAGATGGTCGATGTCCCATGCCGGGGTGAAAACCTCTTGGCAAGCCCATGGCTGAAAAGGCTGCAGAACTCGAGACCGAGACTCTGACCAGGACTAGGCTTTCCAGGAAAACCTCTGCCCCTTCTCAGAAGAAGAAGGGCTCGGGAAAAAAGTCCTTTCACCCGAGGAAGTCGTCTGCCTATAAACAATACCCTCATTATCAGGCCTCTGCAGCTCCCCAACAGGGTCAGCAGGCCAAGGGGCAGGGTCAAGGGCCCCGTAGGCAGAAGGCCCCCAAGCCACCTACACCGGCCCCTGCTCAGCAGGGTGGGGGCTTTTGACTCAAACAGCATAGCCTCTTCTCAGCTGGCTTCTCTCAGCACAGGAGGCCGGCTGGCCCACTTTGCCCACAGGTGGTCAGCCGTCACATCAGATGCCTGGGTTCTTCATATAGTCCAAAAGGGCTATCTTCTCCATTTTCTCCAGGTACCTCCCTCCTATTTTCCAGGGGAGCCTCCAAGACCCCCTCTGCACAGGGACCTACTCCTTCAGGAGTTAGCAAGTCTGCTAAAGGATCAGGCTGTGGAACCGGTGCCCCACCACCTGAGAGGTCACGGCTTTTATTCCAGGTACTTTCTGGTACCAAAAAGAACAGGAGGCCTCAGACCCATCCTAGACTTGCGAAACCTCAACAAGTTCCTGGAGAGGGAAAAGTTCAAGATGCTTATCCTTGGAATCCTGCTGCCCTACCTCCAGCAGGGAGACTGGCTATGCTCCTTAGATCTAAAGGATGCGTATACTCACATCCTTATCCATCCAGACCACAGACAGTATCTCAGGTTTGTTGTGGGAGGAAACCACTGTCAGTACAGAGTACTACCCTTTGGCCTGTCCTCCGCTCCCAGGGTCTTCACCAAGTGCCTGGCAGTGGTGGCGGCCTACCTGAGGCTTCAGGGTCTCTGTGTTTCCGTACCTGGACGACTGGCTCATAAGGGGCCAATCTTCCCAAGAGGCCAACCAGGCCACCCTTCGCACAGTGACTCTGCTTCAGCACTTGGGGTTTGTCATAAACTTCGCAAAGTCCACTTTGCTCCCATCCCAGAACTTGGAGTTCATAGGGGCCAGGCTAGACACTCTTCAAGCAAAGGCTTTTCTGCCTCTGGATAGGGCCCACAGGCTAATGGATCTGGCCAGCCAGTTTCGCAGCAATTCCCTGGTCTCTGCCAGGCAATTCCTGAGACTACTCGGCCATATGGCTTCCACGGTACATGTCACCCCCAATGCCCGCCTGCACATGCGGCCTGCTCAGTGGAGCCTTCGCACTCAGTGGCATCAAGCCACAGGGAGCCTAGCGGACTCAGTAAAGATGTCCGACCTCCTGGTCTCCTCTCTGCAATGGTGGCTTCATCTTCCGAATCTGGTGCTCGGAGTGGTTTTTCAATCCCCTCCGCATACTCAGGTGCTGACAACCGATGCCTCTCTTCTCGGTTGGGGAGCACATTGCCAAGGGACATGTACTCAGGGTCTCTGGACCCCTTGGGAGGCTACTCAACAGATAAACTTCCTGGAGCTACGGGCGATACGCCTAGCTCTGAGAACCTTCTCCTACCTCGCCTCTCACCAGTCTGTACTAGTCCAGACGGACAAGCAAGTTGCCATGTTCTATGTGAACAAACAAGGAGGCACAGGCTCCTTCCTTCTTTGTCAGGAGGCACAGCGACTGTGCTCTTGGGCTGTCAATCATGGAATCCTTCTCAAGGCTGTCTACCTCCCAGGTCAGGAAAATTGCCTGGCAGACAGACTGAGCCGGCTCCTGCAACCACACGAATGGAGATTGAACCCATTGGTGGTTCAGCAGGTCTTTCTCAAGTGGGGGCTTCCCCACCATGGACCTTTTCGCCAGTCCTCTGAACCGGCAACTCCCGAGATTTTGCTCCAGACAACCGCATCCTCTTGGAGTAGCAGCGGATGCGTTTCTGATATCGTGGTCCACAGGCCTACTGTATGCATTTCCTCCCACACCACTAGTGTCCAGAACGCTGTTCAAAGTCCTCAGGGACGGGGCTTCATTGATTCTCATAGCCCCCCCGGTGGCCGAGGCAACCGTGGTTCCCGCTTCTGCTACAACTGGCGGTGGACACACCTCTTCCTCTGGGGTGTCAACCCGATCTCCTGTCGCAGGATCAGGGGACTCTCTTGCACCCCAACCTCCAGTCCCTTCATCTGATGGCCTGGCTGCTGAAAGGGTAGTCCTAGCTCCCCTCCTACTACCTTGAGAGGTGGAAGATGTAGTCTTGGCCTCGCGGCGTCAATCCACCAGGAAATCCTACGCTTTTAAGTGGCGCAGATTCTCCGCATGGTGTGCTCAGCACAGTGAGAATCCCTTCTCCTGCTTGGTAGCGGTAGTGTTGCAATATTTGCTCTACCTCTCCAATCTGGGCCTTAAGTCTAACTCTGTCAGAGTTCACCTTAGTGCACTCTCAGCACAGCACTCGCCGGTGGACGGCAGGCCTCTTTCCAACCACCCTTTGGTGGCTCGTTTCCTCCGAGGCCTCCTTCTGCTTAAGCCTCCTTTGCGTCCACTGGCCCCTGAGTGGGATCTGAATGTGGTCTTGCAGCGGCTTACTTGTCCGCCTTTTGAACCTATGGCTACCTGCCCTCTCTGTTTTATCTCCTGGAAAACTTTATTTCTGGTAGCTCTCACCTCTGCTAGGCGAGTTAGTGAGCTGCAGGCACTAGTGTCTGATCCTCCTTACACTAGGTTCTACAGAAATAGGGTAGTCTTACGGACTCACCCTAAGTTTCTTCCTAAAGTTGTCTCACCTTTTCACCTCAATCAGGAGGTGGTTCTTCCGACCTTCTTTCCCAGGCCGCATGCCAGCCGGGCTGAGATGGTCTTGCATACCCTGGACTGTAGAAGGGCGTTATCCTTCTACCTTGACAGTACATGGGAGCATCGAAAGGCTGTTCAGCTTTTCGTTTCTTTTGACCCCAATAAGTTGGGGCTGCCAGTCTCCAAGCGTACGTTGTCCATATGGGTCGCTGACTGTATCGCCTGGGCTTATGGGGCAGCCGGCCTCTCGTTGGAGGGTCGAGTCACGGCTCACCGTGTCAGGGCGAAGGCTGCGTCAGTGGCTCATCTCCGCTCTGTTCCGTTGGCAGACATCTGCCGGGCCGCTACTTGGTCTTCAAGCCAGACCTTTGCGGCCCATTACTGCCTTGAGAAGGAGTCCCGCAGGGACAGTGCTTTCGGACAGGCAGTACTCCATAATCTCTTTGGGGTTTAGGCAACTCCTACCCTCCGGCCCTGATGTTGGGCTACCGGTCGGGGGCGTTCTCAGAGAAGATTCCTTCTTTCTGTGCTGACGAGCTGAGCTCATTTTTTCGCTTGGGGTCTCCGGTAGCCTTAAGCTGGGGAGTCCCATATGTGAGGACTGACTTCCTGCTTGGTCCTGGAGAAAGAGTAGTTACTCACCTGTAACAGGTGTTCTCCAGGAGCAGCAGGAATCAGTCCTCACAACCCTCCCTCCTCCCCTTGGAGTTGCAGTCATATGATTTATTTTTGCTAATTTTTGCTGTCTTTTAGCTATGTCATCAGACTGAGCAAGATGGCACCCTTGGGCGGGAAGGGGACCGCGCATGCGCGCTGCAATTCCCAAAGGCTTTCTTTGAAAGCTGGGGAAATGCTCCGCACGAGGGCTCCGTCGGCGCCGACGTCACCCATATGTGAGGACTGATTCCTGCTGCTCCTGGAGAACACCTGTTACAGGTGAGTAACTACTCTTTCCTGGTGAGGGAAAAGTTCAAGATGCTTTCCCTTGGAATATTGCTGCCTTACCTCCGCCAGGGAGACTGGCTATGCTCCTTTGATCTCAAAGATGCGTATACGCACATCTTGATTCATCCAGACCACAGACAATATCTAAGATTTGTAGTGGGAGGAAACCATTTTCAGTACAAAGTGCTTCCATTTGGCCTAGCCTCGGCACCCAGGGTATTCACAAAGTGCCTTGCGGTGATGGCGACCTTCCTAAGAACTCAAGGGGTGTTTGTCTTCCCCTACTTAGACGACTAGCTCATCAGAGCCTAGTCAGCTCTAGAGGTCCAACAGGCCATGGCCTGCACTATCCAGTTGCTCCAGCACCTGGGCTTTGTGATCAACTACACAAAGTCCCCTCTGGTTCCCACGCAGGGACTGGAGTTCATAGGGCAAGGTTAGACACCCTTCATGCAAGGCCTTAATTACCAGAGGACAGGGCACAAAGACTTGTGGCCCTAATACAGCAAGTGAGTTGCAGATCCCGAATCTCAGCAAGACACTTTCTGCGCCTCCTGGGGCACATGGCCTCCACAGTGCATGTGACACCAAATGCCCGACTACACATGAGAACAGCTCAGTGGTGCCTCCGGGACCAGTGGACTCAAGCCACAGGCAGACTCAGAGACAACATCAGGGTGTCCCAACGCCTGGTGAAGTCGTTGGAATGGTGGCTTCAGCCCCACAACCTTCTGGAGGGAGTGCCTTTTCAGCCTCCCATGCACTTGAGGGTGCTGACTACAGATGCATCCCTGCTGGGATGGGGTGCCCATTGCCAGCAGGTCTGCACTCAGGGTGTGTGGTCTCCGTGGGAGAGTGCACAACAAATCAATCTCCTAGAGCTTCGAGCAATCCGCCTATCTCTTCGGACATTCTGCCAAACCCTGACTCATCAAACTGTCTTGATTCAGACAATCAAGTGGTAATGTTCTATGTGAACAAGCAAAGGGGCACAGGCTCTCGCATCCTGTGCCAGGAAACCCTGGACCTATGCTCCTTTGTGGTCAGCCAGGGTATGTACCTCAAAGCGGTTTACTTGCCAGGTCAGGAGAACTTCTTAGCTGACAAGCTAAGCAGAATTCTCCAGCCGCATGAGTGACAACTGAATCCCAGCATAGCCCAACAGCTCTTTCAGTGCTGAGGGCGCCCATCCATGGATTTGTTTGCGAGCCCACTAAATCACCAGTTGCCCCGTTTCTGTTCCAGACAGCCGCACCCACAAAGGATGGCTGCAGATGCTTTTCTAATATCATGGTCTGTGGGCCTCCTATATGCGTTTCCTCCCACACCTCTGGTAGCTCAGACCTTATTCAAGATCCTTCAAGACAAAGCCTCGGTCATCCTGGTGGTGCCCAGGTGGCCAAGACAGCCATGGTTTCCGCTGCTCCTGCAGCAGGCAGAGGAGGCTCCAATTCCCCTGGGATTGCAACCACTGTTCCCTCTAAGCTGTGCGCGTGTGCGCGCGCACACACCTCGCCGAGCGAGCGCACATACTTTACAAAAGAGCGCACAAAAATTACAGCTCTGGTTCTGATAGAAAACACAGATGTCTTAAAATTTAAAAGTTATGATTGTAATTACTAGAAATTTCCCGCTTCATTTAGTAATCGTCTATTTTTATTTAATTTGATTAAAATCAATGTGGTGTACATTATGTATTCTGACGTGTAGTCAAATTTTAAAGTATATAACTCCGAGTGTCGTTATGTGGCGCACAAAAATTTAACCTTCCTTCAAAAGCTGCACACAGCTGATATTTTATGCGCACACAGCCTACAAAAAATTAGAGGGAACATTGATTGCAACCCAACCTCCTGTCGCAGGAGAGGGGCTCACTTCTGCATCCCAACCTCAGGTCCCTCAACCTGATGGCATGGCTGCTGAAAGGGCAGTCCTGGCACCACGTCTCCTCCCTAAAGAGATAGAGGATGTGCTGCTAGCCTCTAGGAGGCAATTGACTAGGAAAACCTACGCATTTAAGTGGCGTAGATTTGAAGTGTGGTGTGCTCAGCAGAGTGAGAAACCATTCTCCTGCCAGGTGGCAGTGGCGTTGCAGTACCTGCTTCACCTTTCAGATTTAGATCTTAAGTCAAACTCGGTCCGAGTTCACCTAAGTGCGTTATCGGCACACTACTCTCCAGTGGAAGGACAACCTCTCTCCGTACACCCCTTGATGTCCAGGTTCCTAAGATGTCTACTTCTGCTGAAGCCCCCAGTCCGCCCCCCAGCGACCGAGTGGGATTTGAATGTGGTCTCAGAGCAGCTTACTCGCCCACCTTTTGAGCCGATGGCTACCTGCCATCTCTGCTTCCTATCTTGGAAGGCTCTTTTCTTGGTGGCACTCACATCAGCCAGAAGAGCGAGTGAGCTGCAGGCGCTGGTGTCCGATAGACCGTACACACAGTCCTATAGGAACAGGGTGGTGCTTTGCACGCACCCAAAGTTCCTTCCGAAAGTGGTCTCCTCATTCCACCTCAACCAGGAGGTGATGCTTCTGACCTTCTTTCCCAGGCCCCATGCCAGCCAGGCAGAAGCAGTTCTGCATACCCTAGACTGTAAGAGGGTGTTGGCCTTCTACATGGAACGTACGCAGGGACATCGAAGAGCGTCTCAGCTCTTCGTCTCTTATGACCCCAGTAAACTGGGGATGCTAGTCTCCAAATGTACATTGTCCACCTGGGTGGCAGATTGCATTACCTGGGCATACAGGGTGGCCGATCTCCCGTTGCAGGGTTGAGTTATGGCCCACCAGATCAGGACTAAGGCCACATCAGTGGCTCACTTCTGCTCTGTTCCACTGGCAGACATCTGCCGGGCCGCAACCTGGTCTTCAAGCCAGACTTTTGCAGACCATTATTGTCTGGATAGGGAGTCCCAACGGGACAGTGCTTTCAGTCAGGCTGTACTCTGTACTCTGTTCGAGGTTTAGGCAACTCCGACCCTTTGGTGTCAGGCTACGGGAGTGTTACGTTCTCGGTTGAAATACTATCATGGCTGCTGCAGCTCATCTAGAAGGAGCTTATTTTTCAGTTAATGGTTCTCAGTAGCCTATAGCTAGGGAGTCCCATATGTGAGGACTGACTTCCTGCTTGTTCCTGGAGAAAGTGTAATTACTCACCTGTAACAGGTGTTCTCCAGGGACAGCAGGAATCGGTCCTCACGACCCTCCCTCCTCCCCTTGGAGTTGCAGTCCTATGATTAAATTTTATCCTTTTGCTGTCTTTTCAGCTATGTCATTTGACTGAGCAAGATGGCACCCTTGGGCAGGAAGGGGATCGCGCATGCGTGAAGCAGTCCCAAAGGCTTTCTTCGAAAGCTGGGGATTTGCTCCACATGGGGGCTCTGTCGACATCACCCATATTTGAGGACTGATTCCTGCTGTCCCTGGAGAACACCTGTTACAGGTGAGTAACTACGCTGTTTCACCTATATGGAGCAAAGTTGGATAAATAAAAAGTTGAAGATTCTTAGGAGTGATAAGTTTGTAATATTCAAATATATAAAAACCTGGGAAGCAGATTTAGGGGGAAGACCTTGCTGAAATGCAATGGAGGGCATTGTGTAAGAACAACTGGTCTTCAATCTCAGTAGCAAAAAAGGAAAATGGTTATAAGATACTGTTTAGATGGTATTTTAACTCCTGTTATCATTGCAAACATGTTATGAAAATTGCCAGGAGGAACTATAGTATTGCAATTAGAAAGAAATCCCTTAGGTATATGAGAGGATTTCTTTCTAATCGCATTACTCTGGCTCCTTTTTTTTGTTTCTTTTTTCTTTTCATTTTTATTCCTGGAACTGTAGTAGGCCTGGCTTATTATTGTGTAGTTGGTGCATTTGCCCAAGATTAAGCATTTTCTGTAGGCAAATACAAAAGCCAATTAAAAATATTTCCAAGGTGGAGCTGAAATTAAACCCTGTAATATCTTTATTAGGGTACTGGCTCAAGGAGGTGCATAGGAGATAATGGGAAGCTGACTGAGGCTTGCCTGGCTGCAGTCAGGTATGAAAGAGCATGTCAAGGGAAGCCTCTTGAACCTCCAAGCTCCTTGCAATGGATTAATAGAGTGCACCATTAACAGTGGAAAAGCTCATGGCATCATGTCATATGACCTAGCATAACATTTGAGATGTGACATCCTACTTAGAATTTTTGACCGAAAACACCTGCCAGGAAGATGGGAAGGGAATGAATGGGTTTTATGGAAAGCGTATTAAAAGATAAATGATCAGAATGTTCCTGCATGTTTATCATGCTGTTCATCACTGTAGTGAATTGGTACAGCTACTCATTGCTAAATTAAAAACAAAGCTAGAGGCTTCTTATCTTGCAGCTCAGCTATGTATTTTAAACCATTCCTCCAGAAAAGGAAATGAATTTATTCAAGCAATTTTAATTAAAGACACATAAATCTTCTTATTAGATGGTCATTCAAATACAGAAAGCATAGTTACCTGTAACAGCTGTTCTTCAGGGACAGCAGGAATCAATCCTCACATATGGGTGACGACAGAGCCCCCATGGAAACAGCTCCCCAGCTTTCAAAGAAAGCCTTTGGGAGATGCCACCATGCATGCGTGGTCCCCTTCCCGCCCAAGGGTGCCATCTTATTCAGATGATATAGCTAGAGCCAACAAAAGAAGATGGCAAAAATTATACAGCAACACCACAGGGAGGAGGGAGGGTTGTGAGGACTGATTCCTGCTGTCCCTGAAGAACACCTGTTAAGGGTGAGTAACTTCACTTTCTCCAGGAACAAGCAGGAAGTTAGTCTACACGTATGGGACTCCCTAGCTACAGGCTACTGAGAATCCGTAGAAAAACATGGGCCCAGCCGTAAGCGAGTCTGAGGAAAGACTCTAGGGACCCCTGTGTCCAGGGAGAACCATCTCTCTAGTAGCCTGAACAAGAAGCGTCAGAGGGCAGGAGTTGCCTAAACCCCAAACAGATTATGGAGTACAGCCTGGCCAGAGGTACTGTCTGTCGGAACTCCCTCTCCAGGCAGTAGTGAGATGCAAAGGTGTAAACTGAAAGGCATAGGCTCATCTCGTGAAGTACTTATGAGAGGCCAGGAGGACCTCCTCCACCTCCTTTGGGAGGTTGAAGGGTGCTAAGGCTGCCTTTTCAGCAGCCATGCTATCAGCAACAAAGACCCCAGGTTGGGATGAAGGAGGGAGCCGCCCTCCTAGGTCAGTATCCCCAGGGGGACCGGGAGCTCCGTCGATAGGCAGAGCAACAGGGGAAACCAAGGCCGCCTGGGCCACCAGTATCAAAGAAGCCTTGTCTTGTAGGACCTTGAAGGAGGTCTGGGCAATTCATGGTGTGGGAGGGAAGGCGTACAGAAGGCCTTCCAACCACGAGATAAGGAAGGCACCTGATGCTATCCGGAACGGATGTGATTGGGGACCGCAGACGTAGGGCAGCTGGGTCGGGCAGGCTTGAGGCCCCCCAGAGTCGGAATAGCCGTTGCGTTACCCTGGGGTCTAGTCGACATTCATGCAGTTGCAGGACCCTGCTCAGCCTGTCTGGTAGGGCATTGTCCTGGCCCAGCAGGTATACCTCCCTGAGGGGCATTCCCTGCCCGATCACATACGAGCAGAGGGATACTGCCACCTGGCAGAGGCACTGAGACCCTGCGCCCCCCCCCCCCCCTGCTTATTCAGGTCGAACATCACAACCTGGTTGTCCATTTGGACTAGCACTGACTGCTTCCACAGGCAGTGGTGGAAGGCCTTGATTGCCAGAAAAATGGCCTTGAGCTCCAGCAGGTTGATCTGTTGCTGGCTTTCCACTAGGGACCAGCTTCCCTGCGTGCGCAGTTTCTTGCAGTGGGCACCCCAGCCCAGTAGGGACGCGTCCGTAGTGAGGATCCTCTGGGGATTTGGGGGCTGGAAGGTGATGCCCTTCTGGCACGGGACTTACCGTGTGTGTCCAAGTCCCAGGATGAGGTCCTCAAAAGATTTCTTCTTTTTTGTGCACATGCTCCGGAGAACTCTTGTTAGAGAGCCCGTGGGCGCCATTGGGGCTTTACACAACTCTGAGGATCCATGCGGGGCCTTCAAATGCGAGGCTACCAGGGACGAGTCTGACCTATGGAGTCTTGCTTCTGCCAATGACTTTGGATAGCCTTACAGACATTTTCTTGCACAGGGCGCAAACCACTGGGTCATGGTCAGCACCTAGACACCAGAGGCAGCAATCATGTGTATCAGTTAAGGACATGTTTTTTGCACACCAATCGCCCATTTTGATCCCATTGGGGCAAAAATGACCCCTGTGAAGTCAAAGACCCTCTACATTGCCAGCGGTTAGAAAAAAGTGCGAAACTGCATGGGGGTAAAAACCTGAAAAATGGTTCCGAGACTCAAAGACGGGGCAACGGGGCTCCGAGGTGGGAAAGGGACCAGTGCTAACTGAAGAAAGAAATGCACTTTAATGCACAAGAAAATAAACTTTTTTTCCGGGGAAAGAAGACCAACATCTGTTGGCTCCACGGAAAAAGGGAAACTGAATAAGATGGCACCATTGGGCAGGAAGGAAACCATGTATGAGTGGTGGGGAGATGTCAATGCAGACGCCCCCGCAGAAGCATCACCCATATGTGAGGACTGACCTTCCTGCTTGTTCCTGCAGAATAAATCTAATCAATGAGACAAATTCACATCTATTATTTTGAAAGAGAAATTAGATTTACCTGCTAATTGTTGTTCCTTGAGGAACTCCAGTCCCACACCTCTGGGTAGTGTACCTCTTCCAGCAGCTTGGAGACCGAGCATGTCACCTTTTGACTACACTAGTGTACTTATGCAGTTGTTACCAACTACTCGCCCAGTACCTATTGACAAAGCAGACTCACAGGAGCAACAAATAAGTAGTTAAACATGTAAAAGCACTTCTGCGCCTAAGTAAACTAACACCCCTGAACCCCTTGGGAAGGATACCTGTCCCCACTTCCAGGATGAGGAAGCCTATCTGTTGAGCACCCGAGCAACTCCAATCGGCAGGAAGCAAGAGACAGACAGCTCCTCCGGTCCGCCCCCCTCCCCCCCAACGTCGAATGCACCCCAATCTTTTGGCTCGCTCTGGCCACATCCTCCATCAAGGGAACCAGCTTCATGACAGAGATGCTCACAGATTATTCTTAACTGTACTTAGGGAGGGTTCCGGGACTGGGCTGGAGTTCCTCAAGGAACAACAATTAGCAGGTAAGTCTAATTTCTCTTTCCTTATCGTCCCTCAAGTCCAGTTCCGCACCTCTGGGATGTATCAGAGCAGCTAAACTAACTAGAGGGACCTGCACAACGGGCCTGAAGCACTGCCGATCCAAAACGAGTGTCCCCCGCCGCCTGGACATCCAGATGATAATGCTTAGAAAAGGTATGAAGCGACATCCACTATATGCCTATAAGGCCACCTGAGCCCTTGTGGAATGCGCCCACAACCTCGCTGGCACTGCCTTACCCTTTGATAAGTTCGTCGATGCAATTGCATCCCAGATCCATCTGGAAATGGAGGCCTTAGTTGCCACCTCACCTTTGCGTGGCCCGCCATACAGAACAAATAGTCAATCTGATTTCTGAAAGGACGATGTCATTTTCACATACCTCCTTAGGACTGTTAACATCCAGTCGGCGCAGCTGCAGATTGGCCAGGCCCACATTTGCCAGGTTCACATGAAAGGCCAACACCACCTTGGGCAAAAAGGATGGTACCGGGCGCAGGACCACTTTCTCTTTAGGGAAACTGCTAGGTACGTATGACCTAGATTGGCCACTGTTGGAAACAGGATACTGGGCTTGATGAACCTTGGTCTGACCCAGTATGGCATATCTTATGTTCTCTTTGGAAAAGGAAAGGAATGGCTCCTGGAACGACAGGGCCTGAAGCTCTGAAATCCTGCATGCAAGCAAATTGCCACCAGGAAAACAATTTTCAGAGTCAAATCCTTCAGGGAAGCTCAACTCAACGGCTCAACAAGCTCCCCAGCCAGTGCCATCATTACCAGATTGAGATCCCCAGGCAGTACCACCACCCACCTCGGCAGCCAGAGGTGATTCACCACACTTAGAAACCTCGGCACATCTGGGTGCGTATCCAACAGCACCCCGTGGACTTTTCCACAATAACAGGAAATTGCCGCCAGCTGCACCCTCAAGGAACTGGCGGCTAGACCCTTATCGAAACCGGCTTGCAAAAATGCCAAGATGTCCAGGACGGAGGCCATGGAAGGATGCACCTGCCTCTCTTCACACGATTCAAAGATACACCATAACCAGATGTATGCCAGGCTCATGGATCTCCTGTGGGCCTATAGCAAGGTCACTATCACTGATCCTGACTATCCTCTCTCTTCAACCTCACCCTTTTAAGAGCCATGCCATAAGCAAGAATTGATCACCTGGGACATGCGAAGCAGCCCCTGTGTCAAGAGGTCCTTCTGAACCAGAAGCCGCCACGGTCAATCTGTCAGTATCCAAACCAGGTTGGCATACCACCGGCACCTCGGCCAGTCCGTTGCCACTAGAATTACTAAGCCCCAATGTGCCTCTATCCATTGAGCTACCTGGCCTATGAACACCCATGGGGGAAATCACATAGAGCAGACCATCTTTGGGTCACCGCTGTATTAGAGCATCCAGGCCTTCAGACATCCTTTCCCTTCTGCTGAAAAAACATTAGGTCCATGATCGACGTGCCCCACCTCAAAACACCTGGTTGAGCTGCCACTCTCCGGGGTCCACACGCACTCGGCTGAGGTAATCTGCCGTCACATTGTCGACTCCCGCCACATGCGCCGCCAATAACACTTTTAGAAATGAGTCTCTGCCCATCCGAACAGCCTTTTGGCCCCTTCATCTATGGCTACACTGCTCGTGCCTCCTTGCCGGTTGATGTAAGCCACCATGGTCGCATTGTCCGAGAGGACTCTGACCACCTTCCCCCACAACCAGGGCTCGAAGTTTTCTAGCGCCAAGGTCACTGCTTGCATTTCTAGCTTGTTGATTGACCACAGGGCCTCCTCCGAACTCCCTGAACAAAGTGTCCCTCGCCATGGGCTCCCCAACCTGACAGACTAGCATCGGTCATCAGTGAGACCCACACCAGGGACTCGAATAGCATGCCCCCTTCCAGGCTCCCTGGACCTAACCACCACCTGAGGGCTCTTCTGGTGCCCTGCGGGCAAGAGAGTACCTGGGACAGGGGTTGACTCTGATGGGACCAGCGACAGAGTAGAGCTCTCTGCAGCGGTCGCATGTGCACCCATGCCCATGGGGACTAACTCTAGAGTGGCCACCATGGTCCCCAGCACCTGCAGATAACCCCACGCTAACAGTCTCGCCATCCTCAGGAACTGCCGTACCAACTTTCATAGCTCCTGCACTCATCAGTCTGGCAGGAAAATCCTGCCCACACGGGTATTGACGTGCACCCCCAAATACTCTAGCTCCTTGACCAGGTTGACCACCCAACCGAGACTTTGGAGGAATTCCACCACCAGCGCTGTGGCTCTTTTGCCGTCATCCCTGGACTTCACCCAGATCAGCCAATCATCTAGGTACGGGTGGACGAGAACCCCCTTCCTTGTGGAGCGCTGCCACCACCATCACCTTGGTGAATGTACGGGAAGGGCAGTCACGAAACGGAAGGGTAACACTCGAAACTGGAAATGGCCCCTTGGCACCACAAAGCGGAGAAACTGCTGATGTTTTGGACAGAAGGGGGATATGTAGATACGCTTCAGTGAGATTGAGAGATGTCAGGAACTCTCCACTCCTTACCGCCACTATCACTGACCTCAGCATTTCCATGTGGAAATGCGGCACCTGGAGACAGCGGTTTTCGCCCTTGAGGTTGAGAATTGGGTGAAAGGAACCTTCCTTTTTGAGCACCACAAAATAAATGGAATATCGACTGCAGCCGTATTGGTCTCGAGGAATCAGCTCCACGGCTCTTAGCTGCAGGAGCCAAGTCAAGTCTCTTCTGCTGCCTCTGCCTTGCAGAGGGACTGAATGAAAAACTGGTTCACTGGACACACCTGTTTGAGGGCATAGCCCTCCCTGACCATTTCCAGGACCCACTGGTCAGACGTAATCTGGACCCAGGCGGGGTAGAACTCCTGCAGCTGACCTCCCACAGGTTGCATCCCCACCTGGGCTCCCCTCGCTTCACGGTGCTTTTTTTGTGTCCTGAGGCAGAGGCGGCACCAAAACCCCTGCCTGCGCCTCAGAAACCTTGAAACCCTGCCTCCCCCCCCCCCTAAAAGGGAACCTACCTCTCTGGGTCAGGCTAAAGCAAGAGATACGAAAATGCTTGAAGTCCCTCGACTGATCTCGGGCCGAAGTAGGGTTACGGGCTTGTTTCTGCTTATCCTCAGGCAGCTGGCCTCCTCTGGACTCTCCCAAGTCCTTAACCAACTTCTCCAACTCCTCACCAAAGAGGAGCTTACCCTTGAAGGGAAGCTTGCTGAGACGGTCTTAGAGTCATCCGCTGAGCCACAGGTAGTGGCGTGTTGCTATCATCAAGGCCATGCTTTTAGAAAGACCCCTAATAAGATCATAAAGGGTGTCAGCTAAATAGGGTGCACCTGACTCCAATTTGGCTACCTCACCAGAGAGGTCCATCACAGGGTCTCCTAATGTTGGACCCCTTGGGACCAGCAAAGGCAGGTCCTCGCCACCCAGGACCCGCAGATGGAAGCCTGTGGCAAAGGGGCGTTAATATAAAACTCCTGCTTCAATAAAGTGTCCCACTTTCTATCCTGGACATCCTAAAAGGCTGCACTGCCTTCAACTGGTATTGTAGTCTTCTTGGTAACTGCCGACACTGCTGCGTCCACTTTGTGTGAACGAAGGAGCTCTTGCTCAGGCAGCGGGGTACAGGTGCATCATGGTTTGCATCCCTTTAAGGCCAGCCTCTGGCAGATCCCGCTCATCCTGGATCATCTGCTGCACTATATGCACCGGGAAGACTTTCTGCGATTTCCAAACCGTCTGGAGCAAAGGATCCTCCAGCGCCTCTTCCTCTGCTAGGAGGTTAATGGACATATTCAGGGACTCTGAGATGAGCGTCGGCAGTTCCTCCCAGCAGAACACTCGAACTATGAGGGTCTGATTTTTCTGCTCTGGGACCTCCCCTTCTTCCAATTCCTCCTGCAAATCTAGTTGTGTCGAGATCCTCCCCCATCCAGCCCCTCCGACAATGGCAATTGCTGCCACTCCTCTGAGCCTCTGGCTCATAAGAACATAAGATATGCCTTACTGGGTCAGACTAAGGTCCATCAAGCCCAGTATCCTGTTTCCAACAGTGGCCAATCTAGGTCATACGTATCTAACAGTTTCCCCAAAAGGCTCGCTTAGTCGTCACTGCCCCCGATTCATCCTCCTTTGCATCAGAAACCCTCTTAACCGTGCGTTCTGGCGCTGAGGAGACACTTGCCGAACCTTGCTGATGTAGGCAAAAAGCCTTTGCAACAGTAAGACAAACTCACATGAAAAATCCCCTGGGAGCCCTAAAGCTCCCTGGGCTTGGGTGGATAGTCCAGGCATTGCGAAGGGACCGGCTCCGCTGAAGGCAATGCGGAGACCCCAGCCTCCAGAACTTCCTGCACCAGTGAGGCACCCTTCTGCCTCACCTCATCTCACAGGCCCTGTTCCAATAATCTAGCCTCCTGTGTGCATCCGAGGCAAATGCCTGCCTCTGAGACCTCTCGCCCCCTGATTCCGCACACTAGGTGTTGCAATCTGGCCAGCATGGTGGGAGGCACTGCAGGCTCTTCTCTCTGGGGTTTCACCTATTTCCCAAATTCATGGCCAGGTAGTGGACAGATCCTTGTCACAGTATCATCTCATGGGCCCTGGGCCCAGAAAACTAAAGCCCAAATCAAAAGACATGAACAGAAAACTAAAAAGAACACTAAAAATAAAAACACAAAATTGTCCCCAAAGAGAAGGAAAACTGCTGTACCCTGGCTTTCTCCACCCCGCCCCCTCCCTTGCTCCAAGGAAAAATCAGGCAGCGGATCTCCCCTGCACCAAAGACATCACAGGAGGTAAAATGCATTCTCCAGGACCAAGCAGGAAGTCAGTCCTCACATATGGGTGTCATCGGCACCGATGAAACCCCAGCGGAGCATTTCCCCAGCTTTCTATGAAAGCCTTTGGGAATGCAGGCACGCATGCGCGGTTCCCTTCCCGCCTAAAGGTGCCATCTTACCTCAGTCTCTTTTTTTCCGTGATGCCCACCGGATGTGTATCCAGTTTTCCCAGTTAAAATTAGATTTTTCAGCGATTTTTGCTATTTTTTCTCCCGGTTCGACGCCGGTTCCCCTCCTGCCGGGTTCGGTACACCGGTATCGAGCCCCATTCTTCTTTTTTGTTTTTTGCCCTTCGTGGCTGGCATTCGCGCCCTTTTTTCCATTTTTCCCTGGAAGGCCGGTCCTTTGACCTCGCGGGGACTCTTTTCCCCAATGGCTTCCAGCGGTTTTAAGAAGTGTGATCGGTGTAAGAAACTCTCTCTCACCGACACACACAACTGCTGCCTTTGGTGCCTCGGCCCCGACCACGATCCTAAGTCGTGCGGGTCCTGTGGAAAGATGTCTTCCAAGGCACTACAAAGTCGCCAGCAGCAAAACGAAAGGCTTTTCTCGGACTCAGCCTCCGGCCGGACCCGGACCTCATCTGAGGCCTCGACATCTCGGGATTCTGATCCCGAGCGCCGTCGAAGCTCCTCGGACAGGGGGTCCCCCGACCGGGAACGCAAGAGGCTCGCAAGGGCGTCGTCTGAGGAGGTCCCTGGCTTCTCGAGGGCCAGGTCTAAGACCCCCGACCGTCGCCCCGGGCCCGTGGAACCAGAGAAGCCTGCCAAAGTTCCTTGTGTGGAGCCGGAGTCTGCTGGACACGTAAGCCCCGTAGTCCTCGTGGACTCTCCTCCCAGGGAGCCGACGTTGGCCCCGGCGCCGCCAGGGCCCGAGTCGGTGGCTGCTGCGTCTCCCGAGCTGGGTCTCAGGATGAAAGCCTTGGAGAACAGATTGTCTGCCTTCATGGAGCAGCAGCGGGCACTGATGGCCAGCCTGTCTGGCGCATCTGCCCCGACCACCGGGACATTGACGTCGAAGTCGACCCCGGAGACCGAGCCGATACTCGAGTCCATCGTGGCTCGGAGTCGACCTCGGTCGCGGTCTCCCTCGACCTCCCGTTCGGGACCAAGGGCGTCGACGCCGGTGCTTCCGGCGTCGGGGCAGGTGCTCCAGGGCCCCGCGGGGTCAGACCCCGACTCTTCCTCGGACGAGTCAGCTTGGGAGACGGAGGACGAGGAGTCTCCTGATACCTTCAAGACTCGGTGCGTCCCTTCGGACTCACCGCAGTCTAAGCCCCGGAGTAGGTCCCCCCGGAGGACATCTGGTTCTCAGAGTTCGTGCGGGATATGGCCACTGCCTTGGCTATTCCGGCGGACCCCGAGGAAGAGCCTCGAGCTGAAGAGCTCGAGGCGCTACAGTATGACTCTCCTCCGAAGGAGTGTCCACAAAGGAGGCAGTACTCACGTAAATAGCACAAACACAGTCCAAGATGTGAGATATGTGGAAAAACAATTTATTAAGTATATCAAAACCTATGACAACCCGACACAGGCAGTGTTTCGTAGACCTTCATCAGGGGTTGGTCAGGTAGGATACTAAAAACATAAACAGACATGAATAATAAATAACAACATATTAAAAAAGTAAAGGAACAGATTAAGGTCATAATATATAAAAATTGCAAATAAAACTCATAACAGATAAAAGATTAAAATAGATAATAAAAACTAAAAAAGTGATGAAACACTAATTAAAAAACAACAGACATACTAACCATATTATTAATAACATTACAATCTAAAATTGTAATAAAAGAACACATGGGTGTGACAAGCAATAAAACACCTTCATACATGGACCGAAGAAAATTAGTGGCCCTTGACAGGCAAAAACTAAAATAGATAAATATAACTCAAAAACATAAAAAAATTGTTATACATACATATAAATCATATTTAAAATGAATTAATGTTAAAAAGAAAGCTAATTGAAATCAAGGATCCACGACTATTCTGGAGCAGGAGAAACAAAAGAAAGCAGCAGGAGCGAAAACTTTGTGGTGATAAACTAAAAACGAAATATACCTTATTTCTGTAGACTCAAGGAACATATACTCCAAGAGAAATAATGATGATATCACTAGAATAAATAAATAAAACTCTAAATACACTTACATATGGATGGACATACAAATTGAATACTCATAGAGAATAATAAATAAATGAATAAATACCTAAAACCAACTAAAAAAGGACTATGCTAAAATAAATTTAATTCATCATAAACAGCCAAGAGTTATGGTTCAATTTGATTATGCAAAAAACTAATCAAAAATAAAATAACTTTGAACCAATGGACTAGCGATCAAATAGGGATGGAATGTCAATCGCATTTAAAGCTAGAATATTTCTTTCTCATTGATGGATGATATTAAAAAAGTCATGAATTTGAAAACTTAAAGATGGTTTATATAGGGAGCTGTTATGATAATTGAAAGGGAACATTGCTAAAAAATGTTCAGACATGTATTGACATGTCGACAGCCTCTATATTGATTGTCACCTTTTACCATTGCAAGGAAGGATATGTAATAATGGATAGAATATCTATCATTCATTTAACCATACCGGCAAATCCTAGGAATAAATAAAATGCTGGGAGCCAAATCCTCTATATAGGATTAGCCATCGATGAAAAATCTTAGCATAATAGTTTCACAGCGGCAATCAAAGTACCCGGACTTGTATATAGTAAAACAAAGGGCCATGCAAATTCTTGCCGTATTGAGAAATAAGACCAAAGAATCTTAAGAAATAAACCGGTATGGAAAAATATAACGGGAGAAGACAGGTATCCAACGGATATCCCTAATTTTTATCATAACTTTCTTTTATATTAGTTTACAGGGTACAATCGTACATATTGCAAAGAGACAAGGAATAAAATTGCTATCAAATAAAACTACCGGCACAAAATAATACTGAAGACAATACCCTTCGGAGGAAAACCTTCAATCTCCTACGGTGCAACTTCTATGCAGAAAAAACTCTTCAATACCATAAACGGCAGTCAGATCGCTCGCATTAGTGTGTAATAGAGCTTAGTGAACGCCGGCTCATGCGCACAAACTTTAATACCAGGAGGCGGGAAAAAGGAGGGGCGTGTCCAAACAAAAACGGAGCATTAAGCTGGTGTGAATAAAGGGGGATTAAAACCATTCAATTATAAAAAACTCACTAGAGGACAGATCTGGCACAGTCATAACTTGGGGTAATCCAAACAAAGGGGGGCATTTAGCAAATGTCAGGATAAAAAATGATAAAACACTAGGGGTCAAACATGACACAGCCATTACTTGGAAACACTAGAGAAAAACAGAGAGATCTTGATCCAAATTAAGACCATGGGGAGCAAGAGAATCTAATAAAAAGATGTATTTCTGTTCCAACCTTAAGATGGTTTTATTTGTATCTCCTCCTCTCCAGTTTGGTTTGACCTTCTTAATTACAAAAAAACTAAAATCAGTAACTTTGTGATTTAGATCCTGCCAATGTGCAACTAGGGGTTTGTCATCCACGTTTCTTCTGATGCAGCTTTTGTGTTCTGTAATTCTAGTTTTAACGCCTGGTGTCTAACCTGTTTGGGGCCTGACCCTTGTTCCCCCAATTCATTGGGCTTTAGTGTCGGGAGAAGACCTTCTCTCTTTCGGGTGTCCCTCGACGCCGTCTTTCCTCCTGAGGTGCGGATACCAGTTTATTCTTCTCTCCGGGATCAGGTAACCCACAAACAGTCTGTTAAGACTAGCCAATCCTTGAGGGGTAAGTCTCATGCCCGGCATGATGACGGCTCCGGCCTTCCCCTCAAGACATCATTGGCAAGAAAACCCCGGCGGGAGTCTTCGGGCTCCAAAGCATTCACGGGGTTTCAGGTTGTTCCTGGGGTTCACTCCTCACAGAACATACCTGAGCCATGCTCGGGGGTGGTATCCGCTTCGAGCGGTACCGATCCCCCGGCATCGGCGTCGAGTGCTCCACTCTTCGCCGAGGATCATCAACTGGTGTCCTCGGTGCCGATCGACTCTACCCAGACTGGCTTTCCTGCACCCCGGCCATGCGCGGGGTCGGTACCGGCTTCGAGCGGTACCGATTCCCCGGCATCGGCGCCAGTATCGAGTGACTTGCTCGTCACCGGGGATCGGCGTCGGGTGTCCTCGGTTCCTTCGGGGCCGATCGATCCGAACCGAACGGCCTGTCCGGCAACCCACCCAGGTGCGGGGTTGGTACCTGCTTCGGGTGGTGCCGATTCCCCGGCGTCGAGGCCAGTGTCGAGTACTCCGCTCGTCACTAGGGGCCGTCATCCGGGGTCCCCGGGGCCCTCGGTCGATATGACCCGGACTGGGTTCCCTCGGCCCGGACCAGCCGCAGGGTGGGTTCCGGCTTCGAGCGGCGCCGATGCCCCGGCGTTGAGTGTCCCATTCTCCACCGGGGCTCGTCGTCGAGTGTCCTGGGCCTCGGGGCCGACCGATACGCCACGGTTGGGTTTTCCTCCATGCTCGGAGGGGGTACCGGCTTCGAGCGGTACCGATACCTCGACGTCGGTGTCGAGTATTCCCCTCTTCGCCGGGCGTCGTCTGCGGACGTCCTCGGCGCCGATCGAGGCGATTCCGCTTGACCTTCAGGGATCGGCATCGCTGGCGCCTCCCCCGGCGCCAGTGAACCCCAGGCGGGCATCGGTAACCTCGCTCGGGTCGATGCCCAGTCTAGAATCATTGTCCAGCCTGGATGACTGGGTTCCGGCACGCTTTGGGTCCGATCCATGTCCCCTCCGGCTACACAGTGCCAAGGATAATCACCAAATCTCCCCGGTGGCCTCGGCAATCCCCGCTGCCTGCTACAAGGACCTTACCGCCCCCGGCGCCGGTATCGAGGTCGACTCCCGCTGTTCCATCGGTGTCGTCGATCTGTTCTATTTCTAGCTTGGAATCGATACCAGGAACCGACGATGCAGTACTCACTGCCTCGAACCGGAGCAGTCGGTATCTCTCTCCCTCTAGCGGGCTTCCTTCTGGCGCTCAAGCTGCTGAAGCCACATCAGCATACCCAGGAATAGTTCACCTGGGAGATCCTTCCTTTCAGGAATTTCTCCTTGCTATGGCAGCCTTTCTTGCCATTCCTATTCCTGGTCTTACTCTTACCCAGAGTCCTGCAGGAGTAGCAAGCTTTATGCTTCCTTTGCATCCTTCCTTGCAGGATCTCCTTCAAGGGATTTGGCACTCACCCCTGAGGGTTCCAGTGCCTTCTACAGACATGCATGTTCTGTATCAGGTGCCCCCCTCTCCGGGGTTTCAGAAAAACCAGCTCCCACATCATTCTATTGTAGTGGAGTCAGCGATGAGGAAAGTCAGGAGTAAGAAGAAGCATGCTTCCTACCCTCCAGGTCGCGCATCCAAGACACTGGATGCCTTTGGACTTCGAACCTTCCAAACTTCGATGCTGGCTTCCAGGATTATCTCATATATTTTTTATATGAGTCTAACGCTTCGGGAGGTCACGGAGAAGTTATCTCTTATGTCTCCCTTCTTGTCAGAACCTAGGGCCTCTGACTATTCCTTGCTTCTTTATCATAGCAGGAATATTGCTTGGTTTCTCTCCCGTGCTGCTCTAGACGCTTTCGAGTCTGTTAGCAGGTCCTCGGCTATTGCCATTGGAGCACGTTGTACAACCTGGCTCCAGGCTTCAGACTTGAACAGATGGGCACAACATACACTGGGTAACTCCGTGTACTGGGGAAAATCTTTTCAATAGAGAGGCTTTACGTCAGGTTGCTCAGTGCTCCACTGACTTTCCTAAGTCTGGGAACCGTCCTAAGCCGCCTTCTTCCCCAGGATGGAGGAAATGCCCTACCAAACCTTCTTTCCCTAGGAAAAGAAAGTGTCCTCCTCCTTCTGCCCATCCTCCAGCTGTGCCCCAGCCTGGGGCATCTTGTCCTGGTCTGAAGTTCCCAGGCTCTCACCAGGCTACCCAGAACCAACATCCATAGGCTACAATTTAACTTCTTATTCCCAGAAGTTTGCTCTTCCACCGCTGTGCGGTGGTGTTCTTTCAGTATGCCGGGGTACTTTGCCCATGGGCTGCCATGCCCTCCTCTTCTTATTACTCGAAGGGAGATCGCCACTGTGGACATTCTTCCTTCAGCTGACTTGCCTTGTGGTACGTCACCCCAACCCCTATCTCTCAGGGTTCCCCTGCTGGAGCGGGTACAATACTGGAACATCTCTCTCCCTTCCAGGGTAGATTTCCTGTTATCCTTAACGCATGCTCTGGACATCTGACAGGGCCAGGGTATCCGCGCTCCCTTTGTCTGCGTTCTCCCTGTTTTAATACGAGGGAATCCCCTCGGCCATTGGTTCAGTGGCTGGGCGTGCAGGAGCCCGGTGAGTGCTTTCTGCCTGCAAGCACTCTCTGCAGGCTGTCTTCTTCGGGCCATATCCTTTTATGACGTTTTTATCTCATGATTCTCCTCTATGATCTCTGCAACCGTCAGAGAAGCTTCCCACTATGGGGGGGGGAGGGGCTTTGTCTCTGGGGGTCCTCTTCATAGAAGCGGCTTGTATAGTCCTTCCAGGGCTATATAGCTAATTATGCCCTCTGGTCTCTCTTTGGGATACCGAGGTCAAAGTTTTCTGCGTGAATGTCCAAGGAGTTCCCAATCTGTCAGGACTCTACCCCCTTTTTTTCCTTGCAGCTTGGCATTCTGTTTTCTGCCCCGCTTGGACAGCGCATGCCCTTCTACTGGGCATGATACCCCTGAGTCCCTTGGCTGGGTTTTCCCGGTATCTTGATCTGTGCGCTTCTTGTCCTTGGGACACATCAGGAGCCTAAAGTACTCCTGATGTGCTCTTACCAGATTGATGGCATCATCTGTTCCTCACGCGAACATGCTGCTCTTTCCATGGCTCTGCCTCCTGCACCGCAGAAATAGATTCTCAATATTCTTCTGGTGGGTATTGGATGAATCTTTTTTCCGTCACATCCCCCGTGGGGGTGTTTCTCCTGTGGCACAGTGGCAGGCCTGGATTCTCAGTATGATTTTCATGTACTGAGTCTTCACATGTTTTGGTACCCTGGGTGGACATAGGACCTGCCCATCTATACTGTCCCTGTATATGTATACATCTCCGTATATATATATATATATATATATATATGCCGATCTTGCCTAGACATATCTATTCCGGTATGTATAGATATGTCTGCAGTCCCATGCCAAAATGGTTATCTGTATGCCGTATGGGTATGCGCATATTGGAAGAAGTCAAGCACACTGTGTTTTGCCTCTATCCCCCTGACTGTCGACCTTAAAGTTTCTACTCCTTGAGAGGTCCAGACAGTCTGCTTGCCTGATTTTATACGGCTCGGTAGCTGGGTCAGGTTATACTCCCTACCGCTTCTATTTTTGGAGTATGCACCTCCCTACCTGTGAGGTGTCTGCTTTCATGTCTCCCTATCTCTTACCAGCTAGGAATGACGGTGTACTCCTTCAGTATTCCAGAGCACACTTTTGTTCTCCCTGGGAAAGGGGTTTCTTCTACACCCCCTCTTCCCTGCCGGACTGAGCTAAACTCCAGATCGGTCAGTCTTCCTCTTTTAGTCCTCAGTGTTACTAACTCTGTATCTGAGTCCTCAGCTTTTCCACATAAGCTTTCCATTGAAGACCTGCCGTTCTTCTCCTGCACCAGTTGTCACCTGGGTCACCTGCCCATTCGGGATTTGGGGGCCTCATCCTCACTGCTGTGAAGTTCCCTTGGGGTTCCGCTACTGCGTCTTCAGTCACCTCCATCACAGCTCTACTCCTACAATCCAGTAGGTAAGCTCTCTATTGTACTAGTGCATTAACTACTTAATGATAACTGGCATGCATTCTGAAGACTCACCTCCCCAGTAGTCTTTAGTTCTTGCTGTTCCTCTTATCTTCTCAACTCCTACCCCCCGTCCCTCAGGGGATGCCGGGGATCCAGGTTGGGGAAATGCGTCTTCCCAGGGACGCGCATTTCAGGGGATCTCCCCTGGCACCCTCAGCTAGGGAGTCCCCACATGTGAAGACTCATTCCTGCTTGTTCCTGGAGATAGCACAGTTACTTACCTGTAACAGGTGATCTCCAGAACAGCAGGAATTAATCTTCACAACCCTCCCACCTCCCCTAGGAGTTGAATCTACCTATCTCCTTTCCTCTTCCTCTCCTGTCTCAGCTATGAAACTCAACTGGGGAGAGGCAGGTGGAAAGGCGGGAAGTCACCGCGCAGGCGCGAGGGATGCTCCCAAAAGCCTTCTGATTGGATGCTGGGGAGCATTCCCGTGCGGGCTCCGTCGGCGCTGACGTACCCTACACATGTGAAGACTAATTCCTGCTGTTCCGGAGATCACCTGTTACAGGTAAGTAACTGTGCTTTCTCCTCCGAAGGAGGCCTTTACTGTCCCGGTTCCTCCGATGCTGGAACGGCTCCTCTTCCGTATGTGGGAGGCATCAGCCTCAGCACCGGTTCTTAGCAAGCGAGTCGATTCGATCTATCGACTCCGGTAGAGCCCTGGTTTTCAGAAGGCACAGCTACCACACAATTCCGTGGTTGTGGAATCAGCCATGCATCGTCTGAAGAGCCAGAAGATGCACTCCACGGTGCCTCCTGGCAGGGAGGCCCGAAACCTCTATGGCATTGGTAGAAAGTGCTTCCAGGGCTCGATGCTTGCTTGCCGTGTCTAGTCCTACCAGCTGTACATGGGCATGTACTTGCGGGATCTGGCCAAGGAGTTGGCCGGGTTCTCTGCTGGTCTCTCTGGGGAACCCTTGCAGAGATTTAAGTCCTTGTCCTCGGGGATTCGGGACTGCTCGAAGTTCATGTCCCGCGCCGCCTACGATGGTTTCAAGGCTTCGGCCCGAGTTGCGGCAGCCGGCATCGCTGCTCGACACCAGGCATGGCTGCAGTCATCGGACCTCGAACCATGGGTTCAGGACAAGTTGGTCGATGTCCCTTGCCGAGGTGAAAACCTTTTTGGCAAGTCCATGACCGAGAAGGCCGCTCAGCTCGAGACCGAGCACCTTACACGGACAAGGCTGTCGAGGAAGACCTCTGCCCCTTCTCATAAAAAGAAGGGCTCGGGTAAAAAGCCCTTTTACCCAAGGAAGGGCACTGCCTAATAACAGTACCCGCAATATCAGGCTGCCCAAGCTGCCCCCCAGGGTCAGCAAGCCAAGGGCCAGGGTAATGGACCCTGTAGGCAGAGGACCCCCAAACCTCAGGCCCCTGCTACCACTCAGCAGGGTGAGGGCTTTTGACTCCTTGAGCGTAGCCTCTCCTCCACTGCTCTCCCAACCCTGCACAGGAGGTCATCTCGCCCTCTTTGCCCACCAGTGGCCCCTTATCATCGGGGACAGTTGGGTGCTGGAAATAGTCCACAAGGGCTATGCCCTCCATTTTCACCAACTGCCTCCTCCATACTTTCCAGGGGAGCCTCCCAGGCCTCCCCTGCACACAGACCTTCTCCTTCAGGAGCTGTTGGTGGACAGGGCGGTGGAGCCTGTGCCTCCCCACTTGCAAGGTCACGGATTCTACTCCAGGTATTTCCTGGTGCCCAAAAGAACCGGTGGCCTTCGACCCATTCTGGACCTCAGGAACCTCAAACAAGTTCCTAGTGAAGGAAAAGTTCAAGATGCTTACTCTTGGAACCCTTCTGCCCTACCTCCAGCAGGGAGATTGGCTATGCTCCTTAGATCTAAAGGATGCGTACACTCACATCCTCATTCATCCAGACCACAGAAAGTACCTCAGGTTCATTGTGGGAGGAAACCCATTATCAGTACAGAGTGCTGCCTTTCGGCCTCACCTCTGCCCCCAGGGTCTTTACCAAATGCCTGGCGGTGGTGGCAGCCTACCTGAAAAATCAGGGAATCTTTGTCTTCCCCTATCTAGACGACTGGCTCAGCAGGGGTCAGACATGTCAGGAGGCCAATCAAGCCACCCTCAGGACTATTGCTCTTCTACAACGCCTGGGGTTTGTCATAAACTTCGCAAAGTCCACTTTGCTCCCCTCCCAGAACTTGGAGTTCATAGGGGCAAGGTTGGACTCTCTCCTGGCAAAGGCATTCTTGCCAGAAGACAGAGCCCAAAGGTTGATAGCCTTGGCTAATCAGTTTCTCTGCAGGTCCCTGGTCTCTGCCAGACTCTGCCTGAAGCTTCTAGGCCACATGGCTTCGACAGTGCATGTGACCCCCAATGCCAGGCTCCATGAGGCCTGCACAGTGGTGCCTTTGGGCTCAGTGGTCACAGGCCACAGGCAGCCTCAGCGACAGAATAAGGGTGTCCAGACCATTTCTGCACTCCCTCAACTGGTGGCTACACCCACCCAATCTGCTGAAAGGGGTGCCTTTTCAGATTCTAGGGTACACAGTAGTGCTAACAGATGCCTCCCTGCAAGGCTGGGGAGCTCATTGGGCAAGTGCACCCAGGGCCTCTGGTCTCCCTGGGAAGCTGCACAACAGATCAATCTCCTTGAACTCAGAGCTTTCACTCCTACCCTGACTCACCAGTCTGTCCTGATCCAGACAGACAACCAAGTTGCCATGTTTTATGTGAACAAACAGGGTGGAACCGGGTCCAGGATCCTTTGTCTGGAGGCCCAGGACCTTTGTTCTTTTGCCCTCAAGCACAACATGCTCCTAAAGGACAACTACCTGGCAGACAGATTAAGCAGAATACTGCAGCCCCACGAATCGCAGCTGCATCCTGCAGTAGTTCAGAAGATCTTCCCAAAATGGGGTCCTCCCTTTGATAGATCTCTTTGCCAGCCCAATGAACAAGCAACTGCCAAAGTTCTGCTCCAGGCAACTGCATCCTCTACGGATAGCAGCGGATGCTTTTCTGATATCCTGGTCTCAGGGCCTCCTGTATGCGTTTCCTCCCACGCCCTTGGTGGCCCGAACTCTCTTCAAGATTCTTCAGAACAAGGCCTCGGTCCTGCTGGTGGCTCCCAGATGGCCGAGACAGTCTTGGTTTCCTCTTCTGCTTCAACTGGCAGTGGATCCTCCACTATCTCTGGGGTTGCAACCCAACCTTCTCTCTCAGGAGCAGGGTTCCCTTTTGCACCCCAATCTCAAAGCTCTCAATTTGATGGCCTGGAGGCTGCAAGGGTAGTTTTGGCTCCCTGGAGCCTACCTCAGGAAGTTGAGGAGGTTGTCCTAGCCTCTAGGAAACAGTCCACTAGGAAAACCTATGCTCTCAAATGGAAAAGGTTTTGTGTGTGGTGTCAGCTACGTACAGAGGACCCTTTCTCTTGTACTGTGCCAGTAGTGCTTCAGTACCTACTGCACTTATCAACTCAGGGACTTAAGTCCAATTCTGTTCGGGTACACCTCTCAGCTCTAGCAGCTCACCACTCTCTGGTGGAGGGACATTCTCTATCTGGTCACCCCTTGGTGTCCCGCTTTCTCAGGGGCTTGCTTTTGCTCAAGCCTCCCATCTGTCCTCCTGCCCCTGAGTGGGAGCTGAATGTGTTCCTGCAGCAGCTGACTCGCCCACCTTTTGAGCCGATGGCTACTTGTCAACTATGCTTCCTCTCCTGGAAGACACTCTTCCTCATAGCCCTTACCTTGGCTAGGCGATTAAGTGAGCTTCGGGCCCTGGTATGTGATTGGCCTTACACCAGGATTTATAGGAACAGGGTAGTCCTCAGGACTCATCCAAAGTTCCTCCCAAAGGTTGTCTCCTCTTTCCACCTCAAATCAGGAGGTGGTCCTTCCAACATTCTTCCCTAGGCCTCATGCAAGCCAGGCTGAAGCAGTTCTGCATACCCTGGACTGTAGGAGGGCCTTATCCTTCTACCTTGACCGTACACAGGGGCATAGAAGGGCTACTCAGCTCTTCGTATCCTTTGACCCCGATAGATTGGGGTTGGCAGTGTCCAAGCATACCTTGTCCATCTGGGTGGCTGACTGTAGCACCTGGGCTTACAAGGCGGCTGACCTTCCTTTGCAGGGTAGGGTCACGGCCCATCGTGTCAGGGCAATGACTGCCTCAGTGGTTCATCTCCGCTCTGTGCCCTTGGTAGACATCTGCAGGGCTGCAACTTGGTCTTCAAGCCAGACTTTTGCGGTCCATTACTGCCTGGAGAGGGAGTCCCGTAGGGACAGTGCTTTTGGCCAGGCAGTACTCCGGAATCTCTGAGGTTTAGGCAACTCCTGCCCTCTGTTGGGCTACCGGTGGAGGTTGTGTCCTTGAAAAGCCTTTCTTTGCTGCTGAGACTAGAGGGAGTTCTCTTGTTCAGCCTGGGTTCCTCGGTAGCCCAGAGTTTGGGAGTCACCCATATGTGAGGACTGACTTCCTGCTTGGTCCTGGAGAAAGAGTAGTTACTCACCTGTAACAGGTGTTCTCCAGGAGCAGCAGGAATCAGTCCTCACAACCCTCCCTCCTCCCCTTGGAGTTGCAGTTGTACATAGCTAAGAACAGCACACAAAAATGAAAACTAAACTATGTCATTTGACTGAGGTAAGATGGCACCTTTAGGCGGGAAGGGAACCACGCATGCGTGCCTGCATTCCCAAAGGCTTTCATAGAAAGCTGGGGAAATGCTCTGCTGGGGCTTCATCGGTGCCGATGACACCCATATGTGAGGACTGATTCCTGGAGAACACCTGTTACAGGTAACTACTCTGTCAGGCCTGAACTGAAAGCTCGCCTAAAGGAGTGGCCTAGTGGTTGGGGCAAGGTACTTCAGGCCGGAAGGTCAGGGGTTCAAATCCCACTAGAGGACAGCAACCTTGGGCCGGAAGACTGGTGTTTCTAGTCCCACAGGTGCTCCTTGTGGTCTTGGGCAAGCCACTTAACCCTCCATAGCCCATGTTCCCTGTAGAATATTTATCTCCAAGTTATAATGCCCTGTTCAATGTAATTTCAGTTTGTTCAATGTAAACCGCACTGATGCAGAATAGCACGGTATATAAGAGAATGTAAATAAATAAATAAACTCCCGCGCCGGTGCTAATCCCAACACGTGCCTGCAGGCCGCTCTCCTCTACCGAACGTCCCTGAGATGTCTCAGAGCTTCTACTGCCTCCCCTTTTGCCACTCTTACCTCCAGGGCCAACACCACATGGCTCACTTCCCCCTCACACTCGGCATGCACGTCCTGGCTTCGGTGCTAATGGGGGGAATGATCTGAGGCTTGTCGATCAGACAGAACCCGTACACACAGCAGCTCCTCACCCAATCACGGTTTTGGGAGCCACCGGGAGTCTCAGGCTGCAAGAGGCATCCACATAATAAACCCCCTGATCTCCCTGGGAAGGAGGCAAAGAATAACCTCCTCCTTGCCCTCTTTGGATCTCCTTTGCCTCTGTCTTCTCTTTTTGCACTAAATCAAACAAAAGAAAACCCCTGCACCTTATAGAGGAAATAAAGCGTAGTTACTCACCTGTAACAGGTGTTCTCCAGGAGCAGCAGGAATCAGTCCTCACTTATGGGTGACGTCGGCACCGACGGAGCCCTCGCGGAGCAATTTTCCCCAGCTTTCAAAGAAAGCCTTTGGGAATTGCAGCGCGCATGCGCGGTCCCCTTCCCGCCCAAGGGTGCCATCTTAGCCAGTCAGATGACATAGCTAAAAAGACAGCATAAAAATTTGCAAAAAAGTAAAGCAGACGATTGCAACTCCAAGGGGAGGAGGGAGGGTTGTGAGGACTGATTCCTGCTGCTCCTGGAGAACACCTGTTACAGGTGAGTAACTACGCTTTCTCCAGGACCAAGCAGGAAGTCAGTCCTCACTTATGGGACTCCCAAGCTTAAGGCTACCGGAGACCCTAAGCACAAAAATGAGCTCCCTCTAGCTCAGCAGCACAGAAGGAAGGATCTTCGCTGAATTATTACCCACCGGTAGCCCACATCCGGGATGGAGGGTAGGAGTTGCTCAGACCTCAAAGAGATTACTGAGGACTGCCTGTCCGAAAGCACTGTCCCTGCAGGACTCCCTCTCGAGACAGTAATGGACCGCAAAAGTCTGGCTCGAAGACCAAGTAGCGGCCCGGCAGATGTCTGCCAGCGGAACAGAGCGGAGGTAAGCCACTGACGTGGCCTTTGCCCGAACGCAATGAGCCGTGACTCGACCGTCCAAGGAGAGTCCGGCTGCCCCATAAGCCCAAGAGATACAGTCCGCAACCCAGATGGACAGAGTACGCTTGGAGACCGGGAGCCCCAATTTATTGGGGTCAAAAGACACAAAAAGCTGAGCAGCTTTACGGTGCTCCCGCGTACGGTCAAGGTAGAAGTTCAAGGCCCTTCTACAGTCCAGGGTATGGAGGACCGTTTCAGCTCAGCTGGAGTGTGGTCTGGGAAAGAAGGTTGGAAGTACCACCTCCTGATTGATGTGAAAAGGGGAGACCACTTTTGGGAGAAATTTCGGGTGAGTCCGTAGGACTACCCTATTTTTGTAGAACCGAGTGTAAGGGGGATCAGACACAAGGGCCTGCAATTCACTTACGCGTCTAGCGGAAGTGAGGGCTATCAAGAACAGTGTTTTCCAAGAAAGAAAACGGAGAGAACAGGTAGCCATAGGTTCAAAAGGCGGACAGGTGATCCGCTGTAAAACCACATTCAGGTCCCAGTCAGGCGCTGGCGGGCGCAGAGGTGGTTTAAGTAGAAGGAGACCTCGGAGAAACCTCGCTACGAGAGGGTCGTTGGAGAGAGGTCTGCCGTCCACCGGCACATGATGTGCTGAAAGAGCACTGAGGTGAACTTTGACGGAGTTGGACTTAAGTCCCAGATTAGAGAGGTATAGCAAGTACTGCAAGATCACCGACACCGGGCAGGAGAAGGGATCCTGAGACTGTTGGGCACACCAAACGGAGAAACGACACCATTTAAGGGCATAGCATTTTCGGGTAGAAGGTCATCGCGAAGCTAGGACGACCTCCTCCACCTCTGTCGGCAGGAGAAGGGGAGCAAGGACTACCCTCTCAGCAGCCAGGCCATAAGGTTGAGAGACCTGAGGTTGGGGTGTAGCAGAGACCCCTGATCCTGAGTGAGGAGATCCGGTTGAAACCGCAGAGGGAATGGATCCTCCACCGCTAATTGCAGCAGGAGTGGAAACCATGGCTGTCTGGGCCAGCGAGGGGCCACCAGGATCATGAAGGCTTTGTCTCTGAGAACCTTGAAAAGAGTCCGGGAGACTAGCGGGATGGGAGGGAAAGCGTACAGAAGGCTCCCCGACCATGAGAGCAGGAAAGCGTCCGCCGCAACCCGAAGGGGGTGTGGCTGACAAGAGCAGAAGCGAGGAAGCTGCCGGTTGTGAGGACTGGCAAAGAGATCCAACGTGGGGAGGCCCCACTTTAGAAAGAGCTTCTGAACTACCAAGGGATCCAGGCGCCACTCGTGCGGCTGGAGGATCCTGCTGAGTTTGTCCGCCAGGTAATTCTCTTGGCCTGTTAGATAAACTGCCTTGAGGAGAATGCCGTGACTGATGGCCCAAGAGCAGAGCTTCTGTGCCTCCCGGCAGAGGAGGAAGGAGCCCGTGCCCCCCTGCTTGTTCACGTAGAACATGGCAACTTGATTGTCCGTCTGGACAGGGATGGACTGGTGAGAAGTCAGGTGGGAGAAGGCCTTGAGAGCCAGGCGGATCGCCCTGAGCTCCAGGAAGTTGATCTGCTGAGCAGACTGCCACGTGGTCCAGAGGCCCTGAGTACGCGCCCCTTGGCAATGCGCTCCCCAGCCCAGGAGGGATGCATCTGTTGTCAGCACCCGGGCCGGCTGAGGTGACTGGAAAGGCATTCCGAATATCAGGTTCGGCTGCTGAAGCCACCACCGGAGAGACGAGATCAGCGGCTCGGAGATGCGCACTAGGTCTGCTAGGCCGCCTGTGGCTTGTCGCCAATGCTGGCGGAGACACCATTGAGCAGGCCGCATATTCAGGCGGGCATTGGGGGTCACATGGACGGTGGAAGCCATATGGCCGAGTAGTCTCAGGAAGCGCCTGGCGGAGACCAGGGGCTGGCTGCGAAAACGGTCGGCTAGGTCCATGAGCCGTTGAGCCCTGTCGAGCGGTAGGTACGCTCGTGCCTGAGGAGTGTGCAGCCTCGCGCCGATGAACTCGAGATCCTGTGAGGGGAGCAAAGTGGACTTTGCGAAGTTTATAACAAAGCCCAAGTACTGCAGAAGAGTCACCGTGCGGCGCGTGGCGTTGGTGACCTCCAGAGCGGACGCTGCTCTGATGAGCCCGTCGTCGAGGTACGGAAAGACATAGAGGCCGTGAAGCCTGAGATGGGCCGCCACCACCGCGAGACATTTTGTGAAGACCCGCGGTGCAGAGGACAGGCCAAAGGGCAGTACCCTGTACTGGTAATGATTCCCTGCCACCACAAATCTTAGGTATTGGCGGTGGCTTGGGTGGATGAGGATGTGCGTGTAGGCATCCTTTAGATCCAAGGAGCATAGCCAATCTCCCTGCTGGAGGTAGGGCAGAAGGATTCCAAGGGTAAGCATCTTGAACTTCTCCCGCACGAGGAACTTGTTGAGGTTGCGCAAGTCCAGGATGGGTCTGAGGCCTCCTGTTCTCTTTGGTATTAGAAAATACCTGGAATAAAAGCCTTGACCTTTCAGGTGGTGGGGCACCGGTTCCACCGCCTGTTCCTGTAGAAGACCTGCTAACTCCTGAAGGAGTAATTCCCTGTGCAGAGGGGGTCGTGGAGGTTCTCCCGGAAAATAGGAGGGAGGGACCTGGTGGAAGTGGAGAAGATAGCCTTCTCGCACGACTTGAAGCACCCAGGCATCTGCGGTGATGCTGGACCACCTGTGGGCGAAGTGAACCAGCCGGCCTCCGGTGCTGGGAGGAACCAGCGGGGGGGAGAGGCTATGCTTAAGGAGTCAAAAACCCCCACCCTGCTGAGCAGGGGCTGGTGGTGCAGGTTTGGGGGCTTGCTGCCTACGGGACCCGTTACCCCGTCCCTTGGCCTGCTGGCCCTGTTGGGGAGCTGCAGGGGCCTGATAATGGGGGTATTGTTTGTAGGCAGCCGCCTTCCTCAGGTAAAAGGACTTTTTTCCCGAGCCCTTCTTTTTCTGGGAAGGGGCGGAGGTCTTCCTAGAAAGCCTGGTCCTGGTGAGAGTCTCCGTCTCAATTTGTGCAGCCTTTTCAGCCATGGGCTTGCCAAAGAGGTTTTCGCCTCGGCAGGGGACATCGACCAACTTGTCCTGCACCCAGGGCTCAAGGTCAGACGACTGAAGCCAAGCCTGTCGGCGGGCACCGATGCCGGCTGCGGCCACTCGAGCCGATGCTTCAAAGCCATCATAGGCTGCTCGGGACATGAACTTGGAGCATTCCCGAATGCCAGTGGACAAGGCCAGGAACCTCCGCAAGGGTTCCTCGGACAAACCAGCGGAGAATCCGGCTAGCGCTTTAGCCAGGTCTCGGAGATACATGCCCATGTATAGCTGGTAGGTCTGGACACGACACGCAAGCATAGAGCCCTGGAAACACTTCTTACCAAGGCCATCCAGGTTACGGGCCTCCCTGCCAGGAGGCACCGAGGAGTGCATCTTCTGGCTCTTAAGACGATGCATGGCCGATTCCACTACCATGGAATGGTGTGGTAGCTGTGCTTTTTGGAAGCCAGGGCTCTTGCGGACTCGATAGATAGAATCGACCCGCTTGCTCAGGACCGGCGAGGTGGCCGGACTCTCCCACATGCGGAAGAGTAGTCGTTCCAGCATAGGAGGAACCGGTACAGTAAAGTGTTCCCTTGCGGGAGAGTCATACTGGAGGGCGTCGAGCTCTTCGGCTCGAGGCTCCTCCTCGGGGTCCGCAGGGAAGGCCAAAGCCTTGGCCATATCCCTGACGAAGTCCGAGAACCGGGCATCCTCCGGGGGGGACTGCTTCCGAGGTTCGGACTCCGGTGAGTCCGAGGGGACACACCGAGTCCGGAAAGAATCAGGTGACTCTTCCTCTTCAGACTCCCAGACCGACTCCGACGAGGACTCGGTGGGGTCGGCCCGGGCAGGGCGCGGCGCTTGCCGCCCCGACGCCGAGGGAGTCGGCGTCGGCGACCTCGGTCCCGAACGGGAGGCCGAGGGTGACCTCGACCGAGGATCGACTCGAGTTCGCATCGACTCGAGGATCGGCTCGGTCTCCGGGGTCGACTTGGACGTCGACGTCCCGGCGGTCGGGGCAGCGGCGCCAGCGCCAGCGAGCAGTGCCCGCTGCTGGTCCATGAAGGCAGACAGTCTGCTCTCCAAGGCCGTCAACCTGAGTCCGAGCTCAGGTGACCCAGCAGCCCCCGACTCGGGCCCCGACGGCATCGGGCCCGACGTCGGCTGTCGCGGAGGCGAGTCCAGGAGGACCACAGGACTTACCCGAGCAGGCAGCTCCGACTCCAGGCGAGGTCGCTTCGTGAGGTGCTCCTTCTCCAAGGACCCGGGGCGGCTATCGGGGCTATGCGACCTGGCCCTCGCGGAGCCAGGAGCGTCCACCGACGCCGCCCTCGCGGGTTTCACCTTACGTCGATGGTCCCCGGAGGGAGAACCCCTGTCGGAGGAACTCCGGCGACGGTCCGAGCTGGAACCTTTGGACGCGGAGGCCTCCGACGAGGTCCGGGTACGGCTGGGGTCAGCGAAGATCCTATCCCGCTGATGCCGCCGACTTCTCAACGCTTTGGAGGACATTTTGCCGCAGGACCCACAGATCATTTCTTCATGATCCGGGCCCAGGCAGCGGAGGCAAAAGTCGTGTGTGTCAGTTAGTGACATATTTCGGTCACACTGACCACACCGCTTGAAACCACTGGCAGCCATCGGGGGAAAAAGGGCCCCGGCGAGGTCAAAGGACCGGGCTGCCAGGGAAAAATCGAAAACGAAAACTGACTAAGTCAGAAAAACCGAAAAAGAAGAAGAGGACTCGTGACCGGCGTCGCGAGTCCGGGCGGGAAAAAGACCGGCGTCGAACCGAAGGAAAAAGAATAAAATTATGAAGAAATATCAACTTTTTCGCGGGGACACGACAGGGACGTCTGTAGGGCTCCGCGGAAAAAAGAAGACTGGCTAAGATGGCACCCTTGCGCGGGAAGGGGACCGCGCATGCGCGCTGCAATTCCCAAAGGCTTTCTTTGAAAGCTGGGGAAAATTGCTCCGCGAGGGCTCCGTCGGCGCCGACGTCACCCATAAGTGAGGACTGACTTCCTGCTTGGTCCTGGAGAACATCAAATTTCTAAACCTACCTCCTCCAGCTGCTTGGAGACTGAGCATACTGGGGCTGGTGGGCGGTGCCAGCTGCATATGTACACTAGTGTCATCAAAAAGATGACAGGCTCAGCCTCCAAGCTGCTGGAAGAGGTACACTACCCAGAGGTGTGGGACTGGAGGGATGATAAGGAATAATAGGTAGTATGTTATGAAGAGATTACTTTTTAATATGTAATACAAGCAAATATATATATATCAAGACCAGCTGGGAAATACAAAGATACGTACATAAAGGTGGGAGGTGTGTTTTCTTCTTGAACACACCACTATAATTTTAAGAAGACAGATACATTTTTGTCTTATCACCTTCTTCCCCAAACCAATGCATTATTGAGCTTATAGTTTGTACACAGTGTAAAACAAATCCGACCTTAAGATGCTGCCTGTCTTCCTTCAGACTAGAAACAGGATAGAATACTTGTTTTCAATACAGATGGCGTTTTGTTTTGTTTTTACTTTTAATATTTAAGAAAAACGTTTTTTGTTTTACAATAACACATAAATCAGAAATTCAAATGCCAACAAGTCCCACCACTCCTCACCCCTCCCATCATAATCAGTGTGCCCAATTCTACCTTACTGCCTTACCCTCTCCAACCACACAATAACTCCTTCCCCCTTCCATTCATCCACCGCCACCAGGCTTTCCATTGTTTCTCAACCACCTCTCTTTGGCCACTTTAATAGCCATAAGCAGGTGCAAGCCATATCAGTCAGATGATGGCATTTGTTTTTATAGTTAGAACTACATTTAACCGCCTTTCCTCACTTGCAGAACAGTCCCTGATGGCGTAAATAAAGTTCTCATAATTCCATGTATGAAACTGAACACATGTAAACAGTTTCTTCTTGTTGACAGGTACCCCATATCTGCTTTTGAAACATGCGTATGTTATTTCCAAAGACAAAGCTTTATTTACACGAGATGGCTAACAGAATGCAAAGACAAAGCTACTATAACTGACATAAGGAATGAATCTTCTACTCCTTTGTTTTGCTATCTTCTTTTCAATCTGTAATGCCACTGCTTAACTTCACAAGTGTATAGTCCCGTAGAGATGATCTACTGCTGTTGCTCTTTATGGGCCAATTCCTGTTGCCGAATAGTTTCTTGTGCCTCGCGCTGCATTTTTTCCAATTTTTCAAGGGTCACAGATTTTAAAGGCAGTAGTTTGGGTTTACACAGCACCATGGTAGGTGTATCCTCCATACACAACTGTCCTGTAATTTTCAAGGGGAAAATGTTTAGCTATCAAATCAAAATGTCTGGATATTTCAAAGCAGAAGTAGTTTTTTTTTAACTGATACAGAAAGCATTCCAGCCATTCCACAAGTGGCATCTACTTGGTCAGCTCAGAAAGCGTAATTACTCACCTGTAACAGCAGGAACCGGGGACAGCAGGAATCAGTCCTCACAACCTTCCCTCCTCCCTTTAGAGTTGCTTCTTTACCATATTTAAATTTTCCTTAGCCGTCTTAGCTATGTCATTTGACTAAGGCAAGATGGAACCCTTGGATGGGAAAGGGACCATGCATGCATGATGCATCTCCCAAAGGCTTTCTTTGAAAGCTGGGGAGATGCTTCTGTATGGGCTCTGTCGGTGCTGACGTCACCCATATGTGAGGACTGATGCATATGGCCTGGGTTTTCATCAGGTTGAGGTGGAGGAAATTAGAGATCAACCAGGTGCTAATGCAGGAGAGACAGTTATTGAGGGGTGATATCAGGGGCAGTGGGATCGGTATGGTGGAGAATGATGTTGTCGTCTGCATAGTAATACGCAGAGACACAGTACTGTTGGATCAGAAGGGTAAGAGGGGAAAGGATGGAGCCCTGAGGGACACCACAGGGCAGGGGGAGGGGGTGATTGGCAAGGAAGAGGAACATGTGAAAACAGAGAACGACCTAGAAGTGATGAAGGAACGAAACCACTGAAGGACAGAGCCACCAATCCCAGCTTCAGAGAGGCGAGTGAGAAGTGTGGTGTGGTCGATGAGATCAAAAGCAGAGAACAGATCCAGAGAAACTGCAGCACAGTAGAGCTCACTGTCGTGAGAGGAGTGAAGTTCGTTAAGGAAGGAAGAAAGAAAGATTTCAGTGCTGTGCCTGGGGCAGAAGCTGGATTGACGAGGGTGCAGAGTGAGGGTGGTGTCGAGGTTGGAAATGGGGTGCCAATTTGCAGGGGCAAAGGGGTCCAGAGAGGGTTTTTTAAGAATGGGGCAAATTATGGTATGCTTTCATGAAGTGGGGAAAGAGCCTGAGGAAAGCCTGGAATTGAAGATGGTGAGAATGAATAGGAGGAGAGCAAGAGAGGGCTCACTGAACCAGCGGGAAGGGATGGGGTCAAGCTGGCAGGGAAGAAGAGAGAGCTTTGGTCACCTCAAAGGAGAGACAGGACGAAAGGAAAGCCAGTGGTGAGGAAGGGAAGATATCTTGGGGGTGGGGAGACAGGCAGAGAACACGGAGCAGAGAGCCAGCACATTGTCAATGAAGTAGGTTGCTAGGAGAGCAGGGTCAGGGGGGCAGCGTAGGGGGCTGAGAAGGGGAGTGTGTGTGAGGCCAATAGGGAGTGGAGGACGGAATAAAACCTGCGAGAGGAGTTGGAGGAAGAGGAGATAAGATTTGTGTAATAAGAGTGCTTGGCAGTATGTATAAGGGAGCAATAATGGGAATGGCAGTAGCAGAAATGAGCTGCGGATTCTTTGGAAGGGCGCATGCACCACAAGCGCTCAGTGCGACGGAGGCGGGAACAGTGCAAAAGGAGACCAGGGTGAAACCAGGGGTGACGACTGGGCTGATGAAGACAAGAGGCTGGGTGATGTGGGGCAAGTGTATCAAGGGTGGAATTCCAAACCTGGACTTGACGATCAGGAGTGAGAGAGTGGAAATCAGGCGCAAAAAGGGTGTCTGCGGAGGGGAATTGCTGGAGGGTAGTGAGCGTGATGCTATGTGAGAGCGCAGGGAAGGGGGGACACTGTCTAGGGGGGGCAGGGAGGATGGAAGCTCAGTGTGGAAAAGACAAAAGTGGTCAGACCAGGGAATGGGAAAGGCGGACAGGGCAGAAGGGGTAAAGGGGGAAGCAAGAGGTGAACTTACAAGATCAAGAGTGTGACCAGCGGAGTGGGTGGGGAAGAGGACATGCTGGTGGAGAGAAGTCGGAAAGGAGAGCAGGGAAGGAGGTATCACGAGGGGCGGAGGGGAAGTCTTGATGCACATTGAAATCGCCGATGAACACAATGTGGGGATAGAGAAGCGAAGCCTCGGAGAGGGTGAGAAGGAGGGAATCACAGAGATAGGGCTGGGTGCAGGGGGGAATAAATGAGAAAGAAATAGATGGTGGGGAGGAATCAAGACAAAGAAGAAGGGATTCAGGGTAATGCAGGGCAGGGGAGGAGAGTTCATGAATAGGAAGAAAGAAGCAGAAAATGGCCATCACCACCTCTCCGGACTGGTCCCGGTGGGGAGTAGCGAGGGTGGAATATCTCAGGGGGAGACGGTGGTTAAGCAGCGGTTCTTCACCCTCGCAGAGACAGGTTTCCGAGAGGAAGAAGAGGTCGAGGGAGTGTTATAGGACAAGATTGTGGATTGGGACAGCTTTAGAGCGCAGTGAACGACAATTGAGAAGAGCCAAATGCAGAAGAGAAATAAGAGGGGGAACATAGAATGGGAATACCACCTTTGGTAGCAACTTGGGGTGGGTACGGAGCACCACCTTAATCTTGTAGAACCTCATGTAGGAGGGCTCTGCCATCAGGGCCTGGAGCTCGCTGACTCTGCGAGCTGATGTAAGTGCTACAAAGAATACGACCTTCCAGAAGAGGTACCACAGGTGGCAGGTAGCCAGGGGCTCAAATGGAGCCTTAGTGAGCTGCGATAGCACCACATTGAGATCCCACTCCGCCACTGGAGGGCGAACAGATGGTTTGGATAACATTAGGCCCTGCAGGAATCGGGATACGAGGGGCTGCGCCGAGAGGGACTTTCCCTCAACGGGATGGTGATGCGCTGCGATGGCACTCATGTGTACTCTGACCAAACTGGACTTGTCTCAGCTGCGACAGGTGGAGCAGGTACTGGAGTACTACTTGTACTGAGCAGAACAGGTTTGCCCATTTTTCTGCACACCACACCGAGAAACGGCACCACTCGAAGGCATACGCCCTTCTTGTGGAGGCCTTACATGAGGCCAGGACTTCCTTCACATCCCATGGGAGGTTGAAAGGAGCTAACGCTACCCTTTCAGCAGCTAAGCTGTGAGCGACAGGGACCCCAGATTGGGGTGTAGAAGAGAGACCTATTCTGGGGCTTGGCCCAGGGGAATTGACAACACTACCGATAGGTAGAGGAGCAGTGGGAACCAGGGCTGCCTGGGCCACAGAGGAGCTATCAGCATTAGTGATACTCTGTCACGTTGGACCTTGAATAGGGTCTTGGCGACCAGCGGTATTCCTGGGAAGGCGTACAGGAAGCCTTCTGTCCATGGTATGAGGAACGCATCTGCTGCCACCTGGGAAGGATGCGGCTGGCGGGAGCAGAATCATGGCAACTGTGTGTTGTCTGAACTGGCAAACAGGTCCATTGAGAGGATGCCCCAGAGACAAAACAGCCAGAAGGCTACTACTGGATCCATGTGCTACTTGTGCAGCTGGAGGACTCTGCTCAGTTTGTCCGCCAGGGTATTGTCCTGGCCTGGGAGGACCATCCTCAGAGCATCCCCGTATGTGCCACATCCTGGCAGAGTGGGTACGACCTTGTGTCCCCTTGTTTGTTCACATAGAACACTGCGACCTAGTTGTCAGAACCCCAGCTAAGACAGATATAGATAGAGCTAGAAGCTCTTAGGAGAAGGAAGAGCCTGCAAGCCAAAATGAAAAATATAAAGTCAGATGCATATGCATATTTGTTATTTCTAAGCAAAAGGACAGGCATTCTAGTAGAATGTCTTGAACTAAAGTTACATTTTATCCCCTTATATCTGCAATTCTTGACTGAATCTAGAAAAATATAAATACCTTGTTTAGGAAGTACCTCGCGGAACATGGACTTCACTTCAGGCATTTCCACGTTATTTTCTTTTTACTAAAAAGTAATTGAAATTATTAGTATTGGCAAATGTGAACTCTATTTACATTCATGCCATTTCACTTTAACTAACTTTTCTGCCTGCTACTTGAATAATAAAACAGAATGGGGTACAATTTCCCTTAAGCATTCATTTCCTTTACTACTCCCATTGTAACATAATAACATACATAAAGAGGTGACAGAGGTGTTATGTCCTAAAACATAGCTATCCAATGACATCCTAAGTGCATTCTAGGACACAAAGCTGGAAGTTGTCTCATCTGTTACCAGGCAACCCCCTGTATCTCCTGAAAGTACAGTTCTGTAGTTCAGATTATTTTAGAGCTGGATTTGTGGGATCTGTTATTATATAAAGAGATTACCAAATCACTCTTGCTGCAAAATTACTAGTTCACAGGATCAAAATTCAGAACTTCTATTCTCTTCTTATCCTTAGGCCATGCTCACTGCAAGTGTCTGTGGTTGGCAAACTGTAGTCAAAGGATGACCTGAAGACTTAGAATTTGATTCACCTGATTTGTGATGGGAATGGAGGCCATGGCAAATAAAGAACAAAATGTGAGGGGGGGGGGGGGGAAAGAGTGAGACAATTCATTGATGGTATGAAGCTGGGATAGTGGGAATTTCGGTAATAATCCTTGTGGGCTGGGTTAGCTCCAACCTGTAGGATGCATGATTAGCTTCACTGGTGATGAACTTTCCATGCTTTAATGAGATGGTACGTTAAACTATGACTTACCTGATTGATTGTCTTTCCTTTAGTCATGCCAGATTAGTCCATATAGGTGGGATATCTCCCTCCCACCAGCAGATAGAGACACAACCAAACTGTTTGGTTCCTTTATATCAGGGGTCACCAACCTGCGGCCCGCGAGGTCCCTCCGTGCGGCCCGCCAAGGCAAACTCACCGACTCCTCCTTCTGCAGCCGCGGCTCCCTGCCTCTTAGGGAACCGCAGCTGTGCTTGTAAAATCATCGCGGAGCCCTTCCTGTCTTGACGGGCTCCGTGCAGCATTGTCCCGCCTCCAAAGGAAGTGGTAAACAACTTCCTTTAGAGGCGGGACAATGCTGCACGGAGCCCGTCAAGACAGGAAGGGCTCCGCGATGATTTTACAAGCACAGCCGCGGTTCCCTAAGAGGCAGGGAGCCGCGGCTGCAGAAGAAGGGAGGGAGCTGACATGGATTATTCAAGGTCAGGTATGAGCAGTTTTTTTTTCGCGCGGGGAGGGGGAGGGGGGTGCGGCCCGCGAGTCTGCCGGTAGTCGGCTGTGCGGCCCGCGGCCCTCTGGAGGTTGGTGACCCCTGCTTTATATGGTCTGGTACAGTCAGTATTCTTGTGTCAAAGCTATGGCTCACCTGCCTCTCTGTTCTCCAGCACGTCTTACAGCAGGTGTCAACATTGCTGAAACAAGAGCTTCCAAGGGAAACACAGAGTCAATCTGTCAAAAAATGCCTCCACAGTCCAGGCTGAGCCTGTTGAGACATCTCATATCCACTATTGTCCAATATTTCTTGGGTATTAATGCCTTCCAAGGTGGGATTCCAGACTGATCTGGCAGGAAAGACAATTATCAGGTAAGTTATAATTGAACTTCCTGATCGTGTCCCCAGTCGAGTCCCGGTACCTCTGGGTTCCCTATCTCATCTAGCAGCTTGGAGACTGAGAAACTCCCCTTTTTGTGACATCAAGGGTATATCTTCCCCGAGTCCGCCCTCTGTGGCCAGTTGCCTCAGTCTCCAAGCAGCTAGAGAGTGGGAGGCCGGGCTTACTGGAGAAACAATTAGGATTTTAGTGCTTTGATTTCTTGGTGAAATTGGGTGGCAGTGCAGGGGTTCTGTGACTTTCAGCTTTGCTACAGTCCAGTTCCTTACCTTTTGTGCTGTCTTTTCTTTTCTGTTCCTTTTTGCTTTCTTCTGTCCTTCTCCATCCCCCCCCCCTCTTCCTCTTCACTGCCCCTTCCAACGCCAGTTTGAATCGGGGGGAGACAGGCTGCCTTTCCGGAGGTTTTTGCCCGGACTGCGGCAGCTTTGTCAGGGCTCAATTCAGTGCCGTCAGTGCGCGGGAAGCAGAGAGGGCTGGCGCCACGCGGAAGACTTGCCCGCTAGTGCGCCCGGCGGCCTCGCCGCGAAAGCAGAATTTTTTTCCCAACAGCGCTGTGAGCACGGACTGCTTGAAAATTTGACGCGCCGGCTCAGGGGCCTACTGCCCGACGTCAAGGAGCGGGTCGGCTCTGCAGAGCGGTAAGCCGTCCAGGCGCGCCTTCCTTCCTTGCAGAGTTTTTGGCGCGCTTGAGCCTGGGGCCTGCCCGCGTGGCGGCGGCGTGCCCTACATGCGTTCCCGGACAGGATCGTGGTAGTTCTCCACGGGGGGCCTCCCCGGCGGCGGAGTCCAGCGGGGGCCAGAGTGAGTGCCTTTTTTTTGTTTGGTTGGTTATACCATTTCTTTTGGCTTTTTTGTTGCTTTATTTCCTTTGATTTCGTTTGTTTCATTGGGAGAGTAGCAGAGCGCTGGGACAGCCCTCAGTGGGTAGGGGAGGGAGCTTTCCTTTCCTCTTCTGTGATTTTCACTGCGCTGGGGGGTCTCCTGTTGTTGGCCCGTGATGCCTTCAAAGCCCCTGTGTATGGTGTGCGGGGCTCGGAAGGGCTCGGTGGCAGGAGTCTGTAAGTTATGTGCAGGGCAGACTCCGGAGCTGTCTCAGTCCCAGGAGCCACAGGTTAGGAGCCCGGAAGCGCCTCCCGAGGCCGGTTCTCTCCGGGGGTCGGAGGTTCCGCTGGATGAGCCGGTGGCAGGCCCTTCTACCAGCTCGGGGTCCTCAGCAGTGCAGGGAGTCCTTCCTAGTGATCTGACGTCCATTTTTTCCCCACAGTTCATGGCTTTGCTGCAGCAAGCAGTGTGCAGTGGCACGGCGCAACAGATGTTCACCTCTGAACGAGGCGGAGCGCGTAAGCGTCCCATTTCTCCGCGGAGTGACGCTTATCCTGGAGGGGGTAAGCGATCTCGAGCTCAGGAGGAGATGGCGGATCTGAGCGAGGGTCCCCTCTCTGATGGTGAGAGCGGGGATCTTCCGTTGGAAGAGGAGTTGGAAGAGGGCGAAATCGCGGAGCGGGAGGATCAGGCTCGAGTGGTGAGAGTTTTTAGGAAGGAGGAGTTGCCAGCGCTTATAACAGAGTCTTTGAAGGCGCTCAACACGCCGGTCCCAGGTGCTGGAGAGGATGACACTTTGGAAGACCCTCTGCTCCAGGTTTTCCGGAAGTCCCAGCGGGCCTTCCCGGTGCATAGAGTGTTCCAGGAGATGATCCAGGAGGAGTGGAATATGCCAGAAGCTCCATTGCGCGGTGCTAGAGTCATGGGGCGTCTCTACCCTCTGTTGGATCAGGACAGAGAGGTGTTCAAGTCGCCTAGGGTGGATGCTGCTGTTTCGGCAGTGACCAAGAAGACAACCATTCCGGTCGAGGGCAGCGCGGCTCTTAAAGATGGTCAGGACAGAAAGTTAGATGTCCTGTTGAGGCAGGTCTTTGACGTCAACGCCATTTCCATGCAGGCGGCTATTTGCGGCGCATGGGTGGCTAGGGCGTGCCTTCGCTGGGCACAGCAAGTGCAGGAGGGTCAGCCCGGGGCCTCTGCTGGCGAGGCGTCCCGTTTGGAGTCCAGGGCGGCTTACTTAGCGGACATTCATTATGACCTTATGCGAGGCTTGTCTAAAAGCATGGCTTCGGCGGTGGCAGCCCGGCGGTACCTGTGGCTGCGCCATTGGGCTGCAGATATCTCCTCGAAGTCTAGGCTCAGTAAACTGCCTTTCAAGGGGCGGCTCCTATTCGGGGAGGATCTCGAGAAGCTGGTTAAGGAGCTCGGCGAGTCTAAAGGGGGAAGGTTGCCAGAGGACAAGCCTAAGCCTTCCCGAGGAGCGCCAGGAGGTCGGGGTCAGTTTCGGGATTCCCGTCGTTTCCGTTCCCAGAAGTTTTTTCCAGTAGAGGCCAGGGGTTCCGCGGCTTCCGTGGTGCAGGTCGAGGCTTCGGACCTTCCTCTTCCCCGGCCGCTTCGAATTTTAAGAAATCGCAATGAGATGAGGGGGGCCCAGTCGTTCCTCCCTCCGGTGGGGGGACGTTTGCGGGAGTTTTACCCTGCCTGGGCCCAAATCACCACAGATCAGTGGGTGCTGGAGGTCATTCGGGATGGTTACGCGCTGGAGTTCCAGTCTCCAGTGAGGGACTCCTTTGTACTGTCCCCGGGTCGGTCGGCAGCAAAGCGCTTGGCAATACAGGAAACGGTGCAGCGTCTGCTGGACCTCAACGCGATTGCGCCCGTTCCCGCCGACCAGTACGGGTGCGGTCGTTACTCCATTTACTTCGTGGTGCCGAAAAGAGGCAGCGGAGTACGGCCCATTCTGGATCTCAAGCGGGTAAATCGTTGCCTGCGAGTGTCTCATTTTCACATGGAGACACTCCGCTCCGTCATAGTGGCGGTCCAGCGGGGAGAGTTTCTCACGTCCCTAGACCTTTCGGAGGCCTACCTGCATATTCCCATCCGTCGAGACCATCACCAGTTTCTCCGGTTTGCGGTGCCCTCAGGGCATTATCAGTTCCGGGCGCTGCCCTTTGGGCTAGCCACGGCGCCGCGGGTCTTTACAAAGGTGATGGTGGTGGTCGCGGCAGCTCTTCGCAAGGAAGGTATTCTCGTCCACCCCTACCTGGACGACTGGTTGATCCGGGTGAAGTCCCGGGAGGAGAGCGAGCGGGTCACGGCCCGGGTGGTGGCCTTCCTGGAAAGTCTCGGCTGGGTGGTCAACCGCAGGAAGAGTCACTTGGTGCCGTCTCAGTCTCTGGAGTACCTGGGGGCGCGTTTCGACACCCGGGTGGGCCGGGTATTCCTCACGGAGCAGCGGGCGCGGGGGTTGCGTCGGCTGCTGGGGGCGTTTCTGCGTCGAAAGGCGCCCTCGGCGTGGCATTACCTTCAGGTGTTGGGGACCATGGCGGCAACGATCGAGACAGTGCAGTGGGCACATGCCCACATGCGGCCCTTGCAAAGGACTCTGCTGCGCCGCTGGTCCCATCAGCGAGACTCGTTGGAGAGGCGGCTGCCTTGTCCGGAGGAGACTCGTCAAGCCCTCCTTTGGTGGCTACGTCCCGGGGCACTGGTCCGCGGGAGGTCCCTGGAAGACCCGGTCTGGGAGGCGGTGATGACGGATGCCAGTCTGCTGGGCTGGGGGGCCCACTGTCGGGGCGATTTGCTCAGGGGGTCTGGGACGCTCAGGAGAAGACGTGGGCCATCAACCGTCTGGAATTGCGGGCGGTGTTTCTGGCAGTGCAAGAGTTCCGGCCGCTACTCGCGGGGAAGGCGGTCCGGGTGCTGTCCGACAACGCGACGGCGGTGGCGTATATCAACAAACAGGGCGGCACCAGCAGTGTCGCGTTAGAAATGGAAGCCGCAGGGCTGTGCGCCTGGGCGGAGGCCAATCTCCTCGATCTGTCCGCGGCACATGTCGCGGGGGTCGACAATGTGGAAGCCGATTTCCTCAGCCGGGTGCGCGTGGATCCAGGCGAATGGGTACTGAACCCCGATGTGTTCGCTATGATTGTGCGGCGGTGGGGGTCGCCCGTCATGGATCTCATGGCGACGTTCGCCTCCGCGAAAGCCAGTCGTTTCTTCAGCAGGCGCAGGGAGCGGATGTCCGAGGGTCTGGACGCTCTGATGCAGGACTGGCCGGAGGGTCAGCTGCTGTATGTTTTTCCACCGTGGGCCATGGTGGGCAGAGTCCTTCAACGGGTGGCGAAGTTTCGAGGACAGGTGATTTTGATTGCGCCGGATTGGCCGCGTTGCCCTTGGTTCGGGGACCTGGCCAGGCTGTTGGTGGCGAAGCCTTGGCAGCTGCCGTGCCGACCGGATCTTCTGTCGCAGGGTCCCCTGCTCATGCCGCACGTGGATCGGTTCTCGCTTACGGCTTGGCTCTTGAGAGGGCTCGGTTGACATCCCGGGGTTATTCAGGAGCAGTGATTTCAACGTTGCTGAGGTCTCGAAAACGCTCCACATCGCTGGCTTATGTCCGCGTTTGGCGTGTCTTCGAAGAGTGGTGCGCGGGGCGAGGTGTCGCGGCTCTTAAAGCTTCTCTGCCGCAGGTCTTAGAGTTTCTACAACAGGGCTTCGTCAAGGGCTTGGCGGCGGCGTCCTTGCGTGTTCAGGTGGTGGCTTTGTCTTGCTACAGGGGCAGGATCGCCGGTCAGTCCCTCGGGGTTCATCGGGACGTGAAGCGGTTTCTTAGAGCGGTGGCGCTTGCGCGGCCCCCGGTTCGGTGCCTCGTTCCGAAGTGGCGTTTGCCGTTCGTGCTAGACGCATTAGAGCACGAGCCTTTTGAGCCTTTGGCGCGCGCGTCTCTGAAGGATCTTACTTTGAAGGTGGTGTTTTTGGTGGCGATCTGCTCCGCCCGGCGGGTTTCGGAGCTACAGGCTCTGTCCTGTCGTGAGCCGTACTTGTCCTTTTTCGCATCTAAGGTCGTTTTACGCCCGGTGCCGGCTTTTCTTCCAAAAGTGGTCTCGGCGTTTCATCTTCACCAGGATATTTCTTTGCCAGTGTTCTCTGCTGGGGCCGAGGGGTCTTCGGCTTCTCGGTCGCATTCGTTGGATGTCCGACGGGCGTTGAAGAAGTACTTGCGCCGTACGGAGAGTTTTCGGAAGTCAGATAGGCTTTTTGTTCTTTTCGCGGGTCGGCGGAAAGGTGAGGCGGCGTCAAAGGCGTCTATCGCGCGCTGGATTAAGGAAGCCATTGCGTCGGCTTACGTTTTGAAAGGTAGGGTGGTGCCAGAAGGTCTACGGGCACACTCCACTAGGGCTCAGGCTACTTCCTGGGCGGAGGTGCGTTTGGTGTCGCCATTGGACATTTGTAAGGCGGCGACATGGTCTTCTCTGAATTCTTTTATTCGGCACTATAGGCTAGATGTGTATGTGCGGGAGGAGACCGCGTTTGGTGCAGCAGTTTTGCAGGCTGGTTTGCCAGGCCCTCCCCGGAGTTGAGTTTTTTCACTGCTCTGGTAAGGACCCAGAGGTACCGGGACTCGACTGGGGACACGATCAGGAAGGTTAAATTAGACTTACCTGCTAATTGTAGTTCCTGGAGTGGAACCAGTCGAGTCCCGGATCCCTCCCAGGTTGCTTTGGCAAACCAGGGGGCCTGCAGTTCTCGCGTCAGGTTGCACAGGTAAGACAAGATTCATTGCTAGGGGGTGCAACATTGTCTTAAAAAAAAAAAAAAAAAGGGATCTACTGGTCTTTCTTTCTCAGTCTTCGTCTCTCCTCCGTTGCAGGGGGAGTGGTCTGGGCAAAGGTTTTGGTCACAGTTGGCTGTACGGGCTAGTTCAGTTGTTTTTTCAATTTAATGCTTGATTTCTTACTTGTTTCTCCGCTGAGTCTGCTTTGTCAATAGGTAACTGGCCACAGAGGGCGGACTCGGGGAAGATATACCCTTGATGTCACAAAAAGGGGAGTTTCTCAGTCTCCAAGCTGCTAGATGAGATGAGATAGGGAACCCAGAGGTACCGGGACTCGACTGGTTCCACTCCAGGAACTACAATTAGCAGGTAAGTCTAATTTAACCTTTGTCATCCATGGCAAACCAGGCCAGACAAATAGGACTTATCAACACATTCTACTATAGGTGGGAGAAAGCCACAACTACCCTCTATAGGAGAAGTCTAGCTTAACCTCCTCCATGACTCCTGATGTGCAACAGCCTCTTTGACCTAGAGGGCCATGATAAGCCACTGGGTCACCATGCACTATCTCCACAGAGTGCTATGAATATCACTAGCCAATCTCCCAGCGAGTTCTAGCATCCATAGCACCTCTGAACATGGGGACCTTAGCCTGCCTTTCTTCTTACTGAAGGACCCAGCATTGTACGTGGGGTCTTTCTGGTGACCTGAGCAGATCACTCCAAGGAGCATTGTTTCCTACTTGCCAGCTAAATAGTACCCATCACAATCTATAGCAGAAATGGTTAACTAACAAAGCATGCAAGTCATGCTGGTAATCTCCCTTTGATGCCTAAGTTGCCCTGCCAGGGCAATGGTTTTGGCATTTAGCTTTCCCTAGCAGCCACAGACACCTCCAGTACTCCCCCATCTAGTCCTATTATGTATCTCTGGCAGTATGGAACCTTGCACACTACACAGGGAGAACTCTGCACCCTGAAATGGCAACAGGCCCAGATTTCCTTATTGAAAATGGGTCCACCCTTGGGATCCAGCCACAAGTTGCTCTGCTTCCTGTTCAATGCTCAGGCAGCCATGCCCAATACCCAAATGGAGCAGGAGTTGATCTGTTCCTACAGCCCATGGCACTGACTTATTGGACCTCAGTCTAGGACTCGTGGACCAAAAGGTGAGCCGTGACAGGGAGTATTGTGGGCTGCGCTGAAGTCTCAAAGCAACAAGAAAATAGCAAAAAAAGTAGATAAAATAAAAAATCTGCATTTTTCACGCAATGCGTAGCAGTAGACTTCACGGATGCAAGCCACAGAATTGTAGATCGCTTTATTAGGATGTCCACATTGCAGCTGTTAGAACAGTTTCAGTGTATCAGCTGAAAAATCAGGCAGCTGATGCTGCACGCAGGTAACCTTTCCAATCAAAGATGGGGAGGGAGGAGTAAACACAGGCTACTGGTGCAGCAAGCGATCACGTGCTGAATATTTCAACAAATACTTCACGCTCCAAGCTTATGACTGGATTTGTAATCCTTTTCAGTGTGCTTTCTCTGAATTAACCGGTCATGCACAAGAAGAATTAGCAGAGCTGTCTAGCGATCGCACATTACAAATCAAATTTAACGACCCCAATGTGGATATCTCTTCCTTTTGGTGTACTGTTTCACTGGAATATTCGTTGTTGTCAGCCCTGGCGATGAAAGTTCTTCTACCTTTTTCAACAACTTATTTATGTGAGGTTTCATTTTCTGCATTGACTGCCATGAAAACCAAATATCGGTCAAGAATGAACATGGAGGATGGTCTTCGAGTGTGTCACAAATTCCAGCCAGAATAGACATGCTATCCAACCGGAAACTGTGCCATCTTTAACAATAAGCGTAAATGAAAAGAACTTGTGTACCAATCAATATGCAGTTAAACATGTAGAGAAAAATATAACATAATACTTTATAAATTTATATTTATAGTACAAATATAAAGCACTTTATTAGTTTATTAACTTTATTTAACACGTGGGCCTTGCAGCAAAAGGGTCCGAGAACCAGTGGTCTAGGGCAGTGTTTTTCAACCTTTTTTGTGCAAAGGCACACTTTTTTCATGAAAAAAATCACGAGGCACACCACCATTAGAAAATGTTAAAAAAATTTACCTCTGTGCCTATATTGACTATATATAAAGTAATTCTCTTGAATAGGAATCAAACACACCAACCCCCCTCCCCTGCTGGTTCACTCACACCACACCCCCCCCTCCACTGCTGGTTCACTCACCCACCCCCCTGTCACTTACTCACCCCTCCTGCTGGGTCACTCACTCACTTACCCCCCTCCCCTGCTGGTTCACACACACCATCGCCCCCCCCCCTTGCTTTTTCCCCCACACCACCCCCCCCCCTCCCCTGCTGGTTCACTCACCCTCCCCCCCCCCCCCCCACGTGCTGGTTCACTCACACACACACACACACCCCTCTGCCCAAGCCGCTGCTTCTGCTTTGTACAGAGCAGCGGCTGCACTACACTTACATTGAAAAGTAAAGAGAAACTGTCAGGAGCCCTCCGGTCATCGCAGAGCCCGAGGAAGTGATGTCATGGGGGCGGGCTCCTCACAGGCTGTCTTTCCTTTTCAAATTAACTTTATTGCAGCTAAAGTTAATTTGAAAAGGAAAGACAGCCTGTGAGGAGCCCGCCCCCATGACATCACTTCCTCGGGCTCTGCATGATCGGAGGGCTCCTGACACAGTTTCTCTTTACTTTTCAATGTAAGTGTAGTGCAGCCGCTGCTCTGTACAAAGCAGAACCAGCGGCTGCACTGCTATAGGGAATCGCGATCGCGTTCGCACCGCGGACTTCAGCACAAAAGCCGGTTTTTTGCTCTGGCCGCTCCCGATCTTGCGGCCAGAGCAAAAAACCGGCTTTTCAATGGCCGGTTTTACAACTGTGCTGGCAGCCGGCCTGGCCATGGAAAAAACCGGCTAGGCCGGCTGAAAACCGGCCGGTTGGCAACCCTAATTTGTGAGCCGAGGCCACATGTTACGGATGAAATTGGAATTTTTCCCACGGCACACCAGACAATATCTCACGGCACACTAGTGTGCCACGGCACAGTGGTTGAAAAACGCTGGTCTAGGGTGTGCTTGTATCCTAATCCAAGCTGGAAACTCTAGACAGAGATGGATGGCCACCGAGCCAGGAGTCGGCCCCCTCACGCAAAGTGAGTAGGCCACTGCCCAGCCTTGCAGCAGCCTTAAAATTATCATCAACATTCTAAAAAAATTTTTTAAGAAGCAGTTTCCTTTTGGGGCAGCCAGTTTCCATAGTACCAGTTAAAAACAGTGCCTGTCCTTCAGCTATATGTGGATTGGGACCGCTTCAATAAAGACAGCAATAAAGTATCGACCTTAGTTTCTGAGCCCAGCAGCCAAGTGTATGCCCAAGTTTATTCCAGCATATCAGTGAACATGTGTCCCTTAACAAACATCAGCTGACACACTGTTGCCCGGCCTGAAGTGCACTCTACTTTGCTCTGGACAGCTGGGCTCTCTAGACCCTGATCTTTGCTCAATGCCTCCTGAACTAATAAGAAACACAATGTGGCAGGGCTGCTATGTCCGTGTCACTTAGGAGTGCAGTCCTACTACTGTCTTCCTTGGCAAGAATCCTCTGCTGTCAGCCTGCCAGTGTCAGTCTGCTTCTGCAAGTAGACCCATCTCCTAAGGGAACTGTTGCCTTATCTTGGAAGCCACCTTGCCTTTCCTTTATTTTTAATCTGGCCTAGCCTATTTCTATGCCATATGTTGGCAAGAAGAGAACCTGTTAATCCCTCCAAAATCCAGCACAGGACTTGTGCTAAGCTGCAGCAATATATCAACAGTTACTGAATAAGGCACCACCAGGATGAGCTCTAGTCTCTGCCTCCTAGGAGATGTAGTCTGAGGGTACGAGCCAACAGGAAATTATGTCACCTTTCTGATGCCCCTGGAGCTTCTTATCCACCTGCATCAATTAACTAGGCTGTTAATCTTCTGCTCTCATCCAATTTAACTTGGTTCATTAGTCTTTATACTCCAATATAGTCTATTCCCACTTGCAAATCACTAGCCTCCTGCAGCGGATCAACTTTGGTTCACTCTTATGATTCCCACTGGCACTCTTTGAGACCTTGGGCAAGTCATTTTACCCTCTACTGTCGCAGAAGAAAAGACCTGGCAATCTACTTCCGGTCATACCTTGCCAAGAAAACCCAAGGGCTGCTGGGTTGCCAGGAGTCAGCATTGATTTGATGGCACTTTAAAAAACTTCATCGTAAGATGATTTTTTTAAACTAATGTTTTACTTGTGTTTTCATTACTATCTCTCACCTATTTTACAGTCTAGTCAACACTAAACTGTAACTGGTCGTTCTTCGTGAATGACTACTAAAGTGTAATAAAACTAAACCTCATTCAACAATTAACCAATTCAATTTGTTCAGTATTTCTTTGTTGTCACTAACTGAGCCTCAGAATCAACCAATAGCACTTAAGTTCTAGGGATTGTAAAGATTTCCCAGACATGTGCTGGTTTTACATCAATGGCTCATGTTGGTAGGAACTAGTGACGTATCAAGTGTAGCACACAATAAGTTTCAATAAGAAAAAAATACTCATCTTATGGTTTAATGTGGTACGTCATAGGTTCCTTTAGTTGTCTTGCAATTTTCTTTCAATTTTTGTTAGTTATAAAAAGATCGAGAGTAACTATTTGGATAACTTGAAGCGTGTCCCAAGGCGCCCGTGCGTTTCTCCATAAAAGGGTTTCTAAAGGGACTCAAACATCAAATCAATTTCCTATGAAAAACAACATCAATAATAACTGAACAATAGTTAACATTTAAAAACTCCACCGCAATGTTGATTGGTCGGTTTGCGTTTGACGTCCGACCAATCGATGACTAGTTTAACTCTATTAGGTTTTTCAAGGCATTTAAAAATGGAAGCTTCACTTCTGGCCCGCATGCGCGGCGTTTTTTGGATTCCCCAGAGAACAGGAGGGCGATCGCTGGTTAAGAAAATGAGCTGCGCTGTGGTCAGGTTAATTTTACATCTTACATTTTACTTTTTCCTATTTGGATTATTTTCAAACATTGCGGTGGAGTTTTTAAATGTTACTATGCATGAGATAGATCTGCATACAATGGAAGCAGTGCATGCAGATCTCTCTCGTGCATATTCATTGTGGATACCCTGAAAACCTGATTGGCATGTAGGTACCCGAGGACTGGGTTGGGAACCACTGCTCTAAGGAACGAGATGCTTCCCATTATTTTGGCAATCATTAGCAAATCACTTGTAATCCTGGCTGCATTGCTGTCCTGAGAGGAAAGTACCATTGGAGCTGACAGAACTAAACTCAGGAGAAGCCAGTCAATTATGTTCTAGAACTTTAAGCAACTGTCTCAGTATTGTTGCACTGCTGACTAGTAAAGATGTTTCATTTCATTTTCTTCTTTTGTTAGCAGAGATAGCAGTGCTGCCCATCTTAAGCTATCATGATGGGTAACAGCTGCATAGATGAGTAAGCATTGCTTCAGTCATCAACATACAAGGCAAACTAGTGTATCATGGCACTTCCACTTGTGAAATGGGCTTACGTATTGTGGCACTGCAAGGCAAATGAGGTACCACAGATACTTCGCTGTTGCTGTTCATTAGCACCCATATAAGCTTGATAATATTGTTAACGGAATAGACAACACATGCAGAGAATCCTAAAATCTGTGTTAGCTTATCTGAATACTGGTAAGCCACATAGCCCTTCACACATTTGGAGAAACTGTCCCTTAAACATACCTATGTTTTGTTGCACCACTTTCCTTTTGCAGCTCATTAACACACACAGGGAGGAGTGGCTCAGTGGTTGGGACAGGTTACCTCAGGCTGGGGGTTCAATTGCCGCATGGGGACAAGTAACCTCAGGCCAGAGGGACAAGGGGGTCAAGATGCCTGCAAAGATGTTATGTTTACTCTTGTGGAGTAAAAAGATCTGCGGTTTCAGATGCAGTTATCTGTAGAAGCTGTAGTCAGGCGCAGAAACACCAACACTTGGATACGGCAGAGGAGCGGGAGGTGGCCCTAGAGGGATCTCTGTCTCCGGCGGAACCAGTGCCGGGACCATCCACGATGATGGATATGCCGGTGGCTCAGGCGTCCTTGCCTGGTGATTTGTCCTCAATTTTCTCACCAGACTTTGTAGCTGTCCCTGAACATCATTTTGTTAGGTGTTTTTTTAGATAGAGGCTCACTAAGAAGAGTAATAATAGGGAAGAACTTCACATGGACGATAGAGGGTAGTTGTTGTTTTAATGTTTTATTTTTTAGGTAAGGTGTACACAGATCCCCTGAAGAAACGCTTGTGAAAGGGAAAATGTAAAGTACATTTTTTCTTTTTTTTTTTTATTTTATAAATTTTTATTATCAACCTTTTCATATACATTATCCACCGTTCCATATACATGACTGTCAACCTGTTCACGCACAGTATACACTTCCTTTGCTATCCTTCTATACATAGAACCATGACTGCATAAAGAAATCCGTGTCTAGCACGACTGAATCACAATGCCCTTTGTTCCCTTTCCCCCCATTCGCATACCCATGCTTGACCGTAGGCAGAGATTACCTACTGGGCACCGGATAACCTTATAATCAACAGCCATTTAGAACTTAACAACAGTAACATGACCGTCCCTATATTCCCCTGCACCCCTTAAGCCGGTACAGTTAATACCTCTCTAACCCCCTACTCCCCCACCCCTCCACCCCCCCCTCCCCCTCCCCCCACTCTCCCTCCCGCAACCATCGCCAAAAGTACATTTTTTCTTAAAGAAAGTTATTACTCAATAAAACTTTAACTGTCTTAATAACTTTCTTTAACTTTTATTAAGTAATTTGTGTTAAATTTAGGTCGTGTATTGATCCAGGCTGATCTTGCACAATCTTCAATATGTCACTCTTGCTCATTAGTGAGACGTCTGAGCCTGCATTTCATCCACCAGCTTTTTGAAGTTGGGTGAATATTGCGCGAGGGCCAGTCTCAGGGAATCCTGGAGATGTTCTTCTGTCATGTTGGAACATTGTGTACTCTGTCATTTTCAGATGGGAAAACGCAGATTCACACAAATAAGTTGAACTGAAACAGGAGTGTACAGCTTCACTGCATCTTCTCAAGTTGGGAAATTTGTCTCTAGGCACTAGCTTCCAAAACGATTCTTGCTCAGCACGGGTCTTGAGAAAAATGTCATTTTTAAGGGTTAATATTTCATTTCCAGAGATGGCTTATTCAATGAGTAATTTTTACTGATAGCAGCTGCAGTTTCTTTAATGTCCACATCTACTTTGAATGGGTATGACAAGTACCCCACAACTGTTCCAATTTTTTGGAAGTCACAGAATCTGTTTTCGAATTCCTGGATAACAGAACAGATTTCTGTCACATACTTCTCGTTCTGAAAAACAAAATTTGGATATTGTCCCAGGTGGTCCTGCGTATTAGGAAAATGATTAAAAAAGTGTTGTTTGCAAGGTCAGTCAACATTAGCTCATCATTTCACCAATGCATTTGTTTTTACCTTGTAGTTCAAGGTTCATATCACTTAGTTCGCCTGTAAAGTCAGCGAGAAATGCCAGATCACATAACCACTCCTCATCTTCCAACTCTGCTTGGTCATCTCCCCTCTCCTTCAAAAAACTTATTTCATTCAGCAAATCACGAAATCTGCAGAAATTTGTGCCTACTCAGCCACCTTACATCTGTGTGCAAAATGATTTCCGCTGCCCCTTCATCAAGAGTAAGATTGAAAAGCCGTCTTTGAAGTGATCTTCCACGAACTGAATTTACAATTTTGAAAGTGATGTCCATGACAGTCTTTGTATTGAGTCTCTTGCTTGCCAAAACTTGCTGGTGAATGATGCAGTGGTAAGAAAGGAAATCTGGGAAGTCATCATGCTGTCTACAGAGGGCTATGAAACTGTTAACTTCACCTGTCATTGCTCTTGCTCCATCAGTAGTGATGGAAACAAGTCTATGCAATGGAAGATTACACTTTGTCACAAAAGAATGGAAAGAACTGAATATTTCCTGACCGGTAGTTCTCCCTTTTAAAGAGATCATTCCAAGTAGTTCTTCTTTAACACTGAAGTCTTCAAAAACAAGTAGCTGGGCTATGTCTCTTATGTCTGTAGATTCATCCAGTTGGAGTGAAAAAGCAACACAATTTGAAACATCCTCCAACAATTGTTCAGTTGCATCTCCACACATCTTTTCTAGTCGCTGCACGACGGTGTTTCTTGACAATTGTACATCTTGAATAGCAGCTATGATCTTTCTTATTTTTTTTAAATCCTTCAAAAAGATTGTCAGCTGCTTCAAGAAAACAATCTTTTACAAATTCCCCTTCAGTGAAAGGTTTGCATTTCTTTGCAAATCAGGTTGCTGACCTTGAAGGATGCTATGGTTGCATTGACCGAATGTGACCTTGGCTTCGCCATCAAGTGTTGCTGAGTAGTCAATTTCGATTTAAGTTCTTTGAGCTTCAGTTCATGAATTTCACTTTTGGGTTGAAAATCAGTATCAAACCTATTGCTATGCAGAGCCTTATAATGACATTCCAGATTACCCTTTTTGGGCAAGGATACTGGGGCGTTAGAAATTAGACAACACCACTTGTCTTTCACCATGATGAAGTAGTCCATTTCCCATTCATCATGAAAGTGGTAGGTTTTGCTCTTCTTTGGAACACTCATCTTCGTTATACTGGGGTGGCTGGATATAAGAAGGCCAAATCTGCTAAGTTAGTATAAACACTGGCTGAATCTGGTCCAAAACTGTCACTGTCCCAAAGTATTAAAGATCAACAGGAACAGAAGACCTCTGGATGATGTGCAATACAAGGACTGGAGATGCCAAAACCACGCATGCAGTTCTAAAAGTAAAAATAAGAATTCATCATACTGGCACCAATAATTGAATACCACAAAACAATCATAGACCCATATCCAGCATCCCCTTTCTGGCGAAACTCATGGAAAAAGTAGTTCAGGTCCAACTCCAAGACCACATAGATACCTTCGCCCCTCTTGATGAGCAACAATATGGATTCCGTCCCCACCATGGAGTTGAGACCCTACTCACAGTCCTCCATGATCGCATTGTATGTGGCACTGACAACTTAAAATGATAATTACACTTACCTGGTAATTGTAGTTCCTTTAGTGACGACAGTTCAGTCCTCTACGTCTGGGTTGTCATCCTCCTCCTGCAGCTTGGAGACTGGTATGTCAGAATCATGACATCACTGGATATAGCCTGCCAAACACTCCTATCAGCCCCAGTGTGAACTATTTAACAAAGCAGACTCAAAGGAGCAACAAATAAGTAGCTATCTCAATAACAAGGTAAACCAAACTATTGCCTTAACTAGTAAACCTTTCTTACACTCTTCCCTGCGCCTTCCTGAAACTGAGCAAGGAAACAGTGCCAAGAAAACAATGCATAAATGCAACTTACCAGTAATTCCTGTCACTGTGACAGTGCACCGCCACCATCAAACATATCTGGGTGGGAATGAGGACTGAACTGTCGTCACTCAAGGAACTACAATTACCAGGTAAGTATAATTATCATTTCCTTATCGTTCCTCCAGTTCAGTCCTCTACGTCTGGGATGTACCAGAGCAGTAATCAGTGGGAAGGACCCTTCCAGCCAGCACGTAACACCGCCGAATCGAAACTGGCATCACTTGCCGCCGCTAATGCTTATTGAATGTATGCAACGACCACGTCGCCGCCCTACAAATGTCCCCTGGCAGAACCAATCTGTGCTCCGCCCAGGAAGATGCCTGCGCCCTAGTGGAATGAGCTCGTAAACCCACAGGAACCGCTCGACCTTGAAGAAGATAGGCGGAAGCAATCACCTCCCGAATCCATCTCGCAATGGAAGCCTTCGCCGCCGCTTCACCTTTGCACACTCCTCCGAACAGTACGAACAACAGATCCAACTACCTGAACTTCTCTGTCACCTTCAAGTACTGCCACAACACCCTCTTCACATCCAAACGGTGCAAACTGCGGTCTGGAATGCCCCCGTCCACCGAACCCAAACACTGGCAAACACACCATTTGATTCACATGAAAGGGCGAAACCATCTTAGGTAAAAATGACAGCACTAGACGTAGTACCACCTTCTCTCTAGAAAAGGATAAAAACGGTTCCCTGCACGACAAAGCTTGCAACTCCGAGATCCGCCGGGCTGAACAGATGGCCACTAGAAACACGGTCTTCAACGTTATGTTTTTCACTGAAGCCCGCTGCAGCGGTTCAAAGGGAAGTTTGGACAGCGCTGCCAACACCAAATCAAGATCCCAAGGCGGAACCAGCACTCTATGCGGCAGTCGTAACCGAGCGACCACCTTGAAAAAATGCAACACATCAACATGAGCGCCGAGACCAACGCCTTGTATCTTACCACGATAACAGGAAAGGGCTGCCAACTGCACGCGCAAGAAGCTGGCCACAAGGCCTTTATCAAAACCATCCTGCAGAAAACTCAAAATCAAAGAGACAGACACCGTAGACGCCCGAATCTGTCGACGTGAACAACAATCCTCAAATATACACCAGATCCTAACATATGCTAGAGAAGTGGAGTGCTTCCTAGCTTTGAGCAGCGTAGCCACCACCCCGGGGAATAACCTTTCTTCGTTAACTGAGCCCTTTCAATGGCCATACCGTAAGCGAGAACCGATCCACTTGCGGCATGAATAGAGGCCCCTGCACCAATAGGTCCACCCTGGACGGCAACCGCCAGGGTTCCCTGTCCAGGCAACGCACCAGATCTGCGTACCACGGATGCCTTGGCCAATCGGGCGCCACCAGAAGCACTCTCCCCGGATGCACCTCGATCCATTGAATCACCCGACCAATTAACGTCCACAGAGGAAAAACATACAGAAGACCTGAGACCGGCCACGGATGCAATAGCGCGTCTATGCCCTCCGACATCCTTTCTCGCCTTCTGCTGAAGAAACGGCTGGCCTTTGCCGAGTGGAAGGTCGCCATAAGATCCATTATGGGACTTCCCCAATGGCAAACTATTTGTTCAAAGACTTCCGGATGCAGCTCCCGCTCTCCTGCATCCACCCTGACTCTGCTGAGAAAATCGGCCATCACGTTGTACTTTCCAGCGATGTGCGCCGCCGAAATCGCCGATAGCCAACTCTCCACCCAGGCGAACAACAAGTCCGCCTCTTCCTCCATGGCCGCACTGCCCGTGCCGCCCTGGCGATTGATGTAGGCGACCGCCGCCGAGTTGTCGGACAATACTCGGACTGTTCAACCCGTCACCAACGTCTCGAACGCTTGTAGAGCTCTGAAAATTGCACGGAGCTCCAGGCAGTTGATCGACCAGGAGTCCACCACCCCTGTGTGAATCTGCTCTCACAGTGGGCTCCCCAACCCCCGAGACTGGCGTCCGTCAACAACGGAAGCCATTCCGGCTGTTCCAGCGGCATACCCGCCGCTAGGGACATCGGGAGCAACCACCACCGAAGCGATTGTCTGACCTTGAAGGGGCACGGAAGACGCTTGTTCAACGAATCCGACTGGTGCGACCACCGGCAAAAAAAGGGATCTTTGCAGAGGCCGTATATGGACCTTGGCCCACGGTACCGCCTCCAGCGTCACTGCCATGGTCCCTAGCACGCGTAGGTAAGACCAAGCCGAGGGAGACGGCGAGGCCTGGAACGAGCGAAGTAACCGCCTGAGTCCCTGAGCTCGCCTCTCTGGCAAAAAGACTTTGCCGTTCTTTGTGTCGAAACGGACCCTTAAGAATTCTAGGTTTTGAGATGGTTTTAACCGGCTCTTGGCTGGGTTGACCACCCAACCCAGACTCTGGAGAAACCGCACTACTCTGTCACCTGCACACTCTGCCTCGGACTTGGCCCGAATCAACCAATCGTCGAGATAAGAATGTACCAAAATTCCCTCTCTGCGCAACGCCGCCGCCACCACTACCACCATGATTTTGGTGAAAGTTTGCGGCGCCGTTGCCAATCCGAAGGGCAGTGCTTGAAACTGGTAGTGTCCCCAAGGAAAGGCGAACCTCAGAAACTTTTGATGTTCCGCCCGAATGGGAATATGCAAGTACGCTTCGGTAAGGTCGAGCGACGTCAAGTATTCCCCTGGACGCACTGCCACAATGACAGACCGTAACGTCTCCATCCGGAAATGCAGCACCCGCAGACAACGATTGACTCCCTTCAGATCCAATATGGGCGGCAACGCACTGCCCTTCTTTGGCACCACGAAATAAAAGGAGTACTGACCCAAGCCGTACTCGGCCTCCGGCACCTCTACCACCGCTAAGTGAATGAGCCGCCATAAAGTAGCACGAATCGCCAACGCCTTCTTTGAACCTCTGCAAGGAGACATGACGAACGAGTCCCACACAGGCCGCGCCAACTCCAGTGCGTAACCCTGACGGACCATCTCCAGCACCCACTGGTCGGTCGTGATTTGGGTCCAAGCCGGCAGAAACTCCCAAAGCCTCCCGCCAATCGGAGTTTCGCTCACCGGGACCTGCCTCACTTCATTGCAGCTTTCGTGACACCGAAGCAGAGCTTGTGGAGAAACCTCTATTCTCTCCCCGAAAGCCCTGGCCCCGCGAGGGAGCACGTCCTCTCTGAAAGCCTCCGAAACGTGCCGTGCGAAATCTGCGAAAGTCTCGAAACTGCCCCCGAAAGCCCAGCCCGGACTTCCCCTGTTTCGGTTTATCTTCCGGCAGGCGACCAGTCGGTCTCTCCGAGGTCTTTAACTAACTTCTCTAGATCCTCTCCAAATAGCAAACGCCCTCTAAATGGCAATTTCCCCAGACGGGACTTAAGACGAACCGTCCGCAGCCCAACTGCGCAACCACACCGACCTGCGGGCTGCTACTAGGGACGCTGTACTATTCGCTAGGGCCCTTATCAAATCGTAATGGACGCCCGCTATATACGCCGTTCCGGACTCCAAGCGGCCGAGCTCCTTGAGCTCCTCCTGGTCTAGATGAGGCGAAAGGCGAAGCCGTTGAACCCATCGCAAGCATGCCCGTGCCACCCAAGCTCCACAAATGGACGCCTGCAATGAACACGCGTCCGCCTCAAATATCTGCTTTAGCAAACCGTCCATCCTTCAATGCCGCAGCACCTGTAGGACTGGACAGATAAAGGGATACCAGAATCCCCAATATGTAATTGAAGAATGAATTTCTTGATACAAAATGTGTTTAGAAGTTTGACTTCTCACCTACTTCCTTTTAAATAGATTAGGATGTCATGATCATGAGTTCTCTGTAACCGTCTTTAAAATAGATGGAACAGTGTTAACGCAAGCATAAAACATAGGCTATGAACTGTGCAAGCATAAAGTTCATTGTACAGTCAACTGGAAGTCCCTGCTGACAAAACATAATTTTTGCAACTTTTGCAATTATAAATCTCATCTAATATACTGTAATCAGATCTTACTCTGTAAAAAGAACTTTGGCGACACCTTGTGTTATTTTATAGTTATAATAAATGACTTACTTCCTCTTTTTCGCCAATAAAAAGGGAGCTTTTAGGGAGAGGAATTTGACTTCAATAAGCCTGGAATTATGCCTGTTCATAGTCCGCTTATTGTCTTCCCTCTGAGCTCAAAGAAAATAGCACTTTGTGTGTGTGTGATTGTGTTCTGTATTACTCTCTGCCTGTCTCTCACTACTGATGGACCAGAGACCTAAAGAGCCGTGGTATTGTGGTCAGATCAAGGAGTTTTCTTCAGTTGGTGCTGGACTCGGATCTCTGTGTTCCTTCAGTAGCTGGAAACAGCAGACAAGTCTCAAGGACACAGGCAGTGGTTGCCGTGAGTATACTAAAGTATTGACAGATATCTGTGTGCATATTGTGATGGTAAGGTTAATTAGAGATCTCAGTTAGATAAGTGAAGTGATATAGGGCAGAGAAAAGGAAGCCCTAATTGTGAAATGAGGCGCAAGTTTGGTGAAGCACCCTTATGTTAATATTCGATGACTGCCAGTAACCACAGTTTGCCGTTCCCCTTGGAACATTTCAGTGGGACAAATTGAGTTGATTACAGTATGAAATATTAGATTTAAGCAAATTTCATACCAGTTATGAATGGTTTTGTGGCAGTTTAAGGCTGAAAAGTGCAGCAAGCCACTGACTCTGTGTTTTGAAAAATTTAAAAATCAAGTGTTTAGGATGGATAGTGTAAATATAAAAGAAACGGAAGCTTACAGGGAAAAACTTATATCGTTGCTGTATGACTGTAAAATAGAAATTAATCAAAGTTTTAAAGGACTGGTTTTCATGTCATAACTTTAGTATGAAGTTTGTTTCCTCTAATTTCGTGGTTAGGGAATTGTTCTGTGCATTGTAAATTTTGATATTTATTGCAGTAATAATGTAGAGGTTTCCGGCAAAGATAACGGCTTGGCATGACTGCAATATTAGCAGGAAAGAACGTATTGAGCAACTGTGGTAAGATTTTCTTTGTTAGACTAACCATTAGGGAAGTTAAAAAAAAACCTCCAAATGTGATTAACTATTTCTCTTACTTGTGTATGTATAGTAAATAAGTTTGTTTTTTAGGTTTGGATCTGAACTTATTTTGGGTTATGAGAATTTATTTACTAATTCTATTCTATGTGTAATAATGCAAATGCTGAAAGATATTATTAGAAACATTACTCCTTGGTGTTTATGTCTCTGGATGCTTTGGTAAAAAATGATTGATATATTTTCCAAATTGTATTTCTAGTTATAATTGATGTGAATGAATGGGAAGGTCTTCCATGCTTTGATATATTTGGATATTTGATAAATTGTGTGATACAGGTTTAAAAAAAATTAAGTGTTTTAAAGGAAAGAGAAGTTAGTAACTTAACTGGAAAAAATTGAATTGCTAGTCAAGTTAAGTCAAGCAAGTTTGTTTACTTAAAGGGAAAAAGTGAATGATACAATTACATTCAAACAAGTGAATTAAGTAATTAAAACAGTATGGCGAATATATGTATAATGTTGAAAGTTCAACTATAATAGTGTATGAGTAAATGTCTGAAGAAAAAAAATGCTGATATTCTCTTAGTTTCTTTTAAACTAATCTGCAGGAGTCGATTGGAGGAGTGATCTTAAATTCTCATGTCTTGTATGTTTTAGTTATCATGAAAGACCTCTGCAGAACTGATGTTGTTAATTGCAAGTGTGATCCAATATGCTTAACTCTTCCTATTGCTACTGTTTGTGTTCTCACTCAGAAATTTCCCACTAGACTTAAGCCACTGGGTTATTTTTTCAGACTTTTGTGACCCTGTTGTAGCAGGAATGCCTCCATGTTTTTAGTCTCTGGCAGCAGTAGTCTTTGCAATCCAAATTACTGATTTTCTAGTACTTCCTCATTAAGTTTTCGTGTCTTCTACACTTGAAAAAAAACAAAACAGTTTTCTTTCAGCTCTTTTCTTGCTACTGTTTGACCTCACACTGTACTGATGGTTCTGCTTTGCACAATGAATAAGGAAAATTGATGCAATTGAAAGAATTGATTCTGTGCAGAGTCGGCTGCTTTGCTATTTGCTAATGCTCAACTAGCTGGAGTGTTCGCTCTTCCTAGAGCTCTTGAGTTATCTGTTCACTTCATTAATACTGATTTTGTCTCAGGCTTCTTGCATGAGGAGCCCTATGTGCTGATATTCTACTACTATGCTGTTTGTTCTGAAAAGAAGTGGTAATTAACAGTTTTAATTGGTTCAAATTTGGTGTTAAAAAAGGTTTTATAGTTTATGAATATACACACCCTTATATAAATGTTCCTTCTTTTGTGAGCTTAGATGTCTATGTGAATTAGAATGGAATGGAGAAGTAGTCTAATGACTAGAGTACTAGCACTCCTTGTGACCTTGGATAAGTCAATTAACCCTCATTGCCTTACAAAGAAAAATTTCAAGTTATCAATGTTCCTGTTTAATGTGGTACCAAGTTTTAGTTGCAATGTGAACTGCTGTGATTAGTGGGGAAAGTAGTATTAAAAAAAATAACAAAAAAAACAAAGAAAAGTGCAAAAATAGTTAAACCAGGTCAGTTGGGTGTGGCTGGGAGGTTATATGCTGAGGTGAACAGATGGGATTTAAGTAGGGGCCTGAAATTGGTGTAGTTATCTTCCAGATGGAGTGGAGTGGGAAGAGAGTTCCACAGAGCTGGACCAAGAAAGAAAAAGGCAGAATGACGGGTAGACTGTAAGTGTGCACGAGATGGTGGGGGGAAGTGAAGTTGATTAATGTGAAGAGAGTGAAGACTACGTGTAGGGATATGGAAGCGGAGAAGACCAGTGAGGTGCTGGGGTGTTTGTGTGTGCAGGATGCGGTGATAATGTTTAAAGTAATGTGAGTTGAATCATCACCTAAGATAAGACAGCCTTCCTAATAATTGTTGACAAACAATTGAAATGAGTTTATGTTGTTACCCCTTGAATAACCAGATTGACTATATCTTGTATATTGTTAAGGCTGGAGAATACATCACAAACATAATTAGTGATATGAATATGTACAATTGTGTTCCTGACAGGAAAAAGCAACGTGTCTATCAGGCCACATGCTAACATTTGATTTGGCAAGTAGACAGAATAAGTTTAGGAATGTAGATGAAAATAATAAGTATGTTACAAGCTAGCTATGTAATAGTTCAGTGCTAGCTATAGATGTATTATAATTAACAATAGATAATATAATTCTGTTCAACAATTTATGACTGTCATTAGGGATGAATAATTGTGCTTGTTTGCAATTGTATGGCATCAAGAGAGATGCTGTAGTGGAGAATTGGATTTTTACAAATTATATATTGTATGCACTGAATCCTATAGGCCGAAGAGGAACACTACTGTGAATGAAATGCTACTGGATATGGAGACTCCTGATAAAGATCAGCGATTCCAGAGGAACTACTCATGTATGTGCAGCAGTGAAGCTTGGGTGGATGGTCACTGAAAAAGATTGATCTAAGATGTGCATAGCACAGCCCATGGTGTGAAAGGATGCTGCTGACGAATCTGGAGTGATGACTGGTGTCATGATATGAGGGACTAATCTCTGAATTATTGCCAGATCTACGAGAAGCAGTTGGCCACTGCTGGATGAGGTAGTGCTTACAAGAATAATTGGTAAAGTTTTGCTCTCTGTACACATTTTTTATTGAGGCTAAGCAAAGAAACAATGTCACATGATTTTGTATAATGATTTCTTCCAATGAACAAGATGGAGGTCACCTATGGACCAGATGTGCCTAGGACTTTGAAAGAACATCTGCAAAATGAAGCCTACTGTAGAAGATTATTCCGGAATTGGACATGTTTCAGCTACTGTTCTTTAGTAATGATTCTTTATAGAATCACAGGGAGGACTGTAGGACTGGACAGATAAAGGGATACCAGAATCCCCAATATGTAATTGAAGATGGATGAATTTCTTGATACAAAATGTGTTTAGAAGTTTGACTTCTCACCTACTTCCTTTTAAATAGAATAGGATGTCATGATCATGAGCTCTCTGTAACCGTCTTTAAAATAGATGGAACAGTGTTAACGCAAGCATAAAACATAGGCTATGAACTGTGCAAGCATAAAGTTCATTGTACAGTCAACTGGAAGTCCCTGCTGACAAAACATAATTTTTGCAACTTTTGCAATTATAAATTTCATCTAATATACTGTAATCAGATCTTACTCTGTAAAAAGAACTTTGGCGACACCTTGTGTTATTTTATAGTTATAATAAATGACTGTTACTTCCTCTTTTTCTCTAATAAAAAGGGAGCTTTTAGGGAGAGGAATTTGACTTCAATAAGCCTGGAATTATGCCTGTTCATAGTCCGCTTATTGTCTTCCCTCTGAGCTCAAAGAAAATAGCACTTTGTGTGTGTGTGATTGTGTTCTGTATTACTCTCTGCCTGTCTCTCACTACTGATGGACCAGAGACCTAAAGAGCTGTGGTATTGTGGTCAGATCAAGGAGTTTTCTTCAGCACCCTCCACCGGGATAGTGGTCTTTTTTGTAACCGCCGCCACCGCTGCATCCACCCGTGGCGACCGAAACCTCTCCCTATCCTTTTCGGCAAGGGGATAAAGCCTATTCATGGTACGCATCCCTCGAAGCCCTGCTTCCAGATGGTCCCATTCGTCTTGGATCATTTTGTCAACCACTCTGTGCACCAGAAACACCACCTGCGTTTGCCTCACTGCCTGAATAACCGGATCCTCAACCTCCTCTTCACTTACTGACTGAGATGCTAGATTCAACAATTGTAGAGCCTCAGTAATTAACGCAGGCAGCTCCTCTCTCCGGAAGATCCTAATGATCTTAGCCTGATCCTCAGGCTCAGGGATCTCCCCTTCCTCGAGATCCACTGACTCTGCTTCTTGCTCCCAGTCGGGAATGTCAACCTCCGTCCAATCATTCTCCGTGGCTGACAGAACTCCAGTCCACGGTCTCTTAGGTGCCGATGGCCCGGCCCCACCCCTCAGCTAGTTACCCTGTTAGCCAAGTTGAATATCCTGTTCATATGTAAACACAAAGTACTATTGGAAATGTGTATGTTCATTGTTTATTGTAAACCGCGCTGATGCTGAATAGCGCGGTATAAAAGAGACTTTAAATAAATAAAATAAATACCTCAATATGCTGAGCAAGGGAAGACAGCGGCCCCGGTCCAGGCAGCTTGCCCTGCCGCTGCAAGCAAAATGCCTGGTGCATTAGCAAAACGAAATCAGGGCAAAATTCCCCGAGATCCGAAGACCCCGAGGCTGACACCCCTGCTGTCTCCACTGACGGAGACTCCTGCTCGGCCAATTGCTGCAAGCCAGGCATCGGGACCCCCGATGCCCCTTGCGTCCCCGAAAGCTCTTTGCAGCCCATCTGTTGTTCAACCGTGGAGGAAAGAACTGCACAGCCGTGGCAAACTCCGGACTCAGCCACTGTGCCCCTATGGGTTCCGCACACCACACACTGCGGGCGAGTCGCCATCAGGGTAAGCCAGATATAAAACTTTTGATACCTGTGAACCAGTTCTTCTATCTTATGAGCTTATTCTTATTTATTTATTTATTTTTTTAAAAGAAATCCCTGCAAATGAAAGTGCTATCCACCTTCAATCAGAAACTGTAAATTAAAAGCCTACTCACATGAGAACCACTATATTGTGAGTGCAAGAGAATTCCCCCTCCCCCTGGGAGGTTACTCTCCGGCGCAAGCGAGAAGAAACCGAAGGGATCAAACAACTAAATCAAAGAAATAAAGAAGTGAAATTGCCAGGGGACAAACCGTCGACAAAAAAAACCAAAATAAATTTTCTGCACGCGTGCACCTCTGCCATCCGGCAGCCAAGCGGTTCCCTCACTCTCTCCCTGCTTCTTTAAAATAGCCGCCCGAGCAGAGCAGGGAGCAAAAAAAAGCACCAAAACCAGGTGCTAACAAGAAGCCTAGTAGCCGGTAGAGCTCCCGCCGCTGAGACAGCCCAGATCCCAGCTTACCGGTAAGTCTGCCCCCTTCGCGGCTGCCTCTACGCGGCACCCTGAAAAGTCCTAGAGTGCCACCGGTGAATACTCACTGTGTCTATGTATATTCTCCCGCATTTGCTCTGCTCACCAGCCGGAACACCGCAGCCGCGATCCTTGCTTGCCGTGCAGTGCCGGCGGAGGGTAATGGTCAGCCAGGAGCTCTCCCCCGACAAGTCAGGGAGGAGAGAGTGCCCCAAGACAGTAACCAACTGAACCAACTAATATTGCTAGGCAGGGAGCAGTAATGAAAGGTCCGTCCTCACTTTAAACCTTTTTTTTTTTAAGGCACAAAGCCCCAAACAGGAAAAGAAACCAAACTAAAATTGCCTAACTAATCAGCACTACTACACTATGCTCCTTATCCGTTCCTCCAGTGAGCCCCACTGGGCTCACGACGTCCTCCTGCTGCATGGAGACTGGTCACATTGGGGCTGATGGGAGTGTTCAGCAGGCTATATCCAGTGATGTCATGATTCTGACATACCAGTCTCCAAGCTGTACAAGGAGGTTAACAACCCAGATGTAGAGGACTGAACTGGAGGAACGATAAGGAAACATGTATTCCTGCTCCTCTTCCTCGATATCTCCGCTGCATTTGACAGCATAAACCACCAAATCATGATTATCAGACTACAACAGATTGGCACTGATGGTACAGTACTCCAATGGTTCACATCATACCTCACCCATACAGCCCAACAAGTACGCATAGGCTCCAACTTATCCCAACCCTACAACCAGGAACAAGGTCTCCCACAAGGATCGGCTTTATCAGCACTCCTATTTAACATCTACCTTCAGCCTATCTGCACTATATTCAAGAAATTCTGCGTATATTACCATATATACGTGGATGATATCATGATTTACATCCTACTCAACACCTCTACTCCTACAACACAACAAACTCAACTAATCATTAACTGCCTCTCAGAAACAGCAGAATGGCTCACTTCCCAAAACCTCAAAATAAACTACAACAAAACAGAAGCATTATACATAACTAGAAATCAAAATTTCACCTCCCCTGAACACATCATTTGCAATGACCTAACTATAACAGTAAAGAACGAAGTGAAATATCTCGGAGTCTTCCTTGACAGCTCATCGAGTATGATATCCCATATAAAACAAACCACAAAAAAGATCTATTACAAACTAAAAATGCTCAAACTCCTCCGCCTACTCCTACACGCCCACGACTAAGGGGCTTGTTTACAAAGCCGCGGTAGCGGTTTGCGATCGTAATCGGAGCCGCGGCCCCATTGATTTCAATGGGGCCGCGGCTGCGATCGCGAACCACTACCGCGGCTTTGTAAACAAGCCCCTTAGTCAGCCATTAACACACTAGTCACCCCCCACTTTGACTTTTGTAACGCTATCCTGCATGGTATACCCAAACATATAAGACAACTTCAGATTGCTCAGCATGTGGCAGCAAGAATTACGGCCAATATCAACCTAGCCGAACATATCACACCAGTACTTCACGACCTTCATTGGCTCCCTATTCAGAGCCACATTCAATACAAAATACTCATAACCACTTTCAAATTCATCAAAAACATCGCCCCATCCTACCTTACCACCCTCATTACCAAGGATAACAAGACTCAAAACCAGCATGAGTGCAATAAAAACAAGCTCTCCATTCCCTGTGAATTTAGAAAAATCAACAAAAACAAACAGAGCCTTTTCCCATTTCTCCCCAGTAATCTGGAACAACCTCCCAGACAGTATAAGAATAGAAAACCTCACCACCTTCCGTAAAGCAATTAAAACTCACTTGTTTACTCTACACTTTGGAAGCACAAATGAAGAAACAACCCCCTATACTACACTCAACACAGAACAAGACCCCACCTAGACAACCCTGTACCTACATAATCCACTCAAGAAGCCCTCGCCTAAGCACAAATATATTGTATATATTACTATGTTTCACCACGTAACGAATGATAGCTCATCTGTTATAATGCTTCCTTATTTTTGCACCAATGCTTACAGTGCTACTATGTTACATGTAACAAATAACTATATACATTAAATGGGTAATGACTATGTACCCTCTGTACAATTCAACTGACTGTTCTATGTAAACCGCACTTGAACTTTGGAAAATACGGCATAAAAATGTTAAATAAATAAAACTCAAACCAGCAAACCAGATAAAATCAAATACCACCAAACAAGTTCAAATATCACCACACGCGGTTTAATAAATTCTGCACACAGTGTAGAATCAATGCAAGGCAAAATAAAATTGCAGTGTAGAATCAACGCAAAGGCTAGGCAAAATAAAATTGCAGAGGCAAGCAAAAGTCATAGTGGCTTGAACCAATTCAAAGGCAAGGCAGAGGCAAGTTAGAACAAAATTGGAAAAGCCCATCAAAATCACCAAATTCTTGACACTGTTGTGTCTGCCCAAAAACGTTTAATGAAAGTGAACTATAAACCAAAGACCAGCACACGACAACTAATATGGTAAGTGTATTCAGGTAAAGCACAGTTACTTACCTGTAACAGGTGATCTCTGGGAACAGCAGGAATTAGTCCTCACATATGGGTAAGTCGGAACCGACAGAGCCCGCACGGGAAAGCTCCCCAGCTTTTCAGATGAAAAGCTTTTGGGGCTTCCCACAGCGCATGCGCGCTGCCTTCCCGCCTTCCTTACCAGCTCTCTTCAGTTCGAGTTTATAGCTGAGACAATAGAGAGAGGAAAGGAAGGTAGATAGAAGATACAACTCCTAGGGGAGGTGGGTGGGTTGTGAGGACTAATTCCTGCTGTTCCCAGAGATCACCTGTTACAGGTAAGTAACTGTGCTATCTCCAGGAACAAGCAGGAATAAGTCCTCACATATGGGGACTCCCTAGCTAAGATGCCTGGGAGATCCCCCTCTAAGGGTAAACCATCTTCGTATGGATCTCAGGCATCCATTCAGGGAAGGTGGGCAGGAGTTGCTTAAGTATGGAACAGGTGTTTGAGGACAGCCTGACCAAACAAGGCATCCCGGCGGGAGTCCTTGTCCAAACAGTAATGGGCTGTGAAGGTATGAACCGAGGCCCAAGTGGCTGCTCGACAGATCTGATCTATGGATACAGAGTGAAGATGAGCCATAGAAGTAGCCATGGCTCTCACATTGTGAGCTGTGACATGGCCTTCCAGAGAAATGTTCTTACTCTGGTAAGCAAAAGAAATACACTGAGCAATCCAATTGGAAAGTGTACGTTTGGAGACTGGAAGTCCCAAATGAGAAGGATCAAAAGCCACAAAAAGTTGGGAAGACTTTCGATGTGGCTGAGTCCTGTTGAGGTAAAAGGCGAGAGCTCTTTTACAGTCAAGAGTATGAAGGTTCCTCTCTGCACTGGATGCATGAGGAGCCGGGAAAAAAACAGGTAGATATACCTCTTGATTAAGATGAAAAGGCGAGACCACTTTGGGCATAAAGTGGGGATTCGTCCTAAGGACCACCTTATCATGATGAAATCTGGTATAAGGTGGATTAGCCACCAAAGCCTGCAGTTCACTGATGCGGCGAGCCGAAGTGACTGCAATAAGGAAAAGAACCTTCCAGGAAAGAAATTTCAAGGAGGTAGAGTCCAAAGGCTCAAAAGGTGGTTTCATAAGCTAACCTAGAACTAGGTTCAAATCCCATGCTACCGGCGGAGGTCGGATGGGAGGTTTAGTTAGGGTCAGGCCTCTCATGAACCTTGCAACGAGAGGATGAGAGGAGACAGGTTGTCCATTTATAGGTTTTAAGGATGCTGCAATAGCACTTAAATGGACTCGTACTGAATTCGTCTTGAGGCCTGCATTGGAAAGATGCAGGAGATAGTCTAGTAGAGAATTCAAAGGAAGTGCCAGAGGGTCAAGACCCTGTTGAGCACACCAAATGGAAAAACGTTTCCATTTGAAAGCATAGGAACGCCTGGTAGAGGGTTTCCTAGAGGCATGAAGGATATCTTTCACTGGCTGAGAAAGATTAAACTCATGAAGGCTTAAGCCTTCAGTAACCAAGCTCGGAGATGTAGGGACTTGGGGTTTGGGTGCCACAAAGTCCCTTTCTCCTGAGACAGAAGGTCTGGTGCAGCTCCCAGGTCCAGGGAGGAGCCCTGGGAGAGCTGTAGAAGTAGAGGGAACCACACTTGGCGTGGCCAGCATGGAGCTATAAGGATCATCGACCCGTGATCCCTCTGAAGTTTGAACAGAGTCTTGGGAATCAAAGGAATGGGTGGAAAAGCATACAGGAATTCCTGACCCCAATGCAGGAGAAAGGCGTCGTTGGCCTGAGCTCCCTGACACAGAGTCCTGGAACAGAACCGGGGAAGTTTGGCATTCCATGGACTTGCAAAGAGGTCTATGTCCGGGGTCCCCCATTCCTGGAAGATTCTGTGTATCTGGTCCATATGCAGGGACCACTCGTGTGGAAGCAGAACTCGACTGAGTCTGTCTGCCCGAGAGTTTTGAACTCCTGGAAGATACACTGCCAGAAGATGAATTTGATGCTCTCTGGTGAAAGCCCATAATCTGAGAGCTTCGTTGCAAAGCGACAGAGAGCCCGTCCCTCCTTGCTTGTTGACATAGAACATGGCCACCTGATTGTCTGTCTGAACTAGGACAGTCAGGTTGGCAAGGAGGGTATGGAAGACTGTGAGGGCAAGGAAGATTGCTCGCAGTTCCAGAAGGTTGATATGAAGGGTGGTCTCTTGGGGAGACCAGGTTCCCTGAGTGGAGAGATGTTGAAGATGAGCTCCCCACCCTGTTTGGGAGGCATCTGTTGTGAGGGTTGCTTGGGGCAACGAAGTTTGGAAGGGGGTCCCCAACAACAGATTTTTGGAGGATGTCCACCACTGGAGAGACCAAAACAGACGTTTTGAGGCGAGTACCTGGTCTGACAGCAGTCCCGATGCTTGAGACCACTGGGTGGCCAATGTCCATTGAGCTGCTCTCATATGGAGACGAGCATAGGGCACCACATGAACCGTGGAGGCCATGTGGCCCAGAAGTTGCAGCATTTCTCTGGCTGACAAGTGACTTCTGGACTGAGCCTGGGAGGCCAAGCTTATTAGCTGTTGGCCTCGGACCAGAGGAAGGTAGGCCCTTGCAGTGGTGGAATCCAGATAAGCCCCTATGAATTCCAGGGACTGAGTAGGGATGAGTTGGGACTTGGGAATGTTTACCACAAGTCCCAGATATTGAAGAATACGCCTTGTGCGGTCCAAGGAAATCTGGACTTCTGACTGAGATGGAGCTCGGATGAGCCAGTCGTCCAGATATGGGAACACAAAGATTCCCATGCCTCTTAGAAATGCGGCTACGACTGCCATGCATTTTGTGAATACTCTTGGAGCAGAGGCGAGACCGAAGGGAAGTACTCTGTATTGGAAATGTTTTCCCTGGAACAGAAATCGAAGATATTTTCTGTGGGATGGATGGATGAGTATATGAGTGTACGCATCCTTGAGATCTAGAGAACAAAGCCAATCCTGACTCTGAAGGTATGGAAGGAGAATGCCCAGAGAGAGCATTTTGAATTTCTCCTTGAATAGAAACTTGTTCAATTCTCTCAGATCTATGATAGGTCTGAAGCCCCCTGTCTTCTTTGTTATGAGAAAATAAGGGGAGTAGAACCCTAACCCCTGTTGAGGAAGAGGAACCTCCTCTATTGCCCCTTGGGCAAGGAGAGAGGAGACTTCCTGACCCAACAGGGTCAGAAGAGATGGGGGAGAATTGAATTGCCTCACCATGGTATGGGGAGGAAGGCTGGAGAAATGAAGTTTGTAGCCCTCTCTGATGATAGAGAGGGTCCATTGCTCTGATGTTATTTGCTCCCATCTGGGAGCAAAGTGAGCTAACCTTCCCGGTATGGTGAGAGGCTCTGGTTGTTCCAGAGCCAGAAATGGTAAGTTCTCTAGGGGCAAGTCAAAACCCCTGAGGGGGTTGAGCCTGCTGGGGTGTAGCAGACACTGCAGACTTTGACTTTACTTGCTTAGATTGCTGACGTTTAGCAGCAAAGCGAGGCTGAGAAGATTGTTGACCAGTATTTGTGGAAAATCTGGCCTTCTTGTAGTACGGCCTTTTAAAAGGTTTCTTTTTGGCAGGAGTAGAAGTAGACTTAGAAAGTCTATCTAGAGTGGCATTTTCTGCGTCCATTTGAGCAGCTTTAATTTGCCAGTCCTCACCAAATAAGTTCTCTCCTGTACAGGGCAGATTCCTTAAGCCATCCATGACCCAGGGTTCTAGGTCAGAAGCCTGGAGCCAAGCAAGACGTCGGGCTGCAATAGCGATTCCCGAAGCCCTGCCAGCAACCTCAAAGGAATCAAAGGCTGCCCTGTTGGAAAACTTGGAGACCTCTGAAAGTTGTGTCACCAGAGTAGTGAAGTCCTCCTTTTTATCCTCAGGGATAAAGGGGGCTAAATGCCGTACCTTTAGGGCAAGTTCTCTGAGAAACATGCCCATATAAAGGCTGTAAGAATTGATCCTGGCTATAAGCATACTAGCCTGAAAGATCTTTCTACCAAAAGAGTCGAGGGTCTTACATTCTCGCCCTGGAGGGGTAGAGGAATGCCTTTTAGGACTCTATCTTCTTCATAGCAGACTTCACCACAATGGAGTGGTGAGGCAGCGGAGTCTTTTGAAACCCAGGAGAAGGAGGGACCCGGTACATGGTGTCCAACCTACGGGAATGAGGAGACAGGGTTAGAGGAGTCTCCCACAAATCCATCAAGTGTTCTTGAAGGATTTCATGGATAGGCAGAGTAACTGCCTCTTTAGGAGGTTTAGAGTATCCTAAAATATCCAATTTTTTTGATCTGGGTTCCTTTTCAGCAGATGTAGCAATAGAAAGTGCTTTAGCTACATCAACAATGAAATCCTGAAAGGATAAATCCTCTGGAGGAGACATCCTCCTCTTTAGAGAAGAGGGCTCCTCAGGAAGATCAAACTCAGCAGAGTCATCAGAGGAATTGAACTCATCAGAAGAATCTGAGTATTCTCTCTGTGCTTGCAATGCACGATACGCGTACCGATCGATATCGACATCGGGCGTATCGGGCATGGGATTGGTATCGGGCAAAAGCCTGAATCCAGCAAGCGGAACCGATCGACGCTTGGAAGTCGATGGTCTCGGTTCCGGTGTGGATACCGGAACCGGGGTCGGTACCGATGGAATCGGTACCGAGGGCGTCGCAGCCTTAATGAAAGCCAAAACGGCCTGCTGCATGGTCTGGACAGTATTGCCCATGGACGCCACTGCTGCCTGGATGTCGGTACCGGTATCGACCGGTACCCCAGAGCAGTCTAACAGGTGATCAGTCGAGGCCGTGCCATCGATGTCAACCTGTAACACCATAGGTGATGCTTTGGAGGCCAGAGCCTCCCGCCGGGGTTTTTTGGTCTGGGCAGAATCCTCGAACTCAAGATTGAGAGCCTCTTGATCTTTTGAAAGAGATTTGCTTTTAGAGGATTTGCCCACAGAAAGTTTGGTTACCTGAGATCCATCCGGAGAGGAAGACCTGGATGACGGTCCTAAACATTTAAGACACCATTCATGGGTGTCTGTGAGAGAAATAACAGCATTGCACTTGGTACACTTTTTAAAACCAGGAGCTGGTTTCTCCATGAGGAGAATTTGTGTAGGCCTGAAGGCCTAACAAAAGTTACCAAGCTGTGCTGAGAAAATAAAAAAAGATTTTTTTTTTTTTTTTAAAAGAAAGAAAGAGACCGGCAGTACCGGTTTTGGTATGGGGAAGGCAGGTACGCGGTCAAAAGAAACAAATTAAAATAACAATCTCTTCAGCGGTGACAGGAACACGACCTGCTGGCTCCGCGGAAAAAGAGAAACTGAAGAGAGCTGGTAAGGAAGGCGGGAAGGCAGCGCGCATGCGCTGTGGGAAGCCCCAAAAGCTTTTCATCTGAAAAGCTGGGGAGCTTTCCCGCGCGGGCTCCGTCGGTTCCGACTTACCCATATGTGAGGACTTATTCCTGCTTGTTCCTGGAGATAGCCCGGGCGAATGGATATCACCCGGTATATAACACACTTCTAAAGGATGCTGGGGCAGGGGCAGAAATGGGTGATTCGGAGAGGCAGGAGACCAGGTATGACACAGGGCCTGTGGAGTCTCATCATGGGGCATGAGCGGCAGCCCCCTGGGGTAGCCACAAACTATTGGCACGAAAACAACAAGCGCCCCCAATACACCTGCAGGCAGGGAAAAAAAGACAGGCAAAGGATCAGCGGCGGCGGCAGCAGCAAGCCCTTGGCAGACGACCTGCTGGCACAAACTCTCCTAGCGATGGGGCAAGCTGCTGGAGAGATGGAGCCAAGTGGGGCTGGCGATCTACCTGACCCCTCTGCGATCTACAGGTAGATTGCGATCTACCTGTTAGACATGCCTGGTCTAGGGGAATAGTAACAATTTTTATATACCGCCTTATCATTTAATCAAGGCGGTTTACAATAAAATTTCAACTTTTGCAGAGCAGGAGGCTAAATGGATTAGGATCCAAAAGCAGCCTCGAAGAGGTGGATCTGAAAAGGGCCAGAGATGGACTCAGATGTACCGACTATGGTAGCTTGTTCCAGGCATAAGGAACAGCAAAACGGAAAGATTGAAGCCTGAAGTTAGCAGTGGTAATGAAGAGCACAGATGGGAACTCTGCTCTTCTGACAGACTGCTTCTAAGGAAGAGTGTAGGGTGAGATGAGAGTAAGGAGCAAAAGAATGAATGCACTTATAGGTCAGTAGAAGTTTGAACTGGATAGGAATCGAACATGGAGCCAATGAAGCAACTTGAAGGGGGGGGGGGGGGGGTAAAAGGAGCATAACAAAACTGGCCGAAGATTAGCCATGCAGCTGAGTTTTGAACAGACTGAAGGGGAGAGAGATGATTTAGGAAGCAAGCAAGGAGGTTGCAAAAGTCGAGACGGGAGATGACTAAAGAGTGGATAAGAATCTTAGTAGTTGGGCGTTTTAATATAGTACATCCTATAAGCGTTATACAAAAGGTCCCTGGCATAGTGCGTTATAAAAAGTACCAGCAATAGAACTGAGATGTATAATTATATCCAACATACTCTGGCCTACAAGCGCTTGACGTGGTGATGCGAGACAAGGAGGATACACTGCAGGAAAAATTAAAGTTAAAGAAAAACTAAGACTACAAAAAAAAAAGAACACGTTCAAAGAATCCCGAGGCTAGACAGAATCGAGTATAAGAAATATTTTTGTCATTTCACCCCCACCAAGTATGCTGAAATCTGGACAAGAAAGAAAACTAGCTCCGATAGTGATACTACTGAAATCTATTAATAGCAAACAAGCTTTTCAAGTAACTTATATCAGGGTGGGAACCATCAGCACAGTCGCATCCAACAGCGAGGCCAGGCCCGGCTGCCGAGCTTTCCACCAGCTCCGAGGTTTTCCCTTTCGGCGCAGGCTTCAGATCCCCTGCGGAAAGAGCTTTCGGCCGCCAGGGAGGGGAGAAGGAACTTTCCAATCTGACATGCAGTCTCGCTCTTTCCCCCCTTCCATATGGTCTATTCAGAAATCTGCCCCCACCCCCCCACGAGCTCTTCCTCCCGCCAAGTCCTCGTCGCGCCCTTACCGACAGGAAACAACGACGCGCGTGCTGCTCCCTCCAACGGCCGCAGAATTCAACTTCCGCTACGCTCCGGAAGAGCTTCCGGTCGCACGTTTGTTTCCATGGCAACCCTGCTCTCCCGCCCGTCTCTGAGAGGTTGGGTAAGGGTTAGGTCTGCGCTTTGGCTGCCTGCAAGAAACGCTGGCAGAAGGGAGGGGATTTCGGGCGCTGAAGCCACGGCACCATTCTCCCTCGCCGGCCATCGCTCCTGCTCGGGTCCTTCCTTGTAGCGTCACTGGGACCCCTCAGTGACGCAGACTGGTTCCACTGAAATACCGGCAGCACATAGGCAGCAAACCCGAACCCAAATGAGCTATAATCCGGCCTATAAAACGCTGGCTGTGCAACTGTTCAAACTTTCCAGTGTGCCCTGAAACACCAATACATGTCCTACTGGAAAGTGCAGATTTGGAAATAAAACAAACTGAGCTGCTATAGATCCTTAGACTATGGCTGACTCAAGTATCAGGCGAGACTAGGCGCTTGCCTAGGGCAGCAAAACAATAGATTCTGATAGCCACACAAACTCAACGAGCCATCACATTCTTTTACGTGCAGAAAGAGTAGACGCACATACATGCAAAGCAAACTTTACAGAGAATGAAGAGGTTAGGATCATCGGATAGTCCCATTCCGACGAATAAGAAACTGGATGCGAGGAAACCCGACCATGGTAAAGGAGAAAAACTCCAGAAAGGCATATAATAGACGTGTCTGTTCCAAGTGATTATTCTATGAGTCACATGGAGAAGCAGAAGATCCTAAAGTACCAAGAAATGGGACTAAAACGTGGCTGAAAGATACAGAAATATTTTCCATTGTACTAGGAGCCACAGGTTTGGTAAAGAAGAATTTCCAAGCACATCTTGACAAGCTACTCATACCAGTTACATCTTACAAGCTCCAGAAGGAAGCTTTCCTTGGCATGATACAAGTGCTTCACCAATCATTAGCAATAAATTTGAGACTGAGCTCATACTCTGCATACCCTGGCTTTGAAATGAGGGTCATGATATGCTCAAAACTAACCCATTTGGAGAAACTGCTTAATATGTATACTTTAGAAGAAAGGCGGGATAGAGATGATATGATTGAGACGTTTAAATACCTCCATGGCATAAATGCACATGAGGAGAGCCTCTTTCAATTGAAAGAAGTTCTGCAACGAGGGGACATAGGATGAGGGTGAAAGGGGATAGACAGGAGTAATATTTCTTTACAGAAAGAGTGGTAGATACATGGAATATTACCAGTGGAGAAGGTAGAGATGAGGACAATATCTGAATTCAAAAAAGCATGAGACAAACACAGAGGATCTCTTAAGGAAAAAAGGGGACTGTTGTAGTGATTGATATGGAAGGGCAGACTAGATAGGAGGCCATATTTTTTTTTCTGCCATCATGTTTCTATGAGACAAACTTTAATATTTAAAAGTATGGGAGGGGGCGCTATTCATAGCAATTAACGTGGTTAACAGACCTGATGACTGGGATATTCAGCAGCACATAGCCAGTTTGTGCCGCTGAATTTCCCCAGTGCCGCTAGACACCCAATGCTAACCACTTGTAATCGGGGTATTCGGAGGCAGCACCAAAGAACATAAGATATGCCTTTCTGGGTCAGACCAAGGGTCGATCAAGCCCAATATCCTGTTTCTAACAGTGGTCATTCCAGGTCTCCAGTGTCTGTCAGGTTCCCAAAGGTATACACATTCCATGCTGCTTGTCCCAGGGATAGGCAGTGGATTTCCCCAGTCCTCCTTAATGATGTTTTATAGACCTTTCCTCCAGGAACTCATACAAACCTGTTTTGAACCCAGCTACTCTAACAGCTTTTACTACAGCTTCCTGTAGTGGATTACAGAGTTTGATTACGTGCTGAGAGAAAAAATATTTTCTCTGATTAGTCTTAAATGTGCCACATCATTGCTTCATTGTGTGTCCCTTAGTCTGTCTACTTTTTGAAGAACTAAACAACTGATCTACGTTTACCCATTCTACTCCATTCATTATTTTATAGACCTCTATCCTATCTCCCCTCAGTCGTTTCTTTTCCAAGTTGAAGAGCCCTAAACTTTTAAGCCTTTCTTCATAGCGATATCCTTCCATCCCCTTTACCATTTTGGTTGCTGTTCTCTGTACCTTTTCTAATTCCGCTGTAGCCTTTTTAAGCTATGGTGACCAGAATTGCATACAGTATTCAAGGTGCGGTCACACCATGAAGCGATACAGAGGCATTATAATATCCTTGGGTTTATTCATTTCTTTATGATTCGTAGCATTGTATTTGCTTTCTTAGCCGCAGCTGCACACTGGGCAGAGGGTTTCAATGTACTATCCATAATGACATCTAGATCCTTTTCCTGAATGTGGAACCTTGCATCGTGTAACTGTAGTTTGGGTTGTTCTTCCCTAAGTGCATAACTTTTCACTTGACCACATTAAATTTCATCTGCCATTTGGATGCCATTTCTCAATTTTTCAAGGTCTTGCAATTTTTCATAATCCTCTTGCGTTTTAACAACTTTGAATAATTTTGTATCATCTGCAAATTTGATCACCTCAGGTACTACAGATGATTTTAAGGATAGTTCTCAGGTTACTAAAAGTAAGTCTGCAATCTCATATTTCAGTTCTTTCAGCATTCTTGGATATATGCCATCTGGTCCAGGTGATTGGCTTCTCTTTAGTTTTTCAAATAGCTGTAATACATCTTTCTGATTTATTGAGATTTGTTTCAATTCCTCTGATATATCACATTTGAATATCATTTCTGGCATGGGTACGTTTCCTACATCTTCTTCAGTAAAGACTGAAGCAAAGAATTCATTCAGTCTCTCTGTTATGACCTTGCCCTCTCCTCGTGCCCCTTTTACCCCTCTATCATGTAATGGTCCTACTGGCTCTCTCACGGGTGTTTTGCTATGAATATACTTGAAAAAGGTTATATTATGTACTTTTGCTTCCATTGCAAGCTTCTTTTCAAATTCTGTTATTGCCTTCTGTTTCAGTGCCTTGCATTTAACTTGCCAAAACTTATATTGTTTCCTGTTTTCATTATTTGGCTCTTTTTTTCATTTTCTGAAGGATTTTTTTCTTAGCTATAACAGCCTCTTTGACCTCACTTTTAAGCCATGTTGGCTGTCGTCTGGCCTTCCTTCCACCTTTCTTAAAGCGTGGAATACATCTAGTCTGGGCTTCCAAGACAGTATGAGCCCGATATTCAAAAGGCATTTACATGGTTTACAGCCCAGTAAACCATGTAAATGCCTTTAATTGGGATATTCAGTGGCACTTACATGGTTAGTGCTGTTGAATATCCCCTTCTAACCCCACTGCTATGTGTTTAGCATGAGTGTGTCATAGGCGTGGCGGAGGCAGAGACTGTCACTAACCAGATAGCGGTGTAATATCGCCGCTATTCAGTTAGGCTCTGCGTCAGTTTCCTCTGTGCGGCAAACATGGATATTCAATGCTGTCGCTGTGGCCTTGAATATCCAGGGTTAGGGATAGGCAGGCATGGCTATGCGTTGTAGCAGCGCATAGCCTGCCCAACTGAATATCAGCCTTATATTTAATAACGTTCAGGCCTGATGTGGAATCTTTACCTTTGCAGTTGCTCCTTTTTTAAACATTTTCCTAATTTTATCATAGTCTCCTTTTTGAAACTTAAAAGCTAGTGCAGTGGATTTCTTTGTTACCTTCCCACCACTTATTAACTAGAATGTGATCATGTTATGATTGCTATTGCCAAGTGGCCCCAACACTGTTACCTCTCACACTAGATCCTGTGATCCACTAAGAACTAGATCTAAAATAGCTTCTCCTCTAGTCAGTCCCTGAACCAGCTGCTCCCTGAAGCAGTCATTTATTTCATCTAGAAACTTTATTTGCCTAGCATGACCTGATTATAACATTGACCCAGTCAATACTGGGGTAAATGAAATCTCGCACTATTACTGTGTTGTAAATTTTGCAAGCTTCCCTAAGTTCTTTTAGCATTTCATCATCTGTATGTTCAATCTGGCCAAGCAGACACACCCACTGCCATTCCCTTCCCCTTTTGATGTGGAATTTTTATCCATAAAGATTCTACAGGTAATTGGGCAGCAGCAATATTCAGCTGCTCTCCGATTATCTTAAGGTGGCTAAAGTTAGGCAGAATAAAGGCTGTCCTAACTTTAGCTAAACCAAGTAGCGGCTGAATATTGCCACTGCCCGGTTAGCTTCAGCGCTATCTTGCCAACCTGGATATTCAATCCCATTGGCTGGATATGACCCCGGCATTGAATATCCAGGTCATAATTGAAGCGGTGACGGCTGCCACTTTAGCAGTACTGTCTGCCGCCGCTGAATATCAGCCCCATAATGTCCAGTTATACATTTTTACAGGATTATTGCTGAAAGGGTAATGTTCAGATGATTAGGATTGTTAAAGTTTAAATTATCAAAATCTCGGGAGCGGTTGGGATTAAGGCTGAAGATTTGCCTAGGGCACCCACTACCTTGCCCCAGCCTTGGGGCCGGCCTAGTCCTAGGGGGTCTTTTACTAAAGGGCATTCACGTGTTCTGGCATGTGCTAAATGCATGTTGGGACACGCATTGTCAGCTAGCATGGGGCCATGACAGCACAGGACGATTCCTTTGCTGTCTGACTCATGTTAAGGTCACAAGTGGGTGTGGTATGCTCTGTGCAATTAGCACTGGGTTCACACTGTGCGTCAACTGAATTAACACAGGATCACCTGATGTACCAGTGCTATTGTGGCATGTGATAAGGGACAAGACTCTGTATTAACTGCCGGGAAAATGCTTTCCACATCCCTCAACACTTAACGCAGTGGTGTTGCACCTAACGCCCCATAGTTTTGGTGCTATTGCCGTGTTAAGTGCAACATCTTAGCGCCTTTTAATAAAAGGGTCCACTAGACAAAAAACACACACCAACAGAATACCTGACCTCAGTCATACATGCAAAGCACATGCAGAGCCTTACCAAATACAGAATAAATGATCACAGACTAGTAACAGAAACATACAGATATACTGAAGTGGGAACTCCAAGAAGCCAATCTCTGCATGCAATGAAATATTGGAAACAATATTTAAAAAAAATTGCTGCTTAAGTTATAAGGTATATACTCTTCTATGGCTTCTCACAAATCAATTGAAAAATTCAATTTTCAAACAAAATCTTTTACTATTCCATTATTTCCTCATTTCTTAGAGCTTAATAAACATTTCATAAGCAAACAGCAGTTACAGGTGCTGACTGTACCTGCTACTTTGTGCCTGAGACCTGATTGGTTCCCCGAGGTTGGAGGCTGCTCCCTGCGGCAGGCGGGGCCTTCCAAGGGCTATTTCATCGGGCCCTGCTCGCGGGACGCCGAGGAGTGCTGACTGTACCTGCTACTTTGTGCCTGAGACCTGATTGGTTCCCCGAGTTTGGAGGCTGCTCCCTGCGGCAGGCGGGGCCTTCCAAGGGCTATTTCATCGGGCCCTGCTCGCGGGACGCCGAGGAGTGCTGACTGTACCTGCTACTTTGTGCCTGAGATCTGATTGGTTCCCCGAGGTTGGAGGCTGCTCCCTGCGGCAGGCGGGGCCTTCCAAGGGCTATTTCATCGGGCCCTGCTCGCAGGACGCGAAGCGGGCGCGTCCCGTGGGCGCGTGCCCGAAGGGGCGTGACCAAAGGGGCAGGTCTGCCCCTTTGGCGCCCCTTCGGCGTCAGTTCGGTGCAGGAGGTTTTTTTGTGATGGGGAAACGTCGCAAACATTTTTCTCAAGCGGCTCAATCTAAAGCAGTAAAAGTGGTAGGCCCGATGGATGCACATGTTGTTTCGGGAGAGAAAATGGTTCCATCTTCACCTGCTGCTTTGTTGGACGCTGATGTTGAAAACTTGCTTTCTGTGAGTACTGTGTCCTCCTGTGACGATTCCCGAGGAATGGGGTTGTCTCCTCCCATTCAAGAGGCCAAGTTATCGCCTGCATTAGAGTTGTCTTTAGTTTCAAAGGGTTGTGATGTTGGGGAGACTGTTGGGTTATCGGGTTCCTTTTTACGTTTGGAAAGTGATCTCTCTCCTCCTTTACCCTCTGCGATTTCCTTTCCATTGCCTGGGGAACCTCAAACCCCACCTGCAGATTTGTCCCTAAAAGATATATGGTTAGTTACCTCACATATTGAATCTGTATTGGGGGCTTCACTGCAGCGGGTTTCTGAGTTTTCCAAGGCAACGGTTCAGAAACTTGCAGATCATGATAAAAGGTTGATGTCTGTTGAATGTAAAGTTGATTCATTTGTGGCGGATTGCTCTGCTACTAAAGGTTTGCTAGCTTCTTCATTACAAAATTTTAGTTCCTTGCACCGTCAAGATGAGGTTCTTGAGAATTTGATGAGATCTAAGAATCTTCGGTTATTGAACTTTCCCTGTACACACTATTTATCACCAATGATCCTATTTCAAAAATATCTGAAAGAGATCTTGTTGATTACTGATGTTTCAGGTTCTTCAATTTCAAAAATTTATTATGTTCCCTTGAGGAATTCTAATCAACAATTTAAAGGTGAGGGAAGTGTTCCTTTAGTTTCTGGGAAAGCTATAACTGATAAAGTTTCCTCTTCTACTTTGGATATCTCTGCTTTTCTGGAAACAACATCTGATGATATTTCTTCTAGAGCCACTCTGTTAGTCTCCTTTATTTCGGAATTAGATAAAGATAAAATACTGCGGGCTTATTTTCCAAAAAAGTTTGAAAAGTTTGGTGGTCAATCAATTCAAATTTTCCCTGACGTGTCCAGGACCACACAGCTGCGGCGCAAAGCTTTTTTAGAGCAGCGTCCGCGTGTGTTGGCCGCTGGCGCTGTCTTTCATTTACGTTTTCCATGTAAATGTCTTATTATGTATCAGGGTAATCGATATTTGTTTTTTGATCCTAAACACTTGATTGATTTTCTTAAAGATAAAGTTGAGTAGTGTCTCTTTTTAAGGAGCATCTGTTAGATTCCTCTAGGAACCATTTCAATTTTGTTTAAATTATGCAGCACCCCTCCTTGAAGTGGTTTAAATACTTAATTTGTTTCTTTAGCTGTTTCCTATTACAAATTATATTATGTGTACATGATTGTTTTCTTGTAAATTTTGAAAATTTTATAAATAAAAAATTGAAAAAAAAAAACCCAGCAGTTACAACCTGCATTTCCCTAGCAGCAATTATCAAATCTCTTAGCCACAAATATAAGATTTTCTAGCAGGGAAGAGCTTACACCATCACCAGTTCCAATCGATTGTTTCATCATTGCTTCATCTCACCAACCACTCCCATGTGTGCAAGTAAAGGAAGTCCTCTGTATCCCATTCATTTAGTCCAGTGACTTCCATACAATCTTAGACTCAAAAACCCATACTCCTGATCTCCAGAAGACATCTGTCTGAGGAATCATCGACCACTTGAGTTCCCAATGAGTACTCTCAACTGTTATATTTTTTTGAAGGTGTGAATAAATGGGTAGACAAACGTGAGCTGGTTGATATAGTATATCTGGATTTTCAGAAAGCCTTTGACAAGGTCTCTCATGAGAGACTCTTGGCAAAGTTAAAAAGTCATGGGATTGGAGGCAGTGTAGTATTGTGGATCAGGAACTGGTTAAAAGATAGAAAGCAGAGAGTAGGGCTAAATGGCCAATTTTCTCAATGGAGAAAGGTGAATAGTGGAGTACCCCAGGGATTAGTGCTGGGCATGTTGCATTTCATCATCTTCATAAAGGACCTGGAAATAGGAATAACGAGTGATGTGATCAAATTTGCAGATGACAAAATTATTCAGTTGTTAAAATGCAAGAGGGTTGTGAAAAATTTGAAGAGGACTTTGAAAAATTGGAATACTGGTCGTCCAAATGGCAGATGAAATTTAATGTGGACAAGTGCAAAATTATGCACCTAGGAAAGAACAACCCCCAAACTATGGTTACACAATGCAATACCACCTTAGAACCCCCCTGTCCAGTGTGCAGCGAAGACCAAGAAAGCAAATAGAATGCTAGGAATCATAAGGAAAAGAATGGAGAATAAAACAAAGGATATTACAGTGCCTCTTTATCATTCCATGGTGCGACTGCATCTTGAATATTGTGTGCAGTTCTGGTCGCCATATCTTAAAAATGATATAGCAGAATTAGAAAAGTTACAAAGAGCGACAAAAATGGTAAAGGGAATGGAAGGATACCCGTGAGGCTTAAAAGGTTAGGGCTCTTCAACTTGGAAAACAGACGGCTGAGGGGGTATAGGATAGAGGTCTATAAATTAATGAGTGGAATAGGTAAACATAGATCAGTTGTTGACGCCATCAAAAAAGTAGAAAGACTAGAGGACACACAATGAAGCAACAATGTTTTATTTTATTTTACTTTATTTATTTAGCTATATTTATATATCACCTTTCACTGGGTCAAAGTGATTTACATGGAACAAAAGCAAGATACATTATAACAGTGGCATCAAACTATATACACAACATGCAATTACACACTATTAGGGCCCTTAACTATATACATTTCTGACCATATACAACAGTAGTGGAGGTATCATGATATGTTCTTCTGAGGGGGAAGGGGGCTACGCGCTTGGGCTGAAATGTTCTGTGAACAGGTGAGTCTTTAAATACTTTCTGAAGGTCTTTAGGTCAGGGATGTTCCTGAGCTGGTCCGGTAGCCTGTTCCATAGGGAGGGTGCGTATAGTTGCAAGGCTCTTTTACATGCTTGCTGGTTGGATTTGGTTCTGATGTGGGGGATGATGAGGGTATTAATTGTAGAGGTCCATTTAGATCTGTGTGTTTGGGAGGGCTGAAGAAGCATGCGGAGGTGTGTGGGGAGGGGGTCCGAGTGGATTACTTTGTGAGTTAACATGATGGTTTTGTATGTTACACAGCTCTGTAGTGGGAGCCAGTGGAGCTGTTTGAGTATTGGGGTAATGTGATCTATTCTTGCTGCTGCTTGTAGGGTTCTGACTGTCAATGGAGAGCTGTTTGGAATGGTAGGAGTGTGGATTGTGGTAGTCTTTGGAGGAAGGCATTGCAGTAGTCCAGGTGAAGTATTATGGAGGCTTGTAGTAGAGTGCAGAAGTCTTCTGGTTCAAAGTGTGGTCAGAGGCGCTGGTGTGTCTTTGCTTTGTAGTAAACAGTTTGGGTGATTTTGTTTATTTGGGTTTTGAATGTTAGGCGTTGGTCAAGGGTGACCCAAAGGTATCTGATCTCAGCCTTGGTTTTAACTGTAGTGTTGTTCAGTGTTATTGTAGAGGGGGAACAAATGTGGTGTCCTTCGTTATGTAGAGGGCCTCCATCTTGTTGTAGTTAATTTGCATGTTGTTGTCACTGAGCCAGTTTGTTACTTCAGTGAAGCATTCTTTGTGGGTGGATAGAGTGGGTTGGTTTGTGTTAATTGGTCCATAAATCATCGGCATAGACATGGATGTTTAGGTTGTGTGATCTTATGATTATGCAGAGTGGTCGCAGGTAGAGGTTGAAGAGTATTGCGGAGAGGGTGGATCCTTGGAGGACTCCTTGTGTTTGCTTGTATGGGGTGGAGGTGTTGTTTCCAATCTTTATCTGTTGGTGTCTATCGGTGAGCTAGGATGTAAATCATTTGAGTACAGTGCCTTGAATTCCATTGGTATAGAGACGTTGCAGTAGTATTTGGTGGTTTACGGTGTCCAAAACTGACGAGATGTCCAAGCAGATTAATAGGAAACCTTGATTGGCTCGCTGCATACCTTGAGTTAGTGTATTTATCAAGGTGATTAGTAATGTTTCCACTCCGTGATGCAGGCAAAACCCATGTTGCTGGGGGTCTAATAGGTTGTGTCTGTCAATATGGTCTTGAAGTTGGTGCTGTACTGTTTTCTCAATGATATTTGCTGCGGAAGGTAGGCTTGTGATGGGTCTGTATGATGCTGGGTCAAAGGGGTCCAGGGATGGTTTTTTTATGTTGGGTATGTGGAAGAGGTTTTCAGGCATGAGGACATGATGCCCTGTTGAAATATTGATTGAGTGAGTTTGATGATTACTCTGCTGAGTTCCTTTTTGGTCACTTTAATCCATCATGTAGGGCAGGGATCTAGGGGGGAGGTTTAGAGAAGTTAAAGTGTTTTTGCTTTGGCTTTCAGTAATTTTGTTGAAGGAGATCCAGGGGTCTGGATGGTTGTCATCAGGGGGGGGGGAGGGGAGAGTGGACCTCTGGCTGGGGATGAAGTTGTTTGTAATGTTGAGCTGGCACCAGGATTAGGCATTACACCAACAGTACAATCAAAATCAACAGAGACCCAGTCACTCAAAATAGAATATAAAGGCAAATTATAGTTCAGGATATTCAATACATATACAACATATACCAACTTCAAAAGCCTCTCTTGCAGGGGTCCAACCAGTTGGACTCCGGCAAGAGAGGTTTTGAAGTTGGTTTCTCCCCTGATACAGATGAGTATCATCAAAACACAATATTCCTTAGCGTCCCTCTAGTCCAGTCCCGGAACCATAGAGTTGTCAACCTCCTCCAACAGCCTTGGAGACTGAAATACATCAGCGCTTTGCTGGCACCAGTATAAGTAGGCAAGGACCGCCCCCTCTCACCAGTACTTTCAGTCTCCAAGCAGCTGAAGGAGATTCTGAGCCTGGTTCTGGGCTCAGTTAGGGATATAGGCAGAGCTAAATAGAATACATTTACCTTTAAATTTGAATTTACTTTTATTGATTTGCCCCTTTTGGGTTTTGATTGCAGGAGCTATGCTGGTGCAGGAGATTTCTTCCTCTGGCTCCATCTGCCCCCCCTTTCTCCCCCCCCCCTCTTACCTCTTCTCTCTCTCTTACTTTTCCTTCTTTCCTTTCTCTGCCCCATTGCTTAAATGAGCACTGTGGGGTTAAGACAGCACAGGGGTATTTCTGTGCCTCCCTGCTCCCGAACCCGCGTTAAAGGGTGAGGAGCAGGTTGCAGGCTGGCAGCAGTGGCCCGGAGTTAGCAGGGCAGCTGAGAAAGTGCTGCCGGTGTTGGAGCTGAAGCCAGTCAGGCTGAGCTCCAGCGAGGCTGCTGCATCTCTCCCTCTCTCCTTCACCCCATCTTGCAGTGGTGAGTAAGAGGTGTTTAATTTTCTGATTTTTGGGGCCCTTTAAGGTTTAACAGGGGGGGGAACTAAGTTTGGTTTTCTGTTCCTCTCGGGGTGGTCTGCCGCGTGGTTTTTTTCGGTGGGAATCGGCTGCGGTGGCCATTTTGAAAAAATCCCAATTTGCTTTTTTGCTTTAAATTTGCTTTTTCTGAGCTTCCTAACCCTCGTTTTGGCTGCAGACCTTCTGGATTTGACTTGGGGGTGCTCTGGGGTCCTAGTGTGTCAAGAATTAAAAAAAACAAACTTTTTTGTTAAAACGGGGGTTTCTTGAGTCTGCCTCAGAAGCTCCTTTTTTGCTAGGCTGTGCTGCTGACCCACGGACAGGGTGGCAGGAGAGCTTCCCACTGAGTATGCCTGCGAAGCCACGCTGTGTGGTTTGTGGAGCTAAGCGGGCTTTACTGACAGGGTCCAGTGTGTGTGGGACCTGTACTCTGGATTCCAACGTTATGGAGGTTACAGCTCCTTCTTCGGCTGTCGCCGGTGAGGGGCTTCCGCTAGGTGCGGTGCCGGCTTTGCCCCCGACTCTGGATTTTCAGGGGCCGGAGTCTTCCCCTGGGGAGGGGTCCTCGAGTTCGCAGGGTCAGAATTCGGTGGCCTTAGCTCCGGGGATTCCGCCGGATTTCTTCTCTCTCATGCAGCAGGCTTTTGCGCTCCTGCAACCCGGGGTAGTCTCTCCGGCTCGTGCTTCGGAGGGGCAGAAGCGTCCGGGGTCCCTGATTCGGACGGAAGACGGCACTCCTGCTGCAAAAGTGGCCAAGGGGTCAGCAGAGGAGGATTCTCTGTCTCGTCTGGGGGAAAACCTCGGAACAGAGGACGTGGACCTGGATAACACCTCCAGTGAGGAGTTAGAGGAGGGAGAGTTATCTGACACGGAGCAGCACAGTCGGCTCGTCAGGGTGTTTCGTAGGGAAGAGCTTCCGGCCTTGATTGCCGAGACTCTCAAAACGTTGAATATGCCGACGGAGGCAACGGTGCCGGATGATGCTCTGGAGGATCCTCTGCTCCAGGCGGTGCGTAAGTCCCAGCAGGTCTTTCCCCTGCACAGAGTCTTTAGAGGGATGATTCAGGAGGAGTGGGACTCGCCAGAATCGGCGCTGAGGGGCTCTCGTGCCTTGTCGCGCCTTTATCCATTGTCGGATCAGGATAGGGAGCTTTTTCGGTCTCCCAAGGTTGATGCGGCGGTGTCGGCAGTCACGAAGAAGACTACGATCCCGGTTGAGGGCGCCGCGGCGTTGAAGGATGTGCAGGATAGGAAGTTGGATATGCTATTGAAGCAGGTTTTTGATGTATGTGCCCTCTCTATGCAAGCCGCCGTGGCGGGGGCTTGGGTCGCGAGAGGTTGCTTGCGCTGGTCCCAACGATTACAGGGGGATGTCGGGACAGCGCAGGTGGAGGATGCGGCGCGTTTGGAATCTGGGGCCGCCTATTTGTCGGACATTCATTATGATCTCATCTGTAGTGGAGCTAAGTCTATGGCCTCTGTGGTAGCAGCGAGGCGGTATTTGTGGTTGCGCAATTGGGCGGCCGACAGTTCCTCCAAGGCTCGTCTCAGTAAACTTCCCTTTCGGGGTAAGTTGTTATTCGGTGAGGATTTGGAAAAGCTGGTCAAGGATCTCGGTGAATCTAAAGGGGGACGTCTTCCGGAGGATAAACCGAAGCAGGTCCGGGCTGCCACTGGGTCTTGAGGTGCTCCTCAGGATTTTCGCCATTTTCGGGCAGCTCGTTTTGGTCAGCCTCAGCGTGGACGGTTCCCGACTAGAAGCCAGGGGTTTCGTAGCTTCAGAGGAGCCGGCAGAGGTTTCTCCGCCTTTCCCTCCGCCTCTGGTAAGAAGCCCCAATGAGATGAGGCGGGCTCAGGTAGATGTAGTTCCCGTGGGGGGGTGGTTGCGGGAATTCTATCCCCACTGGGTCCAACTTACGTCAGATCAGTGGGTTCTGGAGGTAATTCGGGAGGGTTACGCTCTCGAACTTCATTGTCCCGTTTTAGATTCCTTTGTTCTCTCGCCCTGCAGAGCTCCGCTCAAGCGGAGGGCCATCGTCGACACGTTGCAGAGATTGTTGCGCCTCAGGGCCATCGTTCCGGTGCCAAGGGACCAGTGCGGTTCCGGTCGGTACTCCATCTATTTCGTGGTGCCGAAAAAGGAGGGATCCTTTCGTCCTATCCTCGATTTAAAGAGGCTCAATCGGTGTCTCCGGGTAACTCACTTTTGCATGGAGACTCTTCGATCCGTCATAGCGGCTGTCAGGCAGGGGGGGTTTCTGACTTCGCTCGACCTCACGGAGGCTTACCTGCATATCCCGGTTCGGCAGGAGCACCAGCGCTACCTGCGGTTTGCAGTTCCCATGGGACATTTTCAGTTTCAGGTGTTGCCCTTCGGCCTGGCGACGGCGCCCCGCACGTTCACCAAGGTCATGGTAGTTGTAGCGGCGGCTCTTCGCAAGGAGTGGGTGCTCGTGCATCCTTATCTAGACGATTGGTTAATTCGGGCAAAGTCTCGGGTGGAGAGTGTGGAGGCCACCGCCAAGGTGGTGCGGTTGCTACAGAGTCTGGGCTGGGTGGTCAACTTTGCGAAGAGCAGGTTGACTCCCTCATAGTCATTGGAATACCTGGGGGTGCGATTCAAGATGCTTCAAGCGGCAGTGTTCTTGCCGGATCAGCGGGCGCAGGCGTTGCGGAGGCTGGTGCGGCACTTCCTCCGGCAGACAGCGCCCACGGCGTGGCAGTATCTCCAGTTGCTCGGCACGATGGCAGCAACGATAGAGGTGGTGCCCTGGGCCAGAGCGCATATGCGACAACTTCAGAGCGCGCTCCTCCGGCGTTGGTCTCATCAGCGCGATGCATTATCTCGACGACTGATCTGTCCCCCGGAGGTCCGCCTGGATCTTCGCTGGTGGTTACGGCCGGAAAATCTAGCCGCAGGCATGCCCTTGGAACCTCCATGCTGGAAGCTGCTGACCATGGATGCCAGTCTTCTGGGGTGGGGGGCGTGTTGCGGGGACGCGTTTGCCCAGGGCCTGTGGTCGGTGGAAGAGAAGGAATGGTCCATCAATCGGTTAGAGATGCGAGCGGTGTTTCTGGCTTTACAAGTGTTTCGGGGGACTCTTGCTCGGCAGGCGGTTCGGGTTCTCTCGGACAATGCGGCCACAGTCGCTTACATAAATCGGCAGGGCGGCACCGGCAGCGTGGGGCTAGAGCGGGAGGCGGCTCAGTTGCTAGCTTGGGCCGAATCGCATCTGAAGTGTCTGTCGGCACAGCATGTGGCCGGCGTAGAGAACGTAGCGGCGGATTTTCTGAGTCGCCGACGGGTAGACCCGGGGGAGTGGGTCCTTCACCCCGAAGTCTTCGTGCTTCTGGTACGGCGCTGGGGTGTTCCCCTCATGGATCTCATGGCGACCTTCCAATCGGCTCAGGTGGAGCGCTTTTTCAGCAGACGGCGAGAACGGATGTCAGAGGGGCTCGACGCGCTTCCGCAGCCCTGGCCGCAGGGGGAGCTGCTCTATGTCTTCCCACCTTGGGCTCTGATAGGCCAGGTGGTGCAGCGCATAGAGCGTCATCGGGGCCTCATGGTGCTGGTGGCGCCCGATTGGCCCAGGCGGCCGTGGTACGTGGATTTGGTGCAGCTGTTAGCGGATCACCCATGGAGGCTCCCTCAGAGGAGCGATCTCTTCTGTCAGGGTCCCTTGCGCATGCCTCAGGTGGCTCGGTTCTCGCTTACGGCATGGCTTTTGAGAGGGCTCGGATGACCGCTAAGGGGTATTCGGCGGCGGTCGTTTCGACCTTGCTGAGGGCGCGTAGACATTCTACATCTTTGGCGTACATTCGCGTCTGGCGCATCTTTGAGGCTTGGTGTTCAGAGCGTACCGTGCGTCCGTTGGGAGCTTCAGTGTCGCAGATCCTTTCGTTCTTGCAGGATGGTGTGGACAAGGGTTTGGCGGCTAGTTCATTGCGCGTGCAGCTGGCTGCCCTTTCCTGCTACCGTGGGAAGGTGCAGGGCCAGTCTCTCGGGGCGCATGCGGATGTCCGGCGGTTTTTGAGGGCGGTGTTGCTCATGCGGCCGCCGCGGCGCTGTGCTGTTCCGCCGTGGGATTTGAATTTGGTGTTGGAAGCCTTGCTGGCTCCTCCGTTTGAGCCGTTGTCCACTGCTTCGCTAAAAGATCTCACATTGAAGACGGTTTTCTTGGTGGCGATTTGTTCGGCTAGGAGGATCTCGGAGCTACAGGCCTTGTCTTGTAGGGAGCCCTATCTCTCTTTTTCCGACCACAAGGTGGTTCTCCGTACCGTTCCGGCGTTCTTACCCAAGGTGGTGTCCGCCTTTCATGTTAACCAGGTGGTCTCTCTTCCGGTGTTCTCCGATCGCGATGGGGCCGGATCTGGGAGTCAGTTGCGTCTGTTGGACACCCGTTGGGTTCTCAAGAAGTATCTCTCCCGGACGGCGTCCTTTCGGCGGTCAGATCGGCTTTTTGTGGCATTCGGGGGACCGCGTAAGGGAGAAGCGGCGGCGAAGTCATCTATTTCCCGCTGGTTGAAGGAAGCTATTGCATCGGCCTACATCTTGAAGGGCAAGTTGGTTCCGCAGGGTCTTCGGGCTCATTCCACTCGGGCGCAGGCGGCGTCTTGGGCAGAGTTCAGTCTGGTCCCAGTGGGCGACATCTGTAGGGCGGCGACTTGGTCGTCCTTGCATTCCTTTGCCAAGCATTACCGCTTGGATGTTTTGTCAGCGGAGGATGGGCGTTTTGGCTCAGCGGTGCTTCAGGCTGGGCTTGCTTGTCCCTCCCGTTGATGTTCACTGCTCTGTTACATCCTCTATGGTTCCGGGACTGGACTAGAGGGACGCTAAGGAAGGGTAAATTAGACTTACCTGCTAATTGTTGTTCCTTGCGGAACTCTAGTCCAGTCCCGGATCCCTCCCTTGGTTTAAAGAGTTACCAGCCTGATTGTTTCGACTCCCGCGGATACTCTGCGTTTTCTTTGCTTCCGGGTGGCGCGGGATGAAGCCATTGGAGGACACTCTTGCGTAGCGCTCTTGACTGCCCTTCCTCTTAGGGGGTGGTAGGGTAGAGCGTTTCTGTGTTGTCAGACGATATTCTTATTCAGACACAGTCGATGCAAGCAATTAATTTATTTAAAAGAAAAAAAAAATTATTTAAATTGGAAAATGGAAACATTCTATTCCGTATATATATATATATTGATATGTTGAATGTATTCTGGTTAATTCTCCTTATTTGTTGTTCTGCTCAGTGTGCTTTGTCAATAGGTACTGGTGAGAGGGGGCGGTCCTTGCCTACTTATACTGGTGCCAGCAAAGCGCTGATGTATTTCAGTCTCCAAGGCTGCTGGAGGAGGTTGACAACTCTATGGTTCCGGGACTGGACTAGAGTTCCGCAAGGAACAACAATTAGCAGGTAAGTCTAATTTACCCTTGTGTCAGCTGTATATGTATTGAAAATCCTGAGCTATAATTTGCCTTTATCTTCTATTTTGAGTGACTGGGTCACTGTTGTTTTTGATTGTACTCTTGGTATATTTGATTTATTTATTTCATTTAACAGGTTTTATATACCACTTTATCATTTCAAAGCAGTTTACATTGTAACTTAAACTTGGTAATGTACATTAAACAGGGATATTGATAACTTGGATTTTTCTGAGGCAATGGAGGGTTAAGTGACTTGCCCAAGGCCACAAGGAGTGCTAGTGGGAATTGAACCCTGGTCTCTGGGTTCCCAAGCCAGTGCTCTAACCCTTAGACTACTACTAATCCTGTGGACAGATGAGGATTCCTACCAACCTGGCCCGATATCCTAAAATCTTTTGGGGCTTGATTGCAGGAGAATAATGATTTGAAATCCAAACAGATCTGTTATTTACAAATTGTTATCCACTATTTAAGCTTTATTTGGAGGGAATTTTTTTTGCTTGGTTTAATATTCGCTTTCCTCTCCATACATTAGGTGGATATACATTTTATTTTATAAAAGCAACTTAAACATCTATGTGCCTTTATAAAATAAAGTCCTAGAACCAGGGCCAGCTCAAGGGATTGTGACGCCCTGAGCTTACGTTTGCTTTTGTGATGCCCTCCCCCCCCGGGTCAATGTTGGGGTATGAGCTGTGCAAATAAAAGTAAGTTTTCATCCCGCATAGTCACTGGATTAAGTTAAATGCCAGCACAGCTGTCTAACTGAATCTGAATATTCAGTGCCGCTATCAGTGCTGAACATAGAGTTCATATAATGATTGCACTGTCAGCGCTGAACATAGAGTTCATATAGTGATTGCACGCCATTCTCGGTTTAGTTTAGGCTGAATGTTGCCATTATATGGATAATTTCCTGGCCTACTCCTCACTCCTCTCCTGACCCGGCCCACAAATATACAGATAATATCTAGCCTCATGGCGACTGAAACAGCCCAATATTATCTGTATATTTTTTGAAAATACTAGCAAGAAGCAGGAAGTGCTTGTCCTGGTATTCTGAAAACACTGCAGCACCAATGACTTCACCACAGCACAGCTGTGGGAGCAAAGTAATATACTCCCGTGGCTGTATTAAATTTTAATGTGGATGTGGGGGTAGGAAGGCGCACCTCTTAAGCTGGCCCTGACTAGAACCAGCCCCTAGCGCCCCATGCAGGGCATGGTTTTGGAGGAACTGAGGCAAAACCGTGACACATAGAGGTACAAGCATATATTTACACCTTTGGAGCAGGTATAAATCTGTGCATGGTGCACTAGGGGTTGCTTCTAGAAGCCTACTTTATAAAGGCACATAGGTGCCTAAGTTTTTATTTAAAAAAAGTGTCACATATACTGAGCAAAAGCTCCAAAATAATTTTTTTAAGGACCATCAAAATTCATGAGAGAAAATTCATATAGTTCAAGCTCTCACAAATTTCATCATTGGTCCAGTTTTTTTTTAAATCACTCTCATACTGCTTTCATACTACTTGTCCTTAGATACAGTTAGTACAAGTTATCTTTCTCAGTGATTCACACTATTCTCTGACATGCTACATGTTTCAAAAGCCTTCTGCTTCAGGGAGCTTCATTACTATATGGTCCCTTCTTTAACCAGAGCCTTTTTCAATGCATCTAAAAAGAAAGAAAATGGCACCGGCATTTAAAGTATAACATATGATTTCATAAGCCAATCAAAGCAAAGACTGCCATTTAACTTCCAAGTTGAACCCTTTTAGGGGCCAATGAATCCATTTTAAATATCCGAGACAGTTCCTTGTAATTTAATGCTCGTTCCCTAGTGCCTCCCCCTACAGACTCCCTACAATGATCCAAAATTCACCACTTTAAATCTTCAGTAGTAGATTGCTTATGCAACCAATGTTCTACCAAAGGAGCAGATGTTGTCTTTGTAACAATTCTACTCTGATTTTCATTAATAATAATTTGGTGGTCCTTAATTTTTTTAAAACTTTTGTTAAGTATATGCAACGTTATTTTGGATTTAGCAGAGGCCATGCCTTTTGATTCAATCTGGTCTTTATAAAAAGAAAACAATCTTTTTGGACTTCTACTGCACATAGGGACCCTCCTATCTTCTTTAGTTAGGTTTTTTGCTCATTTTTAGGTTTCCTTTAGTTCCTTGTGGCATTGCTATAGATCGCATTTAGGTTTTAGGTGATCCGGCTACATTGTGTATTTTTTATGTTTTCATCATCAAGTCATTTCGTTTTGCAGCAACTATTTTTCTGAACATTATGTCCCAGAAACCTGCTTGTAGGTTTAAAAAGTGCACTCAGTGCACCCAATGCATTGGTGGGTATCCATCATGGATACCATCCAATGGTGTCTGCAGTGGCTGGAGCCCCACTATAAGCTGTCTTCTTGTCTTTTGTGTTTGCAGATGACAAAAAGAGGACTTCAGGGTTGAAAGAAACAGCGCAAATGTATTTTTGGTGCTAAGAAGTCTGATCCATTGACAACAGAAGTATCAATTTCTAAGGCCTCAGGAGTTGCACCAGACACTGGTGGAGCATCAGCATCAAGGGACCTTCAAGCTCAACTGGAGCTGAGCTCTCATGGTTCACCCATTGATACTACCCTGAAGAAGAGGAAGCATTCATCCTCTTTTTCTGCAGCATCAAGGACTAAGGACATTGAGCATTGAGTAGAGGCTATGCTGCATCAATGCTGAGGTTCATTAGAATGCAATTCCAAGGGCATTGAAGGTTCTCAGTCTCAACCCCTGAAGCAGCTCTGACACTAGAACTGCTCATCCTCCTTGAAGATGGCAGGGCCATGCCAGATTCCACAAAACCAAGACCAGCCTGTTGATACTCCCCTTCAAATTCAGGGAACATTGGCCAATTCTGCTGTAGACTCCTTGCCTTCAGCAATGGCAACCTTTGAGAAGTGACTGATAAAGGATCTTGAGGACCAAATTTCAATGCTCCTCACCATGTGCAAGCTTAAAGCTCCAACAGGATTTACTTCTTGATACAACAAGGTTGATGCTATCTTGGAGACCTACCCACTGCCTGCCTGTGGTAGAAGTATCATCATTGAGGGGCTTTGACACAGATACCTAACCAGCCAATATCAATCTCCATTGCATTGGGAAGTAATCACTCCCTGAGGCATCAGACATCTGTGCATAGGTGGTTCTGAAGGAGCTCTTCCTCCCCTAGGAGATGGAGAGCCATCCAAGCAGAGTCTGAAATATAATTAGTGTACCATTCTGAATCAGATTCAGACCATGAGAATCCAAGTAGGACTCAGAATATCTCTCCAAGAAGGGGTCTCCAGAGTTGCCTTAGATTCCTTGCCCCCTCATGAGAGGCATACGTCATAATGGAAGATGTGTGAACAAGTCAGCAGACATCAGCATGAACCATGTTGAGAATTTTGGATAATATTGTCTCATATGAAGATGTGCCAAGGGAATGACATGAACCGTTGAGGCAATCTCAGTGGACCTTGAGCACTCAATGGACACAGGCCACAGACAAGTTCAGCAATGTAACTCTATAATTTTTCCCCTTCGGGACTTTCTGTTCTAATGGATGGATCATTTCAATTTAGCCAAGGGTCTTCCTTTCTCAATTCCTCCCCACCAAAACCTCCTCATGATGGATGCGTCAAAGCTTGGTTGGGAGTTTATGCATAAGGAGACAGCCAACATGGCTTTAGACAAGGAAGATCTTGTCTTACTAATCTGTTTTTTTTTTTTGAAGGAGTGAATAAACAGGTGGACAAAGGTGAGTCGGTTGATATTGTGTATCTGGACTTTCAGAAAGCCTTTGACAAGGTCCCTCATCAGAGACTTTTGGCAAAACTAAAGAGTCATGGGATAGGAGTCAGTGTACTATTGTGGATCAGGAACTGGTTAAAAGATAGAAAGCAGAAGGTAGGGCTAAATGGCCAATTTTCCCAATGGAGAAAGGTGAATAGTGGTGTACCCCAGGGATCTGTGCTGGGTCCGCTGCTTTTTGACATATTCATAAATGACCTGGAAAGTGGAATAACGAGTGAGGTTATCAAATCTGCAGATGACACAAAACTATTTAAAGTTGTTAAAACCCAAGAGGATCTTGATAAATTGGAAGACTGGGCATCAAAATGGCAGATGAAATTTAATGTGGACAAGTGCAAGGTTATGCACCTAGGGAAGAACAACCCAAACTATGGTTACACGATGCAAGGTTCCACATTAGGAACCACCACCCAGGAAAAAGATTTAGACGTCATTGTGGATACCATGTTAAAACCCTCGGCCCAGTGTGCAGCGGCAGCCAAGAGAGCAAATAGAATGCTAGGTATGATAAGGAAAGGAATGGAAAATAAAACAAAAGATATTATAATGCCTCTATATCGTTCCATGGTGAGACCGCACCTTGAATATTGTGTGCAATTCTGGTCGCCGTATCTTAAAAAGGATATAGCGATTTTAGAAAAGGTTCAGAGAAGAGCCACCAAAATGGTAAAGGGGATGGAAGGATACTCCTATGAAGAAAGGCTAAAAAGGTTAGGGCTCTTTAACCTGGAAAAGAGACGGCTGAAGGGAGATATGATAGAAGTCTATAAATTAATGAACAGAGTGGAACGGGTAAACTTAGATCGATTTACGTTATCAGAATATAGAAAGACTAGGGGACATGCAATGAAGCTACAGGGTAAACTATTTAAGACTAATAAAAAAATATATTTTTTCACTCAACGTGTAATCAAACTCTGGAATTTGTTACCGGAGGATGTAGTAAAGGCTGTTAGTGTAGCTGGGTTTAAAAAAGGTTTGGACAAGTTCCTGGAGGAAAGGTCCATAAACCATTATTAAGAAGTGACCGAAGATATCAATGCTTGACCCAGTACAAGCATTGTGGAACTTGTGTCTCTTGGGCAAACTGCTAGGTACATATGACCTAGATTGGCCACTGTTGGAAACAGAATACTGGGCTTGATGGACCTTGGTCTGACCCAGTATGGCATATCTTATGTTCTTATAAGGGTTCCACACTCGGGGAACATGTCTGCCCAAGAAAGTCTCTACCAGATCAATTTCTTGGAACTGAGAGCAATATTGAACACTCTAAAAACTTTTAGAGATTGGTTAGCCAACCAAATTGTGTTCATTCAGACAGATAACCAAGTAGCCATGTTCTGTTTCAAGAAGCATAGAGGTACTGGTTTATGTCTCCTGTGTTGTGAGACAGTCAGGATGTGGAACTTTGCCATCTCTCAGGGGATGGACCTTAGGGCCATGTACCTTCCTGGCAAGGACAACATGCCTTGGTGGACAGACTGAGTCGAGTCGTTCAACCTCACAGATACTGGATCAGGAGGTGGCGCTCTCCATCTTTTGAGAGTGGGGCACACCCTCGACAGATCTTTTCACCATTTCTCAGAACACCCAGATGCCTCCATTCTGCTCCAGAGTGAGGACAAACGGCAGAAGAACCTTGGATGCCTTCCTTCTCCATTGAGGAGAGGGACCTCTATACACATATCCTCCTATTCCTCTGCAAAAGCTCTTCTAAAACTCAAGGACAACAGAGGTTCAATGATTCTTATTACATCTTATTGGCCTCGACAGCCATAGTTCCCTCTCCTTCTTGAACTCCTCATTCAGGATCTGGTTTGCCTGGACAATTCACCAACTCTTATTACGCAGGATTGAGGGAGAATGCTATATCCGAAGCTAAAGTCCGTAGCCCTTGCAACTTGGATGTTGAGAAATTGACTTTGTCCTCCTTCAGTCTGCCAGTTAGTGTTATCAATGTCCTCTTGGTTTCCAGAAGAGATTTTACCAGGAGACCCTATGCTTTCAAGTGGAAGAGGTTTGCCATCTGGTGTGAGGGGAAGGTCTTAGATCCCTTCTCTTATCCCACACAAAAACTGCTTGAATACCTTCTACATTTGTCAGTTTGGTTTTAAAACCAACTCCGTAAGGTTTTACCTCAGTGCACTTGGCACTTATCACTACCCATTACTTTATAGCCTTTAGTTGTTAGTATTATGTGGGGCTTGCTTCTTGCAAAGACACCCTTCAAGCTTCCTGCAGTATCTTGGGATCTCAATATGGTCTTAATTCAGCTGATGAAAGCTCCTTTTAAACTGCTGAATGCTTGTGCTCTGAAGCGTTTGACCCGGAAAGTCTTGTTTTTAGGGACGGTAACTTAGGAATGCATATTTAGCAAGCTCCAGGCCCTAGTAGTTGATCCTCCCTTCACAAAGTTTTTCAGTTGTGAGGTAAGTTTGCGAATGTATCCTAAATTCCTTCCTTCTTAATCAGTCAATCATCAGTCAATTTTTTTCCCCAAGACCCACGCTCACAAAGGAGAAAGTGCACTGCACCCACTGGATTGTATGAGATTCTTGGCCTTCTATTTGGAGTGGACTAAAGCCCACAGAAAGTCTGCCCACCTTTTTGTTTCATTTACCCAAATAGGTTAGGCGCTGCTATCACCAAATGCACTCTGTCAATTTGACTTGCACATTGCATCTCTTTCACTTATGCCCAGGCAGGCTTGGGTCTTAACAGTCATGTCACAGTTCACAGTGTCCAAACCATGGCTGCGTTGGTGGCCCAATTGCACTCATTCTCCATGGAAGAGAATTGAAAAGCTGCTTCCTGGACTTACATTCACTTCTCACTACTGTTTGGATGGGAATTCCAGATATGATAGCAGGTTTGGTCAATCAGTATTTCAGAATCTGCTTGGAGACGAGAAGCCAGCTCCATCCTCCCTAGATACTTTTCTATTCCTTGCTGCCTTGCCTTCACAAGTTTACAAATATAGTTTTCTTCATTATCACTTTATTGTTCATTCTGATGTTATTGTTTCATGTTGTCCATAGGTTGTGACACCTTTTTCTCTCTTTTGTTATGAGGCAGTTGGTAGCTAAGGAATCCCATATGTGAGCACTTATCCATGGAGAAAACAAAGTTACTCACCTGTAGCAGGTGTTCTCCATGGACAGCAGGGTAAGTCATAACAACCATCTCTCCTCCTCTTAGACTTGTATTCTAGCTAAGTTAGTTATCAAACTGAGGAGAATAGCATGATGACAGCAGGCAGGAAGATAAACACATGCATGGTAGAACTCTTCTAAACACTTCTGGAAGGAGCTGAGAAAGGTTCCCACGCAAGGGCTCCATTGGTGATGTCACTCATATGTGAGAACCTATCCTGCTATCCATGGAGAACATCTGCTACAGGTGAGTAACTTTGGTTTTACTCCCCAACAGGTCTCTGAGGATATCTGATATAAAGGAGTTTAGGAAGAGTTTAAAGACACATCTGTTTGAACAGGCATATAATTTATAAGGCTTGTATTTGAAAGTATCACCACCAGATAACTATAATGTAAATTTTATTTGTATTAATGTCTATATTGTCATATTCATAGAAACATGATGGCAGAAAAAGACCACATGGCCTATATTCTGCCCTTCTATATCGACTACTACAATAGTCCCATATTTTCCCTTAGAGATCCTCTCTGTTTGTCCCATGCTTTTTTGAATTCTGATACTGTCCTCATCTCTATCACATCTACTGGGAGACTATTCCACACATCTACCATTCTTTCCTTAAAGAAATATTTCTGCATCTTACTCCTGGGTCTATCCCCTTTCACCCTCATCCTATGTCCCCTCGTAGCAGAGCTTGCTGTCAATCAAAAGAGATTCTACTCCTGTGCATCTCATCATATCTCCTCTATCCCGCCTTTCCTCTAAGTATACATATTAAGATCTTTAAGTCTGTCCTCATATTCTTTATAATGAATACCACTAACCATTTTAGTAGCCACCCTCTGCACAGATTCCAACCTGTTTATATTCTTTTGAAGGTATGGTCTCCAGAACTACACACAATACTCCAAATGAGGTCGTACCAAAGACCTATACAGAGGCATTATCACCTCCTTTATTCTGCTGGCCATTCCTCTCCCTAGGCACCCATGCATCCTTCTAACTTTCGGGACAAAGGAAGGGTGAAGCGGCCTCAAAGGCATCCATAGCGCGTTGGATTAAGGAGGCCATTGCGTCGGCTTACATGTTGAAAGGTAGAGTGGTACCGGAGGGGTTATTTATTTATTTATTTATTTATTTATTTATTTATTTATTTTAATTTCTTATATACCGCACTCTTTGACATCAGCGCGGTTTACAGAGAACATAACAAAACCAGAACAACAGGCTGTTCGGAGTTACATATAACAGGATTATGAACTTGGATAACAGGGGAGAACTATCTACATGGAATATGCAATCTGTTAACTAGATCACATGCTCGAACTATGTACATGAATTAACAAGAGTGTTGGGAGCAAGGGAGAAACTGTAATTGAATATGTAGTGGGACTAAATGTTATCTTTATATGGGGTAGTATCTGGTGAATAGGTTGAATTTGAGGGCCTTTCTGAACTGGGTTAAGTTGGTTATGGTACGGATGTCGGAAGGGAGCAAGTTCCAGCATTTTGGTGCGCAACACAGGAAAGCTCTGTTCGCTGTTGATAGATTGTACGTTGTTATGGCCTTTGGTATCGATAAGGAGTTTAATGCTGCCTGTCTTCTGTTTCTGTTTGGTGGTACGGTTCGTATAAGCTCAGAAAGTGAGTTGGAAGATAGGCCCTTTGTGGCCTTGAATGTGAGGGCGCATTCCACTAGGGCACAGACTACTTCCTGGCCAGAAGCTCGGTTGGTTTCGCCGGTGGAGATTTGTAGAGCGGCGACGTGGTCGTTGCTCAATTCTTTTGTTAGACACTATCATCTGGATGTGCAAAGGGAGGAGACCTCGTTTGGGTCAGCGGTTCTTCAGGCTGGTTTGCCAGGTCCCTCCCATGTTTGAAGGTCTTCACTGCTCTGGTATTGACCCAGAGGTTTCGGGACTAGACTGGGGACACGATCAGGAACAACAATTAGCAGGTAAGTCTAATTTCACCTTTTGCCTTTCTCTTCGTGCTTACATATCTGAAAAATGTCTTGTCCCCCCATTTAACTGCATTGGCTATTTCCTCCTCTTTTTGAATCTTTGCTTTCCTGACTACTTTGCTAGCTTTTCTAAGTTTTTCCAAATATAGATGCCTATCTTCCGCTCTCTGGGATCTCTTGTATTTCATGAAGGCCTCCCTCTTTTTCTTCACCTTTTCAGCTACTCCTTTGCCTTTTACCTTTATCTACCTTTCTAACAAAAAGGTTGGTTGCCCTTAAAATATCCCCTTTGAGTTTTGTCCACTGTTTTTCTACATCTCCCAGCTGTTCCCATCCCATTAACGACTCCTTGAGGTATTGGCCCATCTTGGCAAAATTAGTTTTCCTAAAACCTGTTCATTAATGTTTGCTGTAATGTGCCAAGAACTCTAGTCATTTGGCATGTCATAAAGTAACTTTAAATAAAGAAATTCATTTTTTCTTTCATTTAAAAACAAATTGATGCTAAGTGGGCAATTTCTTTAAAATTTAATTTCCTGTTTCATTTCAAATGAAAGTATATCCCTTACAAAAAAAAGGAAAACAACTATTACTGGCCTAAAACAGCCCGAACTTTAGATTTCAGAAGCTGAGCCTGCCTAAAGTACATGTATGTAGGCCACAATTTAGAGCAGAGGTTTCCAACCTTTTGATTGTGCAGATTCCCCTCCCCCCAGTACCAAGTCTGTTCCCACTAGCCCTTTTCATTCCCCCCCATTAAAGCCAGTCACAGTCTATTTCTCTCCTACCCCCAGCCATTTCCCTCTACTCTCTTTCCCCAAGCCAATCTCTACCAGCCTTTATCTCTTTTTTTTCTATTTTCTGTCTTGTGGACCCCTCTGTTATTGTCTCCTCTCATAGACTCTCAGCGTTCCACAGATCAAGAACCACTGATTTAGAAGATTGCCTAGGTGCTGTGAGCTGTAGCAGAAAATAAAAGAATACTGAAGATGTTTTGCTATGTATCAAAGGCACCATATTAGGGCTATGATGACCTATTCGCCTGCACCCATTAATGGAAAGAACGAGAAGGAAAGCAGACAAGGAGGGATATGAAACCTATACATAGGTTGCTGGACCTTCTCTCCAAGTCAGGAGCTGATCAGCAAAGCTAGTGGATGTTATGCATCTGGATGGATTGAAGAAGATTAAATTAGACTTACCTGCTAATTGTAGTTCCTGGAGTAGCTCCAGTCTAGTCCCGGAATCTGTGGGTTGTCAACCTCCTCCAGCAGCTTTGGAGACTGAGAAACTTCACACTTGTGATGTCACTGGTATATAAGCACTGGAACCGCCTCCTCACACCAGTTAACCTATTGACAAAGCAGACTCACCAGAGCAACAAGTAGAATGGCAGAGAAAAACAAAGAACCAGGTAACTGTACAGGACCTGAGGTCCAACTATTTACACTAGGTGCAGTTACGGCCTACACCATGAGGTCCCCATTTCCTTGATGAGCAAACAACAAATATGACTCGCACAGCAAATCCCTCGAAGCACCCCCGCCCCACCATGGCCCCAAAAGGAAACTCCCGAACAAAGTGCTTACCTGAACAAGAAGGCGTGCTTCAGGCCACCAAGCATCAGCAACTAGGGCGGGGCACGGGACTAGACTGGAGCTACTCCAGGAACTACAATTAGCAGGTAAGTCTAATTTAATCTTCCTGATCGTCCCTCCAGTCTAGTCCCGGAATCTGTGGGATGTAACAGAGCAGTGAAATACCTAACAGGAGGGACCTGCCAAGCCAGCCTGAAGCACAGCTGCTCCAAAACAGGAATCCCGTTCAGCTTGCACATCCAGACGGTAATGCTTCACAAAAGAATGCAAAGACGACCATGTTGCTGCTTTACATATTTCTGCCGGTGGTACCAAACCACACTCCGCCCAAGACGCCGCCTGTGCTCTAGTGGAATGAGCCGTCAGCCCGTCCGGAACTACTCGACCATGCAAAAGATATGCTGATGCTATTGCTTCTCTCAACCACCGGGCAATTGACCCTTTAGAGGCCGCCTCACCTTGCCTTGTGCCCGCAAACAGAACAAACAGCCTGTCAGACTTACGGAAACTAGCCGTTCGAGCTACATACTTCTTCAAAGCTCGCCGAATATCTAAACAATGGAGCCGCTCCGCAACTCGCCCCTTACTGCTCGTCGCGAAAACTGGTAAGGACACCACCTGATTCAGATGAAAAGCCGAGACTACCTTCGGCAAGAAGGACGGAACCGTCCGCAAAACCACCTTCGAATCCGAGAAAGAGAGAAACGGCTTCCTACAAGACGGGGCCTGCAACTCAGAAACTCTTCTCGCGGAAGCAATCGCCACTAAGAATACCACTTTAAAAGATCCTTTAACGAGGTCTGCGCCAACGGTTCAAACGGCGCCTTAGTCAACGCCTCCAAGACTAACGGAAGATCCCAGGCCGGCACGAAGCGTTTACGCAGCGGCCGCAGGAGAGTCACCGCTCGCAAAAAACGCTTCACATCTGCGTGACTCCCCAGCGAGTTGCCCTGCACCTTATCCCTATAACAGGACAACGCTGCCAACTGGACCCTCAACGATGCCGCCGCCAGGCCTTTTTGAAAACCATCCTGTAAGAACGCTAGCACCTGCGGTACAGACGCCCGCAAGGGCACGACCTCTTGACACGCACACCACGCCTCAAAAATACACCACACTCTCACATACGCCAACGACATAGTCCGCCGTCTCGCCTTCAGCAAGGTAGAAATCACCGCCCTCGAGTAACCCCTCGCCGTCAATCTGGCCCGCTCAATAGCCAGGCTGTAAGCGAGAATCGATCCACTTGAGGCATGCAAAGAGGTCCCTGCATTAGAAGGTCCTTGCGAAGAGGAAGCTTCCAGGGTTCTCCTACCAAAAGTCTTACCAAGTCCGCGTACCATGGCCTCCTCGGCCAATCCGGAGCAATGAGAATCACTCGACACACCCGACCGATTAACACCCACGGAGGAAACACATACAGGAGTTGCCCTTCTGGCCAAGCCTGCACCAGAGCGTCCAGACCTTCCGCCATTCTTTCCCTGTGTCTGCTGAAGAAGCGTCCGGCCTTTGCCGATTGAAAGGTCGCCATGAGGTCCATCACCGGCTCCCCCCAGCGCTGAACCAGCATGGCGAACACCTCCGGATGCAGGACCCACTCTCCTGGGTCCACCTTCACTTGACTCAGGAAATCGGCCTCCACATTGTCCACCCCCGCAACATGCGCCGCCGACAAAGCCACTAGATTCTTCTCTGCCCAGTCGAACAATCCTTCTGCCTCGGCTTCGAGCGCCACACTGCTGGTGCCTCCCTGTCGGTTTATGTAAGCTACCGCAGTCGCGTTGTCGGAGAACACTCGCACGGCCGCCTGCCAAAGATACGGGCGAAACTCTTGCAGAGCCAATGTCACCGCTCTCAACTCTAATCTGTTGATCGACCAGGTCTGTTCTAGGGCGAACCACTGTCCCTGAGCCAGGCGACCCTGACAATGGGCTCCCCAGACCTGCAGACAGGCATCAGTTGTCAGGGATATCCACGCTGGAATCTCCAATGGCATCCCTTTCTCCAGGCTGCCCGGCGCCAACCACCACTGCAGAGCTTGGCAAGTCTGTGGCGGGCAAGGCAACCGTTGGGACAGAGAATCTCGTTGATGCGACCACCTCCGTAACAGCGCTCTTTGTAAAGGCCACATGTGAGCCCGCGCCCACGGCACCAATTCCAGCGTCGCCGCCATGGTTCCCAAGACGCGGAGGTAGTCCCAGGCAGTGGGACACTGCTTGCTGAGAAACTGACAAATCAAGAGCCGGAGGCTGAGCGCCCGCTGTGTGGGTAGAAAGACCCGACCGTCCTTCGTGTCGAAACGCGCTCCCAGATACTCCAGGTTCTGAGACGGGTCCAACTTGCTCTTGGACATGTTGACTACCCAACCGAGACTCTGCAGCAGAGCCACCACCTTGGACGTAGCCGAAACACTCTCTTCCCGAGACTTCGCCCGGATCAACCAATCGTCCAGATACGGGTGCACCAACACTCCTTCCTTCTGTAAAGCCGCCGCCACCACCACCACCACCATCACCTTGGTGAAGGTGCGCGGAGCGGTAGCCAGGCCAAAAGGGAGAGCCTGAAACTGAAAATGGCCCATAGGCACCGCAAAGCGGAGGAATTTTTGATGTTCTTGCCGTATCGGAATGTGCAGATACGCCTCCGACAGGTCCAAGGACGTCAGAAATTCCCCTTTTCGCACTGCCACAATGACTAACTTGAGAGTCTCCATCCGAAAGTGAGAGACGCGTAGACAGCGATTCACTCTTTTGAGATCCAGAATAGGTCACCACGCGCCTTCCTTCTTTGGCACCACAAAATAGATGGAGTACCGACCGCAACCGCACTGGTCTGTGGGAACCGGCACAATTGCCTTGAGAAATAACAGCCTTGCACCGTCTCCCGCACTGCCTCGCACTTTGCGCTGGCCTTGCACGGCGACCGAACGAACGAATCGGTCACTGGCCGCTGTAACTCCAACGCGTAACCCTCGCGAATGACCTCTAACACCCACTGATCGGACGTGAGGTGGGCCCAGGCAGGGTAGAACTCCCGCAGACGCCCGCCCACGGGAACTAGTCCTGCCTGAACCCCCCTGGCATCATTGTGATTTTCTGAAAGAGGAGGAAGCGGAAGCAACCGCAAATCCCCTGCTCGCTCCTCAAAAACCTCGAAACCCTTGGCTTCGTCCAGGGAAACGCCCCCGCTGCCCCTGACCAAACCTTGAAGGGCGAAAACGGCAAAACTCCCGTTGCTGTCCTTTAGCCCCGGGACCAGGACGACCCTGCCGTTGCTTGTCCTCAGGTAACCTACCGCCCTGGGATTCGCCCAAATCCTTTACCAACTTATCCAACTCTTCACCAAAAAGCAACTTACCGCGGAAAGGAAGCCTACTCAACCACGTCTTGGACGAGCCATCCGCTGCCCAATTCCGCAGCCAAAGACATCGCCGTCCCGCAACCACCGAAGCCATACTCTTCGCTAATCCCCGGATAAGATCATAATGAATATCCGCCAAATACGCTGCACCGGATTCTAACCTGGCCGCGTCCTCGGCTGCGTCCCCTGAGCGGTCCCCTTGAATCCTCTGCGCCCACCATAAACAGGCTCTGGCCACCCAGGCCCCGCAAATAGATGCCTGTAAGGATAGCGCATTCGCTTCAAAGACCTGCTTTAGCAAAGTCTCTAATTTACGATCCTGCGCATCCTTGAGCGCCGCAGAGCCGTCCACGGGAATGGTAGTCTTTTTGGTCACCGCCGCCACTGTGGCATCCACTCTCGGAGCCTTGAACAACTCCCTATCCTGATCCACCAGAGGATAAAGCCTCGCCATAACTCTAGACCCCTTTAGCGCGGCTTCCGGCATATCCCACTCTTCTTGAATCATTTCCTTAAACACTCTATGCACTGGGAAAGCCCTCTGAGTTTTCCGGACGGCTTGCAACAAGGGATCTTCCAAGGCCGAATCCTCCACCGGCCCGCCGGTAGGCATATTAAGGGTCTTGAGGGACTCTGCTATAAGCGCCGGTAATTCCTCCCTACGGAACACCCGCACCACCCTTGCCTGGTCTTCCTGGTCCTTTATCTCACCTTCCTCCAAATCCTCCTCCAGACCCTCTTCTATATCCGCGTCTTCTGAGCGGATGTCCTCTGACAAGACTGACAGCGCCAACTGATCCGTATCCCCTCTGGCCCTCTTAGCGCTGACGCCAGACACTGCTGCTGTCAACGGAGAAGAGGGCCACTTTTCCCGGAGTGTCGCCCCTGCATTACCTGCTACAGGAGCCCCCGGGGAACTGCCCAAAGCCTTATGAAGCAGGGCCATGAAATCTGAGGAAAAAATCGCCGCCAAAGTCTCCGCGCCAAGCGGCTGCGAAACCGGGGCATCCAGCGCTGCAGAGGTACTGGGCCCCGGTTCAGGAGTAGGCAGAGAAGCAACTGTGGGCCCCTCCACCTCACTCACAAGCTCTTGCCCCTCTGCCTCTGGCTCTGGAGCTAGGCCCCCAGCCCCAGACTCCAAACTGCAAGCCCTGCAGACTCCTTCCTGCGTTAGGGAACTCCTCCTGGCCCCACACATGAGACAGAGCTGCTTGGCTGGCATGGCTCTCTACCACCCCGTGTCTCAGACGAACACCGTTGTAAAGAGAAAAACTTTTTTTATTTTTTTTTTTTTTACTAGCTGGAACGTCAGGCACGTCCCCCCAGCTGGAATCTGAAGACCCGGACTAAAAATGAAGCTTCTGAAAGGAAATATGCCCAGTTGAAGCCCCAAGATCGCAACGGCGATTTCCCGCGCGGCTACCACGTGGTCCGGCCTGCCAAAGTAAAGAACTCGCTGTTCCTGCCTAAGCGCGGCTCCCTACCTTCTGCGCCTCAGGCAGACTGCCGGTAACTGCCAGGCTCGTGCTTCTCCTGCAAGGCAGACGGCTGAAGGCTGAAGATGGTCAGGGTGGAAAAAAAAACTCCCCCGAAGCAGCTCCCAACTGTTTAGGACGGCTCTAGGCGCTGGCAGGCAAGCCCTCTGCACACGCCGAGCACAGCCCCGCAGTGAAACCTGAGCCTGTTTCTCTCAGCTCGGTAATCAGCTGCCGGTCCTCCCCTCCACGCGCTGCCACTAAGCAGCAGGTCCCCGACTATACCCAGGGATGCAAAAGAAAGAAAACAAAGAAAGGAGGACCTCAGGACACCAGAGGGCAGAACAGCTCGCACCAAGCCAAATGGAGCCCTCTCTCAAAGTGCTGCTCACAGCCTTCTCCTATTATTATTATGTGCCAATCAGGAGGGAATTAAGATAAAGCAATTTAAAATCAATTTAAAGTCTGCTTAATCGTTCCTCTAGTGAGCCCCGAAACCTCTGGGCTCACCACCCCTTCAGCTGCTTTGGAGACTGATAACTGGTGTGAGGAGGCGGTTCCAGTGCTTATATACCAGTGACATCACAAGTGTGAAGTTTCTCAGTCTCCAAAGCTGCTGGAGGAGGTTGACAACCCACAGATTCCGGGACTAGACTGGAGGGACGATCAGGAAACTCCTTTTGCAGACTTCAGTTTTACTCAAACATCTGTCCAGCGAGATATTTTCCAGTGAACTTGGAGGAGAGATACAAATGACATACGCATTTCAAATTCAGGGTTTATTTTACAAACTGTTATTTTTATAGATATCAGTCAAAAAATAGATGCAATGCAAAGTGCCACTTCTATAGAGAAAATAGACACAATCCTTGCATGGTGACACCGCAACCTTTCATATCATTCCATCTGCACCAGTGGACATTGTCAGCATGGAGTTCTTAAAAAAAATCTTTCACTAAAATATAGAGTCTTCTTAAGATTAAATATAGATCAGGTCTGATATTCAGCAGCAATTATCTGGTTAGAGTCACCTCTGGATTATGTTTGGGCAGTCTATAAGCAGAGCACGGGTGGAGCCAATTATTGATATGACAGCAGTGTTCAACACTGCTATATGAATAACTATCCAGATGCCTTTGAACAGCTTTATTTGCCATCCTACATGTTTCTAAATAGCCTATCCATTTTTTTAAGTGCCTTCAAGTCGATGCTGATTCCTGGTGACTCAGCAGCTACTAGGTTTTCTTGGCAGTGTGACCGGAAGTAGATTGCCAGGCTTTTCTTCCGAGGCAATGGAAGATTAAGTGACATGCCCAAGGTCACAAGGAGTGCTAGTGGGACTTGAAAACTGGTCATCAAACCAGTGCTCTAACCATTAGGCTACTCTTCCATCCATAGTGTGGCACTGAATATTGGCACTATAAGGATAGTACCCCCACTGGCTGTACCATCCAGATATTCAGCACCAGCCATTATCTGGATAATGATGCTGAATATCCAGATTTTTGTTCCCTCCCTCCCCAGCTCCCACCCACCACAGGCATAAGCCTTGATTTATAGTCTCCTAAACCACTTAAGGTTTAACTGACTATCTTAATAAGCAAGTTATTAGGCCTTAGGAGTAGATTAAGTCCTTGCTGTTCACCTTAGGGTGAAAACTAACAGTCACCTTAAGCTTATTAGGCATAATTGTATTGGTTTAAGTATCCCTACTCCCCTAGCAACTTTAAAACAACTGAATAACTTTAAACAGACAAAAGAAATCTTTAACTCTTATGATGCATACAGCAGTCCAGCAGAGAGATGAGGGCTGTACAGTCTTTTGCACTGTGTTACATGTACTGTATGATTTTCTCCCACTTGGTGAAAGGTCGTATGTGTGTATGAGGTGCAAAAAGCTCTTTGCTCTCAGGGAATGAGTCCGATCTCTGGAGACTAGCATAGCAGATTTAGAGCAGCTTAGGCAGACAGAGATGTATATAGATGAGACCTACTGCAATCTTTCTACTGCTATGGAGGACAGAGGGCACATGGAAGGAGAGCATCACCTTGGTGTGGCAGGAAGTGATCCTATAGCTAGGACCTATCCTCTAAGTGATGTAATACCCTCTCGCACCAAGAACCGGTGTCCAGGGCCATGTTCCATGTAAACCGCTTTTATTTTGGATAAAGTGGTATAAAAGATCACAAAAATAATAAATAACATAAATGTGCCCATGACAGAAGGGTTAGGATGACTGTTCTAGTTGGCGATTCAATCATTAGGCATGTAGATAGCTGAGTGGCTGGTGGATGTGAGGATTGCCTAGTAACATGCCTGCCTGGTGCAAAAGTAGCAGATCTCATGTGCCACATCAATACGATTTTAGATAGTGCTGGGGAGGAGCTTGTTGTCTTGGTACATGTTTGTACCAATGACATAGGAAAGTGTGGGAGGTTCTAGAAGCCAAATTTAGGCTTTAAGTTAGAAAGTTGAAATCCAGAACTTCCAGGGTAGCATTCTCAGAAATGCTTCCCGTTTCATGCACAGGCTCCAAGAGGCAGGCAGAGCTCCGGAGTCTCAATGCATGGATGAGATGATGGTACAAAGAAGAGGTTTTTGGATTTGTCAGGAATTGGGCAACATTCTGGGGGAAAGGGGCGGGGCTTTCTGAAAAGATGGGCTCCACCTGAATCAGGGTGGAACCAGACTGCTGGCATTAACCTTTAAAAAGGAGATAATGCAGCTTTTAAATGGGGAGATTCTACTGGAGGATCCATCTCCTTCTCCTCAATGCAGGATGTCTCCTCCAGAGGACATGTCTTTTCAGGATTTCATACGTGATGTAGCCTGAGGACTTTCAATCACGGTGAGTGCTGAGAAGGAACCGAGAGCAGAAGAATTAGAAATTCTTCAGTATCCGGCAGCTCCTAAAGAAGTAGCTACCCTTCCCATTCACCGAATCTTGCATGATTTCATGCTAAGGATGTGGGAAGCTCCTTTAACGGTGTCTCCACACTCTCGGAGACTCAATACCATGTACCGAGTTCCACAATTCCCTGGTTTTCAGAAGACACAATTACCACACCATTCAATGGTAGTGGAATCAGCAATGCGTAGGATCAAGAGTGCTAAAACACATTCTTCCAATCCTCCAGGCCGTGAAGCGAGGACACTCGATGCCTTTGGGCGTCGATGGTTTCAGTCCTCAATGTTATCAACCAGGATCAGCTCTTACATTCTCTACATGGGAATGTTTCTCAAGGAGGTTACAAGGGATCTAGAGCTTATGGCCCCACTTCTCCCTGATGATTAAAGAACAGACTTCCTCACCCTGGTCAAACATGCCCATAATGTGTCTAAGTTCATGAATTGTGCAACCTTTGATTGTTTTGAGTGCACTGCTATTTCCATCGGTGCATGTTGCATTGCCTGGCTTCAGGCATCCGATTTAGAACAATGGGTGCAAGATAAACTGGGGAACATTCCTTGCACAGGAGAAAATCTCTTTGGCAAGGATTGGCAAGACAAGGCTAATCAGATTGAATCTGAAAATACAACCTTTAACAGAATTATCAAAGGTTACAGCCAACCCAGAAAAGAAAAAGACAACTAAGAAACCCTTTTTCAACAAGAAAAAGAAATTCTACCCATCTTACACCCAGGCCGTTCACTGTCCAGTTCATGCTCCCCAGAAGGGGCAACAACAGCCCAGACAGCAAAGGAAGGCACAAGTCCCAAGAGCTCAACCAGCTCAGCAGACTCAGCCTCCTCAGGGGCTTTGACTCCTTCCTAGAGAACTTAGTCATCCTGCTCCTGAACGGTCCAGAACCTCTCACCATCCCCAGCAGACTGTCATTTTGCCAGAAGATGGCAACAAATAACATCAGAAAACTGGACTCTTTCCATTGTACGAGAGGGGTACAAACTCCATTTTCACAGTATGCCCCCTCCCACCATCACAAGACAGTTCAATTCTCAGGGCCCTACCACCACTCTCTTGTGTCAGGCGGTCACCTCACTACTTGCTCAAGGGGCAATAGAAGAGGTACCGCCTATCCCAACAGGGCATGGGTTTCTACTCCCCCTACTTCCTCATCCCAAAGAAAACAGGGGGATACTGGCCCATACTGGACCTCAGAGAGTTAAACAAGTATCTGTTTCGAGAAAAATTCAAGATTATCTCCCTCGGAACACTTCTTCCCTACATTCAGAGTCAGGATTGGCTATGTTCTCTAGATCTAAAGGATGCATACACGCATATTCTTATCCATATAGATCACAGGAGGTTTCTTCGGTTCCTTTTTCAAGGAAGACATTACCAGTACAGGGTTCTTCCCTTCGGACCGGCTTCTGCCCCAAGAGTCTTCACAAAATGCATGGCAGTAGTAGCAGCATTCCTGAGAACTCGGGGGATATTCGTCTTCCCCTACTTAGACAACTGGCTCATCCAAGCATCAACAGCTCCAGAAGCCAGCTTCGCTCTCTCCCGCACGATGCAAATCCTGCAGTACTTGGGACTAGTCATAAACCTCCCAAAATCTCATCTCACCCCATCTCAGTCCTTAGAGTTCATAGGGGCTCTTCTTGACACAACGCAGTCAAAGTCTTTCCTGCCACAGCCACGTTGTCTTCAAATACTCCAGCTGACTTCTCAAGTAGCTAAGAAAACTTTACTAACTGCTCGAGAAATGCTTCAGCTGCTGAGGCATATGGCATCCACTGTCCATGTGGTTCCCTATGCTCGCCTTCACATGCGGGCAGCCCAGTGGACCCTATCCTCTCCGTGGACACAGGCCTCAGGTCACCTATCGTACAAAATCAGAAACTCGACACGTCTCATTTCGTCCCTACAGTGGTGGCAATCGCTGGAAAACCTTCTCGTAGGCTCTCCCTTCCAGCAGCCACTACATCAAGCCACCTTGACTACAGATGCGTCCAAATCAGGCTGGGGGGCTCACTTGGACCATCTCTCCACCCAAGGTCTATGGACCCAGCAAGAGGCTTGTCTTCACATAAACCTCCTGGAACTCAGAGCCATCTTTTATGCTCTTCAAGTGTTCCAAAGCCACCTCAGCTACAGGACAGTTCTGGTACAAACCAAAATCAGGCAGCCATGCTCTGTGTGAACAAAGAAGGTGGGATGGGGTCTCAAGCCTTGTGCAACGAAGCTCTATGCCTCTGGGCCTTCGCCAGAAATCTTCAAATGCACCTTCTGGCGGTGTATCTTCCAGGCACGCAAAATTTCTTGGCAGACAAACTCAGTCGAGTACTGCTGCCACATGAGTGGTCTCCATCCAGAGCAAATTGCTTGAATTTTTCAGATCTGGGGAACTCCAGATATAGGCCTCTTTGCAAGTCCTCAGAATGCCAAACTTCCCCGGTTCTATTCCAGAATGCCAGCTCAGAACTGTCAGGCAAGGGATGCCTTCCGCCTTCCACCTCCACTGGGGTCAGGACTTCCTCTATGCCTTCCCACCCATTCCCCTCATTCCCAAAACTCTCTTCAAGCTTCAGAGAGACAGGGGCCATATGATCCTCATAGCCCCATGCTGGCCATGACAACTGTGGTATCCTCTGCTTCTACGTCTCTCTCGAGCCAGACCTCTGGAGTTGGGATGTACTCCAGATCTTCTTTCCCAGGAGAACAGGATGCTATTGCACCTGAATCCTCAGTCTCTACACCTCAGGGCGTGGCTCCTGAGATCCTAGAATTCCTTGATATCAACCTTTCTCAACAGGTAAAGGATATCCTTTTGGCTTGAAGAAAACCTTCCACAAGGCGAGCCTACACCTTTAAGTGGAAAAGGTTCTCTATTTGCTGTTCAAAAAAGGAACTTAATCCCTTTTCAATGCCAGTGGAGGCATTACTGGAGTATCTCCTCCATTTGTCATCCTCTGGTCTTAAGACCAATTCAGTAAGATTCCATCTTAGTGCCATTGCAGCTTTCCACAAGCCCTTGGATGGACAACCTGTTTCTTCTCAACCACTTGTAGCAAGATTTATGAGAGGTCTACTCGTAACAAAACCTCCCATTAAGCCACCACCTGTGACATGGGATTTGAATCTCGTCCTTGGGCAGCTCATGAAACCACCCTTCGAACCCTTAGCCACTACATCCCTAAAATTTCTTTCTTGGAAGGTGATCTTCCTAATTGCTCTCACTTCTGCAAGACACATCAGTGAGCTACAGGCTTTAGTGGCTGATCCTCCTTATACAAGGTTCTACCATGATAAAGTAGTCCTTAGGACTCATCCTCACTTTATGCCAAAGGTGGTTTCGACTTTTCATTTAAACCAATCGGTATACCTTCCTGTATTCTTTCCTAGGCCTCATGCATCAAATGCAGAAAGGAATCTACACACTCTAGATTGTAAAAGAGCCTTGGCTTTTTACCTTCAGAGAACTAAGCAACATAGAAAGTCTTCCCAGCTTTTTGTTGCTTTTGACTCTAGTCATCTTGGACTCCCAGTTTCCAAGCAAACTTCGTCTAAATGGATTGCTAATTGCATATCCTTTGCATATGAGCGTAAGGGACTTTCTCTCAAAGGTCATGTCACAGCTCACAATGTGAGAGCAATGGCTGCCTCTACGGCTAACCTTCGCTCTGTTTCCATTGATGACATTTGTAGAGCAGCCACTTGGGCTGCGGTACACACCTTTGCAGCCCACTACTGCTTGAACAAGGACTCCCGTCGGGATGTCTCGTTTGATCAGGCTGTTCTCCAGCATTTCTTTCAGACTTAGAACTACTCCTACCCGCCATCCCGGGGTTTCGATGCCAGAGATCCATGGGAGGAAGCATGACCCATCTCAACCTGGGTTTTGCAGCTTTCTGGGGTCATCTCCCTGGCATCTCTTAGCTGGGGAGTCCCCATGTGTGAAGACTACATTCCTGCTTGTTCCTGGAGATAGCGTAGTTACTCACCTGTAACAGGTGATCTCCGGGAACAGCAGGAATTTAGTCTTCACAACTCACCTACCTCCCCTAGGAGTTGTTTTTCTCTCTCTCTCTCCTTTGTCTCAGCTATAAACTCAACTGAAGAGGGAGAGTTGGAAAGGCGGGAAGGCAGCGACGCAGGTGCTGTGGGATGCTCCCAAAAGCTTTCCTATTGGACGCTGGGGAGCGTTCCCACACAGGCTCCGTAGGTACCGATGATACCCATGTGTGAAGACTAAATTCCTGCTGTTCCTGGAGATCATCTGTTACAGGTGAGTAACTACGCTATCTGTTGCCCCTTTTATTGCCTCCTTTAGTTTAGCCCATTGCAATTCCACTTCTCTTATCCCCTCCCATCCTGCCAACTCTTCCTGCTGACGATCTTAGATGGGGCCATTATTATGGTATCAACCCTGACATCAGAGTGGTTTATATCACAAGATTTGCTTTTACACCTCCATCTCGGTGTCAAAGTTAGCTCAGGGAACTACAACCCTTTGAGCAGCCCTGTATAGAAAATCAATTTAGTAGGTGAAGATCTGTATATAGTCTAGTGAAGATTTCCTTGCAGATTTAATATACATTTTTGTTTTCACTTTGAATTGCCCCCTTCCCTGTGAATAGAAAAAAAAATGCCCATCCAATGCCCAAATCATTTTACTTCACTGATATTATTGCTGGCTTTCAATCTGCCTTCTGTACAGTGTACAGTACACAGTACAGATATCTCTGGCAAGCCTTTAAATAGAAAGGCAGTATATAAAGTTTTAATAAACATAAGCATTTGGCAGATTTCCTCCTCCTGTGTTGGTCATAATTCTCACCTACCCTCCTTGAGCTCTGCAGAGCATTTAAGAGATGACAGCTGAAGAAATCTGTTGGACAAGCTTAAATGTTCCACTGGGGTTTGTAGCTTCTGCCCTCTTGGCTCTTTGCTTATCTGATCGTTTTTAATTCTTCTGATTCCTCGTGGATCCTTTTCTCTGTGGTGTATATCATGGCTCTATCTTTTGCCTACTACTTTTTTATTCTGCCTTTCTGAGCAGTAACTCATTGCTTCAGCAACTAAGTAATCTTGTGATAATAATATGCTGGGTTTCTCGTAATCCACTCTAATTCTGCATTGCACTATCCGTTTCTGAAACAGAGGTTTCCTCCTGAGCAAACTGTTCCTCACTGACTACAATTCTGCATCCTTTTTTCAACCAACTTCACATTTGCCACCTCATGTCTTGTTCATGGTTATCGTTCTTGGTCAAGAAGCAGCACTTATGTCATTTTTCTCTCGTACCATAAGATCTACCTTCCCTCACCCTGCCTTGACTGATGCTTATTCATATGTTTATTTTTGTCACATTTTGATTACTGAACCCCTTTGTTCTCTGGGAACACGCAGGAAGTCAGTCCTCACATATGGATGACGTCAGTGCTGATGGAGTCTGTGCGGAAGCATCTCCGCAGCTTTCAAAAAAAACCTTTGGGAGATGCACCATGCATGTGTGGGCAACTTCCCGCTCAAGGGTGCCAGCTTGCCTCAGTCTACTTTTTTCTGTGGAGCCCATTGGACGCTGTCCAGTTTCCCCCAGAAAAAGTGTGATTTTTGTTAAGTTTTGTTCGGTTTGTAGACCAGTTCCTTCACACCCCCAAGCCAGCTCGCCTCAGCGTCGCTCCTCAGGTTTTTAAATTTGTTTTTTCCCCTTTTTTCATCGAGGTGTTCCTTGTCCTTTTTCAGTCGAAGGCCTCAGACCTCTCCCCCTTTTTCCGATGACCTCCAGTGACTTCAAAAAGTGTAACCGGTGTGACAAAATGATGTCACTTATTGACCCACACGACTGCTGCCTCCAATGCCTTGGCCCAGAGCATAACGACTCTGACCGCAAACTCTGTAGAACCATGACCTCAAAGGCAAAAGAGTCAACATCAGCAGCAGGATTTTTTTTTCAGAAATCCGACTGCGCTGGAGTCTCTGGTGACACCACGCTCCAGGGCCCCCACTGATACCTTGGTGCACTGCGAAGCCAGAGCCTCTTCGAAGTCCCATGACTGTGGTTCCTCTGAGCAGAAATCTCCAGAGGTGGAGCACAAAAAGAAGAAACTCTTGAAGACTGCATCAGAGGACGGATCCAGGAAGACCAGGACCCGCAGTCCCAGGCGTGAGTCTGAGGAGTCAGAGCAAGAGCGGCCTTCCAAGCTGCCCTGTAAGGAGTTGTCAGCACCCACCGACTGGCCTTGGACCTCCGAGGCCATCCTCATTGAGGACTCCCCCTTAACAGTTCTGACACTGGGCCTGAAGTCTTTGGTGTCCGTGTCTAAGGTTGCAGAGCCAAATGGTATGGAGACAAGAATGGTGGCCCTAGGGAGCAGTATATCTGCCCTAATAGCCATGCAGCAGGCATTCATGTCTGGCTTGTCCAGTTCATCCTCTCCGATGATGGGATCCTCGACATTGAGGGCTTCCCCGGACATTGAACCGGTTCTCGAGTGCCACTGGCCTCGAGAGAGCCCATGGCACTGGATGAGGTCCCGGTCCCATTCCTCGAGGTACCGTCCTCCCTGGCGAGCGCCTGCCGCTCAGACCACAGATCCTCTTAAGGGAACAGACCTTGATCGAGGTGATCACGGGGCATTTATTTATTTATTTAGACAGTTTTGTATACCACCTTATCCTTCAATCAAAGCGGTCACAACACAATTGGGGGATACATTTAACACATAGGGATATGAGACACATACACTAATACTTACAGGGAACATGGGCAATGGAGGGTTAAGTGGCTTGCCCAAGACCACAAGGAGCAACTGTGGGACTAGAAACCCCAGTCCTTCCAGCCCAAGGTTGCTGTCCTCTAGTGGGATTTGAACCCCCGACCTTCCGGCCTGAAGTACCTTGCCCCAACCACTAGGCTACTCCTCCACTCCATTGGACTCGTACTTGGATTTTGAGTCCTAATAGGAGACAGAGGACGAAGAGTCCCTGGGCACGAGGTCACACCGAGATGTGCCCTCAGACCTGTCTTCCCCGATGCCATTCCCCGCCCACAGATGCCGCTTTCCTCGATTTCGTGTGGGACATGGCCAAGGCTCGAGGCCTTGGAGGACCTACACACAAAGGAATTAGATATACTCCAATACGAGGCACTCCCGAAGGAAACCCTTATGGTACCGGTGCCCCCGATCCTTGACCGCCGCCTCCTCTGGATGTGGGAAACACCGGCATCAGTACCAATTGTTAGTAGGTACTGATGCCATGTACCGAGTATGCTGAAGCCCTGTGTTTCAAAAGACCAGCTTCCCCACAACTCAATGGTCATGGTCAGCCATGCATCGGCTTAAAAACCAAAATACTCAGAGGGCACGTGATGCATTGAGAGCCAATGGACGTGCACTGTCTGCTCTCCAGGATAGAATCCCCCTAAATCCCCTGGAATAAGGGTGTTTTGTGCCTGTGGGGTCAAGGATGCCACCGTGAAGAACGGCAGATACCGGGGCTGTACTCTGAAGCTGCTAAAGCATAGTGAGGGAATGAAATCTGCTCAGAGGGAGCTGGAGAGGGCTCCACCAGCAGGAACCAAGATGGCAGAGGATTCTACTTCGCTGGCGGCTTTGCACCCAACCGCGCTTGTGGAGGAAGTTGCAACCACTGTGGTGGGTGCATTAGCAGAGAATTTTGATGCAGTTACCCAGAGACTGGATACAGTAACCCAGACCTTAGAATGAACAGGTGGACGCATACTGATGGTGGATCAATGCATTGCAAAAGCGGAGGATGAGCTGCAGGCCACATTATCAAACTAGCGGTTCTTCAGAAGAAAGTAGAGCAACAGGCCAAAAAGCTGGATGACAGAGAATCGCTGCCATAGGAATAACCTACGCTTTGTTGGCGTTCGAGACAGTGGCAGATCCGGAGCTCTGGGGGTTCTTAGAGACCTTGCTTACTCTCCAGCTTAACCTGGGCAGAGACTGCGGACCATTGATCTTGGAGTACACCTTCTCGGCCCCAAACATGGGAGTGATCAATGGCCTAGAATGGTACTAGGGACAAACCAACCTGAGGCGTGAGTAGATGGAAAGACAGAGTCCTTTATTAAACCTTTGGCCGCCCGACACAGGCCGTGTTTCGTCACCCTTCGTCAGGGGCTAGCCAGGCACAAAAACTAAAATCATAAATAACAACCATTAACAACCATTAAAAACATAAAGGAACAGACTGACGAACTCATAAGATAACGTTATACATAACAACCATTAACAACCATTAAGAGTTCGTCAGTCTGTTCCTTTATGTTTTTAATGGTTGTTAATGGTTATTTATGATTTTAGTTTTTGTGCCTAGCTAGCCCCTGACGAAGGGTGACGAAACACGGCCTGTGTCGGGTGGCCAAAGGTTTAATAAAGGACTCTGTCTTTCCATCTACTCACGCCTCAGGTTGGTTTGTTCTTAGTTCTGCGTGACTACTGCTTCCCAGTGTTGTACTAGAGTGGTACTAGCCCAATTTTTGAATTACTTGCAGAAGGAAAAAGTACTGCGTGCAGTGTGCGGGCAGGCCCCACTAAATCCATGATGGGGAGAAAATCTTGGTCTTTGCAGACTATTCGCAGGCGCCGAGTCAGTGTTGCCATGCCTTTTCGGGACTGTGTGCTCACCTGGCTGAGGCAAAACTTAAATTCTCCCTGCAATACCTAGCGCGCCTCCGAATTCAACACAACGGTGTCATCCAGTATCACAACCTTTGTTCAAATAATCACAACACAGGGAGAACCAAGCTGAAGCAAGGCCCCAGCAACCGGAAGGAGGACTGGAACTTAATGGACATGTTTAGAATCTTTAATTTTCCCTTTTCCCCTCCTTATGCGATTATTTACAGGACTTTTAAGAGAACAGTTTATAGCACAGTGTCGTTCTACCACCATGGTAGGGAGTGGCACGCCGACCCTCCATGGCCTGTGGGAGACGATGAGGCGCAATGGTTGAACCTAATGCTGTCATTAGTCATGTTGCTGAGGCTTGTATACTTAATATTGGAGGAGCATAAAGGGAGGGATTGCATTAAGCAGCAATGGGGAGGTGGCAGTAGGGGGGGATGTATACACATCAGCACATAGTGATTAAGCCTTGGAATAAAGTGTGATTGAGGGATGAAGGTAGCACAGGACATAAGAGCTGAGAAGGGTGGAGGGGTTGTTGAGACCAAGGAGGGAAAGCTAAGCCGAGTGGATGCAAGTCGAGGTGGAATAAGGGCGAGGGAATGGTGGTGATGAATGTGAGCATGAGTGTGGCCTAATGGAGGGTATCCAGTTACGAACTAAGAGTTGAGAATCAGCAGGGCTGTGCTTAAGAATTGGAAACCAGGGGGTGGGAAGGGGGGAAATCCTGGTATTAAGTGCCTATACCATGAGAGATGGAGAAGGAAAAGACTGTTTAGCCTGGGGGGGGAGAGAGGAAGAGAGGGGGGGGGAGGGGGGATGGGATGGGCTGGGGAAGGCTAAAGGGGGAGGGGTTAAACTTCAGAAGTCAAGTGTTCAGAAGTTAACGGTTCAGAGGGCAAGAGTTAGGAGACAGATGGCACCCGGAGCACAAAGGACAGGTGATGAGCGGAGTGGGTCACCTAGGCTGGGGAGTGGTCTGCTGAAGAAATACCTGAAGGCGGATATAGCCATGTTGCAAGAGACTCACATGTCTCGGCAGGAACATGCTAAATTAAGGTGTTGGTGGGTAGATCAGGCCTTTGGAGCCTCAGCAGGATCCCAGAGAGTTGGGATAGCAATTCTATTTCGGAAGGTCTTAGACTTTGAGCTAAACAGGCAGGAAGCAGACCCACAGGGCTGCTATATAATAGTGGAGGGGAAAATTGGTGATATACCTTATACATTTTGTAATATTTATGGGCCCAATATCCCATTGTTTACTAAATTGGGCATACTCGCAGCAGTCACTGCTTGGTGGGGGGGGGGGGGGATCTAAACTGCATGCTGGATCCAGACATAAACAGGGCACCCACGGAAAGACCAAGGCAGGCAAGCACAAGATGTGGAGTGGAACAGTTATGTACAAGGTTAGATTTGGTAGATGCATGGCGGATGCTCCATCTGCAAGAGCGTGACTTCACCCACCTTTCACGGGCACACAGCACTCTATTGCGCTTGGACTACTGGTTAGTACCTTCTGCAGCCTTGTCCAGAGTGCTAGATGTGGGGTATTGCAACCATGGCAATCTCAGACTATGCACCGGTCTGGCTGACCCTCGGGGAGAGGAGTAGGGGCACTGATGGCAGGAGGTGGCGCTTTCCCATACACTTATATCGAGATTCTGCATTTTTATGATTCTTGCAAGAAAAATGGGATACATCTGCAATTACAAATGCAATCCATCGGGCCGATTCGGTGCTATATTGGGAAACAGCCAAGGTAGTACTCCACGGGGAGATTATCAGCTATGAATGCAGGAGGAGGAAACGCATAGATGCACAAATCATCCGTCTTTCCAAAAAGATTCAAGAACTCCGACGAGCCTTGGGGCGGCAGCATACGGCGGAATGGCAAGGGGAGTTGGTGGCTGCGCAGATATTACTCAATACGCTCATACATCAACGGGCCTACAAGTTCCAAATTTACTACCAATATCAAATGCACCGATATGGGAACCTGGCGGGTCAACTCATGGCATCTCTCGTGAAGCGATGGCGGGGGTCGAGAGGGATTATGACTCTAAGAGATGGAACCGGGGTAACAACAGATAAGAGTCTTGTCTTGACATTGTTCTGAGAATTTTATCAGGCATTATATGTGGAGGGGGAAGGCCAGAGGCTTGGGGAGACAGTGTATTTGGACATGGTGGATCTTCCGACACTCACAGCTGAGCAGTTGGAGAGTCTGAACCAACCTATTACTGAAGATGAAGTGATGAGCGCTATCAGGCAGGCTAAAATCTATAAGGCCCTGGGCCCAGATGGATTTGGGAATGAGTGGTATAAGCTGCTGCAGGACTGGGTTCAGGGCTCTCTACGAGAACTATTTACCTATCTAATTCAAAGGCAGACTTCCTTATGAAACGAATGTAGTCCATATCATAGTTCTGCCAAAACCAGGTCAGGACCCACTCTTGACAGCATCCTACCGTCCCATCTCCCTCCTGAACTGTGATAACAAGCTAATAGGCTGCCTCTTCTTATGCCATACCTGGTGCAGGAGGGGCAGGTCAAGTTTGTGAAGGACCGGCACCCTGTTCTCAACCTACGATGCGTAATAACCTCTAGAATGGCAAACCATGCAAATAGACGAGATACTCTACTAAATAAGTTTTGACGCAGAGAAGGCTTTTGACTTAGTAAACTGGCGATTTTTGTTTAGGGTAATGGAGCGAATGGGATTCCAAGGGCTCTTTATGCAGTCCATCTGGCTCTTGTATCATGCACCGAGTGCAGCAGTAGTGGTTAACGACCAAATATCAGAGAACTTCAAGCTGGGCCAGGGCACTCGGCAAGACTACCCATTATCCCCTCTGTTATTTCTCCTCTTTTTGGAGCCAATATTGCGAGTCATCCAAGCAGATCCACGGATTGAAGGGGTATAGGTTGGGCAGGGCACCTTTAAGATAGGGCCTATGCAGACGATATTTTAGTACATATTCAAAATCGCAGCAATTACTGCCGATATTGTTGAAGGCGCTCCGTGACTTTGGAGCACATTCAGGATTAAAACTAAACATGGAGAAATTGGAAGCACTGCCACTGAATCAGCAGATGTGGGACAGTTGGTCAGGTCGGCGTCGGGGAAGGGAGCAGTCAGGTGAGCTCCTCCCTGCTCCCCACCACGAGGCCTATCAGGCCGAGGAGACCAGCGTTTAAATCTTCAGCGCCCGCATCTGGTGGGCCCACACCTGAGGGCCTTGCCAGAGGGCCCTTTAGCATGGCCCTTAGGCGTGGGCCCAGGGCGCGAGCTCCGGTGCTCTGTAGCTGCTGGGGTCGAGCAGGCTTGATCGCTCCTCCATACATCGCCTCCAGACCAAACTATCTCACAAGCTCCACCCTGGTACCCTCAAGTAACTCTCTTTTGTCTTGCTTCACACTGCTGGCATTGTTCTTCCTCCCACTACCCGCCTGGAACTTGCTACCCGCTGCCTGCACTGTACTGCTACCCATTATTGGTATTGAACTACTGCCCACTACCTGCATAGCACCACTACCCTCTGCTTGCTTAGCGTCGCTCCCATTGCCTGCACCGTGCTGCTACCCACTGCTGGGCATGGAACTGCTACCCATCGCTGCATAGAGCCGTTATCCATTGCTTATTTATTGCTTGCATAGTACTGCTGCCCATTGTTTGCATAGTATTGCTACCCACTGTTGCACTGAACTGTTATCCATTGCTTATCCATTGTTGCATAGTACTGCTACCCATTGACTGCATACTGTTGCCACCCATTGTTGCATAGTACCGTCACCCATTGTTGTTTAGAACTGTTATCCACTGCTTGCTACCCATTGCTTGCATTGAACTGCTACCCACTGCCTGCTTGTTTGCCTATCAATTGCTACTCGTTGTCTGACTAGAACTTCTATCCACTGCTTGCTGAGACCTTGCTGCCCACTGCCATGGCCCCACATCTCATTGTCCTCCTCTTCATTATCCTCCCCAGCTGCCTCCCCTCCCACCAACACCCTCTCTCCTCCTCCCCCTACCCTTCCCCTATCTTCCTCTTCCCCCTCCACTCTGCCCCCTAGCCTAGCACCTGCTCTTGAGCTTCCTCACACCATCTCCTGCATTCAACCAGCCCCCCTCTCTACCTTCCTCACTTCTCCCTCCATCCTGCCCCCTAGCCTTGCACCAACTCTTGAGCTTCTTCACACCATCCCCCGCATTCAACCAGCCCCCCTCTCTCTAAGGCAACCCCACCCTCGCTTCCGCCATACTATCTCCACTATACCTCGCTCTCTAATACTCCTCCTCCTTCTCTCATCTGGTAACATCAATCCCAACCGTTGCCCCCCCCCCCCCCCGATTTCTTTCTCACACTAGAAAAAGTTCCTCACGTACCCCATCTAATCTCATCCACATCCAGCTCCTCCCTCCTTCCGCCCTCCCCCATTCATCCCACAATCACTTATCCATAGATATCAACTCCAACCCTACCCTCAAATAATCCCTCACATAACCTACCCGATACCATCAATTTACCCCTCATTTCCCCTCCCTCATGTCCCTCTTGGAGAGCACACTCACTCACACCCTGCTCCCTCTAAATCTCGGCATTACCCTAGAAATAGACCCCCACACTACTCTGATAAGAAATCTACACATAAATTATCCAACCTTATCCATATCCCTCTCCTCCCCCCCTCCGCTCTCCCGTTTTCATGTGCCCTACGGAACGCATGCTCAGTCATAAAAAAAAAATCCCTTTTATTCATGACCTTTTCATCTCCAATGCCCTACACCTTCTTGCCTTTACCGAGACCTGGCTCCCCCCAGACGACACCGCATCCATTGCCTCTCTCTGCTATGGGGGCTACCAGTTCTCCCATACACCTCGATCTACTGGTCGCGGTGGTGGTGTTGGCCTCCTACTCTCTCCCTCCTGCCAATTCCAACCCCTTCTGCCACCCCACTCACACTCCCCCTTTTCCTTCGGTCCATTCCATTCGCCTCCTCTCACCACTTCCCCTCCGAATAGCTGTTATTTATCGCCCACCGGACAAATCCAAATCAACCTTCTTCACTGACTTCGACTCCTGGCTTTCCGCCTTTATGGATCCCTCCTTCCCCACTCTTATTCTTGGCGATTTCAACATTCACATCGACAACCCCTCCGACCCCCATGCCTCAAAGTTCCTCGGTCTTACCTCCTCGTTCGACCTCCAACTTTGCTCCACTGCCCCCACACATCTACATGGCCACTGCCTTGACCTAATACTATTCTCCAACTCCTCTCCTTCAAACCTCTGCAAATCAATCCTTCCCTCATCTGACCATCACCTCTTAACATTTACTCTTCAACTTCCGCCATCCCAACTTCGCCCTGTCTCCTCCAACCTATTTAGAAACCTTCATAATATTGATCCCCTCACTCTCTCCTCCACCATCTCTCCATCTCTCTCCGCCATTTTATCCTCTAAGTCCGTCAACGAGGCATTATCTTCATACAATGCTACACTATCCTCAGCCCTTGACACTCTTGCCCCTCCCACCCCACATCGTGTCAAACGATCTACTCCCCAACCCTGGCTTTCACCCACAATCCGTTACCTACGCATCTGCACCCGTTCTGCCGAATGAGCTTGGTCCAATTCCCGCTCCCTGGAAGACCTTCTACACTTCAAATTCATGCTTGGCTCCTTCCAGTCAGCCTTAGCACTTGCCAAACAAGATTACTACATCCATCTGACCAACTCCCTTGCCTCTGATCCTCGCCATCTCTTTAATACCCTCAATTCTCTCCTCAGGGTCCCCCCGCCCCCGATCCCACCCTCCCTTTCTGCCCAAACCCTAGCCGACTATTTCCACGACAAAATCCACAAGATTACCCTCCAATTCCCTACCCCCCCATCTACCTCCCCTCCTCCCCAATTCTCCCCCCCATCCATACTTCCTCTGCCATCCTCTCCTCCTTCCCTCCAATCTCTGAGGAAGAAACTGCACTCCTTCTGTCCTCCTCCAAACCCACCACCTGTTCATCAGACCCTATCCCCACCCATCTCCTACGTTCCATCCCCCTCACCATTGCCCCCTCCATCACTCATATCCTCAACCTCTCCCTCTCCTCTGCAACTGTCCCCGTTGACTTCAAACATGCTGTTGTCACACCCCTCCTCCCCTTCTAACTATCGACCCATCTCCCTCTTTCCCTTCATATCCAAACTATTAAAACGAGCAGTCCACCATCACTATCTTAACTTCCTCACCTCCCAGGCCCTCCTCGACCCACTTCAATCCGCTTCCGTCCACTGAAACGGCATTCACAAAAGTCACAAACGACCTGTTCCTGGCTAAATCCAAGGGCCTCTATTCTATCCTCATCCTTCTTGACCTTTCTGCTGCCTTTGACACCATTGACCACACCTTCTCCTCATCACCCTCTCCTCGCTTGGCTTCAAGGACTCCGTACTATCCAGACTAGATGGACCATACTGGTCTTTATCTGCCGTTGTATACTATGTTACTATGGTTTTCCTCCTACCTCTCCCATCGCTCATTCAGCGTTTGCTCTGGTGGCTCCTCCTCCTCCCCTCCTACCCCGCTCCATGTAGATACACCCCAGGGATCTGTCTTGGGCCCCCTCCTCTTCTCTCTCTATACCCAAGGTTTTGGTGTGCTTATCTCCTCCCATGGCTTTCAGTCCCATTTCTATGCCGATGACTCACAAATCTACCTCTCTACACCTAATATTTCTCCGGCAACCCAGTCGAAGATCTCTGCCTGTCTTTCGGACATCGCTGCCTGGATGTCTCATTGACGATTGAAATTGAACATGGCCAAGACTGAACTCCTTGTCTTTCCACCTAACTCCTCCCCCCCCCCACTTCCCCCTCTCTCAATCCATGTGGATGGATCTACTATCCTTCCTGTTCCCTCGGCCTGCAATCTAGGAGTTATCTTTGACACCTCTCTCTCCTGTTGTTGTTAAGTGCCGTCGAGTCGGAGTCTCTCTCCTACTCCGCTCATATCCAGCTTGTAGCTAAGACCTGCCGCTTCTTTCTCTACAACATCAGCAAAATCCGCCCCTTCCTCTCTGAACACACTACCAAAATGCTTATCCTTAATCTCCTCTCACCTCGATTACTGCAACCTACTCCTCGCTGGTCTTCCCGTGAGCCACTTCCTTCCCCTTCAATCTACACAAAATCATGCTGCTCGACTAATCTTCCGCCAGCCTCGCCATGCCCATATTACTCCTCTTCTCATGTCGCTTCACTGGCTCTCTGTCCAGTCCCACATCCAATTCAAGCTTCTCCTGCTGACCTATAAATGCATTCACTCTATGGCCCCTCAATACCTCTTATCTCTCCCTACGTCCCCTCTCGAAATTTGCGCTCTGCTAACAAATTACTTCTATCAATACCCTTCACCTGCACCGCAAACTCCCGACTGCGCTCCTTTCACCTTGCTGCACCTTACGCCTGGAACACCCTACCTCCGTCTGTGCGCCAGGCACCCTCCCTTGCCCTCTTCAAATCCAGGTTGAAGACCCACCTCCTCACCGTTGCATTCAGATCCTGATTCCTTCCTCATCTCACCCTAACCCCGTCAACGTTTATGACCAAACTACAGACCAAACTGTACCACACCATACCTTGTGTAGAACTGACTAATGTTCTGTACTGTTTTTAACTAATGTACTGTTCGAACTAGATTGTAAGCTACGATGAGCATGACTCTGACATAGTAGTAGTAGTAGGTCCTATTCCCCTAAAGTGGACCGCCGACTCCTTTAAATACTTGGGGGTGCAAGTAACAGCCAACTTGCAGCAACTATATAAGATAAATGTCTAACCCATGCTGAAGAATGAGAGGGAGCAATTGCTCCGGTGGGAGACCCTCCCGCTGTCCCTAGTGGGATGTATAGCGCTATATAAAATAACGCTTTTGCCCAGGTGGCTGTACTTCCTTCAGGGGTTACCTATACAGCTTTGGAAAAAAGATCTGAAAGCCTGAAAGAAACAGCTGTGCCGCTTCCTGTGGCGAGGCTGTCGGTCCAGGATATCGTCTGAACGTCTGCTAGGAGAACCAAACTTGAGGCAATATAACCTAAGTTGTCTGCTGTGGCATGCCCGGGATTGGATATACTAGACATACATATGTACACCTAAGCTAGAAAGGCAGCTCCTGGGGACTAACCATCCAGTGTATGTGCTGCATGCCCCCCAAGATTGTGTAGAACAACATCTAAAAACAAGCCCAATAGTGCAGTTAGTACAAGAAGCTTGGCAGGTGTTATGTTGGCAGTTAAATCAAGACCCACAGAGTTCAGGTTCCTTACCACTGAAGGGCAATGCAGAGTTTCCTGCAGAAGGCATGTCACAAGCCTTTCAAGGGTGGGAACAGCAAGGTTTGGTTCGATTAGCACAGTTCCTAACTCATGAGGGGCAATTTAAGTCTCAGGAAGACTTAAGGAAGGAGTTCCAAGTAACCCCCTAAGGACACACTTGCACTTATGCAAGTTAGGCATTATATAGGGTCCAACAACGTGATACACTAGGCCAATCATTTATCGAACAGTTAGATGCCTTTTTTGAAATTGATGCAAGAGATCGGATTTTGCTGTCCCGGATGCAGAAGAACTGGGTGGAGTTGGTGACATGCCAGCGACACTAGGAGTTGGCGCAATGGTGGAACCTGGAATTGAATATGGACTGGACTGGGGACACACTGACACAAGCCCTGTGGCAGATACCGCAGACTACCACATTGGCAATGCTCCGAGAGGTCTGGTATAAAGTAGTCCTGCGTGCTCAATTTCCTCCGGTATGTGCTCGAGCAGCAGGCTTGGTCGAAACTGGGAGATATTTAAAATGCTCGGAGACCAGGCTACTCTGAGGCATCAGTTTTGGCTGTGTCCGGCGATACAGGAATTCTGGGCTAGGCTACAGGCATATCTCTCTGACATACTTCAGCAAAGAGTACAGTTTAGGGCTTAATTCTAGGTGACCCAGCGGGACTAGTAGTGAAAGGGAAAGGGGCCAGACTTCTGGCACGCAAGGTCTGCTTGTTGGGACTTCAAGGGGTGCTGAAGTCATGGCTGGATATTGGGCCTGGCAAAACAATCTATATAAATTGATGCAAATGGAAAATATTGCTGCCCGAGTTCAACCCAGAGACATACATCTTTTATAGCTATTTGGGAATCATACATTCAATGGCTTTCATCCTGGGGACGTAGCATGGCCCTAAATTGTGTTTTAATCCAAAGTGTGTTCAAAACAGTTCACTTTGAGAAATTCTGTAGAGAGCCTGCCTTTAAAGGTGTATTGCCATTAGACATCTTTCTCATACACTCTGTTGTAACAACTCAGGCATCGTGGAGATCATAAGTTCAAATTCCAGGCTCCATGAAAAAAGTGTGGATGGCCCCTTCCCAAGAAGATTAGATTAAGGGAGCAAGGAGGGAGGGGAAGGGTCTTGCTCTTACTGAAACCTGGCTCCTCCCTGATGACACTGCTTCGGTTGCTGCCCTCTCTCACGGCAGCTACCAATTCTCGCACACTCCTCATGCCACCGGCCACGGTGATGGTGTAGGGTTTCTGCTTTCTCCTGCCTGTCAATTTCAACCCCTCCTTTTACCTCAGTCTCACCCCTTTTCTTCCTTTCAAGTCCACTCCATCTGCCTTTTTAATCACCTACCTCTCCGATAGCTGCTATCTGTAGATCACCTGATAAGGCTACCTCTACTTTTCTCACTGACTTTGACTCTTGGCTTTCCTTATTTCTCAATTCTTCTTCCCCCTCCCTTATTCTTGGTGACTTTAATATTCATGTTGATAACCCTTCTGACCCCTATGCTTCCAAACTCCTTTCCTTTGTCTCCTCATTTAACCTCCAGCTTTACTCTTCTGCCCCCACTCATCAGCACGGCCATTGCCTTGACTTTGTTTTCTTCTCTAATTGTTCACCCTCTAATTTCCGTTCCTAATTTCTTCCCTTATCTGACCATCACCTGCTTAGTTTCACTCAATCATTTTCCATCTCAATCTCGCCAAGTCTCCTCCTACCTTTTTAGGAATCTTCATGCCATCAATCCATTGGCTCGCTCCACTATAGTCTAATCACCTCTCTCTTCCACCTTGTTTTCTGACTTGGTTGATTAAGCTATAATTTCTTATAATATTGTGCTCTCCATTGCTCTGGATATTCTTGCTCCGCCTATCCTAAATCCTGTGAGATGCACTATACCTCAGCCCTGGCTGTCTTCAACTTTTCTGCCCGCTCAGCTGAGTGCATTTGCCTCAAACCTGCTCCCTCTCTGACGTTCTACACTTCAAATTCATGCTTGCCTCCTTCCAATCTGCCATAGTACTTGCCAAGCAAAACTTCTGTGTCTATCTAACTAGCTCTCTTGCCTCTGACCCTCGCTGTCTCTTCTCTCTTCTCAACTCTCTCCTTAAGGCACCTCCACCTCCAACACCTCCTTCTCTTCCTGACCAAACCTTAGCTATTTCCATAACAAAGTCCACAAGATTACACTCCAATCCCCTCAAGACCAGCTTCATCCCCTCTTCAATACCAACTTTTCCACTCAGTCTCGGTTACCCTTTTCTCCTTCTCTAAGATCTCTGAAGATGAAACCTCTCATCTTCTTTCCTCTTCTAAACTTACTACCTGTTCCTCTGATCCTATCTCCACCCGTCTCCTTAATTTCATCTCCTACTCTATCATCCCTTTCATCACACACATTTTCAACCTATCATTCTCCACTGCATCCTTTCCTGAAGACATCAAGCATGCTCTGGTCACACCTCTCCTCAAGAAACCTTCACGTGACCCTACTTGTCCTATCGACTCATCTCCCTCCTTCCCTTCATTTCCAAAATTCTTGAAGTGCATTTCTCTGCCATTGCCTTGAATTTCTCTCCTCTCAAGGCCTCCTTGATCCATTTCAATCTGGCTTATGTCCCTTACATTTTACTGAAACGGCCCTTGACAAAGTCTCAAGTGACTTGTTCCTGGCTAAATCCAAAGGCCTTTACTCAGTCCTCATTCTTGTTGACCTTTTTGCTGTTTTTGACACCATTGACCACCACCCTCTCCAATACATCATCTTCACTTGGATTTAGGGATTCTGTTCTATCTTGGTTCTCTTCTTAACTCCCCCAGCACTTTTTCAGTGTTTGTTCTGGTGGTTCCTCCTCTACTGCTATCTCTCTCACAGTTGGTGTGTCCCAGGGGTCTGTTCTGGCCCCTCTCCTTTTCTCTCTCTATACCCAGTCCCTTGGTGCTCTCATCTCCTCCTATGGTTTTCAGTATCATTTTTATTCTGACGACTCTCACTTCTACCTATCTACACCTGGTATTTCGCCAAAACTCCAAGCCCATATATCCTGCCTGCTTATCCGACATTGCTGCCTGGATGTCTCACCATTGTTTGAAATTGAACATGGCTAAAACCAAACTTCTTATTTTTCCACCTAAACCAGGGGTCTCAAACACGCGGCCCGCGAGAGACCTTTGTGCGGCCCGCGATACACAGGGGAAAAAAAAAACCCGGCTTCTGCTGCCGCTGCCGTGGCAGCGGCAGAATCAACTGTCCCGCGGCCCCTTCCCATCTGCCCGGCAATAGCAGCAATACCGCATGTCCCGCGGCCCCCCCCCCAATCCCTTCCTGCTTGCCTGTCAGTTCTTCTCTGCTTCGGCTTTCAGAGCCGCGAAGGGAGAGCTTCTCCCTCGCGACTCTGTTAAGCTCGCCGGGGCAGATGGGAAATTTCCCATAAGCCCCAGCGGGCTTAACAGAGTCACGAGGGAGAAGCTCTCCCTTCGCGGCTCTGAAAGCCGAAGCAGAGAAGAACTGACAGGCAAGGGGGGGGGGGCCGCGGGACATGCGGTATTGCTGCTACCGCTGCGGCAGCGGCAGGAGCAGCAGCCAGCTGTTTTCTAAAGTTTAAGTTTCCCGGGGGGGGGAGCAGGATTGATGTGGGCTGCTGGGGGGGGGGAACAGGATTGATGTGGGCTGCTGCTGGGGGGGGAGCAGGATTGATGTGGGCTGCTGGGGGGGGAGCAGGACTTGATGTGGGCTGCTGGGGGGGAGCAGGATTGATGTGGGCTGCTGGGGGGGAGCAGGACTTGATGTGGGCTGCTGGGGGGGGAGCAGGACTTGATGTGGGCTGCTGGGGGGGGAGCAGGATTGATGTGGGCTGCTGGGGGGGAGCAGGATTGATGTGGGCTGCTGGAGGGGGTAGCAGGACTTGATGTGGGCTGCTGGGGGGTGGAGCAGGATTGATGTGGGCTGCTGGGGGGGAAGCATGAATTGATGTGGGCTGCTGGGGGGGGAGCAGGATTGATTTGGGCTGCTGGGGGGGGAGCAGGACTTGATGTGGGCTGCTGGGGGGGGAGCAGGATTGATGTGGGCTGCTGGGGGGGAGCAGGACTTGATGTGGGCTGCTGGGGGGGAGCAGGATTGATGTGGGCTGCTGGGGGGGAGCAGGACTTGATGTGGGCTGCTGGGGGGGTAGGACTGGAAATGGGGTGATGGGGGGATAGTACTGGTAATGGACAGATGGGGGTTAGGACTGGAGGTGGTCTGATTGGGGGGCTAAGAATGAAGATGGGGCGATGGAAGGGTTAGGCCTGGAAGTGGGCTGTTGGAGGGCTTAGGACCGATAATGGGCTATGGGGGGGTGGGGCTAGAACTGGTAATGGACTGGGGGGGGGTGCTATGACTGGAAATGGGCCGAGTAGAAGGGGGAGCTTGAACTGCAAATAGCTGAAGGGGACAGGGTCTTGGAATGGTAATGGGCTGAGTGGAAGGGGGCTTGGAATGGAAATGGGCTGATGGGGAGGGGGGCTTGGAAAGGAAATGGGCTGTGAGGGGAGGGAGCTAGGACTGGAAATGGGCTGATGATGCGGGGACTAGAAGGGAGCGGATGCTGGGTGGGGCAGGAGCTAGAAGGGAGTTGATGTTGGGGGACGATTAGAATGGGATGGGGCTGGGAGAGTGAAATGGAGAGGGGAAATATATTTTGTGTGGGAGGGAATAAAAAATCTACAATTGGCCGGGTATTGGGAGAGTAAGTGGGGATTGAGGATGGAGGGGTAAAATTTGAGTGGATGAAATAGGAATGAGGAAAGAGCAAAAGGAGAATGATTAGTATGTTAAAGCAGATGTAGAGAGAATGGAAAAAAACTGGGAAAGAAGAAAGGACAAATGGACAGCAGACGATGGAGAGTTAGCAGAAGACACAAAGAAACCAGAAGAAAATGGCTGGAACAATTGCAACTGAAAAAAAAAATGCACAAAAGGTAGAAAAATATCTCTTTATTTTGAATTTATTAACTGAAATATGTCAGCTCTTGGAAATGTGCATCTTTAACGTCTGCACTTTATTTAATACAAGAGGAAATCAATGTATAGTTTTATTTCTACAGTGTTGTACATTCTAAGTTTGGCTTTTGGGGTTCCCAGTTTAATTGTCTTCCTGTTTCTAAATTGTGATTCCTTGTTTGGTGATGGTGTATGTTCTGCATGTGTAACTGAGCTGAGGTATTCTGTTTATGTAATTCCTATTTGACATTGCCACTTGTTCTCTTTCCCGAGTAGGTCATGTATTGTTATTCTCTGAAATGTGTTGATTTAATATTTGCAGTGTTTCCTTTTGATAGGTAGGGTATGGTGCTTTGTGAGTCCTGGTAGTGCTGTTAGGACATGGCAGGTTTGCTATGGGTTCTAAATGAGCAGTGTTTCTAGTAGTTCCTAATGTGCCTGGCGGTTGGCACTGGTTTATAGTAATGTAGAAATCTTTTAGTCTTTCTTTATCCATACACTCATTAAGAGGCATGTTTACTCAAAGTTAGTGTATGGTAACATTATGCAAATATTTATGCAAATGATGCCCTTATGCAAATGAGGCCTGCATCTTGTGCGGCCCCCGGGTTACTCTACAAGTCCTCATTTGGCCCTCAAAGCAATTTGAGTTTGAGACCCCTGACCTAAACCCTCTCCCCCCCCCCCCTTTCTCTGTCTCTGTTGAGAACACTCCTCTTCTTTCTGTTTCCTCAGCCCTTAACCTTGGGGTCATCTTCAACTCCTCCCTCTCCCTCTCCACACATATCCAACAGATCGCAAAAACCTGGCACTTTGTTCTTGGTAACATTAACAAAATTCGCCCCTTCCTGTCTGAACACACTACTAAAACACTTATCCACATCACCTCTTGCCTCAACTACTGCAACCTCCTCCTTGCTGGTCTCCCTCTTAGTCATCATTTACTCCTCCAGTCTGTTCAAAACTGCCGCATGGCTAATCTTCCGCCATTCCCAATATACTCATATAACCCCTCTTCTTAAATCACTTCATTGGCTTTCCTTCTATTTCCATATCGAATACAAACTTCTCCTTCTGACCTATAAATGCATTCATTCTGCTGCTCCTCACTACCTTTCCTCTCTCCCTACACCCCTCCTTGTGAATTCCGCTTTTCCTTTGGCTTGCTTTTCTCTATGCCCTTCTCTTCTGCTACCAACTCCACACTTTGTTCCTTTCACCTTGCTGCTCCTTGTGCCTGGAACAAAGTACCCGTATCTTTATGTCAGGTTTCATCTCTCCCCCTTTTCAAATCCATGCTAAAGGCTCCTCTTTCAAGCCACTTTTGGATCTTAATCCTTTGTTCTCTTTCAGTTTCCTTATTGTACCCTTACTCTCATCTTTTGTACTGTCTGTCTTGATTAGATTGTAAACTCCGATGAGCAGGGACTGTCTTTTATATGTGTCTGTACAGCACCGCGTACAACTTGTAGCGTTATATAAATAATTCGTAGTAGTAGTAGTAGATACTCTTCATCTGGGCCTGATAATGGCTCTCTTCCCAGGTCAGTTTTCCTTCTATACCCTCCCTTCTCTTGAGCCAAGCACAATAGGGGCCCAAATGATATTCCACGTCAATCTTTCTACAGAAACAAATAAAATGGGCAGGGCACAGACAGACTGATTACATTAAGGCCAGCCCTAATAGTAGGCAGACCAGGTGTCCACTTAGAGCATTGGAATTCTGGGGACAGTGCTAGTGTGGCAGAACAGCAGCACAGTGGCAATAAATAGCACCCTATAGTGTAGAGGACTTTAAAGCACATGTGCACTCTCAAGGCCTGTTGTGCCCTGCCATGCCCTCTCCCCACCAATACAGAACTTTACACTGGAGCGAATAGGATATGCCAGGCCTTAAGTGTATATGTTTGTTCAAAGGCCTCATGCTATGCAGATATCCTTTATCTCTAGGTCCAGGCAAAGGTAGGGTGGCAGCAATGACAGAGGAGCTAGGCCTGGCAGAGGAAAGGGATGGGGAGATGCTGGATTATATGGGGGAAATGGATAAGGGACAAGAAAAGGAAGTGCTGGACATGGAGCAGGGGGAGGGAACAAAATGGGAGAGGCTGGACACAAAGCATGGTGAAGGGAAGAAAAATCCCACAACGACAAAAAACCAAACCCATCAATAATCCCCCTATTTAAAATATTATTTTTGTCGGAAGAGGCTGGAGGCGACTGAGATTAAAGCCCAGCCACACCAGACAACCCGTTCCTTTTTAATTAGGTGAGCTACAAAGCTGTACTTAACTCGTGAAAGTGTTCCAGTGGAGGTTTTGTTGCACATCAAGATATCTGCGTCTCAGTAAAGCGGCCAGGTAGCAATTCCACGACGTACGTTTCGGGCCCTAAGCCCTGTTTCAAGTGTTCGTACTCCTTAAAAATACCGCTCTAAAGAACTTTCATACTACTAGGGAAGGGAAGAAAAAGGCAGATGCTGGACATCAGGCATGAGGAAAGGGAAGAGAAGGGGAAAGAAGTTAGTGAAAGACCGGAGAAGGCGAGTGATGGAAAGCTGTAGGTAGAATCAGTTTAAAAAAAATGAGATTAAGGACTGAATGGCAAGAAAGGAGGAGTGAAATCTGAGTAGTTAGAGAAGAAGAAAAATAAATGGAAGAAAGCTGAAAAATGAAAAAGAGGAGGTGAAGACAGCAGGAGAGAAAAGAAATGGTAAATGGACAGAAGATCCTGGGAACACATTTTTATTTGATTACTCGCCTAATCAAAAACATTGAAGTGAGGTACAATAAAAGGAAAAATGTAAATTACAATAAAACGATCAGATAATAAGGCAATAAAACCTCACCCATTCCCCCATCACCAGTATTAAACAATACCTTGAGCTTATAACCAACACCTGACCTTTCCCCTACCCTACTAGATCTCTAGTTGGTTATAACAAATTTAAGAGTTTTCCTAAATATCCAGGCCACTTTTAAGAGAAGACACGAGGAAAGCAGAAACCAGTTTGGGACCAAGATGATTAGAAACTGAAATGGCCAAACAACAAAGGTAGAAAAGATAATTTTATTTTCAATGTTTTGATTGGAATCCATTAGTTCTTGGAATTTACATTTGTTGTCTTTATATTTTGCACAGTACAGGGGAAATGCATCCCTGTTTTACTTTTCTGCTGTTAAACTGTATGCAGAGTGTGGCTTCTTGTGTTTTAGTTTAATTTTTGTCTACATATTTCTATCTTAGTTTGTGGTACTTTATTCTGTAGTTGGTGAGGATCTATCTGTATTCTACTTGTTCCCAAGGCCAAGGCTATTAGCATGGAGTTTCTATGTACGGATTTGTAGTAATCTAGCTTGTTCAGTTTTCTCAGTAGGTGTACTGATGTTCTAGAGCAGCGGTTCTCAATCTGTGGGTCGTGACACCCATGGGGGTCGCCACAGGATTTAGCAGGGGTCGCCTCACTCCGCCATAAAAAAAAAAAAAAAAAGCACACAAGTTGCTGCCGCTGCCGAGTCCACTTCTCGGCAGAGGCAAACTCACTGCCTCCCTTCTAATGCAGCAACGGCTCCCTGTCTCTTAGAGAACCGCGGCTGTGCCTGTAAAACCATTGCGGAGCCTTCCTGTCTCTTGACGGGCTCCATGCAGCATTGTCCCACCTCCAAAGGAAGTAGTGGGGTGACTGCCACCATTGGAGGGACAAAATAAGATGATCTGAGTTTGCTATTTTGTCTGACAGGCAACCTGACGCCTGAGTCCACTGAGTGGATAAAGTCCACTGGGCTGCCCTCATATGAAGGCGAGCATAAGGAACCACATGCACGGTGGATGCCATGTGGCCCAGCAATTGTAACATTTCCCGAGCAGTGAGGTGAGGTTTTAGCACTGCTTGGGAAGCTAACTGCACAATGCGAAGGCAGCGGGGCTGTGGAAGGTAGGCTCTTGTCTGTCTGGTATCCAGCAGAGCTCTTATAAACTCCAGGGACTGAGTGGGAGCAAGATTGGATTTTGGGAAGTTTATGACAAGTCCCAAATACTGAAGGATGCGCATTGTGCGAGAGAGAGCAACCCCGGCCTCTGGCTCTGAAGGGGCTCAAATGAGCCAGTCTAAGTAAGGTAAGACGAATATTCCTAGGGTGCAGAGAAATGCTGCCACCACAGCCATGCATTTTGTGAACACCCTTGGTGCAGAGGCCAGGCCAAAAGGAAGAACCCTGTATTGGTAGTGCTTCCCCTGAAACAGAAAGCGAAGGAACTTTCGGTGAGTTGGATGGATGAGACCATGAGTGTACGCATCCTTGAGATCTAGAGAACAAAGCCAATCCTGACTCTGAAGTTATGGCAGCAGAGTTCCTAGAGAAATCATTTTGAACTTCTCTTTGAACAGGAATTTGTTCAATTCTCTGAGGTCTAAAATGGGTCTGTGTCCTCCTGCTTTCTTTGGAATAAGGAAATAGGGGAAGTAAAACCCTGTACCCTGTTGGAGAATGGGTACCTCTTCTATTGCCCCTTGGGCAAGAAGCACAGTGACCTCTTGACCTAACCGGTCGTTGAGAGAGGTCTGAGAATTGAACAGTCTTACCATTGTAGGAGGGGTCATGCTGAGGAAATGAAGTTTGTACCCCTCTCTTACAATAGACAGAGTACAATTTTCTGCTGTTTTCTGACCCCATCTGGGGGCAAAATGACATAACCTTCCTGGAATGGTGGAGGGTTCTAGGCTGTTCAGGGCCAGGAAGGCAAAGTTCTCTAGATAGGAGTCAAAGCCCCTGTGGAGGCTGAGCCGGTGGAGGCTTAGCAGCTTTTGTTTTTCTTTGCCTAGGTTGTTGCTGCTGTCCCTTTTGGGCACACTGACCTAAACGATGCCCCTGCTGGATATAGGAGGGATAAAACTTCTTCTTCTTACTGAAGAATGGCTTCTCGTAGGATTTTTCCTTGCAGGATCAGCTGTAGATTTAGACAATCTATCCAAAGTGATATTGTCAGCATCTATCTAAGAGCATAAGAACATAAGATATGCCATACTGGGTCAGACCAAAGTCCATCAAGCCCAGTATCCTATTTCCAACAGTGGCCAATCTAGGTCATACGTACCTAGCAGTTTCCCCATTAGCTTTTTCCTGCCAATTCTTGCCAAAGAGATTCTCTCCTGTGCAAGAAATATTCCCTAGTTTATCCTGTACCCAAAGTTCCAAGTCAGATGCCTGGAGCCAGGCAATCCTACGTGCACCTATGGTAACAGCAGAGGTTCTGCTTATGCACTCAAAGCAGTCAAAGGCTGCACGATTCACAAACATGGAAACATCCTGAGCATGTTTGACAAGGGTGAGGTAATCCTGCCTCTTATTAGGAAGGAGGGGTCTCATAAGCTCTAAATCTCCTGTGACCTCCTTAAGGAGTGGAGTGGAGGAGTGGCCTAGTGGTTGGGGCAAGGTACTTCGGGCCGGAAGGTCGGGGGTTCAAATCCCACTAGAGGACAGCAACCTTGGGCCGGAAGGACTGGGGTTTCTAGTCCCACAGGTGCTCCTTGTGGTCTTGGGCAAGCCACTTAACCCTCCATAGCCCATGTTCCCTGTAAAATAGTTCTCTGTGTGCTGTGCTTTCCTGTCTAATCAATGTGTTTATACCTCAAAAATTTCCTGTCATGATTTGACAATTTCCAATCTGTAATCAAACCGCTGCTGATCGCTGGAAGTAGCGGTATACAAATGTATACTAAATAAATAAAATAAATAACATTCCCATATATAATATATAGGAAATGATCCTAGCAGAAAGCCTGGAAGGTTCAACTTCCAAAGGCGTCAAAAGTCCTACACTCACATCCTGGAGGATTAGATGCATTTATTTATTTATTTAGTGTACACTTGTATCCCGCCACTTCCAGCAATCAGTGGTGGTTTTCTATACAAAAGGGTGCAGTTGTACAGACCAGAATTTAAGCATACAGTAGGATTGCAGGGGAGGGTGAAAGTCACAGCAAACGGTTACAGATTTACATTTGATTTCTTGAGAAGAGGCTTTACATATATACATAAATTACATAATTACAGGATGCATTTCTTGTTGCATATGATTTTTAGTGGCCATGTTGTTCGACAGGATTACATTGACTAGGTTAGGTTGTAATGAGTCTGAAATAGGTGAGTCTTTAGTTTTTTCCTGAAGTCCTTCAGGTCCTTATTTGCTCTCAGTTCGTGGGGCATTTGGTTCCAGAGTCGTGGAGCCATAAAGGAGAACGCTCTGTTAGTGGTGTTAGCATTGAAATTTCTCAGGCTACTCGGGACTTGAAGGGTATTGCTATTCACTGTTCTTCTGCTTCTGTTGATTGGTTGTGCTGAGATTAAGGTGTTGAGGTAAGAGGGTGCTACATTATGAACAAGCTTGAATGTGGTTACTAATATCTTATATTGGATGCGGGCCGTGATGGGGAGCCAATGTAGCTCAATTAGGACGGGAGTGATGTGCTCTGTTAGACCTTTTTTCATGATGACTCGGGCTGCTACGTTTTGTGCCAGTTGAAGAATGTTAATGGTTTTTTTAGGCAGACCTTGTAGAATGGCGTTGCAATAATCCAGGTGGGGAATGATGAGGGCTTGCGCCACTGTTCTGAAGTCGGTGTGATCAATAATGTTCCGTAGTGGTTGCAGGACTCTTAATTTGTGGAAAATGGCCCGATTGGTAATTCAGAGGTGCTTGTCCATATTTAGGTTGCTGTCCAGCATTACTCCTAGGTATTTTATTTCGGGCTTTGTGGTATAAACGTTGTTCTTCATGGTAACCGTTGGTGGAGGGTTGAAGTCCTGTTTCCTGGAGATGCACATCACTTCTGTTTTTTTATGGTTGATTGACATATTGTTGCGTTGCAGCCAGGTTTGTAGTTCGCTTAGGCATTTTTCGAGTTGGGTGAGGTCAGGGTTGTTTATGTCGAGGTGAGTGTAGAGCATCAGGTCATCTGCATAGATGTGGTAACTGATCTTGTGGTCCTGTAGGATTTCACAAATGGGTCGCAGATATAGGTTGAACAGGAGTGAGGATAGTGCAGAGCCTTGTGGTATGCCTTGAGTTTGAGGGAAGGCGGCGGCCTTTGTGTTGTTGAAGTGGACCTGTTGCATTCTGTTATTTATGTAGGATGTGAACCATTTCAGGGGGGTCCCTGATATGCCTATAGAAGCAAGTCTGTCCAGGAGTGTGGAATGATGTACCGAGTCAAAGGCGGCTGATATGTCTATGAAAATGAGCATGTACATTTTGTTTCTGTTTTCAAGACCTTTGAGTAGTTTGTCCATTAGGGCTAGTAGAAGAGTTTCCACGCCATGGTGTTGGCGGAAGCCATATTGGTGCTCATCAAGGGCATTGTTGACATCGATGTGGTCTTGCAATTGTTGCTGGACTGCCTTTTCAATGATCTTGGCTAGAAAGGGTATGCTTGATATCGGGCGGTAGGAGGTTGGGTCGTTCTCGTTAAGAGATGCCTTTTTGCACTCTTGATCCTTATCATAGCTGATTCCACCACCATGGAATGGTGTGGTAGCTGAGTCTTCTGAAACCCAGGACAAGGAGGAACTCGATACATGGTGTCGAGTCTTCGAGAGTCAGGAGATGTGGTTAGAGGTGTTTCCCACATCCTTAACATGAGATCATGCAAAATCTCATGAATAGGTAAGGTAGCTGCCTCCTTGGGAGCTTTAGGGTATTGTATGATTTCTAATTCCTTTGCCCTAGGCTCTTTTTCAGGAGCCACTGTGATGGAAAGACCTCGAGCCACATCTCGGATAAAATCCTGAAAGGACATATCCTCTGGTGGAGACATCCTACGCTGAGGAGAAGAATCCTCAGGAAGAAGTACTCTGCTATCGGCAGAGCTTTCAGAGTCTTCAGACTCATCCGAGGATTCAAAGTATCTCCGATCCAGGTGATCATGCAAGGCACGGTACCGGTACCGATCAAAGTCGGCATCAGAGGGGTCCGGTACCGACTTGTCGATACCGGATGGATAAGCATGACTCGGTCCCGGTAGAATACCTGCCGATGTTGATGTAGTCGGTACCAGTGCCAGTACCGGTTGAATTGTCTGAAGCGGTTTCAGGGGCATTGAGGCCGTGAGAAGAGCCGCCAGACTGAGTTCAATAGCCAAGAATCTCTGGTCTGTCGATGCTGCCGATGCTTGGGTATTCGTATCGGATGAAGCAGCCGGTACCCCAGAGTATGGCACCAGTAGTTCTGCCGAGGTTGAGGCCTCAAGAACATCCTGGAGCCCTGTTAGTGCTTTGGAAGCCGAAGCCTCCCGCCAGGGCAATTTTGCCAGTGAAAGTCCCTCAAGGGCAACGCCAGAGGCATCTCGATGCTTAGAGGTAGATCTACCCTTTGAGGACCGGCTAGATTTATGTTTAGTTACCTGAGATCCATGGGAGGAAGACGAAGCCCTGGAAGACGTCGATGCCACAGAGGCTGCATCGGAGGGAAAAAGGGTGCTAAGTTTAGCAGCTTGGTTCTGCCGGCCCCTTTTCGACATCATCCCACAGGTAACACACTCCGAAATAGAGTGGTCAGGACCTAAACATTTGAGGCACCACTCATGGGTGTCGGTGACGGAGATGGTACCGCCACACTTAGAACACTTTTTAAAACCCGAAGCGGGTTTTTCCATTTTAAAGGAAAACGTTGGGCCTAGTGCCCAAAATGGCACATGGCACATGGCACCTGAGGAGAAAATAACTGGAAAAGACTCCAGAAGAAAGTTTTTTTTTTTTTTTTTGGAAAAAAAAAGAAAGAACCACCGGCGGTACCGGTGTAGCGTCGAAGGAAGGCAGACGCGACCACAAAAAAGGAGGGGGGAATTATTTTCTGCGGTGACAGGATGTGCGACCTGTTGGCTCCGCGGAAAACAAAGAACTGGAGAGGGACAGTTGGGAAAGGCGGGAAGGCAGCACGCAGGCGCTGTGGGATGCTCCCAAAAGCTTTCCTATTGGACGCTGGGGAGCGTTCCTGCGCAGGCTGCATCGGTACCGACAATACCCATATGTGAAGACTACATTCCTGCTTGTTCCTGGAGATAACCATGTTGCCTCGGATCCTGTAATCCTCTGGTTTTGAGAAAGTTTACTATTCGCTCTTTCAGGAGCATCTCCATTACTTTTCCCGCCACTGAGGTAAGGCTCACGGGCCTGTAGTTTGACACTTCTTCCCTGTCACCACTTTTGTGTAGAGGTACGTCAGCCATTCTCCAGTCCTGAGGAACCTCTCCTGTTTCCAAGGATCTGTTGAAAACATCCTTTAACGGCCCTGCAAGAACCTCTCTGAGCTCTTTCAGTACTCTGGGATGTATCCCATCCGGTCCCATGGCCTTGTCCCCTTTCAGTTTTGCAAGTTGTTCTAACACCTCATCCTCTCCGAATGGTGTGGTATCTACCTCATTCCTGTTTTTATATTTTGGGAGTCACAGGTGGTCCTTCTCCAGGATTTTCTTTAGTAAAAACAGAGCAGAAGTATTTGTTTAGTAATTTTGCTTTATCAATGTCATTTTCCACGAGTCCGTTCCCAGCACTTCTGAGTCCTGCAATTCCACCTCTGATCTTCTTCCTTTCCCGAATATACCTGAAGAAAGTTTTGTCGCCGCACTTAACATCTTTAGGCATCTGTTCCTCTGCCTTTGATTTTGCTATCCTTATTTCTCTTTTTGTCTCCTTGAGTTTGATCCTGTAATCATTTCTGTGTTCTTTTGTTTGCAAGCTTTTGAATTTTGCGAAAGCTGTGTTTTTTGCCCTTATTTAAACAGCCACTTCTTTGGAAAACCAAATAAGTTTCCCTCTCCTCTTGTTTTTATTTACTTTCCTTACATATTTATCTGTTGCCCCTTTTATTGCCCCTTTTAGTTTAGCCCATTGCAATTCCACTTCCCTTATCCCCTTCCACCCTGTCAGCTCCTCTTTTAGGTACTTGGCCATTTTGTTGAAGTCGGTGTTTTTGAAGTTTAGGACTTTGAGCTTGCTATGATTGGACTGCACCTTGGCTTTTATCTCAAACCACACCGTGTGATGGTCACTGTTGCTCACAGGGGAACTCACACAGACATTTGACACGCTATCACTGTTGGTGAGCACCAAATCCAGCGTTGAGCTTTCACTGGTTGGTTCCATCACCATTTGTCTAAATAACGCATCTTGGATAGCGTCCACAATTTTTTTGCTTCTTTCCAGATTTGCAGGAGGATGCTGCTTGCTTGGAGTGCTTACAGGCTGGCAGGGTGGGGCCCCATCTGAAAGTTGCTGCTGCCCTTCCCAAGCCCTCTGGCCCTTTTCTGATTTTGCAGCTTGATTTTTCTGATTTGCCCTGTGCCAGAGGAGGGAGGCGATATTTGTTGGTGATCACTTGTCTTTTCTCTGGTTGGGTGGAGGCTTATCCCACTACCAGTATGACAGCTGGGGTTGTCATAAAATTGTTGCTCACTCAGTTCATTCCTGTCTGGGGTATTCCTTTTGTTCTTTCTTCTGATCAGGGTCCAGCCTTCATTGCACGTGTCTGGGAGGATATTGAAAATTGGTTTGGTATAAAAAGACAGTTCCACACGCCCTATCATCCGCAAAGCTCTGGCCAAGTGGAACGGATGAATAGGACTCTCAAAGGTTTCTTACGCACTATGACACAGGATTGGGCTACAGAGTGGACAAAAGCCCTTCCTTTTGCCCTTATGGCAGTGCGTAACTCCCCCCAGCGCACTCGAGGAGGTCTGACACCATATGAAATAGTTACTGGACGTCCAGCTACTTCTCCACATGCCTTGGCAGTTATCCCAGACCCCCAGTTGTTGTGCAGCGATATCTTGACTTATTGTACACGACTGCACTCAGCCCTGTCTGTTTCCCCTTTATTGAAGGTGAATCCTCAACACGATGCTCCTCCAGAATCATCCCATCCGGATATGAAACCAGGGGATTGGGTCCTGATTAAGAATTTGCATCCAAAGACACTTCTGGCTCCGAAATTCCTAGGTCCGTTTCGTGTACTTCTGGTGGGATATTCAGCCTGTAAAGTGGAAGGACATTCTCGTTGGATACATCTTACACAGTGTAAGAAGGCTCCCTCACAAGATTTTGAAGATTCCCCGCATCCATGATTCAAGAGATACAACGCAGACTTCTCAGACAACAGTGATATTGCAGAAAAGACTTTCTAAAGTACTTTCAGTGAAATGAATGGTGACATCACAGAAGAAGATTGTTTTAAGTAGATTCTGAATGGACAATTCATGCACAATGCTCATGTTTGGCATTTATAGTATTGCTTAGAGGGATAAGGTCATATTAGATTAGTGTTTTTCCTAATATATATGTAATGACCTTTAGGTACTTAACCTCTACTTCATAGATTCATTGAGCTTTAGAGACTAATCATAGCTACAGTATATATCCTCATTATACAAAGGAGGGTACTAAGAAGAGTAGGTATACTCTCAGTTTTGATTTAGTATATTTTGAAGTAATTATTGTTTTAGATATTTAAAAGTCTTTGCTAAGAATGTCTTTATATCTAATCTTAGTTATACTGAGGCATATTAGTAGTAGTAAAGCGGTGTTGCAGTTAGAACCTTGGGAATGTTATGATGAATACTCAAATATTTTTGAGTCACAGGTGCACTCAGTAACAAAACATTTCAATTTGTCAGATTGTGCAGTGTGTCTTCCATCTGTGACAGCTACTCAGCATGGATTCCTACCTAGAGTTAGGCCTAAGACCTTTGAGGAGTTTTGTGACATAGCTTTTAATCTGACTTCTGTACAATGGTCTCATACAGGCCCAAAACCTCGAATAGTTAGTCTTATGCCTCTACAACATCCTCCAATATGTTTTATGGCTCAGGGTAAGGGAAAAAAGGTAGGAGACACTCCATGGAATGCTTGTAAAATAGTAATGCTGCATAATTCTTCTATCTGGTATAAGAAGCCCCTTGTAGGAAACTCTTATATTTCAGTGGTACAATTAATGTCAGTTCAAGGTAACCAGGTGCATGACTATGAAGTATGTGATAAGGAAGCTTATCATAGCTCAGGTAGGAGCTATAGAAAAGATGATGTGACTCTGAACAAGCAACCTGTCAGTTCTGGTAGAAGTAAGGAAACAGAGTTTTCACATAAAAGACTACCAGTCCCAGAATGCACCAGGTTTCCAGCAGCCATGAGAGGGGCTGAAGTGAGAAAATGTGTGTGCAATCAAGAGAGCTATGAGGTAATCCCTAAGCACTCATCTCAAAGGGCAGGGCCTGATTCAACACAGCTGCGCTGTGTTAGGGAGGAGCACACATTAGGACAGAATAAGAATAGAGCTTATTCTTCAGATAACAGCTACAGAAAGAGCTTCAGGGAGAGCTTCAGCAACGGCTACAAGCTCCAGCCCAGCTACAGGTTTAAGCATCACCTGGAGAAACAGAAGCCAAGCCAAGCGGATAGAGAAAGAAGGAAACTCTCTGGAAGGAAGAGAAGAAAGGCCATTGGAAGGTCTGGGAGAACCCAAGGCAGTACCTATACTGGGAGGTATTCCAAATGCCAGCAGAGTTCATTGGACTGGAGTCAGCCAGAGGAATGGAATGGCAGAGATAGGAATCACCAGTGGCTACCTGGAAGAGAGAAGACTGCACGTGGAAAGGACTTTCAGACCTATGCCAAAAGGTATGTGAGGGAAGATCCAGTGTCCAGGGATCAAGACTGGAAGGCTAGACATCAGAACTGGATTACATACTGACCAGGATATACAGAGAGGAATTATGATAGCAGGAGAGGCTCAGATATGAACACTGATCCAGACCCTATCTATAATAGTGAATGGCAGCAAGGGAATAAGCATTCTCATGATAGTGCCTTTTGGAAAGACTCGTCTGTGCCAATGTATGATAGTGACCCTATGTTGATTGATGAAGGGGGAGATACATCAGATGAAACTATTCATTACCTGGACTGTTCTCTATCTAAATGCTATTGCTAGCTTTCTGTGAGCAAACACCTCAGCCATCACAAAGAAACCTAACTTTGTTCTTTATTTCCACTGCAAACAGCTCTTAAAGCAGGATTTGGGTTCACACAGTAGCAGCCAGCCAGCTAAAGGGTTTCAGCTGGTCAATTGATAGTAATTAAAGCTGCACCTGATTGTGTGTGTGTGAGCAAGGGAGAATCACTGCTGGGATCTGCGTGGAAAATAAGCAGAAGTTAACCTAACAAGCAAAGTTTATTCATTTCTTTGTGCCTTTTTATTTGGTAATTATTTGCTAAGAAAACATTAGCTAATTGCCTGACAAGCTGAAGGTTGTTTTTCTGATTTGCTTTGTGACGTTTTGTTATCCATTTAAACACTGCAAGCAAGTAACCTCATTTATATTGCTAACAAGCATACTTGTGCTGGGTGAATTAAACCCCATCAATAAAAGAAGTATTTTATTGTCCTTACCACTGGTATCACAACTCAATTATTGTCTTCAGCTGTGTTTGGGAGTGAAAGAACTACATTACCCACAATACCTTGCAAGAATCATATGAATATATGCATCGTCAAGATTGTGTAAGTTCTCACCCTAGGCAGCCGTCTGACAAGTACTACAATATAATAGTTCTGGCTACCCTTTGAATGCCTCTGGATCTGACCTAGGCATACCTAACTGGAGTTTCCCTTTACTAGGGTATTACCATCCCTGGAAACGTAATTTGTCTGGAGGGCTTAATGAAATGGCCATGACTCAGTGGGCTTTGAATAACTGTATTAAGAATATATCCTGTCCTCAGAATTTGACAATTTGGGAAGATGGCTTAGTGACTTTAGAAGGAGATTATTTTGTGTGTGGTACGTTTGCGTATACAGAGCTTCCCAGAGGTTGGTCAGGCACTTGTTATATAGCCCAATTAGATACCCCATGGCGATTTGTACCCTACCAGAATATTACTTTATTATCAACCCTGAACAATTCTGTTAGAAGAAAAAGAGATGTTTCTTCACAGGATAAGGCCATAGAGGCTTCTCAACACCTGGTAGACACTACAAAACCTGTAACTAAATCTCAAATAGATACATTCACAGGTACTGTGTGGCTTTCAACACTTGGAGCTATAGCACCTACTAGAGAATATGGCACCCAGATTATGGGATTACAGGCAGTGGTTGAGTTTACAGCCCTAGATCTCACTGAGGCAATTAGTGTTTTGCAAGGTGCTGTAAACAAAGTGTCAGCTTATGCAGCCCAGAACCGAATGGCTTTAGTCCAGTGATGGCTAACCTTTTTGAGCCCGAGTGCCCAAACTGCCGCACAAAACCAAAGAATTTCCTCAAAGTGCCAGCACGTCAATTAAACCTTAACAACAAGATTTTAGTATCTAAAAACTCTTTATAAAGTTGCCTGAACTATGTAACATCATTTGTAAAGGTTGGAATCTTTGTATTGTCAGAGAATCAATTTGATTCACAATCCTTTGGTTTTCATTTCAATTTATTGGCAATTTATAATGTTTTAATGATTTCATTCAATTTAGAAACAGGAAGGCAATAATTAAACTGGGAACCCCAAAAGCCAAACTTGGAATGTACAACAACACTGTAGAAATAAAACTATAAATTAATTTCCTCTTGTACCAAACAAAGCACAGACGTTAATGATGCACATTTCCCAGAGGTTTCATATTCCAGTTAATAAATTCAAAATAAAGAGATATTTCTACCTTTTGTGCATTTTTTTTCAGTTGCAATTGCTCCAGCCACTTTCTTCTGGTTTCTTCATGTTTTCTGCTAACTGTCCATCGTCTGCTGTCCATTTGTTCTTTCTTCTCTATTCTAGTTTTTTTTCCATTCTCTCTCTCTACATCTGCTTTAACATACTAATCTTTCTCCTTTTGCTCTTTCCTCATTCCTATTTCATGCACACAAATTTTACCCCTCCATCCTCAATCCCCACTTACTCTCCCAATACCAGGCCAATTGTAGATTTTTCATCCCTCCCACACAAAATATTTTTCCCCTCTCCATTTTACTCTCCCAGCCCCATCCCATTCTAATCCTCCCCCAACATCAGCTCCCTTCTAGTTCCAGTCTCACCCAGCATCCATTCCCTTCTAGTCCCTGCATCAGCCCATTTCCCGTCCTAGCCCACCATCAACCCATTTCCAGTCCTAGCTCCCCCATCCATTTTCAGTCTGAGTCCCTTCATCAGCTCATTTCCAATCCTAGCCCCCCATCAGCCCACTTCTAGTCATTTCCTAGCCCCATCATCAGCCCATGTCAAATCATAGCTCCCCTCCACTCAGTCCAATTCCAGTCCAAGCCCCCCCCCATGAGCCTACTTTCAGTTCTAGCCCATCCATGAGTCCATTTCAATTCAAGCCCCCACCACAGCCCATTTCCAATCTTAGCTCCCCCCAACAGCCCATTTCCAGTCCTATCCTAGCTGCTCCATCAGCCCATTTTCAATCCTAGCTCCCTTCCCTTACAGCCCATTTCCATTCCAAGCTCCCTCCCCATCAGCTATTTGCAATTCAAGCCTCCCCTTCCACTCAGCCCATTTCCAGTCATAGCAACCCCCCAACCCATTACCAGTCCTAGCCCCCCATCAACCCACTTCCAGTCCTAACCCCCCCATCACCCCATTTTCAGTTTAAGCCCCCCCTATAATCCATTACCAGTCCTAACCCCCCCCCATCAGCCCACTTCCAGTCTTAACCCCATCAGCCCATTGCCAGTCTTAACCCCATCAGCCCATTGCCAGTCCTAACCCCCCCCCATCAGCCCACAGCCCATTACCAGTCCTAACCACATCAGCCCACCTCAAGTCCTAACCCCTCCCCATCAGCCCATTTCCTGTCCTAGCCCCCCCCCCATAGCCCATTATCAGTCCTAACCACCCCCCATAGCCCATTAGCAGTTCTAACACCCCCATCACCCCATTTCCAGACAGCCCCCATCAGTCCACAGCCCATTAGCAGTCCTACCCCCCCCCAGCCCATTAGCAGTCCTAACAGCCCCCCCTGCCCATTAGCAGTCCTAACCCACCCCCCCAGCCCATTAGCAGTCCTAACAGCCCCCCCCGCCCCAGCCCCAGCCCATTAGCAGTCCTAACAGCCCCCCAGCCCCAGCCCCAGCCCATTAGCAGTCCAAAAAAAAAAGCTGGCTCTCTGGCTGCTGCCGCTGTTTCCGCGGCAGAATGCAGTGTCCCGCGGGGCCCCCTCTGCGCCGGCTGAGCCCTCTGCCCGGCTTTCAGATTCGCGAAGGGAGAGTGTCTCTCCCTCGCGTCTCTGTTAAGCCCGCAGGGGCTAATGGGAAATTTCCCATCAACCCCTCATGTCTAAAGGGGCTGATGGGAAATTTCCCATTACCCCCCTGCGGGCTTAACAGAGACGCGAGGGAGAGACACTCTCCCTTCGCGAATCTGAAAGCCGGGCAGAGGGCTCAGCCGGCGCAGAGGGGGCCCCGCGGGACACTGCATTCTGCCGCGGCGACAGCAGCCAGAGAGCCAGCTTTTTTTAAAATGTAATTTTGAGGAAAGCACATTCACCTCCCGCCGCGCCGCATATTTTAATTGCGGACCTTCCCGCGTGCCAGCTGCAAGGCCTTCGCGTGCCACAGCTGGCACGCGTGCCATAGGTTCGCCATCACTGGCTTTAGTCTATCTCCTAGCAAAGGAAAATGGTGTATGTGGAGTCATAGTTGGTTATTGTTGTAGTATGCTTGATAATAATGGAAAAATAGTAAAAGGCCTATTGGATAGAGTCAAGAACCGTACTTTTGTTTCAAGTGATAGTTATGTAAGTTCTTTTTCAGCTCTATTTGATTCTGTTTCTTCATTTTGGAATTCATTATCCAGGCCTTTGCAAGGCTTATTAGCTTCTTTGCTTGGCATTTTGGGAATTCTCATCTTAGGTGCATTAATTCTCTGTGTACTATCAGCTTGCTGTAAGAAATCGGTGGAATCACTGACCCCTGCCATGATGTTACAGTTTGACCCAGAAACTAGTTTTAATTCCATTTCAATGGCAATGTCTGAGTTTCCTTACTTTGAGAATGATTCTTTACAGAATCAGAGGAGGGACTGAAAGCATATTTGTTTGTACAGGGTAGTGTACACTATTAGACTGACTAAACCTGAGAAAGAGTTAATTCTGTTCAGAACTTTGCTTAGAAATAAAACTTCATATAAATGCTTACTAAGTGAAGGTTACATGTCCTGTAAATAAAGAAAAAGGCAGGTTGTACTCTAGCCTCTCTGTCTCAGGGTTATTAGCTAAAGTACTCAGGGTTATTAGATATCAAGTAGTCAGCAGTAAACAGTTATGTCTTGGAATATATGTATGTCTCTTCATACTGACCTACACTGATTAGAAGCTGACCTACAATATGATAAATACGTAATACCTGACGTATGATAATAAAGTGAATTTATGCTGTATCATCCAAAAAAGCCTTATAAATAAAGTGAACCATGGCTGATAGTTAGAGAAAACAAAGAGGACTTGTTTCTGTTTGTTTCTCTCCGCAAAGCTTTGGTGTATCTATATAGAAGTGTGTGGTATTTTATTGCTGTCTTTTTGATAACCTTTCCATTGTTTTGAATGTAGTTTTCTGTAGCTCCAAGAGCCCAGTAGGTTGCTGGTGAGGGGAAGGGCTAAGAAAGCCCTCAATCCAATCCACATCGGGCAGATTAAAGTCACCCAATATGAACGCTTCCTCCTTTGTTGCTATCTTGGCAATATCTATAATCAATTCATTATCTCTATCTTCAATTTGAGTCGGAGGTCTGTAGATTACAGTAGTATGGATGACAGTGGCATCTCCTCTTTCCAACACAATCCAGAGCGCTTCTTCTTTTCCCCATGCCCCCTGCATTTCAGTAGCTTTAATATTGCTTTTGACATACAAGGCGGCTACTCCTCCTTTTCCATTTTCTGTCTCTTCTGAATAGATTATAGCCAGGTATGGCTATATCCCAATCATGTGATTCATTAAACCATGTTTCTGTAAAGGCCACAATGTCCAAGTCCATTTCCAGCATTAAGGCTTCCAGGTCCGGAGGTTTGTTGGCTAAGCTACGAGCATTTGTGCTCATTGCTTTCCAGCATTTAACTGGCTTGTGTATATTTTGCATTGATTTTGTTCTTCCCAGTTGCTTTTGATATGTTGTTTAAAAGTGTGGTTGTTTCTGTTATACTGCTTTTGCAAGGGGTGATGTCCAGAACTTGACCTTCCCCGTCCGTCGCCCCCTTCTTCTAGTTTAAATGCAAATCGACATATTACCTGAATTTTTCATGTAGGATTCTTTTCCCTGCGAAAGAGAGGTGTAGTCCATCAGCACAGTATAGTTTCTTGTTGGTCCATGTGTTTTCCCAGTTGCCAAAAATCTGAATCCTTCTCATCTGCACCAGGTCTGGAGCCATGTATTAAAGCTGTTAATGCGATTTAGCCTTTTTGCCCCCTTACCTAGAACAGGTAGAACTTCTGAGAATGCTACAGTGTTAACAATGGGCTTGAGTTTTTCTCCCAGAGATTGGAAGTCCTTTTGGACTGTAGAGGCACTATTTCTGGCCAGGTCATTTGTACCCAAGTGGATGACATCATCAAGTTTGGAGTGTTTGCTTTCCGCGCTAGGTACATCAATAATTTGGTTTGTATTCCTGCCAGCTGAGGAGCCTGAGGGGCATCTTCTCTCCTTTGAGCTGTGTTCCCAAGTTGGTGTCTCAGCAATATTACAGGTCGCATCACCTTCATCTAAAGAACGTTACATATAGATAGAATTTAAGAATATATCTATAGTGAGATATGGAAGGGCATAAAATACACACAAAAGATAGATATGAATATGTAGGCTTATATATGGGTGTCTGCAATTAAACAGACAGAGATATGCCTACAGCACAGTATTCACATAGGATATGTGGAGAGGAAAGATTCATCTAATAACAAGGAGGTGGAACCGACTTGAGAAGATATATAGAGAATCTATTCCTCCTGGTTATGATCTGCAAGGATGCTAGCTAGTGAAATAACCAGGACAGATACGTGAAAAACAGAGGATAATATGAGTCTGCAGCCAGCAAGTCCAGAGTCTTCCAGAACTCTAGCATGGTAAGTGGACAGAAGACGCATAGAGATGAGATACCATGTTGACCTGCTTAAGGGCAAAAGTATCATACGTTCTTACCATGAGGACGAGCTGCAAGGAGAAAGAGCATATCCCCGATTGGGAATACTATGGACCAAAGCAGGGAATTGGCAACTCCTTAAGTTTTCACGTAAGAGAAGGCCTATGTCCTTTATATCAAAAAGGAGATAGGAAGAGAAAGGAGAACCCTTCTAGTCATGGGAGACATGACTGAAAAGCCTTTTCCAACCATCTAGGATAGCTGTTGGAGAAAAAAAAAAACATGCTCTCTAGCAAGGGCCCATAGTGGAAAGCTTCTCTGTAGAATTGCAGAGAGCATGATGCAGGAGAATGAGGAGATAGAACTGGCTGCTGGAAAGCCAGTATCTCTGCTAACTATGCTGCCAAACCCAGGAGAAAGGAGATGGCAGAAATAGAAGACAATCCAGAAAGCTTGTAGTGCGATAATCTCCAAGATAGAGGAAAGCACTGACTTGGAGCCACTACTAAGATTAGACAGAATGTTAGTGGAGGACAAATCTGGTTGTTTGTGGACAAGAACCAGTGGTCCAAACATTAAGGCTCCTGCATAGGCAGCTGCTAGCAAGACAGCAGAAATAATCTTACTGTTTAAAAACAGAAAGGACAGAACAGGAGTAGAAAACTCTGGACATGTCTGATAAGCTGCCCCAAAGCAAGATTGAAACAGAGGAGTTAACTCAGAGAGGAAAACTCCGCACTGGAAAGTGACAAAATTAGAGAGGCTGAAGAAGAAGCCCTCCAGTGAAGTAATTCCGCTCTTACAGAGGAAAAGCTTGGTAAGAGGGTGAAGGGAATGGAGCTGAAGAAGACTTACCAAGTAGTAAGTCTATAGAAGGAAAAAGACATGCTGGCACAGGAAACTATCATTTGATAGTGGTTAGACCTCTTTCCCTAGCAGGAAGAAGAGGAGAAACCTGTGACCTATAGGCATGAACATTCTGACAGCCCATAGAAATATAGAAAAAATGGAGGTCTTTGGAAAGAGATCCATGTCTAGGGGTTAGAAGGAAGCGGTGGATTGCCTCTATTGCGAAGAAGCAAACTGCAGATTCTAAACACCAAGAATCACAAGCATCTGATGATGATTGATCAGAAACCCTGCGGCTGCTGGGTTTGCTGAGCCTGGTGAGAGGTTGGATTCTTCAGACCAGGAAGATGCCTCCCCTGTTTGGGAACATCTGTATGATGGGCAAGTGATGAATAAAACCTTCTTCTCCTGTGGGAAGAAAGTTTGGTAGGACATCTCCTACCTACTGGGACAGAAGAAGGGGTAGAACAACCCCTAGGAACAGGTAAATCAGTGGACAACTGAGTAACCTGACATAAAGACTCCTTGTTGAAGAGATTTTCTCCAGCGCAAGGTGTATGTCCCAGTCTTTGTTGTGCCCATTTGTCCAAGTCTGAAGCTTGGAGCCAGGCTCTACGTCGTGCCCCTATAGCTATAGCAGAAGTCCTGCTAACAGACTCAAAAGAGTCCAGGGAAGCACGAGAAAGAAACCAAGAGATATTCTGGATATGCATAAGCAGTGAGGAATAGTCTGCACTCTTGGAATCTGGAAGGGAAGGAGTCAAAAGATGTAATTGCTTTGCGACCTCCTCAAGAGATAGACTCATATAAAAAATATATGAGAGAATTCTTGCAGAAAGCATAGATGTCTGGAAGGTTTGACGTCCAAAGGCATCTAGTGTCTTAGACTCACGACCTGGCGGATAAGAAGAGTGCTTTTTCTTACTCTTTACCCCCCTCATTGCTGATTCCACAACTATGGAATGATGAGGAAGTTGAGTCTTTTGAAACCCTGGAGAAGGGGGCACCTGATATAAGAGATCAGTTGCTTTGGAAGGTGGGGGTACCCTTAAAGGTGTTTCCCACATTCCTAGAAGGAGATCCTGCAAGGAATGATGCAAAGGAAGCATTATGTTCTCCTTTGCTTTGGTAGAAAGAGAGCCCTGTGCAGGATCATGTCCTGGGATAGGAATGGCAAGAGATCTTGCTATATCCAGGAGGAAACTCTGAAAAGAGGGTTCCCCAACAGGAATCTCCCTTGGACAGGTTAGATCTGAAGAACTAGCCTGAGCACTGACAGAGCTATCCAAATATATAGGAATAGAAGATCCTGCACAGTGCAGTGTGGAATGCTTAAGGGATGGTCGCCGGTACCGGCTGTCAGGAGCAGCGACCGTCATTACCACATTGTCCATGCCAGGTATCGACTCCAAGCTTGGCATAGAAGGGAGCGATCCTGTTGAAAAAAGCAGGCAGGAGTTGGCCACGATGCTACTGTGGATACCGTTACGCAATGCCAATACCGTTACTGATGTCGGAGTCGAGCCCGACAGAGACATCGGAGCAGTCATCGGTGACAGTTCAATCGGTACCAAGGTAACTGAAAACCTCCAGCCGCTATCCTCGGTACCGAGCCACCGGTATCGATCGGTGTCGGTACCAAAGGGTATTGGTACCGAGTCTTCCAGACTAGAGAGCGAAGCATGGAAGGCACCGACCGTAAGGGTAATGAGGACATCGGTACCGACTTCGGGTACCGTGTCTGATACCGGTGAATGAAGGTCAACCAGTGGCAACTCAATCGGCCTCGGGGGAACCGAGAGTTGCGGATCCGAATCATCGGAACCGAGCCTTCGGTACCGCCGAGAGCCGGTACTAAGGCGAGTCGGTACCCAGTCCTCCAGAGTGGAGATCGATTCCAGACTCGGCATCGAAGGAAGAGAGGCTATCGATGCACGTCTGGAGGGTACCGACGTCGGTGGTAGTATCGGTGCTGGTACCGATAATGGAAGGTCAGTCTGGAGTGTATCCACCAGTCCCGAAGGCACCGAGGATGCCAGATGACCATCCCTGGTGAGGAGTGTTTCATTCAACACCAGTACCGATGTCGGGGTATTGGTACCGCTCGAAGCGGATGCCACCACCGGAAACGGCTCAGGTATGTTCTGTGAGGGGTGAACCCCAGGAACAACCTGAAACCCCTGAAAGGTTTTGAGACCGAAGACTCCCGCCGGGGTTTTGAAGCCAGTAGGCCCTTGAGGGCAAGGCCGGAGCCGTCTACATGCTGTGCATGAGACCTACCACTCGAGGGCTGGCTAGTCTTAACAGACTGTTTGTGGGTTACCTGATCCTGTGTAGAAGAAGAAGGGGACGGTGCCCCGAAGTTGGAGGGAAACCGTGTATCGAGGGAACCTCGATATTGAAGACCTCTTCTCACCAAACTGGTGTCAGGACCCAAGCAGGTTAGACACCGACTTCGAGGGTCTAAAAATAAAGTTGTACAGCCACAGTTTGAACATTTCTTGGAGAAAGTGGCTGGCGGTTCCATGAAGGAAAAAGAAGAGGCCTAAAAGGCCTAAGACACTATGAAGAAAAAATATTCCTTGAAAAAGGAAGATTTTACAAGAAAAGACAAGACCGGCGGTACCGGTGGCGTCGGGAAAACAGCCGCGACCACAAGAAAGCTAAAGAAATAAAACAAGAATTTTCTGCGGTGACAGGAGGACGTCCTGCCGGCTCCGCGGAAAACGAAAAACTGAGGAGAGGCAGTTGGGAAAGGCGGGAAGGCAGCACGCAGGCATGGTGGGATGCTTCCAAAAGCTCTTTGATTGGACGCTGGGAAGCGTTCCCGTGCAGACTCCGTCGGTACCGACGTACCCATATGTGAAGACTCATTCCTGCTTGTTCCTGGAGATTTAGATTTCAACCCTGAGCGGGAGAGATGTAGCAGGTACTGTAGTGAGGAATGCCCTCAAGAAGAGATGGAAATAGGGGAAAATCCTGTTGGAGTAAATAACACTGCACTGACACACAGGATTTTCAAGTCAGAAATGAAAAAAACACAGCTCTCTGCTGAGCTCAAGTCACACCTCAGCTCAGAGGAGGAGACGGGCTTGTTCACCGATTGGTCACGCCCAGGGGAAGGTCAGGGAGTGCAGGGAAGTGAACCCTTTTTAAATCCTCAAGCAATGCAGAGAGAGAGGAGAGAGATGGGAGAGACGAGAGAGACGGGAAGCAGTTCAGGAAGGCGTTCAGGAAGAACTGCCAGAAGGATAAGCAAGCTAGAAGCTTGGAGCAGAGCAGAACCTGGGAGCAGTGAACAATGGAGCAAGGAACAACCTTGGAAGAAACGTTACTGCAAGGAAGAGTCCAGGAACAAGAAAGCTAGCAGAGCAAACACGTGGAGTAACGGTAGTTGGACCTACAGCAGTCAAGGCTATAACGGCAGCAGAGAAAGCCAAGGGGAAAGCTATCAGCCTAACAATTACCAGAAGGGCAGTGGAAATAGCAATAAGAAAGCTGAGCTCCAGAGCCTGGGAGATAGCAGGAGAAAAGGTACCAGCACTTATCTAAAAGTCCCTGTCAAAGGTAAAGCTGATATTTCTTATTTCAACTCCTTGCTTGAGAAGCCTTTTACTTATGCTAACGTCCAAAAGACAAACCGAGCACAGTCAGCTAATAGCAAGTGGGGGAAGGGACTTACCCTTGCTGAGAGCTATCCCTCTGATAAAAGCAGGACAGCTGAACCCCCTGGGGTGGGAGCCATAAGCAAGCTTTTATCAGAAAAGGAGGATGGTTATTCTAATGAAAATGTGCACAGACAAGCTGAATTGCTTTTAAGCCAACTTCAGGAGTTTCTGGAAAGAAAGTCAGGGAAAGGTAATAAACCTGACAAAGATACCACTAACTCTAGCTCTGAAGAAAGTATGCAGGTGGATGTTTGTTTGCCTACAATAGAATATGATCCTTCTGCCATGGACTGTTCAACATGTCTAATAGAAAACAGCAGGATTAAAGAACATTGAAAACTGTATGAAGGAATACAGAGTAAGTTTGCCATACCTGCTACCACATTGGAAAACTTTACAAGTTGTTTAACAAGCTTAATCACCTGTTGAAAGTAAGAAGCCGTGCTGTAAAGAAAAGCAGCTGTTTCAGTTTATGTGTTTTTCCTTGAATGACCACATGAGGCAGTGCCTAGTGGAACGTCAGAGGAACTGTGAAACAGCCAAATAGTGCTGAGTTAATTTCTGTTGCATTTCCTGTGTTTCTGTTTCAACCTTTATGTTGGAGTTGCATCATTTTTGCGTTTGTTGTACTGAACTTTGATGCGTTGGAGAAAAATCCCCACAAATAAATATTCTTGCAGCCTTTACTACTCGAGTCATAACTACAGCTCAGTCCTTAAGGGAGACAAGCAAACTACAGGTCCCAGAATTCATGGTGACAACTGACACAGCTTTATTCCAAAAAGGACATTCCAAAGGCCACTCCTGCCTGTAAGCCCTTGGGCCCAGGTAGGAGCGTCGCAGTACTTCAGAATGAGCTTTAGATGGCAGGAGAAGGGATTCTCATTCCACTCTGCACACCATACAGAGAATCTCCTCCACTTGAAGGCATATGCCCTCCTGGTGGAGGGTTTCCGGGAGGCCGGAAGGATCTCTTGCACTTCGTCTGTGAGACTGAAGGAGGCCAGTTCTACCCTTTCAGCATCCATGCAGTTAATGTCAGGGATGCCAGGTTGGGGTGGAGAAGTGAGCACCCCCTGTGAAAGAAGATCCAGCTGATGGCCCAATACCACCAGGGGTGCCACTGACAGGGAGAGTAGCAGAGGGAACCAGGGCTGTCTGGGCCACCTGAGAGCAACCAGGATTACTGTGGCATGGTTGCTCTGGATCTTGAAAAGGTATCTGGCTTTTAGAGGGGTCAGTGGGAATGCATAAAGCAGGCCCCTCGACCATTAGACTAGGAAGGCATCCACTGGTGTGGCTGTGTGGCTGAGGTGAGCAGGATCTGGGCAGCTGTGCATTGTCCGGGGAAGCGAACAGGTCCAGCCAGGGTCTGCCCCAGAGGTGGAAGAGCCTCTGTGCCACCCTGGGATCCGGACACCACTTGTGTGGGCGAAGGATCCTGCTGAGCCTGTCCGCCAGGAGATTGTCCCTGCCCAGCATGTACACCACTCTCAGGAGCATGCTGTTGCGCATGCGAAGGAATGGAGGGCTACCACCTCCTGAGAGAGGGAGTAGGAGCCCGTGCCTCCCTGCTTGTTCACATAGAACACGGCAACCTGATTGTCTGTCTGTATGAGTACCGAGAGGTTGCTCGGAAGGTAGCGGAAGGCATGTATGTTTATGTTTATTTACAACTTTATATACCGCCCATCACAGGGTATCAGAGCGGTTTACATAATTACAAAATGCTGCAGAAAGAGAGAGAACGCCAATTTAAAAATTTCAAAAGGGGGAGAAAGGACAGAAATCAAAGAGAAAGACATGACAGCCAGTAAAAGAAGGGATTATGTCGTTCTTGTTAGCTGAGGAGAGAAACAGGAGGAGGGGAATGGGGAGGGAGCTCGAATGCTATACGGAAGAGGTGCGTTTTTAATTGAGCTTTTAAAGATGTGAAAGAGGGGTCCAATCAGAGGGCAGGGGGAGCGAGTTCCAGAGGCGTGGTCTAAGGAAGTAAAAAGCGGAGGATCGTGTGGACTCCAGGTGGGCCTGAGACGGGGAAGGAAGGAACATGCGATTGGAATGTATAAAGCGGAGAGAACGGTGTGTAGTGTGAAGACGTATCTGATCTGCAAGGTATAGTGGAATACCAGTGTGAATAGTTCTGTGCACGAAGATAAGAATTTTAAATTGTATGCGATACGAAACAGGGAGCCAATGGTGGTGTAAGAGAAGGGGGGTAACATGATCAAAGCGGGATGCGTGGGAAAGGATTCGAACAGCTGTATTCTGGATACATTGGATGCGGGAAAGTTGAGAGAGAGGAAGACCAGCTAAGCAGACATTACAGTAATCCAGACGCGAGAGGACTAATGAACAGAGTAGGGTAGCCATAGAAGAAGAAGAGAGAAAAGGACAAACAGCACGGAGTTGTTTCAGTGCAAAAAAGGAACGTTGAACGATGGATGAAATATGACCTTTAAAGATGAAAGCAGAGTCAAGAGTAACACCTAAGTATCTAAGAGAAGAGACCAAAGGGATAGGTGAGGAGGAAAGTACAGGTGTAAGAAGGGGGGGAGTAACCGAAAGTGAACCAGATCGCTGCGGTTTTTTTGAGGTTGATGTGAAGAAAATTAGAGGAAATCCAAGAGGCAACGGCGGAGAGGCAGTTGTTAAGAGGGGTGATGTCTGGAGCAGAGGAATCGGTATGGTATAGAAGAAAAATGTCAGCAGCGTAATAGTGAGCGGAAACACCATATTGTTGAACCAGGAGAGAGAGGGGGGCCAAAAAGACGTTAAAGAGAATAGGGGAGAGGACAGAACCTGTAGTGCCAGGAAGATGGCCTTGAGCTCGAGGAGGATGATTTGTAACCAAGACTTGTCTGGGGACCAGTTGCCATGAGTGCAATGGCCCTCACAATATGCGCCCCAGCCCGCCAGGAGGCATCTGTTGTCAGGACCTTTTGTGGTGCTGGTGCTTGGAAAGGCATCCCTGCCCTGAGATGTTGCAGGGACTGCCACCAGTTGAGGGAGGCCGCCAGTTGGTGGGTGACCCTTACCCTGTCCCTCAGCTTGCCTGTGGCCTGTGTCCATTGGGATCTGAGGCACCACTGGGCTGCTCACATTTGCAGGAGAGCCAAGGGTATGACATGAACCGTTGAGGCCATGTGGCTTTGAACCTCCTCCACTAACTGTATCAGGCGACGGGCCCTCTCTATTGGGAGGAAGGCCTTGACCTGAAGAGTGGTCTTGAACTGGGGAGAGGCTGGACTTGGGGTAGTTGATGATGAATCCCAACTTCTGCAGGGTGTGGATTGTAAGCCTTGTGGCTTGGCTGGCCTCGAGGGCCGTGCTGCCTCTGATGAGCCAGTTGTCCAGATAGGGGAAGAAGTGGTCCCCCTGGAGGCACATATGGGTGGCCACGACCACCAGGCACTTCGTGAAGACCCTTGGAGAGGAGGCGAGGCCAAATAAGCAGTACCCTGTACTGGTGTGCTGCCCCCACCACAAATCTCAGGTACTGTCTGTGGGAGGGATGGACCAGAATGTGAGTGTACGCATCCTTGAGGTCCAAGGAGCAGAGCCAGTCTCTCTGGTGGAGGTAGGGCATCAGTATTCCAAGGGAGAGCATCTTGAACTTATCCCTCACCAGGAACTTGTTCAAGTTGCGCAGGTCCAGGATGGGCTGGAGGCCCCCTGTTCTTTTTGGGACAAGGAAATATCTTGAGTAGAACTCTTTTCTCCAGAGGTGTTGGGGTACAGGCTTGCCTTGTTCCTGAGTAAGCCTGCGAGTTCTGTGATGAGCAAGGCCTGGTGGAGGAGAGGCCGTGACGGTTCTCCTGGGAAGAAGTCTGGAGGGTTCTGCTGTAGATGGAGGTGTAACCCTCCCTCACCACCTGCAGGGCCCACTTGTCTGTGGTGATGCTGGACCAGTTGTGGGCAAATAAGGCCAGCCGACCCCCTGTGGGCTGAGGCAAGACTCCTGGGGGAGGCCCTGCCCAGGGAGTCAAAAGCTTCCCCCCAGTTGGGTGAGAGTTGGTGTTTGAGACTTGGGGGCCTTGGGCTTCCGGGGCCCATGTCCCTGGCTTTTAGGCTGTGAGGCCTGGTGCTGCTGCCCCGAGTAAGGCTGGTAGGGCCCAGCCTGGTGATAGCCCTTTTTTTCCAAGACTTTTTCTTGGGGAGGGTTGAGTCTTCCTGGACAGCCTTTGCTGGGTCACTACCTCGGCCTCGATTTCAGCCACCTTGTTGGACATCAGCTTCCCAAACAAATTCGCCATTGCAGGGGACATCCAGCAGCTTTTCTTGCACCCACTACTCAAGGTCCGATGTTTGTAACCATGCCTGATGCCAGGCGCCAATGCCAGCGGCTGCCACCCTGGCCACAGACTCAAACCAATCGTAGGTTGCCCTAATGAGGAATTTGGAACAGTCCCGGATGCCTGCTGCCAGGGACTGGAACCTCTGTAGGGGTTCCCTGGCGAGGCCCGCCGAAAACCCTGAGAGCTCCTGGATCAGGCCTTTTAACTACATTCCCATGTACAGTTCATATGCCTAAATCCGGCACCTGAGGATAGCGCTCTGATAACACTTCGGCCCAGGGCGTCGAGGGCCCAGGCCTCCCTGCCGGGGAGAACCGAAGGCTAGGATTTTTGGCTCTTCAGTTTCTGCATAGACGACTCCACCACCATGGAGCTGTGGGGGAGTTGCTGTTTATGGAACCCGTGGCCCTTCAGGACGTGGTAGATAGCGTCCAGGCGCCGAATGACAACTGGCACCGAGGCTGGGGTCTCCCACATCCTGAGGAGTAGCCTTTCAAGGATGGGTGGAACTGGCACCGTGAGAGTCTCTTTGGGAGGAGACTAATATTGCAGGATCTTGAGTTCCTCGGTGCGTGGATCCTCCTCTGACTCAGTCTGGGCTGAAAGAGCCCAGGCCATGTCAAGGACGAAGTTGTGAAAGGCTACGTCCTCAGACGGGGAGTGGTGCCAAGCCTCTGGGGGAGAGAGCTCAGAGGGGACACCCCTGTGCCGGGTGATCTCCGGAGAAGCCTCGTCCTCGGTTTCCTATTCAGATCCCAAGGGTGTTGAGGAGTTAGCCTTGGGAGTAGCCCTGAGGAAGCAAGGTCCCCCGGAAGATCTGGGGTCTGACTCCCAAAAAACCTTGCCAGGGAGGACCAGATCCCCGAGGAGCGTGAGCGAGACCTCGATCGACGCCGAGGAGTTACCCGAGGCCAATAGCGGTTGGTGCCCAGCTTGATGCTCGGGGATTCTCCCAAAGTCAGGTGGCTCAGTGTCGGGGCCGATGATGCTGGAAAACCATACATTAATGCCTTCTGCACGGCCAGGATGGAGGAGATGCTCTGTTCCATGGCTGCCATTTGGGACTTGAGGCCCGATAGCTGTGCAGCTCTTGGTGTAGACACTGAAGTCCTTGGGTCAGACGCTGGCACTCTGGAGAGTGCGTCCTTGAGGTTCACAGGTCCTGGCGTGGTCTCCGCCGGCCAAGGACTCCTGTCTTGAGACTTTGAGGGCGCTGCTCAGAGTTGCCTGAGTCCTGCTAAGGGACTTTGCCAGATTTCATCGGAGGCACCTCGGCAGGTTTCGGTACCTTTTCTTGGAAGGGTCCAGGGCTGCACCAGAGGAGCTACTGCCACAGGACTCCGAGAATGCCTGGATCTCATGGGATGTGCTGTCTTTGGGGCTCAGTGATGGGGAGGCTGGGGCAGAATCAGATCTTGGGAACAGCTTCCCTTGCAACTCTGATCATCTTTTGTTTTGGGGGTCATGGCCTGGCACCAGTTGCAGGTGGAGCTGTCGTGGTCCGGGCCCAAGCAGCAAAGACAGTAGTCATGGGTATCAGTAACTGAAATAGTCTGACTGCAGCGGCTGTATTTCTTGAACCCACCAAGAGTCATGGTGTGAGAAAACCCAGCCGGGGTCAACAATCGCTGAGCAAAAGATGGCATGAAGGCCGGTTGAGGAGGAACCTCGAGGAAAAAAAGTGAATGAGAGCCGAGGACGGCACTGAAGGTGCCAGCTCGAGGCGGGAAGGGAAACTGGAGAATTTGAAGGATTTTAAGAACTTTTTCTGGGGAAGTAGAGGGCGACGTCAGTTGGGCTCCGCGGAATAAAGGAGACTGATCAAGATGGCACCCTTGGGCGGGAAGGGGACCACGCATGCGTGGTAGCATTCCCAAAGGCTTTCTTTGAAAGCTGGGGAAATGCTCCGCGCAGACTCTGTCAGCGCTGACGTCGCCCATATGTGAGGACTGTTCGTGGAGAATAATTACCACCTAGTTTTCTACTGGGGGTCAGGAGTGTGGGAGGTCAAGTTAGCAGCCCTAGCGTGGAGCTACTCATAAAAAAATAAGTGGCTCTCCAGCCCATATAAATTTCACACTCGGTGTAACTTCCCTGATTTATTTATTTATTTAAAAGTATTTCTATCCCGCCTTCTCCTTCAAGCAAGGCGGTCTCACAACAAACAATCATAAGTGTGGTTAAGCGTGTTCATGCAATGATACAGGTTGTGTGTTTGTGGTGGTGTATTTCAGATTCTTGTTGAGCTATTTACATTATGCGCTATTATACATTCTTATGTACAAGGGTTAGGGGCGGGGGTTGGTCTTTTGTTCTTGCATGGTGAGTAGATCATGTGACGTGTCCATAGTGTTCAATGAATAGTGTTGTCTTAAGTTGCTTCCTAAAGTCTCCACTGTCCTCAGAAAGCCCGACTTCTATAAAAATCTTCTAGCAGATGACACATTCTAGGCCAGTGACATTCTTTCAAGCAGATGGAGTTTTAGCCCTTTTTGCCCATGTGCCTGGAACTTGTCAAAGAGAGAATCCTAATAGCTATATTACTATTGACTGGAGGGTCAGGAACACAGAAGACTTCACCACTGCTTATAAGAACATAAGATATGCCATACTGGGTCAGACCAAGGTCCATCAAGACCAGCATCCTGTTTCCAACAGTGGCCAATCTAGGTCATAAGTACCTAGCAGTTTCCCCAAAAGACACAGATTCCTCAATGCTGGTATTGGGTCAAGCAGTGATTCCCGGGTCCCTTTTAATAATGGTTTATGGACATTTCCTCTAGGAACTTGTCCAAACCTTTTTTAAACCCAGCTACACTAACAGCTTTTACTACATCCTCCGGTAACAAATTCCAGAGTTTGATTACACGTTGAATGAAAAAATATTTTCTCTTATTAGTCTTAAATAGTTTACCCTGTAGCTTCATTGCATTTCCCCTAGTCTTTCTATATTCTGATGATGTAAACAATCGATCTACGTTTACCCGTTCTGCTCCATTTATTAATTTATAGACCTCTATCATATCTCCCCCTCTTCTGTCTCTTTTCCAGGTTGAAGAGCCCTAACCTTCAGAAGGGTATCCTTCCATCAGCTTTACCAATTTGGTGGCTCTTCTCTGTACCTTTTCTAATAACGCTATATCCTTTTTAAGATATGGCGACCAGAATTGTACACAATACTCAAGGTGCGGTCGCACCATGGAACGATACAGAGGCATTATAATATCCTTTGTTTTATTTTCCATTCCTTTCCTTATGATACCTGGCATTCTATTTGCTCTCTTGGCCACCGCTGCACACTGGGCGGAGGGTTTTAACATGTTATCCACAATGACATCTAAATCTTTTTCCTGGGTGATGGTTCCTAATGTGGAACCTTGCATCGTGTAACCATAGTTTGGGTTTTTCTTTCCAAGATGCATAACTTTGCACTTGTCCACACTGAATTTCATCTGCCATTTTGATGCCCAGTCTTCCAATTTATCAAGATCCTCTTGCAATTTTCCACAATCTTCATGGGTTTTAACAACTTTAAATAGTTTTGTGTCATCTGCAAATTTGATAACCTCACTTGTTATTCCCTTTTCCAGGTCATTTATGAATATGTCAAAAAGCAGTGGATCCAATAAATGTGCACAATTAATACAACTCAGTCCTGGTACAATAATTGCTGTCAAGCCAAAGTTTAAGTACAAATTATTTTATGAAATCACTGTACATCATTTTTTTCAGTAGGACAGACATCTTTGAAACGTCAATAATCACTGAAGATGGAGTTTTTCAGTCTCATTTAGGATGCAAACAGATTAGCTTTAATTACACATAAATTGTAACAGTTTTAAAATGTGACTGTGGTAAAGCAAATATGCACTTTGCCAGAATAAAGTTGGCTTTCTAAAACTTAAAAACTTTCAAATGACCGAGTGGCAGCTTATTTACAAATATACTATTTATAATGAATGCATTGACACAGATTTGACTTTTATATAAAAATTGACATTACAATAATTCATATTAAAAGTACATTTTTTGTTAAGATTGTTTATTTTTTACAACTTCTGATCCACAAATCACACTGTGGAATTGTACTTCCACAGCAGAAATTCCTGTGCAGACCTGGTTAGAACCCAACACACAAGAATTGAAACATGATTTTCTCATCTTGGCTACAATTTTCTAAAAACAAAAAATAACAAAAATAATATCCCCAAAACAGAAAGATAATGGATCGTGTCTAATAAACGTTAGTGTGCAGCACCCATGTTATTCCTATGGGCATGGTGGCAGGTAGCGCCTGTTGTTTATTAAACATGACCCCTTGTGTGTTACAATTTCAATTCGCAATTATCCCGTGCTTCAAAAAACTGCATCGTGCAAATTACTGTCAACTGTACATCAATTAAAAGCATGACATTTGACATGCAGATTTAAGCTACAACTGTGATACAATATCAACTGTACAAAACTAGGCACTGCTGCAGCGTCCACTCTTACGATCACACTGGAGACATCATCTCACTGTTATGCTGAGAACTTAACATTAATCCTTAATAAAGAACAGAAAATGAAATGACAAGCAAAGGCAGCTTTGCAATGAAAGATACCGAGAGACAATTTTTGCAAATGTGAACTGCATGTTGTATGTGTATTCACTGGCTGAGTTTCAAGAGGATGCAACTGGTTTGTGTGTGCCAACAGCTGAACAATTGTTTTGCACTGCCAAAAAACATGTAGGGGAGAAGGGGGAGAAAAAGAACACATGGATAGTGCAAACACCATAATAAATATGATCATGCCACTCTCTAGACAAGGTTAGCAAGGCTGAAGGATGACAAAATGTCAGTACCTAACCAGACGATAAATACAGAAAAAAATTAAAGCGCCCACTATCATTCTAGAATGCTGAATCAGTCAAGAGAAAATTCTAACAGATACTGGAGGTCATTTTTGAAGGCTTGCATGGTATTTACACATGCAAAATGCCCTATGTATCCAAGTAGCAATTTTACATCAGCTGCTATTTACACGAGTAGATCCAGAGTAGTTCTCTGAAGGTGGCGTGATTATGGCAGGACCAAAAAGTATGCATGTATTGTTGATTTTGCAACACCAATACACGCACACACAAAGGTTCCATTTACTAAATACGCAGTGTGTGCTATCTGCTGCATGGCCATTTTATTCCTATGAGCTCTGTGGCAGATAGCACGTGCTAAGTGTTAGTGAAGGGGGCCCTAGAAGTCTACTTTTACAGATGCCCTGAGGTAGATGTATGAACTATCTGCTCAGTGGAACCTGGGGTTTGCACCAGTGAAAAGCTTGGCTTAATTGTCTCTTACTGGATGTCCAGTTTTGCATAATCATGCACTGTAGTACCAAACAAAGTCACCCATATATGTTTGCATACTTGCACAAAATGCCTCCTACAAAATTAGCTCCGCATAAAAATAGGCATGACAACAAGAACATATGTACTTCATGTTAACTGTCTGTAAGCATGGTTGAGGGCAGATTTTGGGTGGCGTCATGATTTACACGTTGTTTATAAAACATACGTGCACACTGACCTCTATCTGCTTCTCAGCAGGTGTAAATTTTCATTTCATTTTGCTGAATTTATAAACTGCCTATCATTATACACCTAGAGTATACAACTGTGCGAGTTCCTTTTACCTGTGATTTCTGTGCTATTTTACAAACGCCTGTGTGTCTTTATAAAATGGGCCCAAAATAGGTGTCTAATTGGCCTATTCACCTAAGCAACCTGCTACAAAATGACATGCATATGTTGTAAAATTGGCACGCATATGTTCAAACTCCCGAGAGATGCCACTCTTTTACTGAATGTGTTCCTTTGTAAAATGGCCGTTTCCACTCTATGTATTGCTTATTTCCCCAAGTCTTTATACATACTTTACGAAAGGTTTGCTGTTCAGCAAATCTTCTGTAAAATGTGGGAACTTCCACTGCTTGACCTGGATGCCCCAATTCCTACCTAGATGTCCTATGTAAAAGAGGCTTATTGAGCCCAACACAAAAGGACTTTTTCCATAAACACAACAGAGTCTACTGAACAGATTCTATTAAGGTGAAACAGTTCCATTAATGTCAGAAAGGATGGAACAGCAGCATTTATACAACAAAGTATGTGTTCTGCATTAAAAACTGCATGGACTCCTAATGTATATGTTTCGGGATGCTGAAATATCAGATGATTTCTAGCGAGAATTGAAAAACTGGCAAAACAGACATATGTTGATTCTATGGGAAAGAGCTAAAAACAGTGAATCACCTCATAGCTGGCTGTGGCAGAAAATTTCTATACAGAAAGGCACAATAAAGTAGCATGCCTCATCCATTGGAAACTCTGTAAACACTACAACATCACTGTGTTATAAAAGCACTGGGATCATGACCCTAAAAGAATTACAGAGAATGAAGGGGTTATGATCACCCTGGATACTCCCATTCTGACTGATAAACAGTTGGATGCGAGCAAGCCAGATACAGTGGTAAAGGAGAAAAACACCAGAACGGCATTAGGTGTCAGTTCCAAGCGACTATGAATAGTGTTGAGAAGGAGAAAATTTTCAAGTATCAAGAAATGCAGTTAGAGACTAAGACAATGTGGCAGAAAGATACCAAGTTATTTCCCATCATGTTGGGTGTCACAGGCTTAATTAAGAGGAATTTCCAAGCACACCTTGATAAATTACCCAGACACATAACATCTTACAAACTCCAGAGGGAGGCTCTCTTTGGCACGATGCAAGTACTACGCCGAGCATTTGAAGTAAATTTGAGAGACTGAGATGATACTCCACATATCCTGGCTTAGAAGTGAGGTTCACGACTGTCATAGTATGCGCAAAATTCACCCATTTGGAGAAACTGCCCAGAAAGTTTAGGAATATCTGGCATCAATACACACAGAAGCAACCAAAACATAGAAAAGGGTATTCCCACAGAAAAGAAATCAAAGCCCAAGGACTTGGATCATCAGAACCAAAACTGTAACAAAAATAGATGTTCAGAAAGAATAAATAAATGTCAGGTAATTCTCAGTTTTCAAATGTATATATGTAGTCTGGAACTTATACTGGACTATTGGTTCTTCTTCCAGATCGACTTACACAAAATGAACTGCCCATTTCCCCTTCTGGTGTACTGGATTCACCAGTCCTAAGGCTCATAAAACCATATGTTGCTAACTTGGTCACTGTAATGTGTACTCAAAATTGCAGTGGCTTGGTTGGACAAAAGAGCCCAATGTGTGTGATAGAAATTCCAGCAGATTATATTCCTTTATGCAGTTCAAAAATTCTGAGAAACGGGACCACACTTATTTGTTACAAAATACTAAAAATGACTTCCTGCTCCATCCCAGTTAAGGTAGGCAGGACCCTACTGAAACCTTTTTACAATACTAAAGAGAGAAATCAACTTAACCTCGTACTAAGATTAAGAGAAAAAATTTCACAATAAAAGCTACAATGACCATGAGATTTCCATATTCTTGATTAAAGCAGCTGCCAGCTGTCATCCAAAATATCTGTACTTACTTTAGAAAGTTCTTCTTGGGATGACAGATGGATGTCAATCTAACCACACCTACATTTTAAGAAGCAACATGATCAGGAAATGCAGTAATGTCAATTTTAGAAAGACATGGGTTGACAGTGAATTTGGAAAAACTAACTTCATCCTTCCTCCCTGGAGATCTGTCCCCTGCTTGGATACTGGAATGGTAATGTCACTTGGAGACAACTAGCAATCCAAGTCCAATGATAAGAAGGCAGTGTATGGGCATGTTAGGGATCATAGTATCAAAGAGATAATTTTTGGTCTATATTCTATGAGAAAAAAGTGCTCTACAAAAAAAGTGTTCAAAAGCTGTTGATTGGTCACTTCCCATAACAGACCTCTATGATCAACTGAAGTAAACATGAAAGATAAAAAAAAAAATTCTTAGACTGGAGAAGGCAGGGTGGGAAAGAGCAACTGTAAAAGATGAAGGAGCCCGAGTGATTCATAACGGAGATACACTTGGACAAAGGAGAAAGAAGAGTCAGCACTAAGTAAGATTCTGAACTGGTCAGAAATAAATCCAAAGTTTGTCTGTACAACATGTTGTAGGGAAAATCCATGTGGAAACAAACTGGTTAAGCAGATCATTCACATCAGGTGAAAGAAGAACGAAGGTGGAAACTTTCAAGATAATTTACCTAGGCTGATGGACTCCTACAGCGGACTCAATGGTAACAAAAAAGATCAGGAACTTTCATAAGTACTTCAGAAGATACAAAGACAAGGCAGTCATGGCTACTGACACACTAGCTCACCAGTGGAAAGGTCAACATATTTTCCTTCTGTGGATAATAACTGGAGGGATCCTCAAGAAAATAAGAGGATGTCCCATAAAAGTGATTCTAATAAACACATATTAGCTGAAAGTATTTTATTGTCAGCAATAAAAACCAAATAATGGAACATTATTTGTAGCATCTCTTTGAACTCCGAGTATCTATATCTCTTGCTTCATCATAATGTGCATGACTGACGAATCCTTCCAGTTCCTTTCCTTCCAATCATCGGGTTGTTCAGCGTGTCCTTAACAAGATAAGGGCAGGGAGCTGAACCATTTCCCTCCTCCTATGGCATCTGAAAAGGGCACCAATTTTAAGGGTGACCCTAGTGGAGCCTCTCGCATTGCGCTCTAGTGAGAAAGTCACCAACAATGGTGGTTGCTCACGAGTGAAATTAATTTTTCCTCTCACTTCTTCATTCTATTTTCTCAGATTTTCAGAGTTTAAAGGATGCATCCACCATCTGCTGGAAGAGAATTACTGAAGGCTCCCTCTGGTGGTTCTGGCTCATATGGCATGATGTCATAAAAGAAGCCTCTGGCTTCACATCTGCTGGTAGGGGACACAACCAACTTGTCTGGACTGGTCTAGCAGGATGATATTGAATAAACGTTCTATTGCTTGTTGCCATGTTTTTCAAGAGTTGGCAATATAAAAGTCATCATGTTCGTTTCTGCTTCTACAGTTTTTCTATGTCAAAGGAGTGTTAAGGATGCTTTCTAGATTTGCTCACACTGCTAATTTGTCTTTTCATGTCAATCTGTTTACCTACGTTATTGCTGGCATCCTCAAAATGAAACATTTTTTTGTATTTGAAGGGCATCCTAAAACTTTACATGGAGAATTTTCAGAACTTTTAAACATTTGCCCGTCCAATATAGAAAAGGAGAAAGTGGTAGTAAAAATATCCACTGCTAGATGGAAACTTGATTTAAAGAGGTGTATGTTACCACCAAAGGGCAACTTAATCACGGCTGATGTCAAAAGATTAATGACTCCATATAATGCTGATCCACTGAAGCAATCTGAAAGAGCATATATTTTAAAAGACTGCAAAGTAAGTAATAGCTGTTGCTAGAGACAGTTATCAGAGGCGTGCTTCAAGCTGCAGCAAATCTCTTCTGTTGAAAATATTCCTCAGGCTGGTTCCTGTAGCACAATGTTCCTAGCTGTCAATTCCCTTTTGAATGACACTAATGTAAGCTGAACTATCCTATCCAACATGTGTGTAAACATGTGTACAACAGTATTTTACATGACAAAGTAAGGGAGTACCCGCATAAAAACAGATGCACATATACACACAAGTAAATTTTATAAGATACCCTTATAAAATGCACCTATTTTATGCTGGTTTTATAAAGACATCATCTGTATGTATGAGCCTTTATAAGGTGAAATTAGACTTTACCTGCTATAACTCCTTGTTATACAGTATTAGCCATTTGTTTTTAATACTTTTAATTTTATGTGGCTACTTTTGGTTTTATATGTTCATGTATTACATATCATTATTTATTTTCTTAATTATTGTTTTAGCTTCATTTTTAAACATTATCATTGTTTTATATATATCAGCTGTAATTATTTTTTATGTATATTATTTTTTTAAAATTTATTTTACCTATTTGTGCACTTTTATATGCAGTATTACCAGTTTTATCTATTATGTGTTTAATTATTTGTAGATGCATACGAAGGCTCGATGCCAAAACGTGTAGGGGATTTTTTCCAATAAATTTAGCACCTGTGACCTCTATTGGCCTTCACCTGTTGTGTCTGCTTGCTGCTGTTGCAAGGGCCTTGCTCCCTTTGTGTCCCCGTCAAAGCAATACTAACGACAGATGGGAACCGAAACATTGGCTTGCAACACCTATGCCCCAAAGGCTGTGTCCTGCCAGGTCTGTACATCCAGGTGATAATGCTGCACGAAGGAATGAAGCAACAGCCATGTCACTGCCTTACAGATGTCCTGGGGATGAACCAGATTAACCTCCACCCAGGACGATGCCTGAGCCCGTGTACAGTGAGTCCACAAACCAGAGGGCACCAAGTGCCCCTTCAATAGATACGAAGAGGCACTAGCCTCCCTGATCCACCGGGAAATAGAAACCTCCTCGCTCTTCTGAGGACCACCAAACAAGACAGAGTCTTTCAGACTGCTGAAAAGGCTGAGTCACCTTCAAGTACCATTTGAGAGACCTATGGACATCTAGCTTATGAAGAAAGCGAGCCTCCACAGAATCCTGCACCTCGGTAAAAGTTGGTAGAGAGATCACCTGATTGAGATGAAAAACCGACACCACCTTCGGTAAAAAGGGAGGAATGGGACACAGCACCACTTTCTCCTTGGAGAATACCAAGTAAGGCTCCCTATAAGATAAAGCCTGGAGATCGGAAATCTGGTGGGCTGAACAAAATGCTACCAGAAACACCACTTTCAAGTCATGTCCTTCACAGAAGCTCCCCAAAGTGGCTCAAAAGGAGGCGCTCTCAAGGGCGAGAGCACTAAATTAAGGTTCCACGAAGGCAGCATGGACCATCAAGGGGAAGGGGTGAAGATGCTTAATGTTCTGAAGGAAACATATGACGTCCCCATGAGCCTACATGGCTTGTCCCTGAACATGACCCCTAAAACATGCCACAACTGCTCCTTTGTGGCATTCTCCGACAGCACTCACACTGCTCTGTGATGCAGCAGAGGAAGGAACACCTCCAGAGCCAGCTACACTGCCCACGTCTCCAAACAAATGATTGACCATTGACTCTCTTCCCGGGTCCATCTGCCCTGAACCACCTGAGACAGCACAGTTACTTACCTGTAACAGGTGATCTCTGGGAACAGCAGGAATAAGTCTTCACATATGGGTACGTCGGTACCGACGGAGTCTGCGCGGGAACGCTTCCCAGCATCCAAGAGCTTTTGGAAGCATCCCAGTACGCCTGCGTGCTGCCTTCCTGCCTTTCCCAACTGCCTCTCCTCAGTTAAGTTTTAAAGCTGAGACAAAGAGAGAGAGAGAGGAAAGATAAATAGAGATACAACTCCTGGGGAGGTGGGAGGGTTGTGAAGACTTATTCCTGCTGTTCCCAGAGATCACCTGTTACAGGTAAGTAACTGTGCTATTTCCAGGAACAAACAGGAATGAGTCTTCACATATGGGGACTCCCAAGCTGAGATGCCTGGAGTCCCAGCATGTCATAGGTTGGAACATGCTATCTCCCAGAACACCAGGCATCCTGAGGATGGAGGGTAGGAGTTGAAGAAAGAAGGATGCTGTGGAACAGCTAAGCTAGCATAGGACTGCAGAGGAGGAGTCCATGTGAGGATGATGATGGTCATCAATAATATTGCAAAGGATATTGCAATATGGACCTCCCCTGACAGGATTTCACAGAAGTATGGAGGTTCATGGATCTACTGGGAAACCTAGTAGAGGAACCTTGAAGAGGACCTCACTGTAAGTGGAGGTAATAATCCTGTAGGAAAACCAGTGGAGGTCAGAATCCTGAAAGGTAAAGGTAACCCCAGTAGGAAAACTGGGGTAGTCCAAAAACAGTGGGCCTTCAGCGGAAGGCTTTATGACAGAAAACCTAGCTCTTTTGGAGGCAGAGTGAGTCACTCTTAGGAGCAAAAAGAGAAAGGCTAACCGATTTGGACAAACAGGCACAGTCCTTGTGGGGAGAAAGGGTGTGGGAACTCCTTGTATCCCAAAAAGAGAGGACAAAGGCCTGAGGCGTTAAAGCCTGTGATTAACTGAAGATCCACAATGTCTCTCCTAACTGGGGTAAGCTAGGAGAGATATTGGGCACGGAGAGCTTCAGAGGTGCCTAAACCGTTAGGTTATGGTATAAAAATGGTTGACTACCACAGGAGTGGTTGAGTGTGTAGAACCCCAAACCTGCTAGATAGCATAGGTATGGGTAAAGCCCCTCTGTCAGAATCATATAGCTATATGAGGATAGACAGTGAGATAGATAAGTATGTGGATACATATCTATCTATAATAAAATATCTCAACAGATACATATATATATATATATATATATATAATCTATAGTGAGATATGGAAGGGCATAAAATACACACAAAAAATAAATATGGATATGTAGGCCTACATATGGGTGTCTGCAATTAAACAGAGATATGCCTACAGCACAGTGATCACATAGGATATGTGGACAGGAAAGATTCATCTAATAACAAGGAGGTGGAACCTACTTGAGAAGACGTATAGAGAATCTATTCCTCCTGGTCATGATCTGCAAGAATGCTAGGTAGTGAAAAATAACCAGGACTGTTACGTGAAAAACAAAGGATAATATCAATGTGCAGCCAGCAAGTCCCGAGTCTTCCAGGACTCTAGCATGGTAAGTAGACAGAAGACGCCTAGAGATGAGATACCATGTTGACCTGCTTAAGGGCAAAGGTATCGTGCGTTCTTACCATGAAGACGAGCATATCCCCGATTGGGAATACTATGGACCAAAGCAGGGAACTGGCAACTCCTTGAGCTTTCACATAAGACTGGGGTCACCAACCTCCAGAGGGCCGCGGGCCGCACAGCTGACTACCGGGAGCCTCGCGGGCCGCACCCCCCTTCTCCCCGCCCCCGCGAAAAAAAACAACAAACGCAAAATTATGAAAACAATGGCTGGTCACCTTTATTGAATTTAATGAGATGGCTGATGATTCATGCTAGCAGACAAACGCTTAAAGTCCGGCTTCACAGATGACACTGACAGGAGAAGGGACGCTTGCAGGTGGTCGTCGGTGAGCTGCGAGCGCGTGGATACAATGGCGGGAATCCTTGGCGGGCCGCACGTAATGTTAACCGGGGTAGAGCCTCGCGGGCCGCACGAAGGGACCTCGTGGGCCGCATGCGGCCCGCAGGCCGCAGGTTGGTGACCCCTGACGTAAGAGAAGGCCTATTTTTATTTATTTTCCATTTATTTATTTTACACACATTTATATACCGCATCTTCCAGCGTTCAGTTACAACAATTAACAAAGCAAGTTTGTTTTACAAGGAACGTCATATTATAAGTATAATGAATAACAAAACAGCATATGTATTGAAGAACGAAGTAATTAACTAAACAGAATGTATTGTCTAAACAATGTGAGACAATACGGAACAGAATAAACTATATACATATATATATATATATATATATATATATATATGGAAGTGAAAGGAAATAAGAGATTGGATCATCAAAACCATGTCCTTTATATCAAAAAAGAAGATAGTAAAAGAAGGGAGAACCTTCTAGTCATGGGAGATATGACTGAAAAGCCTTTTCTAACCAGCTAGGATAGCTGTTGGAGAACCCCCCCCCCCCCCATGCTCTCTAGCAAGGGCCCATAGTGGAAAGCTTCTCTGTAGATTGCAGAGAGCATGATGCAGGAGAATGAGGAGATAGAACTGGCTGCTAGAGAGCCAGTATCTCTGCCAACTATGCTGCCAAACCCAGGAAAATGGAGATGGCAAAATAGAAGACAATCTAGAAAGCTTGTAGTGAGATGATCTCCAAGAGAGATGAAGCACTGACTTGGAGCCACTACTAAGACTAGACAGAATGTTAGTGGAGGACAATCTGGTTGTTTGAAGACAAGAAGCAGTGGTCCAAACATTAAGGCTGCTGCATAGGCAGCTGCTAGCAAGATAGCAGAAAGAATCTTACTGTTGAAAACACAGACAGAACAGGAGTAGGAAACTCTGGACATGTCTGATAAGCTGCCCCAAGGCAAGATTGAAGCAGAGGAGGTAACTCAGAGAGGAAAACTCTGCACTGGAAAGTGAGAAAAGTAGAGAGGCTGAATAAAAAAGCCTCCCAGTAAGTAATTCCCTCTTACAGGGGAAAAACTTGGTAGAGGGTGAAGAGAATGGAGCTGAAGAAGACTTACGAAGTAGGAAGTCTATAGAAAGGAAAAAATACATGCTGGCACAGGAACTATCATTTGATAGTGGTTAGACCTCTTTCCCTAGCAGGAAAAAGAGGAGAAACCTGTGACCTATAGCATGAATATCCTGACAGCTCATAGAAATATAGAAAAAATGGATATCTTTTGGAAAGAGATCCATGTATAGGGGTTAGAATGAAGCGGTGGATTGTCTTCATTGAGAAGAAGCAACTGTAGATGCTAACCCCCAGAGTCACAAGCATCTGATGATGATTGAGCAGAAACCCTGCAGATGCTGGGTTTGCTGAGCCTGGTGAGAGGTTGGATTCTTCAGACCAGGACGATGCCTCCCCTGTTGGGGAACATCTGTATGATGGGCAAGTGATGAATAAACCCTTCTTCTCCTGTGGGAAGAAAGTTTGGTAGGAGATTTCCTACCTAGTGGGACAGAAGAAGGTGTAGAACAACCCTTAGGAACAGGTAAATCAGTGGATAACTGAGTAACCTGACGTAAAGACTCCTTGTTGAAAAGATTTTCTCCAGTGCAAGGAGTATGTCCCAGACGTTGTTGTGCCCATTTGTCCAAATCTGAAGCTTGGAGCCAGGCTCTACGTCGTGCCCCTATAGCAATAGCAGAAGTTCTGCTAACAGACTCAAAAGAGTCTAGGGAAGCACGAGAAAGAAACCAAGAAATATTCTGGATATGCTTAAGCAGTGAAGAATAGTCTTTACTCCTAGAATCTGGAAGGAAAGGAGTCAAAAGATGTAACTGCTTTGTGACCTCCTCAAGAGAAAGACTCATATAAAAAATATATGAGAGAATTCTTGCAGAAAGCATAGATGTCTGGAAGGTTTGACGTCCAAAGGCATCTAGTGTCTTAGACTCACGACCTGGCGGATAAGAAGAGTGCTTTTTCTTACTCTTTACCCGCTTCATTGCTGATTCCACTACTATGGAATGATGAGGAAGTTGAGTCTTTTGAAACCCTGGAGAGGGGGGCACCTGATATAAGAGATCAGTTGCCCTGGGAGGTGGGGGTACCCTTAAAGGTGTTTCCCACATTCCTAGAAGGAGATCCTGCAAGGAATGATGCAAAGGAAGCATTATGTGGTCCTTTGCTTTTGTAGAAACAGTTTAGATTAGATTTTGAACGATTTTTACGTAAACTGAATCTGAAATTATTTTTTGCTAATCAGCCGGATACAGCTTTGGCAGTCGTAGATGATACCTCACTTGGACGTATCCCTTTGCCTTTAACTTCAACTTGGAATCCACCTGGTCCAGTTCCAGCTCCATTACTCCTGTATAAAGATCTGGTGCTTCGAGAAGTTAGTCAATTGGAGAACAACTCGCGTTTAATGCATGATACTCTTTCTAAAGCAGAAAGAGAGGCTCTTTCTTCCCTGCTCTCGCAGCCTGATCTAGTTATATGTAGGGCGGACAAGGGAGGAGCAATAGTGCTCCTAGATAGAGCACAATACCTGGAAGAGGCACAGCGCCAGTTGTCCGATATTAATACCTACACCGTTATGAGTCAAGATCCTACGCCCCATTTGCAGAAGATTATCAAAACTTTGACAACGCAAGCTTTGCATGATAAACTTCTGACTAAAAAGGAGTGGATCTATTTAAATCCGTCTAGTGCTGGTCTTGCCAAATTCTATTTAGTACCCAAAATTCACAAGCGGCTTGAAAATCCTCCGGGTCGTCCAATCGTATCAACGAGAGAAACCTTATTGGAACCTTTATCTACATTTTTGGACTCGTTTCTTAGACCTTTATTACGCAATATCCCATCTTATATTCGAGATACCACACATTTTCTCCAGCAACTGTCTCAATATGATCATTTGGCTACAGATTCTACGGTGTTACTGATCACTTTAGATGTAGTGTCACTATATACATCGATTCCTCAGGAAGCGGCACTAGCCTGTGTAAAAGTTGCTCTACAGAATCGAGGGGATTTATCTGAGATGCATTTGCTTTTTTTGGAACGTTTAGCAGAGTTGGTCCTTTTTCAAAATTTTTTTGTTTTTGAAGATGTACTTTACCAACAGTCAGCCGGTGTGGCGATGGGGGCCACAGTAGCTCCATCGGTGGCCAACTTATATATGGCAGATTTTGAAAAAACTTGGTTATATCTGTCTCAATTTTGGCAATATATTCCCTATTGGGGGCGGTATATTGATGATATCTTTTTATTATGGATAGCTTCGGAAGTTCAGTTTAACCTTTTTTTCCAATGGTTGAATCAATGTGATCCACATATCTGTTTTACCAACACCAGAGATTTTCACAAAATCGCTTATTTGGATCTAGAGATCCGAAGAGGAAAATCTACTTGGGAAACCACGGTTTATAAAAAAACAGTAGCTAGGAATGCTTTATTGCACTATCATAGTGCTCATCCAACATCGCTAAAAAATGGACTCCCATTCTCTCAATTTCTTCGATTTCGGCACAATTGTTCGGAGTTGAAGGAATTTAAAATACAGTCTAAAGAATTACGAAAGAATTTTTCTGAAAGGGGGTATCCGACTACAGTGATAAAACAAGCTTATACTCGAGCATTATATAACAACCGTGATCTTTTACTACCAGATAAAGAACAGTTGGATTCTACAGATGATCACATTAATTTCATTTCAAAATTTTCCCCATTGAGTTACAAGCTTAGGAAAATTCTGAAGCGTCACAGTAATATTTTCAGTCAACTACCTGGCCTGGAGAATAAATCTATCCGCTTTGTAAGGCAGAGAACAAAGAACCTTAAAGAACATTTGAGTCCTACTGCATTGCGTCCACTTCATGCTACTGAGACATCAATGGTTTCTTTAAAGGGACATGTTAAATGTGGTAATTGTACCATTTGTGAAGTTACTTTGGAATTGACACAGTTCACTTATCATGGGATGATATATCATTTGCGTCATTTCACAGATTGTACCTCGACCCATGTAGTGTATGCTATACAATGTCCCTGCCAGCTCCTTTATATTGGCAAAACAATTAGGGCTTTGAAGGTTCGGATCAGCGAGCATCGGAGTCGCTTACATTGTAAAAAATTAGAAGCACCAATAGTGGCCCACTGTCTTGCTTTTCAACACAGTTTTGAACAACTTCGGTGTTTCTGTATTGATCATATTGCGACAGGGATCGCAGGAAAAACTCGAGATCAGACCTTGCTTATCAGCGAGCAACGCTGGATTTATCGTTTACAATCGGTTCATCCTGGTGGTTTGAACTCACAAATTGATTGGTCAGTCTGTGCATAAAGAATCTGGCTCAATTACAGCAATTGCTAGATTTAAAACCAATCGACCTATACTGTCAGTTGATTGGCTAGATTTTGTCTTTCGTCATCACAGACCATTCATAAAAGAACATGCTGTGAGTTTCTTTACGCATGCGCGGCGTCTTTTTTGGCTTCAACAACTTTCTGAATGATTTAGTCTCCAAATCTCAGGTATTTGCACAATGAAAGTGTTTGAATTTTCATATGTTCAGAAATATATATGTGACATTAATACTGTTTTGAACATTTTTTTTAGTATTTGATTTGAAATTGAACAAATCCTTATGCGATACGTCGTCAGCAGTAAACTTCCCCCGAAGAAACCGCAACAGTGGTGAAACGCATCAGCGCTTGAATTTTGCGTCGGGCATTGGGAGAATTCCGACTTCAAAAATTTCAAGATAAGTTTTTCCATAGTCGTACTTATCCTAGTATTAAATAACATTGTTATTCTGAGCAACGAAGTTGATTGAGAATTATCGCATTGTTGCTATTTTTGTTTCAAAATAAGAGTTGGCAGAGCTCTAAGGAAATGTGAAATCTGCACTATCAAGTTGATCACTATATTTAAAAAAAAAATCTTTTGGAAAATAGGATTAGTAGAGTCCTTGATGTAAGGAAGGGGGTTGGGATTTCTCAGGCTTTCAACGTGCTGTGGCCTGTAGTTACCCTCCCCCATTCATTCTGAGACTCTTATCCAAAAAGAAAGATTTTTAAATATAGTGAATTCTTACTGGGGCAATTACTCTAAAGATTGGTGTTTCTATTGCTCTGTGAACCCTAGTTCTGATTTGTTTTGTAGAAACAGAGCCTTGTGCAGGATCATGTCCTGGAATAGGAATGGCAAGGGATCTTGCTATATCCAGGAGGAAACTCTGAAAAGAGGGATCCCAAACAGGAATCTCCCTTGGGCAGGGTAGATCCAAAGAACTAGCCTGAGCATCCACAGAGTTATCCAAATATATAGGAATAGAAGATCCTGCAGAGTGCAGTATGGAACGCTTAAAAGATGGTTGCTGGTACTGGCTGTCAGAAGCAGCAACCATCCTTACCACATTGTCCATGCCAGGTATCGACTCCAAGCTTGGTATAGAATGGAGTGATCCTGTTGAAAAAAGCATGGCAGGAGTTGGCCACGATGCTACTGTGGGTACCGGTACCGATGCCAATACCGGTACCGATGTCGGAGTCGAACCCGACAAAGACATCGGAGCAGTCATCGGTGACAGTTCAATCGGTACTGAGGTAACCGAAAACCTCCGGCCGTTATCCTCGGTACCGAAGCACCGGTATCGATCGGTGTCGGTACCAAAATCTATTGGTACCCAGTCTTCTAGACTAGAGATCGATTCCAAACTCGGCATCGAGGGCAAAGAGCCTGATAAGCGAAGCATGGAAGGCACCGACCGTGAAGGTAATGAGGACATCGGTACCAACTTCGGTACCGTGTCTGATACCAGTGAGGGAAGGGCAACCAGTGGCAACTCAATCGGCGTCGGGGGAACCGAGAGTTGCGGATCCGAATCATCGGAACAGAGCCTTCGGTACCATCGAGAGCCGGTACCAAGGCGAGTCGGTACCCAGTCCTCCAGACTGGAGATTGATTCCAGACTCGGCATCAAAGGAAGCGCGGCTATCGATGCACATCTGGAGGGTACCGACGTCGGATGGAGTACCGGTGTTGGTACCGATAATGGAAAGTCAATCTGGAGGGTATCCAGCGGTCCCGAAGGTACCGAGGACGCCAGATGATGATCCCTGGTGAGGAGTGTTTCATCCAACACCAGTGCCAATGCTGGGGTATCGGTACCGCTCGAAGCGGATGCCACCACCGTACACGGCTTAGGTATGTTCTGTGGGGGGTGAACCCCAGGAACAATCTGAAACCCCTTATAGGCTTTGGAGACCGAAGACTCCCGCCGGGGTTTTGAAGCCAGTGGGCCCTCGAGGGCAATGCCGGAGCCGTCTACATGCTGCGCATGAGACCTACCACTCGAGGACTGGCTAGTCTTAACAGACTGTTTGTGGGTTACCTGATCCTGTGTGGAAGAAGGGGACGGTGCCCCGAAGTTGGAGGACAACTGTGTATCGAGGGAGCCTCGATGTTGAAAACCTCTTCTTACCAAACTGTTGTCAGGACCCAAGCAGGATAGACACCGACTTCGAGGGTCTAAAAATAAAGATGTACCGCCACAGTCTGAACATTTCTTGGAGAAAGTGTCTGGCAGTTCCATGAAGGAAAAAGAAGAGGCCTAAAAGGCCTAAGAGACCGTGGGACACTATGAAGAAAAAATATCCCGTGGAAAATTTTACAAGAAAAGAAATGAAAACACCGGCGGTACCGGTGGCGTCGGGAAGACAGCCGCGACCACAAGAAAAATAAAAAATAAAAACAAGAATTTTCTGCGGTGACAGGAGGACGTCCTGCCGGCTCCGCGGAAAAACAAAAACTGAGGAGAGGCAGTTGGGAAAGGTGGGAAGGCAGCACGCAGGCGTGCTGGGATGCTTCCAAAAGCTCTTGATTGGACGCTGGGAAGCGTTCCCGCGCAGACTCCGTCGGTACCGACGTACCCATATGTGAAGACTCATTCCTGCTTGTTCCTGGAGATAGTCAATGTCCTCCCCAGCCGAGCAGACTGGCATCCCTGGTCACTATCACCCAGTTTGGGGATTAGAGAGGCATCCCTGCCACAAGCTGCTCTGGATTGAGCCACCACTGCAAACTCGCTCTGGCCTTCTCCTGAAGCGGAAGCCTAACCTCCATGGACTGCAACTGGGGAGACCACCATGACAGAAGGTCCGTCTGAAGGGGCCGCATATGTAACCTTGCTCAGGGCACCAGTTCCAACATAGCTGCCATAGAGCCCAGCATCTGAAGATAATCCCACACCCGAGGGCGAGAGACCCTCCTCAGCTCCTGCACCTGGGCCTGCAACTTTGCAATCCTGTTCTCTGGAAGAAACAACATGCCCTTGAAGGTGTCGAACCAGGAATCCAGATACTTTAAGGACTAGGAGGACTCCAAATAGCTCTTTGCCAAGTTGATCACTGAGCTCAACTCCTGAAGATGTCGGATAACTAGGGTTGTGGTCTCTAGATTCTCCTGGAACGACTTTGCCCAAATCAGTCAATCATCTAGAAAGGGGTGTATGAGGACCCCCTGCTTGCGTAAGTCTGCCACCACTACCACCCATGACCTTGGTGAACACCCGAGGTGCACTGGCCAGACCGAAGGGCAAGACCTGAAACTGAAAATGTCTCCTTGGCACCGCAAAACCGCTGGTGATCGGGGTAGACAGGAATGTGCAGGTACGCCTTGGTCAAGTCTAGAGAGATCAAAAACTCTCCCTCTTGCAACGCCACTATTACCAAATGCAAGGTCTCCATCCGGAGATGCGGGACCTTTAGGGCCCTGCTGACTCCCTTCAGGTCCAGAATGGGTCACTACGAAACATCCTTCTTGGAAACTACAAAGCAGATGGAATACTGACCCAAGTCCCAGTTGTCTTGAGGTACTGGTATGACTGCCTCCATCTGCAACAGGCATACAAGAGTATCTGCCACCGCCCGGCACGGCAAAACTATGAAGGCATACTGGAGGGGCTTGGCGAACTCAAGCATGTAACCATCTCAGATCGCTTCCAGTACCCAGACGTCCAATGTAAAGTGGGCACAAGCAGGAAAGAACCTTTGCAGGCTGCCACCCACAGGCTGAATCCCCACCAGGGCCCCCATCCTTCATTGGGAAGACTTGGCAGCATGGGGAGCTCCAGAGGCCCCCCTCAACAGCCACCATAAAAGGAAGGGCCTCACAGCGGGAAATGGGATCTCTGTGGATTAATCGCCCGCACAGGGTGAAACTTATGAAAATCCTGACCATGGCCCCTCAATGAAGCCCCTCTGCTAGTCCCTTTTGGTTTATCCTCCAGCAACTTAGGCATCTTGGAATCTCCCAAATCCTTGACCACCCTTCTCCAAGTCCTCTCCAAACAACCACCTTCCCACAAAGGGGAACTTGCTAAGCCGCGTCTCAAAAGCCACATCACCCGATCAATTGCACAATCATAAAAGCCGCTGTGCTGACATCACCATAGCCACACTCTTGGCTGATGCTCGGAATAAATCATAGAGCAGATTTGCCAGGAAGGCCAACCCAGACTCCAGCCTAGCTGCCCCACCCAGCCAGCAGGTTCAATCCCTGTCTCCTCAGGAATCCGTTGAAACCACCAGAAACAGAAAATCCCAGAGAAGGACTATGTATGAGTGACAAATATACAAATGAGAATGGAGTAGATATTACTACATTCACAGAAGATGATGTCTTTGAACAGCTTGCAAAATCGAAAGCGGACATGGCAATGGGACCATATGGGATAGATCACAGGATACTAAAAGAGCTCAGAGAGGTTCTGGCAGGGCCTTTAAAGGATGCTTTTAATAGATCCTGGAAGATGGGAGAGGTTCCGCAGGACTGGTGAAGGAATGATGTGGTACCTCTTCACAAAAGTGGTAATAGAGAAGAGATGATAAACTATAGGCCAGGTAAGCCTTACCTCTGTGATGGGAAAAGCAATGGAGGCGCTCTTGAAAGAAAGATAGTGGACTTTCTGGAAACCACTGGATTGCATGATCCAAGGCAACATGGTTTTTCCAGGGGAAGATCACGCCAAACAAATTTGATTGAGTTCTTTGAATGGATGACCAGAAAACTTGATCAAGGGCATGTGATGGATGTGATCTACCTAGATTTCAGCAAAGCCTTTGATACTGTTCCTCATAGGAGGCTTATGAATAAACTGAGCAGCCTGGGGATAGGGTCCTAAGGTGGTGAACTGGATCAGACATTGGTTGACTAACAGACGACAGAAAGAATTAGTAAAGGGAACTCACTCAAAAGAAAGGAAGGTGCGTAGTGGCATACCTCAGGGATCAGTCCTGGGACCGATACTGTTCATTGTATTTGTGAGTGACATTGCGGAAGGACTGAATGGAAAAGTCTGCCTTTTTGCAATGAGACAAAAATCTGCAACACAGTGGACACTTCTGAGGGAGTAGAAAACATGAGGAAAGATCTAAAAACACTGGAAGAATGGTTTACTGCTTGGTAGTTAAGATTTAATGCGAAGAAGTGCAGAGTCATGCTCTTGGGATGCAGAAAGCCAAAGGAAATATATGCAATTGGTGGCAATGGACTAGGGAGGGACCTCGGAGTGCTAGTATCTGAGGATCTCAAGGTGGCGAAACAATGCGACAAGGCAGTAGCCAAAGTCAGAAGGATGCTGGGCTGCATAAAGAGAGGAATAACCAGCACAAGTCATTGGTGAGGCCTCACTTGGAGTACTGTGTTCAGTTTTGGAGACCATATTGCACAAAGGACATAAAAAGACTTGAAACGGTTCAGAGGAAGACAACCAAAATGATTCAGAGCCTGCGCCAGAAGACGTATGAGAAGAGACTTGAAGACCTAAATATGTATACCCTTGAGGAGAGGAGGGACAGGGGAATGATACCCTTTAAGTATTTAAAAAAGTCTGTATCAATGAACAAACCAACCTTTTTCAAAGAAGGGGAAGTGGTAAGAATAGAGGACATACGATGAAGCTGCAAGGCAATAAACTTAAAAGCAACATCAGGAAATACTTTTTCACTGAAAGGGTGGTGGATGCATGGAATGCCTTCCTGATGGAGATGGTGGGGCAAATACAGTGACAGAATTCAAAATGGCATGGGACAGATTGATTTCATCCTCTTGCTATAAAGGGATCCACTCTAAGCAAACAAATATTTGTTTTAATATAGGGGGGCTGACCTGAATGAAACAGCAGGTACAACCCTAAACACAGGCATAGAGTGGGGGAGGGTGATCTGCACAGAGCTGCAGTTACAACCACTCTAGTCACTTTACTGGGTAGACTAGATAGACCATACTGGTCTTTATCTGTCTTCATATACTATGTTACTATAGCCACGTAAGCTCTACAAATAGCCCCGTGTAGAGCCAGGGCCGACACCTTCAAAGCCTGCTTAAGCAGGGCTTCCATCCACTGGTCCTGAGTATCTGTCAAGGCCGCAGCATCCTCCACCAGGATAGTAGTCTTACGAGTAACCACCGTCATGCGCACGTCCACACGAGGCAAGCACAACCTCTCCCTCTCCTCAGGGGGAATCACATACTCCAAGCAATGAGCAAGGCGCCATCAAGAGAGTTCCACACCTCCGCAATCATGGCCTTCAAGGCCCTGTGGACTGGAAGAGACTATGGAGACTTTCAGATGCCCTCCATTAGTGGATCCTCTGCAGACTCTGAAGGCTCCAACAACCTAGGCTCCTCTGCAATCTGCACGACTCCAGGGATTCGGAAATATGCATTGATAAGGCAGGCAAAGGGAGAATTTGAGAAGAAGCTTGCTGCGGAAGCAAAAACGCGAAGTAAAGACCTTTTCAAGTACATTCGTAGCAAAAAACCTGTGAGAGAGTCGGTTGGTCCATTAGATGATAAAGGGGTTAAAGGAGCACTAAGAGGCGACAAGGCGATAGCGGAGAGATTGAATGAATTCTTTGCTTCAGTCTTTACTGAGGAAGATGTAGGGATGTTACCCATGACTGAAGTGGTATTTAAAGGTGCGGAAGAATTGAAGGAAATATCAATACATCGGGAAGATGTATTACAACTATTAGATAAACTGAAGAGTAGCAAATCACCTGGGCCGGATGGTATACATCTAAGGGTGTTGAAAGAACTGAAATATGAGATTGCAGACCTGCTATTAGTAATCTGTGAACTATCATTAAAATCATCTCTAATACCTGAAGATTCGAGGATCGCCAATGTAACACCAATTTTTAAAAAGGGTTCCAGGGGTGATCCGGGAAACTACAGACCGGTGAGCCTGACATCAGTACCGGGAAAAATGGTAGAAACCATCATAAAGAATAAAATTACTCAGCATGTAGATCGTCATGACCTAATGGGAGACAGCCAACATGGCTTTAGACAAGGAAGATCTTGTCTTACTAATCTGTTATGTTTTTTTGAAGGAGTGAATAATCAGGTGGACAAAGGTGAGTCGGTTGATATTGTGTATCTGGACTTTCAGAAAGCCTTTGACAAGGTCCCTCATCAGAGACTTTTGGCAAAACTAAAGAGTCATGGGATAGAAGGCAGTGTACTATTGTGGATCAGGAACTGGTTAAAAGATAGAAAGAAGAGGGTAGGGCTAAATGGCCAATTTTCCCAATGGAGAAAGGTGAATAGTGGTGTACTCCAGGGATCTGTGCTGGGTCCGCTGCTTTTTGACATATTCATAAATGACCTGGAAAGTGGAATAACGAGTGAGGTTATCAAATTTGCAGATGACACAAAACTATTTAAAGTTGTTAAAACCCAAGAGGATTGTGGAAAATTGCAAGAGGATCTTGATAAATTGGAAGACTGGGCATCAAAATAGCAGATGAAATTTAATGTGGACAAGTGCAAGGTTATGCACCTAGGGAAGAACAACCCAAACTATGGTTACACGATGCAAGGTTCCACATTAGGAACCACCACCCAGGAAAAAGATTTAGGCGTTATTGTGGATACCATGTTAAAACCCTCGGCCCAGTGTGCAGCAGCGGCCAAGAGAGCAAATAGAATGCTAGGTATGATAAGGAAAGGAATGGAAAATAAAACAAAAGATATTATAATGCCTCTATATCGTTCCATGGTGAGACCTGTGATAAGGAAGCTTATCATAGCTCAGGTAGGAGCTATAGAAAAGATGATGTGACTCTGAACAAGCAACCTGTCAGTTCTGGTAGAAGCAAGAAAACAGAGTTTTCACATAAAAGACTACCAGTCCCAGAATGCACCAGGTTTCCAGCAGCCATGAGAGGGGCTGAAGTGAGAGAATGTGTGTGCAATCAAGAGAGCTATGAGGTAATCCCTAAGCACTCATCTCAAAGGGCAGGGCCTGATTCAACACAGCTGCGCTGTGTTAGGGAGCAGCACACATTAGGACAGAATAAGAATAGAGCTTATTCTTCAGATAACAGTTTCAGCAACAGTTTCAAGAACAGCTTCAGGAAGAGATACAGAGGGGAGAGCTTCAGCAACGGCTACAAGCACCAGTATCACCTGGAGAAACAGAAGCCAAGCCAAGCAGATAGAGAGAGAAGGAAACTCTCTGGAAGGAAGAGAAGAAAGGCCATTGGAAGGTCTGGGAGATTCCAAGGCAGTACTCATACTGGGAGGTATTCCAAAAGCCAGCAGAGTCCATTGGACTGGATTCAGCCAGAGGAATGGAGTGGCAGAGATAGGAATCACCAGTGGCTACCTGGAAGAGAGAAGACTGCATGTGGAAGGGACTTTCAGACCAAGGCCAGAAGGTATGTGAGAGAAGATCCAGTGTCCAGGGATCAAGATTGGAAGGCTGGACATCAGAATTGGATTACATATTGGCCAGGCTATACAGAGAGGAATAATGATAGCAGGAGAGGCTCAGGTATGAACACTGATCCAGACCCTATCTATAATAGAGAATGGCAGCAAGGGAATAAGCATTCTCATGATAGTGCCTTAATGAAAGACTCATCTGTGCCAATGTATGATATTGACCCTATGATTGTTGATGCAGGGGGAAATACAGCAGATGAAACTATTTACATGGACTGTTCTTTATCTAAATGCTATTGCTAGTTTTCTATGAGCAAACACATCAGCCATCACAAAGAAACCTAACTTTGTTCTTTATTTCCACTGCAAACAGCTCTTAAAGCAGGATTTGGGCTCACACAGTAGCAGCCAGCCAGCTAAAGGCTTTCAGCTGGTCCATTGATAGTAATTAGGGCTGCACCTGATTGTGTGTGTGAGCAAGGGAGAATCACTGCTGAGATCGGCGTGGAAAATAAGCAGAAGTTAACCTAACCAGCAAAGTTTATTCTTTAATTTGTGCCTTTGTATTTGGTAATTATTTGCTAAGAAAACCTTAGCTAATTGCCTGACAAGCTGAAGGTTGTTTTCTGGTTTACTTTGTGACTTTTTGTTATCCATTTTAAACACTGCAAGCAAGTAACCTCATTTATAGTGCTATCAAGCATACATGTGCTGGGTGAATTAAACCCCATCAATAAAAGAAGTATTTTATTGATCTTACCACTTGGTTTCACAACTCAAATTATTGTCATCAGCTGTGTTTGGGAGTGAATGAACTACAATACCCACAATACCTTGCAAGAATCATATGAATATATGCATCGTCAAGATTGTGTAAGTTCTCACCCTAGGCAGCCGTCTGACAAATGGCGTAGTTTTTCGGATTGCTCTTGCACCAAGAGGATTTACTTGTTGTGGATTACAAATAAAAGTCAAGTTTAAAGCTGTAAGAAGATTTCTTTCCCTCATCTGCACTTTGGAAGAAAAGTGGTTGTTCCAGGAAGCTGTCCCAGAGGAAAAGACCCTGTGCAAAACTGGATTCATCACTGAGACAAGGTAATATGTACCTGGGCATTTCTAGTGGTGGATGTGTGTAAGCACAGGGGGTAATTGAAAAAAAAAAAAAAAGTTGAAAAAAAAAAACCACACCTGGTTGGAAGGTGCTGCTCTTTGGTTTTTTTTTTTTCTCTTTTCTTGCAGGGGTCAAGATGGATCCGAAGGAGATGGCTGAGTGGATGGCAGCCCAATTTTGCAAGCAGCAGGAGCTATCACAGCAGGCCCAGGACACTGCTATGAAGGCCTTAATGGAACAGCAGAAACCAGTGCTTGATCTGGTGCAAGCTCTAGTTCAGCTGCAGAGCCAAAGTGGAACAGATGCAAGACCAGCAGTTAGTACTGGTGCACCACATGTGGACACTGTGGGACTCAATCAAGGGATTGGGGCATTTAATTTTGGGAAATTAACTCCAGAAGATAATGTTGATGATTTTCTAGAGTCTTTTGAAAGAGTGGCACAGGCTTTAGCATGGCCAGAGACCCAGTGGGCAGTAGGCTGGCAGCCTCATTAACTGGTGAGGCACTAGCAGCTTACAGAGCAATGCCAGCAGCCCAGGCTTTGATTTATAAGGATGTAAAGGCAGCTATTAGAGATCGCCTAAGGTTGTCTATTTCAGAGTATAGGCGAATGTTTAGAGCTGTTACATTGAAAGTGGGTGAGACACCCAGGGCTCTGAGTCAGAGAATCAGAAGTTTAGCTGTAAAATGGTTGGAGCCTGAGCAAAAGACAGTAGAAATGTTATTAGATATTATAATGCTGGAACAATTTATGCTTGGGGTACCTAAAGATTTGAATGTTTTTCTTATACAGCAAAATTGCCAAAATCTTGGAGAGGCAACCGTGCTGGCAGAGAGATTCTTGGAAGCCACGCAGGCTTGCCATAGAATGGGTGGCCCTCTAAAGATGGATGCTGAGGCTAGATGTGCTGTATCAGAAAAAGGAATAATTAAGAATGTTTCTGAAAATGAATGTACTGTATCAAACCAGATGACACAGTGGAATAGAAGGAAATGTTTCAAGTGTGGAAAAGTGGGACACTTAGAGAAGAGATGCCAGACACACACTAGTTTAATGGGTCTGGATTTAAAACAGCCCAAGGAAGGATTTCTTTTGATGGTTGATGTGCAAGGAATTACCACAAATGCATTATTAGACTCTGGGGCAGACCAGAGTATGATGTCAAAAAGGCTTTGGAAGAGGATAGAGGCCCAAGAAAGATTTGTGCCTAGAACCCCTGAAAGCCAAGTTCACATCAGATGCATTCATGGTGCTGCATCATCATATCCCACCTATAGGCTAAAGGTTAAGTGCCTAGGGAAACAAGAGGAAGTCCTATTAGCAGTGGTGCCTAGGCTACCCTTTGATTTGGTTCTAGGAAGAGACTGGCCAAGATTTAAGCAGGGTCTAGTGGAAGGACTAGGAAAAAAGGAGGGAGAAGGTTTAATGGTAGTAGCTCCCGGGCCTTTATTTGGAAGTCCTCAGACCCCAGCTAAAAAGATGGTTAAGCGTCCAGAAGACCAAGCTACCCCAAAGCAGATATTCGTCCTAAAGTACCATAAGGTCTCTGAGAAGGCCCAAGCTCCTAGGCGGGCAACCCCTCAGTCTGCTGGGTTTGACCTGTGCAGCATAGAAAATGTGATTGTACCTAGCCAAGGGAGAGCCCTGGTTGACACCGGTCTCCAAGTGGAAATACCAATTGGATGTTATGGGAGAGTAGCCCCAAGGTCCGGATTAGCCCTTAAATATTTCATCGATGTGGGTGCGGGAGTAATTGATCCCGATTACAGGGGCAATATTAAAGTTCTGTTGTTTAACTTTGGACAGAATGAGTATCATGTGAAGACAGGAGACAAAATTGCCCAATTGATCTGTGAGAGGCTGGGTTTTCCACCTGTGGAGGAGGTCACATCCCTAGAGAATTCTGAACGTGGAGCCGAAGGTTTTGGTTCTACTGATGTCAAAGGGGTTAAAAGCTTAGCTGCCACCTGTGCCCAAGAGAGGGAGGTGAGTGAAGAGGAAGATTTGGGACCCCAGGTATCTGATTGTAAAGAAAAATCAGAGCCCCAAATAGGTGAGGACCTGACAATGGTACAACAGGAAGAAATTAGGAAGTTGCTTAAGGAATTCCCAGATGTGTTGACACCCATACCTGGGGAGACCCATTTGGTGGCCCATGAAATAATAACTCCACCTGGGAAATTGGTTCGTCAAAGGCCATACCGCTTGCCTGAAGCCAAAAGACAGGAGGTAGTGGCACAAGTCCAGGAGATGTTGGACATGGGGGTAATAGAGGAGTCAAAGAGTCCCTGGAATAGCCCCATAGTCCTGGTGCCGAAGCCTGATGGATCCTTAAGATTTTGTATTGACTTCCGGCAGGTAAACGCCATATCAGTTTTTGATGCATATCCAATGCCAAGAATTGAGGAGCTGCTAGACCAGCTGGGACAGGCTCAATACTTAACCACCCTTGATATGACAAAAGGATATTGGCAAATCCCGCTCACCAGGGAGTCGAAGCCGAAAACTGCGTTCAGCACCCCCGTTGGCCTTTTCCAGTTCAAGAGGATGCCTTTCGGACTGCATGGAGCAGCGGCTACCTGCCAAAGGTTAGTGGATCAGGTACTTCGACCCCACCAAAGTTATGCTTTTGCATACATGGATGATGTCATAATCCATAGTAACACCTGGGCGGAGCATTTGAAGAGGATCAGGGCAGTCTTGTGCTCTATGAAGCAAGCGGGAATCACTTTAAACCCGAAGAAGTGTGCCTTTGCAAATAGGGAGGTAAAATACCTAGGCCACCTAGTGGGAAGAGGAAAAATTAAACCTCTATTAAGCAAAATAGATAGCATCAGGAATTTTCCTCCTCCAACAACCAAGAAACAACTAAGAAGTTTCTTAGGACTTATTGGATACTACCGCCGGTTTATACCGCAATTCGCAGAGAAAAGTGCCATTTTCACGGATATGCTGCGAAAGAATTGTCCAAACCAGATAAAGTGGACACCAGAAGCTGAAAAAGCGTTTTCAGTATTAAAAGAAAAATTGTGTACAGGACCGGTACTGAAAGGAGTAGACTTCAAGAAACCCTTTCTGGTTCAAACCGATGCATCGGATGTAGGGCTAGGAGCAGTCCTATCCCAGTGCCATGATGGGGAGGAGCATCCTGTGATGTACCTGAGCAGGAAGTTGTCACTGGCTGAACAAAAGTATTCCACGATAGAAAAAGAGTGTTTGGCTATCAAGTGGTCAGTGGAGGCGTTAAGGTTTTACCTTACAGGGAGAAAGTTCCAGTTGGTCACGGACCATGCCCCACTTAAGTGGTTGCAGCAAATGAAGAACCACAATGCCAGGTTGACACGCTGGTACATGGCCTTACAGGCGTTTGATTTTCAGGTTGAACATCGTGCCGGGAAGTTACACAAGAATGCGGATGCACTTTCCCGTATTACGGACTGTAGAGAAGAAGTTTTACCAGTAAAACCAGTCCGTAATAACTTAAGCAGGGGGGTATGTGATAAGGAAGCTTATCATAGCTCAGGTAGGAGCTATAGAAAAGATGATGTGACTCTGAACAAGCAACCTGTCAGTTCTGGTAGAAGCAAGAAAACAGAGTTTTCACATAAAAGACTACCAGTCCCAGAATGCACCAGGTTTCCAGCAGCCATGAGAGGGGCTGAAGTGAGAGAATGTGTGTGCAATCAAGAGAGCTATGAGGTAATCCCTAAGCACTCATCTCAAAGGGCAGGGCCTGATTCAACACAGCTGCGCTGTGTTAGGGAGCAGCACACATTAGGACAGAATAAGAATAGAGCTTATTCTTCAGATAACAGTTTCAGCAACAGTTTCAAGAACAGCTTCAGGAAGAGATACAGAGGGGAGAGCTTCAGCAACGGCTACAAGCACCAGTATCACCTGGAGAAACAGAAGCCAAGCCAAGCGGATAGAGAGAGAAGGAAACTCTCTGGAAGGAAGAGAAGAAAGGCCATTGGAAGGTCTGGGAGATTCCAAGGCAGTACTCATACTGGGAGGTATTCCAAAAGCCAGCAGAGTCCATTGGACTGGATTCAGCCAGAGGAATGGAGTGGCAGAGATAGGAATCACCAGTGGCTACCTGGAAGAGAGAAAACTGCATGTGGAAGGGACTTTCAGACCAAGGCCAGAAGGTATGTGAGAGAAGATCCAGTGTCCAGGGATCAAGATTGGAAGGCTGGACATCAGAATTGGATTACATATTGGCCAGGCTATACAGAGAGGAATAATGATAGCAGGAGAGGCTCAGGTATGAACACTGATCCAGACCCTATCTATAATAGAGAATGGCAGCAAGGGAATAAGCATTCTCATGATAGTGCCTTAATGAAAGACTCATCTGTGCCAATGTATGATATTGACCCTATGATTGTTGATGCAGGGGGAAATACAGCAGATGAAACTATTTACATGGACTGTTCTTTATCTAAATGCTATTGCTAGTTTTCTATGAGCAAACACATCAGCCATCACAAAGAAACCTAACTTTGTTCTTTATTTCCACTGCAAACAGCTCTTAAAGCAGGATTTGGGCTCACACAGTAGCAGCCAGCCAGCTAAAGGCTTTCAGCTGGTCCATTGATAGTAATTAGGGCTGCACCTGATTGTGTGTGTGAGCAAGGGAGAATCACTGCTGAGATCGGCGTGGAAAATAAGCAGAAGTTAACCTAACCAGCAAAGTTTATTCTTTACTTTGTGCCTTTGTATTTGGTAATTATTTGCTAAGAAAACCTTAGCTAATTGCCTGACAAGCTGAAGGTTGTTTTCTGGTTTACTTTGTGACTTTTTGTTATCCATTTTAAACACTGCAAGCAAGTAACCTCATTTATAGTGCTATCAAGCATACATGTGCTGGGTGAATTAAACCCCATCAATAAAAGAAGTATTTTATTGATCTTACCACTTGGTTTCACAACTCAAATTATTGTCATCAGCTGTGTTTGGGAGTGAATGAACTACAATACCCACAATACCTTGCAAGAATCATATGAATATATGCATCGTCAAGATTGTGTAAGTTCTCACCCTAGGCAGCCGTCTGACAGACCGCACCTTGAATATTGTGTGCAATTCTGGTCGCCGTATCTTAAAAAGGATATAGCGATTTTAGAAAAGGTTCAGAGAAGAGCCACCAAAATGGTAAAGGGGATGGAAGGATACTCCTATGAAGAAAGGCTAAAAAGGTTAGGGCTCTTTAACCTGGAAAAGAGATGGCTGAGGGGAGATATGATAGAAGTCTATAAATTAATGAACAGAGTGGAACGGGTAAACGTAGATCGATTGTTTACCTTATCAGAATATAGAAAGACTAGGGGACATGCAATGAAGCTACAGGGTAAACTATTTAAGACTAATAAAAGAAAATATTTTTTCACTCAATGTGTAATCAAACTCTGGAATTTGTTACCGGAGGATGTAGTAAAGGCTGTTAGTGTAGCTGGGTTTAAAAAAGGTTTGGACAAGTTCCTGGAGGAAAGGTCCATAAACCATTATTAAGAAGGGACCCAGGATATCAATGCTTGAACCAATACAAGCATTGTGGAACCTGTGTCCCTTGGGGAAACTGCTAGGTACGTATGACCTAGATTGGCCACTGTTGGAAACAGAATACTGGGCTTGATGGACCTTGGTCTGACCCAGTATGGCATATCTTATGTTCTTATATAAGCTCATCCCAATGAAAAATCTGCACAGCTGTCGGATCTTTCCCCACCGGGAGCTCTCCCTCCTCTAGATCCTCTTGAGGCTGCTCCTCCCAAAAGAGTCCAGGGAGTCCAATGACCCCATCAAACCTAACTCCACATCCTCCTCCAGCTGCTCGACGCCGGCGCTTAGCCACTGCAGGAGATCCTTTCCCCCAGCCAAGGGAGACTTGGAGACCGGGGACCCTTCAGCCAAGCCCTGCTTCAACACAAATGCCTGATGAAGCAGGCGGATGAACTCAGGGGAGAAAAGGAGGGTTTCCAGCCTCCCCACTCCCTCCCGCTGAGGTCCCGGGGGAAAAATCTGCCTTGGGCTGCATCGGGGGCTCAGTTCTCTCAAAATGCAGCACTTGCAGTATTCAAAATGGCTGTGGTTCCCACCCAAACCGCAGGACCACCACCATCTCTGGGGGTACCATTCTACTCCCAGGCACCTACCCCGCAAGTCTCTGTTCCCCCTGGGCCTCCTCCAAGGCAATCGGTGGTCGCGCTCTCCCAGATGTAGCCTCGGCACAGCCTGATATTAGAGAACTGTGCCCTGTGGCTGCCACAAGCAGCACATCTGCCTTGATCCACGGCCCTGTGGTCCTGCCGACCATGCTGACTCTCCCCCATGCCTAACTGTACTCCCCAGTGCTGATCCCTGGACTTACCCAGTGGCCATCACCCCCAAAGACTGCATACTGTCCCCGCGGCCAGTCTTCAGCTTTGCCCGTTCCTGTTTCTGCCCGTTTTTATTTTCAGCAGAGCCTTAAAGGCACAGGAATCTGCTCAACCCTGGCCCCCTCCCAAAGGTTGAGGAGGAGGAGGAAAGAGGGAGCCTACTGGAGGGGGTGGCTGGGGGAGGAATCCGGCACCACCAGGTTCTGCACCCCAGCCTGCTACCACCACTGGCGGCCCAAATCCAGCACCAGAGTGCACAGGCTGTGCTCACCACCTGCTGGAGACAGAAATACTGGCTGTTGTCAGTTGGCAAAGGCTACTTATAGCATGCTTCAAGCTCGTGTTCTCAGTCTCCACCTGCTGGTAGATGAGCATAACCCACTCATCTAGAGTAGACTGGAGAGATGAATAGGAAAGTAGGCTCCTAGAATAATCCATAGGAATGTACAAATGTTCCTGCAGAAAGCTACCTCTGCTCTGAGGCATTTCTAAATTTAGAGTTAGCTCATACATTTTCAATGGTAACTCAACTTTCTGCATGTACACCTCTATTGCAACACCAACCCTGGAAACATGTAAAAGCATGCATGTAGTGATAAAACTTGTTGGTCTAACTTCTTACACTGATTATCCAAAGCGGACAGTTGAGATTCATGTTGAGACAATTTTGCAACCGTTTCTTTAGTAAAAACAGAATACTGTGAAACAACAGATAATGAAGACTTTTCAATCCGCGATAGGACTTGCCACACATCAGTTAAGGATATATCTTTAGTGTCCACAGGTAAAATAGATCCAAATGCCTGTTGGGCCACAGAGTGATCTCCTGCGGATTGAAGGATTCGTGGCATAGGAACCACCCCAATATCAGTCAATACCGAAGGAGAAGCCGGCTTAGATGACAAATCCGGCAAACAAGATTGCTCCTCCTGATTAGGAGAAGAAGTAACTGGGCCCAAAGAACTCTGACCAGCATGCAGGGGTGAGTTCGCATCCCCCAAAGAAGTAGAGGAATTATCCATGGTAGAAGAAGACCTAGTGGCCTCTTGCGATAGCACTACAGGCCTCTCTAAGGAAGCCAGGTGCTTATCCATGGGGCCCAAAACTTTCACAGCTTTCGACGGATTAACAGTACTCACATTTAAGGACTTCTTCTTCTGTTTACCCATTCCACGACTTCCACTCCGTGCTCCTCGTGCGCTGAAGGGGCGCTCAAGGGGCAAACCAGCCCCTTTAAACGCGCTCCTTCAAGCGGTACCGCGACACCGCGGTACTATCGGCAATATAAGCTCCAGATGACGTCAGGGCCAACAACGCGCAGCTGATCTGGCGTGCTCCGCCAACGCGGCACTCAGCAGGCTACAGCTCCGGTCCTCCACACTCACTGCTCCCAGGAACCGCTGCTTCTGAATCGCAATTTAAGCCCCAGGTGACGTCAGGGCCAACAACGCGCAGCTGATCCGGCGTGCTCCGCCAACGCGGCACTCAGCAGGCTACAGCTCCGGTCCTCCACACTCATTGCTCCCAGGAACCGCTGCTTCTGAATCGCAATTTAAGCTGCAGGTGACGTCAGGGCCAACAACGCGCAGCTGATCCGGCGTGCTCCGCCAACGCGGCACTCAGCAGGCTACAGCTCCGGTCCTCCACACTCACTGCTCCCAGGAACCGCTGCTTCTGAATCGCAATTTAAGCCCCAGGTGATGTCAGGGTCAACAACGTGCAGCTGATCCGGCGTGCTCCGCCAACGCGGCACTCAGCAGGCTACAGCTCCAGTCCTCCACACTCACTGCTCCCAGGAACCGCTGCTTCTGAATCGCAATTTAAGCCCCAGGTGACGTCAGGGCCAACAACGCGCAGCTGATCCGGCGTGCTCCACCAACGCGGCACTCAGCAGGCTACAGCTCCGGTCCTCCACACTCACTGCTCCAGAATGTTAATGTTTCATTTATGAAAGATAATACTTCTCTTCATACCCAACAGGAACTGATGGAAAATTTTCTGAGAGCTAAAAATCTTAGGTGTTTAAATTTTCCACGCACTCGTTTGTTATCTCCTCAGATTCTATTTGATAAATATTTGACTGAAGTCCTGGGGTTTGAAGAGAATGCTAAACCTGTAATTAATAAATTGTATTATTTACCGCAAATGGCAGCTAACCCTGGTGGAGTTCTCCAGGGGGTAGCAGCCTTGCCTGTACTTGACTCTGTAGACGTTTCTGAATTTATTGAATCATCTTCTGATCTAATTTCTACTCGCTCAACTCTTTTGGTATCTTTTAACTCAGAGATGGATAAGAATATGGTTATGAGGTTATATTTTCAAAATAAAGATGCTAATTTCTGCGGAGGGACTATAAATCTGTTTCCTGATGTTTCCAGGCAGACGCAGTTGCGACGTAAGGCTTTTATTTTTTTGAAGCCTCGTGTTTTGGCTATTGGTGCTACTTTTTATTTGAAATTCCCCTGCAAATGCCTGGTTACATTGAATGGAACTAAATATGTTTTTTTGGATATATCTTCCTTAGAAGTTTTTCTGGATACTCATGGTCCTTAAGATTATGTTTTGCTAATGATTTATCAGTATGCTAGTAAAATTGAGTTTTAGTTTGGTTTTTGGAGACTGATTCCTGTCCTTTGTACTTATATAATTATTTTGTGTTTGAGTATTGCTTGTAGCATTCTCTTTTTTGTACTCCCCAAGATGTGGACTTTTTACGTTGTATAATCTTGTTGGATTGAATTTTTGTATTAATATTGGAAATTCAATAAAAATTATCAATTATAAAAGCATGCATGTACACCTGTATACACCCATGTAATTTTATAACAGCTAGGCTTCTGAGTGCAAAACATGCTTGACACACAGAAGCATTTCCTCTTAAGTACCTAGTTTAAAATTATGGAGGCAATTTTCTAAAGTTTTCCCCCATATAAAATGGCTTTATGTAAAACGACTGCATGGGTATATGCATACTTGCATGCAAGACATACACAGGCGTGTTCTTCGGTGAAAACTGGGTGGAGTGCAGGCGGATCATGCGGTGGTGCTCATCCTTTATAATACACACAGTCATGCAGGTTGTAGGCATGTACACTTCCACCTAGCTCCCAAACTTGTGTACATGTTTGTGGCTTCCATCTAACCGTGATTTCTGCTCGTTTATCCCTTGTATTTTATAAAGACACACGGGTGTCTATTTGCTTTTATAAAACAGGCTAAAAACATGTCCTTTCTATCCTCTTAACCTATGTGACCTGCTAGAAAATTATCCCTATATGCCTAGGTGCTCCCAGGGGTGGCGAATAGTCAAGAGTTGGGATGTGACTGTACCCTTCTTGCCTGTTTATCACTTGCCTGGATACAGGCAGGCATTTTCAAACATGAAACCTGAGAGAACATGGGACCATCAGCAAATATAGAGTGCATGTAAATTCCAAAGACCGCTAAGGAAAAAAGGATAATGAAAAGACCAGTAAAATTAATTCTTGTTGAAAGAACTAAGAGATTAAAAAAATAAAACCTGCCCAAAAAAAAAATCAAGCATATCTACAATATTTTACCACTTTGTTACATAAATTAAGTGTTTTAATTGATACCTGTCTTGAAGATACTCGTTTTCACTTCAACATCGCAGACAAAGCATTAATCAGGTTATTTAACACTGGTGACAGGCGAGCAAGCCAATAATTAAGCTTACAAAGTGAGTCTGAAGATGACCAAAAACCTTCTGCTCATCTTCATGCGCAAGATACACTCCTCTCTAAACCTAAACCTCACCTGCCAAGTTCCAGGTCTGGAATGTGACTGCTTTTTGCTTTAAATTCTTCTTCTTCTTGCATTGAGAAAATAAAAATCCGACTATTAAAGCAGGGCAAAGATCCAAATAAATCCAACAGTAGCACATGCTTCACTTGTGAGTATTCTCACTGACACTCTTTCCAGAATGCATAAAGATCGAAGGCACAGGGGTAAGAGAACGACTGTGGTGCTAAACTAAATGTTACAAAGAAGGTGTCCCCAACCAAGAGAAACAACAGTGCGATCAGTTCCGCAGCAATACAGCACAGTGAGGAGAGAGTGCCCAGTACACAGAGGCTGCCTGACAGAATGATACAGGGGAATCACGCTAAAACAGAAAGCAAAGCATGTCATTGTAGTTAACCGTAAAATGGACATGGACTGCGGTGTTTTAAAACTAGAAACATCCAAGAATTAGGAGGAACCGTTTGTTAATATTAATCAAAAGTGTATTATTTCTTCCAGATCTGCTGGAAATACAACTTTACAAAAGGCTCTTAGCTGAAAGCTTGGCCTGTGCTAGTAAAGATCTGATATAGGATGATAACTAAGGGAAGCAGGCTAAAGCTTGGTTCAGACGTCAGAGAGAATCAAAGTGATTCCTACTCAAAGTTACAATTATGACCTCAACAATGCACCAGACAGCCTCCTTTGAAAAATGTAAGGACCAGCCTCACTACCTCCCCCATCTGCAAATAAGAAATCTTCATGGGGCAGGAGAAATCCCCAATTGTTCCTACCCCGCTGGTGCAATTTTTGAAAATATCATTGGACAACCTGAGGTGCAGTCCCTTTTCTCATTAGGCAGAACCTCCACATCATCACCTCTAGCAAAGTCACTAATGGTTTCATAAAGGCCATAACTTATAAATATATCTATCATAATGTATTCAGGATATACATATACATATATATATATATATATATATATATATATTTATTTATATACAGTCAAACCTCGGTTTTCGTATGCCCCAGTTTTCGTTAGCTTTGGTTTTCGATGATTTTTTTAATTGCTATGTTGTCTCGGTTCTCGTACGTCCGCTCGGTTTTCGTAGAATTTGAAATGGTCCGGTGACGTCATCGGGCTCCACGGCGGGGCTGTAGAAGAGCTCCATTACAAAGCCTTGTGCTTCCCTAGCAGCGATCAGGCAGCGGAGCAATGAAGGGGCCGCAGAAACCAACGGAGGATTCATAAATTGAAGATTGTGGCAGCGGAGAGGGGAACCGCGTGATAGTGCAGATGACAGGGCAACGGAGTGCTGGGGAGAGCGTCGGAGAACAAACGTGCACCAGGAGCCACGTAAGAGAACCGGCGGGGAGCGGGACTGCCTAGCAGACAGCCTTGTGAATAGGCGAAGTGAGTCGGGGGACTGCTGCGGGGAGTAGCGAGACCAAGAACAAGAAAGCTCATACCAGGAAGTAGCAGGAAACCACCCTCGGCACAGAATAAGGTACTGTAGGTTAAGCAAAAATAATTAAAAAAAAGAAGAAATATAAAAACATCTGGTACCAGTTAGCCAGCTCAAAGCCCTGTGGGATCCAGCCTTAAAGCAGCCACTACCCAAAGGAATACAACCTAACCTATTCTCTATAAAATGTATTTTTTGTGAATATTTTTGGGTGTCTGGAACGAATTAATTGGATTTACATTATTTCTTATGGGAAATATTGCTTCGGTTTTCATACGTTTCGGTTTTAGTCAGACTTTTTTGAACGGATTAATCATGAAAACCGAGGTTTGACTGTATATATATATATGCATAAGTTTGTGCAGTTGCAGTTCCTCATCAAAAGCACATAAATCCTAGACATAGTCAATTAAAATAGAACAAATCATAACAGATTTTACAAAACATTCCAGCAATTTAAAACTGTAAATATAAAAACATCAATTGTTTAAATCTTTAAAAAAAATAAGTTAAAATAAAAGCCAAGATTAAGGCCTTGGATACTAAAGGGATTTGAAAGAGGACTGGCAGAGAGGAGAAAAGGGTCCTACCAAAAGAGAGGAAACCTTAAGTACATCTGACCTAAATCCTCTATAATGCGTAGAGGTGGAAAGTTGATCAAGCAATGTTAAATATCTTTCCTATCCCTTTAGCTGTGATTACTACTGAGTTTGTTGGCAACTGATTTCAGAGTAAGTGGCATTTACAGATTACATACTGATCGCCCATCCATCCATCAAATTCAGCAACAGAAAACGTAGGTGAGCACTTTAACAAAATAAAAAGAAATCTAAATGGCTATGATTCCTCTATTAGCAGAAACACATAACACAGTCTTATTAAATGCAGTTCGTGTTTTGTACAGTGTATGGGACATCTGATTTGCCTTAGACCATGGCACGATAGGGACCCTGCATTTTTAAGAACTGAATGATGAAGGAGGGGCCCCCGGCAACGATCTGAGGTGGGAGGTGGCTGAGCGGACAGTTCTCAATACTCATAATTGACAGTTTGCTGCAGAGTGCCAACTCAAAGGGCAGGCTGTGCAAGTTGGGGTTGTCATTCAGATAAAGCTCTTCTAGATTCTCCAGTGTACCTACATAAAAAATGTATGAACAAAGAAAACACATTATCTACAATTAGCAAAACATTCTGCCTGTGCAGAAAGCATTTATAGTCTTGATAATGCACTACTGCAAACAGGAGAATACAGTGGAACAAACTATACAAGGATCAGAGAAGAGCAGCTCAAAGAATTTTGAAAACAAAGTGGACATGTGTTTTTCACTATGTAAATGCTGATACTTGGTTCTTTGCTGAAGGCTCAAAGGTAAGTCTCCAAGGCTAACCCTTTCAGGGGTGCTTAAAAAATGTTCAAGCAAGAGGTTGTCCTTGTAACAGTAAAGCATAGTTACTCACCTGTAACAGGTGATCTCCAGGAACAGCAGGAATTTAGTCTTCACATATGGGTATCGTCGGTACCGACGGAGCCTGCGTGGGAACGCTCCCCAGAGTCCAATTGGAAAGCTTTTGGGAGCATCCCACAGCGCCTGCATGCTGCCTTCTCGCCTTTCCCAACTGTCTCTCTCCAGTTGAGTTTAAAGCTGAGACAGAGAGAGAAAGGGAAAGAAAAAAAGAGAGAGATAGATACAACTCTTAGGTGAGGTGGGTGGGTTGTGAATACTAAATTCCTGCTGTTCCCGGAGATCACCTGTTACAGGTGAGTAACTATGCTATCTCCAGGAACAAGCAGGAATGTAGTCTTCACATATGGGAACTCCCTAACTTTAGATGCCAGGGAGAAACCCCAGAAGTTGTGTACCCTTTTGAAAGGGTTCCACTTCCCCCCATGGATGTCTGGCATCCTACCAGGGATGGTGGGTAGGAGTTGATTAAGTATGGAACAGGTGTTGAACAGCCTGATCAAACAAGGCATCCCGGCGGGAGTCCTTGTCCAAGCAGTAATGGGCTGTGAAGGTATGAACCGAGGCCCAGGTAGCTGCTCGACAGATGTCGTCGAAAGACACAGAGTGTAGATGAGCCATAGAGGCTGCCATGGCTCTCACATTGTGCGCTGTGACATGGCCTTCAAGGGGAAGGTTCTTACTCTGATAGGCAAGAAATATACACTGTGCAATTCAGTTGGACAGTGTTCTTTTGGAGACTGGAAGCCCTAAATGACTAGGATCAAAAGCAACAAAGAGTTGAGAGGACTTTCTATGTTGCTACGTCCTTTGCAAGTAAAAGGCCAAAGCTCTTTTACAATCCAAAGTATGAAGATTCCTTTCTGCATTAGAGGCATGAGGCCTTGGGAAAAAAACAGGAAGGTAAACTGCTTGGTTTAAATGAAAAGGTGAAACCACCTTTGGCATAAAGTGAGAATGAGTCCTAAGAACTATCTTATCATGATGGATCCTTGTATAAGGAGGATCAGCCACCAACGCTTGTAATTCACTGATGCGACGTGCTGATGTGATTGCAATAAGAAGAATAACCTTCCAGGAAAGGAATTTCAAAGAGGTAGTAGCTAATGGTTCAAAAGGTGGCTTCATGAGCTGCCCAAGAACCAGATTTAAATCCCATGCCACCGGTGGTGGCTTAACAGGAGGCTTAGTTAGAAGGCGGCCTCTCATAAATCTTGTTATGATAGGATGAGAGGAAATAGGTTGCCCATTTAAAGGTTTGAGAGAAGCTCCAATAGCACTCAAATGAACTCTCACTGAATTGATCTTAAGCCCTGCATTAGACAAATGAAGGAGATATTCCAGTAATGATTCAAGGGGTATTGCAAGAGGGTTAAGACCCTTCTGCGAACACCATAAGGTAAACCTTTTCCACTTGAAAGTTTAAGAGCGTCTTGTGGATGGTTTCCTGGAAGCATAAAGGATATCCTTTACTTGCTGAGAAAGGTTAAGACCATGAAGTTCTAGGCTTTCAGCAACCAGGCCCAGAGATGTAGAGACTGCGGATTTATTTATTTATTTATAGACTCTTATATACCGCACTATTAGGCATCAGCGCGGTTCACAAAAAACAGTGAGATACACAATTCAACAGTACTTTGTGTTTACAGAAAACAGGAGAATATAACTCGGATAACAGGGTATATAATTAATAAACATAGTCATAATATCATCATGGCTTCAGTTTTGTGTGTATGTGGTCTGTGGGGTATCTGTATTGTATGTGTATGAGTGGAAGGTCTGTGGGTTGGTTGAGATGTCTTTATTGTTTACTGGATAAGATAAAAGGAAGAGGTAGTGTTTCAAAGCTTTGCGAAACTGCAAAAGGTCTGGTATTGCTCGGATGTTTTGAGGGAGGCTATTCCAACACCTTGGTGCACAGAATAAAAAGGCCCTGTCTGAAGTAGTTTTGGTACACTGTGATATTGATTTAGGGACTAACAGAGTATTGAGTGTTACTGACCTTCTGTCTCTATTGAGGGGTGGTGTTTGGATCAAGTCTGATATTGATGAAGATGAGAGTTCTTTGAAGGCTTTGAATGTAATTAGTAAAATTTTGAAAGTGAGTCTACTTTGAATTGGGAGCCAATGAAGATGTTTTAGAATAGGTGAGATATGGTCTTTCCGGGAAGCTCCATGAAGGACTCTAGCTGCAGCATTCATAGCCATTTGAAGTGGGTGTAAGGTGGTTTGTGGAAGACCTTGTAAAATTGAGTTCGCATAATCAAAATGAGGTATGATTAGCGCCTGATAGATGGTTCTAAAATCGTCTGGCTCTAGCAAGGATCGAAGGTGTCTAAGGGAGCGTATTTTGTGATATACTGCTCTTACAATATTACTAATATGTGCTTTCATATCTAATTTCTGGTCTAAAGTGACACCGAGGTATCTGATGGTGGTCTTGGTCTGGAGGTTAGCATCATTCACTTTCAAAAAGGATGGAGCAGTGAAATTTTGGTTACGTGTAATAAATAACACCTCCGTTTTCTTGTGTTGGATCCTTAGATTTTGGGATTGTAGCCAGTTGGATACTTCATTTATGCAGTTAGTTAATGGATTGAGATCAGGGTTCTCAGTTGTAAAAGAAAAATATAAAAGTACATCATCCGCGTATATCATGCAGTTAACTCTAAAGGATCGAATCAGGTTACAGATAGGCTGCATGTATATATTAAACATAAGGGCGGAAAGGGATGAGCCTTGAGGGACCCCTTGTTTTTGATGAAACTGATCTGATGAAGTATCGTTGGATCGTACTTGTTGCCATCTGTCAGAAAGGTAGGATCTACACCACTCAAGTGCTTTATCAGTAATTCCCTTCCCTTTGAGACGCTCAAGGAGGCGTTCATGGCTAACAGAATCATAGCATCCCGTCCTCCTGGGATAGGAGATCTGGAGCAGATCCTAATTCCAGAGATGGAGCTTGAGAGAGATGTAAAAGCAGAGGGTACCACACTTGTCATGGCCAATGTGGGGCTATGAGAATCATATGGCCTCTGTCTCTCTGAAGCTTGAATAAAGTTCTGGGAATTAGGGGAATGGGTGGGAAGGCATACAGAAAGTCCCGACCCCAATGGAGGAGGAAGGCATCCCTGGCCTGACAACCCTGAGCCAGAATTCTGGAACAGAACCGGGGAAGTTTGACATTCAGCGGACTTGCAAAGAGGTCTATGTCCGGGGTTCCCCAAAATTGGAAAATTTTGGCCACCTGGTCCTGCATGGAGAGACCATTCGTGTGGAAGCAGAACGCGACTGAGTCTGTTTGCCCAAGAGTTTTGAATGCCTGGAAGATACACTGCAAGGAGATGAATCTGATGCTCTCTGGCGAGGGCCCAAAGTCGCAAAGCTTTGTTGCAGAGCGACAGAGAGCCTGTTCCGCCCTGCTTGTTCACATAGAACATGGCTACCTGGTTGTCCGTTTGAATTAGGACAGTTTTGTAGCTGAGCTGGTTGTGATACACTCGAAGAGCAAGAAAGATTGCTCTGAGCTCTAGGAGATTGATGTGTAGATCGGTGTCCTGTGGAGTCCAGGTACCCTGGGTAGAGAGGCCTTGCAAATTGGCTCCCCAACCCACCTGTGAGGCATCTGTTAGAGTTACTTGGGGTGGGGGTTGCTGAAAAGGGGACCCCCACCAACAGATTTTGGGGTGACTGCCACCATTAGAGAGACAACATAAGACGATCTGAGGTTGCTATTTTGTCTGACAGGCAACCTGATGCCTGAGTCCATTGAGTGGATAGAGTCCACTGGGCTGCCCTCATATGGAGGTGGATGCCATGTGGCCTAGGAATTGTAACATTTCCCGAGCAGTGAGGTGAGACTTTAGCATTGCTTGGGAAGCTAACTGCACAATGCGAAGGCAGCAGGACTGTGGAAGATAGGCCCTTGTCTGTCTGGTATCCAGCAGGGCTCCTATGAACACTAGAGACTGAGTGGGAGCTAGGTTGGATTTTGGGAAGTTTATGACAAGTCCCAAATATTGGAGGATACGCATTGTGCGAGATAGGGAAATCCTGGCCTCTGGCTCTGATGGGGTTCGAATGAGCCAGTCGTCCAAGGGAAGACGAAAATTTTTAGGGTGCGGAGAAATGCTGCCACCACAGTCATGCATTTTGTGAACACCCTTGGTGCCGAGGCCAGGCCAAAAGGAAGAACTCTGTATTGGTAGTGCTTCCCTCGAAATAGAAAGAGAAGAAATCTTCGGTGAGTTGGATGAATGAGAAAATGAGTGTACGCATCCTTGAGATCTAGAGAACAAAGCCAGTCCTGACTCTGAAGGTATGGCAGTAGAGTTCCTAGAGAAATCATTTTGAATTTCTCTTTGAACAGGAATTTGTTCAATTCTCTGAGGTCCAAAATGGGTCTGTGCCCTCCTGTTTTCTTTGGAATAAGGAAAAAGGGGTAATAGAACCCTGCACCTTGTTGATGAATTGGTACGTCTTCTATTGCCCCGTTGGGGAAGAAAGAGACTGACCTCGTGATCTAATTGGGAGTTGAGAGAGGTCTGAGAATTGAACTGTCTTACCATTGTAGGAGGGGGCATGCTGAGGAAGTGAAGCTTGTATCCCTCTCTTACAATGGACAGAGTCCAACTTTCTGCTGCTATCTGCCCCCATCTGGTTGCAAAATAACATAACCTTCCTGGAATGGTGGAAGGCTCTGGCCCGTTCAGGGCTAGGAAAACAAAGTTCTCTAGATGGGAGTCAAAGCCCCTGTGGAGGCTGAGTGTGCTGAGACGGTTGAGGCTTAGCAGCCTTTGTTTTTCTTTGTTTAGGTTGCTGCTGACCCTTTTGGGCAGACTGACCTGAACGATGCCCTTGTTGGGTATAGGAGGGGTTGAACTTCTTCTTTCTAGTGAAGAATGTTTTTTTGTAGGACGTTTTCCTTGCAGGATCAGTTGTAGATTTTGATAATCTATCCAAGGTGAGATTATCAGCATCTAGCTCATTAGCTTTCTCGTGCCAATTTTTGCCAAAGAGATTCTCTCCAGTGCAAGGAATATTCCCCAATTTGTTCTGTACCCAGAGTTCCAAGTCAGATGCCTGGAGCCAGGCAATCCTACGTGCACCTATGGCAATAGCAGAAGTTCTGCTTATGCACTCAAAACAATCAAAAGCTGCACGATTTACAAGTTTGGAAACATCCTGAGCATGTTTGATAAGTGCAAGATAATCTTGTCTCTTATCATCCGGAAGGAGAGGGCTCATAAGCTCTAGATCTCCTGTAACTTCCTTAAGGAACATTCCCATATATAAAATGTAGGAACTAATCCTGGCAGAAAGCATAGAGGCCTGGAAGGTTCGACGCCCAAAAGCATCAAGAGTTCTCCATTCACGTCCTGGAGGATTAGATGCATGTCTTTTTGCACTCTTAATCCTTCTCATAGCTGATGTAAGGTCATGCATTTGGGCTGCAGCAATCCAAGGGAGAAATACAGTATAGGAGGTGAAGTACTTTTGTCCACTAAAGAACTAGGCGTGGTTGTGTCTGATGATCTTAAAGTAGCTAAACAGGTAGAAAAGGCGACGGCAAAAGCTAGAAGGATGCTTGGGTGCATACGGAGAGGAATGGCTAGCAGAAAAAAGGAGGTGATAATGCCTCTGTATAAGTCTTTGGTGCGACCTCATTTGGAATATGGTGTGCAATTCTGGAGACCGCACCTTCAAAAGGATGTGAACAGGATGGAGTCGGTGCAGAGGGTTGCTACTAAAATGATTAATGGGCTTCATTATAAAGCATATGAGGACAGACTTAAGGATCTTAATATGTACACCTTAGAGGAAAGGCGGGATAGAGGTGATATGATTGAGATGTTTAAATACCTCCGTGGCATAAATGTTCAGGGAGAGAGCCTCTTTCAATTGAAAGCAAGTTCTGCTATGAGGGGACATGGGATGAGGGTGAAGGGAGATAGATTCAGGAGTGATATGCGGAAATATTTCTTTACAGAAAGAGTAGTGGATCCGTGGAATAGTCTCCCAGTGGAGGTGGTAGAGATGAGGACAGTAACTGAATTAAAAAAAGCATGGGACCAACACAGAGGATCTCTAAAGGTAAAAAGTGGACTGTTGTAGTTGTTGTTATGGAAGGACAGACTAGATAGGCCATGTGGTCTTTTTCTGTCATCATGTTTCTATGTTTCTGATTCCACACCACCATGGAATGGTGGGGCAGCTGAGTTTTTTGAAATCCAGGACAGGGAGGAACTCGATACATGGTATCGAGCCTACGAGAATGAGGAGAAGTGGTGAAAGGTGTTTCCCACATCCTTAGCATGAGATCATGCAAGATCTCATGAATAGGCATAGTAGCTGCTTCTTTAGGCGCTTTAAGATACTGTAAAATCTCCAGTTCCTTCACCCTAGGCTCTGTTTCAGGAGCCACTGTGATGGAAAGACCTCGAGCCACATCTTGGATAAAATCCTGGAAGGATATATCCTCTGGAGGAAACATCCTACGTTTAGAAGAGGAAGAATCCTCAGGAAGAAGTACTCTGGTATTGACAGAGCTGTCAGAGTCTTCAGACTCAGAGGATTCAAAGTATCTCCTATACGGGTAATCGTGCATCGCACGATACCGGTACCGATCGAAGTCGGTATCGACAGGGTCTGGTACCGATTTGTCAGTACCGGAAGGCATAGCCTGCGTCGGTACTGGTAGTCCACCTGCCAACGTCAATGCAATTGGCACCGGTACCGATGTCGATACCGGTACCGACGTCGATGCAGTTGACCCCGGTGCCGATGTCGGTACTGGTATCGGTACTAGTTGAATTGTCTGAAGCGGTTTCGGGGGCATCGATGCCAAGAGAAGAGCCGCCAGACTGTGTTCAATAGCCAAGAATCTCTGGTCTATCGACACCGCCGATGCCTGGGTATCGGTACCGGGCGAAGCAGCCGGTTCCCCAGAGCATGGCACCAGTAGTTCTGCCGAGGTTGGGGCCTCGAGAACATCCTGGAGCCCCGATGATGCTTTGAAAGCCGAAGCCTCCCGCCGGGGCAATTTTGCCGGTGTGAGTCTCTCAAGAGCAACGCCAGAGGCATCTCGATATTTGGAAGGAGATCTACCCTTTGAGGACCGGCTAGACTTATGTTTAGTTACCTGAGATCCATGGGAGGAAGACGAAGCCCTGGAAGATGTTGATGCCACAGATGCTGCATCGGAGGGAAAAAGGGTGCTAAGTTTAGCAGCTCGGTTTTGCCAACCCCTCTTTGACATCATCCCACAGGCAACACACTAGGAGATAGAGTGGTCAGGACCTAAACATTTGAGGCACCACTCATGGGTGTCGGGGACAGAGATGGTACCGCCACACTTGGAACACTTTTTAAAACCAGAGACAGTTTTTTCTATTGTAGAGGAAAGTTGGGCCTAGTGCCCAAAATGGCGCGTGGCACCAGAGGAGAAAAAAGCTGGAGACTCCAGTAAAGATTTTTAAAATTTTTTTATAAGGAAAAGAAAGAAAGAACCGGTGGTACTGGTGTAGCGTCGAAGGAAGGCAGACGCGACCACAAAAAAGAAGAATAAAAGGTATATTTTCTGCAGTGACAGGAAGTGCGACCTGCCGGCTCCGCGGAAAATGAAGAACTGGAGAGAGACAGTTGGGAAAGATGGGAAGCCAGCACACAGGCGCTGTGGGATGCTCCCAAAAGCTTTCTAATTGGACGCTGGGGAGCGTTCCCGCGCAGGCTCCGTCGGTACAGACGATACCCATATGTGAAGACTACATTCCTGCTTGTTCCTGGAGATTCAGTCTTCCCTTCCCACACAGTGTAAAGTGCATCACCTCCATGATGTGCTGGGCAGTCCAGGACAGTTAACAAACCCAGGCCTCACTCTGCATGTGAGCCCAGGGTAAGCCCCATCCCATCAACTCTTGAGCCACAGGGGCTTGATGCAGAAATCCAGTGCTAAAGCTCTAGTGCGGGCTTTCCTCATGCAAGTTTAGAGCAGACGTTTTGCGCAGTGAGGCTGTAAGCAAACAGCATGCAAATGAGCTGTGCGCAAAAAGGTCTGCGCTAAACAAAGATGGCAAGTCAGGCACATAGGCATGGGGTCTGCGTTAGCAGTACTCTCTATCTTGCGCACAAAAAAAACAGTTTGGCACTTGTGTGCATGTGCTGGAATGCTACAGGGCACAAAATAGCAATATGCTTCTGTGGGAAGTTCTGCTCAGAATATTATCAGTGTTTATGAAAACTGGTATTATTCTGAGCAGAACTGTGCAGATTATTACTGTTATGCACCGCATAGCATTTCAGCACACTTTCCCTGCCATTTTTTTTGAGTGCTTTTTTCAGCAAAAACATAAAAAGTTTCAGGCGCTGTGCACTCATGAAAACGGGCATAACTTCCTCGCCAGCACTAACTGCAAACCTATGAGCTAACCCTTACCATCTCCTCAGAACTCGTGTTAAAACCCCAGCATTAAGCTCAGCCTTCTGCACACTTCTCTGCATCTGCACTGCACAGCACAGCTAATTGTCTCATTACCATCCATTTAAATGCGCTGTGTACTGCCATCAGTACAGGTGATAGTGTATTAATTACACTCGCGCATGGAGCCCTTCCTGCATTTTGTGCCCACACTATCAAAGAAGTTGTGCGCAAACACTGTGCTATCATCTGCACTAATGGCAGTGCATTTTGCTGCATCGGCCTCAGTCAGCCGCATTCCATCAGCGGTGCTTAGCTAGAACACGAAACAATCGGAGGAGGATCGTTGAGGAGCCTCTTACCAATTTCTTCAGGTAGGTGTGTGAGAAGATTCTCTCCAAGGCCAAGATGTGTCAGGTTGGTAAGGTGTCCAATCCCCCTTGGTAGGATGGTCAACTGATTATTAGTCAGGACAAATTTCTGGTTAATGAAACAGAAAAAACATTTTATAGAATCACTGTAGAGAAAACTATGCTAGTGCCTTGATACTAGATAGCAAACAGACCACAGCAGAAGTGGAACTTTCAGACTAATGCTGTTGAGGCATGAGAGAACGGCACTATCTAAAACAAAAGATCTTAAAATAATAACCGCCTTTAAAGTCACCTAAAACTGATGGGGGGGGGGGGGCGCAGATGGATATGCACTATTGACAAATGTAAATGGAGAAATTTTACTTACCGTTAATTTCCTTTCCTGGAATACTGCTAGACCAGTCCAGACAAATGGGTTATGCTCCCCTGTCAGCAGATGTTGGAGACAGAGAAAAGCTTCCAGAGCTCTGATTGGCTGGGCTGTGGTTGGTATAGGTATACCCCTAGAGGTCCTATCCAGTATTCTTTAGCTAAGCAATAACTATGAACCATAAAACTGACCAACACGGTCAACTATGTACAGAAGATTAGTTGAAGTAAACTACAGGAGTCGGAAGGAGCAGGAATCATCCTCAGGACCTCATGCCTTCAAGGAGTGCCTGCAGGCTATCCAAGGGAATATATTGGTAGTGCGTGACCAATATGAGCATCGGCTCCACTGCTCAAGCTATACTGCAACTGACAACCGGGTGGGTTCTGGACTGGTCTAGCAGTATTCCAGGAAAGGAAATTAATGGTAAGTAAAATTTCTCCTTCCAAATCATACTGCTAGACCAGTCCAGACAAACGGGAAGTACCCAAGCTAACAACCCTCAGGGTGGGCTGCGAGAGCCGCCAACAGCACACCCACTCCAAAACGACTGTCCTCCCGTGCTTGAATGTCCAGGCGATAATGGCGAACAAACGTGGACAAGGAGAACCAGGTTGCCAACCGACAGATATCGAGAGGAGCTACCTGAGACTGTTCGGCCCAAGACGTAGCCTGAGCTCGAGTTGAATGAGCTCGAAGACCCGAGGGAACCGCCTTACCTTGGCCAATATAGGCCGATTCAATGGCTAAACGAAGCCACCTAGTGATAGTGGACAGAGGCCGCGAGACCTCATCTCGGACCTGCAAACAGAACAAAGAGATGGTCAGTTTTACGAAAAGAATTGGTCACCTTCAAATAGCGGATGAGAACTCTTTTGAGATCCACAGCTCGAAGGTTTTTATTCGTCTCTGAGCACTGCTCTTTGGAAAAGGCAGGCAACAGGAGAGAAACGAAGTAAGGATCTTAGGCAAAAAGGAGGGCATGGCGCGGAGCGAAACACCCTCCGTCGAAAAGGAAAGAAAGGGATCTCGACAAGAGAGAGCCTGCAGTTCCGAAATCCTACGAGCCGAGGTGATTGCCACTAAGAACACGGTCTTCATTGTTAAGTCCCGAAGAGAAGCCTCTTTGAGAGGCTCAAAGGGCCGGTTCATAAGAGCTTTCAGAACTAGGAGTAAGATCCCAGGCAGGAACCCCCAGACGAAGCGAGGGACGTAGGATCCTGACGCCTTTGAGAAATCGCGACACATCTGCATGGGAAGCAAGGGAGTGGCTGCGAAATGGCCCACGGTAACACGTTAAGGCCGAAACCTGTACTCACAGGGTTCCGAGAGCTAGTCCCTTATCCAAACCCTCTTGCATTAAAGCTAAAACCTCTGGGATTTCGGAATGCCAGGGTCGTGTACACCATGACTCAAAAGCTCGCCACACTCGTGTGTACGCTAAGGACGTTGAAGATGGTCTAGCATTAAGAAGGGTAGCTACCACCTTTGAAGAATAACCCTTGTGGGTTAACCTGGGGCGTTCAAGAGCCAAGCCGTAAGCGAGTAAGTATCGTGGTTGTCCATATAGATAGGCCCTTGCCTGAGAAGTCCCTCGGATGCCTTCAGTCACAGAGGGACCACCTGAGATAAAACGCACTAGACTGGGTCAGTCTGGAGCCACCAGGATCACTGGACCTTGGTGCTCCCTGATCCACTGGAGAACTCGCCCGATCATTGCCCAAGGAAGAAACACGTAAAGAAGCACGTGCACCAGCCAAGGTTGTGCTAGAGCATCTATGCCATGAGACCTGTGTTCTTTCCAACGACTGAATAAGACTGGCACCTTTGCATTTGCTGCTGAGGCCATGAGATCTATCGCCGGCCGACCCCATCTCTGAACTATTTTCTGAAAGGCCTCTGGAATCAGTTCCCACTCTCTGGGATCTAGCGTATGTCTGCTTAGAAAATCAGCCTTGACATTTTTGTTCCCGCGATATGCTGTGCCGAGATGGCTAGAAAATGTCTTTCTGCCCAAGGGAAGAGGAGAGACATCTCCTTTGACACTCCTGGATATTTTGTGCCCCCCTGGTGGTTGAGATAAGACACTATCGTCGCGTTGTCTGATAAAACTCAAACTGACTGATTTTGGAGGTGATTTACAAATGCTAGTAAGGCCAGGCGGACTGCCCGTGCTTCCAGACGGTTGATAGTCCACCGAGACTTGCATGGAGACCAGTTGCCCTGTGCTGTGTGGCTCCGACAGTGAGCTCCCCAGCCGGAGAGACTGGCATCTGTTGTCACTAGTATCCAGCGTGGAGTTTCCAGCGGAACTCCTCTAAACAGATTGCACGGAGACAGCCACCACCATAGACTGCGACTGATTGGCGGCTGGAGCGGAAGACGGAGCTGGTAATTCTCCGACACTGGCGACCACCGAGAGAGGAGCGCATTCTGTAGACAGCGCATGTGCGCTCTGGCCCAAGGAACGATCTCAATGGTGGCCGCCATGGATCCTAAGACCTGAAGGTAATCCCACGCTCGGGGCGAGTCCTGAAGCATAAAGTGACGAATCTGAGAAGAGAGTTTGAGAAAATGCTCTTGAGACAGGAATACATGACCCTGATGTGTGTCGAATCGTGCTCCAAGAAAGTTGATCTGTTGAGAAGGCTGCAGGCAGCTCTTGGCATGATTGATCACCCATCCTAACTCCTCTAGGAAGGAGACTACCTTCGATATGGCGCTGCAGGCTTCTGGAAAAGAATCTGCCCGCACAAGCCAATCGTGTACTCGGATCCCCTGTTTGCGCAAGGCTGCTGCTACTACTATCATTACCTTGGAGAAGGTTTGAGGAGTGGAGGCGAGGCCAAAGGGCATTGCCTGAAACTGAAAATGTTGTCCGAGCACAGCTAACTGCAGAAAGCACTGATGTTCGGATCGAATGTGAATGTGAAAGTATGCTTCTGCCAGATCGAGCGACGTTAGAAACTCTCCTTTGTGTACCGCCTGGATAACGGACCGTAGCGTTTCCATGTGGAAGTGAGGCACCCGGAGGCTGCAGTTGACCCCCTTGAGATCCAGAATTGGACGAAAGGAGCTGTCCTTTTTTGGCACCACGAAATAGATAAACGCTCTAGTCCTCTTTCTAAAGGAGGGACAGGACGAATAGCTTTGAGGAGCAGAAGTTTTCGAATCGTAGTTTGAATGGTTAAACTTTTTCCGGGAGACCATCCTGGAGAGACCAAGAAGGCATCCTGGATGGGACGCCAACATTCGAGGGAATAACCGTGAGATACAATGTTGAGGACCCACTGATCGGACGTTATGAGTGCCCACTTTCGAGAAAACTGTGCCAGCCGGCCTCCCACTGGCGGCAAGGTCTGGAGTGGGCCACCCGTCCCATCAGCGGGAAGCACGGGTTGTTCCAGAAAACTTCCCTGAGCCAGAATAGGCCTCTGTGCCTTTGCGGGCTCCTCGAAAGGACTGTGATCTCTGACCAAAACGGTTAGAAGTTATAGAGATGTTTGGTTTAAAGGAATGGTATCTCCTGGAATCACGAGATCTAGGAAATTGACGAAAACCCTGAGAACATGAAGACCGTGTGAAACAGCCCTTGGCTTATCTTCCGGTAAACGTTGTGGCTTGACCTCACCCAGGTCCTTAACCAATTTATCCAAATCCTCCCCAAAGAGGAGTCATCCTTTAAAAGGGAGCTTCAAAAGGCACGACTTAGAGGCTATATCTGCTGCCCACTGATGCAGCCAGAGCCATCTTCTAGCTACCGTTACCGCTGCTAACGAACGAGCTGATAGACGCAATAGATCATAAAAGGCATCAGACAGGAAGGCCGTAATGGATTCCAGACGCTCTATCGCAGTATCTTCTGGTAATCGCTGGATCCAGCGGAGCAAGGCACGGGCTGCTAGTCCCCTGCAAACTGTAGCCTGGAGCGACAGCGCAGAAGAGAAGAAGGCTGTCTTCAGGAGACTATCGACCTTACAATCCTGTTGGTCTTGCAGCGCAGCTCTGCCCTCGACTGGAATGGTGGTATGTTTGGTAACCCCGGTCACCAACGCATCCACCTTTGGGTAAGCCAGCCAGCATTCAAGTTCTGATGGAGACCAAAGGTATAACTGACCAAGACGGTGTGCGCTACATAGAGAGATATCTGGGGGACTCCCATTCTTGAGATACCATTTGCTGAAGTTCCACCGGGAATGGGAAAGCTTTGGAAGGTTTCCGTATGCCCTGTACTATAGGATCCGTCTGAGACAGAGACTGATATTTCTGTGGTTCCGGAGAGTCCGAAAGACGCAGAGCTTCCACCACCTGTGCTATTAAGATGGGTAACTCCTCTATCGAAAGAGTCGGATATCCTGTGATTCTTCTTGAGCTGGAACAGAAGAGTCTGAACGGGAGTATCCTCCATCCTCCCGATCTGAAGGATCCGGACTCGCCTCTACTGAAGACTTTTCTTCAGGAATGTCCGGACTGTTCTGCACCGACCTTAGACCACCCTTGGGAGGGCGTGCCCCCTTGAGGTCTGTTAACTTTTGAGTTCGCTTGCGAGGCACCGATCCTGGGATGCCCCTATCTTGAGCAGACAAAGGTTCCAAAGGTACCTCTGAAGAGTCTGACTGCCATAGAGCCCATGCCTGACGGAAAAGAGTCAGGAACTGGTTATCCGCAGGATGTACTGATGCCTCTACCTGTGAGGGGATGGATGGAGGTTGTGGAAACAACAGAGGAGCATTCTGCAAACCCTCAGAGATACGCGGCTTTTCCAAAGCAGGGGGCACTGAGGAGTTGGCATCCAAAGCAGGCAGTGCCAGCGGTTGCGAAGCATAAAACTCCCCAGGATGTGCATGGCATGTGGGACAACAGCCTATTAATCAACTCCTTCTGTTTCCTATTGCACACTAGACACCTGTGCAACGCGGAAGACATGTTGAAGGATTTTTCTTTTTTTTTTTTTTTTACAAAACGATCCTGTCAATCACTGAATGCTGAAAGACAAAAAAGGGATATGCTGCTAGCTCCCAGAAAAACAGTCGCAGGGGCTCCGAAATGTAAAAGATAAGAAAAGAAAGAAAATGGGACAAACCCCACTCCCGCCAAAAAACCGGCTGTGAGAAACGCAATCGCTCGGTCTCAAAATGGCCGCCAGCTAGAAAATAAGCGCGAAGCACACACGCTGAGCCAGGAAGCCTTCCGACAACGGTGGTTTCAATCGGGGGGGGGGGGGGAAGAAAAAACGCTGTTGGCATACAATCGGGAGGAAGGGAGTACTGTCTGCAGCCTCGGATGAAGCCAGCCCGTGGTTAAATGTTCCCCGGAGGTAGGAGAGGAGGAGTTAATAAGCAGGTTGTCACTCACGGTACCGGAAAAGCGCCGCCGAGGCTCCAGGGAGAATCTGTGAGCAGTTCCACTAAAATCAACACAGGCAATTTAGTGTGCTCCACAGCAGCCAAACAAACTCTCGAGGTCTGAGGCTGAGAATCCCCCGATGGAGGGAGCTCAACTGATCTCACAATCAGGAGCTCACCTCAGAAGGCACTGCTCTCCTCTGTCTAATCTAACTTGTTAGACAGTGGGTTCTGGGAACTCTAGAGGAACACCTCGTGGGTGCTCTTAGTACATCCAGAATAGCAAAAAATAAAAAGGGAAATTAAATTAATTAAAATTAAGGAGAAAAAAAGGTAAAAGACCCTCATCTGCTGGAGACAGAGAAAATACTGGATAGGACCTCTAGGGGTATACCTATACCAACCAGAGCCCAGCCAATCAGAGCTCTGGAAGTTTTTCTCTGTTTCCAACATCTGCTGGCAGGGGAGCATAACCCATTTGTCTGGACTGGTCTAGCAGTATGATTTGGAACATCTATTTTCAGTGACTTCTGCACATTAATGGGTTTTAATGCACTTACTATATAGCACAGTTACTTACCTGTAACAGGAGATCTCCGGAACAGCAGGAATTAGTCTTCACACGTGGGAGACGTCGCCGACGGAGCCTGCACGGGAATGCTCCCCAGCATCCAATCAGAAAGCCTTTGGGAGCATCCCCCGTGCCTGCGCGGTGGCTTCCCGCCCTTCCTACTGCCTCTCCCCAGTTGAGTTTCATAGCTGAGCCGGAAGGAGAGGAGAGGAAGGAATAGAGAAAAAGAGAGATACAACTCCCAGGGGAGGTGGGCGGGTTGTGAAGACTAATTCCTGCTGTTCCGGAGATCACCTGTTACAGGTAAGTAACTGTGCTATCTCCAGGAACAAGCAGGAATGAGTCTTCACACGTGGGGACTCCCTAGCTTAGGATGCCCGGGGAGATCCCATAAGCGCAGCCCAGACGGGATGGCATTTGCCCAGCCTGAATCTCCGGCATCCCCTGAGGGATGGAGGGCAGGAGTTGAATAGAGGAACAGCGAATACGGAGGCAAGTCTTTAGAGTGTAGAACAGGTACCATTAGGATACAGCAAAAAAAAAACCCAGGCTACGGGAGTAAGCAGAGGGGTGCATGAAGAGAATCATTAAGAATGTAATGAGTAAATGACCTAGTACCATACAGAGCTTACCGGCCATTAAGTTTCTAATGAATTAATGGTTTAGAACCCTGTACTGCTTACCCACCGGGTTGTCGGAAGTAGTCCTGTGATGAAGGCACTGTAGACGCAGTAGCGAGGTCATCAAGGAAACTTCACCGCAGCGAGGAGGAAGTTCCAAATCCGGAAGGCCATGGGATCCAGGCATCAGCTGGGTCAGGAGAAGGACGGCAGGTCTTCCAGGGGGCTCACGGCAAGCTGAGCACTCCCTTAGGAGTAGAGTCCATAACTCAGAGGACCAACAGTGGAAGACAGGCCGAACTAGAGAGCCTATCTTGGAGAAGAGTAGAGGTGTACCCCGGAGCAGAAGGGGTACACAGTCTGCCCTAGCGAGAGATAGGGAGACAAGGGTCCGGACCTCCGGGAGGAGGACCTAACTGAAAAAGGGGACTGTTGACTTCACAGCAGTAGGGTACCACCAGTCCGCGGGCCGACGGGGAATAGGCAGGCGGACTGGCCGGACCCCCGGGGGGGGGGGGGGTGAGTACCGGCCATAGGGGGAAAAAAGGCGGTAAACACAGGTACTGTGGGGATCCCCCAAAGGCGCCTGCCAAGCAGGTGATATCTAGTATATCTAAGCCGGTGGACATGGGGACGCCCCCTCCGGTACTAACGCAGGCACGCCGGGGGGCCTGCCTCCATGAGCAGCACTCAGGTAAGGCGGATCTGCCATCGATCCCCAGAACGTCCACCTGGAGAGGTGGCCGCAAGATCCTTCAGGGGAGGGATCTTTCCCGGAGGGCAAGGGCAGATCGGCGAGCTAAGAGCGCGGTAGTGCGGGGTAAGGAGGATAGCATCAGTCCGGTAGAATGCCGCAGGGGTTGGAGGCCCTAATGTGTCCCCAGGACCTGCGCGTAGAAATTGTCCCCCGCACAATCGGGGGACATGAGGGTATAGTCCCTGGTGAGTATAGGGGGACTATAGCGGCTGGAGGGGAATTCCAGTACGGAAGCAATCAGCAAGAGGATACTGGCTGAGAGGGGTTCGGGGACATACCGAAGAGTAAGTAGGGTGACCGTGGGCCATAGCGATCACGGCGTAAGGTGGTCTCCCTTTCCCACGGAGGAGAAGACCTGAACCCCTAGATAAGTCCCCGAACCATTTTCCAACTGGACGAGCCCCAGAGTAGAGCTCTAGTCTAAACTTCTGGTAAGGAGGTTAAGAGCAGGCAGCCGCCCACCTGAGCCTAAAAATGCTTAGTATGAGAGTCCTGGCGCGGGCCCGGGGACATCAACCCGGGGTGAGAGGTCCCTTGCTTGGGCGCGCCTGGAGGGTGGGCGGAGGGCTGACATTTCCTCTTCCTAGGGAAGGGGGGTCTGGAGGGGCGTTTACCACCACCGGGGGGAAGCCGGGCCCTAGGCTGGCTGCTAACTCTGGGAAGGTTAGCGAAGCACTGTACGACCTGACGTAAGGCTTCGCTATTGAAGAGGTGATCTCTGTCGCAGGGAGAATTACCCAGGATGTGCTGTGCCCGTCTACACAACTCGGACGCCTGCAACCATGCCGTGCGGCGTGCTCTAATGGCAACAGCAGAGGCTCTGCTGACTGACCGGAAGGAGTCCAGCGAAGCACGAGAAAGGAACCCGGAGATATTCCTGCAATGATAAAGAAGCAGGGAATATTCAAAGGCCTTGGTTGCAGATACGAAGGTGGATAACCGAGATAACCTCTCGGTGACCTCCTGAAGCGACAGACTCATATAAAATATATATGAAATAATTCTGGCCGCCAGCATAGACATTTGGAAGGCTTGACGTCCTAGAGTATCTAGCGTCTTCGAGGCACGGCCTGGAGGGCGAGAAGCATGCCTCTCCTTGCTTCCGGCCTTCCTCAGCGCCGATTCCACCACAATGGACTGATGTGGAAGCTGGTGCTGCCGAAACCCAGGGGACGGAGGCACCCGGTACAGAGCCTGCATCGCAGTCGGCGGCGCCGGAAACCTCAAAGGCGACCGCCAAGCCCCCAGCAGGAGATCCTGCAGGGCGGGATGCAGAGGAAGCATCGCGGCTGCCTGTTCCGCAGGGCCTGGGCTCGGGTCCGGGATAGGGATGGCCAGCAAGTCCGCCATGTCAAGGAGGAAATCCTGAAAAGGCGGCTCTGCCGGAGCAGTTATGGCAGGAGAGGCCACCAGGGCACTAAGAGGCCGCTCGGGCCGATGCCCGCTGGGCAGAGGAGGGGACCAACCGACCCGGCTCGGGGCAGTCAACATGGCGTCGTTGGCTCCTGGAATTGATTCCAAGCTAGGCATTGAAGAAGTCGATGGCACCGACGGCGCCGCAGGAATCAGCCTCGGCCCCGAACCCGGGGGCGGCGCTTCCCCCCGTGACTGGAGCGAATCCGCGGCCGCCGGAGGGCAGGGGCCAGCGGTCTCTGCTCTGCGCTGCGGGAGAGGACAGGGGTCGATCCCGAGACGTGCCGTGGCCAGGCTTTCAAGACTGGACAACGACTCCAGGCTGGGCATCGAACCGAGCGAGGAGATCGACTCCTTCCTCGAGGCCCCCGGCGGGAGTGACCGCGCCGGTGGTGGAGATCCCGGAGCGCGGATCGGAACCGCGCCGACCGGTGCCGTGAGCATCAAGGGCCCCCGAGGATGGTGCTCGGAGGAGAGGGGGTCATCTGACGCCAGCGCCGATGTCGATCGGTGGACACTGCCCGGTGCCGGGCTCCCTCTCGAACCCGTCCGACCCGGAGAGAAATCCTTCCGGGGCATACGGCCCGTCCCCGAGGGGACCCCGGTCACCGACGACGAGTCCCTGCGGGGGGGGGGGGGGGGAGTGCAAAGCCCCTGCGCCGACGTCGGGGTACCGTTGCAGGGTGGCGCAGACCCAGATTGGGTCGAAGCGGTCGAAGACCCCGAGGCCCCTTCTCTAGGAAAGGGCGGGGCCCTCGACTGCCGCGTCGATGCCGGGGAGCCGCCCGTGCACTGGCTGACATAACCCGAGGTCCCCGGGGAAGGTCGATGGCGGTCCCTCGTGCTAGACGCCCCTGCCGTCACCGGCGGAGCGGTGCCGCTCGAACCCGGTACCACCCTTGCGCAGGGCTGGGATACCGGCGACCCGGCGCGGGTCAAAGCGAGCGGCCCCGAGGGGAGGGAGGCCAGATGACCATCCCCGGCGCGGGGCGGCACCACCGACGCCCTCGAAGCGGGTACTACCTCCGCGCATGACCTGAACGTAGGGCCGTCAGACAGTGTCGAGTCGATCGGCTCCCGAGGTGCCGAGGGCAGCGGCTGGCGATCCCCGGTGGGGAGCGGGTCACTCGACACCGACGCGTCGGCACCGCCCAAAGCGGATACCACCCCCGTAGGAACGCCATACCGGCCACCCCCGTACTAATGCCATACCGGCGCGAGTCGGTCGGCCACGGAGGCGCCGAGGACCGCAGCCGCCAATCCCCGGTGAGGAGCGGAACGCTCGACACCGATGCCGAGGGGTCGGTACCGCCCGAAGCGGGTACCGCCCACGTGCATGGCAGGGCTGGAGGAACGCCAGGCTGGACTGAGTCGATTGGCCCCGGAGGCGCCGAGGACAGCAGCCGACGATCCTCGGTGAGGAGCGGAGCGCTCGACACCGACGCTGATGCCGGGGGCTCAGTACCGCCCGGAGCGGCTACCACGCCCGAGCATGGCTTGGATGTAGGGAGGTCAGACCCGGTCGAGTCGATCGGCCCCGAAGGCACCGAGGACACCGGCTGACGATCCCTGGCGAAGAGTGGAACACTCGACGGCGACGCCGATGCCGGGGAATCGGCACCGCTCGAAGCGGGTACCTCCCTCGGGCATGGCTCGGGAATGTTCTGTGAGGAGCGAACCTCAGGAACATCCCGAAACCCCGTAAATGCTTTGGAGCCCGAGGACTCCCGCTGGGGTATATCAGCCTTGGAGGACTTGAGGGGTTGGCCGGAGCCGTCGCCATGCCATGCATGAGACTCGCCCCTCAAGACTCGGCTAGTCTTAACAGACTGTTGTGTGGTTACCTGATCCTGGAGAGAAGAACAACCCGACGACCGCGCCTTGGGCGCGAAGACGTCGACGAGGGATACCCGAAAGAGGGAGGGTCTTCTCCCGACACTGTAGCCTGGGGAATCCGGGGAAAAAGGGTCAGGCCCCAAACAGGAGAGGCACCAGGCATTGGAGTCCACGTGGAAAATTAAGTCCCCGCCGTGAGGCTGGGGGGAAGAAGGCTCCATGTCCCGGTCCTCAGCGCCCGGAGGGGGCGACGAAAATTAAATGAAAAATAATTAAAAGAAAAAAAGAAAGAAAGAAAAGGGGGGCACAGAGGTGCCACCGTCGGCGGGAAAGCCGCGACTACAGAAACAATTTCTGCGGTGGCAGGACGGACGTCCTGCCTGCTCCGCGGAAAACGAAAAACTGGGGAGAGGCAGTAGGAAGGGCGGGAAGCCACCGCGCAGGCACGGGGGATGCTCCCAAAGGCTTTCTGATTGGATGCTGGGGAGCATTCCCGTGCGGGCTCCGTCGGCGACGTCTCCCACGTGTGAAGACTCATTCCTGCTTGTTCCTGGAGATACAGTTGCTATTCTATAAATACACATGTGTGACTAATAGCGCATACTTTCACTGTGGGTGTGCATATAGGTGGAACTCAAATTTATGCATGTAAATTATAAAATACTATACGTTTTTGAGAAATCTCGGCTTGGGAATTTATGTCTGTCATAGGTCTCAGCTGAGGTGCCAGACCAAGACAAACCACTCATCTGGGAAGCAGCAGAATGGGATAGTGTTGACGGTAGAGGATCACATTTCTGTGACAACGGCAACACCACCAAACTTAAACTGCGCGGAAGAAAGGCCCGGCAATCTACTTCTGTATCTTGCCATGAAAACCCAATGGATAGTTACAACAAAACAAATTGTGCTATAGTGCTGGAAGATGAGACCCCCAGGTCGGAAGGCACTCAATTAGCTACTGGGGAAGAGCTGAAGACTTTTCAGAGTAAAGCCAGCATTTATGATGTGGTTGGATCAAAGCCCTCGGGACGTCTGACTGCTGATGTAGCTGCTCATGAAAGCTGTAAAGATGTCTTACGCATTGGAACATGGAACGTACGAAGCATGAACCAAGGGAAGTTGGAGGTGGTCAAGAATGAAATGGAACGTGTATAACTTGATCTGTTGGGTGTCAGCGAACTGAAATGGACTGGCATCGGGCACTTTGCATCAGATGATCACATGGTCTACTATGCTGGAAATGAAAGACAAAGAAGAAATGGTGTTGCATTTATAATAAAGAAGAAACTTGCAAGAACTGTAATGAAATACAATGCAGTCAGCGAACGCTTAATCTCTATTCGTCTACGAGGAATGCCTATCAACACAACTATAATTCAAGTATATGACCCAACAACAGCTGCAGAAGAGAATGAAATTGAAGAGTTCTATGAACAAGTACAAGCTGAAATTGACAGAACATGCAAACAGGATATCCTGATAGTCATGGGTGACTGCAATGCAAAAGTTGGCAACAAAGAAGAAGGCAAAGTAGTTGGAAAATATGGACTTGGCAACACAAATGAAGCTGGAGAAAGACTGATAGAATTCTGCAAGACCAACGATCTATTCATCTCAAGCACCTTCTTCCATCAACACAAGCGGTGACTGTACACATGGACGTCACCCAATGGATTGTATAAAAATCAAATTGACTACATCTGTGGAAGTCAACGATGGAAAAGTTCTATAACATCAACAAAGACAAAACCTGGAGCTGACTGTGGTACAGATCATCAACTACTAGTATGCAAACTCAAGCTAAAGTTGAAAAAGAGCAAACTACTCATGAATGCAGCAAAATATGACCTTGAGAATATACCACTGGAATTTAAAGACTGCCTGCAAAATCGATTTGCTGCTTTAGATACAAATGACAGAGCTCCAGAAGAGTTATGGAATGACATCAAGAAGGTTGTGTTGGAAGAAAGCAAGAAGTCTCTACAAAAGGTGAAAAAGCAAAAACGGCCAAAATGGATGACGGAAGAAACTCTGAAAATTGCCCAGAAACGCAGAGAAGCTAAAGCCAGAGGAGAAAGAAAGACAATAACAGAACTCAACAGAGATTTCCAACGTGCAGCAAGACAGGACAAGGAGAAGTACTATGACGCATGCAAGGAAAATGAAGCAGAAACTATTAGAGGAAGAACAAGATCGGCTTTCCTAAAGCTATGAGAGTTAAAGAAAAAGTTTCAGCCTCGAATTGGAATGTTACAAGATGCTCAAGGTTCTATGTTGAATGATGCTGAGAAGATCAAGAAAAGGTGGAAGGAATATACAGAGTTTTTATATGATAAAGATCAAGTGGACCAACAGCCATTTCAACCTGTACCTTATTTTATTTTATTTTTTATTTTTTATTTATTTACATTCTCTTATATACCGCGCTATTCTGCATCAGTGCGGTTTACATTGAACAAACTGAAATTACATTGAACAGGGTATTATAACTTGGAGATAACTATTTTACAGGGAACATGGGCTATGGAGGGTTAAGTGGCTTGCCCAAGACCACAAGGAGCACCTGTGGGACTAGAAACCCCAGTCCTTCCGGCCCAAGGTTGCTGTCCTCTAGTGGGATTTGAACCCCCGACCTTCCGGCCTGAAGTACCTTGCCCCAACCACTAGGCTACTCCTCCACTCCACCTTATGATCGGGAACCATTGGTGATGAAAGAAGAAGTTAAAGCAGCATTGAAAGCCTTATCAAAGAACAAAGCACCAGGCATTGATAGCATTCCCACAGAAGTATTACAGCAACCTGATGCAACTGTTACCGTACTTACAAGGCTCTGCCAAGAAATATGGAAGACAACATCATGGCCAACTTACTGGAAAAGATCTGTGTTTATACCAATACTAAAGAAAGGTGATCCAACTGACTGTGGAAATTATCGCACAATCGCTCTGATCTCACATGCCAGCAAGATTCTACTGAAGATTATTCAAAAGAGACTACAACCAAACCTGGAACAAGAATTACCTGACGTGCAAGCAGGGTTCAGGAAAGGGCGAGGAACAAGAGACATCATTGCGGATGTGAGATGGATCCTTGACAAGACTAAAGAATACCAAAAGGATATCTATTTGTGTTTTATCGACTATAGCAAGGCTTTTGACTGTGTCAACCATGAGAAACTCTGGGCCACATTAAGAAGCATGGGTACACCAGAACACCTGATCGTACTCTTGCACAATCTGTACATTGATCAAGAAGCAGCAGTTCAAACGGAACAAGGAGAAACAGAATGGTTTAAAATTAGCAAAGGTGTAAGACAAGGCTGCATACTTTCCCCCTACCTGTTTAATTTATATGCAGAACAAATCAGAGAAGCAGGACTGTATGAAGACAACAGAGGTGTGAAGATTGGTGGAAGGCTCATCAACAACCTTTGTTATGCTGATGATACCACATTACTGGCTGAAAGTGAAGATGATCTGAAACATTTGCTTCTCACAATCAAAGAACATAGTCTCAAAATGGGCCTGCACCTTAATGTAAAGAAGACAAAGATCATGACAACTGGCATAATCAACAGGTTCATCGTTGAAGGAGAAGAAATTGAAATTGTGAACCACTTTAACCTACTTGGATCAACTATCAATAAAGAAGCAACAAGCAGTCAAGAAATCAGACGACGCATTGCTCTTGGCAGAATGGCTATGAAAGACCTAGATAAGAGCAGAGATGTCTCTCTCCATACAAAGATTTGACTAGTTCAAGCCATGGTATTTTCAATAACATCATATGGATGTGAAAGCTGGACAGTGAAAAAGATAAACAGGAAGAAAATTGATGCCTTTGAATTATGGTGCTGGCGGCTAATACTGTGTATACCATGAACTGCCCGAAGAACAAACCAGTCTTGAAGGACTAGAAAGGGGGGCTGTTACTTCTGGAGAGAAATCTGAAATTGTGAGTATATACTTCTGGGAATTTTTCTGAAAGGAATTTTTTTTCTTTTAAAACTAATTAATCTGTGAACCCACTATTTTTTTGTTAAATCAGTCAGGGCCTAGTAGCAACAGTTTAAGATTCAATTTAAAACACAGAAGAGAACTTTCTGGTTACCTTTCATACCCAGTAGACAGCTGTAGTTTAAATTTCATAGTCACTCAGGGCCTAGCATCAGCAAAGTACTTTTAGTTTCAAATTAAAACACAGAAGAAAGCTTTCTGGTTAAATTTAGAATCCAGCAGAGAGCTTGTAGTTTAAATTTCTTAATAGGTTAGAGCCTAGTAGCAGCAAAGAGCTATAATTTAAATCAAATCAGAATATAGCTTACCTCAGCGGCACAGGACAAGGTACTGTGTAGCAGCCCTTTTTTAATAAATGTTATATCCCTCCCTCCCTCCCCACACCCACCCTCCCCTGGGATAATCACAGCTTTATAGGTACTTGCACAACTTAAAAGACAGGAGGTGCTTTCAGGTGAAGCTCATTACCCAAATCAGTCATACACTAAGGACCTGAGATTAATTAAGCTTCAGGTGAACAAGGTATATTAAACTTCTTAGGTACAGTTTTAGTGGTATAAATATCCATAGCACCCTTTAGTACATAAAGAACTTAAAGATCTAAACACAAACTTAAAACTAAGATGCAGACAGCAGTCCAGCAGCGGGATGTGGGCTTTCCAGTCTTTTGCAATGAGTGTCACATGTATGATTTTCTCCCAGCTGGTGAGAGGTCTTACGTGTGCACTAGGTGCAAGGAGCTCTCTGCTCTCAGGGAACGAGTCCGTTCTCTAGAGGCTAGAGTAGCAGACTTGGAAAACATAAGACAGACAGAGAGGTACATAGACGAGACCTACAGGGATATAGTCCTGAAGTCCCACCTCCAGTCTGGCAGCATCCCTGTTGCCAGGGAGGAGAGAGGTCACGTGACAGGAGAGCATCACCCTGGTGTGGCAGGAAGTGATCCTGTAACTAGGATCTGTCCTCCAGGTGATGTAAACCCCTCTCGCACCGAGGAGGTTTCTCCAGGGCCAAGTGCCCATGAGGGAAGGGTTAGGACAGCAGTTATAGTTGGTGATTCAATCATTAGGCATGTAGATAGCTGGGTGGCTGGTGGACGTGAGGATCGCCTGTTAACATGCCTGCCTGGTGCGAAGGTAGCGGACCTCACACGCCACCTAGATAAGGTCTTAGATAGTGCTGGGGAGGAGTCTGCTGTCTTGGTACATGTCGGTACCAATGACATAGGAAAATGTGGTAGGGAGGTTCTGGAAGCTAAATTTAGGCTTTTAGGTAGGAAGTTGAAATCCAGAACTTCCAGGGTAGCGTTCTCCGAAATGCTTCCCGTTCCACGCGCAGGACCCAAAAGGCAGGCAGAGCTCCGGAGTCTCAATGCGTGGATGAGACAATGGTGCAGAGATGAGGGGTTCGGATTTGTTAGGAACTGGGGAACATTCTGGGGAAAGGAGGGGCTCTTCCGAAGGGATGGGCTTCACCTTAACCGGGATGGAACCAGGCTGCTGGCATTAACCTTTAAAAAGGAGATAGAGCAGCTTTTAAACTAGATAATAGGGGAAAGCCGACAGTCGCCCAAGAGCGCATGGTTCGGAAGAATGTATCCTTGAAGGATACTACAAAAAGCAGAGAGGTTCCAAAAAAGAGTAAGTAGCCCAAATGCCCTCGAGTATGGAGCAGATAGAACTTAAAGATCCCAAATTACCCATGTCTACCAATAGCCAAATTAATATGAATAAAATACAGTCTCTAAAATGCTTGTATGCAAATGCTAGAAGTCTACAAAACAAGATGGGAGAGTTAGAATATATAGCACTAAACGAGAGGTTAGATATGATTGGAATATCAGAGACATGGTTGAAGGAGGACAACCAGTGGGACACTGTGATACCTGGGTACAAACTATATCGTAATGATAGAGCTGACCAAATTGGTGGAGGGGTTGCGCTCTATGTTAGAGAGGGCATTGAGTCAGAAAGGATTAAAGTTTTGCAAGAAACAAAATTTGCTGTAGAATCTCTATGGATTGAAATTCCATGTAAAAAGGGGAAGGCGATGGCAGTGGGGGTGTACTATCGTCCGCCTGGCCAGAATGAACAAATGGATGATGAAATGCTCAAAGAAATCAAGGAAGCTAGCAAAAGTTACAGTGCAGTAATAATAATGGGTGATTTCAATTACCCCGGCATCGACTGGGTCAGTGTCACAACAGGACATGCTAGGGAGATAAAGTTCCTAGATGAAATAAATGACTGCTTCTTGGAGCAGCTGGTTCATGAACCAACCAGAGGGGAAGCAATATTAGACCTAGTCCTTAGTGGAACACCAGATGTAGTGCAAGAGATAAGGGTGTTGGGGCCACTTGGCAATAGTGATCATAGCATGATCACCTTTGATTTAATTAGTGGAGGAGGGATAGTAAGGAAATCCACAGTACTACCCTTTAACTTTCGAAAGGGAGACTATGATAAAATGAGGAAAACAGTTAAGAAAAAACTAAAAGGAGCAGTTGCAAAGGTTAAAGACGTACATCAAGCTTGGGTGTTGTTGAAAAATACTATCTTGGAAGCCCAGACCAGCTGTATTCCACGCTTTAAGAAAAGTGGAAGGAAGTCCAAAAAACTGCCAGCATGGTTTAAAGGTGAGGTCAGAGAGGCTGTTGTTGCCAAAAAAGCATCTTTCAGGAAATGGAAAAAAGAGCCAAACGATGAAACCTGGAAACAGCACAAGCACTGGCAAGTCAAATGCAAGGCATTGATAAGGCAGGCAAAGAGAGAATTTGAGAAGAAGCTTGCTGCGGAAGCAAAAACGCGAAATAAAGACCTTTTCAAGTACATTCGTAGCAAAAAACCTGTGAGAGAGTCAGTTGGTCCATTAGATGATAAAGGGGTTAAAGGAGCACTAAGAGGCGACAAGGCGATAGCGGAGAGACTGAATGAATTCTTTGCTTCGGTCTTTACTGAGGAAGATGTAGGGATGTTACCCATGACTGAAGTGGTATTTAAAGGTGTGGAAGAATTGAAGGAAATATCGATACATCGGGAAGATGTCTTACAACTATTAGATAAACTGAAGAGTAGCAAATCACCTGGGCCGGATGGTATACATCCAAGGGTGTTGAAAGAACTGAAATTTGAGATTGCAGACCTGCTATCAGTAATCTGTGATCCCTAACCTGAGCCAGTTCAGAAAGGCCTTAAAACATTTCCTCTTTATCAAGCATCTCACTTACTGCCCGAACCCCAGCCACTAAGCATGTCCAATACCCAATAACTCCCTCTGACATGTATATAGTTACCCATTCATGGTTATGCATATGTATATAGTTTACCCTGTTTTCCAAGTTACTTGTTCCTGTTCAATGTAATGACCTGACTTTTGTTCATTGTCGGTTACCTTCTTGTTTTATGTAAACCGCGCTGATCGCAAATAGTGCGGTATATAAGAAATGTAAATAAATAAATAAATAAAAAACTATCATTAAAATCATCTCTAATACCTGAGGATTGGAGGATCGCCTATGTAACACCAATTTTTAAAAAGGGTTCGAGGGGTGATCCGGGAAACTACAGACCAGTGAGCCTGACATCAGTACCGGGAAAAATGGTAGAAACCATCATAAAGAATAAAATTACTCAGCATGTAGATAGTCACGACCTAATGGGAGACAGCCAACATGGCTTTAGACAAGGAAGATCTTGTCTTACTAATCTGTTATGTTTTTTTGAAGGAGTGAATAAACAGGTGGACAAAGGTGAGTCGGTTGATATTGTGTATCTGGACTTTCAGAAAGCCTTTGACAAAGTCCCTCATGAGAGACTTTTGGCAAAACTAAAGAGTCATGGGATAGGAGGCAGTGTACTACTGTGGATCAGGAACTGGTTAAAAGATAGAAAGCAGAGGGTAGGGCTAAATGGCCAATTTTCCCAATGGAGAAAGGTGAATAGTGGTGTACCCCAGGGATCTGTGCTGGGTCCGCTGCTTTTTGACATATTCATAAATGACCTGGAAAGTGGAATAACGAGTGAGGTTATCAAATTTGCAGATGACACAAAACTATTTAAAGCTGTTAAAACCCAGGAGGATTGTGGAAAATTGCAAGAGGATCTTGATAAATTGGAAAACTGGGCATCAAAATGGCAGATGAAATTTAATGTGGAGAAGTGCAAGGTTATGCACCTAGGGAAGAACAACCCAAACTATGGTTACACGATGCAAGGTTCCACATTAGGAACCACCACCCAGGAAAAAGATTTAGGCTTCATTGTGGATACCTTGTTAAAACCCTCGGCCCAGTGTGCAGCGGCGGCCAAGAGAGCAAATAGAATGCTAGGTATGATAAGGAAAGGAATGGAAAATAAAACAAAAGATATTATAATGCCTCTATATCGTTCCATGGTGAGACCGCAACTTGAATATTGTGTGCAATTCTGGTCGCCGTATCTTAAAAAGGATATAGCGATTTTAGAAAAGGTTCAGAGAAGAGCCACCAAAATGGTAAAGGGGATGGAAGGCTACTCCTATGAAGAAAGGCTAAAAAGGTTGGGGCTCTTTAGCCTGGAGAAGAGACGGCTGAGGGGAGATATGATAGAAGTCTATAAATTAATGAACGGAGTGGAACGGGTAAACGTAGATCGATTGTTTACCTTATCAGAATATGGAAAGACTAGGGACATGCAATGAAGCTACAGGGTAAACTATTTAAGACTAATAAAAGAAAATATTTTTTCACTCAACGTGTAATCAAACTCTGGAATTTGTTACCGGAGGATGTAGTAAAGGCTGTTAGTGTAGCTGGGTTTAAAAAAGGTTTGGACAAGTTCCTGGAGGAAAGGTCCATAAACCATTATTAAGAAGGGACCCAGGATATCAATGCTTGAACCAGTACAAGCATTGTGGAACCTGTGTCCCTTGGGGAAACTGCTAGGTACGTATGACCTAGATTGGCCACTGTTGGAAACAGAATGCTGGGCTTGATGGACCTTGGTCTGACCCAGTATGGCATATCTTATGATCTTATGTTCTTATGTTCAGTCGGTACTAGAGGAGATCAAACCTAAGCATTCTTTAGAAGCTCAGTTGACAAGACTTTGACTTTCATACTTTGGACACATCATGCGAAGAGAGAGATCATTAGAGAAAGACATCATGCTTGGCAAGATAGAAGGTCAGCGCAAAAGAGGAAGGCCAGCAATGAGATGGATTGATACAACAGCAGCAGCTACGGGTACCAGTCTGTCAACAATGAGCCGCCTGACTCAAGACCGAACACAATTTAGGATAGCTATCCAGAGGGTCGCCATGAGTCGACTCCGACTTGACGGCACTTAACAACAACAACAACAACATAGGGCTGGTTTAAGTGAACACGCTTGGATGTACCAGGCCTTTTATAAAGTAAACTAAGTTTATGCTTGACTTTATAAAACAGGTGCAAAATACAAGTGTTAACCTAGCCATGCCTTAAAACATGACTTTGCATGAGTGGAAGAGGTACCCAGTGGTTAAAGCTATGGGATGAGAAGAAGGGAAGTGAGGCTTCAACTCCCATATCCCCCCTACTGACTGCCCTTGTGACCTAGGACAAATCATTTCAACCTTCACACACTACTTCAGATACACACTTAGGGGCATGTGCCATGCTAGTAATGCGAGTTTGGGTCGCATTACTGGCACAGGCCAACATGCAAGATGCAGGGGGCAGGGACAGCCATCCCCATGAATTTAACTTGGCTTGCTGTGTTAAAACCACTGTGAGGAGCATCAATCGCCACACAGACTTTTAAGGCCCATGCTAGTGGTGCTGTAGTGGGAACGCCCACAGCACAGTGCTACTTGTTAACACAACGCCAATAATGAGTATTTACCCTGGGCTACTCAGGTAGCGCCCTTTAGTAAACATGCCTTTTAGATTGTAAACCCTCTTTAGTGGGGTCCTTTCTACTGTACCTGAAGTGAAACTTGCCTTGAGCACCATCTAGAAAGCTGAGTAATTAAATCTAAATCCAATCCAAATTTTTTTCGTCTGCAGAATATTATCCAAGCATCAAACCAAAGATCATGCTGACCCTTTCTAATACAGTTTGTATTTCATGTGAAGGCAGAATTTTGTTTCTAAATTTTCTACTGTTACTGAATTGGCAACATTATAATGCTCTGTGGGTTTAAGAAAACTTTGGCGTCAAAGGAACGACTGATGGAAATATCTTCAGCAAATGCAAAAGTGGCTTATTTTACTAATTCACATATAGTTTTCAAGCTTTGCCTGATTAAATTGTTAGAACAAACGTATATTGTTCCCAATGATGTGTATATTTTCATTACAAGGAACCAAAATTTCAAACCGCCTCCCCATCTAAAGGTTAATGAAGCAGAACTACAGACCAAAAGCACAATCCGATACCTGGGCGTCACTCTAGACCAACACCTCGACATGAAGGCGCACATAAGTAACAAAGTGAAAACAGTGTACCACAGGATCTGAACACTCAAGCACATACGTGCCTTGCTAGAGCCGGATGACTTCAGGACAGTTTACCAAGCACTGATTATACCACATTTTGATTACGCAAATGCAGTACTACAAGGGCTCCCACCTTGATCCTACTTCAGCTTGCGATGAACACCGCGGCGAGAGTCCTTCACGGGGCACCCAGAAGCGAACACGTGACGCCCATCCTGAAACAGCTGCATTGGCTCCCGATTCATGGCAGACTTGAATTCAAGACCCTACTGTTGACATTCAAGGCCATCAATGGGCTCTCATCTACTTCCCTCATGGAGCTTATCCACACCATATCCCCCAACAGATCCAGAAGATCTGCAGCAGTCAATACACTGAACGTCCCAAAAGCGATAACTCAATGCACCCAAGCAACAGCAAACAGGGCCTTCAAGTTCTGTGCACCCAGATGCTGGAACGCCCTGCCACCCAACATCCGGGCAATTCCCGACTTAACCCAGTTTAGGAAGTCAGTGAAGCACCATCTCCTTCCTCAAGTACTATCCGGTAGCCAGCACACTAACAGCCCCCTCCCAACCTAGTACAGCCACACCAAGATACCACAATCCAACCTCAACTTAGTCTACTTCCAATATGACTTAAACATGACGCCTATGTGTAAATAGTTACCCCCTGTTACCCAAGTTTTAGCAGCCATTCTCTGTAAACAGAGCAGCTTGCCACCCTGTTGTAAGTTTGTGTTCCATGTAAACCGCACTGATGCTGAATAGCGCGGTATATAAGAGACTGTAAATAAATAAATAAAAAATAAATATATAAAGTGTCTGCTTTAGAAATACTCCTGTAATAGAAAGAAAAGATTTCTTTGAATAACCTTCCTCATTTAGCTCTATGTCACTTCTTATTTTTTCTAGCCCAATGGATGCTGGAAAGAAATTATACATCAAGTAACTCTCCAAACATATAAGATAAAAGGACAAATTTTGTATGGTGGGAAAAGACAGTGAAGAGACACACTGAGTTAAAATATGGACCAGATAAGACTGGGAATTACAGAGTAATAAGCTCCCTAAAAAATGGCTCACTTTTCAAAAAATTTCAACTGAAGAATGGAAAAAGCATAGTTAGTCACCTGCAGCAGGTGATCTCCAGAACAGCAAGAATCAGTCTTCACTTATGGGTGATGTCCCCCGACAGAGCCCGTGCAGGAACATTTCCCAGCATCCAATAGGAAAGCTTTTGGGAGCATCCCACTGCGCCTGCGTGCTTGCCATCTCACCTTTCCAGTCCTTCTCTTCAGTCAGGTTTGTAGCTGAGAAGGAAAAAGAAAAGAAAAAAAAAAAAGAGAAAAAGTCTTGGGAAGGAGGGTGGGTTGTGAAGACTAAATTCCTGCTGTTCCCGGAGATCACCTGTTACAGGTGAGTAACTATGCTATCTCCAGGAACAAGCAGGAATGCAGTCTTCACATATGGGATTCCCTAGCTAAAGGGTACCAAGCCCTTGCAGTGAGTAGCAGGGTGTGACCAAAGGGGTAAAACCCATTGAACAACATGGGGATCCGCCAGATTCGACTCTTGAGCACACTGTCATCAGAGATGGTAGTATTGTAGCTGGGAGAAACAGAGGGCCAGAGGGAAGGAGTTGTATCTAAGACTCAAAGAGGTGCCGGAGTATGGCTTGGCCAAAGTCCATGTCCCTATGGGAGTCATTGTCCAGACAGTAATGGGCCGCAAAAGTATGTATGGAAGACCATGTGGCAGCCTGCTAAATCTCCAATATGGAGAAGGAACGTATATGGGCTACTGAGGTGGCCATGGCACAAATGTTATGGGCTGTTACATGACCCTCTAAGGAAAGACCTGCTTGTGCGTAAGTGAATGAAATGCAGTCTGTTATCCAGTTAGATAAAGTCCACTTTGTCACTGGTTTGCGCAGGTGACTAGGATCAAAGGAGACAAAGAGCTGAGAAGATTTTCTGTGAACCTTGGTTTTGTCTAAGTAGTAGGCTAGAACTTGCTTGCAATCTAGGGTATGGAGTGACGCTTCAGCTGGAGATGCATGTGGTCTTGGAAAAAAGGATGGAAGGATGACTGACTTGTTAAGATGGAAGGGGAAAGCCACCTGCGGCAGGAAGCACAGATGTGTGCGCAGGACCACCTGGTCATGGTGGAATCTGGTATAGGGCAGATGAGCCACTAGAGCTTGTAACTCGCTCACCTTGCAAGCAGAGGTGTGCGCAACTAAGGAGATGACCTTCCAGGTTAGAAATTTCAGTGAAGTAGAGGCTAGGGGCTCAAAGGGAGGTTTGAGCAGTTGAGTAAGTACCACATTGAGGTCCCAGGCCACTGGCGGGGGCCGGATTGCTGGTTTAGTCATCAGACGACCACACATAAAGCGAGCCACTAAAGGATGAGAGGCGATGGTTTGTCCATCCACCAGTTGGTATAAGGCTGCAATGGCACCGAGGTGGACCCTAACGGAATTAGTCTTAAGACCTGTGGTAGAAAGGTGAAGGAGATATTGAAGTAACAATTCCACCGGGCAAGTGAAGGGACCAAGACTTTTCTGAGAGCACGAATCTGTGCCATTTGAATGCATAGGCACATCAGGTGGAGTCCTCTCGGGATGCCAGGAGGATATCCTTAACGCCCTCTGGCAGGTTCAGGTCCAAAAGGACTACCCTTTCAATAGCATGCTGTTAGGTGAAGTGTTCAAATATTGGGATGGAGAAGCATGCCCGGGTTCTGCAAGAGGAGGTCAGGCGCAAATCCCAGACTGAGAGGCTGATGCTGTGCTAGTCAAGGGAGCAGGAGAAACCATGGTTGACGTGGCTATCAGTATCATTGTCCCACTGTCGGCTTGTAACTTGAACAGAGTCTTCGGTATCAGGGGAATGGGTGGATAGGTGTAAAGCAGTCTTCCCCCACTGAAGGAGGAATGCATCAGAGGCTTGACTCTGTGGAGACGGAACTCTAGAGCAGAAGCGAGGGAGCTGTGTGTTTAACGGGGTGGCAAAGTGGTTAATTATGGGGGTTCCCCATAATTTGAAAATGTGACTGGCTACACCTCAATGGAGAATCCCACTTGTGAGGTAGAAGGACCGAACTGAGTTTGTCCGCTAGGACATTGAGTTCCTTGGGGAGGTAAACTGCTCGGAGTAGCATGTGATTCGAGATGGCATATTTCCAGATGCATACTGCTTCCTCGCAGAGAAGGCGAGGCCTCGTGCCTCCCTGCTTGTTGATATAGAACATGGCTACTTGGTTGTTGTTTTGAATCAGAACTGTTTGTCCTGTCAATTGAGGATGAAAAACTTATTGCCTGCAGTTCTAGGAGGTTGATCCGATGGGAAGATTCCTAGAGAGACCACAGGCCCTGTGTAGCTAGGCTGTCCTGATGAGCTCCCTATCCCTGCTTGGAAGCATTTGTTGTGAGGGTACACTGAGGTGGAGGCATCTGAAACGGTGACCCAACGAGAAGATTTTGAGGTATACACCACCACTAGAAGGAGTTGGCTAACTGATGTGATGATGACTTTGTCTCTCAGTGGACACATTCAATGGGTCAACTGAGAGACAAAGAGTCCACTGTGCCTTATGCATGTGGAGATGAGCAAATGGGACCACATGTACAGTGGAAGCCATGTGCCACAGCAGACAAAGCATGCCCTTTGCTGTGATGAGATGCTGTCGTTGAATCTGGCTTGCGAGCCCTATGAGGCGCTGCAGATGGTTTCCTGGGAGGAAAGCTTGGGCTTGCATAGTGTCTATGAGGGCACTCATGAATTCCAAATTTTGTGTAGGAGCAAGGTGAGACTTTGGAAAGTTTATGACAAAGCCGAGATGTTGAAGCACAGTGACAGTGCAGTGAAGGGACATGTTTAATACTTAAGGGGAAATCGCTCTTGATGAGCCAGTTGTCTAAGTAAGGAAAGACAAAGATGCCCAGGGTGCGGAGGTAGGCCACAATCACTTCTAGATGTTTTGTGAATACTCTTGGGGCCAAAGCTAGGCCGAAAGTTACAACTCGGTACTGGTAGTGAGCCCCCTGAAACATAAATCACAAGTATTGTCTGTGAGAAGGATGCATGAGTATGAGTGTAGGCATCCTTTAGATCTACAGAACAAAGCCAATCGTCCCTCTGAAGGTATGGAAGTAGAGTTCCTAGGGAAACCATCTTGAATTTTTCTCAAACCAAAAACTTGTTGAGGGTTTGGAGATCTAGGATGGATTTGAATCCCCCGTCTTTTTGGAAATGAAGTAGTAACGGGAGTAAAAACCCAACCCTTCCTGTGCAGGAGGAACTCTTTCTATGACTTCTTGCAACAGCAGATAAACTACTTCCTGATGTAGCAGGGTGCAGTGAAGGGGGTTCCATGGAAAACTCACCTGTGAAAAAGGTCGGGGGGGGGGGGGGTAAGCTTTTGAAATGGAGCTGATACCCCTTAAGGACCACATTCAAGGTCCACTGTTCTGTTGTTGTGAGAGGCCACTTGTGGGCACAGTGGACCAAGCGGCCTGCAATGTGAGGAGAGGAATCCTTCAGGGGAAGTATGGCTATGTTCTCTAGGAAGGAGTTAAAAACAGTTGTAGGTTGGGCCTGTGAAGTTGGTTGAGGCTTGGGAGCCTTGGGCCTCTCGTGCTGATGTAGGCCCTGTTGCTTTTGTTGAGGCTGCTGTGGCTGATAATGTGGGTATTTATTTATTTTTTTAAAGGGTATTTATATCCCGCCTTATCCTTCAATCAAGGCGGTGTACACAGCAAAACAATCAATTTCAATGGGCATTTGTGTTCTCATGTGTTCTTATACTGTACAGTGAATGTGCGTGAGTGTAGGTAGATTGATTGGGGTGTGCTATTTACAGCATGAGCTTTATACAGTGTTGTGTGCAATGAGCATGCGGGTAAGTCATTAGTCTGGGGTTGATGATCCCATTATGTGCTCAGGCCGTAGTGCTCCAAAAAGAGCAATGTCTTTAGTTGCTTTCGAAAGTCCTTAGTGTCATCTGTTGATCGAAGTTCATCAGGGAGTGCGTTCCACATTATAGGAGCCGCCATTGATAGTGCTCTTCGTGCGGTAGACTTGCGTGCCTTTGTGTAGTCTTTTGGCGTGTTGATTGTGTCTGATGTGGCTCTCCTCCTAGGTCTTGTGCTGGTGTCGGGTTGTATGAGAGGTTGAAGGCTGAGTGCTGAGTTTCTGTGTTTCATTCTGAATATGTTTAGGATTGTCTTGTATTTGATGCGGGAGCTGATTGGGAGCCAGTGGAGGTCATTTAGTATGGGGGTGATGTGTTCTTGTTTTGATGATCTGGATATTATTCGTGCCGCCGTGTTTTGGGCCATTTGTAGTGGTTTGAGTGACTGTTTAGACATGCCAATATAGACTGGGTTGCAGAAGTCAAGGATGGGAGTTATTAGGGCTTGACAGACTGTGTGGAAATGATCTTGCGTGAGGAAGGGCTTGAGGCGTCTGATTATTCTCATCTTGAAGTATGCGTTTTTGGTGGTCCTGCTGATGTGTGACTGTAGGTTTAGCTCCCTGTCGAGCATCACTCCGAGGTATTTCACTTCCTGTTTTAAAGGTATTGTTGTATTGTTGACATTGATTAAGGGTGAGGGGATGAAGCTGGTGTTTCGTGCGATGAGAAGTGCTTCTGTCTTGTTGTAGTTTATGGTCAGGTTGTTTTCTTGGAGCCAGTTGGACATGTGTTTGAGGTAGTCTATTATTTTGGTTTAGTCAGGGTTGTCGAGGTTGACTGGGGTGTATATCATGATGTCGTCTGCATAGATTGTGTATTGTATCTTGTATCTTGTGTTCTTTCATGATGTTGCAAATCGGTTGAATATAGAGGTTGAATAGTAGTGCGGATAGAGCGGCGCCTTGTGGTACCCCCCTTGCTTGATCTTTGCGGGTCGTGAGGTGTTGGAACCAATCTTAACCTGAAACTGTCTGTCTGTTAGGAAAGAGTTGAACCATCTTAGGGTGGTGCCGTTTATTCCAATGCTCTAGTCTGGTTAGGATGATTCTGTGGTCCACTGTGTCGGGTAAGGTGGATAAGGAGGATAGCATTTCTTCTTCTTAGGGTAGGGCTTTTTGGTTAAGGCCTTCTTTCTAGAGGGATCAGCTGTCTTTCTAAAGAGGCATTTAACAGTGAGATCATCTGTTTCAATCTCACCCGCTTCCCTCCAGCCTTTCCCAAAAACATTCTCGCCTGTACATGGGGTGTTAGCCAATTTATCCTGAACCTACTGCTCCAGGTCAGAAGCTTGTAACCAGGACATCCTCCTGATCCCAACACATACCGCTGCAGCTCTGCTAGTGGATTCAAAACAGTCAAAAGAAGCCCTGGTGAGAAACATTTAAGTGTTTTGATTATGCATAAGTAGTGCCTGGTATGCAGCCTTCTTGTCTGCTGGTAGCAGAGGGGAAAATTCCTGAAGATCTTTAGGAACATGCCCATGTACAACATATAGGAGTTTATCCTAGAGGCCAGCATCATTGCTTGGAAACATCGACGTCCAAAGGCACCTCGCGTTCTTTATTCCCTACCTGTAGGAACCGAAGAGTGATTTTTGGAACTCAATGCGGCGCATCGCCGATTCCACCACCATTAAATGGTATGGAAGCTGGGGTTTCTGGAAGCCTGGGCACTCAGGAACCCTATACATCGTATCCAGTCTCTTAACTGAGGCCACGGTCAGAGGAATCTCCCACATGTGTAGCATGAGGTTTTGTAGAATGTGATGCACCAGGAGTGTGGTAGCCTCCTTAGGCATCAAGGGATACTGAAGTAATTCAAGCTCATCAGCCCTCGGTTCATTCTTGGTGACAACTGTAATGGAGAGAGCCCTTGACATACATCTGATGAACTCCTGGAAGAACATATCCTCTGGTGGGGATTGATGCCTCTCGTGTGGTGGTGAAGGTTCAGAAGGAATGTCAATGAGGCCTCAGGAACCAAGGGACTCTATGTCCAATTCCAAGAAATTGGAGTCGGAATCAGGAAAAAACTCAAAGTAGTGGTGATCGGAATCTTGGTGCCTATGCCATTCTGACACTAGACGATGGTTTTGATTTCGATGCGCTAAGCTATCTGAACCGAGTTGTGCCAACACCCAGTCAGCCTGACCAGTCTGGGTATCAGCTGGTTCCAAGGGAGGCATCAGCATCAGCCTTGACTATAGCAGTTCTAAATCTGGTATGGATGAAGTTGAAGGCCTTAAGTTAGATGTCCAAGCTCGGCATGGAGACCTGGGTTCCAGAGGGCCTCAAGGTCACCAGCACTGATACCGCCAGGATCACTGCCACACTCTGCTCGAGAGCCAGCATATGCTGATCAAGGGAAATGGACAAAATCTGGGTAAACTGCCATACGGGGCTATGAGCCACCATCCCTGAACACTGAACCGGTAGCTCCTCAGAGGTCTGTGCCGCGGAAGCATCCCAGAGCCCCTCTGGTGCTTTGGAGGATGCATCCTCTCATCAGGGCTGTTTGGCTGGCCAGAGTTGGATTCACCTCTGTGGGACTCCTGTTACTGCTGTCCCAGCCAGTCTCTGGAATCAACATTGGTTCTCGATGTCAATGGCGTCAAAGCCTTCACTGGATCTGTACAGGTGTTTACTCAGGTGCTTCGACTTCACAGTTGTGTGGGAACCGCGTGAAGAAGTCGATGCCTGTGAGGATGTGGAGGCCACTGATGAGTGAGCTGAAGCAGCTGAGTCTGACGAAAACAGAGACCCACATTGTCTTTCACATTTTTTTATCTTTATCTTTAATTAGGTTTTTGATATACCACCCTGGACCAAAGCATCTAGGCAGTATGCAATAAAAGTTGTATACCACAAGGAAAGGAAAAAGAATGCCATAAATTACAGGAAAGGATACATTAAAATAGGAATGACAAACAGCCAATAAAGAGGGGAAAGGACTAAAAAAAAAAAAAAAAAAACCAGACGTAGGGTACCTAAGGAGAACAGGGAAGGTTGAAAGCAATAGCAAAATGGTGAGTCTTTAGGAGAGACTTAAAGTGAGAGAAAGAGTTCCAGACGGAGATCAGGTGGGAGAGAGTTCCGGAGAGGGGACCAAGAATAAAGAAGGCAGAAGAACAGGTAGACTCCAGGTGGACACGTATGGTAGAGGGTAGGAGAAGGCAGTGAATCCGAAGGAAATGGTGAGAGGAATGAAGATGAATGGTATCGTCAAGATATAGCGTAGTTACTCACCTGTAACAGGTGTTCTCCAGGAGCAGCAGGAATCAGTCCTCACTTATGGGTGACGTCGGCGCCGACGGAGCCCTCGCGGAGCAATTTTCCCCAGCTTTCAAAGAAAGCCTTTGGGAATTGCAGCGCGCATGCGCGGTCGTCTTCCCGCCCGAGGGTGCCATCTTAGCCAGTCAGATGACATAGCTAAAAAAGACAGCATAAAAATTTGCAAAAAAAGAACATAAGCAGACGATTGCAACTCCAAGGGGAGGAGGGAGGGTAGTGAGGACTGATTCCTGCTGCTCCTGGAGAACACCTGTTACAGGTGAGTAACTACGCTTTCTCCAGGACCAAGCAGGAAGTCAGTCCTCACTTATGGGACTCCCAAGCTCAAGGCTACCGGAGACCCTAAGCACAAAAATGAGCTCCCTCTAGCTCAGCAGCACAGAAGGATAGAATCTTCGCTGAAGTATCACCCACCGGTAGCCCACATCCGGGATGGAGGGTAGGAGTTGCTCAGACCTCAAAGAGATTACGGAGGACTGCCTGTCCGAAAGCACTGTCCCTACGGGACTCCCTCTCGAGACAGTAATGGACCGCAAAAGTCTGGCTCGAAGACCAAGTAGCGGCCCGGCAGATGTCTGCCAGCGGAACAGAGCGGAGGTAAGCCACTGACGTGGCCTTTGCCCGAACGCAATGAGCCGTGACTCGACTTTCTAAGGAGAGTCCGGCTGCCCCATAAGCCCAAGAGATACAGTCCGCAACCCAGATGGACAGAGTACGCTTGGAGACCGGGAGCCCCAATTTATTGGGGTCAAAAGACACAAAAAGCTGAGCAGCTTTACGGTGCTCCCGCATACGGTCAAGGTAGAAGTTCAATGCCCTTCTACAGTCCAGGGTATGGAGGACCGTTTCAGCTCGGCTGGAGTGTGGTCTGGGAAAGAAGGTTGGAAGTACCACCCCCTGATTGATGTGAAAAGGGGAGACCACTTTAGGCAGAAATTTTGGGTGAGTCCGTAGGACTACCCTATTCTTGTAGAACCTAGTGTAAGGGGGATCAGACACGAGGGCCTGCAATTCACTTACGCGCCTAGCGGAAGTGAGGGCTATCAAGAACAGTGTTTTCCAAGACAGAAAACGGAGAGAACAGGTAGCCATAGGTTCAAAAGGCGGACAGGTGATCCGCTGCAAAACCACATTCAGGTCCCAGTCAGGCGCTGGCGGGCGCAGAGGTGGTTTAAGTAGAAGGAGACCTCGGAGAAACCTCGCTACGAGAGGGTCATTGGAAAGAGGTCTGCCGTCCACTGGCACATGATGTGCTGAAAGAGCACTGAGGTGAACTTTGACGGAGTTGGACTTAAGTCCCAGATTAGAGAGGTGCAGCAAGTACTGCAAGATCACCGACACCGGGCAGGAGAAGGGATCCTGAGACTGTTGGGTACACCAGACTGCAAAGCGACGCCATTTAAGGGCGTAGCATTTGCGGGTAGAAGGCCGTCGCGAAGCTAAGACGACCTCCTCCACCTCCGCCGGCAGGAGAAGGGGAGCAAGGACTACCCTCTCAGCAGCCAGGCCATGAGGTTGAGAGACCTGAGGTTGGGGTGCAGAAGGGACCCCTGATCCTGAGTGAGGAGATCCGGTTGTAATCCCAGAGGGATTGGATCCTCCACCGCCAGTTGCAGCAGGAGCGGAAACCACGGCTGCCTGGGCCAGCGAGGGGCCACCAGGATCATGAAGGCTTTGTCTCGGAGAACCTTGAAAAGAGTCCGAGAGACCAGCGGGATAGGAGGGAAAGCGTACAGAAGGCTCCCCGACCACGAGATCAGAAAGGCGTCCGCCGCAACCCGAAGGGGGTGTGGCTGACGAGAGCAGAAGCGAGGAAGCTGCCGGTTGTGAGGACTGGCAAAGAGATCCACCGTGGGGAGACCCCACTTGAGGAAGAGCTTCTGAACTACCAAGGGATCCAGACGCCACTCGTGCGGCTGGAGGACCCTGCTGAGTTTGTCTGCAAGGCAATTTTCTTGGCCCGGGAGATAAACTGCCTTGAGGAGAATGCCGTGACTGACGGCCCAAGAGCAGAGCTTCTGTGCCTCCCGGCAGAGGAGGAAGGAGCCCGTGCCCCCCTGCCTGTTCACGTAGAACATGGCAACTTGATTGTCCGTCTGGACAAGGACGGACTGTTGGGAAGTCAGGTGGGAGAAGGCCTTGAGAGCTAGGCGGATCGCCCTGAGCTCCAGGAAGTTGATCTGCTGAGCAGACTCCCACGTGGTCCAGAGGCCCTGAGTACGTGCCTCTTGGCAATGTGCTCCCCAGCCCAGGAGGGATGCATCGGTGGTCAGCACCCGGGTCGGCTGAGGTGACTGGAAAGGCATTCCGAATATCAGGTTCGGCTGCCGGAGCCACCACCGGAGAGACGAGAGCAGCGGCTCGGAGACGCGCACTAGGTCTGCCAGGCCGCCTGTGGCTTGTCGCCACTGCTGGCGGAGACACCATTGAGCAGACCGCATGTTCAGGCGGGCATTGGGGGTCACATGGACGGTGGAAGCCATATGGCCGAGCAGTCTCAGGAAGCGCCTGGCGGAGACCAGGGGCTGGCTGCGAAAGCGGTCGGCTAGGTCCATGAGCCGTTGAGCCCTGTCGAGCGGTAGGTACGCTCGTGCCCGAGGAGTGTGCAGCCTTGCGCCGATGAACTCGAGATCCTGTGAGGGGAGCAAAGTGGACTTTGCGAAGTTTATGACAAAGCCCAAGTGCTGCAGCAGAGTCACCGTGCGGCGCGTGGCGTTGGCGACCTCCTGAGCGGACGCTGCTCTGATGAGCCAGTCGTCGAGGTACGGAAAGACATAGAGGCCGTGAAGCCGGAGATGGGCCGCCACGACCGCGAGACATTTTGTGAAGACTCGCGGTGCGGAGGATAGGCCAAAGGGCAGTACTCTGTACTGGTAATGATTTCCTGCCACCACAAACCTTAGGTATTGGCGGTGGCTTGGGTGGATGAGGATGTGCGTGTAGGCATCCTTTAGATCCAAGGAGCATAGCCAATCTCCCTGCTGGAGGTAGGGCAGAAGGATTCCAAGGGTAAGCATTTTGAACTTCTCCCGCACAAGGAACTTGTTGAGGTTGCGCAAGTCCAGGATGGGTCTGAGGCCCCCTGTTCTCTTTGGTATCAGAAAATACCTTGAATAAAAGCCTTGACCTCTCAGGTGGTGGGGCACCGGTTCCACCGCCTGTTCCTGCAGAAGACCTGCTAACTCCTGAAGGAGCAACTCCCTGTGCAGAGGGGGGCGCGAAGGTTCCCCCGGAAAATAGGAGGGAGGGACCTCATGGAAGTGGAGAAGGTAGCCTTCTCGCACGACCTGAAGTACCCAGGCATCTGCGGTGATGCTGGACCACCTGTGGCCGAAGTGAACCAGCCGGCCTCCGGTGCTGGGAGGAACCAGCGGGGGGGGAGAGGCTATGCTGAGCGAGTCAAAAACCCCCACCCTGCTGAGCAGGGGCTGGTGGTGCAGGCTTGGGGGCTTGCTGCCTACGGGACCCGTTACCCCGTCCCTTGGCCTGCTGGCCCTGTTGGGGAGCTGCAGGGGCCTGATAATGGGGGTACTGTTTGTAGGCAGCCGCCTTCCTCGGGTAAAAGGACTTTTTTCCCGAGCCCTTCTTTTTCTGGGAAGGGGCGGAGGTCTTCCTGGAAAGCCTGGTCCTGGTGAGAGTCTCAGTCTCAATTTGTGCAGCCTTTTCCGCCATGGGCTTGCCAAAGAGGTTTTTCGCCTCGGCAGGGGACATCGACCAACTTGTCCTGTACCCAGGGCTCAAGGTCCGACGACTGAAGCCAAGCCTGTCGGCGGGCACCGATGCCGGCTGCGGCCACTCTAGCCGAGGCCTCAAAGCCATCATAGGCTGCTCGGGACATGAACTTTGAGCATTCCCGAATGCCCGTGGACAAGGCTAGGAACCTCCGCAAGGGCTCCTCGGAGAGACCAGCGGAGAATCCGGCTAGCTCTTTAGCCAGATCCCGGAGATACATGCCCATGTAGAGCTGGTAAGTCTGGACACGACATGCGAGCATAGAGCCCTGGAAGCACTTCTTGCCAAGGCCATCCAGGTTACGGGCCTCCCTTCCAGGAGGCACCGAGGAGTGCATCTTCTGGCTCTTAAGACGATGCATGGCCGATTCCACTACCATGGAATGTTGTGGCAGCTGTGCCTTCTGAAAGCCAGGGCTCTTGCGGACCCGATAGATAGAATCGACCCGCTTGCTCAGGACCGGCGAGGAGGCCGGACTCTCCCACATGCGGAAGAGTAGTCGTTCCAGCATAGGAGGAACCGGCACAGTAAAGTGCTCCCTCGCGGGAGAGTCATACTGGAGGGCGTCGAGCTCTTCGGCTCGAGGCTCCTCCTCGGGATCCGCAGGGAAGGCCAAAGCCTTGGCCATATCCCTAACGAAGTCCGAGAACCGGGCATCCTCCGGGGGGACTGCTTCCGAGGCTCGGACCCCGGTGAGTCCGATGGGACACACCGAGTCCGGAAAGAATCAGGTGACTCTTCCTCCTCAGACTCCCAGACCGACTCCGACGAGGACTCGGTGGGGTCGGCCCGGGCAGGGTGCGGCGCCAGCCGTCCCGACGTCGAGGGAGTCGGCGTCGGCGACCTCGGTCCCGAACGGGAGGCCGAGGGTGACCTCGACCGAGGATCGACTCGAGTTCTCATTGACTCGAGGATCGGCTCGGTCTCCGGGGTCGACTTGGACGTCGACGTCCCGGCGGTCGGGGCAGCGGCGCCAGCGAGGCCAGCGAGCAGTGCCCGCTGCTGGTCCATGAAGGCAGACAGTCTGCTCTCCAAGGCCGTCAACCTGAGTCCGAGCTCAGGTGACCCAGCAGCCCCCGACTCGGGCCCCGACGGCGTCGGGCCCGACGTCGGCTGTCGCGGAGGCGAGTCCAGAAGGACCACAGGACTTACCCGGGCAGGCATCTCCGACTCCAGGCGAGGTCGCTTCGGGATGTGTTCCTTCTCCAAGGACCCGGGGCGGCTGTCGGGGCTATGCGACCTGGCCCTCGCGGAGCCAGGAGCGTCCACCGACGCCGCCCTCGTGGGTTTTTCCTTCCGACGATGGTCCCCGGAGGGAGAACCCCGGTCGGAGGAGCTCCGTCGACGGTCCGAGCTGGAGCCTTTCGACGCGGAGGCCTCCGACGAGGTCCGGGTACGGCTGGGGTCAGCGAAGATTCTCTCACGCTGATGCCGCCGACTCCTCAACGCCTTTGAGGACAGTTTGCTGCAGGGCCCACAGATCAGTTCCTCATGATCCGGGCCCAGGCAGCGGAGGCAAAAGTCGTGTGTGTCGGTTAGTGACATATTTCGGTCACACCGACCACACCGCTTAAACCCACTGGCAGCCATCGGGGGAAAAAGGGCCCCTGCGAGGTCAAAGGACCGGGCTGCCAGGGAAACCGAAAACGAAAGCTGACTAAGTCAGAAAAACCGAAAAAAGTAAGCGGACTCGAGACCGGCGTCGCGAGTCCGGGCGGGAAAGCGATCGGCGTCGAACCGAAAGGAAAAAGAATAAAATAATGAAGAAAATCGACTTTTTCGCGGGGACAAGACGGGGACGTCTGTAGGGCTCCGCGGAAAAAAGAAGACTGGCTAAGATGGCACCCTCGGGCGGGAAGACGACCGCGCATGCGCGCTGCAATTCCCAAAGGCTTTCTTTGAAAGCTGGGGAAAATTGCTCCGCGAGGGCTCCGTCGGCGCCGACGTCACCCATAAGTGAGGACTGACTTCCTGCTTGGTCCTGGAGAATGAGGGGTGCTAGAGTGAATGACATGATAAACCATGGTGAGAATCTTGTATTGTATACAGAATTTTATGGGCAACCAGTGCTGGCAAGCAAGAAGGGGGTAATACTGTCACAAGGGACAAGTGGCCTGCTCATGGTCAGGACCTAAGTACTTTAAGCACCAGTCATACTTATCGGTGGCTGAAATAGTGTTCCGACACTTTGAACACTTTTTAAAACCACTGGTTTGTTTCTCCATATTCAGGAACACAGCCTTTGCCAGGTCAAAAAAGGCAATGGTGGCATAGGCCGTCGAGACCAGCGGCGGGAGCAGCGGTAAAAGATGAAAAAATAAAACAAAAAATAAAAATGGACTCCGGCGTCAAGCGACGATACTGGAGCCACGAGAAGGCAAAAAAATTAAACACAATGTCAATGTTCCCTCTAATTTTCTGTAGGCTGTGTGCGCTTAAAATATCAGCTGTGTGCAGCTTTTGAAGGAAGGTTAAATTTTTGTGCGCCACATAACGACACTCGGAGTTATATACTTTAAAATTTGACTACACGTCAGAATACAGTATGTACACCACATTGATTTTAATCAAATTAAATGAAAATAGACGATTACTAAATGAAGCGGGAAATTTCTAGTAATTACAATCATAACTTTTAAATTTTAAGACGTCTGTGTTGTTTTCTATCAGAATCAGAGCCGTAATTTTTGTGCGCTCTGTTGTAAAGTATGTGCGCTCGCTCGGCGAGGTGTCTGCGCGCGCACACGCGCACAGCTTAGAGGGAACAGTGCACAGTGTACCCCGAAGGACATGAAGAAAATAGTTTAATGGAGATAGGACAGAATGGCTCTGTGGAAAACTATAAGCTGAAGATTTTAGAAGAAAGCGGTATACAAGTCCTGTTAAATAAATAAATAAAAATGAATAAATAAATAAAGAGAAGGACTGGTAAGGTAAGACGCAGGTGCAGTGGGATGCTCCCAATGGCTTTCCTATTGGATGCTGGGGAGCGTTCCTGCATGGGCTCTGTCGGGGGATGTCACCCATATTCCTGCTTGTTCCTGGAGATCTATTTTTATTGGTCTGAAGAAAAAAATTCAGTAACTGCATGAGTTCAAGAAAATGGTTACAATTTTTTTTTAATCAATAGTATTTTACTCCTGGAAGATTATTTAAAATGTTCCAGAATGTTTCCCCTTATGACTGAAGACAATGTCGTGATCAAGGCTTCTTTCTCCATATTTGATGTTCTTGTACTACTACTACTACTATTTATCATTTGTAAAGCGCTAGAAGGCGTATGCAGCATTGTACATATGCAAGTTAGACAGACCCTGCTCTTCAGAGCTAACAATCTAATCAAGACAGACCACAAAATAAGTGGAGACTAGGGTAAATCAAGAGGAATGGCAAGATACAGAGAGAGGTGGATAAGCAGGACAAGGGAATCTGGATCCAAATGCAGTCTTGAAGAGGTGGGGTTTTTAGCCTGGATTTGAATAGGGCCAGAGAAGGAGCCTGGCATACTAACTCGGGTAGCTTGCTGCAAGCATGTGGAGCAGCAGGATGGAATGAGCCAAGTCTGGAGATGGCAGTGGCAGAGAAGGGCACGATAAAAGAGATCTGCTAGAGGAGCGGAGTTCCCGAGGAGGAGTGTAAGGAGCGATAAGAGTGGAAAGGTAGTGAGGAGCTACAGAATGAGTATACTTATAAGTCAGTAGGAGAAGTTTGAATTTGAAAGCAGAAAAAAATAAGGAGCCAGTGCAGCGACTTGAGAAGAGAGGTTATATGAGCATAGCAAGATTAGTGGAAGATTAGCCACATGGATGAGTTTGAACAGATTGAAGTGGAGAGAGATGATTCTGAGGGAGACCAGAAAGCAGCAATTGTAATAATCTATATAGGAGGAGACTAAAGAGTGGATAAGGGTCTTAGAGGCATGTCTGCTAAACCATATTACCAGTCAAAACTGCGTAGTAAGCAGAAAACCTCTGCGGTATCTGCAAGGGGTGTTCCCTGATAATGCAGAGCAGTGGATTTCCCATGGAGACCGTGCATTATCTGCCTTAGCAGATTTTCAGAAAAAGTTCTACAGTGGCTGCTGAAGCAGGTACTGCGGGTGCCTGCAGTAAATCCATGGGGAGGGATGGTAGCGATTGGGTGCACAGAGCTGTCAACATCTCTATGCCCTGATCACTATCATGCCCCCCAACAGCTACAATGGGGTTCCCCCCCCTCCACAATATTGTCGGTGCCGTGGTGCTGCAACCTGTTGCACCGGCGACATGTAAAAAACAAGTCCTGGCCCCTGCAGCACTTGATCTCCATTCAGAGCTGCCGGGGGGGGGGGGGGGGGGCCGGAATCGGGGCACACCCTCCAAAGTGAAAATCATTCTGGCCCCCTCTCCCTGATCCACTATTTAAAGGGTGGGGGGATCCTGTCCTTCTCATAGGCCCTAACAAAGATGGCTCCAATCTCGCAGTGCTGCACCCTAGCAAGAGGCTAGAGGGTAGCACCTTGTGATGGAGGCCATTTTGGACTGGCTGGAAGATGAGGCAGGAGTGGAGAGGACCACGTCTGACCCATTGCACCACCAGGAAACAGGTCAGGAAGATCTTTTGGGGGGGGGGGAGTCAAGTGATGGCTAGCTAGTTGAGATTTTGGGGAGGTGGGAGTGGGGCTGCGGGCCTCCCCACCCTTTGGATGGTGAATCGGGGGGGGGGGGGAGGGAAGAGGGAGGGCGCTTTAGCTCAACTGGCTAGCTGGGATGATTTTCACTTTGAGGGGGGGTGCACCGATCCTCCCCTTGGGCAGCTCTCAATGAGGATCAGGAGCTGTCCAGGGGGATCGGTGCTGCAGAGGGGCCTGCACTTGGTTTTTACATATTGTCAGTCCCACGAATTGCAGCACCGTGGCATCGACAATATTTCAGAGGGGCTGAGAGTCCCAACTGCAGTTGTTGGAGGCCCGATCATCTCCAGGGCAGACTCCACGTGATCGGGCCTCCAGACAGATAATGCTACCTCTTGAGATGCTGCTGAAATTGGGCCCAATTTTGGCAGTCACTGCGTGAAAAATTATTCACTTGTGGCTGCCAACTCCACTCCCTGCCTCTAGGGACCTGCACCACGTAAAAATCGTATATTTCAGAATATTGCCTGCAATATCTGATTTTTTTGTGGGTTATCTGCTACCATGGGGCATTAATCCTGCATTAACAGCTACTGCCCTTTAGAAGACATACCCCTTAGTAGTGTGTGCAGCAAGGAAAGAATTCATTTTATTGATGTTACAGAGAGAGAATTTTACTTTTTGGACTAAGTTTTGTCTTGGATTTATACAATCTCTTGGATTAGCATAACTACGAACCCTGCCACCCTTTTACTTCAACATAATTAGAATAATTTTCATTTTAAATTAAAAAAGGTATACATTTGATTGCTCATTTCTTAGCAGCAGCTAGATGATGAAAGCATAATTTTGGAAACAATCTGATAAGCCCTCTAAAAATGATTGGTATATTTAAGGATAACTATTACGATCTCAGCACAGTTTGGAAACCTTTGGAATATATGAGAAAGTAGAGGACTTACTTGGAAAGTTATTCTAGACTTTTTTCATTCCTTACTGCTATTCTCTACTTCTCTCTCTTTATCCTTCCTTTACCTTCCAGGATATTATTTTTATTTATTTATTTTATTTATTTACATTCCCTTATATACCGCGCTATTCTGCATCAAAGCGGTTTACATTGAACAAACTGAAATTACATTGAACAGGGCATTATAACTTGGAGATAACTATTTTACAGGGAACATGGGCTATGGAGGGTTAAGTGGCTTGCCCAAGACCACAAGGAGCACCTGTGGGACTAGAAACCCCAGTCCTTCCGGCCCAAGGTTGCTGTCCTGTAGTGGGATTTGAACCCCCGACCTTCCGGCCTGAAGTACCTTGCCCCAACCACTAGGCCACTCCTCCATCTCCATATTGTTTGTTTGGGTATTTGATGTTCTTAGTTTTCTCTTTTTTTCTTTTATATCATGTGTTTATGAAGGATGCATGATGTTTTCAGGCTTTATGTTGCTTGTAAAGGAGCTTTTTTAATACAATTTTTATAAAAAAAATAAATGGCCCAATGTATTTTTAAAAAAACACTGGGTTCATGACCCTAAGAAAATTGTAGAGAATGAAGAGGCTGTGATCACTGGAAAAAATGGATGCAAGGCAATTGGACATAGAGGTAAAGGAGAAAAACACCAGAATGACATTGATAATACAGTGATTATTCTGCGAATTGTTTGAAGGAGAAGATCCTCAAGTACAAAGCAATGAAGTCACAGGCCTTAAAAGGAATTTTTAAGCATACTTTGACAGGTTGTCCATACAAATTACATCCTATGAACTCCAGAAGAAAGCTCTCTTTGGCACCACAACACGTACTACAGTGAGCATTAGCAGTAAATTTGAGTGTCTAAAATCATATTCCTTAGGTGAAACCCTGGGATTTGGGAAGGTGAATAATAAATCTAGATCAGGCATTCTCAACCCAGTCCTCAGACACATTTGGCCAGTCAGGTTTCAGGATAGCCACAATGAATATGCATGAGAGAGATTTGCCTACAATAGAGGCAGGGCATGCAAATCTCTTATTTGTTTTATAAGCTGCATACCCCCTGAAGAAGGCGTTGCCGAAACGCGTTGGGGTTTATCTAATAAAAAGCTCCTGCAATCAACATACGTCTCTTGCTCCTTGTGCTATCTCAACTATAGAGCTACAGGACTGGAGGAAACTGCCAGGAACCTTTGACATGGATTGACCACTGTTAGAAAATGGATAGTGGGCTTGATGGACCTTGATCTGACCCAGTATGGCATTTCTTATGTTCTTATTTAAGTGTGAGTGATTGGCAACAGGGGAGGACAAAAGGAGGTTATTCAAGTCAGGTCACATAGGAAGGGAAGAAAATGAGTATGCTAGAAGGGGTAAGAGTTGGAAGTGGGGGAAAAATGCCCAGAACAGAGTCACTCAGGTTGGGCTGGAGTGGTGGGGATGTAAGAGTCTCTGGGGAATTTCACTGCATGCCAGCTAGTATACATGTAGCACAATTAACAACATTATAAGCTTATTAATGATGGCCACTATCTCCAATTCTATCAAGGGGAGTCCTCAGAGCTCAACATTAGAAGCAATGTTGTTTAAACGTGCATCTGTACTCACTCTCCCTCCCCCCAGTGATGTTCTTAAAGATCTAGGTCTCAAATATAGAGATGCAGATAACAAAGGTATTTTTGTCCATTAAGACAGATCTGGATAATATCATTAATCTTATGGGGAAGGGAATTTTCAAACTCTCCTTGTGACATTGTGGTTCTTAACAGAGATTTGACTGTTGATATAGCTGGGTATCGGATTTGAATTGAACAAGAAACATGAAAGTGTTTTGCTGGTTTCTGCATTACCATTCAATCCCACTTAAAGTCATTTATTAAAAATTCATTTTTTTAAGTTCAGGATGTTAGGAAGAGTAAAGCTATTCTTGGACATCAGCAATTTTCATACCGTATTGCAGCATTCAATTATTACATCATTTTGTATTTAGCTTCACCAGGTTCTTCACTAAAGGCCTTGCGGCTTACTTAAAAGATGGCTGCTTGCCTTGTGACTAAAACTAGACTGCATAAACATATCTCCCCTTTGATGAGTCATTTGCACTAGTTGCCAGTGGAAAAGAGAAAAACGTAAAACGTTTTACAAGTTTTTGTAAACCAGCTGGTTGAATGCTCCATTAACCCCAAATGCTGCTTTAAGAATTTATCAGCCAATGAGATCTTTGCGTTTGCAGGATCAAATTCTGCTACTGACACCATCTTTAAAATGGGCATAAATTTTGCAGACTTGTGGTCAGGCCTTATGTGTGGGACCCATACTTTGGAATGCATTCATCTGCCAACCTTTGGAGAATGAAGGATCTTTCATTTTAGGAAGTCTAATGGTATTACTTGAATTGTTTGTTGTTTAGAGAGAATTTAGTATGTGATGAATCTTTTGGCTTTATACTGCTGAGGTATTTTTGTTTGTAATGTATGTAAATAATTATTTTTGTTATAGTGTAACCTGCCAAGAACTTAGATTTTATATCTTTTAGAGCCTACAACTACTAGTCATCATTTGTATAGCGCTACAAGGCGTAATAGACACATGTAAAAAACGGTCCCTGTTCATCAGAGCTTACAATCTAGTCAGTCAATCCAATCAGTGGATCTTCAGATTCTGAGTTCCTGCCACAAGTTCCATTGGATCTGCAAGTGTGAACCTTGAGTGCAGACCCCAAAAGATGAACAAAGAGAAAGACTTACCTGTAAGTCCTTAAGATATGCAATTTCATTAGGCAGAGATTCAAGTTTATTCTCTTCCAGATCCAGCTCTCTTAACTTCCTTAAGTTTCCAATGCCATGAGGAAGTTTCCTCAGGAGATTGTTTGACAATATTAAAACCTAGAGAAAAAATGTGAATGTTTCAATATAATTCAGCAGATGGTAGATTACAACAGGTATTCACTACCATGCTTCTAGAACTCCATCAGGTTAAACAGAACATGCTGCACAAATTAACCCGATTCTTATATTAAGGGATTATTTTAGAACAGAGGTTCTCAACCGCTCTTTTGTTGTGACACAGTGAACACTAAATCTGCGGCTGAACAAAGAGCGAGCCTAAATATCATTCTATCAGTTAAAACAGATATAAGGGAACATAAGAGATGCCATACTGGGTCAGAACAAGGTCCATCAAGTCCAGTATCCTCTTTCCAACAGTGGCCAATCTAGGTCACAAGTACCAAGCAGTTTCCCCCAAAGACACAGGTTTCACAATGCTTGCATTGGGGCAAACAGTGGATTTCTTGGGTCCCTTTGGTTTATGGACCTTTCCTCCAGGAAATTGTCCAAACTTTTTTAAAACAGGCTACACTAACAGCTTTAACTACATCCTCCCGGTAATGAATTCCAGAGTTTGATTACACGTTGAGCGAAAAAATATTCTCTCTTATTAGTCTTAAATAGGTTACACTGTAGCTTCATTGCATGTCCCCTAGTCTTTCTATATTTTGATGGCGTAAACAATCATTTACCCGTTCCACTCCATTCATTGATTTATAGACCTCTATCATATCTCCTCTCAGCTGTCTCTTTTCTAGGTTGAAGAGCCCTAACCTTTTTAGCCTCTCTTCATAGGTGTATCCTTCCATCCCCTTTACCATTTTGATAGCTCTTCTCTGTACCTTTTCTAACACTATATCCTTTTTAAGATGCAGCAACCAGAATTGCAAAATATTTAAGATGCGGTTGCACCATGGAACAATACAGAGGCTTTATAATATCCTTTATTTATTTATTTATCTATTTCTTTTATACCGCCCCTTCCAGAGATCAAGGGCGGTTTACATGGAACAGTTTAACAAACTTGTACACATCTGTATACATTTACATTGAACAGTAGAATTCAACTATGTACAGGTAATAATACAAACAATTGTCAAACTATTTACATTGGCTATTTACAGAGGCTATGTATAGTGTGTTACAGAGTTGGATAGTTATTGGGCATGTGTAGGTAGTGGAATTAATTTCCTTTTTTTTTGTCGTAAGTCAGGAGTGTGTGTGGCGGGGGACTGTTAGGAGTTAGTTAATTGTAATTTTAGGGGTTTTGTGTTTGTGTGACTGTGGTTGCTGTGGAGCTGGACTTGGGGGGTAGGGGATTTCAAAGTGTTCGGAAAATAGGTAAGTTTTTAGTTCTTTCCTGATTTGAGAGAGGTCTTTTATGATGCGATGGTATATTGGGAGATCGTTCCAGAGCGTAGGGGCAGCGAATGAGAATGCTCTGGAGCTTGTAGTTTTCTTAGACTTCCTGAAGGCTTCTGGTGTGTTAAGGGAGTGGGCTGCGTTTTGTCTGTGAGTTCCCGTTTCAGTTGGCGCGTGCAGCAGTGTGGACAGATGTGAGGGCGCGATGCTGTTTATGAGTTTGAAGGTTGTTAGGATTATTTTATATCTGATTCGGCTATTTATAGGGAGCCAGTGTAATTCTAGCAGTATTGGGGTTACGTGGTCAGTAAGGCGAGCTTTGGCAATTACTTTTGCGCAGATGTTCTGAGCTCTTTGTAGCAGGTAGGTGTTTTTTTGTGGAAGGCCAATTAGGAGACTATTGCAATAGTCGAAGTGGGGTGTGATGAGTGTACTGACTACAGATCTAAAGTCATGTGTTTCGAGGAGAGGCCTTAGGTGTTGTATAATTTTGAGTTTGTAGAATATGGTTTTTACTGTCTGTTTTATGTGCGGTAACATGGTGAGAGTGTAGTCTATTATTACACCTAGGTATTTGACCTCTTTTTTAACAGGTATGGTTGTTTTATTGATTGTGATTGTTGTTGGGTAAGTGTCCTCAGTCATAGTTGTCCTTGTTACGAACATTGCTTCCGTTTTTATAAGGTTTATGCTGAGGTAGTTGGTTTCCATCCAAGAGGTAGCCTCAGCCATGCATTCGGATAAGGTGTCATATGTAGGGTTTTATTCTCCATTCCTTTCCTTATGATTCCTAGCATTCTATTTGCTTTCTTGGCCACCACGGCACACTGGGCGAAGGGTTTCAACATGTTATCCACGATGATGCCTAAATTCTTTTCGTGGGTGGTGGTTCCTAATGTGGAACTTTGCATTGTGTAAACATAGTTTGGGATGTTCTTTCCTAGGTGCATAACTTTGCACTTGTCCATATTAAGTTTCATCTGTCATTTGGATGCCCAATCTTCCAATTTATCAAGGTCCTCTTGCAATTTTGCACAATCCTCATGTGTTTTAACAACTTTGAATAATTTTGTGTCTTCTGAAAATCTGATTACCTCACTCGTTATTCCCATTTCCAGGTCATTTACGAATATGTTAAAAAGCAGCAGGCCCAGCACAGATCCCTGGGGTACTCTACTGTTCACCTTTCTCCATTGGAAAAATTGGCCATTTAGCTCTACCCTCTGCTTTCTATCTTTTAACCAGTTCCTGATCCACAAAGGTTCACTGCCTCCTATCCCATGAGTTTTTAAATTTTGCCAAGAGTCTCTCATGAGGGACCTTGTCAAAGGCTTTCTGAAAATCCAGATGTACTATATCAACTGACTCACTTTTGTCTACCTGTTTATTCACACCTTCAAAAAAACATAACAGATTAGTAAGACAAGACCTTCCTTGGCTAAAGCCAAGTTGGCTGTCTCCCATTAAGCCATAGCTATTTACATGTTCAGTAATTTTGTTCTTTATAATGGTTTCTACCATTTTCCCCGGTACTGATGTCAGGTTCACCAGTCTGTAGTTTCTCGGATCATCCCGGAACCCTTTTTAAAACTGCCATTACATTGGCCATTCTCCAGTCTTCAGGAATTACAGACAACTTTAATGATAGTTCATAGATTACTAGTAGTAGATCTGAAATCTCATATTTCAGTTCTTTCAACACCCTTGGCTGTATACCATCTGGTCCAGGTAATTTGCTACTCTTCAGTTTATCAAATAGCTGTAAGACATCTTCCCAGTGTATTGATATTTCTTTCACTTCTGTGGCATCACCTTTAAATACCATTTCAATCATGGGTAACATTCCTACATCTTCCTCAGTAAAGACCAAAGCAACAAATTCATTCAGTCTCCCTGCTATGGCCTTGTCCCTTCTTAGTGCCCTTTTTACCCCTCTATAATCTAATGGAACTTTCAGTAATGTCACAATTCAGCATGATTGCTTAGGCTGGAGTCTCCATGGAATAACTCCCCAATTTTTCAGCTGGTGTGCTGAGGTAATGAATGTCCTGGAAACACGCCTGTTTTAACCTTGCTGAGTCTGCATTTAAAAGCGCCACTAAAACTAAAGCGCCACTGGGAGAAGTGGCCTAGTGGTTAGGACAAGGTACTTCAGGCCGGAGGGCCGGGAGTTCAAGTCCCACCTGGGGACAGCAATCTCAGGCCGGAGGGACTGGGATTTCTAGTCCTATAGGCACTCCTTGTGGTCTTGGGCAAGCCACTTAACCCTCCATTGCCCATGTTCCCTGTAAATATTAGTGTATGTGTCTCATATCCCCTCGTGTTAAATGTATCCCCCAATTGACCGCTTTGACCCGGTGAAAAGCAGGATATAAATACAGCTAAATAAATAAATAAATAAATAAAACCTCTGGCAGCAGTACAAAGATGGTGATTAGGTCTGCACGGAGCGGCCAGAAACTAGAAAGTCATGAGGAGGCAAGTAGACATGGATGATGCTGGGGAACTTGCCAAACTTACAAAAGACATGAAGGAATGGTTTGCGGACCTCAAGAGTGATATTATAGCATTTAAAAGTGAGATGTGCTCTTAGATGGAAGACCTTATGTCTGATCTCATGGAGCTATGTTGGAGAGCCAAGAAAGCTGAAACAAAATTAGAGGACCAAAAAGATTCCCTGGTGAATCTACAACATAGAAATAAGGAGATGGATCAGAATAATTTGGAGATATGGGCCAAGATTGAAGATAGGAAAATAGAGCACGGTGGAGGAACATAAGAATTGGGGGAATTCCAGAGGAAGATGAGAGGAATTATTATGCTGCTTTAGTTAAAAAGATTTGTGTAGCCATTTTGACAGCAGCAGAGGTAGATATGTGTTTGCAAACAGAAAGGGCTCACAGAGCATTGGGCCCATGGTGAGACAACAAACCCAGAGACACTGTGGCTCTATTTCATGAGTACAGAGCCAAAGAAGTGGTTCTACGAGTTGCAAGAAAACTTGGCCAGATCAAATGGGAGGACTGTGTCACTGAGATCTATTCTGATCCGTCTGCGCTGACTCTCACAAAATCTACAGACGTAAAGGAGGTTACTAAGAGACTTCAGGCACAAAATATTTGATATTGATAGCTGCACCGTTCTGCATTACAGTACATGATTTCTGGCATGACTACTAGAGCAGACTGCTGAAGAAGTACTGAAAGGAATGCAAAAGACAGAAAGGAAGAATCTCCCAGTTTCATTCAAGAGAGATGAGATGGCATGTAAAGGGAGCAAATCTGCTAGTCCATGATGTCAACACTATGGCAAGAGAGGCAAACAGCTGCAGCATCAAGTGGAGGATACACAGACAGAGATCTAAAGGTGAAGGCTGAGCCTCAACTGCCAAGACTCTAGAGACTAGCCTGAAGCATGAGTGGATGGAGTGCAAGCCGACAGTAAGGGGTGGGTAGAGAAGAGCTGGGGTGAGTTGGGGGAAGTAGGGGGAAGTAAGGGCAAGGGAAAGAAGAGATAGGATCTGGATCTGTTGGCTCATCTAGTGGTATGTAATATGTAGATGTGGTCAATCCAACTGAACGCAACCTGGATTGTAGAAAACTTGACAGGATGACTAAAATTAAGATTGTGACTTAATATGAAAGAGCTTAATTCCTTTAGGAAAAGACAATTATTGTATCAAGAATTGTTGTGATTAAAAGGAGGGACTAGTTTTATACAAGAGATCCACCTGGTAGTTTTCATTTCAATCTATTTGTGGCTGGGTTGTTGAGAGGGTTATCCGCTGGTGTCAAGATGCAGTTCTTCATGAAGACCCTCACCCTTAAAGTTGAACCTATTGACACCATTAAGGATGTGAAAGCTAAAATCCAGGACAAGGAAGATATTCTCCCTGAGCAGCAGTGCCTTATTTTTGCTGGTAATCAGCTGGATGATGGTTGTACTGTACCAGACTCTATAGCATCTAGAAGAGTCCATTGTGCACCTGGCCTTGCATCTGTGTGGTGGCATCATCAAGCCCTCCCCCGCCTTCAAACTCATGCAGTGAACTGTCGCAAAAGAAGTGTGGCCACACCAATAACCTGCACCCCAAAAAGGTTTTAATAAGCACCTCGGCCTTTGCCTGCTCTTTACATAACATATACAGTACAAAAACGTAGCAGGTGTAAGTTCTCACCAAACCTTTATTAATCCAAACATATAAAGGGAGACCTGACCCGACACAGGCCGTGTTTCGATAAAATCTTCTTCAGGGGCTGGCTCACCTTATGCTGGAATATCCGTATTAGAACATGCTAATACGGTTGTACTGAAATAATACCTCCTTTGGTAGATATTCAGCAGCTTAATACTTAAAAACCGTAAAAACAGCGTCGGACAGACATCAACACTATAGATAGTGTTGATGTCTGTCCGACGCTGTTTTTACAGTTTAAGTATTAAGCTGCTGAATATCTACCAAAGGAGGTATTATTTCAGTACAACCGTATTAGCATGTTCTAATACAGATATTCCAGCATAAGGTGAGCCAGCCCCTGAAGAAGATTTTATCGAAACACGGCTTGTGTCGGGTCAGGTCTCCCTTTATATGTTTGGATTAATAAAGGTTTGGTGAGAACTTACACCTGCTACGTTTTTGTACTGTGTTGCTGATATCTGCGTGGCAGTGTGCTGCCCTTGGTGTCCACTTTACATAACATATGCCATACCGGGTCAGATCAAGGGTCCATCAAGCCCAGTATCCTGTTTCCAACAGTGGCCAATTCAGGTAACAATTACCTATCAGGTTCCCAAAAGGTATCCAGATTCTTTGCTGCTTGTCCAATGGGTAAAGCAGTGGATTTCCCCAGTCCTCTTTAATAGTGCTTTATGGACTTTTCCTCCAGGAACTTGTCCAAACATCTTTTAAATCCAGCTATACTAAGAACGTTTACTACATCCTCTGGTTACAAATTCCAGTTTGATTACACACTGAGAGAAAAATATTTTTTCCCGATTAGTCTTCACTGTGGTACATTGTAGCTTCATGAGTGTCCCCTAGTTTTTCTACTTTTTGAAGGAGTAAACAACTGATCTACATTTACCCTTTCTACTCCATTCATTATTTTTTAGATCTCTGTAATATCTTCCCTTAGCTGTTTCTTTTCCAAGTTGAAGAGCCCTAACCTTTTAAGCTTTTCCTCATAGGGATATCCTTCCATCCCCTTTACCATTTTAGTTGCTGTTTTCTGTACCTTTTCTAATTCTGCTATATCCTTTTTAAGATATGGTGACCAATATTGCACACAATGTTCAAGGTGTGGTCAACCATGGAGCTCTACAGAGGCATTATAATATCCTTTGTTTTATTCTTTTCTTTATGATTCCTAGCATTCCATTTGCTTTCTTAGCCGCTGCTGCACACTGGGCAGAGGGTTTCAACATTATTATCCATAATGACACCTAAATCCTTTTCCTGGGTGGTGGTTCCTAATGTGGAACCTTGCATTGTATAACTGTAGTTTTGGTTGTTCTTCCCTTATTGTATAACTTTGCACTTGTCCACATTAAATGTCATCTGTCTTTTGGACACCCAGTTTCCCAAATCATCATCAAGGTCCCTTGCAATTTTTTACAATCCTCTTGTGTTTTGAGTATTTGCAAATTTGATCACCTAACTTGTTATTCCCATTCCCAGGTCATTTATAAATATATTAAAAAGTAGCAGGCCCAGCATAGATCCCTGGGGTTCTCCACCATTCACCTTTCTCCATTGAGAAAATTGGCCATTTAGCCCTACTCTGTTTTCTATCTATCAACCAGTTCCTAATCCACAATACTACACTGCCTCCTATCGCATGGCGTTTTAATTTCCCCCAAGAGTCTCTCATGAGGGACTTTGTCAAAGGCATTCTGAAAATCAAGATACACTATATCAACTGGCTCACCTTTATGTACCTGTTTATTCACACCTTCAAAAAAAATATAAGAGACTGGTGAGACAAGACTTTCCTTGGCTAAATCCATGTTTGCTTTCTGCCATTAAACCATGACTATCTATATGTTCAGTAATTTTGTTTTTTATAATGCTTTCTAGCATTTTGCCCAGTACTGATGTCGGGCTCACTGGTCTGTAGTTTCTTGGACAATCTCTGGAACCTTTTTTTAAAAATTGGCATTACTTTGGCCACTCTCCAATCTCCACATGCAGGACCCAAAAGGCAAGCAGAGCTCCGGAGTCTCAATGCGTGGATGACACAATGGTGCAGAGATGAGGGTTTTGGATTTCTTAGGAACTGGGGAACATTCTGGGGAAAGGAGGGGCTCTTCCGAAGGGATGGGCTTCACCTTAACCGGGATGGAACCAGGCTGCTGGCATTAACCTTTAAAAAGGAGATAGAGCAGCTTTTAAACTAGATATTAGGGGAAAGCCGACAGTTGCCCAAGAGCGAATGGTTCGGAAGAATGTATCCTTGAAGGATACTACCAAAAGCAGAGAGGTTCCACAAAAGAGTAAAGTAGCCCAAATGCCCTCAAGTATGGAGCAGACAGAGCTTAAAGATCCCAATTTACCCATGTCTAACACTAGCCAAATTAACATGAATAAAATACATTCTCTAAAATGCTTGTATGCAAATGCTAGAAGTCTAAAGAATAAGATGGGAGAGTTAGAATATATAGCACTAAATGAAAGGTTAGATATGATTGGAATATCAGAGACATGGTGGAAGGAGGACAACCAGTGGGACACTGTGATACCTGGGTACAAACTATATCGTAATGATAGAGCTGATCAAATTGGTGGAGGGGTTGCGCTCTATGTTAGAGAGGGCATTGATTCAGAAAGGATTAAAGTTTTGCAGGAAACAAAATCTGCTGTAGAATCTATATGGATTGAAATTCCATATAAAAGGGGGAAGGCAATGGCAGTGGGGGTGTACTATCGAGCACCTGGCCAGAATGACCAAATGGATGATGAAATGCTCAAAGAAATCAAGGAAGCTAACAAAAGTTACAGCGCAGTAATAATAATGGGTGATTTCAATTACCCCGGTATCGACTGGGTCAGTGTCACGTCAGGACATGCTAGGGAGATAAAGTTCCTAGATGAAATAAATGACTGCTTCTTGGAGCAGCTGGTTCATGAACCGACCAGAGGGGAAGCCATATTAGACCTAGTCCTTAGTGGAACACCAGATCTAGTGCAAGAGATAAGGGTGTTGGGGCCACTTGGCAATAGTGATCATAGCATGATTGCCTTTGATTTAATTAGTGGAGGAGGGATAGTAAGGAAATCCACAGTACTACCTTTTAACTTTCGAAAGGGAGACTATGATAAAATGAGGAAAACAGTTAAGAAAAAACTAAAAGGAGCATTTGCGAAGGTTAAAGACGTACATCAAGCTTGGGTGTTGTTGAAAAATACTATCTTGGAAGCCCAGACCAGCTGTATTCCATGCTTTAAGAAAAGTGGAAGGAAGTCCAAAAAACTGCCAGCATGGTTTAAAGGTGAGGTCAGAGAGGCTGTTGTTGCCAAAAAAGCATCTTTCAGGAAATGGAAAAAAGAGCCAAACGACGAAACCTGGAAACAGCACAAGCACTGGCAAGTCAAATGCAAGGCATTGATAAGGCAGGCAAAGAGAGAATTTGAGAAGAAGCTTGCTGCAGAAGCAAAAACGCGAAATAAAGATCTTTTCAAGTACATTCGTAGCAAAAAACCTGTGAGAGAGTCAGTTGGTCCATTAGATGATAAAGGGGTTAAAGGAGCACTAAGAGGCGACAAGGCGATAGCGGAGAGACTGAATGAATTCTTTGATTCGGTCTTTACTGAGGAAGATGTAGGGATGTTACCCATGACTGAAGTGGTATTTAAAGATGCGGAAGAATTGAAGGAAATATCGATACATCGGGAAGATGTCTTACAACTATTAGATAAACTGAAGAGTAGCAAATCACCTGGGCCGGATGGTATACATCCAAGGGTGTTGAAAGAACTGAAATATGAGATTGCAGACCTGCTATCAGTAATCTGTGAACTATCATTAAAATCATCTCTAAAACCTGAAGATTGGAGGATCGCCAATGTAACACCAATTTTTAAAAAGGGTTCCAGGGGTGATCCGTGAAACTACAGACTGGTGAGCCTAACGTCAGTACCGGGAAAAATGGTAGAAACCATCATAAAGAATAAAATTACTCAGCATGTAGATAGTCACAACCTAATGGGAGACAGCCAACATGGCTTTAGACAAGGAAGATCTTGTCTTACTAATCTGTTATGTTTTTTTGAAGGAGTGAATAAACAGGTGGACAAAGGTGAGTCGGTTGATATTGTGTATCTGGACTTTCAGAAAGCCTTTGACAAGGTCCCTCATCAGAGACTTTTGGCAAAACTAAAGAGTCATGGGATAGGAGGCAGTGTACTATTGTGGATCAGGAACTGGTTAAAAGATAGAAAGCAGAGGGTAGGGCTAAATGGCCAATTTTCCCAATGGAGAAAGGTGAATAGTGGTGTACCCCAGGGATCTGTGATGGGTCCGCTGCTTTTGGACATATTCATAAATGACCTGGAAAGTGGAATAACGAGTGAGGTTATCAAATTTGCAGATGACACAAAACTATTTAAAGTTGTTAAAACCCAAGAGGATTGTGAAAAATTGCAAGAGGATCTTGATAAATTGGAAGACTGGGCATCAAAATGGCAGATGAAATTTAATGTGGACAAGTGCAAGGTTATGCACCTAGGGAAGAACAACCCAAACTATGGTTACACAATGCAAGGTTCCACATTGGGAACCACCACCCAGGAAAAAGATTTAGGCGTCATTGTGGATACCATGTTAAAACCCTCGGCCCAGTGTGCAGCGGCGGCCAAGAGAGCAAATAGAATGCTAGGTATGATAAGGAAAGGAATGGAAAATAAAACAAAAGATATTATAATGCCTCTATATCGTTCCATGGTGAGACCGCACCTTGAATACTGTGTGCAATTCTGGTCGCCTTATCTTAAAAAGGATATAGCGATTTTAGAAAAGGTACAGAGAAGAGCCACCAAAATGGTAAAGGGGATGGAAGGATACTCCTATGAAGAAAGGCTAAAAAGGTTAGGGCTCTTTAACCTGGAAAAGAGACGGCTGAGGGGAGATATGATAGAAGTCTATAAATTAATGAACGGAGTGGAACGGGTAAACGTAGATCGATTGTTTACCTTATCAGAATATAGAAAGACTAGGGGACATGCAATGAAGCTACAGGGTAAACTATTTAAGACTAATAAAAGAAAATATTTTTTTACTCAACGTGTAATCAAACTCTGGAATTTGTTACCGGAGGATGTAGTAAAGGCTGTTAGTGTAGCTGGGTTTAAAAAAGGTTTGGACAAGTTCCTGGAGGAAAGGTCCATAAACCATTATTAAAAAGTGACCGAAGATATCAATGCTTGACCCAGTACAAGCATTGTGGAACTTGTGTCTCTTGGGGAAACTGCTAGGTACATATGACCTAGATTGGCCACTGTTTGAAACAGAATACTGGGCTTGATGGACCTTGGTCTGACCCAGTATGGCATATCTTATGTTCTTATGTTATGTTTAGGTACTACAGATGATTTTAATGATAGATAATTACTAATAGTAATTTTACAACATCATATTTCAGTTTTTTCAGACCCTGAGATGTACGCTATCCAGTCCAGGCGATTTGCTGCTCTTGAATTTATCAATTAGCTGTAATTACATCTTCCTGATTTATCGAGATTTGTTTCAATTCCTCTGATACATCGCCTTTAAATATCATTTCTGGCTTGGGTACGTTTCCTACATCTTCTTCAGTAAAGAGTGAAGCAAATAAAATTCATTCAGTCTCTCCACTGTCCTCTCTCATGCATCTTTTACCCTTCCATCATCTAATGGTCCAGCTGACTCCCTCATAGGTGTTTTGCTACGAATATACCGTATTTTCCAGCGTATAAGACGACTGGGCATATAAGACGACCCCCTACTTTTCCTGTTAAAATATAGGGTTTGGCCTATACTCGCCGTATAAGACTACCCCTCTTCCAGCGCACACCAAAAAAAATAAAAAAACAGCAGGAGATGGTGCAATGTAGTGAGGGAACAAGGGGAAGGGAGTGTGGCGAAGACTAGCCAGGGGGAATAGTGCATGAGGGTGAGAGAGTCAGGGAGTTTGTGCAGGCAAACAGGGAAAATGATAGGGAGATGGAAGCCTGTATGCCCAAAGCCATGCATGTATCCTCTGAATACCATACACACATAACCAAGGTGCCATTATTTTCACCCCAAAATAACAGATATCCTGAAAAAATATTTTATAAATATTAAAAGGACCTCAAATAGTCTGAGTGAATAGAACTTCTAGCTAGAGAGCCAAAAGGAACTTAAGGCCACGAAGCCAGATATGCTCAAATGTCATCATCAGCCCATAAAGCTAAACACAGCATTGTCTCCAAATGGGCAATAAAGTTATAATTCCCCCAAAATGTCTGAATATGATTTTAAAAAAAGTTTCTTATATATACCACAAAGGTGACCCGCTGAGGGAAAGAATGTAGCACTTGAGCCGATGACGAGGACTGCTGTCCCCGCTACATGGAAAGCCCTTTCCAGTATGCAAAAGCATGATTTTAAGCCAAAACAGGGACCTCCCCTTTTTTTTTCTTTTCTTTTCAAAGTACCGAGGCATCAGCCACAGAAGACTCGCTCTGCCGATCTGCAACCCAGGAGCGTCGACCCGAGCTGCTTTGGTCTCGGAGCTCGCGGAAGCAATTTTGCAGCACAAAAGGCCTGTGGTCACTGCCACGACAGACTGTACGCTCAAGCGGCTGCATTCTCTTTTCCTCAGCGGGCTGCCTTTGCATACACAGTGCTCACTGCGGAGGGACTTTATGATCGCACCGTATATCCTTAAACATGTACCGGCGTATAAGACGACCCCCGACTTTTGAGCATATTTTCATGGGTTAGAAAGTCGTCTTATACGCCGGAAAATACGGTACTTGAAAAAGTTTTTATTATGCACTTTTGTTTCGACAGCAAGCTTCCCTTCAAAGTTTCTCTTTGCCTGCTTTATTAATGCCTTGCATTTAACTTGCTTTTTCCTGTTTTCATCATTTGGCTCTTTTTTCCATTTTCTGAAAGATTCTCTCTCAGCTATAACAGCCTCACTGACTTCACCTTTTCTTATGCTTTTGTTAGAATCAAGGCTCTGAAATAAAAGAAACAACCTTTGTCCTTTTAATCTTAGGCAGGATTGCTATGGCACAGAATGAGCATGCTCAAAAAAATACCATAGTAGCCTGGGGGGGAGGGGGAAGAGACCCACCTGATCAACAAAAAAGCGTATTTACTCACCTGTAGCAGGTGTTCTCTGGGGACAACAGGAATCAGTCCTCACATATGGGTGACATCGGCGCCGACGGAGCCCTCGCGGAAACATCCCCCCAGCTTTCAAAGAAAGCCTTTGGGAGATGCTACCACACATGCGTGGGCCCCTTCCCGCCCAAGGGTGCCATCTTGCTCAGTCAGATGACATAGCTAAAAGATGGCAAAAATATAAAACGGTAAAGGAGCAACTCCATGGGGAGGAGGGAGGGTTGTGAGGACTGATTCCTGCTGTCCCCGGAGAACACCTGTTACAGATAAGTAACTAAGCTTTCTCCAGGAAAAAGTAGGAAGTCAGTCCTCACATATGGGACTCCCCAGTTACAGGCTACTGAAAGCTCATAGCAAAAACAGGGCTCCATCATGAGGAGCCGCAAGCAGCAGCAATCGAATCTGTGCCCATAGACAACAGTAGGACCCCTGTGTCCGATGAAACACCAGCTCTCTGGTAGCCTGAACACAGAAGGGTCGGAGGGTAGGAGTTGCCTAAATCTCGAAAAGGTTATGGAGCACAGCCTGGCCGAAGGCACAGTCCTGTCGGGACTCTCTTTCCAGGCAGTAATGGGCTGTGAAGGTATGGACTGAAGACCAGGTGGCAGCCTGGCAGATGTCCACCATCGGGAAAGAGCACAAGTTTGCCACTGAGGCCGCCATGGCCCTGAGACAGTGCGCCATGAAGCAGCCTTCCAGCGGGAGTCTCGCCTGCTCATAAGCGAGGGCGATACAGTCTGCCACCCCTGTGGACAGCATATGCTTGGTCACCGCCTCCCCCAGCCTACTGGGGTCATAGGAGATGAAAAGTTGAGAGGCTTTGCAGTGGTCCCGAGTGCGTTGGATATAGAAGGACAAAGTCCAAGGTGTGAAGGACTGTCTCTGTCCGACTGGAGTGAGGTCTTGGAAAGAAGGTAGGGAGCACCACTTCCTGGTTGAGATGGAAGGGTGACACTACCTTCGGTAAGAATTTGGGGTGCGTCCGAAGCACCACTCTGTTCTTGTAGAACCTGGTATAGGGTGCCTCTGCCACAAGGGCCTGAAGCTCGCTAACTCTGCAAGCAGAGGTAAGCGCGACCAGGAAAGCTACCTTCCAAGAGAGGTAGCAAAGGTGGCAGGTAGCCAGAGGTTCGAACGGTGGGCGAGTGAGCTGCCCCAACACCACATTGAGGTTGAGGTCTCATTCGGTTGCTGGAGGGCGAACTGGGAGCTTCGATAAGAGCAGGCCCCAAAGGAAACAGGTCACCAACGGTTGGAGTGAGAGGGGCTTACCATCCCATTGGATGGTGGTGTGCCGTCAGGGCACTAAGGTGCACTCATATGGAGTTAGACTTGAGCCCAGACAGAGAGGTGGAGAAGGTACTGTAACACCAGAGCCACAAGGCAGGAGAAAGGGTTGGCCCCGTGTTCGGCGCACCAAACAGAGAACCTGCACCATTTGAGGGCATAAGCCTTCCTAGCAGAGGCCTTGCGAGAGGCCAGCAGAATGTCTTCCACCTCAACCGGAAGGTTGAAAGGGGCCAGTCACCCTCTCAGCAGCAAGGCTGTCAGCGACAGAGACCCCAGGTTGGGGTGCAGGAGAGAGCCCCCCCTCCTGAGAGCCCCAGGGTAGTTCCCAAGGAGTCTCGGTGTCCACCGTCAACCATAGAAGCAGCGGGAACCACGGTTGCCTGGGCCACCGAGGAGCTATCTGGATGAGCAAGGCCCTGTAGCGGAAGGTCCTGAACAAGGTTTTGGTGATCAGTGGCATAGGAGGGAAGGTATACATGAGGCCTTCCGACTATGAGACCAGGAACGCATCCGATGCCACCCTGGAGGGGTGGGCCTGCTGGGAGCATAAGTGGGGTAACTGAAAGAAGTCCGGGCTGGCGAACAGGTCCATCACAGGTTCCCCCAGAGCTGGAAAAGCCGACTGGCTATTCTGGGGTCAAGTTGCCACTCGTGTGGCTTGAGAACTTTGCTGAGCCTGTTGGCCAGCAGGTTGTCCTGGCCTGGCAGGTCGTCTGGTAACCAGTTGCCCTGAGTGCACAGATCTTCGCAGTGGGATCCCCAGACGAACAGGGAGGCATCTGTGGCGAGGACCCTTGAGGGGCTTGGGGCCTGAAAAGGCATGCCCGCCTCAAGATGCTGGGGAGACTGCCACCAGACCAGAGAATCCGCCAGTTGGCGAGTCACAGAAACTCTGTCTCAGAGGCGGCTCGTGGCCTGAGACCACTGGTCACGGAGACACCACTGTGCCGCCCTCATATGGAGACAAGCATTGGGGGTGACCTGGACCGTGAAGGCCATGTGCCAGAGGAGGCATAGGAGAAACCAAGTGGGCACCGAGGGATGGTACTATATGTCCCGAGCCAGAGTCCTGAGATGATTGTTCGGTCCTTGGGCAAGAAAGCCTTCGACTGGAGAGTGTCGATCTTTGCCCCAATGAACTCCAGACACTGTGTCGGGAGGAGGTAAGACTTGGGGTAGTTTATGACAAAACTCACGTGCTGCAGAACCTGGATGCACCTCTGAGGTCTTGCCTCCCTTTATAAGCCAGTCATCCAGGTAGGGAAAAACGTAGTTACTCACCTGTAACAGGTGTTCTCCAGGGACAGCAGGAATCAGTCCTCACTTATGGGTGACATCGGCACCAAAGAAGCCTGCATGGAGCAACTCCCCAGCTTTCAAAGAAAGCCTTTAGGATTGCTGCCACGCATGCATGGTCCTCTTCCCGCCCAAGGGTGCCATCTTGCTCAGTCAGGTCCCTTAGCTCAAACCCTACCCAAGCAGATGGCAAAGGAAGGATAAAAATCCAGCAACTCATCGGGGAGGTGGGAGGGTAGTGAGGACTGATTCCTGCTGTCCCTGGAGAACACCTGTTACAAGGTGAGTAACAACGCTTTCTCCAGGATCAAGCAGGAAGTCAGTCCTCACTTATGGGGCTCCCCAGTTACAGGCTACCGAACCTGTAACCAAAAAATACCTCAGCGAGGCCGTGAGCAGAAGCCGATGCCCGAAGGAACTCGAGTCTTTGGGTCCCCAGGGCGAAACCCTTGGTAGCCATCGAGATGGGTCGGAGGGCAGGAGATGCTTATACCCCGAAAAGATTATGGAGTACAGCCTGGCTGAAGGTGCTGTTCCGGCAGGACTCCCTCTCCAGGCAGTAGTGCGAGGTGAAAGTGTTTGCCGAAGCCCAGATCGCAGCCCGGCAGATGTCCGATAGCGGCATCGAGTGCAGCGAAGCCACCTTGGCTCGGAAGCTGGTAAACAACTTCCTTTGGAGGCGGGACAATGCTGCACGGAGCACGTCGAGAGGCAGGAAGGCTCCACAACGGTTTCGCAGGCACAGCTGCGGTTCCCTAAGAGGCAGGGAGCCGTGGCTGCATTAGAAGGGAGGTGATGAGTTTGCCGCTGCTGAGAAGCGGACTCGGCAGCGGCAGCAACTTGTGCGTTTTTTTTTTTTTTTTTAACGGCGGAGTGAGGCGACCCCCGCTAAATCCTGTGGCGACCCACAGGTTGAGAACCGCTGCTATAGAACCTGGTTTAAGGGGCTTCAGCCATGACAGCCTAGACTTCAGTGACTCGGCGGGCCACGGTCAAAGTCACCAGGCAGACCACCTTCCAGGATAGGTGCCGAAGCGAGCACGTCACCATCGGCTCGAAGGGTGAACGCGCAAGCTGCATGAGCACTACGTTCAGATCCCATTCCGCTGGAGGAGGCCAGATGGGAGGTTCGGACAGCAAGAGGCCCCGCATGAAGAAGGAGACCAAGGGCTGCTCCGAGAGGGGTTTGCCCTCTACAGGGAAGTGATGCACTGAGATGGCGCTCAGGTGTACCCTGACAGAGTTTGACTTCAGCCCCTCCTTCGAGATATGGAGAAGGTACTGGAGGACCCACCGAGTAGGACATGAGAAAAGATCGATTTGGAGCTCGGAGCACCAGACCGAGAAGCATCACCACTTGAAGGCGTAAGCTCGTCTCGTCGAGTCCTTCCTTGACTCAAGGAGGACCTCCTCCAGGAGGTCTAGTGTGGCTAGGGTGACCTGTTCAGCCGCCAGGCTGCGAGGGAGAACAAGGCCAGGTTCGGGTGTAGCACCCGCTCCTCCTCCTGCATTAGCAGGCCTGGAGCACAGCCCAAGGGAATCGGAGGCTCGGATGCAAACCAGAGCAGGAGTGGGAACCATGGTTGCCGAGGCCACGAGGGAGCAATGAGTATCATCGACACTCGTTCCCGCTGAGCTTTGTGGAGGGTCCTCGCAATGTGAGGAGTGGGAGAGAACGTGTAGAGAAGCCCGGAGGTCCAGCTCAAGAGGAATGCATTCCGCACCTCCCTGCTTGGGTGCGGGATTGGGCTGCAAAAGCAGAGGAGCTGAGCGGTCGCCAGGCTGGCGAACAGGTCCCATGGTCAGAGTCCCCCACCGATGGAACAGCCAGTTGGTCATCTCCGGGTCCAGCCGCCATTCGTGAAGGCGGAGGATCCTGCTGAGATTGTCCGTGAGGATGTTCTCATGGCCTGGGAGATAGACTGCTCGTAGGGTCATCCCTCGACAGAAGGCGAAGGAGCAGAGGGGGACCACTTCCCAGCATGAGGCGGCGTGATCCCGTGCCCCCCTCCTTGTTGATGTAGAACATTGCTACTCAATTGTCAGTCTGCATGAATACCGACTTTCCTTGGAGGTGGTCCTCGAAGGCCCTCAGGACCCATCGGACCGCCTGAAGCTCGAGCAAGTTGATCTGCTGTTGAGACTCATTGGGTGACTATCGCCCCTGTGTGCACAGTGCACCGCAGTGGGCTCCCCATCCCAACAGGGAAGTGTCCGTTGTTAGCACTAGTTCGTGCTGCGGGGATTGGACAGGCAGTCCCCGGAGAAGGTTGCGGGGGTCCTATCACCAGTCTAAGGACCTGCGAAGGTTGTGGGAGACCTGAATGGGGTCCCTGAGGTGACCGGAGGCCGGGCTTCACTGAGTGCTGAGGCACCACTGGGCCATCCACATGTGCATGCGGGCATGTGGAACCACATGCGAGCCGCATGGTCTGCCAGTAGAAAGGTGATCGCCCGCTGAGTGTCGAGGCATTTGCCAATAAACTCCAAGGCCTGTGCAGGCGAGGTGGGACTTGGGGTAGTTGACCAAGAATCCCAGGCACTCTAGGAGGAGGATTGTGCGTGATGCCACAAGGCGGGCTTCCCTGGCCGAGGGCCCCATGATGAGCCAGTCATCGAGGTAAGGAAAGATCGGTACGCACTGCCATCTGAGGGAGGCAGCGGCCATGGAGAGGCACTTTGTGAAGACTCACAGAGCAGATGCAAGTCCGAAGGGGAGCACCCTGTATTGGTAATGCTCCCCGTGCACCCTGAAGCGCAGGAACTGCCTGTGCTGGGGTGAATCAGAATGTGGGTTTAAGCATCCCTGAGATCCAAGGAGCATAGCCAGTCGCCCTGCTGGAGGAAGGGCAGCAGGACGCCAAGCGATAGCATTTTGAACTTCTCCTGCACCAGAAACTTGTTTCGTTTCCGGAGGTCGAGGATGGGCTGTAGACTCTCCCCCCCCCCCCCCGTCTTCTTTGGGACAAGGAAGTACCGGGAATAGAAGCCCCAACCTCGGAGGTGCATCGGTACCCTCTCGATCGCTTGCTGGGCAAGAAGGTTGTCTAACTCCCGCTGTAGGAAGGTCTGGTGCAAGGGGAGTCGAGAAGGCTCCCCTGGGGAGAAGAGAGGGGGAAGCCTGTCCAAACAGAGATGGTAGCCATCCCGGACTACTCAGAGGATTCAAGTGTCCGACGTGATAAACACCCACTGAGGGGCAAAGGAAGACAGGCGTCCCTCCACCAGCTGCGGCACTGCCAGGGGGCGAAAGGCTATGCCGCTGGCGTCAAAACCCCTAGGAGGGCTGTGGTAGAGCTGGGGTTTGAGCCTTGGGCACTTTTGGTCTGCGATGACCGTGTGGTCCAGACTTTCCCTGTGTCGGGGTGGTTGGCGCGGGAGTGGGTGGGTAGCCTTGGTATGGTAGGCCCTTCCGCGGAAAGAACTGCTTCTTAGTTTGCTGTTTCTTCCGATGAAGGGAGGAGGTCTTGCGCGAGAGGCGGGTACGAGTGACAAACTCCATCTCAATCTCGGCGGCCTTATCCTCCATTGGTTTACCGAAGAGCTGTTCACCAAGGCAGGGTACGTCTAGGAGCTTTTCCTGGATCCACTGCTCCAAGTCCAAGGACTGGAGCCATGCCCGGCACCGGGCCCCAATGCCAGCAGCCACCACTTGAGCCAAAGACTCGAATCCATCACAGGCGGCACGGGAGAGGTATTTTGAGCACTCCGCAATGGACTTTAGAAGGGTCTGGAACCTGTTGAGGGGTTCGCCCGCAGAGAAGCCCCCAAGTTCCTTGGCTAGGTCACGTAAAAACATGCCTGCATACAATTGGTATGCCTGAATACGGCATGAAAGCATGGACCCTTGATAGGTCTTGCGGCCTAGGGCGTCGAGGCCTCTCGATTCCCTGCCCGGCAGAACCGAAGAATGTGACTTCAGACTCTTGTTTTCTCATGGCTGACTTCACCACCATGGAGGTGTGGGGGAATTAGGTTTTCCTAAATCCAGGGCTGTGCTGGACCCTGTACATCGCATCGAGGTGCTTGCTCATGATGGGGACTGAAGTAGGGGTCTCCCACATGCGAAGTAGCAGCCTGGAAAAAATGGGAGGAACTGGGACATCAAGAGATTCCCGAGGAGGGGACTTGTACTGCAAGATATTAAGCTCTTCAGCTCGAGATTCCTCCTCCGCTTGGGTAGCTAGGTTGAGAGCCTGTGCCATATCCCGCACGAACACCGAGAAGGTGTCGTCCTCGGGTGGCGAATGCCGCTGAAAAGCGGGCGGGGATGGGTCCGACGGGGGGTTCCCAATGGGTACAGGTCTCAGGAGAAGTATCCCCATCCGACTCCCAGCCCGAAAAATCGGAAGAGGAGTCCGATTCCGGCTGGTCGCCTCGCCCAGAGGCTGAGGCCCATTTGGAGCCGGAGGCCCTGGAGGATCTCGCCCCCGAGGAACGGGAAGGCGAGTGAGACCGACGCCGAGGACCCTCATGAGGCCCATGGCTCTCAGGGTCTAGGGCAGATTTTGGTGTCCCTCTTGAGGAAACCTCGGTCTCTAGGTGCGGACGGGCGAAGCTGGATATCAGCGCCTGCTGGGAAGCTATGAATGCAGAAACACTGCATTCTACTGCCAGCATACGGGACTCCCACGTGGGCAGGGAGCCCTGCGACGCCGACACCGGGATCACCGGATCGGGTGTCGAGGACGAGAGGGGATCCTTGCCAGAACGACCCTCAGGAGACCTAGCACCATCGCCTGGGGCCTCCGAATCTGTTCGAGGTACCTTATGAGGCCGCTCCTTGTCCGACTCTTGGGAACGCCGAAAGGGACTAAGCGACTGAGCGCAGGAACGCTTGCGCTTGTCAGGAGCCCCCGACAGCGACCGAGGTCTTCTTACGCTGCTTCACTTCAGGGGACCCCTGGTAGGAGTGCCGTCTTGAGTGTGGAACCGAGGTGGGGGACCCCACCGGCAGAGAGATGATCGAGGGTGCCACCAGGGATTCCGAGGCAGCCTTTTGGAAAATGTCTTCGGACTTCTGCTTACGACTGAGCAGGGCTTTGGAGAACATTTTCTTACAAAGCGAACAGAGCTCTGGATCATGGTCGGCTCCGAGACACTGTAGACAACAGTCATGGGTGTCCGTAAGTGACATGTTCTTGAAGCATCTATCGCATTTTTTGAAACCAGTGGCCATCGGAGCAAAAATGTCCCCTGCGAGGTCGAAGACCCATGCAGCCAGCGGTTAGGAGAAAAAAAGGGCACGATGCCCGCCAACAACAAAAAATAGGAAAAAATTTCTCCTTTGCACAAGAGGTAGGAGCAAGGGGGAGGATGGGTAGAGGAGCAGTGCAACCAGAAAACAGTAGGCCAGAGGCCAGAAAACGAAACACTTTCTCTGAGGGATGAGGATGTGCGTCTGAAGAGCTCTGCGGAAAAAGGGAGACTGAGCAAGATGGCACCCTTGGATGGGAAAAGGACCACGCATACGTGGCAGCAATCCCAATGGCTTTATTTGAACACTCGGGAATTGCTCCACGCGGGCTCCATTGGTGCTGACATCACCCGTAAGTGAGGACTGACTTCCTGCTTGTTCCTGGAGAAAACAAAGACTCCCTGGAGCCGGAGGAAGGCGACCATGACTGACAGGCATTTTGTGAAAACTCTTGGGGGCCAAGGCTAGGCCGAAGGGGAGCACCCTGTACTGAAAATGCCTGCCCCCCACTATGAACCGCAGGTTCTGCCTGTGGATGAGGATGTGGGTATAAGCACCCTTGAGGTCTAAGGAGCATAGCCAGTCTCCCTGCTGGAGGTAGGGCAGCAATGTAGCAAGGGAGAGCATCTTGAACTTCGAGGATGGGCCTAAGGCCCCCCTGTCCTTTTTGGCATGAGGAAGTACCCGGAGTAGAACCCCTTGCTCTTGAGATGGTGGGGCACCGGTTCCACCACTTTGTCCTCGAGAAGACCTGCCAACTCCTTCAGTAGAAGGTCCCAGTGGAGGGGAAACCTGAGGGGCTCTCCCGGGAAATAGTGGGGAGGTCTCTGAGTCAGGTGGAGGAGATAATCCTCCCTGACTACCCTTAGTGCCCAGGAATCAGTGGAGATGGTCACCCACCTCTGGGCATAGAGGGCCAGACGTCCCCCTGTGGGCTGCTGATCTCCTTGGAGTAGATAGGCTATGCTCAAGGTGTCAAACTCCCCCGTGGCTGGGTTTTGGAGCCTTCTGCTTACGTGGGCCGGGTGCTGGGGAGGTCTGATAAGGTGGGTAGTTTCTGTAAGCAGCTCCCGTCCACAGGTAAAAGGAATTTTTACCAGAGCCCTTCCATTAGGGAGGGGCAGCAGTCTTTTTGGAGAGCCTGGTCCTCGTCATGAACTCTGTCTCCAGCTTGGCAGCCTTGTGGGTCATGGGTTTGCCAAAGAGGTTCTCTCCTTGGCAGGGGACATCGACCAATTTGTCCTGAACCCACTGCTTGAGGTCAGACAACTGTAGCCAAGCTTGGCGGCATGCACCGATGCCAGCCTCCGCTACTCGAGCTGCCGACTCAAACCCATCATAGGCGCCAGAGACATGAATTTGGAGCATTCATTAATAGCTTTAGTCAGGTTCTTGAACCACTGCAAAGATTCCTCAGAGAGTCCAGTTGAGAACCCAGCGAGTTCCTTCGCCAGGTCTCTCAGGTACATGCCCATGTACAGCTGGTAGGCCTGAATGTGGCCAATGAGCATTAAGCCATGGTAGTATTTTCTGCCGAGAGTGTCCAGGGTGCGGGCCTCCCTGCCGAGGAGCACCAAGGAGTGCATCTTATGGCTTTTCAGCCAATGCATGGCAGACTCCACCACCATGGAGTTATGCAGCAGCTGTGACTTTTGGAAACCCGGGCTCCGGGGGACTCAATACATTGAGTCGAGCCATTTGTTCACCACCAGCATCGAAGCCGGTGTTTCCCACATTTCGAGCATCGCCATTCCAGGATGGGACGGATAGGCACCGTGAGCGATTCCCGCGGAGGGGCCCTGTACTGGAGGATTTCCAACTCATCTGTCTGAGGGTCCTCCTCCGACTCGGTCGGGAACACCAGGGCCTTGGACATATCCTTGACAAAATCAAGGAAGCCCATATCCTTGGGTGGTGATCACCGTAAAGGCTCCAAGACAGGAGAGTCAGATGGGATGTCGTGGTGGTGACGGGTATCGGGGGACTCCTCATCCTCCATCTCCCACTCAGAGAAGTCCATCGAGGACTCGTAGGAGGGCTGCTCCGCGGGCCTCAGGGCCCCCGAGGCCAGGGATGACTGCGGTCCTGTCGAGCGGGACTCAGATCGCGATTTCAGCTGAGGATCGACTCGGCCTCCGGGGATGTCTTGGACATCGAGGACCCAGTGGTTTGGGCGGGTAAACCAGTCGTGCTGGACAACAACGCCCACTGTTGGTCCATGAAGGCAGACAAACTGTGCTCCAGGGCCGCCATTCTGGACTCCAGACCAGAAGGCTCCACAGCCTTCGGCAGGGGCACCAAGGGACTCGGGCCCAATGCCGGCTCCCCCGAAGGGGAATCCTTGACAAGGATAGTGTCTGGGGACCGAGTCTGGTCTGCGGTCAGATTCTTCCGGGGGACCTTCGCAGGCTGCTCCTTTTCCGATGCCTCGGATAAACGTCTCGGACTGTGGAACTTGGTCCAGGGAGCACCCGGGCTGGTCGGAACCATCCAAGGATGCCACCTTCGAGGGTTCCTTCTTCCTGGGTTCCCTCGAGGGAGACCTCCTTTCTAAGGACCCACGATGAGGCTTGAGCTCAGAAGGTTCCGCCCGAGATGTCGGGGCCTCAGACGAGGCCCTGGCCTTCAGAGGAACCGGGGACTCGGGGGAAAAACTTATCGTGCTGCTGCTGGTGGTTCTTGAGGGCCTTACTGGACATCCTCTTGCAGAGACCACAAGCTGCCGGGTCATGGTCTGACCCAAGGCAGTGGAGACAGCAGTCGTGTGTGTCGATCAAAGACACAATTTTAGAGCACCGATCACACTTCTTAAAGCCACTGGTAGCCATGTGGGAAAAAAGTACCCCTGCGATGTCGAAGCCTCTCCGGGCTGCCAGTGGGAGAAAAAAGGTGCGAAAAAGCCAGGAAAAGAAAAGAACAAAAAAACTACAAAAAGAGACCGAACTCGACACCAAGGCAACGAGGTCGGTAGGCTAGAAGTGTACCGGTGCAATACCGGAGACGAGTATGAAACTCAGAGAAAAATCAACTTTTTCTGGGGACAAGCCAGACAAACGTCTGAAGGACTCCGCGGAAAAAAGGAGACTGAGCAAGATGGCATCCTTGGGCAGGAAGGAGACCACGCATGTGTGGTGGCATCTCCCAAAGGCTTTCTTTGAAAGCTGGGGGGATGCTTCCGCAAGGGCTTGCCAAAGTCACTCATATGTGACAACTGACTTCCTGCTTGTTCCTGGAGAATGAGCATTAGATACATCATTCTAAAAGGGTGGGAGGAGGGGAATTGTTAGTATTTTGATCTCATCAGATCTCAATTACCAAGTACGAGAAGTATTGAGGGATGTTGAAGGGTGGCATTTGTTTATAAAAGGGGTGCTTAATGAATGTACTTTGACTCTTTCTAACTCATATACACCTAATTCAGAACAGAAAGCTTTTTTTGAGGTAATTGGAGACAAACCATGAATTTGCAGAAGGACAAATTATAGGAGGGGACTTTAATACAATGATGAATTCCCACCTTGGATAATGCCACAGGGCGTCCAAGAAAACCAGACGCCTCCTGAAGAAGGTCTTGGAGGTTTAAGATCAGAAGGGAATTGCTGGAAGCTTGCGGCCTAAGCAGATGACATTTTGTTGTTCCTTTCAGATCTGGTCATGCCTATAAAATATCTTTTGAACATAGTTGGCAGATTTTCTGCATTTTCTGGGTTTAAAATTAATTGGGAGAAATTTATTTATTTATTTATTTATGTGAGGCTTCCCTTGAATAATCTTGTATCAAGGCGAGACAGAAATATTTCCGTTCAAATGGTCTCTACTTGGTATTAAGTACCTTGGCATGCATTTTTGTACCTCTCCTGAAGATACAATTAGGCATAATTGTAACAACATTATTGCTGATTTACAGAGTCCTGCAAGGCTAGTCACCTTTGCATTTGTCATGGTGGGACATTAGACACTATTAAGATGATAGTCCTTCCTAGTATCATTTACAGGCTGGGGATGCTCCCGGAATTATGTAAACACAGTTTTTATGCAAACTTGGAAAAACAACTGACTTTTTTTTGGTGGAAAGGTAAAAGGCCTCGCATTACCTTGGCCAAGTTGAAACTTCCAAGGAGGAAGGGGGGGTGTCGGCTTTCCAGATTTTCCAACACATCATGTTGCATCTCTGCTGTGGTATGGGACTGATTGGCTTCAAAATGATTTAACTGCCCCTTCGTTGGAGATGGAGAAAGTTCTGACTGTATCTTTCAGGTTATTGGAGCTACCTACAATGCACATTTTCGGTTAGCAAACTGAAGTCACTGCTTATTGTCAGCAGTATTAATGACCTTATAGTGTTTTTGATGTTTGTTGCACCATTCCCTATTCCAGTTCTGTAGTCTCCTCTTATGGTTTAATCCACTTATACGAATTAATGGGAAAAAATCTTCTGGTTTGACAAGGATATTTATAATGCTGGCCAACTTTTAGAAGGGGGTGTTCTAATTTCTGAACTCTATAGTTTGTCTCAAGCACTGGCTTCCAAATTAGACTGTCTATCCCAGAGTTTGACACAATCCTCTTTATGGTCTGAGGGGGATTGCCAGACCTCAGATTTTGTCAAGATTAGACAGAATGCTGAAATAGGGGGTAGATTTACCTCTTTTTTTCTATAAATTATTAATGGATAGCAAAGGTCCCACTTAGTAGAGCTTGGGAAACTGATCTTGGCTTGCCTCAAGATGCGATTAGGTGGAACACGTTCTGGAGCCGTGCAATTTGGCAAATGATGTGTAGTAGTATCCTTTTGCAAACTTTTTTTTTATTGAGCATTGTGCTGTTTGGACCCTTCTTCGCATGTTCAAGGTGGGCCTCTTAGTGTCCAACCTTTGTTGGCATTGCGCTGTGGATATTGGTACGCTAATTCACATGCTCTACAAATGTTCCTTAGTCAAGTCTTTCTGGCATGGTGAATGGGGATATATCAGAGAAGTGTTTTATCTAAATTCCCCTTTATCACTACAACTTGTACTGTTCAGATCATTATGTTTGACGGAAGAACATAACAGATATGACCAGATGTTTTTAGACATTATGCTGTCCACTGTCGGAAAGATGCCTCTTCACGGAATGTGACTTTCTGGTGGCATACCACTTATCAGACCCATAAACTTGAAGGAGCTGCTTCTGTCTTCTTAAATTGTATTGATAAAATGGAAAGAATATGGAGATCCTTGGATGTTCATTTGACTAACCCATGATTGACCGGCATATAGATGTCTGCCTTGTGGGATTTTTGGGGTGGTTGGGATTCTAAGTGTTTTATTGAATTGTTATGTACTCTGAGCTATGTTTAATGTTGTACAATCTAAATAATTTGGGAGGAAGGGGAAGAACCAATCTGCAGGCATTGCAAGTGGAAAAGACTGGGTATGGCCTGGAAAAATTGAAAAATACTTTATTTTGAACAGGGGAACAAGGCCTCCAAGTTGATAACTTTTAGACTGAAAAAGTCTTAATGTAGTAATAATATTCAAAGGATTAATGATAAGTCAGAGGAGGTGGTTAGAGAAAAGAAGGTGTTTTGAGGACATTTATAGAGAGCTCTGTACACTGGAAAGACATGTGCTAGAAGGGGATATCAAAAGCTACTTAGATAAGGTGGGTTTACCCACGGTTGAGGAAAGAGGAAAGGACCTCTTGAATAGACTTATTGCAGCTCATAAGGTGCTGGTAGCTATTAAATTGCTCACAGCAGGCAAAGCACTGGGGTGAGATAGATATATTACCAAATAATAGAAAACCTTCTTGAATCATCTGGTGGATTTACTTGTGAGCAGTATAATGCATTCTTAACAGAGTAAAATGCATTACTTAATGAGAAAAGCAGGCATTACTATTATTCATAAAGAAGGGCAAGACCCCATGCATTGTGGATCATATAGGCTGATCTCTCCGCTGAGGGTAGATTTCAAAATGCTTACAACGGTCCTTGTTATCAGGGGTGGCTCTATAATGAGGCGGAGTGAGGTGGTGGCCTCAGGCGGCAAACTTTTGGGGTGGCAAAAATGCCCTCAAAAGAGCCGCCTCACTCCGCCTTCAGTTTTAAACAAACAAACAAACAAAAAAAGGTTGACAAGTAGCTGCGATAGCACCCGCGAAGCTCCGTTCCGCTCCCCTTCCTGCAGCCCATATGGTCTCCATTATGCTCTTTCCCCTTCCCCAGCAGCTGCCATAGTGGTAATTTCAAATGAAAAAGAAAAAGAGAGAGCTGCAAACTGGAAAGAAGCTGCTGGGGGGGGGGAGGAAGAGAGGGCTGGAAACTAGAAAGGAGCTGATGGGTGGGGGATAGAAGGCTGGAAACTGGAAAGGAGCTGACAGAGGGGGCACGAGAGGGCTTTGTCAGTAGAATACTGAGCCTGGTGGGTGGGGACAGTGCCCTATATAGGGTGATGTCATCAAGGTTTGTTAATGTCAGTCTCCAAGCTGCTGGTTGGGGATGGCAACCCACATGTCAGGGAGGGAGGAGTAGCCTAGTGGTTGGGGCAAGGTACTTCAGGCCGGAAGGTCGGGGGTTCAAATCCCACTAGAGGACAGCAACCTTGGGCCGGAAGGACTGGGGTTTCTAGTCCCACAGATGCTCCTTGTGGTCTTGGGCAAGCCACTTAACCCTCCATTGCCCATGTTCCCTGTAAGTATTAGTGTGTGTGTCTCATATCCCCGCGTGTTAAATGTATCCCCCACTTGTGTTGTGACCGCTTTGATTGAAGGATAAGGCGGTATACAAAAACTGTCTAAATAAATAAATAAATAAATAAACATGTCGCGACTGGACTTTAGGTACGCAAGGAAATTGCTTTAAAAATAAACCGCTAGGATTAGAACCTCAAAATATATCTGATGAATATTCATTGTGGATATTCTGAAAACCAGCTCTTGAGAACTAAAAGTAAATATCCTGTATAAAACCAACAGTGTTAAAACCAAATCTTTGCAGTTTTCTGGGTCGTGCTGCATCTTAGTAAGTGGAACTGATATTTCAGCCATCGTGCTATGGCTTTCGTCACCCTGAAAAGGGCTGAAACATTGATTCTACTTACTAAGCAGCAGCATGATCCAGAAAACTGCAAGGATCACGATACTATCCATGGAAGCCTAAGAGGACAGTGTTTTAACAAGACTACTAGCCAGACAGATTAAAACACGAATTTTCTTGTGTCTTGGTTCTACTGCTGCTACCTTCACTTTGATTTCTAATTCTTCCTTCTTTTTGTTCTAATAAATTTTGGGCCAGATATTTAGAAGGGTTTCTCTGGTTAGCAGGACCTACTGACCGGATAAACCCCACTAAGCTGGATAGTACTGCTAAATATTCCCTCAAATTGCCATGGCACTATTCGTATAGTGCCGGGACAGTCCAAGGATGGGATGAAGATGGTGCAAGCACTTATCTGGTTAGTGATAATTTTCAGTGGATAAGCAACCACATTTATTTATTTATTTACATGGTGCTAGGCAAAAAAAAAAGCTATCCAGATAGCAGGTGTTTTCAGGAAAAATGATGTTTATAGGAGACAGAGATACAGCAGGGTCAGAACTTCCATGAGGCAAACTAGTCAGTCACCTAGAGTGCAGAGATCCTTAGAGCAGCAAAAGGCAGTGGGCAGTTATTTTAAATTCCCTCCCGCCTCGTTCCCACCCTCCCAGAGGCCCTACCACAGCACTTATCCCAGTGGCTCGACCCCATGGCTGGAGGAAGGAGAGCACTTAGTAGCGCATTTTCCTCATCTGCACAGGGTCAATCTCATGGTATGAGCTGCAAGATCCCATAATCCCCACACAGCAAAGGAAACTGACGCACTATTAAGTGACTTCTTTCCCACCAGGTCCAGGGGCTAAGTTAACCGAAAAAAATGCTAGATTAAGGTATCTGAAGGAGCCAGGGCCAAGCAAGGGGGATCAGAGGGGGGAAGTAAGAGCCCAGGCGCTATACTGCAAGTTGCCTAGGATGCCTAATATCCTTGCATTAAGCTCTAAGCTACTGTGACAGTGTGAAATTGTGTTCACTCGCCTCTCTCCAGTTCCTCCTACGCAGAGAAGTACGCTGCAAGAGCCTGGCAGTGCACAAATGTCTTTATTCATGTGTCATGGAAGGCCTGTTTCATGTACACTTTTCCTGGTCTTTTAACATGAGCATAAGAGAAACGCAGGATATTCTTTATTCTCTTTGGGATGAATACTTATTTCTGTGGTTACACCATCATATATTGAAATTCTTGCTGTATTCTCTGTTGCTTTCTCATAAATGGTTTATGCAAGATGAGTATAGTCGTGCATTGATAGGGGGCTATTTTCTGTGGACCTGTCAGATTGAAAAGAGATGCATGTAGATTTGTCCTCACCAATAAAAGAAAAATTGGAAACATGGGAGTTTTTTCATACCAGGCTAGAGAAGTGTTTACCAATGTACAACTAAGTTTGATCTAGGAAGACGGTTGAGAGGCCATATTCGTGCTATTCTAACTGCAGCTTCTATTACAACAGTTATCAAACCTAGGTTCCATAGTTACTTCAGGTCAAGAGGTTTCAGGCAACTGGGCCCACATGTGCTGTGAAAAACAGACTGCATTTCTCTGACCAGTAGAGCTTCCTCCAGTCTCACAGTGCATTATTAGAGAACGTTTTCAAGCTATTAGGTCAGCCAGAGTTCTATCAATGCCATTAAATAAAGGATACGAAAGACATGGAAGGATTAAAAGGGCTGATCACCTAAGTCCTGAACCCTCACTGTCTATGTTTATTTTAGCTGATGCACAGAACATTTGTTTGAAAGCGCAAAGCAATTTTTTTTCCAGCAAAGATGTTGCTTTAATATACATCATTGTGCAAGGTCACTAGTACACTGCGACTAGATGCCTCACTTGCATTTCTTCCTTTCCACTCACCTCAAGGGAAATCAGCCCTGACACATCCTCTGGAATTTTGCTGAGCTGATTAGTAGCCAAGTTCAATTCCACCATACTAAGCCAAGTCCCAAAATCCAGGGGGAGAGATGTTAGCTGATTGTCCTGTTATTACAAAACAAAAACACTTTGTAATCAAGATTGCAAAAATACAAGTTAGACATCATGGGCCTGATATTCAAAAGCCATTTACATGGTTAACAGCCAGTTAGCTGTGTAAATGCTTGCTAACTGGATATTCGGACGGGTAGTGACGTCGAATATCTCTAAGTCACCTACATGCACCGATGCTAATCAGCTAGTATCAGGGCGTGCTGGGGCGGAGCAGCGGCGGAGACCAGCACTAACTGTGCAGCACCGATATTGGAAGCTGCACGGTTAGCGTTCAGTGCCGATAAGATAGGCGAAGAAAACGCTTGCCTATCTTATAGGCGCCAAGGCTAAAAGTGTATCATCCAATATCGATGCTGCATGGTTAGCCTCGGCAGCTTCCGAGCAGCATGGCCAGACCCAGATATTCACTTCCATTGCCACGGAAGTGAATATCCGGGGTTTGGGGACGGGAAGGCAGGGCTCTGCAGCTACGGCACTTAGCCCTGCCCAGTTGAATATCAGGCCCCATAGTTTAAAATACTAAACTTTGCTATGAATGTATGTTTGTGCCCGCTCTCCCTGTAGGTAAAAATGTGCTAATGGTCCTTTGATTTTATGAGGCAGTCAGGATCTGTTGTGCTTTGACTGCTATTGCTCTTTGCAGCCTCTGGGAAACTTCTATCCTAGGTGACCGTCTAGTTTTGCCTAATGGTTGAGCCACCCTGATGGTTCCACTTACTAGCCACTTCTTAGACAAATGTCATGAGCACCATGTTTTCCCCAGCAAGAAATCCCACAACGTTCACATGCGAAAATTAAAGTTGCACATCTGCAACACTCAGGGTGGGATATTCAGCTTCAGCGGCTAGCGGGATTACAGCAACTAGTCATCTGGCCACTGGCATTGACTATCTGGGTTAGCTAGAGAAGCAGGAAGCTAACTGGTCAGTGGCGATAGCTGCTGCCCGGTTAGCTTCTGCAGCGGAAGTTAGGCCACCTTTTCATTTACGTGATATACTATCATTAACATGTGTACTTGTAAAATGTAGGCATGGGCATTAAATTAAGGCATGTGTTTGGCCATTTATTTTATATATTTTTTATTTTTATATTTATAACTTTTAAACAACACTCAAGAATACATTCTTGAAACAGAATTGAGCAAAAGTAATGAAATTAGCAATACAATAAAGAAAAAATACACATAGGATGAACCAAAATTCAAATTTACACCGCTCACTCTAGCCCCAACAAGGCCACGGGAGAAATCAAGCAAGGAAATAAAACTGAAATGACATACAAAGGAAAATTATAAGTATGCAAACAGCCAGAATATAATTAAGCTCATGTTGAGAGAGAAGGGAGAGCACCCCCACCTTCCAAATGCTGAGAGTTTAAGTCGTCCAACAGTTGGGAGGGCTCATTAAAAATATATGACACGGACTGATACTTGATCAGACACTTACAAGGATATTTAAGGAAAAAGAGCCCCCCAACTGTTGTACCTCAGGACGGAGCAGAAGAAACTCCCTTTGCCTCTTCTGCGTATCCCTAGAAAGTTCAGGAAACATACGAACAGTCAGACCTTTGAACAACAGATGCCGCTTCTTAAAGAAGATTTTCATAAGCCATTCCTTATCAGATAGCAATGCTAATGTAATCAATAAAGTAGAAGACACAACAGTTTCTTCCTGTGATGATTCTAACAAAGCAGTCACTTTCAAAACATCGGCATATGATAACCCCTCAGCAACTCCCTCTTCTTTTTTCCCCATTGGCAAATATAACTTGGCTATAGGAGGTTAGGACTCAGGAGGAATTCCCAAAATCTCAATTAAGTAAGCACGGAACATATCCCTAGCAGATACAGTCATTACCCTAGGAAAGGTCACCAAACATAAATTTACTGCTCGAGTTGTATTCTCCAAGATCCCCAATTTAGTTCTCATAGCAAGAGTAGCCTTCTTAGAAGAGTCTGAATATCCTTCCACATTCATAACCTTAGTTTGTAAATCAGAAACTGCTGTCTGAAGAGACAATATTTTATTCACATTGTCCTGAATGGCTGCAGTATTACCCAAGACCTGGGTGGACAAGCTGGACTTCCATGGCACTAGATCCTCCCAAAGTTGCAGACCAAATTAAATCCAAAGTTATAACCTCCGGGACCGCTGGAGATGCAGAAGGGAAAGCCTCCATTCCCCCAGGCTCATCCTCCAGCCCGCTCCGCAATGAATCAGGTGCCCTCAAAGCAGGAAGCCCTGCTACACTTCCCTCTGCCATCACAACTGGAGCCTCTGCCTGCTGTTGTTGTTCCAGGTAAGAGAACCTCCAATCAATCTAGGACCTGAGACGAACCCCTGCTCGCAGGCAGACTCCACCAATGTAGACACTTCTGCCTATTTCGCAGAGTCAGGCACCTCTTGCCAACAGATGACCTTCGAGGCCTGGACGGAGCCAAGGGAGAAAGAATCATTGCCCGATACAGACGCCGATGTCTCCACCTCCGATGGCCGCGATGCTGGGCTAACCTCCCCACAACCAGCAACTGCCACAGCACAGGAGAAAGGAAAGAGTCCAAAGGACCTAAAAAACCTGAAAAGGTAAAGGCGATGAGATCGAGGGCTCCATAGAGGGCTGCTTTTCCCCATACGAAACTTCCATGCCACTTAAGCACGCCTACACAACACTATCTTGAAAAAATGGTGTGTTGGCCATTTATGCTAGTATTTAAAATTAGATGTCTTCTTTTCTTTATTAAATAGGTGTGTTTTGTCTGCTTTCAATTATGTACCTGGCTATAAAATTACCATCTGTATTGTCAAATGGACACCAGCTTTTGAACTGGAGAGATTTACCCCATGCAAATTAGAGGTACATTTCAAAAGGAAATCTTCACAAAGTCGTTCAGCATCACTTAAAATTCAGAACTAAAACTCACCATGAACTAATAATAAAACCTCCTCAAATAGCTTTTGAACCATTCATCCAAATTCAGGCCTTACAGCGCACAGTGAATCCAGTGCATGCTCTCCAAGTACTCTCAGTATCCCCCAACATCTATCATCCATTCTTCTCGGTCAGTCAGAAATCAGGAATATAGAAGCCTTGGAGATCATGGAGGCTGCATTCACAACAAAACATGAATGCATGGCTGCTACTTTAAACAATGATGTCCATTTACTAGCTAAATTTTGTAGAGCAAACGTCATTACCTCTGGTCATCCCACAGCTCACTTTTCAATTATCTGACTGGGAATCAAAACTAAAAATTTTAAGTAGATTTTTGCTGTTAGAAAAGCAATAAGCTTGTAAAAGTTCCAAATGAACATGAAGATAAACCTTCTTGTTACATGAAAGAATTGGCTGGTAAGGAGCAGGAAGCCATTATTCTATCTCTTACACTAGCAACCTAGAGAATTATTAATTACACTACACTGTCACGTATACATATACGAGGTGTGACAAAAAAGAAACGAGACTGTCCCATAAATGTACAAAATCTAAAGTGATGTGGTTTCCCATCCTTCTCGGCAGGGCTCTGGTGAAGGCATCAACACAGTGGTGGCGCCTGTAGTGGCATCAACATGCTGGAAGCTTCCTGTAGCCAGGAACCCCAGTGCCTGGCTTTGGACAGTGGCTGGCTCTAAATCCCGGCACAGAACCCCACACAGCTCTGTGATGGTGGTACTGTCCAGGCGATACACGGTTGGTACACCTCCTCCTCTGACAGTTGAAGGTATGTGATCTTAGGTCTGTAGACCCAGGTGGTACGGTATGTGCGCCTATGGTGCTGAGTCACTGGCCACTGCTGTTGCTGCACATTCTGCTACCTCCTCCTATATGCTCTGGTGTGTCAGTAGCATCTCCACCTCAATAACAGTCTCAGTAGTCCCCACATTGCATGGCCAGTTCCTGGCTGCAGTTATTATAGCTGCATGGATTTGCTGATGGTGTTTGCTATACAACAAAAGACCTGGCCTAGACTTACATTGTTTATGGCATTTTAGGCTGCCACACTATGCTGTCTCATATCGGCGTAAAATGGGTATGTTGATGCCATGCCCCCATTGCAACCTCATGGATATACGGTCACTGGCAGGCTGCAGTGCCTGGATTCTGGACAATACTTGTGTTTCTGAAGATGCCGTATAGCCGGTTATAGCCAACATACGCGGCGGATAAGGCTGTTTTTCTGGCGCATTAGTAACACCTAAGGCTTCCAATATCAGGCCCTGAGTTTTTAGCCTTTCGTATTTGTCTCAAAGCATATGGGAGATAAATTTATTTATTTATTTTATTTAACAGTCGCTTATATACCGCTACCTTCCAATGATCAGGTGCGGTTTACATATAACAGGTAAAGAAACAGTATAACATATCTGTTTTTACATTAAACATTGCTTGAGTTTTGTACATCTTAACTTTAACAATTAAACTTTGGAGAACTATGTACAATCAACTATATACAGTCAACGGATGTTGGGTTCAATGGGAAAGGTAGTTATTTACAAGCATTATAAACTGTGTTAATGGTCATATTTTCATGGGACATTATGGTGTTAAGCTTAATGTGTTATATATTATCCCTTTTCATTTTGGTATTGGGAATTCATAAGTGGACCGTAGTGGGAGCTAAATAGGTGAGTTTTTAATGTTTTGCGTAGTTCTTTAAGATCAGTTAGGGCTCTTATTTCATCAGGTAGGGAGTTCCAGAGTATAGGGGCTGCATGGGAAAACACTTTTTTATTTGTTGTTTTTTTAGTCTTTGTGAACTCTTTTGGAATCCTTATTTTATTGGTGTTGCATCTTCTGTGAGCAGATTGGGGTGTGTCTTTAGTGAGTAGTTTGTTTAGAGTAGCTGGGGCAGTATTATTTAAAGCTTTGAAGGTGGTTATTATTAATTTATAGTTTATTCTGCATTGAAATGGGAGCCAGTGTAGTTTAGCTAGATAGGGTGATATGTGCTCAAATGGGTGTACCTTCATTATGGTTCTAGCTGCAGCATTTTGGGCCAGTTGGAGCCTTTTGATGTTTTGGTTAGTTGTGCCTAGTAGAGTGAGGTTGGCAAAGTCGAAGTGCGGTGTAATAATGGCTTGAATTATGCTCAGGAAGTCATGTAGGTGGACCAGTGGGCGTAATTGTTTTAGTACTTTGAGCTTAAAGTATATTTTTTTTCGTGGTATTTCTTATGTGGGTGTTCATACTGAGGTGGGTGTCTAAGATCACCCCTAGGTATTTTATCTCATAAAGAGCAAGCTTCACACAACCTCAAATGTGGGCAACTATGACGGCTCATAGCATGGTTGCCGGAGCCTCCGGCCAGTTGGACATCCTTACCCTTAGTGTCATCCTGCACCTCCGAGGCAGGTAGGGGAGGACTAACCATATTCCTCAGCTGAGAGAGGGAAAGCATGCCCTCCAAGGGCAACTCAGAAGCTCTCACATAGGAAGGGCAGAGTCCAGAATCTAAGGATAAGGATCCTTGCTTGCCACAAGTCAAACAATGTTTCCTGGAAGACGAGTTAGGGTAACTATCACAAAAACACATGCTAAGGCAACATTGGCCCGCAAGCATGCATTAATTGTGTTTTTACATGATGTGTTAAAGTTGCTAGGGAAGGAGAGTGCATTGGAGCCACTTGGGTGGAACACGTGTTAGGAACGCATGACCCCCAAGCATACAATAGGCAAAAACATTGCTAACATGCGTAGAAAATGGTGGGAACCCCTACACAGCACTGACGGTTGCTAGCAGTCCATCCCAAATTAAGAACATAAGAACATAAGAAATGCCATACTGGGTCAGACCGAGGTCCATCAAGCCCAGTATCCTGTTTCCAACAGTGGCCAATCTAGGTCATACGTACCTAGCAGTTTCCCCAAAAGACACAGGTTCTGCAGTGCTTGTACTAGGCCAAGCATTGATATCCTGGGTCCCTTTTTAATAGTGGTTTATGGACCTTTCCTCCAGGAACTTGTCCAAACCTTTTTTAAACCCAGCTATACTAACAGCCCTTACTACATCCTCCGGTAACAGATTCCAGAGTTTGATTACACGTTGAGAGAAGAAATATTTTCTCCTATTTGTCTTAAATAGTTTACCCTGTAGCTTCATTACATGCCCCCTAGTCCTTCTATATTCTGATAGCGTAAACAATTTATCCACGTTTATCCGTTCCACTCCATTCATTAATTTATACACCTCTATCATATCTCCCCTCAGCCGCCTCTTTTCTAGGTTAAAGAGCCCTAAACTTTTTAGCCTCTCTTCATAGGAGTAGCCTTCCATCCCCTTCACCAATTTGGTGGCTCTTCTCTGTACTTTTTCTAATAACTCTATGTCCTTTTTAAGATACGGTGACCAGAATTGCACACAATATTCAAGGTGCGGTCGTACCATGGAGCGATACAGAGGCATTATAATATCCTTTGTTTTATTCTCCATCCCTTTCCTTAGGATACCTAGCATTCTATTTGCTTTCTTGGCCGCCGCTGCACACTGGGCGGAGGGTTTTAACATGTTATCCACGATGACTCCTAAATCTTTTTCCTGGGTGGTGGTTTCTAATGTGGAGCCTTGCATCTTGTAACTATAGTGTGGGTTGTTCTTTCCTAGGTGCATAACTTTGCACTTGTCCACATTAAATTTCATCTGCCATTTGGATGCCCAGTCTTCCAATTTATCCAGATCCTCCTGCAGTTTTCCACAATCCTCTTGGGTTTTAACAACTTTAAACAGTTTTGTGTCATCTGCAAATTTGATTACCTCACTAGTTATTCCCTTTTCCAGGTCATTTATGAATATGTCAAAAAGTAGCGGACCCAGTACAGATCCCTGGGGTACTCCACTATTGCGTCCCTCAGAGATGGAACCAAGAGCTTCCAATAAGGACATGACAAGGCCAAGCCTTGGTACTCACCCCCTGAGAGCCCCAGGCATAGGATCCATACCAGGTTCAGGTCTACTCCTCTGAAATGGCTTCATTGGCTGGTTTTAGTTTTAAAGCACTGTGTGGAAGGTGACTGGCAGGCAGATCTCTCTGACAGCCTTCTGCAATCTTCAGGAGAAAGCAGGGGTGGAGGGGGGGGGGGTCAAGGAAGTTGTGTGAGGCTGCTGTACTCTTCCAGATCCTTCCAAATAGTGACCACTTTTGCACCATCATTGGTTACCAATTTTGTTTCGTATACGGTACAAGATTCTTACATTTGCACACAGGGTGATTCACACAGGTACCCCTCTCTATCTTGCAGATCTGATTCAATTCCGCACCCCCCCCATCGTTTGCTCCGTTCTATCCATGTTAATCGTATGTCCCTCCCTTCTCCTTCCCAAGCCCACCTTGAATCCACTCGTTCCTCGGCTTTCTACTTCCTGGGCCCTAGACTTTGGAATTCACTCCCCCCTTCCCTCCGCTCAGAGCAATCCTACCAAGCCTTTAAAAAGCAACTCAAAACCCATTTTTTTGGTCTGGCATTTGATCTCCCTTCCCCGTCCTTGTCTCCCTCCTCTTCCTCCTGTTGATGTTTCTCTACTTGCTATGTTCTTTTATCCTTTGCCTCTCCTCTATCGCTTTTATTATTTTAACTGGCCTTCTTTTCAGTTTCTTAACAGCCTGTAATGTAATGTTATTTTAATAATTGTAAACTGCCCAGATGCCACTGGTATGGGGCGGTATAGAAAATATTTTAATAAACATAAACATGCCTTTATGATAAGGGTTTGGGAGCTTAACCAATTTCCCCTCTCATGTTTAGTGGAGCCTCCCATGTCATGCTCAATTAATAAAGTCACATTTTTAGGGCTCAAGGTGGCTGTTCATGAATGTTTAATTAATCTATTTTACTTTCAATCCTCAGATTTTCTACAGAGAGGAGAAAATCCATCCACTATCTGCTGGAGACAAAGAAATACTGAAGGGACCTCTGGTGGCGGAGATGAAAAGAGACAGAAGAGTGATGACATTGAAACCTGGACTTTTCATCTGCTGGTAAGGGAACACAACCCATTTGTCTGGACTGGTCTAGTAGGATGATATGGAAATGGCTCTCTCAGGCATTTAAAGGATATAAACCAAGTGGTCAGTGTTTGGTTTGTCTACATTCATTTTGTGTTCAAAGTATCAGGATTTCTTGAATTTTAATCCAGTTTATTAATTCTACGTGTAGTGTAGTTAGAACTATATATATATATTTATATATAGTATAGTTTTCTCTGTAAAACGAGAATTTGTAAACACAGGAGTTGTATCAGATGACATATCTGAGAGGCTCTTTTGCAAACAGCATTCTTTTATAGATTTAATGGTCTCTACTTTAGAGATTCCATGGAAGAATCATCCTTGAGGAGATGAATCATCAACAGCTTCTATTTTATGAACAGGGATGGATACATAGACTTGAGGTCACTATATCTACTGGTCTAAATGTTGAGGTTGATTAGTCCGTTTTGGGGGATAATTTTCTTTTTAAGTATAAAATGTATAATGTGAATGTGATTTGTAGTGAGAATGTTTACGATAATATCCTGGTTTAGTCACAGTGAACGGCTCATATCTAGCAAGAGATAAGTTATATTTATTTTTTTGCTCTTTATGGTTGCACAGGTTTTTCTCTATCCTATTTTCCTTTTTTCTGGAATGCATGCAGAATTGTGGATTTAAATTACTGAGTGGGATTAAAATTTAGATTATTTGATTTAAATATTACATTCAAACAATGAATGCTGGATCTCACTTTGATATACATAAGAACAGGCGATGCAAATTTTAGGGGCAAGGGCTATTTTGTTCATTTTTTTAAAGTGGTGTTCTCCCTAGGACCTTTGAATTCGCTTGCCACACAGCTGATTTTACTGGCCACCCAGTTTACTTAATCTGATGAATAGACATGGCAAATTAATAAGCAGAAATAGAAAAACGATTTAAGTGATTTTGAATTAATACTTAAAAATGTAGCATTATATCCAAAAATAATATGAATTAAACACGTAAATGAATTTGAAACAGTGACAAGCGCATGGTACATGGAACTAACTGAAAGATAACTAGTTACAGTACTGCCCACCTGGCTGATCCATTTATGGGAGAACATTGTAAAGGTAAGTACTAGATTGTCAGTCTCATGTTTATTGTATCTGTAGATGTAGACATTTAGCAAACAAATGAGATGTGGCCATTTCCTTAAGTTACGCTATTCTTTATGGCAATTGGCTGTCAGATGATGGGTGTGTGTACGATGGAAAGTGTCCGACTTTAAAAGCGGAACACGCATAAAGATTGATGATACACAGGTTGTTTGAGAAGTGTGCGTCCAGTAATTAAGTCTATTTTTATGCTGTCTGTTTTGTTCTATATTTTCAGACTTATGGTCCAACTGTTACATGGCATTTCACTATAGCTCCCAAAGCAGGCATGTATGTATTTATTTTATTTAACCCGTTTTTAAACCACCTTATCCTTCAATCAAAGCGGTGGGCAATGGAGGGTTAAGTAGCTTGCCCAAGGCCACAAGGAGTGCCTATAGGACTAGAAACCCCAGTCCCTCCGGCCTGAGATTGCTGTCCCCAGGTGGGACTTGAACCCCTAGCCCTCTGGCCCTCTGTACCTTGTCCTAACCACTAGGCCACTCAAACCAAACACAAAATACCCATGATGAGCATAATTACAGAAACTATGAACATATTCTATCCAAATTAAAATTCAACAGGCAGAGTTATAAGAACCATGAACACTGTTTCACTCAAATGAAATTTCAACAAGCACGTGTTTTGATGTTAGCTATGCTTGTGTACTTATACATTTCTTTAATCTATTTTTTTTAGGTACTGAAATATTAGTCACATGGATAATGTTAATTTATACATAAAAGCATGTTGCATACTCAAAAGAGATTAAAATAACCCACCTAGTTAATCATTATACCTCAGTGCATTTCCAGCTTATGCTGTTTAAGTTGTACAAGGACACTAGTCCTAATAAAAAATCCTACAATTATGACAACAGTTTTTATAAACTAGCACCCAGATACGATACTATATTTACTACAATGTTTGTAGAAAACTTCATTTGTAGATATAGCATAGTTACTCACCTGTAACAGGTGATCTCCGGGAACAGTAGGAATTTAGTCTTCACATATGGGTATCGTCGGTACCGACGGAGCCTGCGCGGGAACGCTCCCCAGCGTCCAATTAGAAAGCTTTTGGGAGCATCCCACATCACCTGCGTGCTGCCTTCCCGCCTTTCCATACTGCCTCTCTCCAGTTGAGATTTAAAGCTGAGACAGAGAGAGAGAGAGAAAGAAAAGAAAAGAGAGATACAACTCCTAGGGGAGGTGGGTGGGTTGTGAAGACTAAATTCCTGCTGATCCCGGAGATCACCTGTTACAGGTGAGTAACTATGCTATCTCCAGGAACAAGCAGGAATGTAGTCTTCACATATGGGGACACCCTAGCTACAGTTGCCAGGGAGAGACCCCAGAAGTTGTGTGCCCCTGTGAAAGGGCTCCACTTCCCCCCATGGATCTCTGGCATCCTACCAGGAATGGAGGGTAGGAGTTGATTAAGTATGGAACAGGTGTCGTAGAACAGACTGACCAAACAAGGCATCCCGGCGGGAGTCCTTGTCTAAGCTAATGGGCTGTGAAGGTATGAACCGAGGCCCAAGTAGCTGCTCGACAGATGTCATCAATAGACACAGAGTGTAGATGAGCCATTGAGGCTGCCATGGCTCTCACATTGTGAGCTGTGACATGGCCTTCCAGAGAAAGGTTTTTACTCTGATAGGTAAAAGAAATACACTGTGCAATCCAATTGAACAATGTTCTTTTGGAGACTGGAAGTCCCAAATGAGAAGGATCAAAAGCAACAAAGAGTTGAGAGGACTTTCTATGTTGCTGTGTCCTTTGTAAGTAAAAGGCACGTGCTCTTTTACAGTCCAAAGTGTGAAGATTCCTTTCTGCATTAGAAGCATGAGGTCTTGGAAAAAATACAGGCAGGTAAACTGCTTGGTTTAAATTAAAAGGTGAGACCACTTTTGGCATGAAGTGTGGATGAGTACTAAGGACTACCTTATCATGAGGGAACCTCGTATAAGGAGGATCAGCCACTAATGCTTGCAACTCACTGATGCGACGTGCTGATGTGATTGCAATGAGAAAGATAACCTTCCAGGAAAGGAATTTCAAGGAGGTAGTAGCTAGAGGTTCAAAAGGCAGCTTCATGAGCTGTCCAAGAACCAGATTTAGGTCCCATGCTACCGGTGGTGGCCTAATGGGAGGCTTAGTTAGAAGGAGGCCCCTCATAAATCTCGCTGAGAGGATGAGAGGAAATAGGATGTCCATTTAAAGGCTTGAAAGAAGCTGAAATAGCACTTAAATGGACTTGAACTGAGTTAGTCTTAAGCCCTGCATTAGATAAATGAAGGAGATACTCCAATAATGATTCCAGAGGTATCGCCAGGGGGTCAAGACCCTTCTGCGAACACCATATGGAAAGTCTTTTCCACTTGAAAGCATAAGAGCGTCTTGTGGAAGGCTTTCTAGAAGTATAAAGGATATCCTTTACTTGTTCAGATAGGTTAAGACCATGAAGGTCTAGGCCCTCAGCAACCAGGCCCTGAGATGCAAAGAGTGGGGATCGGGATGCCACAACCTCCCTTCCTCCTGAGAGGAGATCTGGAGCAGATCCTAACTCCAGAGATGGAGCTTGAGAGAGATGTAGGAGCAGAGGGTACCACACCTGCCGTGGCCAATGTGGAGCTATGAGAATCATATGGCCTCTGTCTCTCTAAAGCTTGAATAGGGTTTTGGGAATTAGGGGAATGGGTGGAAAGGCATACAGGAAGTCCTGGCCCCAATGGAGGAGGAAAGCATCCCTGGCCTGAGAACCCTGAGCCGGAATTCTGGAACAGAATCGGGGAAGTCTGGCATTCAACTGACTTGCAAAGAGGTTCCCCAAATTTGAAAAAGTTTTGCTACCTGGTCTGCACAAAGAGACCACTCGTGTGGAAGCAGAACTCGACTGAGTCTGTCCAAGAGTTTTGAATGCCTGGCAGATACACTGCAAGGGGATGAATCTGATGCTCTCTGGCGATGGCCCATAGTCGCAAAGCTTCGTTGCAAAGCGACAGAGAGCCTGTTCCTCCCTGCTTGTTCAGATAGAACATAGCTACTTGATTGTCTGTTTGAATTAGGACAGTCTTGTAGCTCAGCTGGGTGTGGAACACTCGAAGAGCAAGGAAGATTGCTCTGAGCTCCAAGAGATTGATGTGTAGATGGGTCTCCTGTGGAGTCCAGGTGCCTTGGGTAGAGAGATCTTGCAGGTGAGCTCCCCAACCCACCTGTGATGCATCTGTTGTTAGAGTGACCTGGGGTGGGGATTATTGGAAAGGGGACCCCACCAACAGGTTTTGGGTTGACTGCCACCATTGAAGGGACAAAATAAGGCGACTTGCGTTTGCTATTTTGTCTGATAGGCAGCCTGATGCTTGGGTCCACTGGGTGGATAGAGTCCATTGGGCTGCTCTCATATGGAGGCGAGCATAGGGAACCACATGCACGGTAGATGCCATGTGGCCTAGCAATTGTAACATTTCCCGAGCAGTGAGATGAGTTTTTAATACTGCTTGGGAGGCTAAGTGCACAATGCGCAGGCAGCGGGGCTGTGGAAGATAGGCCCTTGCTTCCCTGGTATCCAGCATAGCTCCTATAAACTCTAGAGATTGAGTGGGAGTTAGGTTGGATTTTGGGATGTTTATGACCAGGCCCAAATACTGAAGTATACGCATTGTGCAAGATAGGGAAATTCTGGCCTCTGACTCTGATGGGGCTCAAATGAACCAGTCGTCTAAGTAGGGGAAGACGAATATTCCTACAGTGCGAAGAAATGCTGCCACTACAGCCATGTATTTCGTAAACACCCTTGGTGCTGAGGCCAGACCAAAAGGAAGAATCCTGTACTGGTAGTGCTTCCCCTGAAATAGAAACCGAAGGAATCTTCGGTGAGTTGGATGGATGAGAACATGGGTGTACGCATCCTTGAGATCTAGAGAACAAAGCCAATCCTGACTCTGAAGGTACGGCAGAAGAGTTCCTAGAGAAGTCATCTTGAACTTCTCCTTGAACAGGAATTTGTTCAATTCTCTGAGGTCTAAAATGGGTCTGTGTCCCTCTGTTTTCTTTGGGATAAGGAAATAGGGGGAGTAAAACCCTGTACCCTGTTGGGAAATAGGTATGTCTTCTATTGCCCCCTGGGCAAGAAGTAAATTGACCTCTTGACCCAACTGATTTTCGAGTGAAGTCTGAGAATTGAACCATCTTACAACTGTAGGAGGGGGCATGTTGAAGAAATGAAGCTTGTACCCCTCCTTTACAATGGAGAGAGTCCATTCTTCTGCTGTTATCTGCTCCCATCTGGGGGCAAAATGACACAACCTTCCTGGAATGGTGGAGGGTTCTGGCCTATTGAGGGCCAGGAAGGCCAAGTTCTCTAGATGGGAGTCAAAGCCCCTAAGGAGGCTGAGTCTGCTGGGCCGGTTGAGGCTTAGCAGACTTAGGTTTTCTTTGTTTTGGTGGCTGCTGTCCCTTTCGGGCAGACTGACCTGCAGAATGCCCCTGCTGGGTATAGGAGGGGTAAAACCTCTTCTTTTTAGAGAAGAATGGTTTCTTGTAGGATTTTCTTCTTGCAGGATCAGCTGTAGCCTTGGATAGTCTATCCAAAGTGGTGTTATCAGCATCCAGCTCATTAGTTTTCTCTTGCCAATTTTTGCCAAAGAGATTTTCACCTGTACAAGGGATATTCCCCAGTTTGTCCTGTACCCAGAGTTCTAAGTCAGATGCCTGGAGCCAGGTAATCCTACGAGCACCTATGGCAATGGCAGAGGTTCTACTTATGCACTCAAAACAGTCAAAAGCTGCACGATTAACAAACTTGGAAACATCTTGGGCATGTTTGACAAGTGTAAGATAATCTTGCCTCTTATCATCAGGAAGGAGAGGGCTAATAAGCTCTAGATCTCCTGTAACCTCCTTAAGGAACATTCCCATATATAAAATGTAGGAACTAATCCTGGCAGAAAGCATAGAGGCCTGGAAGGTTCGATGCCCAAAGGCATCAAGAGTCCTACATTCACGTCCTGGAGGATTAGATGCATGTCTTTTTGCACTCTTGATCCTTATCATAGCTGATTCCACTACCATGAAGTGGTGTGGTAACTGGGTTTTTTGAAATCCAGGACAAGGAGGTACTCGATACATGGTATCAAGCCTACGAGAATGAGGAGAGGTGGTAAAAGGTGTTTCCCAAACTCTTAACATGAGATCATGCAAGATCTTATGAATAGGCAAAGTAGCTGCCTCTTTGGGAGCTTTAGGATATTGTAAAATCTCCAATTCCTTTGCTCTGGGCTCTGCTTCAGGAGCCACTGTGATGGACAGACCTCTAGCCACCTCCCGGATGAAATCCTGAAAGGATAAATCCTCTGGAGGAGACATTCTACGTTTAGGGGAGGAAGGCTCCTCAGAGAGAAGTACTCCGGTACCGACAGAGCTGTCAGAATCCTCAGACTCATCGGAGGATTCAAAATATCTTCTGTCTGGGTGCTCTTGTAAAGCACGATACCGGTACCGATCGAAGTCGGTACCGGGGGGGGGGGGGGGGGGTGTCCAGTACCGGCCTGTCGATACTGGAGGAAACAGCATGACTCGGTGTCGGTAACACAGTTGCCGATGTCAATGCTGTCGGTACCGGTATCGGTGCCGGAACCGGTGTCTATACCGGTTGAAGCGTCTGAAGCGGTCCCGAAGGCACCGAAGCTGCAAGGAGAGCCGCCAGACTGCGTTCAATAGCCAAGAACCTCTGGTCTATTGATGCTGCCGATGCCTGGGTATCGGTACCGGACGAAGCAGCCGGTACTCCAGAGCATGGCACCAGTAGTTCTGCCGAGGCTGAGGCCTCGAGAACATCCTGGAGCCCCGATAGTGCTTTGGAAGCCGAAGCCTTCCGCCGGGGTAATTTTGCCGGTACAAGTCCTTCAAGGGCAGCGCCAGAGGCATCTCGATGCTTAGAGGGAGATCTACCCTTTGAGGACCGGCCAGATTTATGTTTGGTTACCTGAGATCCATGGGAGGAAGACAAAGCCCTGGAAGACGTTGATGCCACAGATGCTGCATCAGAGGGAAAAAGGGTGCTAAGCTTAGCAGCTCTGTTTTGCCGACCCCTCTTCGACATCATCCCACAGGCAACACACTCCGAGATGGAGTGGTCAGGACCAAAACATTTAAGGCACCACTCGTGGGTGTTGGTGACGGAGATGGTACTGCCACACTTAGAACACTTTTTAAAACCCGAGGCGGGTTTTTCCATTCTGAAGGAAAAGTGGGGCCTAGTGCCCAAAATGGCACGTGGCACCCGACAGAAAAAAAGACTGGAAAGTCCAAAAAAAAGATTAGAAATTTTTTTTTTCTGAAGACAGACAGAACCGGCGGTACCAGTATAGTATCGAGGAAGGCAGACGCTACCACAAAAAAGAATGAAAAAGATGGGATAATTTCTGCGGTGACAGGAAAACGACCTGCTGGCTCCGCGGAAAACGAAGAACTGGAGAGAGCCAGTTGGGAAAGGCAGGAAGGCAGCACGCAGGCGCTGTGGGATGCTCCCAAAAGCTTTCTAATTGGACGCTGGGGAGCGTTCCCGCGCAGGCTCCGTCGGTACTGACAATACCCATATGTGAAGACTACATTCCTGCTTGTTCCTGGAGATCTATTTCCCTTCATTTCTTGCCATTTTGATATACTGAGTATGGGATCCAATGACCCTCCTTTTTTAAATTTCTACAATGTGCAAAACTAACCCAATTGTGTACACGCTGACCTTGACAGAAGAAATATCTTCATGCAGTGTATTTTGACCTAATCTATCCCTGTTTAGAATCTCAGCTGAATAAATAAATATAATTTCAACCTAAATATAATTACAGCCTAAAATAATCATTTTTTACTTTCTTCTAAAATGATTTCACCTTGCTGTCTGCATATCTGACTGTTCCCACCAGCCCTTCTTGGTTTCAAAGAAAGATTAAGATCATTTTCTGCCTTAATTTGTGCGTCCATATATTTATACATATTGGTCTTAATGATAAAACAGGATGCCTACAAGAGAAGTTGAAAAAGGAACCTAGTTTAAGTCTATTTCATAAAGGTGATTCCATCCAAATCGTTAACATCATTCATTTCTATCGGGAAAACCCCACCAAAAACCCCAAAACATTTTACAGGGTCCTTGTTCTTCTAATCAAAAACTTTAACAAACCAGCAAGCTTTTTTTTTTTTACGTTTAATTATATTTTGCTTTTTAGAAGACATTATTTGTAAAAGGAATGCAAGAAACGCCATCAGTTGAAAGAACATCAATAATAGCTAAAATGGAAAGATACATGCCCCCAGATACAGGTTGTATTGAAACATCAATGGTGGGCCAACAAAAGTGATAAAAATTTGCGGAGCAGCTCCCGGGACAAACTAAGGGATTTGTTTATTTAGCTGTGGTAGCGGCCCCACTGAATTCAATGGGGCCACGGCTCTGATATCACACGGACGCTGCTGCCACAGATAAGTAAACAAACCTCTAAGTGTTTGACTGGCAAATGTTATCGATGTGAGAGATTGAACTTTAATGACAGTGTTCTTTAGATGATGCAGCAAAGTAAGTTAACTTGGCAAGAAAGTTGTTGGGAAGTAAAGAAAAACCCCCAGACTGACAAGAACAAGATCTGGACTGGAGCACTAAGAGTTAAGAGACTTATAGATGGTGAATAGCAATCCCGTACCTGATTGGACACCCTTATTGTATATAATTGACATGCTAAAATGCTGCATTTGGCTTGTGACAGTCTGACACTCTGCTGATAAGAAGAACTTACAAAGTAACATGATAGACCTTGGATACATTGTTTAAAAGAAGTAGTTACAAAATAATGAGTCCATGGAGCATTATTAGAGCATTATTATGTAGATGCTGCTTTTTATTTCACTGGGTGTACGTGCAAATAAGAAAATTTACATCCAAGGGTGAGAGGCAGATGAAGAAAAAACAGTATGTTTTGACTGAAAAATTGCCATAGAAGTACTTGATCTGATGCCTCCTTTTACAAAAAGTGTTTTCTAAAAAGCAAAATATATTTAAAAGTAAAAAAAAAACGTTATTGGATTGTTAAAGCTTTAGATTAAAACAGGGACTCTATTATTGCTGTAAAAAATGTTCATAAGTACCTATGTGACTTTATAGCACAGACTCCCAGATTTACTCTCAATAATACAGAAATGCCAACACATATTTATACCTGCGCCAAAGCGTAAATGTGCACGTGTGCTCTACATGCGTAGCTGTGTATTTTATAAAAACGATAGATACATCGCAACACCTCCCCTGCTCCATCCAGACTTTGTAGCTGAGAATGCCTAAGTGCAATACAAATATAAGTATGTGCCTGAACTTATACTCATATACTGGTATATCACTGTGCAATTTTATGAAAAGCTTTTCTGCATGTAGAAAAAGCCTTTACAAGTAGAAAGGTCCTTTATAAAATTTTCCCTATTATGGACAAATGCTATAATGATGGCAAATCTAGAGATGCTTGCTCTCATTGGGCATACGTTGAATATCAAGTCAATAAATCTAGATGTTCCAGATCTGCCGGGGATGTCTAGAATTATTTCTTTACTGCACTGACATGGTCTCCTTGTTCCAAAATTAGCCTATAATTTCTCAAAATAATGTTTATTTTTATTTCCAGAGTTTTTGAAAATGGAGACATGTTCTGGCTTTAAAACTCTCCATTTCTGTATTGTCCTGCTAGACCAGTCCAGACAAGTGGGTTGTGTTCCTCTACCAGCAGATTAGTGGAGACAAAGAATCAATGAAAAGCCAGGTTTCAATGACATCACTTCTGTGCCTCTATCTGCCTTAGCCACCAGAGGTCCCTTCAGTATTTCTTTGTCTCCAGCAGATTGTGGATAGATTTTCTCCTCTCTAAAAAATCTGAAGATTCAAAGAAAAAGAGATTGATTAAATACTAATGAATGACCACCTTAAGCCCTACAAACATCATAGGAGGTTCCACTAGACTGCGGTCTTTTTGGTAGCCATAGGAGAAGGAAAAATTGGTTCGGCTCCACTCCCTTATCATGATAAGGGCCTGTTGAGCAGCCACTATTTGGAAAGATCTGGAAGAGTACTGTAGCCTCACACAACCTCAGTACCCCCCTCCCTCCTTCTCCTTTCCCCTCTGCTCTCTCTCAAAAATTGCAGAAGGCTGTCAGAGGGATTTGTCTTCCAGCCACCTTTCATACATGGCTGTTAAAATAAACCCTGCCAGAGCAACAGTTTCAGGGGATTAGAGCTGAGCCCGGCTTGGATCCTATGCCTGGGACTCTCTGGGTGTGAGTACCAAGGTTTGACTTTGTCAATGTCCTTGTTGGGGGCGATCATGCTGTGAGCCGCTCTTCACCCTCTAGGAGGTCTGTGGCAGCTATACCCCCTGGTGTTGGGAAGCCTTTTCTGAGAGGAGAACTTTCGTTGTCCTCCCCAGAATTCTTTGCCTTTTTATAACAAACCTGCTACTTCTGGCATGGAAATTCAGACCCTGCGGCCTCTAAGTAACCCCGGACACAGTCTCATGCCTGCCAGGCTGAAAGCAGAAGCCCTGTTCTATTATCTTTGTCTAAGAGTCCCCGGCACAGGACACTCCTTGAAGATGAGGAACAGTTGGGAGGTATCCGAGATGTTGACTATGCCTCAGATCCCAAAGAATCGGCACTGTTCTCTGATGTGGATAAGGACCCACTCTCACCTTCAGAAGACTATGCAGAGGCCATCGTGATCTGCCTGTTCTGGAAAGAGGAGCTGGCGGCATTGATTTCCAGAGTGTCATCATCTTGAACTTGACAGATGCTTCCGGCACAGAGCCGGAGCCGAACGTACACCCGCTTCTTCAAGGGGTGCGGAAATCCACTACCGTCTTCCCATTCCCAGAGGTGATCAATGATATGATCCGGTCCGAGTGGGACTCACCCGACTCCCTGCCTAAAGGGTTAAGTGTCTATTAGAAGATCTACTGTCTCCCAGAGTACGAGCGCGATGAATGGTTTGAATTCCCGTGGAAGGTGGATTGGCCTTAAAGGATATTCTGGACTGCAAGGTTGATTTCTTGCTGAAGAGCCAGTTTGCTGTGGTGGCAGCTGTTCTTCAGCTGGGGTATGTACCATCTTGACATCTCAAGCCCTGCTCCAATGGATTCAGTCTCTTCCACCTGATACTACTACTTCTCTCTTGGCTATGGCCTTCCTTTCTGATACCATGCATGACCTGGTACGCTTGGTAGCCAGGGATGGTGTCCTGATGACAGTGTGATGGCATTGGATTTGACTCCATTACCGGGTGGCGGACACATCCTCCAAAGCCCATTTGGCTCAACTGGCCTTTAAGGGGAAGTCCCTGTTTTGAACAGATTTGGAGAAACTGGTGAAGGATCTAGGTGAGACAAAATCTTTCTCCAGGAACAAGCAGGAAGTCAGTCCTCATATATGGGTGACGTCTGCACCAACGGAGCCTGTGCGGAACCTTTTCCCAGCTGTCAAAGAAAGCCTTTGGGAATGCTACCACACATGTGTGGTTCCCTTCCTGCCCAAGGGTGCCATCTTGCTCAGTCTCCTTTTTTCCATGGAACCCAATGGACGTGGTCCTCTACTCACCTGTAAAAAATTCTTTTATTCCTTCCCTTTGTCCGGTTTGCATACCGGTTCCCTTCCTACCTCGAGGCGGCACAACTGGTCCAGATCTCTGCTTTATTTTTTTTGTGCTACCTCGAGGTCCTACCTCGACCGGCCTTCGTGCCTTTTTTCGCCCGGGGGTCCTTGATCATGGCTGGGTGTGCTCCCACCATGACTTCCAGTGGGTTCAAGAAATGCGACTGTTGCAGTCAGACTATCTCAGTCACCGATACTCATGACTGCTGCTTGGGCCTGGACCAAGACAGTTCCACCTGCAACTGGTGCCAGGCCATGATCCCGAAAACTAACAGGAGGCAGTCTGTTCCATGGGAAGCTTTTTCCAAGCTCCAACTCTGCCCCGACTTCCCCACTGCCCTGAAGCCGGCACTTGAGAGCGGTCCGGACGTCCTGAGAATCCCATGGCAGTGGCTCCTCCGCTGCGACCATGGACCCTCCCAAAAAGAAGGTGGTGGTCCCGAAGGAGGTGCCTCCAATCAAACCTGGCAAGGCCCCTCAACGGGACTCAGGTGACTCTGAACAGCGCCCTCAGAAAGTCTCGAGACAAGAGTCCTCGGCCAGCAGAGACTGCGCCAGGACCTGTGAACCTATAGCCCTCCTTGAGGATGCACTCTCCGGAATGCCGGTGTCAGATTCAAGGCCATCAGTGTTCACACCGAGTGCTACACAGCCATCGGGCCTCAAGTCACGCATGGCGGCCATCGGGCCTCAAGTCACGCATGGCGGCCATCGGGCCTCAAGTCACGCATGGCGGCCATCGGGCCTCAAGTCACGCATGGCGGCCATCGGGCCTCAAGTCACGCATGGCGGCCATCGGGCCTCAAGTCACGCATGGCGGCCATGGAGTGTGACATGGCCTGGGCTCTCTCGATCCAGACGGAGTTAGAGGAGGACCTGTGCACCGAGAAGCTTGAGATCCTACAATATGAGTCCCCTCCCAAGGAGACTTTCATGATGCCAGTTCCACCCATCCTTGAGAGATTGCTCCTCCAGATGTGGGAGTCCCCGGTGTCAGTGAAAGTGGTCAGTTGGCATCTGAACACCATCTATCGCGTCGGGAAGGGTCCGGGGTTCCACAAGCCAAACTCTCCCACAACTCAATGGTGGTTGAGTCTTCCATGCAAAAGCTGAAGAGACTGGCAGGGAAGCCCAGGCCCTTGACATCATGGGGCGCAAGTGCTATCAGGGCGCCATGCTCAGGTGCCGAATACAGGCATACAAATTGTACATTGAAATGTACCTTAAGTGCCTGATACAGAAACTCTCGGGGTTCTCGGTGGGCCTGGCCGGGGAACCTCTGAAAAGGTTCCAGGTCTCTGGCAGCAGGCATTCGGAACTGTTCCAAATTTCTCTCCCGGGCCGCCTATGACGGGTTTGAGTCTGCGGCCAGGTTGCAGCTGCCAGCATTGGTGCCTGGCACCAGGCATAGCTACAGACCTTAGACCTGGAGCAGTGCATACAGGAGAAGTTCCTAGATGTCCCCTGTAATGGTGAGAAGCTATTCAGGAAACTAATGTCTGATAAGGCTGCGGAGATTGAGGCCGAGGTAGTGACCCGGTAGAGGCTGTCCAAAAAGACCATGGCTCTCCCAAGGAAAAAATCCTCGAGGAAAAAGGGCTACTCCCAGGCTGGCCACTACCAGCCTTATTCGGGGCAGCCTCACCAGTCCTCACAGCAAAAAGGCCAGGGACACGGGCCTAGGAAGCCCAAGGCTCCCAAAGCCCCAGACACCAGCTCCCTCTCAACTGGGGGGAAGCTTTTGACTCCCTGGGCTGGGCCTCCCTTCCCCCGGGAGGCCCACTTCAGCCCACAGGGGGTCAAACTGGCCAGCATCAACACAGACCAATAGGTTTTGTGGGTAGTGCAGAAGGGGTATTTTCTCCATCTGCAGCAGACCCCTCCAGACTTCTTCCTAGGAGAGCCACCAGACCTTGTTCGCCACAGAACTTGCAGGCTTGCTCAGGGATAGGGAGGGGAAAGGGGTTCTACTCAAGGAATTTCCTTGTCCCAAAAAGAACATGGAGTCTCTGGCCCATCCTGGAAGTGCGCAACTTGAACAAGTTCCTGGTGAGGGAACAGCTCAAGATGCTTTCCCTTGGGACACTGCTGCCCTACCTCCACCAGGGAGACTGGCTCTGCTCCTTGGATCTCAAGGATGCTTACACCCACATCCTGATCCACCCCTCCCACAGGCATTACCTGAGATTCGTGGTTGGGGGGGGGGGGCAGCACTACCAGTACAGGGTGCTGCAGTCTGGTCTCGTCTCCTCTCCAAGGGTCTTTACAAAATGCCTGGCGGTCGTAGCCGCCCATGTGCACCTCCAGGGGGCCCATGTCTTCCCTTACCTGGATGACTGGCTCATCAGAGGCAGCACACCTCTCAAGGCCAGGTGGGCCACAAGGCTCACTATCCATACCCTGCAGCAGTTGGGGTTTGCCATCGACTACCCCAAGTCCAGCCTCTTCCCGGCCCAACACTTGGAATTCATAGGGGCCCAGCTGGACACTCTGTGGGTCAGGGCCGTCCTCTTTGTGGAGAAAGCACACCGCCTGGTGCAGCTGGCAAAGGACGTGCAGAGCTCCAGTTTGGTGCCAACTCGCCTACTCTTCCACCTGTTAGGCTGCATGGCCTCGACAGTTCACGTTACGCCTCTGGCCCGCCTGCATATGCAGGCAGCCAGTGGACGCAGGCAATGGGCAGGCTGAGGGACAGAGTGAAGGTCACCCACCAGCTGGCGGCCTCCCTTACCTGGTGGCAGTCTCTACATCATCTCAGGGCAGGGATGCCCTTCCAGGCACCGAGACCTCAGAGGGTCCTGATGACAGATGCCTCCCTTGTAGGCTGGGGCGCACACTGCAAAGGCCAGTACACCCAAGACACCTGGTCCCTAGAGGAATCTCACCTGCAAATCAATCTCCTCAAGCTCAGGGCTATCTTCCTGGCCCTTTAGGCCTTCTGTTACCTCCCTGTCCTCATACAGACAGACAATCAGATTGCCATGTTCTATGTGAACAAGCAAGAGGGTACGGGCTCTTACTCCCTCTGTCAGGAGGCAGTGGCCCTCCACTCCTTTGCAGTACGCAACCATATCCTTCTGAAGGCGGTGTACTTACCAGGTCAGGACAGCTGCCTGGCAGACCTCAGCCAGATTAATCAGCCTCACAAATTGCGCCTGGACCCGAGTGACCCAGAGACTTTTCCGCCTTTAGGAAAAACCCTGGCTGGACCTGTTCGCCTCCCTGGACAACTCACAGCTACCCAAATTCTGCTCACCTCAGCCACATCGCAGGAGGGTGGTGGCGGACGCCTTCCTGATCTCCTGGTCACAGGGCCTGCTTTATGCATTCCCACTGACATCTCTGATAGCCAAATGCCTCTTCAAGATCCAGAGCGAGCATGCCTCAGTGATCCTGATTGCGCCCAGGTGGCCCAGGCAGCCCTGATTCCCCCTACTGCTCTCCCTATTGGTGGAAACCTCAGTACCACTGGGCCGGGCCCCAAACCTCCTGTCCCAGGAGGGAGGCTCCCTGCTACACCCCAACCTGGGGTCTCTAATGCTGACAGCATGGCTGCTGAAAGGGTAGCACTGCCCCTTTCAACCTCCCAGGTGAGGTTGAGCAGATCCTCCTGGCCTCCTGGCAGCCATCCACCAGAAGGGCTTATGCCTTCAAGTGGAGGAGGTTCTCCGTCTGGTGTGCAGAAAGGAATGAGAACCTGTTCTCCTGTCAGGTAAAGCTCTTGCTGCAGTACTTGTTGCACCTCTCACACTCTGGCTTGAAATCTAACTCGGTGAGGGTGCATCTCAGCGCCATAGCAGCTAACCATCACCCTATAGAGGGGAAGCCCCTCTCAGGCCAGCCTCTAGTCTCCAGATTCCTCAGGGGCCTCCTGCTCTCCAAGCCCCCTCTCTGCCCTCCGGCAGCGGAATGGGATCTCAATATGGTGCTCTCCCAGTTCACTAGGCTGCCCTTCGAGCCTTTGGCCACTTGCCACTTGAGACACCTCTCCTGGAAGATGGCCTTCTTGGTGGCAGACCGCCCTATACCAGGTTCTATACGAGCAGGGTGGTGCTGAGCACGCACCCGAAATTCCTCCCAAAGGTGGTGTCTGCTTTTCACCTCAATCAGGAGGTAGTTCTCACCACCTTCTTTCCATGGCCGAACGCCGGCAGGGAGGTGGTCATCTTGCATATCCTGGAAGGCAAGGGCTCTATATCCTTTTATTTACAGAGAATCAAGGCCCATCGAAAAGCTCCTTAGCTTTTTATCTCCTATGACCCCAGCAGACTGAGGCTACCTGTGACTAAGCGAACGCTGTCCACCTGGATGGTGGACTGCATTGCCCTTGCTTATGAGCAAGCTGGCCTCTCTATGGAGCGCCGGATCACTGCTCATCGCGTGAGGGCTATGGTCACATCAGTGGCACACCTACGCGCAGTGCCGGTGCAAGAAATCTGTAAGGCCACCACATGGTTTTCAATCCATATGTTCGTAGCCCACTACTGCCTTGAGAGTGAGTCCCGCAGGGACAGTGCCTTTGGCCAGGCAGTAATCAGAAGCATTCTCGGTGTATAGGCAACTCCTGCCCTCCAATCCTTCAGTGTTCAGACTACTGGAATTATAGTGATGCTGGACGCTTGGGTCCGAAGAGTCTCTTGGTAGGGACTCACCTTCTGCAACTCACGACCTCCCTTGGGTTGCCGCTGCTGCTATCGTGATTCGGGACCCGGCAGCCTGGTGCTAGGGAGTCATATATGTGAGGACTGACTTCCTGCTTGTTCCTGGAGAAAGCATAGTTACTCACCTGTAACAGGTGTTCTCCAGGAACACCAGGAATCAATCCTCACAACTCTCCCTCCTCCCCTTGAAGTTGCCACCTTTACCTTTTTGTCTTTGCCTAAGCTATGTAATCTGACTGAGCAAGATGGCACCCTTGGGCAGGAAGGGGACCATGCATGCGTGGTAGCATTACCAAATGCTTTCTTTGAAAGCTTGGGAAATGCTCCGCGCGTGCCAATATTACCCATATGTGAGGATAGATTCCTGCTGTCCCTGGAGAACACCTGTTACAGGTGAGTAACTACGCTTTCTGCCTCCTGGAAGACAGGGGCCTGTGAAGCGGGCCAGTGCCCCTTTCTCATCAGCCTCTGCCTGACCACCAAGAGCATGCTGGCTGAATTCCTGGGGGTCTCGGGACTGTCATCACTACCGCCCTGGAAAACCCTTCTTCCTCTCTGCTTCAGGGCCGTGGGCTCATTTTCAGTCTTTTCATGGAGCATGTGGACCCAGGGACTCGGCTCCATCTAGGGGAGTACCTTCCCAGGCCATGCAATTAAGGTTTGGGGGCCCATTCCCTGTTTTTTTCTGGTGAGCTGCAGGCTTTGCTCTTCTTTCAGGAATGGGCCCAGGTTACCAAGGATCACTGAGTGCTAGACACCATTCAATTTGGCTATGCCCTGGAATGCAAGGAGCTGATTCCCAATGCCTTCATCATTTCTCCTTGTGAGTCTCTGATCAACGGTGCCGTGGTGTGGACCACCTTGGATAAATTGTTTTGCCTAAAGGCAGTGGTGCCCATCCCCCCTGGGAAGGGCAGATACTCTATATACTTTGTGGTGACAGAGGAGGACAGTTCCTTGTGGCCCATTCTGGATCTCAAAAGTGTCAACATACACTTGCATGTCCTGTGCTTTTGGATGGAAACCTTACGCTCCCGTGATTCACGCAGTATGCAGAGGGGAATTCTTGGCTTCTCTGGATCTGGCCAAGCTTCTTTTTATATCCCAATCCGGGCAGATCAGCAGAAATATCTGTGTTTTGCCATGCTTGGTTCTCACTATCAGTTTGTCACCCTTCCTTTCGGGTTCTCCACCACCCCAAGGATGTTCTTAAAGGTCATGGTGGTGACAGCTGTGGCGCTGCAGCACCAAGGGATCTGTGTCCATCCCTATCTAGACAACTGGCTCATCTGAGCTCGTTCCCTGTCAGAAGTATCTCGGGTGACATCCCGAGTGGTATCCTTTTTGGAAAGCCTCAGCTGGGTGATCAATCGGGAAAGGAGCCAGCTTTTACCTTTCCAGTACATGGAGATCCTTGTATCACATTTAACACATAAGTGGGCAGAGTTTTCCTGCCAAAGGAGAAAGTCATAAGACTGTTGAATTGCCTTGCAATGTTCTGTGTGCAGCAAATCGCCAGAGTCTGGGATTATCTTCAGCTCCTCGGATTGATGGCAGCAACCACTGATATGGTCCCGTGGGTGCATGTTCACAAGTGGCCACTCCAGCAGTCCTTGTTGACTTAATGGTCCCCCAGTTCTCAAGAATTTGAGCGCAGGCTTCTGCTTGCGTTGAAAATGAGGTCCAGCCTGCACTGGTGGCAGCAACCCTGTCATGTGAGAAGGGCGTACCACTGGACGATTTCTCCTGGATCCTGCTGACAATGGATGCCAGTCTCTCAGTCTGGGGAGCCCATTGCCAAGAGACTGTATGGGCTCAGGGACGTTGGGTACACAGGGAAGCAGTGTGGTTGATCAACCGCCTCAAGGCAAAGGCCATTAGGTTGGTTCTTCTGTGTTTCTGGCCCCTGGTCGAGGGGCTGGGCAGTTCAAATGTTTTCAGGCAATGCCATGGCGGTGGCTTACGCCAATTGACAGGCTGGCACAAGAAGCGCGGGAGTGGCCCTGGAGATGGATCGCCTGTTGCTTGGGCAGAGAACCACCTCCTAGCCTTGCTGGCTCAGCACTTTGATGGCGTGGAAGTGGACTTCCTCAGCCAGCACGCTCTGAATCCCGTGAGTGGGAATAGAGTCAAGAGGTGGGGTTGCCCCGAAATAGATCTTATGGCAACCTGCTCCAATGCCAAAGTGTGCCGCTTCTTCAATCGCCACAAGGAGATGGGGTCCAAAGGCATTGATGTCCTGACCCAACCTTGGCTCAGTTAGCAGATGCTGTACGTTTGCTTCGTGGCCCCTGGTGGGGCGTGTGATTTGGCATATAGAGTGCCACCCGGGCAGAATTGTTCTGTTAATGCCGGATTGGCCATGGAAAGTGTTGTTCGGAGATCTGATGCGGCTCCTTCAAGTGCCTTCTCTAGGGCTGCCTCCATCTTGGCAGGGCTACTGCACATTGGTTCTCTACTGTTTATTCATTGTTGCCCACATTGAAGTTGTGTGAGGCTTGCTCTGTATCTCCTATTTGCTTTGGGATGAATACTGAAGGGACCTCTGGTGGTTAAGGTGGATAGAGACACAGGAGTGATGTCAATGAAACCTGGACTTTTCATTGGTTCTTTGTCTCCACCAATCTGCTGGTAAAGGGAGCACAACCCACTTGTCTGGACTGGTCTAGCCGGACCCAAGGAAAGAACCTTTTCTGGTAAAATGTCACCTTCCTTGTCAGTCCTCAATTATTTATCCCACCAGTGAGATGCTTGTATGGTGCTCACATTGGAGATCAGCTAAAAGATGAAGAGCCTGGATTGCAAATCAAATCCTCTCTAATCACTCACGTAAGTGCTGAGAAAAAAAAGAGTTTGTGACTCCCTAAGGATATAGTCTATATTTTGGCAACTTATACTCAAAACATGATTAGTTAATCCCATTCCCTCACCTTGATTAGTAAAATATATTTCCAATGAATAAATAATGCAGACAAAAAGGATATATTTTATTTATTCAATCATGAGAGTCAATGTTAAGTATCTTTGTGTGAGAAGTTATGTGAAGCCTTCATTCAATGACTAGTACCACCTCCTAGAGCAGTAATAACTGACAAAACATGTCCTGTAATTGTGGATCAGCCTTTTACATTGCTCTAGAGGGATTTTTGCCCTTTCTTTCATACAGAACAGTTTCAATAACTGATGCTGTGACCAAGAAGTTCAATGTTTAACTTATCTGTGCAATGGACATTATTTCATAAGTCCTGTTGGTCATCCAGGTGCTCTTTGGCAAACTTTAGGTGAGCAGTAGTGTTCTTTTTAAAACAGCAATGGTTTCTTTCTAATTATCCTCCCATGAATTCCATTCCTATTCATTTTTTCTTGGTGGTTGATACACACATCCTCCCATCAGATGCAGTGAAAGGTGCCAGCAGATTTTTGGATGTGATTTGGCGGGGTTCTTTGTGACCTCATGGATGATTTTCCAGTTTGCTCCTGGGATGATCTTGGCAGGATGACCTTTCCTAAGTAGAGTCAATGTAGTCTTCAACTCTTCCCATCTTGTAGACTATTTGCCTGACACTGGATAGATGGAGTCCCAAATGTGTAGAAATACTCTTGTAACCACTTTCAGATAGATGAGCATCAATTACTCTTTCACAGGTCTTGACCTGTAGCAAGTCCTTAAATGTCAGAGCCAAAACACCTCAAGGCCAATAAGAAAGACTGATCTATGGTTACAGGAAACACTTAGTTGAAGTTATTGCTGCTCCAGCAGGTGTGGCCAGTTACTGAATGAAGGGTTCATAATTCTTTTCACAAAAGGATACTTATTGAATCTTTTTGTTGAATAAATAGTCTAAATGGTGAAATTAGGCCTTACCTGCTAATTGGCTTTCCTTGAGTACTTCCAGTCCAGTCCCAACCTATGGGTTCTCACCCCTCACTAGCAGCTTGGAGACTGAGCATGTCAAATGTCATGACATCAGACATAGGCAGGTGGCACCTCCCACCTCCCACCAGCCCCCAGTATCCTATTCACAAAACAGACTCACAGGCGCAACAAATAAGAATAACACTTGCCAAGAAGGACCTAGAACTACATTCCCCTAAACTGGCAGAGAGAACTTCTCCCCCACACTAAGGAAAGTCGCTTACCTACTAGGCTGACCCGTAAAGCAGACCGAGAGACCGGAACATTCAGCCTCCCCTGTCCAAACTCACTCCTTCACCTGGCGAGGAAGCAGTCTTTTTTTTTGTTTTTGAATCCTCGCCCCTATGGAGCAAGGAGAAAAACCCTCAGAACTCCACAAGTAGTCCCGAACCACTGAAGGCCACCCTACTCCTCCCAGACTCCCTCACAAGATAGTCTTCTTCAGGCCTAGAATCGCCATCAGTCACAGTACAAACAGAAACAGGGAAAGTCTGGGATTGGACTGGAGGTACTCAAGGAAAGCCAGTTAGCAGGTAAAACCTAATTTCATCTTCCTTATCATCCCCCCCCGTCCAGTCCCAACCTGTGGAATGTACCATATAGCAGTACTAACCTCAGTAGTGATCTGTGAGCCTGGCCTGAATCACCGTCAAGCTGAACCTCGCATCCTTTGCTGCCTGGACATCTAAGCGATAGTGCTTTACAAAGGTATGCAAGGATGACCACATTGCCACCCTATAAATATCTGCTGGCAGAATCCTACTAGCTTCCACCCACGACATAGCCTGGGCTCTTGTTGAGCGAGCCCTCAAACCCTTGGGCACTGCTCTTCTTCACAACAAGTAGGATGAGGAAATGGCTTCCCTCACCCACCGAAAAATGGAGGCCTTGGAAGCTGCCTCCCCCTTACATGAGCCACCTGATTTTCGAAATGGCTCCATAGCCCATAAATAATGGTGAAGCATGCGGTGTACATCCAAGAGCCACAGACAAGAGTCCTCTAGGGTTTCCCCCGCCCCTGAAAAAACTGGCAGTGTGATCGACTGATTGAGATGGAAGGTCAAGAGCACTTTAGGCAGAAAAGATGGTACTGAACACAGAACCACTTTTTCCTTGGACATGGCAAGGAAAGGCTCTTAAAACAGGGCCTGAAACTCCGAAATTCTCCTGGCTGAACAAATCGCCACCAAAAACACCGTCTTCAAAGTCAAGTCCTTCAAAGTATAAGCCGACAGCAGCTCAAAAGGTGCTCCCGTTAATACAGACAACACTAGATTGAGGTCTCAAAATGGAACTACCGACCTAGCATCTCCATGTGAAAACGAGGCACTTGGAGGCACCAATTCATGAGCTTTAAGTCTAAGATGGGTCTGAAAGTGCCCTCCTTTTTGGGCACAATGAAATGGATGGAGTATTATCCCAATCTGCTCTGGTCTGGCGGAAACTCCTCCACGGTGTGGTGCTCTCGAAGCCCCTGAAGAGTCTCCTGCACTGTCTAGGCCTTGCGTGGTACCTTGCAAGAAGACTGGACGAAGGCCTCTGAGAGCGGAAGGGCTAACCCGAAAGCGCATCCTTTTCTAATGACCTCTAGTACCCAATGATTGGAAGTGATCTGGACCCAGGCAGGGTAAAACTCCCAGAGTCTCCCCCCTCCACAGGAAGTATCCTCGCCTGGATCCCCCTCACGGCAGTGGAGGAGGAGTAGAAACCTCATCTGGACCCACAAAATGCACAAAAGGCCTGCTCCCTGGCAGGGAATCACCACCTCTGGTAGGTCGCAAAATGCATTGCTTGAAACTGGCGAAAATCCTGCGACTGACCCTGCACTGGAGCCAATGAGCGGACCGACTTTTGTTTATCATCAGGGAGCCTGCCCCCTTTAGACTCCCCCAAATCATTCACCAACTTCTCCAAGGCCTCCCTGAACAATAGTTTACCCTTGAATGGAAGCCTGCTCAAGCGCAATTTAGAAGAAACATCGGCCAACCAGTTCCTGAGCCATAGGTATTGTCTAGTGGACACGACTGATGCCATACTCTTAGTCAGGTTCCTGATGAGATCCTAAAAGGTGTCTGCTAGATAAGCAGCCCCAGACTCCAACATATCTGCCTATGGCGGTGATGGTGAGGAATCCCCTGCCACATTCCAAGATACCTTGGGCCCAGCGCAAACAAGCTCGTGTCACAAAGGCGCCGCAGATGGATGCTTGCAATGATATGGCATTAATATCAAAAGCCTGCTTCAGCAGGGTCTCCAACTTCCTATCTTGGACATCCTTGATCACCGTACCACTTTCCACCAGGATAGTGGTTTTCTTAGTAATCGCCAAGACCGTTGTGTCCACCTTAGAAGAGCAGAAAAGGTTCCTCTTGTGTTCTGGAAGTGGGTAAATCCATGCCATGGTCCGTATTCCTTTCAGGCCGGATTCTGGAACGTCTCATTCATCCTGAATCATCTGCTTGATCACATGGTGCAGAGGAAAAACAGTCTGTCCTTCCTCATTGCCTGGAATAAAAGGCCCTCAAGAGAGTTGTCCTCTACTGGTACCCCTGCGGCTATATTCAATGTCTTTAAGGATTGGGAGATCAACGCTTCCAACTCCTCACGACGAAAGACCCACATAATGCGCGATGACTCCTCTTGGGGAACTTCTCCTTACTCAAGCTCAGCAGGCTCTATCCCCACATCTGCCTCCTCATCCTGGCCATCCACCTCATCCAACTGGACTGACCCTGTGTCTTCTCAAGGGTCCTGGCCCAATGTCCTGTGGCTCACCACGGACTCGTCCTCCGATTTTATGGCCAAGCCTGCTTCGGAAAGGTCCCTTTTCTTAGTCTTTTTATATCTCCCCCTTCGGGATGTCCTCCCCACGCTGCTTCTTGCAGAAGGCCTTATGCATGAGGACGACAAATTCCGGGGAACCCCCCCCGGAGACCTCCTGCGCCCACATCCTTTGAAGTAGAGTCCCTCGTGGCTCTGGATGTCTTTTCATTTGCTTCTGGGATGGGGTGGGCTATGCTCCCTTCCCCCTCCAGTCGAGAAGCCTCATTCATGGGTGATGAGCGCTCCTCCGATGCCACAGGAAGGACCTCTGACCCCTCCCCCGAGATCCCCTTCTGAGGCGCCTTGTTGGATTTTTCTCCCCGAAGGCCATCATTTGCAGAGTGAGCCTCCGCCTCACACCCCTAGCAGAAGCCCTCTGCTGAGACTGAGCCCCTACGGCCCACATGCCAGACACCTTTGTTCCTTATGCCTTCTTCCATTGGTCACTCTTTGCTTTCTGTTCTCTTTATGCTTTTCTTTTTCTTTTTTTAAACTCTCGAGCTAGGTGACAACAGCACAAGAAAAACAAACAAACAAACAAACAGAGTGCAGACGGAGACTCCACAGCATCCAGACCCCCCCCCCCCCGGGATTGCTCCCAGCACCGTGAAGGAAGAAAAGAAAATGGCTGCCGTACCTGCACACTCTGGAGTGGCCTAACCCGCCACATGGCGTACCCTGCACATCGGCAGCCCCGCTGAGCTTCCCTCCAGCGGCGATGCCAATAAAAATAACAAACCCCTGCCGATGACCTGTTTCTATCCACAGCAGTGGCAGGGCCACGAATCTCCGAACTCCTGCTCAGCCTGCTGATGGTAGCTTCAGCAGTGGTGGGACTCCTCCGAGAGCACTGAAAAGAGCGGGCTTCCTGAAGTGGTTCCTCACCTACCAAAGGATTTGGGAACAGTTATGGAGCCCAAAACAAGGCAAGTACACTTCCCCCAACAAGGGAGAGATCCCTCTTCCAGCCAACAACGATCTGAAGTTTATCTTTGGGGGTTTTTTTCCCAATAAACTCTCCTGTCGTTGAAATTTAAAGGGGCAGAGTCCCCTTCCGAAGAAGACTGGCTCTCCTGCTGACTGTCTGTCATCAACTCAACTGAATCACAGCCCAAAGGTTCAGACAAAATAGTTATCCTTACAGCGAGTCTAAACTATGGGATCATGTCTCTCCAGCTTCTTGGAGACCGAGATACTGGGGGCTGGTGGGAGATGCCAGCTGACGATGTCTGCTGATGTCATGACATTTGACATGCTCAGTCTCCAAGCTGCTGGTGAGGCGTGAGAACCCACAAATTGGGACTGGAAGGACGATAAGGAAATATCCTTTCTGCTTTAATTCTTTATTCATTGGGGTTATCTTTTTCCCTTATCAAGACTTCCATGATGACCTAATCATATTTTCAGCACATGCCACATATTGTGTTAAAATGGCCTTAATGATTGTAAATTGCAGACCGAGTGTTTTTAGATCTGGCAGCTGAAAATAGCCAGATCCAAACACACCTGATGAAAATTTCATGGAAAAATCAGTATAAGCAACTAAGTCCCTGATACAATTTCATCCATCTCTTGAGGGTAATTACGCTCAGCAGCCCAGGCTTAGTTAGACTCAAACGTGGGAACAGCTCTGCTGAAGAGATTTTAAAAAAGCACCACCATCTCCTCAGAAATTTTATTTATTAAATAATTAAATTCAAATCCAGAATTCCAAAGGGGAAATGTAACTCTTTAGAATTTACATCATTTTCTGTTTTTGTGTTTGCCACCGTTTCATTTACACTGATGCCAACGGTTAACTGATCCGCTGTTTGTCTCAGTAAGAGTAGCCGAGTGGCATGAGGTATATACATTGATCTTGAGGTGTGCTACTCTGAGTCAGTTGAGAATGTATTTCTGCGCTCAACTATCATACTCCTGAAGAAAGCGCTAACATGAGCACATCGGGTAGAATAAAGAATCACTTTTTCCAGCTTGCTTCTGGTTTGTTTTTACGGTTGCTGTGAGTGTGTACACTTTTTCTTGGACTTGTATTCATGTTACCAAGGGTTTTATCCCCACTGAAGCCTCATTCTCTTACCCCACAGCCTGGGAAAGCACAGTTACTTACCTGTAACAGGTGATCTCTGGGAACAGCAGGAATAAGTCTTCACATATGGGTACGTCGGTACCGACGGAGTCTGCGTGGGAACGCTTCCCAGCGTCCAATCAAAGAGCTTTTGGAAGCATCCCACAACGCCTGTGTGCTGCCTTCCCGCCTTTCCCAACTGCCTCTCCTCAGTTAAGATTTAAAGCTGAGACAAAGAGAGAGAGAGAAGGAAAGATAGATAGAGATACAACTCCTAGGGGAGGTGGGTGGGTTGTGAAGACTTATTCCTGCTGTTCCCAGAGATCACCTGTTACAGGTAAGTAACTGTGCTATCTCCAGGAACAAGCAGGAATGAGTCTTCACATATGGGGACTCCCAAGCTAAGATGCCTGGAGTCCCAGCATGTCATAGATTGGAACATGCTATACCTAATAACACCAGGCATCCTGAGGACGGAGGGTAGGAGTTGAAAAGAGAAAGGTGCTGTGGAAAACAGCTTAACCTAGCATAGGACTGCAGACAAGAAGTCCATGTGTGGATGATAATTGTCATCAATGATATTGAAATGAAATATTGCAATATGGACCTCCCCTAACAGGATTTCACAGAAGTATGGAGGTTCATGGGATCTACTGGGGAACCCAGTAGAGGAACCTCGAAGAGGACCTCACTGTAGGAAAAACAGTGGAGGTCAGAATCCTGAAAGGTAACAGGTAACCCCAGTAAAAAAACTGGGGTAGAACAAAAACGGTGGGCCTTCAGCGGAAGGCTTTATGACAAAAACCGAACTCTTTTGGCGACAGAGTGGCTCACTCTTAGGAGCAAAAAGAGAAAGGCTAACCGATTTGGACAAACAGGCACAGTCCTTGTGGGGAGAAAGGGTATGGGAACCCCTTGTATCCCAAAAAGAGAGGACAAATGCCTGAGGCATTAAAGCCTGTGATTAACTGAAGATCCGCAATGTCTCTCCTAACTGGGGTAAGCTAGGAGAGATATTGGAGCATGGAGAGCTTCAGAGGTACCTAAACCCTAAGGTTATGGTATAAAAGTTGTTGACTACCACAGGAGTGGTTGTGTGTGTAGAACCCCAAACCTGCTGGATAGCATAGGTATGGGTAAAGCCCATCTGTCAGAATCATATAGCTATATGAGCATAGACAGTCAGATAGATAAGTATGTGGATACACATCTATCTATAATAAAATATCTCGACAGATACATACATACATATATATATATATATATATATATATAGATAGATAGATAGATATACATATATATACATATACATATAGATATATAGATAGACGTATAAGAATATATCTATAGTGAGATATGGAAGGGCATAAAATACACACAAAAGATAGATATGAATATGTAGGCCTATATATGGGTGTCTGCAATTAAACAGACAGATATGCCTACAGCACGGTATTCACATAGGATATGTGGAGAGGAAAGATTCATCTAACAACAAGGAGGTGGAACCTACTTGAGAAGATATATAGAGAATCTATTCCTCCTGGTTATGATCTGCCAGGATGCTAGCTAGTGAAATAACCAGGACGGTAACATGAAAAACAGAGGATAATATCAGTCTGCAGCCAGCAAGTCCCGAGTCTTCCAGAACTCTAGAATGGTAAGTGGACAGAAGACGCATAGAGATGAGATACCATGTTGACCTGCTTAAGGGCAAAAAGTATCATGCGTTCTTACCATGAGGACAAGCTGCAAGGAGAAAGAGCATATCCCCGATTGGGAATACTATGGACCAAAGCAGGGAATTGGCAACTCCTTAAGCTTTCACGTAAGAGAAGGCCTATGTCCTTTATATCAAAAAGGAGATAGTAAGAGAAGGGAGAACCCTTCTAGTCATGGGAGACATGACTGAAAAGCCTTTTCCAACCATCTAGGATAGCTGTTGGAGAAAAAAACCCCATGCTCTCTAGCAAGGGCCCATAGTGGAAAGCTTCTCTGTAGAATTGCAGAGAGCATGATGCAGGAGAATGAGGAGATAGAACTGGCTGCTGGAGAGCCAGTATCTCTGCCAACTATGCTGCCAAACCCAGGAGAATGGAGATGGCAGAAATAGAAGACAATCCAGAAAGCTTGTAGTGAGATAATCTCCAAGATAGATGAAAGCACTGACTTGGAGCCACTACTAAGACTAGACAGAATGTTAGTGGAGGACAAATCTGGTTGTTTGTGGACAAGAACCAGTGGTCCAAACATTAAGGCTCCTGCATAGGCAGCTGCTAGCAAGACAGCAGAAAGAATCTTACTGTTTAAAAACAGAAAGAACAGACAGAACAGGAGTAGAAAACTCTGGACATGTCTGATAAGCTGCCCCAAAGCAAGATTGAAACAGAGGAGTTGACTCAGAGAGGAAAACTCCGCACTGGAAAGTGACAAAACTAGAGAGGCTGAAGAAAAAGCCCTCCAGTGAAGTAATTCCGCTCTTACAGAGGAAAAAGCTTGGTAAGAGGGTGAAGAGAATGGAGCTGAAGAAGACTTACCAAGTAGTAAGTCTATAGAAAGGAAAAAAATACATGCTGGCACAGGAAACTATCATTTGATAGTGGTTAGACCTCTTTCCCTAGCAGGAAGAAGAGGAGAAACCTGTGACCTATAGGCATGAACATCCTGACAGCTCATAGAAATATAGAAAAAAAGGAGGTCTTTTGGAAAGAGATCCATGTCTAGGGGTTAGAATGAAGCGGTGGATTGCCTCTATTAAGAAGAAGCAAACTGCAGATTCTAAACCCCAAGAGTCACAAGCATCTGATGATGATTGATCAGAAACCCTGCAGTTGCTGGGTTTGCTGAGCCTGGTGAGAGGTTGGATTCTTCAGACCAGGACGATGCCTCCCCTGTTTGGGAACATCTGTATGATGGGCAAGTGATGAATAAAACCTTCTTCTCCTGTGGGAAGAAAGTTTGGTAGGACATTTCCTACCTACTGGGACAGAAGAAGGTGTAGAACAACCCCTAGGAACAGGTAAATCAATGGACAACTGAGTAACCTGATGTAAAGACTTCTTGTTGAAGAGATTTTCTCCAGTGCAAGGAGTATGTCCCAGTCTTTGTTGTGCCCATTTGTCCACGTCTGAAGCTTGGGGCCAGGCTCTACGTCGTGCCCCTATAGCTATAGCAGAAGTCCTGCTAACAGACTCAAAAGAGTCTAGGGAAGCACGAGAAAGAAACCAAGAGATATTCTGGATATGCGTAAGCAGTGAGGAATAGTCTGCACTCTTGGAATCTGGAAGGAAAGGAGTCAAAAGATGTAATTGCTTTGCAACCTCCTCAAGAGATAGACTCATATAAAAAATATATGAGAGAATTCTTGCAGAAAGCATAGATGTCTGGAAGGTTTGACGTCCAAAGGCATCTAGTGTCTTAGACTCACGACCTGGCGGATAAGAAGAGTGCTTTTTCTTACTCTTTACCCGCCTCATTGCTGATTCCACTACTATGGAATGATGAGGAAGTTGAGTCTTCTGAAACCCTGGAGAGGGGGGCACCTGATATAAGAGATCAGTTGCTCTGGAATGTGGGGGTACCCTTAAAGGTGTTTCCCACATTCCTAGAAGGAGATCCTGCAAGGAATGATGCAAAGGAAGCATTATGTTCTCCTTTGCTTTGGTAGAAAGAGAGCCTTGTGCAGGATCATGTCCTGGGATAGGAATGGCAAGAGATCTTGCTATATCCAGGAGGAAACTCTGAAAAGAGGGATCCCCAAAAGGAATCTCCCTTGGACTGGTTAGATCTGAAGAACTAGCCTGAGCACCAACAGAGCTATCCAAATATATAGGAATAGAAGATCCTGCACAGTGCAGTGTGGAATGCTTAAGGGATGGTCGCCGGTACTGGCTGTCAGGAGCAGCGACCGTCATTACCACATTGTCCATGCCAGGTATCGACTCCAAGCTTGGCATAGAAGGGAGCGATCCTGTTGAAAAAAGCATGGCAGGAGTTGGCCACGATGCTACTGTGGATACCGGTACCGATGCCAATACCGGTACCGATGTCGGAGTCAAGCCCGACAGAGACATCGGAACAGTCAATGGTGACAGTTCAATCGGTACCGAGGTAACCGAAAACCTCCGGCTGCTATCCTCGGTACCGAGCCACCGGTATCGATCAGTGTCGGTACCAAAGCGTATTGGTACCCAGTCTTCCAGACTAGAGATCGATTCCAAACTTGGCATCGAGGGCAGAGAGCCTGATAAGCGAAGCATGGAAGGCACTGACCATAAGGGTAATGAGGACATCGGTACCGACTTCAGTACCGTGTCTGATACCGGTGAATGAAGGTCAACCAGTGGCAACTCAATCGGCCTCGGGGGAACCGAGCGTTGCGGATCCGAATCATCGGAACCGAGCCTTCGGTACCGCCGAGAGCCGGTACCAAGGCGAGTCAGTAACCAGTCCTCCAGACTGGAGATCGATTTTAGACTCGGCATCGAAGGAAGCGAGGCTATCGATGCACGTCTGGAGGGTACCGACGTGGGTGGTAGTATCGGTGCTGGTACCAATAATGGAAAGTGAGTCTGGAGAGTATCCACCGGTCCCAAAGGCACCGAGGATGCCAGATGACCATCCCTGGTGAGGAGTGTTTCATCCAACACCAGTGCCGATGCCGGGGTATCGGTACCACTCGAAGCGGATGCCACCACCGGACACGGCTCAGGTATGTTCTGTGAGGGGTGAACCCCAGGAACAACCTGAAACCCCTGAAAGGCTTTGGAGACCGAAGACTCCCGCCGGGGTTTTGAAGCCAGTAGGCCCTCGAGGGCAAGGCCGGAGCCGTCTACATGCTGTGCATGAGACCTACCACTCGAGGGCTGGCTAGTCTTAACAGACTGTTTGTGGGTTACCTGATCCTGTGTAGAAGAAGGAGGGGACGGTGCCCCGAAGTTGGAGGGAAACCGTGTATCGAGGGAACCTCGATATTGAAGACCTCTTCTCACCAAACAGTTGTCAGGACCCAAGCAGGTTAGACACCGACTTCGAGGGTCTAAAAATAAAGTTGTACCGCCACAGTTTGAACATTTCTTGGAGAAAGTGGCTGGCGGTTCCATGAAGGAAAAAGAAGAGGCCTAAAAGGCCTAAGAAACCGTGGGACACTATGAAGAAAAAATATTCCTTGAAAAAGGAAGATTTTACAAGAAAAGAAAAGAAAACCCCGGCGGTACCGGTGGCGTCGGGAAAGACAGCCGCGACCACAAGAAAACTAAAGAAATAAAACAAGAATTTTCTGCGGTGACAGGACGACGTCCTGCCGGCTCCGCGGAAAACGAAAACTGAGGAGAGGCAGTTGGGAAAGGCGGGAAGGTAGCACGCAGGCATGGTGGGATGCTTCCAAAAGCTCTTTGATTGGACGCTGGGAAGCGTTCCCGCGCAGACTCCGTCAGTACCGACGTACCCATATGTGAAGACTCATTCCTGCTTGTTCCTAGAGATAATTTCTTTCCCTATTATCATATGTAAGATATGTTTAAACTAACAAAACAAAATTAGCTTACCTTCATGTTCAGCTTACTTAATACTTTGGCTCTGGAGAAAATTCCAAAAGGGATTTTATTGATGCGGTTGTGTTCCATGTTGAGAGAGTAAATTGTGGAGAACTGTGATGGCCCACCCACAGGATAGGACTGGAAGCAGTTCCTTGCCAGTGTTAAACTGGTCAGGTTCACAAGGCTGGACAATAATCCCTGCAGAGATAACAAAGGCTTTAGGGGAAAGAAGAAACCCAAGTATGACCCATATATTAAGTGCTCTTTTTCAATCTGGGTAAATTATGGCTTATTTCCTCCCATATCTGTTACTTATCTTTCTGCACTGCATGAAACATGGTACAGACTGGTACACCACAATACATCGTGCTTATTAAATAGTAAACATAAAAGGGATTGAACCACATCAAAATGCAAGAAATACAAAAGAAACTGGAAGCTCAAATTTCTTCATGGGAAGGTAACCACCAGACTCAGACTTTATACTTCATCACTGCTCCACTATTTGGCTTTCAACATTCAAATATCCATATTTGTCATCTATGCCTTTTGCTTGTACTGATTGTTACTGACAGCAGGGGGTGAATATATTTTTATATATTTGTTGTTATCTGTAGTAGCTTATTAAATAGTTAAACTTCAAGAAAGTGACTGACTTGCTCCCTGCATCTCTCTTCTTTTCATCTGCCCTGAACCATTTTAAAGGCTCTTGGTGGTCAAGGTTATGACAAGGAGAGGCAAGAGGAGAAACCTAATAACCAAAGCCTCAGAGTGCATTTAAAATTTGAGTAAGCATATTTTTTTCTTCTAAAATACAAATACAAACAACAAGGGTTTTCCTTTCCCTTAGTCACAACTGGGGGGGGGGGGGGGGGGGGGGGGCGGTGCTTCAGCAGCAGCGGTCAGCAGACTTAAAGTGGCTGGCTGTTGCCACTTTAACTTTGCCTCACATATTCAATACTCATAAATATTCCAGTGAGCAGCATTTATGTGATTTGCAGGTCTGCAAACCATATAAATGCCTTTGAAAATCTCCCCCAACAAATTTTAATTTTGATACAAGCAGAAGAGATACTGCTGCTTACACAGGGCACAAAATTAGCAGTAAATTTGACCTTTTTTTGTGCCATCAAGTCAATGCTGACTTCTCGCAACCCAGCAGCCTCTGGGTTTACTTGGCGAGGGAGTAGATTGCCAGGCCTTTTCTTCCGAGGCAATGGAGGGTAAAATGACTTGCCCAAGGTCATAAGGAGTGCCAGTGGGAATCAAACCCTGGTCTCTTGGATATGAGGCTGTTGCTATAACCACTAGGCTACTCATCCACTCCATCCTGACTTACAAACAAGATTTATTGTTGTCATAGTATGAGCAAAACTAATCGATTGGGAGACATTGCCCACAAAATTATATTAAATAAGCAAATATTTTCCATACCTGCTAATTTCCTTTCCTTGAATCCTGCCAGACTAGTCCAGATGAGTAGGTTATGCTCCTCAGCCAGGTGGAGGTGGACTAGAGAGCTTTCTGTGATGGCATCATTAGTTTATATACCTCTGGTGCATCACTGGGAGAATGACACTTCCCAAGCAGAACACAAAACTGAAACCTTAGAAACCCAGAGAAAGTATTAATCCACCATAATCTGAATGCTTTTGGCTCTCTTACCACACTTGGCTCTACATCCAGTAGTTAAAGGCAGCAGGGACTCCCAAACCTGTAGAAGTAGTCCTGGGTCCTGGACTTGGTCTAGCAAGATTCAAGGAAAAGAAAATTAGCTGGTATATAAAATTTCTCCTCTCTCATCATCCTTCTACATCAGTTCAGATGAGTGGGATGTATTCAAACAGTTACAACCCAGAGCAGCAGGAAGATGATGCTCCAGACAGAATTGTGATGCCATTTGCTTTGGCTCCTACATGCACCTATAGTGCTTCACAAAAGGTGCTCAGGGACGACCAGGTATCTGCCTTACAAATGCCTTCTGGGGACATCACGGCAGACTCTGTCCAGGAGGTAGCTTGTGCCCTAGTGGAATGAGCTCCAACTCCCTCATTTTCCACACAGAAAGTATGCTGGCCTAAAGAGGCTGTTAATTCAGCTGACAATAGAAGGACTTGGCAGATGCTGCCCTTTCCTTGGATCACTGAAGAGGACAAAAATAATCCAACCACCAGAAGGAATTGTCTGCAGATACTTAAGCAATGCCCTCCTCACGTCTAACATATGTACGAGGGATCTGTTTCAAGGTCCTCCCTCAAGGAGGAGGGCAGGAGCACAGACTGTTTAAGATGAAAATTAGACAGTACTTTTGCGAGAAAGAACAGCGCCATCCTTAGGAAGATGGATGCTGCAAGAAGACCAAAATGGCTCCCAATAGGACAATGCCTGGCAGAAGCAATAGCCTCCTTGAGAGAGGCCTTCCAAAGGAGCAGGAAAAGGGGATCTTTCAGCATCTTCAACACTTGAGAAAGGTTCTACTGTAGCACCACTGGCTGCATGCATGGATAGATCAGCTTCAACTCCTCAAGGAAGTAGGACATATCAGGGGCACTGCTAGGGACACACCCTGAAATCTCCGGTAGCAGGCAAGAGTTGCCACTAAATCCTTAGAGAGTTTAGAGCCAAACCCTGTTCCAAACTGGACTGTAAGAAGAACAATACAACCACCGTTTGCCCTCTTGGCATCCAGCGTCTAAGAGGAACACCATTTTCTGAAGACCCTCTAGACTAACATAGGACAAGGATGTAGAGGCCTTCCAGGCCTTAAGAAGTTTGTCTACTATCACTCCAGAGTATCCTTTCTTAAGCAGCTTGCACCTCTCAAGGGTCAGGCTGTTAAGTAAGAAGAGCACGGGATCTTCCATGACCAGGGGACCCAACCGCAACAGTCCTGTCTCCTGAGGTAGCAACAGAGAAGACTTCATCAACACGCTCAAAAGATCCATGTACCATGGCCAGTTTGGCGCCACCAAAATGACAAAAGCCTAGTGAAACTGAATCCTGCACAGAGGTTGGCTCCTCAAGAACCATGGGGGAAAAGAAATACAGGAGTCCCTTATGGTACCAAGCCTGCAGAAGGGCATCCAAGTCACTGCCCATGGATTCTTTCTGCGGCTCAAAAAAAATTCTTTACCTTGGCATTCTCCTAGGTGACCATCAGATCAAGCACTGGCAAGTCTGAACTCTGCACAATGTGGTTAAACATGCAATGTCTTAGCTTCCACACACCTGGATACACAGTGTTCTGGCTGAAAAAGTCAGCTTATACATTTTTGACTCCCGGGTGTACTGCCGACAAGAGTTAACAGATGAACCGCTGCCCACTGACAGAGTTCCACTACCTCCGCAGTTACTATGACACAGAGTTCCATCTTGCTTGTTAATGCATGCCATGCTGTGGCATTTTCCAAGAAGGATCTGGAGCCTATCCAAAACCGTATGTATCACCATGACCTCTAATTTGTTAATGTACTAGAAGGCTTCCTGTGGGGACTAGCAAAGTTACCCAGACAATGAGTTCCCCAGCCCAAAAGATTGATAAATGTGGTGACTATCATTCAATATGGCCACTCCAAAAGCATTCTATCCATCAGAAGGTGAGTGCAACCACCAGGCCAGTTCCTTCTTTATCTTCTGGGGAAGAAGGCAGCGCTGTTCGAACAACTGGGAGCAAGGAGATCAGTGAGTCAGAAGGTATCCCTTCAGGTAGCACATGTGCAGTGGCCCAAGGCACCAGCTCCAGCGTCAAAGCCAATGAGCCAAGAGTTGCAGGTAGACCCACATCCTGGGAGAAAAAACCCCCTAAGCTGCATCTGCAGCTTGACCAGTCTTTCTGGGGTGGAAAACACTCTGCCCATGAGTGTTGAAGTAGGCATCCAGATACTCCAAGTCCTGAGAGGGAGTTAAACTGCTTTTGGAGAAGCAGATCAACCAACCCAGCCTTTCCAGCCATTGAAATGACTTGAGACATGGAGTGGAGAGGAGTAGTAGCCTAAAGAGTAGTTACTCACCTGTAACAGGTGTTCTCCAAGAGAAGCAGGAATCAGTCCTCACATATGGGTGACATCGACGTCGATGGAGCCCCCGTGCGGAGCATTTCCCCAGCTTTCTAAGAAAGCCTTTGGGAATACTGCACGCATGCGCGGTCCCCTTCCCGCCTAAAGGTGCCATCTTGCTCAGTCTGATGACATAGCTAAAAGACAGCACAAAAAAAATGTAAAAATGAACTATGTACAACTGCAACTCCCAGGGGAGGAGGGAGGGGGTTATGAGGACTGATTCCTGCTGCTCCTGGAGAACACCTGTTACAGGTGAGTAACTACTCTTTCTCCAGGACCAAGCAGGAAGTCAGTCCTCACATATGGGACTCCCCAGCTTCAGGCTACCGGGGACCCAGAGCTGAAAAATGAGCTCCCTCTAGCTGCAGCATCAGAGAAAGGATTTCACTGAAACATACCCCCACCGGTAGCCCAACCAGAGGGCTGGAGGGTAGGAGTTGCCTAAACCTCGAAGAGATTCCGGAGCACTGCCTGACCAAAAGCACTGTCCCTACAGGACTCCCTCTCCAGGCAGTAATGGGCCACAAAAGTCTGGTTTGAGGACCAAATTGCAGCCCTACACATGTCTGCCAATGGTACAGAGCGGAGATGAGCTACTGAGGCAGCCATTGCCATTGGGCCGTGACCCGACCCTGCAAGGGAAGGTCAGCTGCCCTGTAAGCCCAGGTGATACAGTCAGCCACCCAGATGGACAAGGTACGCTTGGAGACAGGTAACCCTAAGTTATTAGGGTCAAAAGATACGAAGAGCTGAGTAGCCCTCCTATGGCCCTGCATACGTTCAATGTAGAAGGATAAGGCCTTTCTACAGTCCAGGGTATGCAGGACTGTCTCAGCCCAGCTGGCATGGGGCTTAGGGAAGAACATTGGAACAACCACCTCCTGGTTGAGATGGAAAGAGGAGACAACCTTTGGGAGGAACTTAGGATGAGTCCTAAGGACTACCCTGTTCCTACAGAAGCGAGTGTATGGCCTGTCACAGACCAGGGCTTGAAGCTCACTCACTCGCCTGGCCGAGGTCAGGGCCACTAGGAACAGAGTCTTCCAAAAAAGGAAGCGGAGAGGACATGTAGCCATCGGCTCAAAAGGTGGGCGAGTCAGTTGCTGCAAGACCACATTCGACTCCCACTCAGGGGCCGGTGGACGGAGAGGAGGCTTGAGCAAGAGGAAGCCTCTGAGAAACCTGGACACCAAGGGGTGCACCGACAAAGAGTGTCCCTCCACCAGTGAGTGGTGAGCTGCCAGAGCAGAGAGGTGGACCCGAACAGAATTGGACTTAAGGCCCTGATTGGACAAGTGCAGCAGGTACTGAAGCACTACTGGCACAGTGCAGATGAAAGGATCTTCCTTGCGTTGCTGACACCACAAGGAGAACCTTCTCCACTTCAGGGCATAGGTTTTCCTGGTGGATTGCTTTCTAGAGGCCAAGACCACCTCTTCCACTTCCTGAGGCAGGCCCCAGGGAGCCAACACTACCCTTGCAGCCTCCAGGCCATCAAATTGAGAGATTTGAGATTGGGGTGCAGAAGGGAACCCTGATCCTGAGAGAGAAGATCGGGTTGCAACCCCAGAGGTAGTGGGGTTTCCACTGCTAGTTGAAGCAGAAGTGGGAACCAGGGCTGCTTCGGCCACCTGGGGGCTACCAGAAGTACCGAGGCCTTGTCCGTTAGAATCTTGAACAAGGTTTGGGCCACCAGAGGCGTGGGAGGAAACGCATACAGGAGGCCCTGGGACCAAGAAATCAGGAAGGCATCCGCTGTTAACCTCAGGGGATGCGGTTGCCTGGAACAGAACCTGGGAAGCTGCCGGTTCAGGGGACTGGCAAAGAGATCTATGGATGGAAGTCCCCATTTCAGGAACATTTTTTGAACCACTAATGGATGCAGTTGCCATTCGTGGGGCTGCAGAACCCTGCTCAACCTGTCTGCCAGGAAGTTCTCCTGGCCAGGGAGATAAACAGCCTTGAGAAACATGTTGTGCCTGAGCGCAAAAGAGCAAAGGGCCTGTGCCTCCTGACACAGGAGCCTGGATCCAGTGCCTCCCTGTTTGTTCACAAAGAACATGGCCACTTGATTGTCCGTCTGCACCAGAACAGACTGGTAAGCCAAGGTGTGAAAGAAGGTTTTGAGGGCTAAGCGAATAGCCCAGAGTTCCAGTAGGTTGATCTGTTGCGTGGCCTCCCATGGAGACCACAGGCCCTGGGTGCACCTGTCCAAACAATGTGCACCCCAGCCCTGCAAGGAGGCATCGGTCGTCAACACCACTGTGGAAACAGGCACCTGAAAAGGCACCCCCTGTAGTAAATTGGGGGGGTGTAGCCACCACTGTAGGGAGTTCAGGAATGGTTTTGGACACCCGCACTTTGTCTGTAAGGCTTCCTGTGGCTTGCTTACACTGAGTTCTGAGACACTACTGTGCAGGTCTCATGTGAAGGCGAGCATTGGGGGTCACATGCACTGTCGATGCCATGTGGCCTAGGAGCTTTAGACAGAGTCTGGCAGAAACCCGTGGCATGCTTAGAAACTTGTTTGCCAAGCCTATGAGCCTTTGTGCCCTGTCTTCTGGAAAGTAAGCCTTTGCTTGCAGGGAGTCCAGCCGCGCCCCTATGAACTCCAGGTTCTGGGAGTGGAGCAAAGTGGACTTTGCGAAGTTTATGACAAAGCCTAGGTGCTGGAGGGAGACAGTTCGGAGGGTGGCTTGCCCTGCCTCCTGGTACGTCTGACCCCTGATGAGCCAGTCGTCCAGGTAGGGGAAAACAAAAACACCTTGATTCCTCAAGTAGGCCGCCACTACTGCCAGGCACTTTGTAAAGACCCTTGGGGCGGAGGTTAGGCCAAAGGGCAGTACTCTGTACTGGTAATGGTTTCCTCCCACCATGAACCTGAGGTACATTTTGTGGTCTGGATTAATGAGGATGTGAGTGTACGCATCCTTTAGATCTAAGGAGCATAGCCAATCTCCCTGCTGGAGGTAGGGCAGAAGTGTTCCAAGAGTAAGCATCTTGAACTTTTCTTTCTCCAAGAACTTGTTGAGATTCCTGAGGTCGAGAATAGGCCTGAGGCCACCGGTTCTCTTTGGTACGAGGAAGTACCTGGAGTAGAAACCGTGACCTTGCAGGCGGGGAGGTACAGGCTCCACCGCCCTGTCTAGAAGCAGACCTTGAAGTTCTTGAAGGAGGAGGTCTGTGTGCACAGGATGTCTTGGAGGCTCTCCTGGGAAGTAGGTAGTAGGCAACTGCTAGAAATGGAGCATATAGCCCTTGTGGACTATGCTCAATACCCAAGCATCTCCTGTAATGGGTGGCCACCTGTGGGCAAACAGGGCTAGGCGACCTCCTGTGCAGGGATGGGACAGCAGAGGTGGAAAGGCTATGCTGTGGGAGTCAAAAAACCCCTCCCTGCTGAGTGGGAGCAGGAGCTGGAGGCTTGGGGGTCTTCTGCCTATGGGGCCCATGTCCCTGCCCCTTGGCCTGCTGACCCTGCTGGGGAGCTGGGGAGGCCTGGTACTGAGGAAAAGGTTTGTAGGCAGCTGCCTTCCTCGGGTAAAAGGACTTCTTACCTGAGCCCTTCTTCTTATGAGAAGGGGCAGAAGTTTTTCTTGACAGCCTTGTCCTAGTCAGGTGCTCGGTTTCGAGCTCAGCAGCCTCCTCGGCCATGGGCTTGCCAAAAAGGTTTTCACCTCGGCAAAGGACATCGACCAACTTGTCCTGCACCCAGGGCTCGAGGTCCGATGACTGCAGCCATGCCTGGCGTCGGGCCCCAATGCCGGCTGCCGCTACACAGGCCGAAGCCTCGAAGCCATCGTAGGCCGCTCGGGACATGAACTTTGAGCATTCCCGGATTCCCGAGGACAAGGTCTTGAAGCTCTGCAAAGGTTCCCCGGAGAGGCCAGCAAAGAACCCGGCAATTTCCTTCGCCAGGTCTCGTAAGTACATGCCCATGTACAGCTGGTAGGACTGGACACGGCAAGCAAGCATCGAGCCCTGGAAGCACTTTCTGCCGAGCGCATCCAGGTTCCGGGCCTCCTTGCCGGGAGGCACCGCTGAGTGCATCTTCTGGCTCTTCAGACGATGCATGGCTGATTCCACCACCATGGAATGGTGTGGCAGCTGCGCCTTCTGGAATCCAGGGCTCTTACGGAGTCGATAGATGGAATCGACCTGCTTGCTCAAAACCGGCGCCGAGGCCAGTGCCTCCCACATTCGGAAGAGGAGCCGTTCCAGCATCGGAGGAACAGGCACAGTAAAGGCCTCCTTCGGAGGAGAGTCATACTGGAGGGCCTCGAGCTCTTCGGCTCGAGGCTCCTCCTCAGGGTCTGCGGGAATCGCCAAAGCCTTGGCCATGTCCCTGACGAACTCCGAGAACCTGGTGTCCTCCAGCGGGGACCTACTCTGGGGCTCGGACTGAAAAGTATCGGGGGAGTCCTCATCCTCCGTCTCCCATGCGGACTCATCCGAAGAGGAGTCGGGGGGCTCAGACTGTGCGGGTCTCGGTGGCACCCGCCCCGACGCCAAAGGCACCGGCGCCGACGCCCTTGGTCCCGAGCAGGAGGTCGAGGGTGACCGTGACCGAGGACGACCTCAAACCTTCATGGTCTCGAGTATCGGCTCAGTCTCCGGGGTCGACTTAGACGTTGATGTCCCGGTGGTCGGGGCAGATGCACCAGCGAGGCTGGCCATCAGCACCCGCTGCTGATCCATGAAGGCAGACAATCTGCACTCCAAGGCTGTCAGCCTGAGTCCAAGCTCAGGAGACTCAGTAGCTACCGATTCGGGCCCCGGCGGCGCCGGGCCCGACGTCGGCTCCCTAGGAGGAGAGTCCTCGAGGACAACAGGACTTACGTGCCCGGCGGACTCCAGCTCCACATGAGGTATCTTGGACGGCTTCTCCTGCTCCAAGGGCCCAGGGTGGCGGTCAGGGGTCCGAGATCTGGACCCCGAGGAACCAGGGACCTCCTCCTCCGACGCCCTCACGAGCCGCTTCTTCCTCTTACGTTCCCGATCGGGGGACCCCCTGTCCGAGGAACCCCGGCGATGCTCGGGGTCAGACTCCCGAGACGTCGAGGCCTCAGACGAGGTCCGGGCCCGGCCGGAAGCAGAGTCAGAAAAAATCCGTTCTTTCTGATGTTGGTGGCTTCGGAGTGCCTTGGTGGACATTTTGCCACACGGGACACAGACCTTAGGATCATGATCCGGTCCAAGGCATCGAAGGCAGCAGTCGTGTGTGTCGGTGAGAGACATCAGTTTCTTACACCGATCACACTTTTTGAAACCACTGGAAGCCATTGGGGAAAAAACCCTCTCGAGGTCAAAGGATCGGTCTTCCAGGGGAAAGACAATAAAGGGCGCGAACGCCAGCCACGAAGGGCAAAAACTGAAAAATAGAAAACGGGCTCGATACCGGTGTACCGAACCCGGTGGGAAGAGGAACCGGCGTCGAACCGGAGAAGAACGAAGAAATCGCAAGAAAAAAGTCAACTTTTCCGGGTGACACGGACAGATGTCCGTTGGGCTCCACGGAAAAAGAAAGACTGAGCAAGATGGCACCTTTAGGCGGGAAGGGGACCGCGCATGTGTGCAGTATTCCCAAAGGCTTTCTTAGAAAGCTGGGGAAATGCTCCGCACGGAGGCTCCATCGATGTTGATGTCACCCATATGTGAGGACTGACTTCCTGCTTGGTCCTGGAGAATGGTTAATGTAGCTAGAACTAGGAAAGCTGGGTTTGAATCTCACTGCTGCTCCTCATGATCTTGGGCAAGTCACTTAACCCACCATTTTCTTAGACTGTAAGCCCTCCAGGGATAGGAAAATAACTACTATACCAGAATGTAACTCATCTTGACCTTCTGAGTAAAGGCATGAGCTAAATCCAATTCCTATTCCCTTCTTCAGAGAGTTGGAATGAACTGGTCAATCATCCAGTTATGGGTGAAACCAGATTCTCTGCTTGCATAGGAAGGCCACCATGACCACAATTACTCTTTTAGAAAGTGTGAGGGACTGTGGCAAAACCAAAGGGCCTGGCCAAGGAATGGAAGTATCAACCCAAGCCGCAGAAGCAGAGAAACTGGTGATATTGTTCCCTGATAGGCATATGTAAGTACACTTTGGAAAGATTCAAGGAGGTTAGAAACCCTCCTTGCTGGAGCAATGCAATGACCGACCAGAGTGTCTCCATGAGAAAATGAGGTAATCTTGAGCTTCCATTGATTGCCTTCAAAATCCAGAATGGGACTGAATGAACCGCCTTTCTTCAATACCACAAAGTAAATAGAATACTGGCCCTGACCTTTTCTGTGGGGGGTATAGATATGACAGCCTGCAAATGCAGGAGGCACTAAAGAGTTTCCTCGTCGGTCCTCTCTTGGCTAGGGAACAGACAAGGAGACTCCAGAAGGGCTTCCCATAGAGGATGCACAAACTCCAGCAGGCATCCTTTTTTGAGGACCCACTGGTCTGACGTGATGTGAGTCCATTCTGAGAAAAAGAGTGGAGATGCCCTCCGACTGTCTGTCCTGTGGAAGTGACCTGCTGCATCTCACTGAGAGGCCTTAACAGCTCCCAAGGGAGCTCCTGCTAAGCCCTATGAGTGCTGGAATCCACTAAAGGACTAACCCTTTCAGAGTTTAGACCCATACGAAGAAAAAGCCATGCCAGAGTTCTTTCTGGCCCTGAAAATTACCCTAAGTCTGCACTGAGCCCTATGAGAGCAATCCACCTATGAGAGCAATCCATGGAACCTCTGGGCCTATCTTCCAAGAGCCTCTGAGTGCAAATTTCTCTCTGGTCTTTCACCAACTTTTCCGGGTCTTTTGCAAAGAGCAACCTGCTCTTAAAAGGGGAGCATGCTCAGCCATAGCTTGGATGCAGCATTAGCAGACCAGTTCCAGAGCCAGAGCCACCTTCTGGCTACCACTGCCGCTGCCATGGCATTAAAGAATATCCTAATCAAGTCATACAGAGCATCAACCATAAATGACACTCCAGATTCCAATATTGCGACCTCCAGGCTGTCCAGCAATTGCTGGATCCAGTATAAACACACTTGGACCACCAGGCCCACACAAAGCATTGTCTGAATACCCAAGGCTGAAGTTATAAAGACATTTCTTGAGGAGAGCTTTCTTCCTCCTGTTGAGAGTCTCTATCAGTACATGGAAATGATGACAAAAGATGAAACCAGACAAAAGTTTTAACACTTTTGTCCAAAAATGAAATGATACAAATTTTTTTTGTACACCCCCACTTCCCAACAGCCCCCCATGACAAACCTCTTTCCATCTACTCAGGGTCAATGTGATGACTAGTGGGGAGGCAGGAGCAATCCTCATTCACTCCTGTTCTTTTGGCACTCAGGTTCAAAATGGTGCCCAAATACCCCTTACATAGAAACATGACAGCAGAAAAAGTCCACATGGCTTATCTAGTCTGCCCTTCCATATCAACTACAATAGTCCTCTTTTTACCTTTAGAGATCCTGTTTGTCCTATGCCTTTTTGAATTCAAATACTGTCCTCATCTCTACCACCCCCACTGGCAGACTATTCCACGCAACTACTAATCTTTCCGTAAAAAGATATTTCAGAATATTACTCCACTAATCATTTTAGTAACCACACTCTGCATAGATTCTGACCTGTTTATAGCTTTTTGAAGGTGTGGTCTTCAGAAGTGCACACAATACTCCAAATGAGGTTGCACCAGAGACTTACACAGAGGCACTTGGAGGTAGTACTGTGTAACTACCGCTAGGAGAACATGGGCACCATTTTAAACCTGACCACCATTGCTCCTGCCCCTCTCCCCCTACTAGTCACCATAGAGACTTTTTTTTTTCTTTATTGTTTATTAACACCACCACATCAGAACAATATCCACAAAAAGACATTATCTTAACTTTTTTGTATTACATAACTGATACATAACTGGTAGTTTTTCTATCCTCCCCCCCACACTTCCTGGATCCAGGGGCGGCCCAAGGGGGGTGCAGGGCCATGTGCGGAGACTTGGTGTGGGGCCTCATTTGCATAAATATTTGCATAATGTTACCCTATACTAACTTTTAGTAAACATGCCTCTTAATGAGTATACGGATAAAGAAAGACTAAAAGATTTCTACATTACTATAATCCAGTGCCAACCGCCAGGCACATTAGGAACTTCTACAAACACTGCCCATTTAGAACCCACAGCAAACCCGCCGTATCCTAACAGCACTACCAGGACCCACAAAGCACCATACCCTACCTATCAAAAGGAAACACTGCAAATATTAAACCAATACATTTCAGAGAATAGCAATACATGACCTAATGGGGAAAGAGAACAAGTGGCAATGTCAAATAGGAATTACATAAACAGAATACCTCAGCTCAATTACACATGCAGAACATAGACCATCACCAAACAAGGAATCACAATTTAGAAATAGGAAGACAATTAAATTGGGAACCCCAAAAGCCAAACTTGGAATGTACAACACTGTAGAAATAAAACTATAAATTAATTTCCTCTTGTACTAAACAAAGCGCAGATGTTAATGATGCACATTTCCCAGAGCTGACATATTCCAGTTAATAAATTAAAAATAAAGAGATATTTTTCTACCTTTTGTGCATTTTTTTCAGTTGCAATTGCTCCAGCCACTTTCTTCTGGTTTCTTCGTGTCTTCTGCTAACTCTCCATCGTCTGCTGTCCATTTGTCCTTTCTTCTCTCCTAGTTTTTTTCCATTCTCTCTCTACATCTGCTTTAACATACTAATCTTTCTCCTTTTGCTCTTTCCTCATTCCTATTTCATCCACTCAAATTTTACACCTCCATCCTCAATCCCCACTTACTCTCCCATTATCCGGCCAATTGTAGATTTGTCTTCCCTCCCACATAAAATATTTTTTCCCCTCTCTATTTCACTCTCCCACCTCCATCCCATTCTAATCCTCCCCCAACATCAGCTCTCTTCTAGTTCCAGCCTCACCCAGCATCCGCTCCCTTCTAGTCCTCGCATCAGCCCATTTCCAGTCCTAGCCCCCCATAAGCCCATTTCCAGTCCTAGCCCCCCATAAGCCCATTTCCAGTCCTAGCCCCCCATAAGCCCATTTCCAATCCTATCCTAGTCCCACCATCAGCCCATTTCCAGTCCTAGCTCCCCCATCCATTTCCAGTCCTATCCGAGTCCCTCCATCAACTCATTTCCAATCCCAGCCCCCATCAGCCCATTTCTAGTCCTTTCCTAGCCCCACAATCAGCCCATGTTAAATCCTAGCTCCCCTCCACTCAGCCCATTTCCAATCCAAGCCCCCCACGAGCCTACTTCCAGTTCTAGCCCCTCCTTGAGTCCATTTCAATCCAAGCCCCCACCACAGCCTATTTCCAATCTTAGCACCTCCAAAAGCCCATTTCCAGTCCTATCCTAGCCCCTACATCAGCCCATTTCCTGTCCTACCCCCCTCAGCCCTTTTCCAGTCCTAGCTCCCTCCCCTCACAGCCCATTTCCATTCCAAGCCCCCCTCCCCGTCAGCTATTTGCAGTTCAAGCCCCCCTTCCACTCAGCCTATTTCCATTCCAGGCCCCTGTCCCCATCAGCTATTTGCAGTTCAAGCCCTCCTTCCACTCAGCCCATTTCCAGTCCTAGCAAACCCCCCAGCCTATTACCAGTCCTAGCCCCCCCATCAGCCCATTTCCAGTCCTAGCCCCCCCCAGCAGCCCATTTCCAGTCCTACCCCCCCATCAGCCCATTTCAAGTCCTAGCCCCCCTATAACCCATTACTAGAACTAACCCCCCCATCAGCCCACTTCCAGTCTTAGCCCCCCATAGCCCATTACTAGTCCTAACCCCCCCATCAGCCCACTTCCAGTCTTTGCCCCCCCCATAGCCCATTACCAGTCCTAACCCCCCTCCCCCCATCAGCCCAAATAGATAAAAAAGTAAACCAGCTGCTGCTACAGCTGCCGCCGTGGCAGCGGCAGAATCAAGCGTCCCGCCGCGGGGCCCCCCCTGCCCGGCAAAGCCTCCTTGCAGCATCAGCTCCGGACGGAGTCCCAAAGCACGGGCTTTCAGAGCCGCGAGATTTTCTCTTTCTCGCACGGCTCTGTTAATCCCGCCGGGGCTGATGGGATTTTCCATCAGCCCCGGCAGGCTTAACAGAGCCGCAAGAGGTCAGAGAAGCTCCCCCTCTGTGGCTCTGAAAGCCTGCGCTTTGGGACTCCAGAGCTGATGCTGCATGCTCCTTCTCCCGCCATTTAAGATAGGGGGCCCCAAATTGCTTGAAAACCCACTAACCTACGTTGTCGAAGGGCAGTGAGCCGATACATCAGATAGAGGTGTTCCACTTTCTTCTGAACCTCCACCAGGGTAGGAGTTTGCTTTTCCCTCCATCTCGCAATCAACTGTCGCATAGCCACACATACTATTTTACTCCATCTCTGTCCCTTTTTGTCTCCTACCTCCTCCCCAACATTCAACAGAGCCATACAAGGACCCAGGTCCATGTGCTATCCCATGACCGTGCTAATCCAATCAGTCACCTCACTCCAGCAGAGCTGGATGTTAACACATGCCCACCAAATGTGCAGGAAGGAGCCGGGCCCTCCACACTCCCTCCAACACAGGGCAGACCCTCCTCACCATTTCTGCATTCTTTGAGGCATCAGATACCACCTATATAACATCTTATAATTGTGTTCCAAAATATTACTAGAGAGAACCCCCTTAAATAAGCCTTTACATATTTCCTCCCAATGTTCCCCATCCCAACATTTATTCAAATCTTTCTCCCAGGCCTTCCTGTGCGCCCAATCCTCACAGTTCACTATCTCCATAGCTTTATATAACTTGGATATTAACCCTTTAACCACCCGGGCCTCCAACAGCTCATCAATGACCTCTCCCTTCTCCCTTCCCTCTATCCCCTTACATAAGTGTAGTGCTTGTACATACCGATACCTGTCCACCTCAGGCAGCTGGAATTCACTCTGGAGATCTTCAAACCTCACCCACTCTTCCCCCTCTTTAAATTGCCCAGTGTATCTCAGCCCCCTCTGGGCCCACCTTTGAAAGGTTGGGTCTTGTGCTCCCGGTGGGAACTCCAAGTTATCTAATAATGGTGTAAATTTGGAACACCCATGGGACCCATACCATCTATCACACCATTTTCGCCAATACTGTAGGGTGAGCTTGACAAAAGGGTTATATTTCCCCTTAACCAAAGAATCCCCAGTCTTAACCCAGATTAGATTGGCCAGACTCATCCCTTGTCCTACCCCATACCCTTCCAGCTCGACCCACTCCACCTGTTCCCTAGCTACCCATTCAAACACAACCCTCACGCAGGTTGCCTCATAATATCGTGTTACTTGGGGCACGCCCATACCGCCTATTTTCCTATTAGCACACAAGATACTCCTAGCCACCCTATGTTTTCCCCCTCTCCAAACAAACAGCATAAGTCTATCCTGCAACTTCCGCAGGAACTTAGCAGGGACCTCTACCAGGAGATTCATAAATAAATACAGGAGCCGAGAAATCAAGATCATCTTAATCAACTCGATCCTACCCAACCAGGACACCTCAAATCCCCCCCCCCCCCCACCTCTCTAATTCCCTCCATACCATGGTCCTAGCCGGGATATAATTCTCTTGGAACAACTTGTCTCTCTGTGCTGTAATCTGCACTCCTAGATATCGAATGCTACTCTTTGCCCATCTAAAAGGGAATTCTCGCTTCAGACCTTCCAACCTATCCCTACTGATCGTGATATTCAAGATTTCTGACTTAGTGGGATTAATACGGAAACCTAACAACCTTCCATACTTTGCTAACTCGACCAGTATCACTTGAAGAGATCTGGATGGTTCTGTTACAAAGAACAGGACATTGTCTAAGAACAATGAAAACTTATGTTGGAACTGCCCCACCTTTACCCCTATGATATCCCCACAGTCTCGAATCTCCTGGGCCATGGGTTCCACAGCTATTATAAACAGTAATGAGAAAAGTGGGCACCCCTGCCGTGCCCCCCTCTGCAATTCAAAGGCTTTTGTTGCTGACCCATTAATTTTTAAACATGCCAGTGGTTCTTTATATAAGATCCGCACCCAGTTCAAAAAGGTTCCAGAAATGCCTACCTTTTCTAACGTCTGAAAGAGAAATGGCCAACTCACCCTGTCAAAGGCCTTCTCGGCGTCTACTACTAAAAGGGCAAGGTCTGCTCCTGCTCTCTCTCCATGCCATATTAAATTAAGGGCTCTCCGAATATTATCTGAGGTGTATCTCCTCGGCACAAAGCCTGTATCAGTTCCCCTAAATGAGGTAACAGCCGATTTGCTAATGCTCTAGTGAAGATTTTTAAGTCACTCCCCAGCAGGGAAATAGGTCTATATGAGCCACACTCTGTTGGGTCTTTCCCTTCCTTATGAAGTATATTAATACCTGCCATTCTCAGAGAGACAGGCATTTTAGTTTCCTTATCAAAGGAATTATACATTTTTGTGAGAGGACCTACCAAAGTGCCTGCAAAAACCTTATAAAACCGATTAGGAAAACCGTCCATCCCAGGGGCTTTATGAGCCTGCAGGCCTTTAATCACTATTAACACTTCATGTTCCCCAATCGGTTGTGAGAGCTCCTCTGACCCTACATGTCCCAGGCAAGGCAGCTCAATGGTATCTAAATACTTCCTAATGTCTTCCTCCGCTACTTCATTTTCCGGTGTATACAGCTCCCAGTAAAACTGAACAAACCGCTCTTAAATCTCTTCCCCCACCCACATTATTTGCCCCTCCTTATTCTTCACTTTCACTATAGTATTCCTGGACATCAACTTTTTAACATTGCGTGACAATAACCTTCCTGCCTTATTGCTAAACTCAAAACTTTTTTGCCTCAACAATGTCAGCACATGTTGAATATCCTTCATATGCAGTTCACTCAGTTCCATTCGCACTCCATTCAACCTCCCTCTCACCTCTGCATTCCTTGTATCCCATTTCAATTGCATTTCCAATTCCCCAGTAGAGGCCAGCAATTCAGATTTCTTCTGTAGTTTTAACTTTTTCCTATGAGCTCTCATTGCTATGAGCCGCCCCCTTATCACTGCCTTCAGACAGTCCCATACCGTCCCTGGAGAGCATTCACCAGTATCATTTAGTGCAACATATTCCTCCATTTCTCCCTTGATCTGCTGTACTACTTCCTTGCCCTCTAGTAGGGATTCATTTAATTTCCACCACATTTTTGCATGTCTCTGGTTCCCCAATTGTATATTACAAGTCACAGGGGCATGGTCAGACCACGTCCTTTCACGTATCTCATAAGAACATAAGATATGCCATACTGGGTCAGACCAAGGTCCATCAAGCCCAGTATCCTGTTTCCAACAGTGGCCAATCTAGGTCATACGTACCTAGCAGTTTCCCCAAAAGACACAGGTTCCACAATGCTGTTACCAGAGTCTTATCGAGTAAAAACAGATCAATCTGAGAATACACCTCATGTACAGGAGAATAGAAGGAATTATCCCGCTGCCCATAATTTACCTCCCTCCAAAGATCTACCAGATCCAGCCCTGCCATTAATTGTTTCAATCGTAATCTGTGCACCCTGGGGGTAGAGACTGTCCCCATTGACGTGTCCATCAAGGGGTTAAGAGCCACATTGAAGCCCCCCCCCCCCTACTATCAACTGCCCTTCAGCTTTGCTAAACACTATTTTGGAGCCTCTGAAAAAAATCAGCCTGGTTAGAATTTGGGGAATAGATACTGACCAAGGTATAGGTCTTTTGTCCCAAATTTAACTTAACGATCACAAAACGACCTTCTTTATCTCTAAACACCTCACTCACCTGACCTGTGACCTTACTAGACAGCAATATCCCTACTCCCCCATTCTTCTTTTCCACCTTATTCGAAGCAAAGTATTGTTGGGGGAAAAAGGGGGTGACCCACTCGACCTTCGTCTTTGGAGAGTAAGTGCGTCTCTTGCAGAAAGATAATGTCGTCCTTCAATCGGGGGCATTCTTTCATAAACATTTGCCTCTTGTGGAAGGAGTTCAGGCCTCTTACATTTATAGTCATCATATTAAACATAGCCATGTGCGCTCCTCAGCCACCTCCAAATTGCTGGTTCCACCGTCCTGTGTCCTCTCGTTCCCTCTCCCCTTCCCCCCTGCCTTCCCTCCCCTCCTCCCTTCCCTCCCACCTCCCCTCCTCCCTTCCCTCCCACCTCCCCTCCTCCCTTCCCTCCCCCCCTCTCCCCTGCATCCCCTCCCTCCTCCCCCCTCCCCATGTCCCTATCCGATCTACTAAGTAGATCCTTTCCAGATGACATCAGACCAGAAAGCCCCCTTCTACTCATGCTCTTTTACCCCACACAAAGATTATAACCTTTTCCTCACTCACTTCCTCCCCACAATCCCATACCATTCAAAACCCTTACGCACTTAACAATAACCACACATTGCATTTTAAACTTATAAACAACAGTATAAGTCTCTCCAGCGGCATACCCGCTCCCTCAGTCCAGGCATTTCTGTCTCCAGCATGCTTATTCCACAGTTCGAGCAAGGGAAGTTCACGTTGCTCCCCCTTCATCCCCTTGTGCTGGCCTGTGCCTCCTCAGCCTTTTCTCCCCTCCAGAGACTCTGCTCCATTTCAGCTGTGTAGTTTTAGAAGAGCCCGCTTTCTCCGGGGAGCCAAGCCCACTCGTCGGGTTCGCCGGGAGTTCGGACCAGCCCGCTTGCTTCATGCTAGCTATCGCGTCTTCCACAACGTGGACCACATATGCTTTTGTGTTAATGGTGAACTGCAGCCCCACTGGAAATAACCATCGATATCTAACATTTTCCTCTCTGCGCCTTCTGGTCACCAACTGGTACTCTCTGCGTTTCCTCATGGTGATGTTTGAAATGTCCGCAAACACTTCCACTTCCGCTCCCTTCCACTGGATTTTACCTAGTTTCCTGGCCACTTTGATTACTAATTCTTTAGTTTTGTATTCATGTAGGCAGCATATTATATCTCTTGCCCTGTTGTCCCTCCGTGGGCCAAGTGATCTGTGCACTCTTTCAACCATGAGGCAGACTCCCTCTGTCCCCATGCCAGCTGCCTTAAGCACTATGCCATAGAATTCTTCAGCCAGGGTGAGATAATTTACTGACCCTTCTCCCTCTGGGAGCCCGCCTATTCTGATATTGGAGCGGCGGGACCTGTTCTCTAGGTCTTCCAACTTCTGCCAGACTTCCTCTTGTTCCGCCTCCACAGAGTTCAGTCTCCACTCACTGTTACCTAGCAGCTCATCTTGGTCCTCCATTCGGTTCTCCAGCTCCTCCAGCCGTGCACCAAGCGAGACCATATCCTGCTTTAAGTCCCGAAACCATCCATGCACCTCTATTTTAAAGGTACTCAACTCCTGTTTCGTTGTTTTGAACCAGCCTTGTAAATCCTCTCTTAGGCTTTGAATTTCACTGCCGTTTCCCTTCGCGGTTCCTCCTTCTCCAGACTCTCCGGGTTCTCCGTTGCTTGCCGCCATCTTGCCTGCATGGGACTTTGTGCCTGCCGACCCTTTGAAGGAGGTGGTTTTCAAATCTACTCCCGATTTCTTTCCTGCCATCAGAGACCTTAGGATGTTGCCCGCCGGTCTCCCCTGCACTCCGATTCCAGACAGGACGTTATTTAGTGCTTTTCTTTCTTTGTTGGGGATATTTTAATGCCACTCTCAACGGAGCTCATTTTTTAGGCAGCCATCTTGGTGCTGACGTCACCGGAACCTCACCATAGAGACTTCTGATAGATGTTGGGAAGAAATTGTGGGGTGGGAATGCTAGGACGAAACCATAGGGTAAGCAATTTTTGAAGATTCAATTTCTCCAAATGGGTTAGTTTTGCGCATACCATGACAGTCATGAACCTCACTCCTAAGCCAGGGTATGTGGAGTATGTTCTCAGTTTCTCAAATTTATTGATAATGCTTGCTGTGGTACTTGCACTGTGTCAGAGAGAGCCTCCTTCTGGAGTTTATAAGATGTAACATGTGCAAGCCATTTATCAAGGTATGTTTGAAAATTCCTTTTAAATCAAGCCTGTAGCACCCAATAAAATGCATAACATTTCTGTATCCTACTGACACATTTTCTTGGTATCCAACTGCATTGCTTGGTTTGTAAAATATCTTCTCTTTCATCAACGATGTAAGGAATAATCGTTTGGCTTTGAAATCTCCATGATCAATGCTATTCTCCTGTTCTTCTCCTCCACCACAATGTCCAGTTTTCTGACATCCAGCTTTTTATCGGTTGGAATAGGAATGTACCAGGTGATCATAACCTCTTCATTCTCCACAATTTCCTTAGAGTCATGATCCCAATGCTTTTCCAGTGCAGCAATGTTGCAATGTTTGCAAAGTTTCCAGTGGATGAGAAGAATCACCTTATTGTGCCTTTGTGAATAAAGGTTTTCTCCCATCAGAACTCTGCAAGAAGCTATAAGAAGAGTAACCGTTTCCAGCTTTTTTTTTTTTTTTACAGAATCTACATGTCAGTTTTCTCAGTATTTTCAGTGCTCGCTGTGAACCATCTTTTTTCTTTCAATATGCAGACCAGTTGTCCAGACTACCAGGGGTATAGTTGCGGACAAGCTAAATAGATAAATATGCAGACAGTGATTACACAGAATTTGTATTTGCGATGGTCTTCAGCTGCAGATACCATCATTCTCATGTAGGTCTTTATAACCACAGAAGGTGCAACAAAGCTGAAGACTTGAAAGACAAAGGAACCTAAGAAAAAAAAAACAAATGAAACCTACAAAGGTCTATGAGTGACAATCAGTACTGTTCAGCCTTTTAAAATCTCTTACCTCTGGTAAAGTAGAAATGTTGTTGTTCTCTAAATTCAGCTCATCTAGTTCACTGCATTTTGCTAAAGACTTGGGTATCGCTGAGAGTCTGTTGTATCTCAGACCAAGACGACTCAGACTAGAGAGGCTTCCTGCAAGTGAAATAGAATAGCTCTAAAAAGCAATGTTCACTAAATCATGAAGTGTCTGCCTTATTTGGGAGGCATATAGCTTTAAGTAAATATCTCAGATATCTATCTGAATTGAGTGCCTCTGTATTTTACCTTCTTTATGAGTGTATGAGCACTTTGGGTGGGAGAAAGGGAGAGCATGGATGGGCTGGGGGGTTAGTACTTTGATTTTGATCTATTTTTATTTTTCTCCTTTTTATATTTTCTATTTTCTCTCTTTCCTCCTTTTATAATAGCTGAATAGCCTTCCATGGGATGATGCAGAAGATTATCACATAAGATTAAGCATAACAGCTGATTTATTTATTCAGAATGCCGTTTTTGACATCACAGCTGCTGTTTGTTTCTTTTTTCTTTCACTATTGAAACGGAAGTGTGGTAGTATGACTATATTGTTTTACTGTTCAAATTAATAAAAATGTTTAGAAACAAAAACTGCAATACAGTGTTACCAGCACATGAATAAATCACCATGGCTCATGCCTGTCCTTACTATCACCCTAAAAAAACCCAGTCATACAAACACATACACTCTCAGCAATTTTTTCTTTCAAATAATTCTTTTACAACTAAACAAAGACCTCCCTTGTTTTAAATTACATTTTCTTATAACTTCCACACAATGTTCTGCCTGAACAGTGGCATATAATCAAGAATTTAAACCCAAACGTTAAGATCTAAATTGAAACCCAGAATGAAACAGAGAGAAAAAGGCATCAGCAATCCAATTTAACTCCCTCTATATGGCAAAAAACTTGCCCGAAGGGGAGGGTACTTCAGTTCACCATCATGGGCCAAAAAACTCTCCAGTTCTTTATTTCAATCCAAATCAAGACTATTAGATAGCTCAAAACCTATCAAAACATAAACACAGTCTATCTAAGCAGAGAAGAGAAGCACCATTGGTGGATTGTATTCAATATATGCATGAGTTTGCTGATTCGCGGTGTGTGGCTATTGATCACGTTTTGCTTTCTTCGCGTGGCAGTGATTGTGGGAAACCTTCTTCAGTGGGAGCAGTGATGGATATATCGTCTGCATGCTTCTCAAGATCAAAGAATATAGTCTTAAAATGGGTCTGCACCTTAATGCTAAAAAGACAAAGATCCTGACAACTGGCAAAATGAATAAGCTCATCGTTGATGGAGAAGAAATTGAAATAGTTGACAACTTTAACCTACTTGAATCAACTATCAATAAAGAAGCAACAAGCAATCAAAAAATCCGACGACGCATTGCTCTTGGAAGAATGGCTATGAAGGACCTAGACAAGATTCTCAAGAGCAGAGATGTCTCTCTCCATACAAAGATTCGACTTGTTCAAGCCAAGGCATTTTCAATAACATCATATGGATGTGAAAGTTGGAAAGTGAAAAAGATAGACAGGAAGAAAATTGATGCCTTTGAATTATGGTGCTGGCGACGAATACTGTGTATACCATGGACTGCCCGAAGAACAAACCAGTCGGTACTAGAGATCATCAAACCTAAGCTTTCTTTAGAAGCTCAGATGACAAGACTTTGACTTTCATATATTGGACACATCATGCAAAGAGAGAGATCATTAGAGAAAGATGTCATGCTTGGCAAGTTAGAAGGTCAATGCAAAAGAGGAAGGCCAGCAATGAGCCGCCGGACTGAAGACCGAACACAATTTAGGACAACTATCCAGAGGGTCGTCATGAGTCGACACCGACTTGGCAGCACTTAACAACAACAACAACAACATGCAATGGAACTCGATGGGCTTAATAATAAAATTGATATGTGCATTTTTTGAGAACTGTTTGTTTTGACACGTCTATTGTGCATTCCTTAACTTCCTAAGTATGAAAGAACTCGAAGTAGCATAGTTCCTTTAAATTCTCTGGTGAGAGGCATTGTGTAGCTCCGCCCATCTTCTCCTTGATTGGCCTATTTCTATTTAAAAACAGTGGCTGATATTGGAAATGCCACTACTGGAGTGAAGGCTAAATGTTCTTTGTGAGATAACCACCTCTGATGAAGCTGGAGATTGTGAAAGGAAGATCTTTGTAGAGTGATTGTGGGTGTTTGTTTTGCATGAAGAGCTGGTTTTGGCACGCTAAGTATTTTTGAGCACAGCTGTGCCATTTATCTATTCTTTCCTCCAGTTAAGTCTATTTCTTTTGTTTCAGGAATTGTGTTGCAGTTGGGTGGTACTGGAGTGTTAGTGACCGCTTCGAAATATATGCTTGCTCTATTTAAAAATTAATCACCTTTTTAATTAATAATTAAAAATCATAATAAATTTTGTATTGATTGGATTTAAATAGAGAACTGGAGAGTTTTTTGGCCGGTGATGGTAAATTGAAGTACCCTCCCCTTCGGGCAAGCTTTTTGCCATATAGAGGGAGTTAAATTGGATTGCTGAGGCCTTTTTCTCTCTGCTTGATTCTGGGTTTCAACTTAGATCTTAAGGTTTGGGTTTCAACTCTTGGTTATATGCCACTGTTCATGCAGAACACTGCGTGAAAATTATATCAAAAATTAATTTAAAACAAGGGGGGTCTTCTTTGGTTAGTTGTAAAAATTATTTGAAAGAAAAAATTGCTGCGAGTGTATGTATGACTGGTTTTTTTTTTTTAGGGTGACAGTGTTTACTCCTAGTGTGGGCTTTGATCATGTCTATCCTTGCCATAAAACTGAAGATTATATAGTTTATTTAAAAAACTTGATATACCGTCTCTCCCATAATCAAAGTGGTTTATATTAAAGTCACAACAATAATAAAAAGAAAGGAATGCCATAAAATTGATAGGACAGAAGGAGAAAGGATAGAGGGGGAGGCAAATCAAGAGAGAGGGAGAATCCTAGACAGTCACAGATGAAAGGTCGTAGGCCAGTTGAAATAAATAGATTTTTAATGCAGCCTTAAATTTTGGAAAAGAGGGTGCTAAACGTAGGGAGGGAGGAAGAGAACTCCATAGATTAGGAGTGAGAAAAAACAAAGCAGAGTGCCAGGTACTATCTAAGTATGCCTGTGAAGGAGGAGGTAGGTACAGACGATCTGCATGAACTGAACGTAAGACACGAGGAGGGGTGTAAGGAATAAGGAAAGAGGCGAGATAAGCGGGAGATCCTGAATGCATAATTTTGTGAGTGAGAGTAAGTAACTTGTATTGTGACCGGTAAGTGATGGGGAGCCAATGTGATTTGATAAAGAGTGGCGCAACATGGTGTAGTCTGCTAGCACGGTGGTAAGAGCCGGATTGCAGCGTTCTGTACTAACTGTAGGCACTTTATCTGGAATTTTGGAAGGCCGGAGTAAGTGGAGTTGCAATAGTCCAACTTTGATATCACCAAAGCCAGAAGTAAGGTAATTAAATAAAAAGTTGGGAGACTAGACCATATGGAGTGGATCTGATGTACCGTGAAAAAACATCATCTGACTATGGCACCAATGTGAGAATGAAAAGTGAGCGAAGAATCCAGAGTAACACCAATATATTTCAAAGAGGAAACTAGTGGAATCGGAAAATCATTGATGGGGGGGGGGGGGAGAACCTGATAGCCAAATGGTGGAAGCAGGGTTAAGTACCAGACAGAGTGAAGCCAAGAAGCAATTAAGGTCAGACATGAGGTTATAGTACTAACTTAAGAACCCTTGCTTGGTCTGCAGCTTGTGTGCATTAGTGGTGCTGAGAGCTATACTATTGGTAGATTAACTAGTGGCACTGTCTCCCAAGATGGACAGGTCTCAACTAAAGTGCTAGACTAAGAGTGGAGGAGTAGCCTAGTGGTTGGGGCAAGGTACTTCAGCCCGGAAGGTCGGGGGTTCAAATCCCACTAGAGGACAGCAACCTTGGGTCGGAAGGACTGGGGTTTCTAGTCCCACAGGTGCTCCTTGTGGTCTTGGGCAAGCCACTTAACCCTCCATAGCCCATGTTCCCTGTAAAATAGTTATCTCCAAGTTATAATGCCCTGTTCAATGTAATTTCAGTTTGTTCAATGTAAACCGCACTGATGCAGAATAGCGCGGTATATAAGAGAATGTAATAAATAAAAAATAAATAATAATAAAATAAACCACCCATCTGGGCAGCAGCAGTATAGGATAATGTTGGCAGTGGAGGACCACGTTTCTGTGCAATGCCAACACTGGCATTACATGCACCAAAATAAAAGGCCTGGCACCCTATTTCCATATTTTGCTATGAAAATCCACTGGATAATCACAACAAAACAAATTGCTGCAAGATGAGCCTCCCAAGTTGGAAGAAACTCAATGGGCTACTAAAGAAGAGCTGAAGACTTTTCAAAGTAAAACCGCATTAATGATATGGTTGGAACAAAGCCCTTGGGACATCTGACTACTGATGTATCTGCAAAGATGTTTTATATATTGGGACATGAAATGTATGAAGCATGAACTAAGGGAAGCTGGAAGTGGTAAAGAGCAAAATGGAACGTTCAAACTCAAACTAGTGAATGTCAGTGAAATGAGATGGCCTGGTGTTGGGCACTTTGAATCTGATGATCACATCACATTGTATATACTATGCCACAAATGAAAGACAAAGAAGAAATGGTGTTGTATTTAAGAAAAAACTTGTAAGAACTGTAATGAAATACAGTGCAATTAGTGGACTCTTAATTTCTGTTTGTCTACAAGAATGCCCGTCAGTTCAACTATAATTCAGATATATGCACCACCAACAGATGCAGAAGAGGATGAGCTTGATCAGTTCTATGAACAAATACAAGTTGTAATCGACAGAACATGCATACAAGATATATGATAATCATAGACAAGGGGAATACAAAAATTGGGAACAAAGAAGGTAGCAAAAATAGTTAGAAATTATGGGCTTGGCAACAGAAATTAAGCTGAAGAAAGACTGACAGGATTCTGCAAGCCCAACAAATCTATTCATCCTTCTTCCAACAAGTAACTGTACAGATGAATTTTACACCCAATGAATTATACAAAAATCAAATTAACTATATCTGTGGAAGTCTATGATGGAAAAGCTAAACAACAACAACAAAGACAAAACCTGGACCTGACTGGGCTGATTACCAGCTACTAGTATGCAAACTCAAACTAAAGTTGAAAAAGAATTAGTCACATATGAATGTAGCAAAATATGATCTTGATAATACCACTGGAATTTCAAAACTGCCTGTGAAATTGATTTGCCACTTTGGATACAAATGACAGAACACCAAAAGAGCTATGGCGATGATATCAAGAAAGTTGTGCTTTAAGTGCAAAGTCTGCAAAAGATGAAAAAAAAAAAAAAGGTCTAAATGGATGACTGAAGAAACTCTGAAAATTGCTCAGAAATGCAGAGAAGCTAAGGCTAGAGGAAAAAGAAAGGTAATCACAGAACTTAACAGACATTTCCAACGTGCAGCAAGATGAGACAAATAGAAGTCTACAATGACACATGCAAGGAAATAGAATCAGGAAATACTTGAGGAAGAACAAGATCAGCTTTCCTAAAGTTATGAGAGTTAAAGAAAAAATTCCATCCTCATGGAATGCTAAAAGACACTCAAGGATCCATGTTGAATGATCAACAAAGGAGAGTGGTAGATGCGTGCAATAGTCTCCCAGAGGAGGTGGTAGAGATAAGGACAGTATCTAAATTCAAAAAAGCATGGAACAAATACAGAGGCTCTCTAAAGGAAAAAAAAGGGGACTCTTGTAGTGATATGGAAGGACAGAGGCCATGTAGTCTTTTTCTGCCGTCATGTTTCTATGTTTCTATGAATATACAGAATCATTATACCATAATAGATCAAGCGAATCAACTGCTATTTCAATGTGTACCTTATGATCAGGAACCACTGGTGATGAAAGAAGCTGCAATTGCATTGAAAGCATTATCAAAGGACAAAGCCCTAGGCATTGTCAGCATTTCCATTGAATATTTACAGCAGTCTGATACAGTTGTGAAAATACTTCCAAGGCTCTGCCAAGAAACTTGTGAGACATCATTATGGCTACCCTGACTGGAAAAGATCTGTTTTCATACCAATACTGAAGACAGGTGATCCGACTGATTGTGGAAATCATCACAGAATTGCTTCTGTTCCCATGCACCAGCAAGATTCTACTCAAGATCATTCAGTAGACACAACCATTCTTGGAACGAGAACTGCGCAGAGTGCAAGTATAGTTCAAAAAGGGCAAGGAACAACAGACATCACAGATGTGATAAGGATTCTTGAAATGCCAAAAGGATGTCTATATATGTTTCACTGACTACAGCAAGGTCTTTCATTCATAAATCATGAAGTACTCTGAGCCAAATTAAAAAGCATGGGTATACAAGAAGAAGAAATTAGACCTTACCTGCTAATTGTCTTTCCTTGAGTTCTCTCCGGGCCAGTCCAGGTACAGTTGGGTGTTGTCAATCCCTTCTAGCAGCTGAGGACTGAATGTTGAAACTTTTACTGGCAGTTGGCTACAGCTCCCTCTGGTGTGAGAAAGCCAGTCACCTAATGTCAAAGCAGCGGACGAAAAACCACAAAATAAGAAAGGAAATAATCCGAAACATCTTGTATCTATGGAAAACAACTCATAACGTCACAGGCACAAAGCTCAAGCCCCATTCCGCAAGAAACACTCCTTTAAACAACCACTCCCCAGACCAACCCTCTGGAAGTCAAAGCTGTAATCGATACCTTTCAGTTTTTGTTTCATTTATTTATTTATTTTATTTGTTTATTTTTTTTATTTTTTTTTTTAAAGAAATAATGAGTTCTAAACCAGCTCGAACTCACCAATATCCTTCATACTACGCCAGAGCGACAGAGAAGCCTGCGGAACCCCGCAAAGACTATTGGACCCAAGAATTAACGCAGACTGACCGAAGAAACCAAACTGACGCTCGCAGACTAAGAGGGTGGGACCTGGACTGGCCCGGAGAGAACTCAAGGAAAGACAATTAGCAGGTAAGGTCTAATTTCTTCTTCCTCTTCATCTCTCCGGGCCAGTCCAGGTACAGTTGGGCAGTACCAAAGCAGTACCTAAACTGGGGAGGGTCCCGCGAGCCCCGCTACAAGGCCGAGGCACCCACTTTAGCATCTGAGCGCGCCTGCACAGCTAACTTAGAATACTTCATGAAAGTATGCAGAGCGGACCAGGACGCCGCCTGACAGAGAGCCATTGGAGAAGCAAGGCCATGCAAGCCCACAAGCTGCTTGCGCTCTAGTGGTAAGCGCCCTGAGCTCGCACGGAGGCGTCCATCCCTTTGTGTCACAAGTCCCCACTATCGCTCGCGTTCCCCAACGAGCAATAGAAGCCTTGGAAGCCGCCTCCACCCTGCGCGGCCCTCCAAGCAGAACAAGGGAACAGACTTTCGAAACGGTTTCATATGTTGAAAAAAACCTCTGTAAAAAAACAACTCCAATCCAACCTCCACAAGGTGCGGACGAAGACGCAACAACCCTGCGACTGAAAGGTAGACAGCGCAAAACAGGCTTGGTTATGAGAACTCCAAGACCACTTACGGCAAACACGAAGGAACGGGTCGTAGAACTACTTCCTCCCGAGAGAAACGCAGACACGGCGCACCCCAGGAGAACGCCTGTAAATCGTAATCCTTCGAGCCGAACGCAAGACTACAAGGAAGCTGTCTGCCAAGATACCACCCGCAGGGTGTCGGAACGGTTGCACTCCAACGGCGGACCAGCAAACCTCGAGAACCAAATGCAAACCCCAAGGAGGCACCAAAAACCAAAGGGGCGGACGGAAAACTCATAGCTGCCCCGAGAAATCTCTGAACATCCGGATGCGATGGAAGGGAACAGCCCTGCGCGCGATTCCAAAAACAAGCCAGAGCTGCCAATCGCACCTAGAGAGTGCTTAAGCAAAACGTCTATCCAGACCTCCTTGAAGAAACGCCAGAACCTTCGGTAAGCCTGCGGAACGAGGCGAAGACTCATTCTCCCGACCAGGCCTCGAAAAGGGGCCAACGGGAACCCACGCTAAGGACAGAGAACGCCGCCAGGAACTAACCTAGAGGCAAACCCTCGCAAGAGTCAAGCCGTAAGCAAGAACGGAGCCAACTGCGGCATCAAAAACCTGACCTTGAGACAAGAGAACAATCCGTGAGGAAAGCCACCAGGAACTGCCCCAGACCCGCAGGGGTGCCTGGGCCAATACAGAGCAATGAGAATCACCTTGCTCGGTTGACACGGAATTCTCGGGAGATCCGACCTAGCAATGACCAAGAGGGAAACATGCCACGAAGGTGCTCCTGCGGCCACTGCCGGACCAGATCGTCCAGATCCTCCGACATGTGCTCCTGTCGTTTGCCGAAAAATCGGAACGCCTTGGCATAAATAACTACTTGTAAATCCTGTATATAAATATATGTAATAAATCAAAATATGTAAATAAGTTCGTTTGTTATTTAACAAGTTTTACCATATTTAGTCATTCATGATTAATGTATATTGCAAAATTGTACCACGTTAACAAATGTTCCATGTAAAACAGCTACATTGTACCTAGTTAACAAATGTTCCATGTAAAACAGACTTGTAAATCTGTTCATTCTTGTTCATTGTAAACCGCACCTGATCTGTGGAAGGTAGCGGTATATAAGCAACTGTTAAATAAATAAATAAATTGTAGTCACCCTGCTTGTTGAAGTAGGCCAGCCACCAAACTGTTGGAAAATACTCCAACTGCCCACTCTATGAGAAGCCTTGAAAAATTGAGAAAGGCTAACCAAACCGCTCACATCTCCGAGCGAGGGATAGACCAGGTGCTCTCTGCCACCGACCAAGTCTTTGCGCCACTTGAGAGAGAGGGCGAGCCCCCCCCCGAACAGAGAGGCTGGCAGTCGACGTGACAAGAACCCATGGCAAATCCTCCAGTGGACTCTCGTCCTGCAGATGTGCTGGAAACAGCCAATACCACAGACTGGCGCGGACGTCCCCCGCAGCCGTTGAGTTAGTTAGTGGATGAACCTGAGGAGACCAGCTGGAGACGAAGGCGTGTTGCCGCGGAGGCATGTGAGCCATGGCTCAGGATACCATGTCCAAAGCCGCAGCCAACGAGCCCAAGAACCAAAAAATTCCCAGGCCGTAGGAGCTGGACGAAGCAGAAACGCCTCTATTCGAGCCAAGATCTACTGAACTCCAGCGACGGCAGAAGACCTCTTCCACAGCTGGTGTCAAACAAAGCTCCAAGGTAATCAACCGTTGCACTGAACGCCGCCGACGCCTTGCGTGACTGAAGACCGAAACTAGATGCCTCAGAACATGCACGGCCCGAGCCCTCGCCGCGGCCGACTCCCCTAGCGAGTTCGCCCGGAATAGCCAACCGTCGAGATAGGGATAACCCTGAATATCTTCCTTGCAAAGAGCCGCAGCCACCACCACCATCACCTTGGTGCAGGTGCGCGGCGCGAACGCCCGGCCGAAGGGTAACGCCCAAAACTGAAAATGTCTCATTGGAACTGCAAAACGCAGAAAACGCTGATGTTCCAGACGACTCGGAAAAAGCAGGGAAGCCTACGCGAGATCTATGGACAAAGCCATTTCCCCGGCTTTACTGCTTGATTAATTGACCGCAGTATTTCCATCTGCAAGGGAGGATCCCTTAAGCAACGGTTCACATGCTTGAGATCTAGAGACGGACGAAACGATCCCTATCGCCTGGGGACCCCAGAAACGAGAATTGACCTAAGCCGTAGTTCCGGAGCATGGACCTCAGGGACAGAAGACAAAGGCATCCGACAGGGGAGCCGTGAACTCCAGGGTCTATCCCTCACGAAGAATCACTAATACCCAAAGAACGGAAGCCACAGAGGCCAACAGAGGCAGAGTAGCTTTGTTCTCAAGAAAGGAGTCAAAAACCAAGAACTGGCTATGACTGAGATGTTTAGGCCTTTTTTTTTATTTTTTGGGCTGGCTATGGACCTGTTGCTGCTGAGGATGGAAACAGCTGCAGGTAGGTTAGAAGAACATCTTTTCTTCTTAGGATAGAAAGACTTCTGAGAAGTAGTCTTTGCCCATGAGGGGCTGACCTCTTTCTGGAGAGGCGTTTTAGAAGGAGATCAACTGACTCAATCACTCCGGCCTTCTCCCTCCAAACCTTTCCACAGAGCTACTCGCCAGAGCAGAAGACATTGGGCAATTCATCCTGAATCCCCTGCTGCAGGCCAGATGCCCAAAGCCAGGCCATTCTGTCAGCACTGACGCCGACTGCATAAGCTCCTGCTCGAGAACGCAGAGGCATCGAAGGACGTTCTGGTAAGAAATTAGGCCGTATTCTGATGTTGCATAAGGCCAGGAATGCATCACTTTTGTCATCAGGAAGGATAGAGAAAAGGTTCACTAGATCCCTGGAGATAGCCCTGGAGATACATGCCCACACAGAGCATGTAATACTAGAATTGAGCACGCCTGCCTGAAAGCACCGACGACCAAAAGCATTGAGAGGCCTGGAACTCTTACCCAGAGGCATGGAAGAAGTATTCTCAGAACTCGTGATGCGATGCATCACAGATTCCATCACCATGGAGCGGTGTGGTATCGAGGCTTACGGGAGCCTTCTGTTGTAGAATGTTTCTGCAAAGGTCTATCATGAGATAATGGTCTGAAAGGAAATTGAAACGCCGTTGTGTAAACACAACCCACACAAAACCGGCAGATATATACACCATTCATGAATATGCACAACTGCCTTTAAAAAGTGTTTCATACAAAGCACATTAATAAGACAATGAATTTGTTTCTCTTAAAAAATGACCAGAGGCATAAGGGATGGTGTAAGAGTGACAATTGCATATGCCAAAAGCAGTGCAGCATGGAATCTGCATAGTGTATTTAACGTATTCAAAGTCCAAGTGCTGGAGCTATTCAATTAAAACAAAAGCTTAGAGAAGGTGAAAAGCAAGCATTTCTGAGTCACGCACAGCACCAAATAGCGTGTTCAGAGTGGAAAAGAGACCTCTGCACTCTGCTGCCTAGATGAGAGGCTTTCCCCGGGACAGACAGTCCGGTCTCCCTCAAGAAAAAAAGCCCCGGGAACCACAGCAGCTGGTTGCTCAACTGGCTGGGACTGCCTCCATAAGAAGGCTTTAAGCAAAGCCAAACCAAATAAAAACCCCGGGAACCACAGCAGCCGGTTGCTCAACTGGCTGGGACTGCCTCCATAAGAAGGCTTTAAGCAAATCCAAAACAAAAACCCGGGAAGAAAACCCGATCCAAACGCGACCGGAGAAGCAGGGGATGAAAATCACAAGCTCCTGCTTATGCAGCCGCCTTATGCGACCTGGACTCCCTGATTCCCGCTCGCCGGAAAAAACGCGGGAGAATCAGCTGTTTCTGAGGGAGCGTGGCTGCCGAGCCGGCGATAAGCCACGAGATCTGAAGATGCCCCCCAGGCGACTCTCCAGGTCCCCTGCATCCCAGCAAGTGAAATAAAGTAAAACAAATCCGAAAGAACTCAGCACTGCCCGAAAACGACTGCCGTTGCAAATACCGGCGAATCTCAAAATGGCGGACCCGCTGCCCCGGCGGTCTAAAAACCCCATGAAACAATCTGGAGCGGGGCCTCAAAACCGCGCCGCGAATCAAAAAAGCAGCAAGAATAACTAAAGGGCAGCTTACCTCAAAAACACCTCACTAGGTTTCCGTCTCCAGGCTCCCGCTGCTAGCGAGGCCACCGAGACGAAGGGCACAGCAGCGGGAAGAGGATACTGGGGCTCCCAGCACCTAACCGCCCTTTGAGACAGTAGATCCTACGGCAGCAGGCCCTGCCCCCGTTAAGGTGAAAGTCAAAAATTAAAAGAAATTGACTTGAGGATCTCTGTACTGCACTTCCATTCACTTACACGTCTGTGAAAGGAAGAAGGGAACATCTCCTGCTATGATGCCCTGCTAGAGCCAGTGAGCAAGGTTCCCTTTGAAAAGTCTGAGCTGTCCCTTTTTATACTGCCCAGTAGCACCAAATCAATAAAACAATAAAAACAATTCTACTGCCATCCAAATTAGTCTCTCCTGGGAGCCTGCCAGAGATACGTCCTCTACAGCTGCTGAGGACTGAAGACTGGCTTTCTCACACCAGAGGGAGCTGTAGCAACTGCCAGTAAAAGTTTCAACATTCAGTCCTCAGCTGCTAGAAGGGATTGACAACACCCAACTGTACCTGGACTGGCCCGGAGAGACGAAGAGGAACACCTGATAGTTCTCATATACAACCTTCATACTGATCAAGAAGCAACAGTTCAAATGTAACAAGGAGGAACAGAATGGTTTAAAATTGGAAAAGGTGTTCAAACAAGGCTGCATACTTTCCCCATACCTATTCAATTTAGGTGCAGAACAACTCATCAGAGAAGCAGGAATGTATGAAGACAACCGAAGTGTGAAAATTGGTGGAAGACTCATCAACAAACTTCACTATGCTAACGATACCACGTTACTGGCTGAAATTGAACACGATCTGAAACATCTGCTTATCAAAATAAAGCAATATAGTCTTAAAATACATACAATACATCCAATGTACCTAACAGCACTGTAAATATCTGTCATTAACCTCAATGTAAATAGTCTTTGAATGTTAATACCCACAACTAGTTACACTGTACATAATTAATTAATGTTCTGATGTACAAAGTTAAATCTGTTATAAATGTTTAAGATTTGTTCCCTGTAAACCACTTTGATTGCCTGATAATATGGTATAAAAAACTTTTAAATAAATAAAAATAAATAAATAAAATGGGCTGCATCTTAATGTGAAGATGACAGATATCCTAACAGGCAAAATCATTCTTTTCGGAGAAGAAATAGAAATAGTAGACAACATAAGAACTGCCATACTGAATCAGATCAAAGGTCCATCAATCCCAATGTCCTGTTTTCAACAGTGGGAAAACCTGGTTCCAAGTACCTAACATATCCCAAAAGTAGCCAATCCCATGCTACTTATTCTCATGGACTTTTTTTTTTTTCTTTTTTTTTTTTTTTAAGTGCCTTCAAGTCAGTGCTAACACCTGGCGACCAAGCAGCCCCTGGGTTTTCTTGGCAAGGTAAGACCAGAAGTAGAGAGCCAGGCCTTTTCTTCCAAAGCAATGGAGGGTAAAGCATAGATACTCACCTGTAACAGATGATCTCCGGGAACAGCGGGAATTTAGTCTTCACATATGGGTATTGTTGGTACTGATGGAGCCTGCGCGGGAACGCTTCCCAGCGTCCAATAAGAAACCTTTAGGGAGCATCCCACAGCACCTGCGTACTGCCTTCCCGCCTTTCCCAACTGTCCCTCTCCAGCTGAGTTTATAGCTGAGACAAAAGAGAGAGGGAAAGAGAGATACAACCCCTAGGGGAGGTGGGTGGGTTGTGAAGACTAAATTCCTGCTGTTCCTGGAGATCACCTGCTACAGGTGAGTAACTATGCTATCTCCAGGAACAAGCAGGAATGTAGTCTTCACATATGGGGACTCCCTAGCTGCAGATGCCAGGGAGATGGCCCCAGAAAGTTGTGTGCCCTTGTGAAAGGGCTCCACTTCCCCCCCATGGATCTCTGACATCCTACCAGGGATGGTGGGTAGGAGTTGATTAAGTGTGGAACAGGTGTTGAAGAACAGCCTGACCAAACAAGGCATCCCGTCGGGAGTCCTTGTCTAAGCAGTAATGGGCTGTGAAGGTATGAACCGAAGCCCAAGTAGCTGCTCGACAGATGTCGTCGATAGACAGAGTAAAGATGAGCCATAGAGGCTGCCATGGCTCTCTCATTGTGAGCTGTGACATGGCCTTCAAAAGGAAGGTTCTTACTCTCATAGGTAAAAGATATACACTGTGCAATCCAGCTGGACAGTGTCCTTTTGGAGACTGGAAGTCCCAAATGACTAGGATCAAAAGCAACAAAGAGTTGGGAGGACCTTTCTATGTTGTTGTGTCCTTTGCAAGTAAAAGGCCAAAGTTCTTTTACAGTCTGAAGATGCCTTTCTGCATTTGAGGCGTAAGGCCTTGGGAAGAATACAGGAAGGTAAACCACTTGGTTTAAATGAAAAGGTGACACCACCTTTGGCATAAAGTGTGGATGAGTCCTAAGGACTACCTTATCATGATGGAACCTTGTATAAGAAGGATCAGCCACCAATGCTTGCAATTCACTGATGCGACGTGCTGATGTGATTGCAATTTTGCAATAAGAAAGATGACCTTCCAGGAAAGGAATTTCAAAGAGGTAGTAGCTAATGGTTCAAAAGGCAGCTTCATGAGCTGCCCAAGAACCAGGTTTAAGTCCCATGCTACCTGTGGTGGCTTAAAGGGAGGCTTAGTTAAAAGAAGGCCTCTCATAAATCTCGCTATGAGAGGATGAGAGGAAATAGGTCGTCCATTTAGAGGCTTGAAAGAACCTGCAATAGCACTCAAATGAACTCTCACTGAATTGGTCTTAAGCCCTGCATTAGACAAATGAAGGAGATACTCCAGTAATGATTCCAGAGGTATCGCAAGAGGGTTAAGACCCTTCTGCGAGCACCATTTGGTAAACCTTTTCCACTTGAAAGCATAAGAGCGTCTTGTATATGGTTTCCTGGAAGCATAAAGGATATCCTTTACTTGCTGAGAAAGGTAAAGACCATGAAGTTCTAGGCTTTCAGCAACCAGGCCCTGAGATGTAAAGACTGGGGATTGGGATGCCACAGCATCCCATCCTCCTGGGATAGGAGATCTGGAGCAGATCCTAACTCCAGAGATGGAGCTTGAGAGAGATGTAAAAGCAGAGGGTACCACACTTGTCGTGGCCAATGTGGGGTTATGAGAATCATATGGCCTCTGTCTCTCTGAAGCTTGAATAAAGCTCTGGGAATTAGGGGAATGGGTGGGAAGGCATACAGAAAGTCCCAACCCACTGGATGAGGAAGGCATCCCTAGCCTGACAACCCTGAGCCGGAATTCTGGAACAGAACCGGGGAAGTCTGGCATTCAGCAGACTTGCAAGGAGGTCTATGTCTGGGGTTCCCCAAAATTGGAAAGTTTTGGCCACCTGGTCTGCATGGAGAGACCATTCGTGTGGAAGCAGAACTCGACTGAGTCTGTCTGCCCAAGAGTTTTGAATGTCTGGAAGATACACTGCAAGGAGATGAATCTGATGCTCTCTGGCGAGAGCCCAAAGTCGCAAAGCTTCGTTGCAGAGCGACAGAGAGCCTGTTCCGCCCTGCTTGTTCACATAGAACATGGCTACCTGGTTGTCCGTTTGAATTAGGACAGTTTTGTAGCTGAGCTGGGTGTGAAACACTCGAAGAGCAAGAAAGATTGCTCTGAGCTCTAGGAGATTGATGTGTAGATCGTTCTCCTGTGGAGTCCAGGTACCCTGGGTAGAGAGGCCTTGCAAATGGGCTCCCCAACCCACCTGTGAGGCATCTGTTGTTAGAGTTACTTGGGGTGGGGGTTGCTGAAAAGGGGACCCCACCAACAGATTTTGGGGTGACTGCCACCATTGGAGAGACAACATAAGACGATCTGAGGTTGTTATTTTGTCTGACAGGCAAACTGATGCCTGAGTCCACTGAGTGGATAGAGTCCACTGGGCTGCCCTCATATGGAGGCGGGCATAAGGGACCACATGCAAGGTGGATGCCATGTGGCCTAGCAATTGTAACATTTCCCGAGCAGCGAGGTGAGACTTTAGCATTGCTTGGGAAGCTAACTGCACAATGCGAAGGCAGCTGGACTGTGGAAGATAGGCCCTTGTCTGTCTGGTATCCAGCAAGACTCCTATGAACTCTAGAGACTGAGTGGGAGCTAGGTTGGATTTAGGGAAGTTTATGACAAGTCCCAAATATTGGAGGATACGCATTGTGCGAGATAGGGAAATCCTGGCCCTCTGGCTCTGATGGGGCTCGAATGAGCCAGTCATCCAAGTAAGGGAAGACGAATATTTTTAGGGTGTGGAGAAATGCTGCCACCACAGCCATGCATTTTGTGAACACCCTTGGTGCCGAGGCCAGGCCAAAAGGAAGAACTCTGTATTGGTAGTGCTTCCCTCGAAATAGAAAGAGAAGAAATCTTCGGTGAGTTGGATGGATGAGAACATAAGTGTACGCATCCTTGAGATCTAGAGAACAAAGTCAGTCCTGACTCTGAAGGTATGGCAGTAGAGATGTTTCCCACATCTTTAGCATGAGATCATGCAAGATCTCATGAATAGGCAAAGTAGCTGCCTCTTTAGGAGCTTTAGGATACTGTAAAATCTCCAATTCCTTCGCCCTAGGCTCTGTTTCAGGAGCCACTGTGATGGAAAGACCTCGAGCCACATCTTGGATAAAATCCTGGAAGGATGTATCCTCTGGAGGAGACATCCTATGTTTAGGAGAGGAAGAATCCTCAGGAAGAAGTACTCTGGTATCGACAGAGCTTTCAGAGTCTTCAGACTCGTCGGAGGATTCAAATTATCTCCTGTCCAGGTAATCGTGCATCGCACAATACCGGTACCGATCGAAGTCGGTATCGACAGAGTCCGGTACCGACTTGTCAGTACTGGAAGGCATAGCCTGCATTGGTATCGGTAGTCCACCTGCCGGCGTCGATGCAATTGGCCCCGGTAGCGATGTCAGTACCGGTACCGGTCGAATTGTCTGAAGCGGTTTCGGGGGCATCGATGCCAAGAGAAGAGCTGCCAGACTGTGCTCAATAGCCAAGAATCTCTGGTCTATCAACGCCGCCGATGCCTGGGTATCGGTACCGGGCAAAGCGGCCGGTGCCGATGCCTGGGTATCGGTACCGGGCAAAGCGGCCGGTACCCCAGAGCATGGCACCCAATAGTTCTGCCAAGGTTGGGGCCTCGAGAACATCCTGGAGCTCCGATGATGCTTTGGAAGCCGAAGCCTCTCGCTGGGGCAATTTTGCCGGTGTGAGTCCCTCAAGGGCAACGCCAGAGGCATCTCGATACTTGGAAGGAGATCTACCCTTTGAGGACCAGCTAGACTTATGTTTAGTTACCTGAGATCCATGGGAGGAAGACGAAGCCTGGAAGATGTTGATGCCACAGATGCTGCATCGGAGGGAAAAAGGGTGCTAAGTTTAGCAGCTCGGTTTTGCCGACCCCTCTTCGACATCATCCCACAGGCAACACACTCGGAGATAGAGTGGTCAGGACCTAAACATTTGAGGCACCACTCATGGGTGTCGGTGACGGAGATGGTACTACCACACTTGGAACACTTTTTAAAACCCGAGGTGGGTTTTTCCATTGTAGAGGAAAGTTGGGCCTAGTGCCCAAAATGCCGCGTGGCACCAGAGGAGAAAAAAGCTGGAAGACTCCAGGAAAGATTTTTTTTTTAAAAATAAGGAAAAGAAAGAAAGAACCGGCGGTACCGGTGTAGCGTCGAAGGAAGGCAGATGCAACCACAATAAAGAAGAATAAAAGGTATATTTTCTGCGGTGACATGAAGTGCGACCTGCCGGCTGCGCGGAAAACAAAGAACTGGAGAGAGACAGTTGGGAAAGGCGGGAAGGCAGCATGCAGGCACTGTGGGATGCTCCCAAAAGCTTTCTAATTGGACGCTGGAGAGCGTTCCCGCGTAGGCTCCGTCGGGTACCGACGATACCCATATGTGAAGACTACATTCCTGCTTGTTCCTGGAGATCAACGCTCCGAGAAATGCTGGACGCCTCCGAACTTCCGCTGCTCGCGGGAGACAGCGTGCGGTGTTACAAAAAGTCAGTGGTTTGGATTCTGGGGCTCCCAGATCCTCCCCTGCCCCACAGAAGGAGACAGACCAAGCGATCTGCCCCTACTGCTGCGAGTTTCCCAATCCAAGGCCAGGCAGCCAAAGTCTGTCTCCTTTCTTTTCTTTTTTCAAAGGCAAGATAGGTACGCCTAACTAACTGCCCTGCTAGGGCAAGCCAGCTCCCCTTTTTCTTTTTTTTTCATTGCTTTTAAACTCCTAATTCCCCTTTCTCTCTCCAGAAGCCTGTCAGCACAAGTCCTGTTCAGCTGCTGAGGACTGAAAGACTGAGTCTCGGACACCAGGGGGAGTTAGTTGGTCTGTCAGCAAAGACTCTGTGAATTTAGTCCTCAGCTGCTGAAGGGGATTGACTACCCTAAGGTTCCTGGACTGGCCCGGAGAGACGAAGAGGAAATGACAGAAGCCTCATATGATTTTGTAAGTGTATATGGCAGTATTGTGTCTAGCTGTGACGACACTTGGAGCAGACACCCACGCACCTGCCCCCCATGTGCATGTATGGCTATGTACCCTCAGTTGTTTGCTGACTTGCAGTGTGGCCTTCACTGCAGACCCACTGTTCCCTCCCAGGCCAAAGTCCCTTGGTGTGGCTGTTATCACAACACATCAGGAGGGAACAGTGGGTGCCTGTAGTGCAGGCAACGCAGCAAGCCAGCTAACAACTGAAAGAGTGTGGGCATGTACTCTCAACACCGGGACCAATTGCATCCACTGCCTCGCCCTTGGTAAGCCATTGCTATAAGGTGTCCAGTGCTTGTCTTATATTTGTTCCAACAACAACTTCAGAGGTGTACCTCACAGACATGTGCAGCGGGGTTAAAGAAAGGCTGCAGAGTGGGAGAGTAACCTTGTGTTCACAGCAGTGGATTGTTAAACAAGAGATCTCAGTCTGATGCCCCTCAGCACTCCTCGCGCCCTTTGGGCAAGTCACGTACCCATCCGAATAAAGGTCTGGCATCCACATCTGGTCACACTGCCCAGAAAACCCAGGAGCTGCTGGGTCGCCAGGGGTGAGCACTAACTCAAAAGCACACATTGCTTTTCACCAGATAGCTACATGACGTCTGTCCAGTGCCAACATGTGCATAACATGCAGCAAAAAGAGAGACCACTCTGAGTCCATAGCAAACCTGCTGTAACAATAACATTACACTAACAAGACTCACAAGCACCAAACCGATCTATGAAAAGGCAGTACAATCTATACAGTTTCTGGAATACGACAACAGTACCTCTCATAATGGGACAAAGGGACAAAAGGATAAGTGGGGCTCATCTTGAGCTCTACACAGAACCGCCATGCAAGGAATATCACACCTCAGTCACACAGTAAAACCCAGAGACCCTCACCAAAAAAATAACTGGGAGCCACACGTTAGAAGCCAAACCTTGCACTCACAGCAACACAAGTGAAATACAAATGGCAATGCATGTCGGCTAGTACTGAACAGGACCTCAGCAATGCACAATTCCCAAAGCACTATCTGCAAGTGCTGTTATCCCCATACAAATACTGTGTCCTACCCCTGTTGTGTAGCATTTGTTTTAAAATGTGCAATGGCCACAATCTCTCTGTCCTCTGTCATCATCGAACACTCTTTCCAGTGTTAGCTATCCCTTTGTTATTTCTTCTTGAGCCGCACATTCCTTCTCTTTATCTGTGTTTGACATACAGATCATTCTCTCTTAGCAGTTTCCCCTATGTCATTCTCTACATCATCTCTATCCACTCTGATGTCACCCTCCCTCTACATCTTTATCAGTTCATGACTTCACAATTATTTGTCATTTACAATCCATCTAATTTTCCCTGGCTCACGCCTTCCCTAGCCTCTTATTCCCTCAAACCCATTTGACAAGATTCCAGTCTCACTCCTTTTACACATCCTTCTCCTTTCCCTCATCTCAGTGCAACTCTCAATGGCCTCTTCCACATGGTTCCACTACGGCCTGCATTTTGCCTCTCTCTCCCACAGCTCCAGCCTCTCTACAGTCCAGCATTTCACCATCCTCTCGCCCGTCCCTCCTCCCCTGCAGTCAAGTACCCCCTCTCGTTTGTTTCCAATGTTTATGTCTTCTCTCCCTCACCAAACAACTAACAGCCTTCTACCCCTACACGCTACCTGTTGTCCTCCCCCAACCAGTGGCCCAACATCAACTCTTTCTGTCCACCCCTCAGAACACAGCACTTGCCCCATCTCTCTTCCTGTCCACCATTGAGAGCCAAGCCTCTGCCCTCCCCTCACTCTCGCTTGCTCTGCCCACCCCCCTCAGAGCCCAGTGTCCGCCCTCTCTGTTTGCTTCTCTCTCGCTCTCTCTCTGTCCCTCCCACCCAAGGCAGAGCTGTTCTTTTCCTCAGCTCTGGCCTCCCCTTACCGTTGTCACACAGGAACAGATCATTGTGGCCTGCACAGGCATTTGGAGGACATGCGTGCACAAGCATACTCCATGCATCCCCTCTAATGCACCTTCGTCAGTAACATGATGTTGCATAAGAGGAGGTGGAGGTCATGCCAGACGTGCAGCATGTGGATGTGCATGGGTCCCCCAGCCCCCTGGGAGCCGCCATTATTGTGTCTGCCTGCCTCTCGTTGCCACTGCCTGCCTACTGCTCATCTCTCTACCTGTCGTCTGCCTGGCGCCATTGCCAACACCACTACCTGCCTGCTACCTGGCTCACTGTGCCAACTGTACCACTCTCCCATGGCTGCCATCCTGTGCGAGTGCCCGGTTTGCAGTGGGCGCGACAGCCCTGTATACAGGCATGACAGCAGCCTTTGATAAATAGCATATCAAGCATCCGGGAACATATACATGTATATGAATACAGTATAGGAGTGTTGCTCCATCTGGAGGGCCTATACATTCTCACCTGCTTCTCACACTTTTGTGATGCACTGGTGTACATGCTGGACGTGTGCTTGCCTTTTGGACAGGATGGGAACGCCATTGGTGGTCTGCCGAGTTAGCAAGATCCAACTGGAGCGAAACCAAATAAGACACCTCTAAAATCCAAAGCAGCTTTATTGAAGACCCCTACACTTGCAGTGTTTCGGCAAGTATGCCTTCTTCAGGGGGTAAACTCACCTCCAACAGAAAGACAAGACTACAATTTAAAATCATAAATACAAATTATAAAAAGCAATTAAAAACATTGATCATCATGTATAAATCATACATATTAAATGAGTAACAATAAATACGTAAAAACTCAAAAATAAAACCATTGAAAAAATGGAATCTCAATAAAAATGATATTGTGCTAAAAGACTGGCTATGACATATATGCGATACCACTGGCTTTCTTCTGACACTATTCAAGACTTGTGCGCACCATGTTACATCATTTAATGTCTCATATCAACCTTGATATAAGATAGATAGTGGATGCAGTTTAATAATTAGTTTAAAAATAGCACGACGCTTTACTAAATGTGTTACCATTTATCTTTTCATATTAAAGATTTTGTTGTTATAATCTCCAGATGCAGCAAAGTAGGTGGTTTGTACTTCTGCAAAATCACCCTCCCTTTCTCTCACATTTTTTCCACACATTTTTAGTTATGGTGGAATAATCAGTCTTTCTCTTCATCTCTACACATTTACTGACTGATTGAGCTTGTGCTATATCCAGAATACGTCTTGATGCTTTTGTTATCAGACCTTACTATTCATAGCACAGCTTTTCAAATGTTAGAGCACACTACTCCCCCTACTGCTAACATAGCTGACCTGTGCTGATCATGTGCTGCGAGCATACCTGTACCTGTCTGGGGCAGGGCCGGTGCTACCCGGTAAGTCTGGTAAGCATGGCAGGGGCCACTGGTGTTAAGGGGCGCTAAAGCTGTAACCGTGGGCTGGTGGAGAAAAAGGCCACAATCACAGTCAGCATTAGTGCCTGTGGTCGCTGATCTCAGCAAAAATGCTGCAAGAGCCAGAGAGAATTATTTTTATTCAAGTATGTTTGAATCAGTCAGCTTTGGTCCCGTTCGTTTCACCAGTCCTGCCTCCACCCTCCTTGGCCGCTGCCTCCCATAAGCCCTGTGCTCCGAGACAGATGCCCCCTCCTTTCCTGAGCCCAAGGTTTGGGGGGCAGCGAAGCAGGAAGGTTACTCAGTGTGTGTCAAGCCTCCCCATCTCCAGATTGGAGTGGAGTGAGCCACCTACGGCGGTCCTGCTGCTGTTCCTGGCTACAGCAGACTGGTGAGTGAAGCCCAGGGAGGGCCACACTGCAGCTGGGAAAGCAGCAGAAATGATGTGAGAGTTACACAGCCCCGACTCACAAGGGCAGGAGCTGTTAGAGGAGAAGTTTATTTACTTCCTTATGAAGGGCACATTAGGATCAGGTTTGGCATTTCCCTGGCCCCAGAAGGCTTATAATAAAAGTTTGTACCTGAGGAGTAACAATGGGATTTGAACCCTGCTCTTTCCAGTGTCAGGCTGCTGCCCTAACCACTAGGCTACTCCTCCACTCCAGAGGAGGCTCACTGAAATAGGTGTTACCAAGGGTTCATTGAAGAGTGAATCATCTAACCAGATTTTATGCTACATTGGATCTCTGAGCAACAAACAGGAGAAAAAAAAAGAGGCAGAATGGGCAGGGAGAGAAAAACGGAGCTATATGAAAAAAAGCACTCCTCAGGGTCTTTAAATCGGTGACTGTTTTGAGTTTGGGGGGCGGGGGTGGCAGAGAGGTGACAGAAGCAGTCGCAGCAGAAGTGTGCCGCCGCTTGCACGATCCTCACCGCAACATTCCTTATCTAATCCTTTACCCTTAGCAAGACAGCCCAACCTCTACTGCATCAGGGAAAGCGTAGTTACTCACCTGTAACAGGTGTTCTCCAGGAGCAGCAGGAATCAGTCCTCACTTATGGGTGACGTCGGCGCCGACGGAGCCCTCGCGGAGCAATTTTCCCCAGCTTTCAAAGAAAGCCTTTGGGAATTGCAGCGCGCATGCGCGGTCGTCTTCCCGCCCGAGGGTGCCATCTTAGCCAGTCAGATGACATAGCTAAAAAAGACAGCATAAAAATTTGCAAAAACAACATAAGCAGACGATTGCAACTCCAAGGGGAGGAGGGAGGGTAGTGAGGACTGATTCCTGCTGCTCCTGGAGAACACCTGTTACAGGTGAGTAACTACGCTTTCTCCAGGACCAAGCAGGAAGTCAGTCCTCACTTATGGGACTCCCAAGCTCAAGGCTACCGGAGACCCTAAGCACAAAAATGAGCTCCCTCTAGCTCAGCAGCACAGAAGGATAGAATCTTCGCTGAATTATCACCCACCGGTAGCCCACATCCGGGATGGAGGGTAGGAGTTGCTCAGACCTCAAAGAGATTACGGAGGACTGCCTGTCCGAAAGCACTGTCCCTACGGGACTCCCTCTCGAGACAGTAATGGACCGCAAAAGTCTGGCTCGAAGACCAAGTAGCGGCCCGGCAGATGTCTGCCAGCGGAACAGAGCGGAGGTAAGCCACTGACGTAGCCTTTGCCCGAACGCAATGAGCCGTGACTCGACTTTCTAAGGAGAGTCCGGCTGCCCCATAAGCCCAAGAGATACAGTCCGCAACCCAGATGGACAGAGTACGCTTGGAGACCGGGAGCCCCAATTTATTGGGGTCAAAAGACACAAAAAGCTGAGCAGCTTTACGGTGCTCCCGCGTACGGTCAAGGTAGAAGTTCAATGCCCTTCTACAGTCCAGGGTATGGAGGACCGTTTCAGCTCGGCTGGAGTGTGGTCTGGGAAAAAAGGTTGGAAGTACCACCTCCTGATTGATGTGAAAAGGGGAGACCACTTTAGGCAGAAATTTTGGGTGAGTCCGTAGGACTACCCTATTCTTGTAGAACCTAGTGTAAGGGGGATCAGACACGAGGGCCTGCAATTCACTTACGTGTCTAGCGGAAGTGAGGGCTATCAAGAACAGTGTTTTCCAAGACAGAAAACGGAGAGAACAGGTAGCCATAGGTTCAAAAGGCGGACAGGTGATCCGCTGCAAAACCACATTCAGGTCCCAGTCAGGCGCTGGCGGGCGCAGAGGTGGTTTAAGTAGAAGGAGACCTCGGAGAAACCTCGCTACGAGAGGGTCGTTTGAGAGAGGTCTGCCGTCCACCGGCACATGATGTGCTGAAAGAGCACTGAGGTGAACTTTGACGGAGTTGGACTTAAGTCCCAGATTAGAGAGGTGCAGCAAGTACTGCAAGATCACCGACACCGGGCAGGAGAAGGGATCCTGAGACTGCTGGGTACACCAGACTGCAAAGCGACGCCATTTAAGGGCGTAGCATTTGCGGGTAGAGGGCCGTCGCGAAGCCAAGACGACCTCCTCCACCTCCGCCGGCAGGAGAAGGGGAGCAAGGACTACCCTCTCAGCAGCCAGGCCATGAGGTTGAGAGACCTGAGGTTGGGGTGCAGTAGGGACCCCTGATCCTGAGTGAGGAGATCCGGTTGTACCCCCAGAGGGATGGGATCCTCCACCGCCAGTTGTAGCAGGAGCGGAAACCACGGCTGCCTGGGCCAGCGAGGGGCAACCAGGATCATGAAGGCTTTGTCTCGGAGAACTTTGAAAAGAGTCCGAGAGACTAGCGGGATGGGAGGGAAAGCGTACAGAAGGCTCCCCGACCATGAGATCAGAAAGGCGTCCGCCGCAACCCGAAGGGGGTGTGGCTGACGAGAGCAGAAGCGAGGAAGCTGCCGGTTGTGAGGACTGGCAAAGAGATCCACCGTGGGGAGGCCCCACCGGAGGAAGAGCTTCTGAACTACCAAGGGATCCAGACGCCACTCGTGCGGCTGGAGGACCCTGCTGAGTTTGTCCGCAAGGCAGTTTTCTTGGCCCGGGAGATAAAACCGCCTTTAGGAGAATGCCGTGACTGACGGCCCAAGAGCAGAGCTTCTGTGCCTCCCGGCAGAGGAGGAAGGAGCCCGTGCCCCCCTGCTTGTTCACGTAGAACATGGCAACTTGATTGTCCGTCTGGACAAGGACGGACTGGTGGGAAGTCAGGTGGGAGAAGGCCTTGAGAGCTAGGCGGATTGCCCTGAGCTCCAGGAAGTTGATCTGCTGAGCAGACTCCCACGTGGTCCAGAGGCCCTGAGTACGTGCCTCTTGGCAATGTGCTCCCCAGCCCAGGAGGGATGCATCGGTGGTCAGCACCCGGGTCGGCTGAGGTGACTGGAAAGGCATTCCGAATATTAGGTTCGGCTGCCGGAGCCACCACCGGAGAGACGAGATCAGCGGCTCGGAGACGCGCACCAGGTCTGCTAGGCCGCCTGTGGCTTGTCGCCACTGCTGGCGGAGACACCATTGAGCAGACCGCATATTCAGGCGGGCATTGGGGGTCACATGGACGGTGGAAGCCATATGGCCGAGTAGTCTCAGGAAGCGCCTGGCGGAGACCAGGGGCTGGCTGCGAAAGCGGTCGGCTAGGTCCATGAGCCGTTGAGCCCTGTCGAGCGGTAGGTACGCTCGCGCCTGAGGAGTGTGCAGCCTTGCGCCGATGAACTCGAGATCCTGTGAGGGGAGCAAAGTGGACTTTGCGAAGTTTATAACAAAGCCCAAGTGCTGCAGAAGAGTCACCGTGCGGCGCGTGGCATCGGTGACCTCCCGAGCGGACGCAGCTCTGATGAGCCAGTCGTCGAGGTACGGAAAGACATAGAGGCCGTGAAGCCTGAGATGGGCCGCCATGACCGCGAGGCATTTTGTGAAGACTCGCGGTGCGGAGGACAGGCCGAAGGGCAGTACTCTGTACTGGTAATGATTTCCTGCCACCACAAACCGCAGGTATTGGCGGTGGCTTGGGTGGATGAGGATGTGTGTGTAGGCATCCTTTAGATCCAAGGAGCATAGCCAATCTCCCTGCTGGAGGTAGGGCAGAAGGATTCCAAGGGTAAGCATTTTGAACTTCTCCCGCACAAGGAACTTGTTGAGGTTGCGCAAGTCCAGGATGGGTCTGAGGCCCCCTGTTCTCTTTGGTATCAGAAAATACCTGGAATAAAAGCCTTGACCTCTCAGGTGGTGTGGCACCGGTTCCACCGCCTGTTCCTGCAGAAGACCTGCTAACTCCTGAAGGAGCAACTCCCTGTGCAGAGGGGGTCGTGGAGGTTCTCCCGGAAAATAGGAGGGAGGAACCTGGTGGAAGTGGAGAAGATAGCCCTCTCGCACGACTTGAAGCACCCAGGCATCTGCGGTGATGCTGGACCACCTGTGGGCGAAGTGAACCAGCCGGCCACCGGTGCTGGGAGGAACCAGCGGGGGGGGAAAGGCTATGCTGTGTGAGTCAAAAACCCCCACCCTGCTGAGCAGGGGCTGGTGGTGCAGGCTTGGGGTCTTGCTGCCTACGGGACCCGTTACCCCGTCCCTTGGCCTGCTGGCCCTGTTGGGGAGCTGCAGGGGCCTGATAATGGGGGTATTGTTTGTAGGCAGCCGCCTTCCTCGGGTAAAAGGACTTTTTCCCCGAGCCCTTCTTTTTCTGGGAAGGGGCGGAGGTCTTCCTAGAAAGCCTGGTCCTGGTGAGAGTCTCCGTCTCAATTTGCGCAGCCTTTTCCGCCATGGGTTTGCCAAAGAGGTTTTCGCCTCGGCAGGGGACATCGACCAACTTGTCCTGCACCCAGGGCTCAAGGTCTGACGACTGAAGCCAAGCCTGTCGGCGGGCACCGATGCCGGCTGCGGCCACTCGAGCCGATGCTTCAAAGCCATCATAGGCTGCTCGGGACATGAACTTTGAGCATTCCCGAATGCCAGTGGACAAGGCTAGGAACCTCCGCAAGGGTTCCTCGGACAGACCAGCGGAGAATCCGGCCAGCTCTTTAGCCAGATCCCGGAGATACATGCCCATGTATAGCTGGTAAGTCTGGACACGACATGCGAGCATAGAGCCCTGGAAACACTTCTTGCCAAGGCCATCCAGGTTACGGGCCTCCCTTCCAGGAGGCACCGAGGAGTGCATCTTCTGGCTCTTAAGACGATGCATGGCCGATTCCACTACCATGGAATGGTGTGGCAGCTGTGCCTTCTGAAAGCCAGAGCTCTTGCGGACTCGATAGATAGAATCGACCCGCTTGCTCAGGACCGGCGAGGAGGCCGGACTCTCCCACATGCGGAAGAGTAGTCGTTCCAGCATAGGAGGAACCGGTACAGTAAAGTGTTCCCTCGCGGGAGAGTCATACTGGAGGGCGTCGAGCTCTTCGGCCTTGGCCATATCCCTAACGAAGTCCGAGAACCGGGCATCCTCCGGGGGGGACTGCTTCCGAGGCTCGGACTCCGGTGAGTCCGATGGGACACACCGAGTCCGGAAAGAATCAGGTGACTCTTCCTCCTCAGACTCCCAGACCGACTCCGACGAGGACTCGGTGGCGTCGGCCCGGGCAGGGCGCGGCGCCAGCCGCCCCGACACCGAGGGAGTCGGCGTCGGCGACCTCGGTCCCGAACGGGAGGCCGAGGGTGACCTCGACCGAGGATCGACTCGAGTTCTCATCGACTCGAGGATCGGCTCGGTCTCCGGGGTCGACTTGGACGTCGACGTCCCGGCGGTCGGGGCAGCGGCGCCAGCGAAGCCAGCGAGCAGTGCCCTCTGCTGGTCCATGAAGGCAGACAGTCTGCTCTCCAAGGCCGTCAACCTGAGTCCGAGCTCAGGTGACCCAGCAGCCCCCGACTCGGGCCCCGACGGCGTCGGGCCCGACGTCGGCTGTCGCGGAGGCGAGTCCAGAAGGACCACAGGACTTACCCGGGCAGGCATCTCCGATTCCAGGCGAGGTCGCTTCGGGATGTGTTCCTTCTCCAAGGACCCGGGGCGGCTGTCGGGGCTATGCGACCTGGCCCTCGCGGAACCAGGAGCGTCCACCGACGCCGCCCTCGCGGGTTTCACCTTCCGACGATGGTCCCCGGAGGGAGAACCCCGGTCGGAGGAACTCCGGCGACGGTCCGAGCTGGAGCCTTTCGACGCGGAGGCCTCCGACGAGGTCCGGGTACGGCTGGGGTCAGCGAAGATTCTCTCACGCTGATGCCGCCGACTTCTCAACGCCTTTGAGGACATTTTGCTGCAGGGCCCACAGATCAGTTCCTCATGATCCGGGCCCAGGCAGCGGAGGCAAAAGTCGTGTGTGTCGGTTAGTGACATATTTCGGTCACACCAACCACACCGCTTAAACCCACTGGCAGCCATCGGGGGAAAAAGGGCCCCTGCGAGGTCAAAGGACCGGGCTGCCAGGGAAAAACGAAAACGAAAGCTGACTAAGTCAGAAAAACCGAAAAAAGGAAGAGGACTCGTGACCGGCGTCGCGAGTCCGGGCGGGAAAAAGATCGGCGTCGAGCCGAAGGAAAAAAGGATAAAATAAAGAAGAAATTCAACTTTTTCGCGGGGACAAGACGGGGACGTCTGTAGGGCTCCGCGGAAAAAAGAAGACTGGCTAAGATGGCACCCTCGGGCGGGAAGACGACCGCGCATGCGCGCTGCAATTCCCAAAGGCTTTCTTTGAAAGCTGGGGAAAATTGCTCCGCGAGGGCTCCGTCGGCGCCGACGTCACCCATAAGTGAGGACTGACTTCCTGCTTGGTCCTGGAGAATGTAGAGAATTCCTGTAGCTCACTAACACAGGAGTCTGTCCAGCACAGGAACACAGTCTGACCTCATGATGGGGCAAAACTACCTATGACCTAGTGCTGACTACTGGTGTTTCTTGGCAGTGTAACCAGAAGTAAATTGCCAGGCTTTTCTTCAAAAAATTGGTCACGTTATCAAGCAGTTACTACTGAAAAATTAAAGAAATTATCTGCTTGAATGTTTACCTTATGAAACTAGTAGGACATAATGTTGTTGTGTACCAAGGTCTCAGTTTCAACAAGCGCAGCTTATATATCAAAGGGGCACTATGTACCTTCTTTAAATTATGCTGCTGTTCACATCAACAACCTTTTTAGTATGTACACTTTGACCATTAGTATCCTATTTTTAAAACTTGTGCCAAGTGATTTTCTTCAAAACTTTATCATTTTCTTCAAAACTTTATCAAATTATTTATCTCAGAATTCTTTCTAGTGATCAAGAGAAAATTCACGGTGCTTCAATTGTACTTCAATTTTCTTTCAAAACCTTTTCAAACATATCCATCTGTAAACATGCTTATTCAAATTTCCCTACTGTTGCAGAAAAACTTTTTCTCATTGTTAAAACAAAAACATTATTGCTGCAACTTGTAAGAGAAAATGTATCCTTATATGTACTCAGCTTCAGATGTGAACTTCAGATGTTATGCTAAATTCTGAGGTAGAAGCAAAGGTGTTTTCAGCTGCAGTGTAAATCACGACGCCGGATATCTAAGGCGCCCAAGCGTTTCACCATATCTTTCTTCAGGGGATTTTATTCAATGAGTCTATATGGATCACAAAACAAACACAGCCAAAGTGCTTCTTATTGACATCCTTCTACCATGTTTCATATTTAACTTATTCTATTATGTTGTTAAAAGGATTATGAAAAAAACATACCGTAGAAAATTTCATCTCTCGTTCAATTGCAAACTGAACAAACTGGACTGCCAGCCGATGCGACAAGGCGAAAAAACGCCGCGCATGCTCCTTAGAATGTTACACTAAACCAATGGAGATTTAAAGGTTGGAGTGCCTGCTCCACACACCCATCAATCAGCGCTAGTACTCACACACAAACTGACCAATCAAGTGAAGCATTTAAGCCATGTGGGCGCACTGTGTTTAAAATGAATATCCAGCGCTGCTCTTTATACGATAAAGTCTGTTCACGTGTCCTGTTGCCCGAAGGGAAATCCACCTGATCCAAGATGAAACAGTGTAGTTGTTCAAAGCTATGATTAGCCTCTAAACAATGTTGAACCATTGGTGCCTCCAACACTTGGTTGTTCACGCGGCTCCGATGTTCCATCATTCGAAACTTAAACGATCTGATAGTCTTCCCTATATACAATGGGGAACAAGGGCATCGGACCACATACACTGCATGTTTACAGATGGATATGTTTGAAAACGTTTTGAAAGAAAATTGAAGTACAATTGAAGCACCGTGAATTTTCTCTTGATCACTAGAAAGAATTCTGAGATAAATAATTTGATAAAGTTTTGAAGAAAATGATAAAGTTTTGAAGAAAATCACTTGGCACAAGTTTTAAAAATAGGATACTAATGGTCAAAGTGTACATACTAAAAAGGTTGTTGATGTGAACAGCAGCATAATTTAAAGAAGGTACATAGTGCCCCTTTGATATATAAGCTGCGCTTGTTGAAACTGAGACCTTGGTACACAACAACATTATGTCCTACTAGTTTCATAAGGTAAACATTCAAGCAGATAATTTCTTTAATTTTTCAGGCTTTTCTTCAAAGGCAACAGAGCAGGGGCTCTCAACCCTGTCCTCGGGACCCACCTAGCCAGCTGGGTTTTCAGGATGACCACAATGAATATGTATGAGAGAGATTTGCATACACTGCCTCCATTATATGCAAATCTCTACCATGCATATTCATTGTGGTTATCCTGAAAACCCGACTGGCTAGGTGGGTCCCGAGAACAGGGTTGAGAGTTAAGTGACTCAGCCAAGACCACAGGAGTGCTAGTGGGAATCAAACCAAGGTTGCTAGGTTACCACACCAGTGTTCTAGGCTACCCCTCCACTCCATATCAACTGTGGAAAACAGCAACAACCATGACCTGGAAGAGACAGGTGGATGAGCAGAAGATTATGCTGGAGAACAACAAATGACAATGTATTCCTGAACCAAATCACACCACCCAACTATAAATCATTCAATTACCCAGAACCACAAAGAAAGGAGGAGGGGTTATCAGATTAGCCAAAGATCACCTAAACGTCAACATCTCCACGTAAGCTCAAATGGACACCCTTGATATCCTTACTGTAACAAAGAAGATCCTAACACTAACCCTGACATACAGGTCACCATGTGCCAAAGACGACGATCTTTCAGCAATACTAGATGAAGAGTGCTCTCACACAGCATCCCACAAGCCATACTTCTTACTAGGTGACCTGAACCTCGCTTCTTCCTCCACCAAACAATCGCAGGCATTTGTGTGTGAACTGGACACACTCCAACTCAGTCAGCTAATAAAAAACCCACGCACAATAGAAGAAAAGTCCTAGACCTGTTCTTCGCACCTCACTACCTCATTAGTGAAAAAGCCCACCTTACACATGCTATTTCTCCTGTCCCAAGGACTGACCATGACATGATAACTGTTACCATCCCTCAAGATTTCACTAACCACACAAGATAGCAAACCCTCAACACGCGTAGATTCAAACCTTTTGAAAGCACAGTTACTTACCTGTAACAGGTGATCTCTGGGAACAGCAGGAATTAGTCCTCACATATGGGTACGTCGGTACCGACGGAGCCTGCACGGGAACGCTCCCCAGCTTCCCAAAAAGGAAAGCTTTTGGGAGCATCCCACAGCGCCTGCGCGCTGCCTTCCCGCCTTTCCTAACCAACTCTCCTCAGTTCAAGTTTAAAGCTGAGACAATAGAAAGAGAGAGGAAAGGAAAGATAGAGAGAGATACAACTCCTAGGGGAGGTGGGAGGGTTGTGAGGACTAATTCCTGCTGTTCCCAGAGATCACCTGTTACAGGTAAGTAACTGTGCTATCTCCAGGAACAAGCAGGAATGAGTCCTCACATATGGGGACTCCCTAGCTAAGATGCCTGGGAGATCCCAAGGATATGAGACCCTGAAGGGTTCCTCGTCTTCCTATGGATCTCAGGCATCCATACAGGGAAGGATGGCAGGAGTTGTTCAAGAATGGAACAGGTGTTTGAGGACAGCCTGACCAAACAAGGCATCCCGGCGAGAGTCCTTGTCCAAACAGTAATGGGCTGTGAAGGTATGAACCGAGACCCAGGTGGCTGCTCGACAGATCTGGTCGATGGACACAGAATGAAGATGAGCCACAGAGGTGGCCATGGCCCTCACATTGTGAGCTGTGACATGGCCCTCCAGAGAAAGGTTCTTACTCTGGTAAGCAAAAGAAATACACTGAGCAATCCAATTGGACAGTGTTCTTTTAGAGACTGGAAGTCCTAATTGAGAAGGATCAAAAGCAACAAAAAGCTGGGAAGACTTTCTATGTTGCTGTGTCCTGTGTAAGTAAAAAGCAAGAGCTCTTTTACAATCTAGAGTATGAAGATTCCTCTCTGCACTGGATGCATGAGGAGCTGGAAAAAAGACAGGTAAATATACCTCTTGATTAAGATGAAAAGGTGAGACCACTTTAGGCATAAAGTGTGGATTTGTCCTAAGGACTACCTTATCATGATGGAACCTTGTATAAGGTGGATTAGCCACTAAGGCCTGCAATTCACTGATGCGACGAGCAGAAGTAAGTGCAATAAGGAAAATAACCTTCCAGGAAAGAAATTTCAAGGAGGTAGTGGCTAAGGGTTCAAAAGGTGGCTTCATAAGCTGACCAAGAACCAAGTTTAAGTCCCATGCCACCGGAGGAGGTCGAATGGGAGGTTTAGTTAAAGTTAGGCCTCTCATGAACTTTGCAATAAGAGGATGAGAGGAAATAGGTTGTCCATTGAGAGGCTTAAGGGATGCTGCAATAGCACTCAAATGGACCCTTACCGAATTCGTCTTAAGGCCTGCATTGGAGAGATGCAGGAGATATTCCAATAGAGAATTCACAGGAAGTGCCAGAGGGTCAAGACCCCTTTGAGCACACCAAATGGAAAATCTTTTCCACTTAAAAGCATAGGAACGCCTAGTGGAAGGTTTTCTGGAAGCATGGAGGATATCCTTCACTTGCTGAGAGACATTTAAGTCTTGAAGGTCTAGGCCTTCAGTAACCAAGCTCTGAGGTGAAGGGATTTGGGGTTTGGATGCCACAAAGTCCCTTCCTCCTGGGACAGAAGGTCTGGAGCAGCTCCCAAATCCAGGGAGGGGGCTTGGGAAAGATGCAGAAGTTGAGGGTACCACACTTGGCGTGGCCAGCGTGGAGCTATGAGGATCATGGATCCTTGATCCCTCTGGAGTTTGAACAGAGTCTTGGGAATCAAAGGAATGGGTGGAAAGGCATACAGGAAGCCTTGACCCCAATGAAGGAGGAAGGCATCCTTGGCCTGAACTCCCTGACACGGAATTCTGGAACAGAACCGGGGAAGTTTGGCATTCCACGGACTTGCAAAGAGGTCTATGTCCAGGGTTCCCCATTCTTGGAAGATTCTGAGTACCTGATCCATGTGCAGGGACCATTCGTGTGGAAGCAGAACTTGGCTGAGTCTGTCTGCCCAAGAGTTTTGGATTCCTGGGAGGTATACTGCCAGGAGATGGATTTGATGCTCTCTGGCGAAGGCCCATAATCTTAGAGCTTCGTTGCAAAGCGACAGAGAGCCAGTTCCTCCTTGCTTGTTTAAGTAAAACATGGCTACTTGATTGTCCGTATGAATGAGGACTGTCTTGTAGCTGAGGAGGGTATAAAAGACCTTGAGAGCTAGGAACACTGCTCGAAGTTCCAAGTGGTTGATATGAAGAGAGGTCTCCTGTTGAGACCAAGTGCCTTGGGTGGAGAGGTCTTGTAGATGAGCTCCCCAACCTATTTGGGAGGCATCTGTTGTGAGGGTTGCTTGGGGCAACAAAGGTTGGAAGGGGGACCCCAGAGTGGACATCCACCACTGGAGAGACCAAAAGAGACGTTTGGAGGTTGCTATTTGGTCTGAGAGAGTTCCTGAAGCTTGAGCCCACTGGGTGGACAAAGTCCACTGAGCTGCTCTCACGTGTAGGCGAGCATAGGGTACCACATGTACTGTGGAAGCCATGTGGCCTAGCAGCTGTAGCATCTCCCTGGCAGTTAAGTGGCTCTTTGACTGAATCTGGGAGGCTAACTGCACTAGACGTTGGCAACGGGCCTGAGGAAGGTAGGCCCTTGCAGAGGTGGTGTCCAACCAGGCCCCTATGAATTCCAGGGACTGAGTAGGGGTGAGCTGGGACTTTGGGAGGTTTACCACAAGTCCCAGGTATTGCAGAATGCGCCTGGTGCGGTTCAGTGAGATTTAAGCCTCTGACTGGGTTGGAGCTCGGATGAGCCAGTCGTCCAGGTATGGGAAGACAAATATTCCCAGAGTGCGTAGAAATGCAGCCACTATTGCCATGCATTTGGTGAACACTCTCGGAGCAGAGGCTAGACCGAAAGGAAGCACTCTGTATTGGTAATGTTTTCCCTGGAACAGAAAACGTAGGAATTTTCTGTGAGATGGATGGATGAGGACATGAGTGTACGCATCCTTGAGATCTAGAGAACAAAGCCAATCCTGACTCTACAGGTATGGAAGGAGAGTGCCTAGAGAAAGCATCTTGAACTTCTCCTTGCAAAGGAATTTGTTCAATTCTCTGAGATCTAGAATGGGTCTGTATCCCCCTGTTTTCTTTGGAATGAGAAAATAGGGGGAGTAGAACCCTGATCCCTGTTGAAGAAGAGGAACTTCTTCTATGGCCCCCTGGGCCAGAAGGGTAGTCACCTCCTGATCCAGAAGGTGGAGGAGAGATGTGGGAGAATTGAAGTGTCTCACCATGGTGTAGGGAGGAAGGTCTGAGAAATGAAGTTTGTAGCCCTCTCTTATGATGGAGAGGGTCCATTGCTCTGATGTGATTTGCTCCCATCTGGGAGCAAAATGAGCTAACCTTCCTGGAATGGTGAGAGGTTCTGGCTGTTGTAGAGCCAGAAAGGTTAAGTTCTCTAGTATCAAGTCAAAAACCCTGAGGAGGTTGGGACTGCTGGGTTGTAGCAGTCCCTGCAGGTTTAGGCCTGGCCTGTTTAGGTTGCTGACGCTTAGTAGCAAAGCGACCTGTAGAAGATTGTTGGCCAGAAGTGGAAGGAAATCTGCTCCTTTTGTAAAAAGGCTTTTTGAAAGGTTTTTTTCTTGGCTGGAGTGGAGTTTGACTTGGAAAGTCTATCCAGAGCAGAATTCTCTGCATCCATTTGAGTGGCTTTTATTTGCCACTCTTTGCCAAAGAGATTTTCACCTGTACAGGGCAGATTTCCTAAGCCATCTTGAACCCAGGGCTCTAGATCAGAAGCCTGGAGCCAAGCAATTCTGCGAGCAGCTATGGCAATGCCTGAGGCTCTGCTGGCACCTTCAAAGGAGTCAAAGGCTGCCCTGTTGGAAAACTTTGAAATGTCTTGAGTATGCTTAAGCAAAAGGAGGAACTCATCCCTTTTGTCCTCTGGAAGAAAAGGGAGAAAGTTGTGCAGCTTTAGTGCAACTTCCTTTAGAAACATACCCATATAAAGGCTATATGAGTTGATTCTGGCAATAAGCATGCTGGCTTGGAAGATTTTCCTACCAAAAGCATCCAAGGTCCTGCATTCTCTTCCTGGAGGAGCAGAAGAGTGTCTTTTGGTACTCTTTATCCTTTTCATAGCTGACTGCACCACAATGGAATGGTGAGGAAGCTGGGTTTTCTGAAATCCAGGACAAGGAGGGACACGGTACATAGTGTCCAATCTGCGAGAATGAGGAGAAAGGGTGAGAGGAGTCTCCCATAAGTCAATCATATGTTCATGAAGAATTTCATGAATTGGCAAGGTTACTGCCTCTCTGGGAGCCTTAGAGTATCCTAAAATATCTAATTTTTTTGCTCTAGGCTCTGTTTCAGAGGTTACTGAAATAGAGAGTCCTTTAGCCACTTCTATTATGAAGTCTTGAAAGGACAAATCCTCTGGAGGAGACATTCTCCTTTTTGGAGAAGTAGGCTCCTCAGGAAGAGTAATGGATACTTCAGGAGACTCATCTGATGAATCAGAATCATCAGAGGAATCGAAGTATCGTCTGCCCGCTTCCAACGAACGATACGCGTATCGATCGGTACTGACATCAGGCGTCCCCGGTACCGGATCGGTACCGAGAAACAGTCCTGGACAAGGAACCAGAGTCGGTATCCTGGTCGATGTCGATGCAGTCGGTACCGGTATCGGCGCTGGTACCGGTACCGACAACGGAACTCGTTGCGGTACCGTCGGCGTCGCAGCCTTAATAAAAGCCATTATAACCTGCTGCATGGATTGAACAGTGTGATCCATGGACGCCACAACTGCCTGGATGTCGGTACCGGGAGAAAGTGCCGGTACCCCAGAGCAGTCCAACAGGTGATTGGTCGAGGCTGTGCCATCGATGTCAACCTGTAACCCCATAGGAGGAGCTTTGGAAGCCGGAGCTTCCCGCCGGGGTTGTTTGGCTGGGGCAGGATCCTCTATGGCAAGCCCGGAGGCATCTCGATGCTTAGAGGGAGATTTGCCCTTCAAGGACCTGCTAGGTTTATGTTTGGTTACCTGAGACCCATCAGGAGAGGAAGACCTGGAAGATGTCGATGCCACCGCCGGTGCATCCGTGGGAAACAGCACATGGAGCTTGGCTGCTCGGTTCTGTAACCCCCGTTTAGACATTAGAGAGCAGGACTGGCAATCCGGAATGGAGTGTTCAGGACCCAAACATTTAAGACACCATTCATGGGTATCTGTAACAGAAATTGCCCGGAGGCTGGTTTTTCCATGAGGGAAATTTTTCTTGTGGGCCTGGAGGCCTAAGAAGAAAAATACACCAAGTGAGGAAAATATATATATATATATATTTTTTTTTTTTTTTAAGAAAGAAAAGAAAAGAAAAGACTGGCGGTACCGGTCCGGCGTCGGGGAAGGCAGACACGCGACCAAAGAAATAAATTAAAATAAAGAACTTCTTCAGCGGTGACAGGAACACGACCTTCTGGCTCCGCGGAAAAGAAGAACTGAGGAGAGTTGGTTAGGAAAGGCGGGAAGGCAGCGCACAGGCGCTGTGGGATGCTCTCAAAAGCTTTCCTTTTTGGGAAGCTGGGGAGCGTTCCCGCGCAGGCTCCATCGGTACCGACGTACCCATATGTGAGGACTCATTCCTGCTTGTTCCTGGAGATCAATCATCCTTCCTAATACAGGTATGCGCTAAATATGGATAGCACGGACCTTGAAATACTAATCCACAACTAGAACTCTGCAATATCAAATGCTGCCACAATAATTACGACCTTCCGGAACAGAAATCGTTGCTCAACATCCACCCACATACATGCCCCCTGGTACTCAAAGTACATAAAGGACCTCAAACAAAAGCTCAGACAGCTGGGAAGGAAATGGAGGAACTTGAAGGATCCTGCACTAAAGGAGCGATATTTAAAAAGGCAGGCAGAATACACAAATCTAATACATAGACACAAACGTGAATACCACACTAACATTATTATGAAATCACTCAACTACCCCAGGAAGCTTTTTGTGAATGCAAACCCAGTAAGGAAAGACACTAACCAAGAATTGCCCAAAACAAGCATCCATCCAAAAGCTATGATGAACTGTCTTTGAAACAAGCATACCACCTGCACCCCGGATAAAAAAACACCACAAAACTATGCAAGTCCGGTCAGTCCTGCACACACCTGGGACACCTTCCATCTAGTATCCAAAGAAGAACTCAACCAAATCATCACAAACAAACACCACCACTTCCCCAATGGACCCCTGCCCAGTATCATGGATAAAGATAACTAGAACTGAACTCTCTCCAATGCTCCAAAAAATAGTCCACTTGTCACTACTCCAGGGATATTTATCCCCCACACTCAAGAAAGCCTCAGTCAGACCTATCCTGAAAAAACCCTCCCTTGACACAACACTTCACAGCTTTTACAGAACTATCTCTAGCTTGACCTTCATCACTAAGATCATTGAAAAAGTAGTTCAACAACTTCACAACCACATCGATAACCATTCTCCACTTGACCCCCAACATGGTTTCCGCCCTTTCCATAGCGTCGAAACACTTCTCACCAATCTTTTTGACACCCTCATCAGGGGGCTTGAAAAAGCAGGGCAAGGTTTTCTAATGATTTTCATCGATATCACTACAGCATTCGACACCATCAACCATCAACTGCTCCTTTCCAGGCTACAAGAAATCGGACTGCAGAACACAACCTTGGCATGGTTTAAATCCTTCCTAAACAAATATCAACAGCAGGTCAAAGTAGGCACCCAGACTTTACGTCCCATTCAAACAACTACAAGGGCTCCCACAAGGATCTGAATTATCTGCATCACTATTTAATATATATATTCAACGATTATGCACATTAGAAAACACAATATCCTCTTCCATGTATAAGCAGATGATATAATGATCTACTCGCCCTTCTCTACAAAAACTCCATACTACACAGCCATAACATCATGCCTCTACACTATCACTCAATACCCGGCAACCATCAATCTATCAATAAATTATAATAAATCTGAAGCGCTCCATGTCACACGTGACCCCACCTTCAAAACTGAGGTCAAATATCTGGGCGTCACAATAGACCAGAACCTGAACATGCTCTCCCACATAACACCACTAATTCAGCATACCATAAACTACGAACTCTACAGCTAGTCCAGGATACTGTTGCAAGGATCATCTAAACACAACCAAATTACACCCATCCTAAAGTCTCTACACTGGCTCCTGATATCACAAAGAATCCTTTACAAGACAGTTATCACCATCTTCAAGTTCTTGCAGAACCAACTCCCAACTGACCTACGAAATTTAATAACGAAGGTTTCAGACACAAGATCACACTGACGCATCACAAAGAACCTCCTCCACATCCCAGCTATCAAACAAAATGCACTCAACAAACATGCAACAGAGCCTTTACCCTATTTGCACCTGCCATCTGGAATTCACTCCCTGAACACCTATGTCCCTCCATCACTGTTCCTGACCTATGAAAAGAAATCTAAAAACATACTTATTCCATGAATATTTTGCATCAGACAATGGGGGATAACCCTCCTACCCATGTCCTATCCACAATGCAGTACGCCTCTTACCACTTTTCTCTCCCATCCTTAGCAATCCAAGTTAACTCTCCTCCACTCCACATTTTCTTGTTACAGTTAAATGATTCCAGTTCCCAGTTAAATGTAAACCGCTTTAAATTACAATTCAATGATTATAATGTAAGCGTTCTAGTTCTCTGTTAAATGTAAACCGCTTTGACTGTATGATAAAGTGGTATATAAAAATGTTTAAATAAATAAATAAAACTACAAGGACCATTAAAACCGATGTGTGATGAAAAAAACCTGCCTACAGCACTGTCAAAACAAGAAAAGATGGCATGCCGTGATAAGCGTATGCAGGACCAGCTGAAGCTGGCTCACTGCACTAAGTGTGGCATGGGACCTGTTTCACTGAGCAGCGGACTGATGGCTACACCTTTCAGAATCTCATCAGGCAACAGGACAGGATTCATTCTCAGAGGAAAGAGATGGAAGAGCAACAAAAGATGTTGGTGAAATGGAAACCTCCCGCCATGGGGTATATATCACCAGCCAATAATGGGCAGAAACCACGCAGACGCAAGACTAATGGTACAGAAGTTGAAACATTAACATTAGAGCGGTACTCTGAGCATGAAGAAATCTTACAGGTGTGACTAGGTCAGTTTAATGCTGCTAGATATTCAAGTCGTGTCATTACCTTACCAGATGATACATCAGCAAGAGACTGCCTTGTCAGTAGTCATGAGGGAGCCACAGATGCCCGCTCCTACAGCTGTATCTGAATGTAGTTTGGCAGAACGTATCACAACACCCTAATCCATACCGAGACTAGCCTCTGCCCCCAATCTTACAATTTTGACTAGGTCATCTTAAACTGGTGGCTAGGGTGTGGGAAATGCACAAGGGAAAAAGGGGAAGTGGAGAAATGCGGCTACACTAGTATTCCAGGGCACGTTTAAATGCCATCATGTCCATGCCCAGGCACGGGGACGTCCTCTCGCTCTCTGCAGTCCGAAAAGCTATTTGTCTCCAGCCGGGCATGTCGCCATGATATAAACGTGGACATCTCTACTGGCCATGCCTCCTCGATTAAAACATGCATTTCTTAAACTTCTGTTCTCACTGACAGTATTTTACTCATGCAAACTAGATATAAATACTGATGATAAATAAATGCTGATGCAAACTAGACTACATATACTAGTCTTTTTCAAGCCCAGAAAAGTGCTAAGTAATCTCAGTACTGTAATTTATTATAAGATGAAGTAAATATTAACATGCTGTTTATGATGTACCTTGCATCAAAAATTACTTGGCAGTATAAAAATGATTCCGTTAATGTTGATTTGGTCTTCTCTAAAAACACTTAAAATACTAAGTATGGACCTTTACCAAGTTCACAAAAACCTAAACAAACTTTGCAATTTCCCAAAGGTTGCATAATATTGCTGAGCTACAAAAGTATGCTCTTTTACTAACTATGGCTTTTTGGCTATGGCAACTGTTTCCCACATATTTGGCTACTGGCATTTCTCACAGCAGCTCCCCTACAGTATATGTGGCTACACCTGTCCCATACAATATCCACTCTCTGTCCTGGTTTATTTTGGTCTGCATACATCTACTTCCTGTGGAGCAACCATGCCTGCCTTCCCACAATCTGCTTTATGGCAATGCTCCCATAGTTAGGCCTGTGTGGGAATGGGAGGGGGGATCCCTATGCCACCATATCAAGTAGCTAGCCTCCAGATATATCACCACTCTCGCAGCTTGCAAAGATCCTGAACTGGGTAAGGATGTAGGCATCATGGCACAATCTGGGAAATGTTGGCAAACAGCTGTCAGGACTCCCAGTGCCTGACACAGCTGCTGTATGACTGCCCTATTACAGTGGTACCTGGTGTCACTGCGGTCATCCGTAAGGTCCAGGTACTGGCCAGGCATTCATGTCCTCTCTGTACTGCAGATCAGCACACCAGATCCTCCCGTGCAACCCTCAAACCACACAAACTCTCACTTACAGGGACGAATTGTATAACACAGTAGAATATTTTCTAAGTACAGTCAAACCTCGGTTTTCGTTTGCCCTGGTTTTCGTACGTTTCGGTTTTCGACGTCTTTTCTGACTGAGATTTTGTCTCGGTTATCGGATATCGCCTCGGTTTTCGTACAGAATGGCGCTGGTCTGTATACACTGCCCGCCCAGTCCCGGCAGCACTACCCCCCGGAAGTCCCGGCAGCACTACCCCCCGGACTCACCGATCGCGTGTTGAGAAGCGAAAGTCAGCTGAGCAACATCCTCGAGCCAGAGTCAGAGATGCAAGGATTGCACAGAGAGGAAGGCCCCGATCTCTCCACTGCCTGCCTGTTCTCTGGAGCGCCCCCTCAGGCTCGGAGGTAGCAGGGTAGCTGTCAATGTAAGCAGGAGATGTTGCAATGCCGTACAGTACAATATCTGTGTTTGCTGTCCTGTGGACGATCGGGCAGGTGAGAGAAGTGACAGGAGCTGGGTGTCTGGAACGGATTAATTGAATTTACATTATTTCCTATGGGAAATATTGCTTCGGTTTTCGTACGTTTCGGTTTTAGTCAGACTTCTTAGAACGGATCAATCATGAAAACCGAGGTTTGACTATACTGGACTTATTCCACATATCCAGCAGGAAGTTCAGGGCCGCGGAGCTAGTGCATGCGGCCCCTTGGTAACCGGGGGGGCGGCGAGGACGCGATCCCCCCCCTCCCGGGTGGCCGTGACGTCGGCGGGGGCAGGGGGGCGAGCCGGTGCGGTGCTGGACGCCCCATTGGCTCCTGTGGGCTGCCGGGAGGCAGGGGGAGCCAATGGGGCGTAAGGGAGGGCGGGACCAGCCCGAGCGAGTGCGGGGACGCGCCGTGGCTCCGGCCTTTTCCAGGTCGGAGCCAGGCGCGTCGGGTTGCAGCACGAGGGTGCTCCAGGTACCGCGTGGCTGGGGGAAGGCAGTTAGGGGTCCGGTGGGGACAGAAGCACGTCGTCGTTGCCCGGGGGTGCCGGGGGGGCTATCAAAAACCCTAACTACACACCATATTTTAAAAAAAAACAAAAAAACCCCAGAAACGGACGAGGGGAGGGGGCTGGGGGTGTGTGCTGGGCCAGAGGATTGATAGGCAAGGGTTGGGGGGGAGGGGGGGTCTGAAAAGTCCTCGTGGGGCTGGGGACTGGAGGTTTGATTAAAACAAAAAAAACCCAAAAAACATAATAATAAATATTATATATAACACAAGCCCGAAGTTAGTTAACATACCAAAAAAAAAAAAAAAAAACAGATACATAACTTCAGCCGTTACAAGGGCCACAGGCAGCCCCTCGTGGTAGCAGGACTGTGAGCCATGCGGCCTGGAAAAGGGAGGGGGAGGATCCCGAGCGGCGGAGCGAGAAGGGGGCAAGGGAGGGCGGCTGAGGGGGGCCCATGGTAAGGATTTGTCAAGGTCTGCCCAAAGGGGGGAAAAAAGAGGTAGAGCGCAGGGGGGGCCAAGGGGCGCCGGTCTTCCAGCGACCCGGGGAAGGGGTAGAGGGGGCAGTAGGGGAACACGTGCGGGGGAGAGGGGGCGGGGTGCGGGGGGGCCCGTGCAGGCCCGGCCCGTAGGGGCGGGGGGGGGGGGGCAGGGCGGCGCGACGCGGATTACGGACCGCCTGGGCCCAGAAGGGCGGTCAGGGGGGTCAGGGGAATCGGGTGGGGGACCCGTTGGCACTCTAGACAGGCGAGCGCCCGAAGCGGGGCTACCTCCGGTAGGGGGAGGGGTGCCTGCATTGGGTGAAGTGCGGGCTGCCGAGAGTGCGATGCCGGAGGGCCCCGGGAACCGGGCGGGAGTATCGGGGTGTGCGTACCCGCCTTCGTGGGAGCACTGGCAAGGGGGGGGGGGCCAAGGTACTTCGGGGGTGGAGTGGTTGGGAGCGTGGCAGCCCCCTTGGGCCAGGGGGGGCCCCCTTCGCCTTTTCCTGTTTTCCCCGCAGGTACCTTTTGGATGGCAGTACACCGGGAGTCCGAGTTTCGGCGGTTCGAGGCCATCGGGTGCGGTGCCACTGGAGGGGTTGAGTGAGAGGACGTCAGCAGCAGCGCACGTGGAGCCGGAGTTGCGGTCGGTCGGCGCTGAGGCTGCAGCGTCGGTGCAAGCGGCAGGTGAGTTGGCGGGAGATATGGGCGTGGACGTCGGGGCTGGGGCGTCAGCGGGGGACGGGGGGGGGGTAAAAAAGCAAGGAGGAAGAGGAGGCATCCTTGTCGCAGACGGCGCAGGTCGGGGACTTCCTCCACCTCCTCCTCAGCTTCCTCGTCGGATTCTTCGGTCTCGGGCGGGGAGAAGGAGCAGGAATCGGGGGGGCTCGCGGGTAGAGCGAGCGGAGCCTCGGCCACGCCTTCGGTGGTGGCATATTCGGAGTTATGGGAGGGCGTGCCGAAGAAGCTGCGGCGGAAGATTCTGCGACGGCGTTATATAGATATTTTTCGTCTGCTTGAGGGCCGCAAGCGGTCAGGGGACAGGAGGAGGAAGCGGAAGGAAGATGAGAAGGCGGTGGCGGGTGCGGAGAGCGACACGGAACGTGGTGAACTGGACGCGAGCTTTTTTACGCTTGGCTAGTGTGTGGGGGCATTCGCACCCGGAGCATTGCGGGATGCTCCTCGCCTATGCGGATTCCATTTTAGAGGCGGCACAAGTGCATGATGGTTGGGCATGGCTCAACTATGATGAGAAGTTCCGGGATAAGATGGAAGAAAACCGTTTGTTGTCTTGGGGGACGCAAGATATCAATCTGTGGCTGACGCAGATGGTGGTCAGACCCAGTGGTAGTGCGGCGGGCGGTGCACGTGGAGGAGCGGCTGGCGTTTCGGGGGCTGGGCGGCCCTTTCGGGGGGGGCGTACCCGGGGGGGTACAAAAAGCTTCAGCTTCAGGGGGGGGGGTCGGAGACGTCTGTTGGCGATATAACAAATCGTCCTGCCCGTTCCCGGATTGCAAATTCCGGCACGCCTGCTCCGTCTGCAACGGTCCGCATTCAGCGCTCAAATGTGTTAGGAGAGGTGCGGGGGGGGAGGGCGGGAGCGCCCCCTTCCAAGCAGTGAGGGCCTCCTTTGCCTGGCTCCCACCCCAGTCCGGATAGAATCAATGCGTCCGTGGCTGCGAAGGTATCCGAAACGGAAGGACAGTGCGGTGATAGAGGAGGGTTTCAGTGAGGGGTTTCGGATTCCTGTGGTGGGTACGGTGCTCTGTACTAGGGCTAGGAATTCGCCTTCGGTGAGGCGATTTGCGCAGATAGTGCGGGACAAGCTAGCGGAGGAGATTGGATTAGGGCGGGTGGCGGGCCCCTTCGCGGAGCGGCCTTTTGCGGATCTCGTGATCTCCCCTTTGAGCGTGATCCCGAAGAAGGAGCAGGGGAAGTTCCGGTTGATTCACAACCTTTCCTTCCCCGCGGGGTCGTCAGTTAACAACCATATCCCGGATCACCTGTGCACGGTTAGGTATGCATCCTTGGATGCGGCATTGGAGCTGGTGAGACGCTGCGGTCCGGGGTGCTTGATGGCGAAAGCAGATATCGAGTCAGCTTTCCATCTGTTGCCGGTGCACCCGACGTCTTTTCCCCTGTTGGGGTTTTGTTTCGAAGGGTACAGTTATTTCGATAAGTGCATGCCCATGGGGTGCGCGATATCCTGTGCTTATTTTGAGCGGTTCAGTAGTTTTCTACATTGGGCAGTGGCGACACAGGTGGGGCGCGCCAACGTGGTGCACTATTTAGACGACTTCTTGTTCGTGGGCGAGGCTCAGTCGGAGTGCTGCGCGGATCTGCTGGGGGGCTTTGAGCGGTTGGCTCAGGGGTGGGGTGTCCCGCTAGCGGCGGGGAAGACGGAGGGCCCAGCGACCGTCATTACGCTCTTGGGGGTGGAGCTCGACTCGGGAGCGATGGTAGCCCGCCTGCCCGCGGCTAAGGTAGTGAAGCTCAGAGTCTTGGTAGCGAACGCGCTCGTTTCCAGCAAGCTCACATTACGGGAAATGCAGTCGTTGATTGGCTCGTTGAATTTTGCGTGCAGGGTAATACCGATGGGGCGGGTCTTTTTGAGGCGGCTTTTGGCGGCTACGGTAGGGGTCCGTTTGCCTCATCATCGGATCAGGGTGTCGCAAAGCATTCGGGCAGACATGCGGGTGTGGGATGAGTTTCTCCGTGACTTCAACGGCACTACGGTTTTGCGGGAGGGGGAGGTCTCTAATACAGCGCTGCAACTGTACACGGATGCGGCGGGGGGAGTGGGCCTTGGGGTCTACTTTGGGGGTTTGTGGTGTGCTGCAGGGTGGCCCCTGGCGTCGCAGGAGTCGGGCCTGACCAGAAATATCACCTTTTTGGAATTGTTTCCGATCTTGGTGGTGTTGACCTTATGGTCGGATAGGCTTCGGAATCATCGGGTGGTCTGGTGGTGCGACAATGAGGCGGTGGTGTCTGTTGTAAACAATTATGCCCCACGCTGCAAGCCAGTGGCGGATTTAATGCGTCAAGTCGTGTTAGCGTGTTTGCGTTTGAACGTGGTGGTGCGGGCCCGCCATATTCCGGGTATTACTAACAAAATTGCTGACGCTCTTTCCCGTTTTCAGTGGGAGCAGTTTCGGAACTTGGCTCCGGAAGCCGAGGAAGAGGGAGCATTGGTCCCCGCGCACTTATGGCGGATTGGCCTGGAGGCATGACGGAGCTGCTGAGGAATTCTGTGTCGGCGGCGACGTGGGAGGCCTATCAGCGGGGTTGCAACAGTGTGGTAACTTTCCTCGCGGAGCACGGCTGGCGTCAGGGTCCGGTCCCTGAGCAGCTCCTCGGTCAATACGTGGTTGCGGCTAAGGCGGCGGGTCTTTCGAGGGCAACGGTGAAGAGGCATCTGGCGGGGTTTTCCTTCTTCGCAGGAGCGGTCGGTTGGGGGACGGGGGGAAGGGGTTTGTTGACTCGTCGGATTTTGCAGGGCTGGGAGCGATCCCGTCCCACCCCGGCTGACTGGCGGCAGCCGATCACTCATGATTTGTTGGGCCGCTTGTTGGATGTTTTACCACAGGTGGCGTCCTCCGGGTACGAGGGTACACTGTTTCGGGCTGTTTTTTCGGTGGCCTTCTTCGGCGCCTTTCGCGTGGGGGAGTTGGTGGCAGAGTCGGGTTCTAATGCGGGTGCGCGTGAATTGAAGGTCCATCAGGTGCGGGTGGGGGAGGGCACGGTTCGGATTCACTTAGTGCGCTCCAAGACCGATTAGGCGGGGAGGGGTGCCTGGGTGGTGCTGCGTGCCATACCGGGGGCGCTTGCTTGCCCAGTCCGGTTGCTGAGCGCCTACTTGCGGGTGCGGCCGGCTGGGGAGGGCAGTCTGTTTATTCATGAAGATGCACGAGTGCTCACGCGCTACCAATTTACGGCGGTGCTGCGGTTGTCGTTGCGACGGGTTGGGGAGGACCCCGGTAGGTTCGCTCCACATTCTTTCCGCATTGGCGCAGCGACCAGCGCGGCAGCGGAGGGTCTTTCTGCGCAGGCGATACAACAGATAGGGCGGTGGAGATCGCAAGCGTTCCAGGGCTATGTGCGCTTGTAACGGGCTGTGGGGGGGTGCTAACGCTGTTGTTCTTTATTTTGCAGAAAGGGGCCTTGCACCGTGTCGCTGTTGAGTGATTGGCCACTCATTTGTGTACTGGGCCGGTCGGCGAGCAGCAACACGGCCATTGGGGACACATCTTGGCCTGGAAGTGCAAGGGGTGACCGTATCATGGCTGGGCGAGCACGGACTCCGGTGGATCCAGCTGTTGCCTTTGCTGCGGCATCACGAGCGCGTGAGAGGAACGCCGGATATCCTGCTGATTCATCTCGGCGGCAATGATCTGGTGTCCTGGACTTGCAAGCAGCTCATCCGCGCAGTGCACAAGGACCTGGGGGAGGTTTTCAGATTGTTTCCAGGGGTGATTGTGATTTGGTCGGATATCCTTCCACGGCCAGCCTGTTGGGACCGGCGACGATGGTCCAGAGGGCTGACTAAAGTCAATCGCCAAATAGGCAGGTGGGTGGGGGAGCGGGGGGGTGCCAGATCTTGCACCCATGGGTGGAGGTGGAGTGTGCTGGCCTGTTCCAGCCGGATGGCGTTCACCTCTCGCCGATAGGGATGGACCTCCTACTTAATGACTGGCAGGAGGCCGTGGAGGGTGTCCGGCAGGGGAGTTGGGCTGGTCGCAGCTTTAGGTTGGGGGGCGGCTCAGGTCCATAGGGCCTGAGCCGGTGGCGGGATCCCGGAGGTTTCCGGGTTCCGGAGCCAGAGGCAAGCTTGTGGGCGGGGGTGGGGGACCCCCGCCCGGATAACCCCTCAGGTTTTTGCTAGTAGTATGGCGAAGCCGGACGAGGGAGGGCTAGGCTGTTTAGCCGGGGCCCGGACTCAGTAGAAGCAGAAGCGATGTCATCTTGCTACTCACATGGCGGGTGAGGGGTCGCGCTTCGAAAAAGGGGGGGGGGGAAATGTTATGGTGTTGAACTGTTATTGGGTTATTGTTAATGGTTAATAAAGCTGCGACCAGTTTTAAGCCCAAAATTGTGTGATGGTCTTTTATCAAAGGGTGTGTGTGGAGGGGAGGGGGAGGGGCGACGGGTCTGCCTTACCCGGTTACAATAAGCATGTCTGCAGGTAAGTCCAAAAATGTACATGAAACACACGGAGCAAGAGTGTAGATGACACAACCGCTTTTATTGGAATCCCCAAGGCGTTTCGGCAGGATTGCCTTCCTCAGGGGGTTTGTAAACTTACAAATATAAAATAAACACATATATTATTAAAAACAATAAATACACAAATCATCATAAAAATGGTAATATACTTAGTAAAATACATAATGATGATAACTGTTAACAAACTAAAGCTAACCGGGCATGGAAAATACAGAGATGACGAAAGGAACATTAATAATAAGAAATGTAACCATAATTAAAATGTTCCGAAACACATTAAAAAAAACTGAATGAAAGTAAGAGGACATGGTAATACAATAATCATTAAAAAGTTAAAAATATAATAAAAAAATAAATTATAAACATATATACAAAATGGTTAATAGCCAAATATATCGACATCCTGGTGTAACTTCTAATAAACAAATATGGGTATGTTATCTTTGATATGTATTAAGAAAGGCATAAATAAATATATATAAAAACCAATAAATACTATATAAAATCATATAAAAACTCCATTGTAAGACACTACAGGGCAGAAGTGGAGATAAAAACCAATAATTGAGGAAATTAATTATATCAGAGACAATTGTAAGATAAAAAACCATGTAAAAACATCGGGGAAAGGTCTGTAAAGTATATGTAAAATAAGTCAAAGAATTTGGTCGTACTCATATTAATAAAGGCATAAATAAATAAATATATATAAATCAATAAATACTATATAAAACCATATAAAAACTCCATTATAAAACACTACAGTGCAGAAGTGGGGATAAAAACCAACAATGAGGAGATTAATTACATCAGAGACAATTGTAAGGTAAAAACCATGTAAAAAAACATCGAGGAAGTGTCTGTAAAGTGTATGCAAAGTAAGTCAAGGAATTTGATCGTACTCACTCAGCGTGTATATAAAAGGCATAGACTCCAGCTGATGTAGGTAGTGGTGACAGGCGGCTGAAGCCTGCAGCTGGATAGTGCCCAAATAAGAACCGTCGGGTTAGAGAAGAATGAAGGAACAAGACTTAATAAAACTTATAGATTGTGATGATAAAACTAACTGAAGGGATAATTTACGGTGTGATGTATGAGAACTTCTGTGTATGTTAAAACTACAGGATTAATATAATGTATTATAGAGTGTATTATAAAATGTATGGAGAACTTGAGGTCCTTAAAAAGCTAAAGAGCTACCATCTGGCTGTGTTGAAAAATGTCCTTAAAATGTGTGTTCATGATAAATAGAGCAGGCTATACTTACAGCGCCACGAAAAATCTTGGTATAGTAGTTACAGTTGCAGTCTCATATGTAGAATTACACCAGTAATCAGGAAAGGTCAAGAAAACTAGTGGAAAAGATCAACAGTGGTGAATCGCAGTGCAATTGATAAACACAGAAGGGTTTAAGACAATGTTATGTTACAGTCTCATATGCAGAATTGCACCAGTAATCAGGAAAAGTCAAGGAAACTAATGGAGAAGGCCAGCGGTGGTGAATCGCAGTGCAATTGATAAACACAGATAGGTTTAAAACAATGTTATGTGATATGAACGAAATAAATGTCAAACGTCTCTGTGCAAAGGGCTGCTTTAGTGGTAATGGAAGGCTAAAAATTAGTGAGTTATCCTGGTATAAAAAATTTTTGGAAAAAATGCGCTCGGACCTTGTTTTAAACCTATCTGTGTTTATCAATTGCACTGCGATTCACCACCGCTGGCCTTCTCCATTAGTTTCCTTGACTTTTCCTGATTACTGGTGCAATTCTACATATGAGACTGCACCTGTAACTACTATACCAAGATTTTTCGTGGCGCTGTAAGTATAGCCTGCTCTATTTATCATGAACACACATTTTAAGGACATTTTTCAACACAGCCAGACGGTAGCTCTTTAGATTTTTAAGGACCTCAAGTTCTCCATACATTTTATAATACACTCTATAATACATTATATTTATCCTGTATTTTTAACATACACAGAAGTTCTCATACCTCACACCGTAAATTATCCCTTCAGTTAGTTTTATCATCACAATCTATAAGTTTTATTAAGTCTTGTTCCTTCATTCTTCTCTAACCCGACGGTTCTTATTTGGGCACTATCAGCTGCAGGCTTCAGCCGCCTGTCACCACTACCTACATCAGCTGGAGTCTATGCCTTTTATATACGCGCTGAGTGAGTACGATCAAATTCCTTGACTTACTTTGCATACACTTTACAGACTTTTCCTCGATGTTTTTTACATGGTTTTTACCTTACAATTGTCTCTGATGTAATTAATCTCCTCATTGTTGGTTTTTATCCCCACTTCTGCACTGTAATGTTTTATAATGGAGTTTTTATATGGTTTTATATAGTATTTATTGATTTTTATTTATTTATTTATTTATGCCTCTATTAATATGAGTACGACCAAATTCTTTGACTTATTTTACATATACTTTACAGACCTTTCCCCGATGTTTTTACATGGTTTTTTATCTTACAATTGTCTCTGATATAATTAATTTCCTCAATTATTGGTTTTTTATCTCCACCTCTGCCCTGTAGTGTCTTACAATGGAGTTTTTATATGATTTTATATAGTATTTATTGGTTTTTATATATATTTATTTATGCCTTTCTTAATACATATCAATGATAACATACCCATATTTGTTTATTAGAAGTTACACCAGGATGTCGATATATTTGGCTATTAACCATTTTGTATATATGTTTATAATTTATTTTTTATTATATTTTTAACTTTTTAATGATTATTGTATTACCATGTCCTCTTACTTTCATTCAGTTTTTTTTAATGTGTTTCGGAACATTTTAATTATGGTTACATTTCTTATTATTAATGTTCATTTCGTCATCTCTGTATTTTCAATGCCCGGTTAGCTTTAGTTTGTTAACATTTATCATCATTATGTATTTTACTAAGTATATTACCATTTTTATGATAATTTGCGTATTTATTGTTTTTAATAATATATGTTTATTTTATATTTGTAAGTTTACAAACCCCCTGAGGAAGGCAATCCTGCCGAAACGCGTTGGGGATTCCAATAAAAGCGGTTGTGTCATCTACACTCTTGCTCCGTGTGTTTCCTGCTCAACATTGCAAGAGCTGCTGCTCTCCTTGTGCCTGACCAAAAATGTACATGAGCCTTTTCAAAACATGCTATACATGTCTCCGTGGCAAACACCACCCCTGTTATGCCCCTCTCGGGAACATTCTTACATCCCTGTGCAAGCGCCATGGATGTGCACAGTTGTGTACCGCACTACTGTCGTAGACATTTTGTGAGATACACATTTCCCGTGCACATGAAAACGGCCTATTCTGGATCTGGAATAACCCCCAGCTCACTTTTATCTACCTGTTTCTTCACATCTTCAAAAAAATGTAAGAGTTGGTGAGACAAGACTTTCTCTGGCTAAATCCATGTTGGCTTTCTACCATTAAACCATAACTATCTATATGTTCAGTAATTTTGGGGGGTTTTTTTATAATGGTTTTTACCATTTTGCCCGGTACTGATGCCAGGCTCACTGGTCTGTAGTATCCCAAATCACCCCTGAAACCCATTGGTGTTACATTGGCCACTCTCCAATATTCGGGTACTACAGATAATTTTAATGATAGATCACTGATTACTAATAATAGTTCTACAATCTCATATTTCAATTCTTTCAGCACCCTGGGATGCCATCTGGTCCAGATGATTTGCTGCTCTTTAGTTTATCAATTAGCTGTATTATATCTTCCCAATTTATCAAGATTTGTTTCAATTCCTCTGTTTAAATATTATTTCTGGCATGGATATGTTTCCTACACCTTCTCCAGTAAAGACTGAAGTAAAAAATTCATTTATTCTCTCCACTGTGTCCTTTCTCAGTGCACCCCTCCATCATCTCATGCTCCAACTGACACCCTCACAGGTGTTTTGCTATGAATATATTTGAAAAAGATTTTATTATGTGCGTTTTCTTTCACAGCAAGCTTGTTTTCAAATATTCTCTTTGCCCGCCTTATCAATGCCTTACATTTAACTTGCCAATACTTATGCTTTTTCCTGTTATTGTCATTTGGCTCTTTTTTCCATTTTCTGAAAGATTCTCTCTTAGCTATAACAGCCTCTTTGAGCCTTACCTTTAAGCCATGCTGGCTGTCATTTGGTCTTCCTTCCACCTTTTTTTAAAGCATGGAATACATTTGTCTGGACTTCCAAGACAGTATTTTAAAATAACACCCAGATCCGATATACACACTTAACTTTTGCAGTCACTCATTTTAATTTTTCCTTAACCATGTTCCTCATTTTCTTATAGTCTCCCTTTTGAAAATTAAATACTAGTACAATCAATTTCCTTGCAATCCAATCTCCATTTATTAAATCAAATGTAATCATGTTATTGCTATTGCCAAGTGGCCCCAAAACAGTTACCTCTTGCAGCAGATCCTGTATTCCACTGATGACTGGATCTAAAATAGCATCCCCGTGTGATGGTTCCTGAACCAGCTACTCCATGAAGCAGTCATTTACTATATCTAGAAACTTTATCTCCTTAGCATGTTCTGATATGACACTGACCCAGTCAATACCAGGGTAACTGAAAACTCATTATTACTGTGTTGTAAACTTTGCTAGTTTCCCCCAATTTATGTTAGCATTTCATCATCTGTATGTTCATTCTGTCCAGGCAGACAATAGTACAGCCCCCATTGCTATTCCCTTCCCCTTTTACATGGAATTTCTATCCATAGAGATTCTACAGTGTTTTTTTGTTTCCTGCAAAACATTTATCCTATTTGACTTGATGCAGTCTTTAACATATAGAGCCACCCCTCCATCAATGTGATCTACCCTATCATTATGATATAGTTAGTAGCCTGGTATCACAGGTTTCTGAAATGCCAATTATGTCTAGCCTTTAATTCATTGCTATATAATCTAACCCTTTCATTTTATTTTTTAGACTTCTAAAATTTGCATATAGGGCGTGGGAGGGAAGGTATAAAGGAGGCCTTCCGTCAACGGAATGAGAAAGGCATTACTGCTACCCAGGAGGGATACAGCGCTCTGGAGCAGAAGTAGGTCAGCTAAGCATTAGATGGGCTGGCAAAAAGATCCAGCAAAGGAAGGCCCCCAATGGCAAAACAGTCGGTTGGCCACCCACGGGTTGAGCCGCTACTCGTGGAGCTGGAGAACCTGGCTCAGGTGGTCCGCCGGAACATTTTCCTGACAAGGGAGGTACACTGCCTTGAGGAGTATCCCGCTCTTGCTGGCAAATGTGCAGAGGTGGACCACTTCTGAGCACAGGAGAGATGATCCAGTGCCCCCTGCTTGTTTATATAGAACATCGCCACCTGATTGTCGATCTGGATTATGATGGCCTGGTTCCGCAGGTGGTGCTGATAGGCTCACAGAGTGCAGAAGATTGCTTGGAGCTCCAGGAAGTCGATCTGTTGGAGGCTCTCTGGTGCCGACCACAGACCCCGAGTGTGGAGGTTGCCACAATGGGTTCCCCAGCCCAACGGCGCAGAGAGCTATGCTGGTAGCAATGAAAATCGCTGCTACCCATGTAGCCCTTTCCTCCGCCCCTGCTCCATCCCAGAATGCCATTAACACGCTTCGATGCTACCCGCATAGCATCTGGGCGTGTTAGGGACTTATCCGGAATTTTAAAAGGGCACTACCTATGTAGGTGCCCTTCAAAAATCCAAGATAAGGACTTTACACGGGTAACTAGGGAAGTTACCCATGAAAAGGCCTTTGAAAATCGGGCCCATTAAGTCATTTCCTGATTACACTTCAGACCTTTTGGCTTTGGACATGAGCAATGCAAAAACACCCGGCAACCAACTTTAGATGATAAGAGCCATGCACCTTCAGTAGTAAAATATGTAGCGACCTGCTATTTCAAAATTTCTAACTTAACTTCCATGAATTCTAACTTAACACACCACACTCATGAACAGGGCTGTAAAACAGTATCAGGGAGAGACACAAACCTGGAAAAACTTGTGAAGGGATTCAAAAGTACATCCATAGCAAAAAACCTGCAAGAGAGTCAGATGGACCATTACATAATAGAGGGGTAAAAGCAGGGCCGTACCAAGCAGGAATCAAGCCCTGTGCGACTTGCAGATCAGGAATGCGATTTCCCCCCATACCTCGGTCCAACCGCTGCCTGCTCTTGCCTTGCTGCTGCTGCCACCGTCTGTTTTTTTCATGGTGGTGTTGGCAGCAGAGAAAGAGCAGGCAGCACTGGACTGAGTATGGGGGGCGCGCGCCCGATCTGCAAGTCGCCGGCACTAAGCATATCTGTTCCTCCCTGCTCTGACATGTCGGAGGAGGAAGGGACCAGACCTACTGAAAGTGCTGCGAAAAAGCTTGGGGGGCGCATTTCGGCTGTCTGCTGTTGCCCTGCCACCGTTGAGAGAAGAAAAAGTGGCGGCGGTAGGGCACTAGCAGGCAGCCAAAATGCGCCCCTCAAACCTTTGCACCCTGTGCAGCTGCACTGCTCGCACAGGGCAAGGTATGGTCCTGGGTAAAAGAGCACTACGAAAGAGTAGTTACTCACCTGTAACAGGTGTTCTCCAGGAGCAGCAGGAATCAGTCCTCACATATGGGTGTCATCGGCGCCGATGAAGCCCCAGCGGAGCATTTCCCCAGCTTTCTATGAAAGCCTTTGGGAATGCAGGCACACATGCGCGGTTCCCTTCCCGCCTAAAGGTGCCATCTTACCTCAGTCAAATGACATAGCTAAGAACAGCACATAAAAATGAAAAATAAACTATGTACAACTGCAACTCCAAGGGGAGGAGGGAGGGTTGTGAGGACTGATTCCTGCTGCTCCTGGAGAACACCTGTTACAGGTGAGAAACTACTCTTTCTCCAGGACCAAGCAGGAAGTCAGTCCTCACATATGGGTGACTCCCTAGCTCTGGGCTACCAAGAAACCCAGGCTGAACAAGAGGACTCCCTCTAGTCCCAGCTGCAAAGAAAGGCTTTTCAAGGACACAACCTCCACCGGTAGCCCAACAGAGGGCAGGAGTTGCCTAAACCTCAAAGAGATTCCGGAGTACTGCTTGGCCAAAAGCACTGTCCCTACGGGACTCCCTCTCCAGGCAGTAATGGACCGCAAAGGTCTGGCTTGAAGACCAAGTTGCAGCCCTGCAGATGTCTACCAAGGGCACAGAGCGGACATGAGCCACTGAGGCAGCCATTGCCCTGACTCGGTGGGCCGTAACCTGACCCTGCAAAGGAAGGTCAGCTGCCTTATAAGCCCAGGTGATACAGTCAGCTACCCAGATGGACAAGGTACGCTTGGACACAGGCAACCCCAACTTATTGGGGTCAAAGGAGACGACGAGCTGGGTAGGCCTTCTATGCCGCCAAGGTAGAAGGATAAGGCACTCCTACAGTCCAGGGTATGCAGGACTGCTTCAGCCTGGCTAGCATGAGGCCTAGGGAAGAATGTTGGAAGAACCACCTCCTGGTTGAGGTGGAAAGAGGAGACAACCTTAGGGAGGAACTTTGGATGAGTCCTAAGGACTACCCTGTTCCTATAAATCCTGGTGTAAGGCCTATCACAGACCAGGGCCTGAAGCTCACTTACTCGCCTAGCCGAGGTACGGGCTATCAGGAAGACAGTCTTCCAGGAGAGGAAGCGTAGTGGACAAGTAGCCATCGGCTCAAAAGGTGGACGAGTCAGTTGCTGCAAGACCACATTCAGCTCCCACTCAGGGGCAGGAGGACGGATAGGAGGCTTGAGCAAAAGCAAGCCCCTAAGAAAGCGAGTCACCAAGGGGTGACCAGACAGAGAATGTCCCTCCACCAGAGAGTGGTGAGCTGCTAGAGATGAGAGGTGGACCTGAACAGAATTGGATTTAAGACCTTGATTTGACAAGTGCAGTAAGTACTGAAGGACTACTGGCACAGTACAGGAGAAAGGATCTTCTCTACGTAGCTGACACCACACAGAAAACCTCTTCCATTTGAGAGCATAGGTTTTCCTAGTGGACTGTTTCCTAGAGGCTAGGACAACCTCCTCAACCTCCTGAGGCAGGCCCCAGGGAGCCAAGACTACCCTTGCAGCCTCCGGGCCATCAAATTGAGAGCTTTGAGATTGGGGTGCAGAAGGGAACCCTGCTCCTGTGAGAGAAGGTCGGGTTGCAACCCCAGAGGCAGTGGAGGATCCACTGCCAGTTGAAGCAGAAGAGGAAACCAAGGCTGTCTCGGCCACCTGGGAGCTACCAGCAGGACCGAGGCCTTGTCCTGAAGAATCTTGAAGAGAGTTCGGGCCACCAAGGGCGTGGGAGGAAATGCATAGAGGAGGCCCTGAGACCAAGATATCAGAAAAGCATCCGCTGCTATCCGCAGAGGATGCGGTTGCCTCGAGCAGAACTTTGGCAGTTGCTTGTTCGTTGGGCTGGCAAAGAGATCTATCAAAGGGAGACCCCATTTCAGGAAGATCTTCTGAACTACTGAAGGATGCAGCTGCCACTCGTGGGGCTGCAGTATTCTGCTTAATCTGTCTGCCAGGTAGTTGTCCTGGCCTGGAAGGTACACAGCCTTGAGGAGCATATTGTGCTTGAGGGCAAAAGAACAAAGGTCCTGAGCCTCCCGACAAAGGATCCTGGACCCAGTTCCGCCCTGTTTGTTCACATAAAACATGGCAACTTGGTTGTCCGTCTGAATCAGGACAGACTGGTGAGCCAGGGTAGGAGTGAAAGCTTTGAGTGCTAATTGAATAGCTCTGAGTTCGAGGAGATTGATCTGCTGCACAGCTTCCCAGGGAGACCAGAGGCCCTGGGTGCACTTGCCCAGACAATGAGCTCCCCAGCCTAGCAGGGAGTCATCACTACTGTGTACCCTGGAATCTGAAAAGGCACCCCTTTCAGTAGATTGGGTGGGTGCAGCCACCAGTTGAGGGAGTGCAGAAATAGTCTGGACACCCTTATCCTGTCTCTGAGGCTGCCTGTGGCCTGTGACCACTGAGTCCGAAGGCACCACTGTGCAGGCCTCATATGGAGCCTGGCATTGGGGGTCACATGTACTGTCGAAGCCATGTGGCCTAGAAGCCTCAGGCAGAGTCTGGCGGAGACCAGGGACCTGATGAGAAACTGATATGCCAAGGCCATCAACCTTTGGGCCCTGTCTGCTGGCAAGAAAGCCTTTGCCAGCAGAGAGTCCAGCCTTGCTCCTATGAACTCTAAGTTCTGGGAGGGCAGCAAATGGACTTTGCGAAGTTTATGACAAACCCCAGGCTTTGTAGAAGAGCAATAGTCCTGAGGGTGGCCTGATTGGCCTCTTGGCACATCTGACCCCTGATGAGCCAGTCGTCTAGATAGGGGAAGACAAAGATTCCCTGATTTCTCAGGTAAGCCGCCACCACTGCTAGGCACTTTGTAAAGACTCTGGTGGCGGAGGCGAGGCCGAAAGGCAGCACTCTGTACTGATAATGGTTTCCTCCCACAATGAACCTGAGGTACTTTCTGTGGTCTGGATGAATGAGGATGTGAGTGTACGCATCCTTTAGATCTAAGGAGCATAGCCAATCTCCCTGCTGGAGGTAGGGCAGAAGAGTCCCAAGAGTAAGCATCTTGAACTTCTCCTTCACTAGGAACTTGTTGAGGTTCCTGAGGTCCAGAATGGGTCGAAGGCCACCGGTTCTTTTGGGCACCAGGAAATACCTGGAGTAGAAACCGTGACCTTAGAAGTGGGAAGGCACAGGCTCCACCGCCCTGTCCACCAACAGACCCTGAAGCTCTTGTAGAAGGTGGTCTGTGTGCAGGGGAGGCCTTGGAGGCTCCCCTGGAAAATATGGTGGAAGCAGTTGGTGAAAATGGAGGGCATAGCCCTTGTGGACTATCTCCAGCACCCAACTGTCCCCGGTGACAATGGGCCACTGGTGGGCAAAGAGGGCGAGGCGACCTCCTGTGCAGGGTTGGGAGAGCAATGGAGGAGAGGCTACGCTCAAGGAGTCAAAAACCCCCACCCTGCTGAGTGGTGGCAGGGGCCTGAGGCTTGGGGGTCCTCTGCCTACGGGGCCCATTACCCTGGCCCTTGGCCTGCTGACCCTGGGGGGCAGCTGGGGCAGCCTGATATTGTGGGTACTGTTTGTAGGCAGTGCCCTTCCTTGGGTAAAAGGGCTTTTTACCCGAGCCCTTCTTTTTATGAGAAGGGGCAGAGGTCTTCCTCGACAGCATTGTCCGAGTGAGGTGCTCGGTCTCGAGCTGAGCGGCCTTCTCGGTCATGGGCTTGCCAAAAAGGTTTTCACCTCGGCAAGGGACATCGACCAACTTGTCCTGAACCCATGGCTCGAGGTCCGATGACTGCAGCCATGCCTGGCGTCGAGCCGCGATGCCGGCTGCCGCAACTCGGGCCGAAGCCTCGAAGACATCGTAGGTGGCGCAGAACATGAACTTCGAGCAGTCCCGAATCCCCGAGGACAAGGACTTAAATCTCTGCAAGGGTTCCCCGGAGAGACCAGCAGAGTACCCGGCCAACTCCTTGGCCAGATCCCGCAAGTACATGCCCATGTACAGCTGGTAAGACTGGACACGGCAAGCAAGCATCGAGCCCTGAAAGCACTTTCTACCGACGCCATCGAGGCTTCGGGCCTCCCTGCCAGGAGGCACCGCGGAGTGCATCTTCTGGCTCTTCAGACGATGCATGGCTGATTCCACAACCATGGAATGGTGTGGTAGTTGTGCCTTCTGAAAGACAGGGCTCTTCCGGAGCCGATAGATCGAATCGACTTGCTTGCTAAGAACCGGTGCCAAGGCTGGTGCCTCCCACATATGGAAGAGGAGCCGTTCCAGCATCGGAGGAACCGGGACAGTAAGGGCCTCCTTCGGAGGAGAGTCATACTGCAGCGCCTCGAGCTCTTCAGCTCGAGGCTCTTCCTCGGGGTCTGCCGGAATAGCCAAAGCAGTGGCCATATCCCGGACGAACTCTGAGAACCGGGTGTCCTCCGGGGGGGACCTACTCCGGGGATCAGTCTGCGGTGAGTCCAAAGGGACGCACCGAGTCTTAAAGGTACCAGGAGACTCCTCGTCCTCCGTCTCCCAAGCCGACTCGTCCGAGGAAGAGTCGGGGTCCGACCACGCGGGGCCTTGGAGCACCCGCCCCGACGCCGGAAGCACCAGTGTCGACGCCCTTGATTCCGAACGGGAGGACGAGAGAGACCGCGACCGAGGTCGACTCCGAGCCACGACGGACTCTAGTATCGGCTCGGTCTCCGGGGTCGACTTCAACGTCGATGTCCCGGTGGTCGGGGCAGATGCGCCAGACAGGCTGGCCATCAGTGCCCGCTGCTGCTCAATGAAGGCAGACATTCTGCTCTCCAAGGCTGTCATCCTGAGACTCAGCTTGGGAGACGAAGCAGCCACCGACTTGGGCCCGACGTCGGCTCCCTGGGAGGAGAGTCCACGAGGACTACGGGGCTTACGTGTCCAGCAGACTCCGGCTCCACACGAGGAACTTTGGCAGGCTTCTACGGTTCCACGGGCCCGGGGCGACGGTCGGGGGTCTTAGACCTGGCCCTCGAGGAGCCAGGGACCTCCTCCGAAGACGCCCTCATGAGCCTTTTCTTCCTCTTGCGTTCCTGGTCGGGGGACCCCCTGTCCGAGGAGCTTCGACGGCGCTCGGGATCGGAATCCCGAGATGTCGAGGCCTCAGACGAGGTCCGGGCCCGGCCGGAGGCTGAGTCCGAGAAAAGCCTTTCCTTTTGCTGCTGGCGACTTCGTAGTGCCTTGGAAGACATTTTTCCACAGGCCCCGCACGACTTAGGATCGTAGTCGGGGCCGAGGCACCGAAGGCAGCAGTCATGTGTGTCGGTGAGTGACATTAGTTTCTTACACCGATCACACTTCTTAAAACCGATGGAAGCCATCGGGGAAAAAAGAGTCCCCGCGAGGTCAAAGGACCGGCCTTCCAGGGAAAAGGAGAAAAAAAGGGCGCGAACGCCAGCCACGAAGGGCAAAAACCAAAAAAGAAGAATCGGGCTCGATACCGGTGTTCCGAATCCGGCAGGAGGGGAACCGGCGTCGAACCGGTAGAAAAAGAGAGCAAAAAAATCGCTGAAAAATCTAATTTTAACCGGGAAAACTGGATACACGTCCGGTGGGCTTCACGGAAAAAAAGAGACCGAGGTAAGATGGCACCTTTAGGCGGGAAGGGAACCGCGCATGTGTGCCTGCATTCCCAAAGGCTTTCATAGAAAGCTGGGGAAATGCTCCGCTGGGGCTTCATCGGCGCCGATGACACCCATATGTGAGGACTGACTTCCTGCTTGGTCCTGGAGAAAGAACAAGGCCACAGCAGAGAGACTGAATGAATCCCTTGCTTCAGTTTTTTACTGAAGATGATGTAGGGAAGTTATCCATGCCTGAAATAGTATTTAAAGATGATGTATCAGAAGAATTGAAACAAATTTTGATAAACTGGAAAGATGTACTACAACTATTTGATAAACTAAAGAGTAGCATATGACATGGACCAGATGGTACACATCTAAGGGTGATTAAAGAACTATGAGACTGCAGACCTAATCTGTGAACTATTATTAAAATCATCTATAGTACCTGAAGACTGGAGAATGGCCAGTGTAACGCCAATTTTTAAACAGCGTTCCAGGGGTAATCCGGGAAACAACAGACTGGTGAGCCTGATGTCAGCACCGGGCAAAACAACAGAAACCATTAGAAAGAAAAAAATGACTGAACATGTAGATAGTCATGGTTTAATGGGAGAAAGTCAACGTGGATTTAGCCTAGGAAGGTCTTGTCTTACTAATCTGTTATATTTTTTTGAAAGTGTAAATAAACAGGTAGACAAAGGTGAGTCGGTTGATGTAGTGTATCTGGACTTTCAGAAAGCCTTTGACAAGGTCCCTCATCAGAGACTTTTGGCAAAACTAAAAATTCATGGGATAGGAGTCAGCGTACTATTGTGGATCAGGAACTGGTTAAAAGATAGAAAGCAGAGGGTAGGGCTAAATGGCCAATTTTCCGATGGAGAAAGATGAATAATGCAGTACACCAGGGATCTGTACTGGGTCCGCTGCTTTTTAACATATTCATAAATGACCTGGAAATGGGAAGAACGAGTGAGGTTATCAAATTTGCAGATGACACAAAACTATTTAAAGTTGTTAAAACCCATGAGGATTGTGGGAAATTGCAAAAGGATCTTGATAAATTGGAAGACTGGGCATTCAAATGGCAGATGAAATTTAATGTGGACAAGTGCAAAGTTATGCACCTAGGAAAGAACAACCCAAACTATGGTTACACGAAGCAAGGTTCCACATTAGAAACCACCACCCAGGAAAAAGATTTAGGTGTCATCGTGGATAACATGTTAAAACCCTCCATCCAGTGTGCAGCGGCAGCCAAGAGAGCAAATAGAATGCTAGGTATCATAAGAAAAGGAATGGAAAATAAACAAAGGATATTATAATGCCTCTATATCGTTCCATGGTGAGCTGCACCTTGAATATTGTGTGCAATTCTGGTTGCTGTATCTTAAAAAGGATATAGTGTTATTAGAAAAGGTTCAGAGAAGAGCCACCAAAATGGTAAAGGGGATGGAAGGATGCCCCTATGAAGAAAGGCTAAAAAGGTTAGGGATTTTTAACCTGGAAAAGAGACGGCTGAGGGGAGTTATGATAGAGGTCTATAAATTAATGAATGGAGTGGAACGGGTAAACGTAGATCGATTGTTTATGTCATCAGAATATAGAAAGACTAGGGGACATGCAATGAAGCTACAGGGTAAAGCGTAGTTACTCACCTGTAACAGGTGATCTCCGGGAACAGCAGGAATTTAGTCCTCACATATGGGTATCGTCGGTACCGACGGAGCCTGCGCAGGAACGCTCCCCAGCACCCAATAGAAACGCTTTTGGGAGCATCCCTCAGCACATGCGCGCTGCCTTCCCGCCTTTCCAACTGTCCCTCTTCAGTTAAGTTTGTAGCTGAGTGAAAGGATAGAGGGAGAGAGGAAAGAGACAAAGAGAGAGAGACAACTCCTAGGGGAGGTGAGTGGGTTGTGAAGACACAATTCTTGCTGTTCCTGAAGATCACCTGTTACAGGTGAGTAACTACGCTAGTCCTCACATATGGGGACTCCCTAGCTGAAGATGCCAGGGAGATAGCCCCAGGAAGGTGCCACCATCAAGGGTGAGGATCCTTCCTCCCATGGATCTCTGGCATCCCACCAGGGATGGTGGGTAGGAGTTGGTTTAAGTTTGAAAGAGATTTTGAAGAACAGCTTTGCCAAAAAAGGCATCCCGACGGGAGGCTGTATCTAGGCAGTAGTGGGCTGTGAAGGTGTGTACCGAAGCTCAGGTGGCTGCTCAACAAATGTCATCGATAGACACAGAGTGGAGATTAGCCATAGAAGCTGCCATGGCTCTCACATTATGAGCTGTGACATGGTCATGAAGAGGAAGACCCTTACTCTCATAAGCAAAGGATATGCATTGGGAAATCCATTTAGATAAAGTTCTTTTGAAGACTGGAAGTCCCAAATGAAGGGACTAGAAAAACGGACTGTTACTTCTGGAGAGAGATCTGCAACAGTGAGTATATACTTCTGGTAATTTTCTAAAAGGAATTCTTTGTATTAAAGCTAATTAATCTGTGAACCCACTATTTTTTGTTAAATCAGTCAGGGCCTAGTAGCAGCAGTTTAAGTTTAAATTTAAAACACAGAGGAGAACTTTCTGGTTACATTTCATACCCAGCAGAGAGCTTGTAGTTTAAATTTAATAGTCCCTCAGGGCCTAGTAACAGCAAAGTACTTTTAGTTTAAATTTAAAACACAGAAGAGAGCTTTCTGGTTAAATTTAGAACCCAGCAGAGAGCTTGTAGTTTAAATTTCATAAGAAGTTAGAACCTAGCAGCAGCTAAGAGCTATCAAATCAGAATACAGCTTACCTCAGCAGCACAAGACAGGGTACTGTGTAGCAGACCTCTTTTAATAAGTGCTATTTCCATCCCTCCCTCCCCCCCTGGGATAATCATAGCTTTATAGGTACTTACACACCTTAAAAGACAGGAGGTGCTCTCAGGTGAAGCTCATTACCCAAATTAGTCATACACTAAGGACCTGAGATTAGTTAAGCTTCAGGTGAACAAGGTATATTACACGTATTAGGTACAGTTTTATAAGTATAAATATCCATAGCAACCCTTAGTAAGTAAAGAACTTAGATCTAAACACAAACTTAAAACTAAGATGCAGACGGCAGTCCAGCAGCGGGATGGGGGCTTTCCAGTCTTTTGCATTGAGTGTCACATGTATGATTTTCTCCCAGTTGGTGAGAGGTCTTACGTGTGCACTAGGTGCAAGGAGCTCTTTGCTCTCAGGGAACGAGTCCGTTCTCTAGAGGCTAAAGTAGCAGACTTGGAAAGCATAAGACAGACAGAGAGGTACATAGACGAGACCTACAGGGATATAGGCCTGAAGTCCCACCTCCAGTCTGGCAGCATCCCTGTTGCCATGGAGGAGAGAGGTCACGTGACAGGAGAGCATCACCCTGGTGTGGCAGGAAGTGATCCTGTAACTAGGACCTGTCCTCCAGGTGATGTAAAACCCTCTCGCACCGAGGATGTTTCTCCAGGGCCATGTGCCCATGAGGGAAGGGTTAGGACAGCCGTTATAGTTGGTGATTCGATCATTAGGCATGTAGATAGCTGGGTGGCTGGTGGACGTGAGGATCGCCTGGTAACATGCCTGCCTGGTGCGAAGGTAGCGGACCTCACGCGCCACCTAGATAAGGTCTTAGATAGTGCTGGGGAGGAGTCTGCTGTCTTGGTACATGTCGGTACCAATGACATAGGAAAATGTGGTAGGGAGGTTCTGGAGGCTAAATTTAGGCTTTTAGGTAGGAAGTTGAAATCCAGAACTTCCAGGGTAGCATTCTCCAAAATGCTTCCTGTTCCACGCACAGGACCCAAAAGGCAGTCAGAGCTCCGGAGTCTCAATGCGTGGATGAGACAATGGTGCAGAGATGAGGGTTTTGGATTTGTTAGGAACTGGGGAACATTCTGGGGAAAGGAGGGGCTCTTCCAAAGGGATGGGCTTCATCTGAACCAGGGTGGAACCAGACTGCTGGCATTAACCTTTAAAAAGGAGATAGAGCAGCTTTTAAACTAGATATTAGGGGAAAGCCGACAGTTGCCCAAGAGCGGATGGTTCGGAAGAATGTATCTTTGAAGGATACTACCAAAAGCAGAGAGGTTCCACAAAAGAGTAAAGTAGCCCAAATGCCCTCAAGTATGGAATAGACAGAGCTTAAAGATCCCAAATTACCCATGTCTAACAATGGCCAAATTAATATGAATAAAATACATTCTCTAAAATGCTTGTATACAAATGCTAGAAGTCTAAAAATAAGATGGGAGAGTTAGAATATATAGCACTAAATGAAAGGTTAGATATGATTGGAATATCAGAGACATGGTGGAAGGAGGACAACCAGTGGGACACTGTGATACCTGGGTACAAATTATATCGAAATGATAGAGCTGATCAAATTGGTGGAGGGGTTGCTCTCTATGTTAGAGAGGGCATTGAGTCAGAAAGGATTAAAGTTTTGCAGGAAGCAAAATCTGCTGTAGAATCTATATGGATTGAAATTCCATGTAAAAGGGGGAAGGCAATGGCAGTGGGGGTGTACTATCGAGCGCCTGGCCAGAATGACCAAATGGATGATGAAATGCTCAAAGAAATCAAGGAAGCTAACAAAGGTTACAGCCAATGTTCCCTCTAATTTTCTGTAGGCTGTGTGCGCATAAAATATCAGCTGTGTGCAGCTTTTGAAGGAAGATTAAATTTTTGTGCGCCACATAACGACACTCGGAGTTATATACTTTAAAATTTGACTACACATCAGAATACAGTATGTACATCACACTGATTTTAATCAAATTAAATGAAAATAGACAATTACTAAATGAAGCGGGAAATTTATAGTAATTACAATCATAACTTTTAAATTTTAAGACGTCTGTGTTGTTTTCTATGAGAATCAGAGCCGTAATTTTTGTGCGCTCTGTTGTAAAGTATGTGCGCTCGCTCGGCGAGGTGTGTGCGCGCGCACACGCGCACAGCTTAGAGGGAACAGTGGTTACAGCGCGTAATAATAATGGGTGATTTCAACTACCCCGGTATCGACTGGGTCAGTGTCACGTCAGGACATGCTAGGGAGATAAAGTTCCTAGATGAAATAAATGACTGCTTCTTGGAGCAGCTGGTTCATGAACCGACCAGAGGGGAAGCCATATTAGACCTAGTCCTTACTGGAACACCAGATCTAGTGCAAGAGATAAGGTTGTTGGGGCCACTTGGCAATAGTGATCATAGCATGATCGCCTTTGATTTAATTAGTGGAGGAGGGATAGTAAGGAAATCCAGAGTACTACCTTTTAACTTTCGAAAGGGAGACTATGATAAAATGAGGAAAACAGTTAAGAAAAAACTAAAAGGAGCAGTTGCAAAGGTTAAAGACGTACATCAGGCTTGGCTGTTGTTGAAAAATACTATCTTGGAAGCCCAGACCAGCTGTATTCCACGCTTTAAGAAAAGTGGAAGGAAGTCCAAAAAACTGCCAGCATGGTTTAAAGATGAGGTCAGAGAGGCTGTTGTTGCCAAAAAAGCATCTTTCAGGAAATGGAAAAAAGAGCCAAACGACGAAACCTGGAAACAGCACAAGCACTGGCAAGTCAAATGCAAGGCATTGATAAGGCAGGCAAAGGAAGAATTTGAGAAGAAGCTTGAGAAGCTTGAGAAGAAGATACAAAGCACCACGATACCGATAAGATCGGAGGTGAGATACCTTGGGGTTACTCTGGACAGTAAACTCAACCTCAAACCACACATAGACAAAACAATCCAAAAAGCATATTACAGGATGCGAATCATCAGGAGACTGAAACCACTCCTCGCTCCAGAACACTTCCGTACAGTCTGTCAAGCACTGATAACCCCAATACTGGACTTCTGCAATCCGATATACCTCGGACTACCAAAACAAGCTCTCAAACCACTACAGCTGGCACAAAACACTGCAGCTCGAATCATATCCGGAGCCGCAAGGCAGGAGCACATCACACCTACACTAAAGGACTTACACTGGCTCCCAATCATTGCTCGCATCAGATACAAGACTATCATAAACCTATTTAAGATAAAAGAACACACATCAGCCAACAGCCTCCACCTGCTCATACAACCGGAAACCAGCGCACGTCCCAGAAGAAGTCAAACACGCAACCGAGTCAGCACCCCAAATGAGTACAAGCACACACGCAAGGACACAACAGACAGAGCTCTCTCCATGGCTGCTCCAACAATATGGAACAATCTACCGGACGATCTAAGGGCAACTCCAGACCTCAAAGACTTCAGAAAACAACTGAAAACCATGCTGTTCATAGAGCACTATGGTCACATCACATAACCTAAGAGAATGGATAACAGCACTCCAATCCTCCCAAACAACTGAATATATATAAAATATGATTCTAGCACCACTGTAAATAGCCCACCCTGTATATAGCTCAAACAAATCAAGCACCCAACACATCCCTCACACAACTAAGTTTTATCCTCACTGCATGTACAACACACACACTTTACCTGATTGCTTGCTGTGATACCACCTTGATTATTAAGATAAGGCGGTTTAGAAATACTGTTAAATAAATAAATAAAATAAAAATAAATAAAAAATGCGAAGTAAAGACCTTTTCAAGTACATTCGTAGCAAAAAACCTGTGAAAGAGTCAGTTGGTCCATTAGATGATAAAGGGGTTAAAGGAGCACTAAGAGGCGACAAGGTGATAGCGGAGAGACTGAATGAATTCTTTGCTTCAGTCTTTACTGAGGAAGATGTAGGGATGTTACCCATGACTGAAGTGGTATTTAAAGGTGCGGAAGAATTGAAGGAAATATCGATACATCGGGAAGATGTCTTACAACTATTAGATAAACTGAAGAGTAGCAAATCACCTGGGCTGGATGGTATACATCCAAGGGTGTTGAAAGAACTGAAATATGAGATTGCAGACCTGCTATTAGTAATCTGTGAACTATCATTAAAATCATCTCTAATACCTGAAGATTGGAGGATCGCCAATGTAACACCAATCTTTAAAAAGGATTCCAGGGGTGATCCGGGAAACTACTTACCGGTGAGCCTGACATCAGTACCGGGAAAAATGGTAGAAACCATCATAAAGAATAAAATTACTCAGCATGTAGATAGTCATGACCTAATGGGAGACAGCCAACATGGCTTTAGACAAGGAAGATCTTGTCTTACTAATCTGTTATGTTTTTTTGAAGGAGTGAATAATCAGGAGGACAAAGGTGAGTCGGTTGATATTGTGTATCTGGACTTTCAGAAAGCCTTTGACAAGGTCCCTCATCAGAGACTTTTGGCAAAACTAAAGAGTCATGGGATAGAAGGCAGTGTACTATTGTGGATCAGGAACTGGTTAAAAGATAGAAAGCAGAGGGTAGGGCTAAATGGCCAATTTTCCCAATGGAGAAAGGTGAATAGTAGTGTACCCCAGGAATCTGTGCTGGGTCCGCTGCTTTTTGACATATTCATAAATGACCTGGAAAGTGGAATACGAGTGAGGTTATCAAATTTGCAGATGACACAAAACTATTTAAAGTTGTTAAAACCCAAGAGGATTGTGGAAAATTGCAAGAGGATCTTGATACATTGGAAGACTGGGCATCAAAATGGCAGATGAAATTTAATGTGGACAAGTGCAAGGTTATGCACCTAGGGAAGAACAACCCAAACTATGGTTACACGATGCAAGGTTCCACATTAGGAACCACCACCCAGGAAAAAGATTTAGGCGTCATTGTGGATACCATGTTAAAACCCTCGACCCAGTGTGCAGCAGCGGCCAAGAAAGCAAATAGAATGCTAGGTATGATAAGGAAAGGAATGGAAAATAAAACAAAAGATATTATAATGCCTCTGTATCGTTCCAAGGTGAGACCGCACCTTGAATATTGTGTGCAATTCTGGTCGCCGTATCTTAAAAAGGATATAGCGATTTTAGAAAAGGTTCAGAGAAGAGCCACCAAAATGGTAAAGGGGATGGAAGGATACTCCTATGAAGAAAGTCTAAAAAGGTTAGGGCTCTTTAACCTGGAAAAGAGACGGCTGAGGGGAGATATGATAGAAGTCTATAAATTAATGAACAGAGTGGAACAGGTAAACGTAGATCGACTGTTTACCTTATCAGAATATAGAAAGACTAGGGGACATGCAATGAAGCTACAGGGTAAACTATTTAAGACTAATAAAAGAAAATATTTTTTCACTCAACGTGTAATCAAACTCTGGAATTTGTTACCGGAGGATGTAGTAAAGGCTGTTAGTGTAGCTGGGTTTAAAAAAGGTTTGGACAAGTTCCAGGAGGAAAGGTCCATAAACCATTATTAAGAAGGGACCCAGGATATCAATGCTTGAACCAATACAAGCATTGTGGAACCTGTGTCCCTTGGGGAAACTGCTTGGTACATATGACCTAGATTGGCCACTGTTGGAAACAGAATACTGGGCTTGATGGACCTTGGTCTGACCCAGTATGGCATATCTTATGTTCTTATAACTCTGGTCAAAAGCTACAAAACGTTGCGAGGACTTTCTATGTTGCTGTGTTCTTTGTATGTAAGAGGCTAAGGCCCTTTTACAATCCAAAGTAATAAGGTTTCTTTCTGCGTTAGAGGTGTGAGGCCTCGGAAAAAATACAGGAAGATAAATTGATTGGTTTAAATGAAAAGGCGAAACCACCTTTGGCATAAAGTGTGGGTGAGTTCGAACAACCTTATCATGATGAAATCTAGTATAAGGAGGATCAGCCACTGAAGCTTGCAATTCACTAATGCGACGGGCAGAGGTGATAGTAATTAGGAAGATGACCTTCCAAGTCAAAAACATAAGGGCTGTAGTGGCCAAAAGTTCAAAAGACGGCTTCATGAGCTGCCCAAGAACTAGATTTAGATCCCATGCCACCGGTGGTGGCTTGATGGGCGGTTTAGTTAATAAAAGGTCTCTCATAAATCTTGATAGGAGTGGATGAGAGGAAATTGGTTGTCCATTTAGAGGCTTATAAGAAGCTGCAATTGCACTAAGATGGACTCTTACCGAATTGGTCTTTAACCCAGAATTCGATAAGTGAAGGAGATACTCTAGTATCGATTCTAAGGGTATGACCAGGGGGTTTAATCCCCTCTTGGAGCACCGTATAGTAAAACGTTTCCACTGAAGGCATAAGATCTTCTTGTGGAAAGCTTCCTAGAAGCCTGAAGGACATCTTTTACCTTCTGGGACAGGGTGAAATCCTGGAGATCTAAGCCTTCAGCAACCAGGCCGTGAGGTGCAGGGACAGGGGATTCGGGTGCCATAGCGTCCCGTTCTCCTGGGAAAGGAGAGCATGCCCTAACTCCAGAGGTGCCGCTTGAGAGAGATGCAGAAGCAGGGAATACCACGTTTGGCGTAGCCATCGTGGTGCTACGAGAATCATGCGACCCCTGTCTCTCTGAAGTTTGAAGAGTGTTTTGGGGATGAGGGGAATGAGTGGGAAGGCATAAAGGAAGTCCTGACCCCAGTGAAGGAGGAAGGCATCCCTTGCCTGACAGTTGTGCGCCAGAATCCTGGAACAGAACCGGGGAAGTTTGGCATTCAGTGGACTTGCAAAGAGGTCTATGTCTGGAGTGCCCCAGAGATGAAATATCTTTGCCACCTGGTCTAGGTGGCGTGACCATTCGTGAGGTAGCAGTACTCGACTGAGTTTGTCTGTCCCAAGGTTTTGAATGCCTGGAAGATATACCACTAGAAGTTGAATTTGATGCTCTCTGGCGAAGGCCCATAGTCGTAAAGCTTCGTTGCATAATGACAGAGAGCCTGTTCCACCCTGCTTATTCACATAGAACATGGCTACCTGATTGTCCGTCTGGACTACGACTGTCTTGTAGCTGAGCTGGGCGTGGAACACTTGAAGAGATAAATAAATTGCTCTTAATTCCAGGAGGTTTATGTGTAAACCAACCTCCTGTGGAGTCCAGGTGCCCTGGGTAGAGAGATGATTCAGGTGTGCTCCTCAACCCACATGTGATGCATCTGTTGTTAGGGTGGCCTGAAAGAGGGGTTGATGGAAAGGAGACCCCACTGTCAGATTTTCTAGTGATTGCCACCATTGGAGGGACAAAATTAGTCATTGAGAGATTGTTATTTTGTCCGACAAATGACCCATGGCCTGTGTCCACTGTGTGGAGAGGGTCCACTGAGCTGCTCGCATGTGGAGGCGAGCATATGGGACTACATGAACTGTGGATGCCATGTGTCCCAGTAACTGCAGTAGCTCCCGAGCAGTGAGGGAGGATTTGCCTGCTGCTTGGGAAGCTAGCTGCATTATGCGAAGACACCGGGCTTCTGGAAGGAAAGCCCTTGCCTGTCTGGTATCCAAACAGGCTCCTATGAATTCTAGGCATTGGGAAGGAACTAGTTGAGATTTCGGGACATTCCTTACCAATCCCAAGTATTGGAGGATTCGCATTGTACGGGACAGTGCAGTGCTGGCCTCTGCCACTGTGGAGGCTCGAATGAGCCAGTCGTCTAAGTAAGGGAAGACGAAAATCCCCAGGGTTCGTAGAAATGCAGCTATTACTGCCATGCATTTTGTGAATACCCTTGGTGCTGAAGCCAGACCAAAAGGAAGAACCCTGTACTGGAAATGTCTTCCCCTGAAAAGGAAATGTAAAAATTTCCTGTGATCTGGATGGATGAGAATGTGAGTGTATGCATCCTTTAAGTCTAGAGAGCAAAGCCAGTCCTGGCTTTGAAGGTATGGCAGAAGAGTTCCTAGAGAATCATTTTGAATTTCTCTTGAAACAGATATTTGTTCAATTCTCTGAGGTCTAGAATGGGTCTGTATCCTCCTGTTTTCTTTGGAATAAGAAAATAGGGGGAGTAGAACCCTGCACCCTGCTGAAGAATGGGTACTTCCTCTATTGCCCCCTTGGGCAAGAAGTGTGGAGACCTCGTGATCTAGCAGATTGTCTGCAGAGGTTTGTGAAGGACACATCATGTGAAGAGAGAAATCATTAGAGAAAGACATTATGCTTGGCAAGATAGAAGGTCAACGCAAAAGAGGAAGGCCAGCAATGAGATGGATTGATACAATAACAGCAGCTACGGGTACCAGTCTGTCAACAGTGAGCCGCCTGACTGAAGACCGAACACAATTTAGGATAACTATCCAGAGGGTCGCCATGAGTCGACTCCGACTCGACGGCACTTAACAACAACAGAAATGTAGGAGGGGGTAAGCTGTGAAAATGAAGTTTGTACCCCTCCTCCTACAATGGACAAAGTCCAAGCTTCTGCTGTTATCTGATGCCATCTGTTGACAAAATAGCATAACCTGCCCGGAATATTGGGGGGTTGGGGACCCCTCAGAGGCAGGAAGGCAAAGCTCTCTAGGAAGGAGTCAAAGCCCTTGAGGGAGCTGAACCTGGAGAGCTGGTTGGGCTCTCGGGCCTTTTGGTTTCTTTTGCGGTCTAGTTTGTCCCTTTTGGGCAACCTGACCTGGAGTCTGACTCTGCTGGGTATAGGAAGAATAAAACTTCCTCTTTTTGCTAAAAGAGAGTTTTTTCATAAGGCTTCCTTTTGGCTGGAGTGGCTGTAGACTTTGACAATCTATCTAAGGTAGAATTGTCAGCATCTAACTCTTTAGCCTTCTCCTGCCAGTTCTTGCCGAAGAGATTCTCTCCCGTGCAAGGAATGTTGCCTAACTTGTCCTGTTCCCAAGTCTCCAAGTCGCCTGTAGCCAGGCAATCCGTCGTGCGCCAATGGCAATAGCAGAAGTTCTGCTGATGCATTCGAAGCAGTCAAAGGCTGCACGATTGACAAACTTGGAGACATCCTGAGCATGCTTAACTAGAGTAAGGAAATCTTGTCTCTTATCATCTGGGAGAAATGGGCTCATAAGTTCCAAGTCTCCTGTGACTTCTTTGAGGAACATTCCCATATATAGGATATATGAACTGATCCTAGCTGAAAAGCATGGAAGCTTGAAAAGTTCTGCGTCCAAAAGTATCCAGAGTCCTGCATTCACGACCTGGAGGATTGGATGCATGCCTCTTTGCACTTTTCATCCTACGCATGGCTGATTCCACTACCATTGAATGGTGTGGCAGCTGAGTTTTCTGAAATCCAGGACATGGTGGAACTCAATACATAGTTTCAAGTCTCCTAGAGTGAGGAGTAGTCGTCAGAGGTGTCTCCCACATTCTGAGCATCAAGCTATGCAGAATTTCATGGATAGGCAGAGTAGCTGCCTCCTTAGGAGCTTTAGGATATTGGAGGATTTCCAATTCCTTTGCTCTGGGTTCCTCTTCAGGAGCTGCTGTGATTGAAAGACCTTTGGCCATATCACGGATGAAATCCTGAAATGACATGTCCTCTAGATGTGACATTCTGCATTGGGGAGAAGAGGGATCTTCTAGGAGAAACCCTCTAGTGCCAGCAGAATTGTCAGAGTCTTCGGAATCGGAGGAATTGAAGTATTCCTGACCCCGATGCTCTTGCAAAGCATGATCTCAGTACTGATCGAAGTTGGTACCGAGGTGACCCGGTACCGCTTTGTCCACTCCAGCCAGAGGTGGCATTGGAAGAGTTCCCACTGGGGCTGGTACCGTTGGATGCCGGTACCGGTGCCCTTGGGACCACCGGTACCGCAGCTGAAAGAAGAGCTGCGATACTGCGCTCGATAGCAAGAAACGTCTGGTCTATCGACGCTGCTGATGCCTAGGTGTCGGTACCGGTAAGAATGGCCGGAACCCCCGAGCATGGCACAGATAGTTCTTGCAAGGTTGAGGTCTCGAGAACATCCTGAAGCCCCATCGATGCTTTGGAAGCTGAAGCCTCCCGCCGGGGCTGTTTTGTCGGTGTAGTTCCCTCAAGGGCAATGCCAATGGTCTCTCGATGCTTAGCAGGAGAGCTACCCTTTGAGGACCGGCTTTTATGTTTAGTTACCTGAGATCCATGGGAGGAAGAAGAGGCCCTTGACGATGTCGATGCAATGGATCTGGCATCTGAAGAAAAGAGGGTACCGAGCTTTGTGGCCCGGTTCTGTCTTCCTCTTTTGGTCATTCCCATACAGGAGAGACATTCAGTTGGAGAATGATCAGACACCTAATTACAAATTACTCCTCAGTTTCAGGTGTTCCCAATGTTGTTAATATTACCAAGCTATAAATTAGTAAAAAGATACCTTAATCTATAAAATCTCAGAAGGTAATTTTATAACCGGACACCCACTTTGTGAAGCAAAAAGGCAAATAGGTTCTGTTTATAAAATAAGCATGTGCATTATCTACTTTTATAAAATAGTCCCTAGGAAAGCAGGTACCCCGATGACACCTGGTCTCAGGCTCATGCAAATACCCTGGTTTATTTTATATACAGTTTTTTAAAAAGGCTTGGTCTTAGCTATTAGTAGGCCGTCACTGCCCCTCTGATGTCGTGAAGGTGCTCTCCTCTCTTTGGGAGCAGCTTGGAGGGGCACTCTCATGGACCCTCATTGCTCTCGACACCGTGGCTCGAAAAGCTTTTGCACCGTGGCTCGAAAAGCTTTGACGCCGTTGTACCAGAGCCTTCACTCGGTGCTCAGCGTGATCACCCTGCAGCGCTAATGAAGATGAAACAGAATCTTTTCTCATCCTTGGGTGGAGGATAATGATGGGTGATGCTCTGGGCACTACGGGTGCTCAGCTCAGAGTGGGCTCGAGAACTCCTTGATGTCAATGCACCGCCAGTGTCCGATGCAGCCTTTGAAGCCATTGAGACCGGTGCCGTCGATGCCGATGTCAATGGATCGGACTTGTGAGGCGAAAAAGTGATTTGCGCTGCTTCTCTCGACCCTTGAGTCTTCTTTTTGTCATCTGCAAACACAAATTACAAGTAGAGGGCTGATGATTGGGTCCCAGGCACTGAAGGCATGACCTGTGGGTATCTGTGGTGGATATGGTGTTGAGCACAGAACACTTCTTAAACCCACTGGCCAGTTTTTGGGGCATATCTGCTGGAAAAACAGATGCAGCAAAATCAAATGGATCGATCTTGAAAGAGAGCAGGACCCAGGCCGGAGCACTAGCACCTAAGGGGATAGAGATGCCGCAGAAAAAGAAAGGAAACTTAAAACATAAAATATCAACTAAAATGTAAAATAAGAAAAAGCACGATGGGCAGGCAGGAAAGAAAAACGGAAGTGCCGGTAAAAGCAGCAGAGTCCTTCTGAGGGGAAAATTACCAAGATGGTGGAGCAGTTGTTAAACCTGTTTGTGGGGCTCTGCAGAAAAACAAAGACTATATAAGATGGTGATGCGGCAGCAGGCGGAAAGATGGCATGCATGTGCATAGGAAACTTGCAAAAGCTTTGATTAGTAGCTCAGGAGTGTTTCCACGCGGGATCCATCGGATGACTTCACTCATATGTGAGGATCTCAGTCCTGTTTGTCTATGGAGAATATATGCGTCCTGGGAAGGTCCACACTTATTCTGAAGAAAAGCCGGCACTGGTAGACTTGCTCTGCATACTTTTACACACATATACATAGGGCAAGCTTAGAAAGGGCTATTTCTGTGCATAAAACACAGTCTTACCTCCAGGAAGTTTACTAAATTATCCCCAAAATGTACATATAGCAATTGTTGATCTTTTCTGGTCTGACTTAGTGTAAAAGGAAAGATTGACAATCATGAGAGGGGTATGCCAGATGGACCATCGCTAGTCTAAACCAGTGCATATGCCTTCTGGCCACCTCTGCAGGGTTCTTTTAAAAGATCGAAGCCTCTCCTCAGCCAGAATGACTTCCTTATGGTACTTCAAGCCATGGTCACACTGGTTCTAGACTACTGCAATGTACTATACCAGGGCCTACCAGCACAAAGCATTCACCCCTTGCTAATGGCCCAGAACACGTCTGCCCGCATCATCACTGGATCAGCTAAACATGAACACATAACACCCATACTGGCCAATTACACTGGCTCCCAATGAAGAGTCACATCAGTATAATGCAACACTCAACATACTCAAAATCCTACAATCGGTGCCAATCAGCACATCGGACTCAACTACTTAAAAGGCAGCGCCTCCCGGTGCCATCGCAGCAGAGCTCCTCCACTTCGGAGCCCCGATCAGCGGTGAGAAAGAGAGCGGGAGGCTGCAACCCTTCCCGCTCTCCAACCAGCGTCCAATCAGGGCCGATCAGCACACCAGACTCAACTACTTAAAAGGCAGTGCCTCCCGGCACGCCCGTGACTGAGGGCCTCGCCAGAGAGCCCTTTGGCATGGCCCTTAGGCGTGGAAATTAGGAGTGGTTATTGGCAAGCAACACTGAAGCAAAGAGAAGATAACGCCCTTGGTACAAGCAGATACTCATCTCCGGGAAACCTATCCAAAACTCCAGCACATCACAAACCCAGCAGAAGACAATCAATCAACCACAGAGTCTGGACAAACGAAGATCAACAACTGCAGACATTAACCACCTCAACACTCGAACAAGAAGAGTATTTAAGGTAATGTAAACACCAAACTCAGTCACATTATAAGGCTATATCTTAAATTCAAGAAGATCAACCTACAGCTTCCCTGTGGTACTCACTCCCTGCAACGACTAGTAAACTAGCAGACCTCTACAGCAGATAACAGCTGATCTCATACCATACAATCTCACAACCTCACAACGAAACAGCACCTCTTTCATAAGAGTTCTACAACAAAGAACAGCGACAAAGCCTCATCATATTCCTACCTCTATACTTCCCCATCACCCTCTCTAACATGAATACAAATAGGCATGCACTAATATTCTGTTGCCTTCTGCTCCACGCCCTAAAAGTAATCACAACAGAAAGCACACAATGCGATATAACGAATCAAATACCAATCTTACAACCCACCAGAATCAATATCTTCCACTGCCTATTCCAAAACACACCATACAAGAGACACAACAGATTGTTTCAAATTTATCCATCAAGCTCCTTGAAAGAACCAAATAAAAGCCAACTGACCCCCCACACCCTGAAATGCGCCTTAACGAATGCCAGATCAATAAGGAATAAATTCCATATCATCACAGACTACATTGAAGGACATCAACTGGATATAATGTGCATAAATGAAACTTGGCTCACTGACACAGACCAAGTAATACTAAACCAAACCAAACCTTGTCACAAATATACAAAACCCACAATAATCCGAGACCTAACAAAAAAGGTGGCGGAGTTCTGATCATCACAAGAAAATCTCTAAAATTCAACACCATATCAACACATACCACCCATGGATGCAACATCATTTATTTATTTATTTAACAATCATTTATATACCGCATCTTCCATGGATCATAACCATCTCAAATAAACATATTGCTTTCTGTCTCATATACAGAGCACCCAATGCTAAGACTGAAGACCTATCACTAATCTTGCAAGAAGCATGTTCTAACTAGAGTCCACAAAAACCTCTAATAATACTAGGTGACCTCAACATATCCTCCATACCCACAAGACATGGTCAAGCCTTTATACAAGCCATTGAAGACCTACAATACAAACAGATAATAAACACTCCAACCCACAACAAAAGTGGAACCCTTGACCTTATCTTGATACCAAATGCACTTCTGGAAATGAAACACACACAGCTCACATCCATTATACTCGTCCCCTGGTCCGATCACCACATAACCACCTTCCACACCACCATTTCTACACAAAATACCACTACAAATACAAACAACTTCCAAAGAAGATTCAAACAATTTATACAGCAAGTCTTACCAAAAATAAACAAAGAATCAACAGATCTGGATCCCTTTACAGCAACAGGATAAAATCAAAATAAACTTAAATATCTAAATTTTCAACAAACAGGGGTGTCCTACACGGAGCGGTGGGTTCACCCCTAAACAAAGACATGGGGAGGGGTGGCCTGCACAGAGCAGCAGGTGCACCTACTCTTGCCATCTTACTGGGCAGACTAGATGGACCATACTGGTCCTTATCTGCCATCATTTACTATGTTACTATGTAATAACAAACTGGATCTCAACAATCCTAAATGCTGCCACTGCCCCACACAAGAAATCTAACAACAACAGAAAGAACATTGCTCTTTGGTACTCCAATAGCATTAGCAAACTAAAGCAAGACTTGAGAAAATCAGAACGAAAATGAAGAAAAACAAAGGATCCGCAAAACAGAACCTACAACACCAAAATGCACGAATACCAGACCCTAATAAATAACTGTAAGAAAGAATACCACACCAATCTAATAATGAAATCCCTAAATAAACCACGAGAACTTTTCAACATTACAAGGAAATTAATGAAGGACACCCTCCTAAGGAACATCATCCAATTGATCCACAAGCCATGGCTGACCTACTACAATCAAAGTTCAAACCTATTACGACTCAACACCAAACCTCAACGACACCACCCCACCCTATGGGAAGACAAGCACACCCATGGAACTCCTTCCACATGCCATCACCAAAGGAACTAAAAAACATCATAACCAACCTAAACACTACAACATCCCCACTGGACCCATGTCCAGCATCCTGGATTAAAGCAACTGATCATCTAGCCCCTTCACTCCTTGAAATGGTCAAAATCTCTCTTACACAAGGCAATATCCCTCCCACACTTAAGGAATCAATTGTAAGACTAATCCTAAAGAACAGCCTAGATACGAATGATCCTAACTCATACCGACCCATTTCAAGTCTAATATTTATTGCAAAGATAATAGAGAAAGTCATACAACTACAACTTTAAGATCTAGACATGCATGCCCCTCTGGACCCCATCAACATGGCTTCAATCCCAAACACAGTGTAGAAACACTCATCACATCTCTCCTGGATAATCTAACTACTACCCTAGACAACATCAAATGAGGCTCTATACTGGTTCTTCTTGATATAAAGGCTGCCTTTGATGCAATCAACCATATTACACTTAAACGCCTAAAGGAAATCGGACTTCAAGAAACTACCCTAAAATGGTTCAAATCTTACCTAACCCACAGAAAAATACAAGTGAAATCTGGAACACGCTGATCATCACCAATTGAACAACTACAAGGAGTACCACAAGGATCAGCACTCCGCTCTACTGTTCAATATCTATCTCCAGCCACTCTGCCACATAATGGTCAAACACAACAAACTATAGCATCTATGCCGACGACATCATTGTACATGCACCATTCAACACAGACCAGACTACTCAAGAATAACATCATGCATAGACGAGATGTCAGAATGGCTTCAGGAACGCAACCTTTTAATAAATTACAATAAAACAGAAGCAATTTTCATAACAAGAAACACCACCATTGCTTCACCAAATTCTCTACAATTATCACACAACGCCATAACCATAAAAACAGAAGATAGATACTTGGGGATACACCTCGATCAAAGCTTAAATTTCCAAGCATAAGAAAATTAACAAAGACAGCCTACCATAAAATTAGAACTATAAAAAGCTCAAACCACTGCTGGATCCCAACAACTTCCGCACAGTTTGTCAAGCCTTGATAATGCCCATTCTAGACTACTGTAATATCATCTATCAGGGCTTACCAACCCAATCCATCTATCCTCTGCAACTTCTACAAAACACAACTGCCCGCATCATAACTGGTACTACAAGAACCAGCCACATAACCCCAACATTGGAACAGCTCCACTGGCTCCCCATAATCACCAGAACTAAATACAAAGACATTCTCACCATCTTCAAGATCCAACACCAGCTATCCCCACTAATTCGCCAAACACTTGTATGCAAAGACCCTGAAACCAGAATAAAAAGGAGAGACAATAAAAACCTACTAATAATACCCAAAAACAAAATCAAGGCAAAACAATCTACCTGTCACCGAGCCTTCTCAATCTACGCACCATACCTCTGGAATGCACTCCCGGAAAGGATAAGAACCACCGACGTATGGGACTTTCATAAAGAACTAAAGACACACCTCTTTTCAGAGTATTATGGACCAGAAATAGAATCAATACAAGAAACATAAAAACTACAATAAATATGACCCCATTAACAATGCTAACAGTTACAACCCAACTCAAACCCTACCACCTAATAACATCCTCAACCTGTAACAAATAGGAATTACACTTACCTGGTAATTGTGGTTCCTTGAGCGACTCCAGTTTAGTCCTCAACCTCTGGGTAGTGAACCTCCTCCTGCAGCTTGGAGACTGGGCATGTCAAAAACTCATGACATCACTGGATATAGCCTGCTGGTCTCTCCCATCAGCCACCAGTGAACTATTGACAAAGATGCGCCATATACGCACATATGCAAGGGGCAGACATTTTTTTTTTTTTGCGGCAAAGTGGCAAAGACTGCTGCCGAGCAGCTCTTTTTCCTTAAGCTTGCCCTTTCAATGGCCACCCCATAAGCAAAAACCGATGCACCTGAGGCATTTGAAGGGAACTCCATAGCAACAGAATCTCCAATGTCAGAAACCTCCATGGATTCCTGTCGAGCAACCATATGAGGCAGGCGTACCATGGGTGCCTCAGCCAGCCTGAGGCCCCCAACCACACGTTTCCCCGAAGCGCTTCGATTCGCAGAACCACTCGACCTATGAGTGCCCCCGGTGGAAAGACACAGAGAAGACCGGACGACGGCCGCCATTGAAACAGTGCGCTGATGCCTTCCGACCTCCTTTTGCGTCGTCTGCTGAAGAAGCGACCCGTTTACGCAGAGTGAAACGCTGCCATGAGGTCCATTACTGGCTGTCCCCATATGCGACCAATCTGTGCGAACACCTCCGGATGCCACTCCCATTCTCCGGCATCTACTCGGACCCAGTTGAGGAAATCCGCTGTCAGAATGTCCTTACCCGCAACATGCGCCACCGAAAACGCTGACAGCCAAAGCTCTATCCACACACACAGACCCTCTGCCGCAGCCTCTATGGCCACACTTTTGGTTCTGCCCTGCCGATTGATGTAGTCCACCGCCGGGAGTTGTCGGACAGTACTCGCACTGCTCGACCTGTCACCGTAGCTTCGAATGCCGGCAATGCCCGGAGTATCGCTCGCATTTCCAGTCGGTTGATTGACTACTGGGTCTTCTGTGTACTCCAAAAGCCTTGCGCGAAACGATATCCGAACGTAGCGGAGTTTAACAAAGATTTTGGCCAAGCTCCCGGAGGAAATGTCCATAACCTTTTATTAGAGAGAAGCTGGAAAATTATAATTTTTTTTTATACCAACTTTCACCAATTCAAGATGTTCTACAAGGCACACAACCCAACAGAGCATCACATCTGTTGTACATGCAACGGAACCCTTAAAAATGAGCATACATGAATCCACCGCTTGCCCCGACACAAGCATTGAGTAGCCTGTTCGTCTTTTTGGAAACCAGCCAGGTCCTTAAGACCTGGATTGGCTACCCTAGGAAACAGGATACTGGACCTGAAAGAGCTTGGTCTGACCCAGTATGGCATTTCTCGTATCCTTATGAACGGAACCTCCAAGATCTCTGAATTGCAAGTAACAGGCTGCGCCTGGCCCTATGGCCCTGTGGCTAGCTCACACGGAGCAGTGCGGCCTAGTGGTTGAGGCAAGTTGCCAGAGGACCAAGGGTTTGAATTCCAATCGAGACCACCAACCTTGGGCCATAAAAACTGGGGTTTCTGGTCCCACAGGTGGTCCTTCTGGCCTTCATTAAGCGACTTAACCCTCTGTCTCAGGTACCAAAACAAATTGTGAGCCCTTCAGGGACAAGGGAAATAGAAATACCGTAATCGACTGTATGCCACACTGACCTGTAGGCAATCAGTATACTCAAATAAATAACTGACTGGGAATATGTGACTGTAGCAAACACTGGCAGTGGAGACACATCAGAGCTAGTGCTGGTTCCTGGTCTTCCTTTCTCGCTCTCCCAGTCCTTCTGCCAGCATTGAGAAAAGGCTGAGAATAGATTGTCCAGTGGGCCGGGGACCTTGCATCCTGGACATCAGAGAGAAAGAGGGGCTAGGATCTGGGAACAAAGCCCAAAGAGAAAGGGAAACTGGTGACGGACACTGTAGCTCCTCCGGACGGCTCACTCCACAGCAGATCCCACGACTGCATCTCCAACCCCATGTAACACCATGAGGACGTAACACCATGAGGACTTCACACACTTTATTATAATCGACATCCCCCCATTACTGGAGAAAATACCTTAGCCTGATAATACAGTCCGAGCAAAGAAATGCTGTCTCACTCTGCAAAGAGTGCACCCAAAAATCATGCCTAAGCAATTGTGAGCACATACAAAATGCACATCTACATATATGGGTGACCCAGCACCTGTCACCCAAACACAGTGCAGTGAGCACGCTTGAATATAGGCTGAATACATGGAGCATACACGGAGTATTGACTTCCGCTATGAAACCTTCCAGTGTCCTGGAGCGCTAAGCCCCAGACTGTGCTACCTAGATGTCCTTCTCTTCATCCTCAGCCTTTAACAAGATGGCACAGACAGGTCAGTGCCCCTGCTAAGTGCTTAAAGCCCTGCTCTGACAGCACAGGCTCTAGAAATAGATGAGAATTTCCTGGGAAGGGCATGCTAATTTCTAAGGAGCTATGAAACACACAGGCACCCCCCCCCCCCTCCTGCAGTCAGAGAAATAGCAGTGGGATACACCGACAACCTTGCAAGTGGAGGTCTTAGAGGTTGCTGCCTGTGTGAACCTGATGAGGAATACAATTTCGTATTTTACAAACCCCCCCTCCAGGGATGGGGGCACTGAATACTATATGTGATTCATGAGCAGCGCTGCCATCCGGTGGCCTTTAGGTATTATGGTATTATGTTCTTCACTTACAAGGAGAGGACTGTTGTTGTTGTTGTTAAGTGCCGTCGAGTCGGAGTCGACTCATGGCGACCCTCTGGATAGCTATCCTAAATTGTGTTCGGTCTTCAGTCAGGCGGCTCATTGATGACAGACTGGTACCCGTAGCTGCTGTTATTGTAGCGATCCATCTCATTGCTGGCCTTCCTCTTTTGCGTTGACCTTCTATCTTGCCAAGCATGATGTCTTTCTCTAATGATCTCTCTCTTCGCATGATGTGTCCGAAGTATGAAAGTCGAAGTCTTGTCATCTGAGCTTCTAAAGAAAGCTTAGGCTTGATCTCCTCTAGTACCGACTGGTTTGTTCTTCGGGCAGTCCATGGTATACACAGTATTCGCCGCCAGCACCATAATTCAAAGGCATCAATTTTCTTTCTGTCTGTCTTTTTCACTGTCCAGCTTTCACATCCATATGATGTTATTGAAAATACCATGGCTTGAACAAGTCGAATCTTTGTATGGAGAGACACATCTCTGCTCTTGAGAATCTTATCTAGGTCTTTCATAGCCATTCTGCCAAGAGCAATGCGTCGTCTGATTTCTTGACTGCTTGTTGCTTCTTTATTGATAGTTGATCCAAGTAGGTTAAAGTTGTTCACAATTTCAATTTCTTCTCCTTCAACGATGAACCTGTTGATTATGCCAGTTGTCATGATCTTTGTCTTCTTTACATTAAGGTGCAGGCCCATTTTGAGACTATGTTCTTTGATTGTGAGAAGTAAATGTTTCAGATCATCTTCGCTTTCAGCCAGTAATGTGGTATCATCAGCATAGCGAAGGTTGTTGATGAGTCTTCCACCAATCTTCACACCTCTGTTGTCTTCATACAGTCCTGCTTCTCTGATGATTTGTTCTGCATATAAATTAAACAGGTAGGGGGAAAGTATGCAGCCTTGTCTTACACCTTTGCTTATTTTAAACCATTCTGTTTCTCCTTGTTCCGTTCGAACTGTTGCTTCTTGATCAATGTACAGATTACGCAGGAGAACGATCAGGTGTTCTGGTATACCCATGCTTCTTAATGTGGCCCAGAGTTTCTCATGGTTTACACAGTCAAAAGCCTTGCTATAGTCGATAAAAATCTAGGTCCTGAATAACCAGATCTGGAGACCTACGTGAAGGAGTGCAGAGGAGATCCTTAGTTTTAAGACAGCAAGTCTGGATCCTTCTATAACTTCAGGTAGTAGCTGGAGAAAAAGATGCAATATAAGGAGATACTCATATTGCCCTCATGGAGGGGCAAACATGGTATCATGCATCCTTTTTATTCATTATAAGCCACAACGAAGTATAGGGAATTAGAAGGAAAGTAATAATTAAGGACCGACTGCAGTGAAAAGAATGCATCCCTGTTGTAGAAGTTCCAGTGAAATGTGGAACAACCCAGGGAATCGTATAATTTTTTTACGCCTTCGCGTGGTCTAAGCCCTGGTTAATTTTCCTTAAAAGAAAATTTTTAAGGAAGATGGTAAGAGTAGGAACAAACCAGTCATGTAGGAGCATGACTGGGTAGAGTCTACCAGCTGAAGCCCTTTTAACCATCTGGAAGCTACCTGCTAGGAGTAGCTCTTAGGCTCTCTGGCAACGCCCATTGTTGCAGAGCTTCCTTATGTAATGGCAGAGAGCATGTTGTAGGTTGGTTAGATCTGGCTGTTTAATTGCCAGTGTGCAACCTAATCTATTCTGTTGGAGCCAAAAAGAGATGAAGATGGCTAAGAATAGTAGACAGGCCTGATGCCTGCAACAATAAAGTGTAACCTCTCTTGGAGTTATCTGTTATTAAAGCAGCAGATAAAGTAGGTTCTATAGTTGGAGAGGACCGACAGACATAATTTGGAGTGGTAATACTCAATTTCTGTCTGAAAAGCTGCCTTAAAGAAGTATCTGAGATACATAGAGAAGAAGAGGAACCACAACGGGGAAGAAACCTCTGTATGGAAACTACCTACTGGAGTAGGTATTGAAGAAAAATCCTATGGGCTTAGAGAATAAGCCCTCCAGTTGATTAGTAGTACTCTTAGAGACTGAAAGTCTGGACTAAGAGGGATAGAAAGTAATACAGAGTTGAGAGGACTTACAATTTGGTAAGTCTTTGAAGAGGTAGGGTCCCCTTGCGGTTAAAAGTATAAGATATCCTCGTACAGAAAACTGTCAAGGTGAAGGGTATAGCTCACCTTGTTGTTGTTAGGTCTCCCTTTCTTTTAAAAGGAGAAACCTGTTATCTCTAGGGTATGATGGTCCTTAATAGCTCTTGGAGCTAAAAAGATGGATTTCCCTTGTAGTAAGAGATTCATGCCCAGAGTCGAGGATTGAGTCAATGTATGACTGGTATCTCAGCATGGATGAGATGAACCTTAGATACTTCTGTTAAAAAGAAGTAGGCTCAGAGGTTCTAAACTTCACACAGAAAAACACAGAGAATAGAAATATCAGAAACCCTGTGACTGCTGGGCTTGCTGAGGCTGTTGAGGTCTTGATTTTCTTAGCCTGGTTTGATGTTGCCTGTCTTTGGAAACACCTGCATGATGGGTAGGACATGGATAAAACTTTTTTCCCCTAGGGGGATAAAGCTTTTTAGGAGAGTTTTTATTGGCTGGGATAGAGGAAAGTTTTGACAATCCTCTGACAGTAAAAGCATCAGCGTTTAACTGAGTAGCTTGAAATAAAGCATCCTTATTAAAGAGATTTTCATCAGTACAAGGACTATTTCCCAGCCTTTCTTGTACCCATCTGTCCAAGTCTGAAGCTTGGAGCCAGGCCAGGCGTTGTGCTTCTATGGCTATAGCAGAAGTTCTGCTAATAGACTCAAACAGTCTAGGGAAGCACGATTAAGGAACCTAGAGATATTTTGAGCATGATTGACTAGTAAGAAATAGTCTGCTCTTTTATGCTCTTGAAGGAAAGGGTTCGAAAGCTTTAATCTGTTTGTGACCTCTTCAAGAGACAATCCCATATAGAAAATATATGAGATAATTCTTGCTGAAAGCATGGATGCCTGGAAGCATCAATGTCCAAAGGCATCTAAAGTCCTAGACTCACGACCTGGCGGATGAGTGCTTCTTTGCACTCTTAATACGCCTCATTGCTGATTCTACAACAATAGAATGATGAGGAAGTTGAGTCTTTTGAAAACCTGGAGAAGGTGGCACTTTGTACCTAGTTTCAAGTGTCTCAGAATGTGGTGATTCAGTTAAAGGAGTTTCCCACATCTTTAAAAGTAGATTTTATTTATTTATTTATTTATTTAGTAAACACTTGTATACCGCTGCTTCCTACGATCAGCAGCGGTTTACTTTACAGAATCATAATGTATTTACGGTACATTGAGATTTCAGTTTTACATTTTGATTAGTCAATGATTACGTAACACGGGACAAGCATTTGGATACGATACATATTTGATTAAAGCACACAGATCAAGGTATACATTTGATTTCAGTAGATTGGGGGAGGGCCCCATATATACAATTTGTACAGAATTAGTTGCCAAGGTGTACAGACTATACATGGTTATATACAATTTGTACGGAATTAGTTGCCAAGGTGTACAAGTTATACATGACTATATACTATTAGATTATATGCTGCCGAGTGCGGCAGAGGAGATCTGGTTGAGGTAGGGTATCGCAGTTAGATCAAGTTGTAGTGGGTTTGAAACAGATAGGTTTTCAGTTTTCGTCTAAATTCGTTCAGGTTGTTTGTGAGCCTTAATTCATGCGGTAGTTGGTTCCATTGGATTGGCGCTGAGTATGTGAACGCCCTATTGCTTGTTTCGGCCTTGACAGATCTTATGCTGGTCGGGATACATAGGGTGTTGAGATTCATAGTTCTCCTGCTCCTGTTGCTAGGTTGAATAGTGATTAGGTTATTGAGGTAGGATGGTGCGATGCCATTGATGAGTTTAAATGTTGTGATGAGTAGTTTGTAGATGATGCGGGCGGCCACTGGGAGCCAGTGCAGATCCATTAGAACTGGGGTTATGTGGTCGGTGACTTTCTTTTCCATGATGACTCTTGCAGCCACGTTCTGAGCCATTTGCAGGATGCTTAGTGTGCTCTTTGGAAGCCCTTGTAGAATGGCATTGCTGTAATCCAGGTGGGGAATGATTAGTGCTTGAGCAACAGACCTAAAGTCGGATTTCTCGAGGATATTGCGGAGTGGTTGAAGGATTTTGAGTTTGTAAAAGATGGCTCGGTTAACTGTTCTGAGGTGTTTGTCCATCTTGAGGTTGCTGTCAAGTAGGACTCCTAGATACTTTATTACAGGCTTTGTATCGTATATGTTTTTGTTTAGTGTGACTGTGGTGGGCGGGATGAAATTGGCTTTCTTGGACATGAACATGACCTCTGTTTTTTTGTGATTTATTGACATGTTGTTTTGCTGAAGCCATGATTGGAGCATGTCAAGGCATTCTTCTAGTGGACTGAAGTTAGGCTGTGTTATGTCGAGCTGTGTGTATAACATCACATCGTCGGCATATATGTGGTAATTTATGTTGTATTTCTGGAAAATACTGCATACCGGCTTTATATACAAATTGAACAGTAGGGATGAGAGGGCAGACCCTTGAGGGATCCCTTGGGTTTGGGGGAAAGCATCAGCTCTGTCGTTGTTGAATTGCACTTGTTGCATCCTATTGGATATGTATGATGTGAACCATTTCAGGGGGGTCCCTGTTATACCTAGCGAGGCCAGGCGGTCCAAAAGGGTGGTGTGATGTACTGTATCGAATGCCGCTGAGATATCGATGAATATGAGTATGAACATGGAGTTTTTGTTCTCGAGGCCCCTAAGTAGATTGTCAAGGAGTGCCAGTAGTAGTGTTTCCACTCCGTGATTCTGACGGAATCCGTATTGATGTTCATCTAGGGCTTTTATCTCGTCCATGTGGTCCTGGAGTTGGTGCTGGACCGCTTTTTCAATCATCTTTGCTAGGAAAGCTATGCTTGAGATTGGGCGATATGATGCAGGGTCACTTTTGTTGAGCGACTTGTTTTTTAATATGGGTCTAATAATTGATTTCTTGAGATGAGACGGCATGATTCCTTGTTTCAGAGACTGATTGACAATGTGCGCGATGGGTTTTGCGTTGTCTTTCTTGGTTGCTTTCATCCAAGCGGCTGGGCATGGGTCGAGGGGGGAGGTAGTGGTGTTTAAGTTGGTTAAGATGTTTAAGATTTGTTGCTCACCTAATTGCTGGAAGGTGTTCCATTCTGTTTCTGGGTCTGCTTGAGGGGCAGTTGTGGTTTCTCGAGTGGTGAGAGCTAGTGGCATGCCTTTGGTCATGCTTGTGGGAAGTTTCAGATTTAGCTTTTTGGCATAGTGGTCGGCAAGCGTCTGGGCCTTTATATCGTCTGCAGAGATGGAGTTTTGTGAAGATTTGGTCAGAGATTTTACGAGTTCAAAAAGTTCTCTGGGTCTGTTGAGCGCTTTGTTGAGTAGATTAGTGTGGTGTGTCTTTTTAGCGAGGTTTACCTCATTCTTGTATCTTGCGAGGAGTGTTAGGTATAGTTGCTTGCATTCTTTGGTTTGCTTTTTCCTCCATTTCCTTTCGAGTTTGCGTAGTTCTCTCTTCATTTTAGATAGCGTGGGAGAGTACCATGGTTCGGTTCCTGTCTTTGTTACAGCGTTTGTGTTCTTCCATGTTGGACTTGCAGCTGCTTCGATCCCTGAGTTCCATTGGTCTACCAGCTTGTCTAGGTCTGTGGTGGTGTACTCAAAATGTGTAGATATAGAAGTTACCAAAGCTTCGCTATTGAATTTTTGGAATTTCCTCTGTTGATGTGTTTTTGGGTCGGCTTGAGGCTTTACCTTTTGTGGAGGTAGGTGGATTTCAATTTCGACTAGGAAATGGTCGGACCATGGGACTGGGGTTACTCGAGGTTTGGTGTATTTTTGGATGTTGTGTGATAAGAACACCATATCAAGGGTGTTACCTTTGTTATGTGTGGGTTCTTGTATGATTTGTGTGTAGCCGAGCTGATGCATGGCTTCAAAGAATGCGTCTGCCTGTACAGGGGGAATCGATGGGAGATTTAGGTCACCCAGAATGATGCGCAGTTTTTTGGTTGCAGAGGTTGAGATATTTTCTAGTGCGGTGGCCAGGGTTTCATGATGGGCTGAGGGGGGTCTGTAGATTAAGCAAAGTATTGATGTTTTGTTTTCGATCTTGAGTATATCAATGCCTTTGGATTCAGTTAGGGAGGGGCTTGAGAACATGAGGGAGGTTTTGGCAATGACAAGTACTCCTCCTCCTCTCCTGTTGTGATGGGGGCAGTTAAATACTGTGTAGTTGGGATGGGGTAATTGGTTTAGTATTGCTGGGTCAGTGTCAGTGATCCAAGTCTCGGTGACACAGAGGATATCGGGTTTGTTGTCTGTAATGATATCGTGTATGATGTGGGTTTTATTTCTAATGGATCTGGCGTTGATGAGACAGATTGTGATGGGGGTTTGTGATAATTGGTGTGGTTGCTGTTGCTTGTTTCTGGTCTTTGTGGCTGTCGGTTTCCTATGTTTATTATGTTTTGTTTTGGAGCTACGTCTTTTATGGGGTTTTTCAGTGACCTTTAACGCAGTGTTCAGGCCTGGGTTGAGTAGGGTTTCATCATGGGCTATGTATGTTGGCCCTAGCGGAGTTAGTAGGGGTAACAGTATTTGGCCATGGATAAGGAAAGGATGCCATCCTATTGCCTGGTGTTGCGTCAAGTGTGGTAAGTATGCGTATGCAGCTAGGGATACGTAGAGGCAGAGAATTACCATATAGGTGATGGGTGCCATGGTTTGTGTGGTTGGGTGTGGTGCAGAGTTTGTTATGGAAATCCTTGGAGGAGAAATTCTGTGCGAAGGTGGCAGAGGTTATTTACTTGTAGTTTACGGTCATTTGTTAGTTGTCGCACATGTGATGTCTCAATCAGTATATAAAATATAAGTATAACGGGAAAAACTTCTGATACCATGTGAGAGATGAGCAATAAGTGGTTTGGAATTGCAGGTATTACAGAGAGGTATTGCAGGTATTACAGAGAATTACAGAAAGGTATTACAAGTATTACAGGTATTACAGAGAATTGCAGGTATTACAGAGAGGGATTAATTCGTATGGTTATTGCATCTAATTAATGACAAAATCAGGTGGTATGGGAGTGATCGGATTTCATTCCTACAGTAAACATTCCTTCAGTATACTGGTTTGATATAGTACAGTGTATTGAAGTTGCAGGCAGATTGTGAAACTTGTGGGGAAGTTTCTTAAAAGTCCAATAAAGTCAGAAATGTCATACAGTCTGTAGGAGGAAGTTGCAGTATTGTGTTTACCTGAATAGTTTAGTTGTTGTCGTCATTCAGTGCCTGGTCGAGTTGGCGAGCTCAACCCAGGCAGGGGAGCTCGAGCCGTGTGCGGTTGTGGAGGCTTGCGGTTTCGGTGTCAAGATTGGTACTTTAGGAGAGAGATGAAGGGTCTGTGGTTTTTTTGGGACCTGTTTCTTCTGGATTGCCTTAGGGGGAGGCCGGCTGTTATCTCTCTCTTGCGGTCGGGTGGCGAAGCTGTCTCCAGGGCCTAATGGCCAACCGCCTAAGGGCCGACGCCAAAGGGCCCTCTGGCGAGGCCCTCTGGCGAGGCCCTCAGGCGCAGGCCCGCCAGGCGCGGGCACGCCCTGTAGGGACGCCGCTTTTAAGCGGTGCTGGAGCGTGTGTGTGTGTGCCTCCCACTGCCTCCGATTGGGCAGGAGTGCTTGTGGGCTTGCCTCCCACTGCCACCGATTGGGCAGGAGGGTAGGTGGGTGTGGTCGCCGACTGCCCCGATCTGGGCAGGAGTGTGTGTGTGTGTGAGCTCCCACTGCCCCGATCTGGGCAGGAGCTGAACCAGGGACCTCTGCTGGACTCAGAAGCGGCTCCCACGGGGTAGGGACGCCGCTTTTAAGCGGTGCTGGAGCGTGTGTGTGTGCCTCCCACTGCCTCCGATTGGGCAGGAGTGCTTGTGGGCTTGCCTCCCACTGCCACCGATTGGGCAGGAGTGAATGTGTGTGTGGGCTCCTACTGCCCCGATCTGGGCAGGAGTGTGTGTGTGTGTGAGCTCCCACTGCCCGATCTGGGCAGGAGCTGAACCAGGGACCTCTGCTGGACTCAGAAGCGGCTCCCTCGGGGTAGGGACGCCGCTTTTAAGCGGTGCTGGAGCGTGTGTGTGTGCCTCCCACTGCCTCCGATTGGGCAGGAGTGCTTGTGGGCTTGCCTCCCACTGCCACCGATTGGGCAGGAGTGAATGTGTGTGTGGTCTCCCACTGCCCCGATCTGGGCAGGAGTGTGTGTGTGTGTGTGTGAGCTCCCACTGCCCCGATCTGGGCAGGAGCTGAACCAGGGACCTCTGCTGCACTCAGAAGCGGCTCCCTCGGGGTAGGGACGCCGCTTTTAAGCGGTGCTGGAGCGTGTGTGTGTGCCTCCCACTGCCTCCGATTGGGCAGGAGTGCTTGTGGGCTTGCCTCCCACTGCCACCGATTGGGCAGGAGTGAATGTGTGTGTGGTCTCCCACTGCCCCGATCTGGGCAGGAGTGTGTGTGTGTGTGAGCTCCCACTGCCCCGATCTGGGCAGGAGCTGAACCAGGGACCTCTGCTGGACTCAGAAGCGGCTCCCTCGGGGTAGGGACGCCACTTTTAAGCGGTGCTGGAGCGTGTGTGTGTGTGCCTCCCACTGCCTCCGATTGGGCAGGAGTGCTTGTGGGCTTGCCTCCCACTGCCACCGATTGGGCAGGAGTGAATGTGTGTGTGGTCTCCCACTGCCCCGATCTGGGCAGGAGTGTGTGTGTGTGAGCTCCCACTGCCCCGATCTGGGCAGGAGCTGAACCAGGGACCTCTGCTGGACTCAGAAGTGGCTCCCTCGGGGTAGGGACGCCACTTTTAAGCGGTGCTGGAGCGTGTGTGTGTGCCTCCCACTGCCTCCGATTGGGCAGGAGTGCTTGTGGGCTTGCCTCCCACTGCCACCGATTGGGCAGGAGTGAATGTGTGTGTGGTCTCCCACTGCCCCGATCTGGGCAGGAGTGTGTGTGTGTGTGAGCTCCCACTGCCCCGATCTGGGCAGGAGCTGAACCAGGGACCTCTGCTGGACTCAGAAGATCTGTAAGATCTGATGCAAAGGAAGCATGATTAGCTCCTTTGGCAACCAGGGGGATTGCAGGGCCTCTGAATCCCCTGGTAAGGACTCTTCACCAGGTATAGAAATGGCAAGTAACCTCGCCATATCAAGCAGAAAAGCTTGAAAAGAAAACTCCCCTGAGGAGGACCCTCTAAAATGAGGGGTAAAGGCTAGACTTGTTAAAGATTCAGCCTTGGTACCGATGGGCTCATCCCAGTCATCGGTATCGGAAGACTTGAAAGGATGAAGCATCGGATTCTCCCTAAATCGATGTCTGCGGTACCACCCGAAGTTGGTACTGAGATGAGTCGGTACCGAATCATCCATGCTAGGGATCAATTCCAGGCTCGGCATCAAAGGAATCAAGTCTGTCGAAGCAAGCATGGACGGTACCGACACCGATGCCGATACCGGTACCGAAGGCGATACTGATACTGGAGGAACGGTCTGCAGCCACTCTAACGGTACCAAAATAACCGAGAGCGCTAGACTACATTCATCGGTGAGGAGTGTTTCATCCAACACCGTAGCCGATGCCGGGGTGTCGGTACCGCTCGAAGCATCCACAACCACCGAGCATGGCTCAGGTATGTTCACTGAGGCGAGAACCCCGGGAACGACCTAAAGCCCCATTAATGCTTTGGAGCCCGAAGACTCCCGCCGGGGCTTTATTGCCAAAATGTCCTCGAGGGCAAAGCTGGAGCAATCTCGATACTGGAAAGGAGATCTACCACTCGAGGACTGGATAATCTTTATAGACTTTTGTTTGGTTAACTGATTCTGTGGAGATATTCTAGCTGGTGACATCGAGTGCGATGTGAACCGGGTATCGAGCTGTGCTCGATTCTGAAGATTTCTTCTGATGAAGTCCAGCAGGAAAGACACTCCAGTGAGCAATGGTCAGGACCCAAACATTTTAGACACCAAGTATGGGTGTCTAAAAGAATATTTGTACCGCCACACTTAGAGCATTTAAGGGTAGTGGCTGGCTTTTCCATAGCGGAAAAATGGAGGCCTAGTGGCCTAGAAACTGACAGACACTAACAGGAAAAAATTTCTGTCGGAAAGAAAAAATTATTTAGAGAAAACAAAAGAAAAGCACCGGCGGTACCGGTGGCGTCGAGGGAAGGCAGACGCGACCACAAAAAAGTAAGAATAAAAAGAAGAATTTTCTGCGGTGACAGGAGAACATCCTGCCGGCTCCACGGAAAACTGATGAGAGGGAAGTGTTTAGGCGGGAAGGCAGCGTGCATGCGTGTGGGATGCTCCCAAAGGCTTTCTTTTTGGACGCTGGGGAGTGTTCCCATGCAGGCTCCGTCGGTACCGACGTACCCATATGTGAAGACTCATTCCTGCTTGTTCCTGGAGATATATATGTACTGGCAGTGCAACAAGGTGTCGAGTTATTTATTTGCTGAAGCATAAATTGAGCTTTTCAACTCTTCTGCAGTCACACTAGCACAGCGGTGCTTTTACATATTCAGTATATCACAGTATTTGGCCAGTGTCCCTTTTCCACTGACTCCCAAATTTTCTCTAGCCCAGAAGCATCTCATGGGCACTGAACACTGTGTTCATCAGATGCGCTGTAGGCTCTGTGATTCTCAACACATTTGTTTTCAACATCACCCTGCAGCAGGCATCATAAAGCTTAAACCACACAACGGCAGTGTTTATTTAAACAGCATTTGTTTTATTCTACCATCTGTTCAATGTGAATTTAATTACACAGGAAAAAAAAACGTTCAGCTCTGTCCTGTATATGTCTCTAGAACTAAGATCTTTGCAGTGGGAAACTGTTCTCCCCTTTCTTTAAAAGCGTGTTATTCTATCAAACAAATATTCTAATGTGCGACGGAAACCAGACTATAAATTTCATAGTACTCTCCTGCAAAGCTACAGACTGGTGGTGGCTAGCCCGTGATCACACCAGTCCCCTTGGATTTCAGACTGCATTTGTAGCCAGTTCAATTCCCTGATGACTATTACACAATGAGGGTGGATTCTGCTGAGCAATTTACTCTATGCATAAAAGGAAACAGTGAAACCATGAAAAGCTCACCGTGCAAGTTTCAAGGTGTGAACACAGTATCTATTGCATCTTTCACTTCCAATGGCAGGGAACAAAGAGGCACAGTGATACCTTTCTATGATATTCTTAGCCCCTAATGAAGGATCTCACACCTGCTCTACTGTGAAATTGAGTCTTTGTTGTGCCATTTCAACTTAACAGTTAATGATTTAAATCAGGAAAAAAATGGCTCATTACCTATGGTTTCTGGAAGGTCCAGAAGCTCATTGTGCTGCAGGTCCAGATTCGTGATCTGTGTACAATTTCCAATCTCTTTTGGAAGGTGTTCAAGCTGATTGTGAGCTACATCCAGCGTTATGAGGTTACACAAGTCACCTAGCAGGGATGAAAAGATTCACAAAACATGTAATCGGTATTGTGCAACTATGATTATGTTATATATTCCTATTTATTTTTTTTAATTATTATGGGGCGGATATTCAGCGGCAGCAGCTAGGGTGCCTAGTCGCTGCCACTTTAAATAAAAGCGGATATTGAGTGCCAGAACTTATCTGCCATCTGAAGCTATCAAATTTTGCTGGACGGCGCCTTCACTATCCAGTCAGCGGTGATATTCAGCTGCTAACTGGATAGAGAAAACCAGTTAACGTTAGGGCAGCTACTGACCTGTCCTAACGTTAACCGGTTTAGCTATCTGGATATTACCGCTGACCGGATTGCTACAAAGAACGTCCCTGATCCGCTCCAGTTTTTACTGGGTATCTTTCAAAGGGAATTAGATTTAGCTCACACCTTTCTAAGAGGTTCAAGGCGAGTTACATCCAGGTACTGTAGGTGTTTTCTTGTTCCCAAAGGGCTTACAATCTAGATTTGTATCAGAGGCAATGGAGGGTTAAGGGACTTGCCCAAGATCACAAGCAGCCACAGTGGAATTTGAACCCTGTCTTCCCTAGTTCTAGCCCACTGCTCTAACCATTAGGCTACTCCTCCACTCCACTTTTGTGTGATCTGTGCCAATATCGAGCGGCACTATCCAGATAGTGCCATTGAAGATCAGGATCCCCACATTCTAGCCGGTTAGCAGGTCTGCAAACCAGCTAAAATGCTTTGAATATGTCCCTATATATATCTATATCTATATATATACACACACACACACACATATATACATCAACAATGAGTCACCTGACTGAAGACCGAACACAGTTTAGGTCAACAATCCAGAGGGTCACCATAAGTTGACATCGACTCAACGGCACTTAACATATACACACACACACACACAGCCAAGTTACAGCTTCTAAACAAAATACAGCTGTGAAACATACCATGTACAGAACACATACAACAGTTAAAGCAACATTTCATCTAGGACTGTACAATAACATTTAGATCAAGGAAAAAATGGAATTGAGTTTTCTGCAGATCCACCGAGCAACTTCCAAAGAAATGCAAAAGGGACGTGTTTTTTTTCATTGTCACATACCTTGAACAGTGAACAAGATGCATATTCTACATAATGTTTCTTAATTTATACGACAGAAGAACCCATGAAACGAAGGAAGAGAAGCTGGCCTGAAGGTTTCTATAAGAATGTAAAAGCTGTAGCGTGTGCTGCCGAGAGCAGAAACAGCAACAGTAGATGGTTTAATATTTGCTTTTAAATCATTTCCTATTTCAAGACTTCCCCCTGGCCTTTAAAGGTTAAGTCCAGAGGAGAATCATGAAGCAACACTTCAAGTTGTAAAAACGCCTTTTTAATATGCCTTCCACTTTATAAACGGCCATCTCTCCATTATAAACAGTAAAAAGACGATAGGTAGAGAAGAAGCCACTGAGATATTTATTTATTTCCAGCAGAGGTTCAAGGCAAGTTACAGTTAGGTATGGTAGGTATTTCCCTGTCCCTGGAGGACGTGAAATCTAAGTATGTACCTAAGGCAATGGAGGGTTAAGTGACTTACTCAAGGCCACAAGGAGTGCCAGTGGGATCTTTCCGGTTCTAGGCTGCCACTTTAAGCTTGTGGCTTTCAAACCTGTCCAGGTGGTTCTACAACTAGTTGGTTTTTCAGAATACCTGGAGGGTACAGTCATAAGATGTCTGCATATGCTGCAGACCAGTGCATACGAATATATCTCGGGCACAGAGATTGTGACATCCTTAAAACTCAACTGGCTGTGGAATTACCAGGCTAGGATTCGGAATTCTTATATTAGGATCTTTTAGCAGCATTTAGTATGTAAGCTAAACAAATATCTAGTAAGTGAATGGATGGGTGACAATAGAAGTTTTCTTTAAATTTAATGCTAACTGAATTGTTATGGGTCAGATTGCCTTTGTCCCTCTTCAATTTCAGCCTAGAATATAGAGCTTGATTTTATACCAGTTGTAAACAATTTGGGAGTTTTTACAGATGAACATCTTATCTTGAAAGAGTAAGTCAGAAGTGTAATTAAAGCTGCATTTCTTAAGACATGCCTATTGAAATGGATACATTACAATTTGCTCCTGCTGATTTTTCGAACTATTCTTTAAAACAATTATTTTAAGTGGATTGGATTACTATAATGAGATATATGTAGATCTTCCCTTTACTCTGCTGTATTCTGTAGGATCATGTCACTTACTATATATCACTTCATTGGCTGCCAAACAAACTAAATTTAAATATTGCTGCCTGTTTTTTTTTGTTTTTTTTTTTTAATATTAAGGGCTAGCTTGGCTCCCAGGGATATTTTAAAAATTAGTTCTTTTGGGTTACCTCGACTCAAAGTTTATGTTCAGGAGCTGCTAATAGATTAGAGATCTTGTCATTAAAAGACAAAAAGCCGATGAGAACTCGCTCTATGGCATTTTTGGTTGCTGCCCCTAGGTGAGAGCAGAGTTAGATAAAAATTGCTTTAGGAAAATGCAGAAAGGCATCTCTTTTCGAGGAAGCTTTTTCTCTTCGTTACAATGTGTTAGTTTATTAGTGATATGTTTGTATGTGCTTGTATGTCTAATTTATTGTGAATGCAATTTTTGTAAACATATTGAATAGTTTTTAATCAGTGCTGCAATAAATACATGTGTTTTAATAAATGGATTTTTATAAGATAGACAAACATACATTCAGTGAAGATGGAGTTGACCTGTTTGTCCTGTGTGATGCACACCGATGTTGTCAAACACAAGATTTAATTAATGAATAAATGTTCTCCATCTGTATCTACTGTTAACACATGAACTTGATGATAAATACCCCAATACAAATAGCTGTGCTCCATTGGACTAGTACTTTTAGATTTGACAAATAAGGGAGATTTATCTCCCTATGGTTTTGCTCAGATAATTTTGTCAAGAAAAAGCAGCAGCTCTGGTTTGAAGTTGGGGTGTTCTTTAAATGGATCACCAGAAGATTAACATATCCATCAGTGTAAGCATGACTATCTCAGCAGGTGTACTGCATTCAACCTAGTGGTTGCCATGTAGGACGACAAAGGTTTGATATCTAAAGCCCAGGATCTGCTCCTAAAACCAGCTAAAGCTGGGGTTCCAAAGTAAAGTTCACAACTCTTGGGGAAAAGAAGTCTCATGGTGACACCTAGTGGTCAGAATTAGGGTACATATGTATCAGGTTTCAGAGGACGCTATGGTCTGTGGCCTCTGGTCAACAACTCTGAATGCAATGGTAGAATTAGATGGGAAGGGGCATCAATGTTAAAATCTAGGTAGCTGCAAAAGAAAGCTCGTGGTGGCAAAGCCTAAGAGAGCATGGTTTCAACTGAACTGGAAGCCAAAGAAGCAAGTAATAGCTACAGGGCCTAGAAAGGGGATGAGGAGCAAAAACATCAAAACCTATGAATTGGAGTTTACAGTGAAGGCAGAAAAAGCATAGTTACTCACCTGTAACAGGTGATCTCCAGGAACAGCAGGAATTTAGTCTTCACATATGGGTATCGTTGGTACCGACGGAGCCTGCACGGGAACGCTCCCCAGCATCCAATAGGAAAGCTTTTGGGAGCATCCCACAGTGCCTGCATACTGCCTTCCCACCTTTTCCAACTGTCCCTCTCCAGTAGAGTTTAAAGCTGAGACAAACGAGAGAGGGAAAGAGAGAAAGAGAGAGAGATAGAGAGGTACAACTCCTAGGGGAGGTGGGTGGGTTGTGAAGGCTAACTTCCAGCTGTTCCCAGAGATCACCTGTAACAGGTGAGTAACTATGCTATCTCCAGGAACAAGCAGGAATATAGTCTTCACATATGGGGACTCCCTAGCTGCAGATGCCAGGCAGAATGCCCCTGAAGTTGTGTGCCTTTGTGAAAGGGCTCCACTTCCCCCCATGGATCTCTGGCACCCTACCAGGGATGGTGGGTAGGAGCTGATTAAGTATGGAACAGATGTTGAAGAACAGCCTGACCAAACAAGGCATCCCAGCGGGAGTCCTTGTCTAAGCAGTAATGGGCTGTGAAGGTATGAACCGAAGCCCAAGTAGATGCTCGACATATGTCGTCAATAGACACAGAGTGAAGATGAGCCATAGAGGCTGCCATGGATCTCACATTGTGAGCTGTGACATGGCCTTCAAGAGGAAGGCTTTTACTCTCATAGGCAAAAGATATACACTGTGCAATCCAGCTGGACAGTGTTCTTTTGGAGACTGGAAGTCCCAAATGACTAGGATCAAAGGCAACGAAGAGTTGAGAGGACTTTCTATGTTGCTGTGTCCTTTGCAAGTAAAAGGCCAAAGCTCTTTTGCAGTCCGAAGTATGAAGATTCCTTTCTGCATTTGAGGCGTGAGGCCTTGGAAAGAATACAGGAAGGTAAACCACTTGACTTAAATGAAAAGTTGACACCACCTTTGGCATAAAGGGTGGATGAGTCCTAAGAACTACCTTATCATGATGGAACCTTGTATAAGGAGGATCAGCCACCAACACTTGCAATTCACTGATGCAACGTGCTGATGTGATTGCAATGAGAAAGATGACCTTCCAGGAAAGGAATTTCAAAGAGGTAGTGGCTAATGGTTCAAAGGGTGGTTTCATGAGCTGCCCAAGAACCCCATGCCACCGGTTGTGGCTTACTGGGAAGCTTAGTTAAAAGAAGGCCTCTCATAAATCTCACTATGAGAGGATGAAAGGAAATAGGTTGTCCATTTAGAGGCTTGAAAGAAGCTGCAATAGCACTCAACTGAACTCTCACTGAATTAGTCTTAAGCCCTGCATTTGATAAATGAAGGAGATACTCCAGTAATGATTCCAGACGTATCGCAAGAGGGTTAAGACCCTTCTGCGAGCACCATATGGTAAACCTTTTCCACTTAAATGCATAAGAGCGTCTTGTGGAAGGCTTACTGGAAGCATAAAGGACATACTTTACCTGCTGGGAAAGGTTAAGACCGTGAAGTTCTAGGCTTTCAGCAACCAGGCCCTGAGATGCAAAGACTGGGGATTGGGATGCCACAACATCCCATCCTCCTGAGAAAGTAGATCTGGAGCAGATCCTAAGTACAGAGGTGGAGCTTGAGAGAGATGTAGGAGCAGAGGGTACCACATTTGCCGTGGCCAACGTGGAGCTATGAAAATCATATGACCTCTGTCTCTCTGAAGCTTTAACAGGGTTTTTGGAATTACAGGAATGGGTGGAAAGGAATACAGGAAGTCCTGACCCCAATGGAGGAGGAAAGCATTCCTGGCCTGACAACCCTGAGCCGGAATTCTGGAACAGAACCGGGGAAGTTTGGCATTTAGCGGACTTGCAAAGAGGTCTATGTCCGGGGTTCCCCAAATTTGAAAAATTATGGCCACCTGGTCTGCATGGAGAGATCATTAGTGTGGAAGCAGAACTCGACTAAGTCTGTCTGCCCAAGAGTTTTGAATGACTGGAAGATACACTGCAAGGGGATGAATCTGATGCTCTCTGGCGAAGGCCATAGTCGCAAAGCTTTGTTGCAGAGCGACAGAGAGCCTGTTCCACCCTGCTTGTTCATATACAACATGGCTACTTGATTGTCCATTTGAACTAGGACTGGCTTGTAGATGAGCTGGGTGTGGAATACTCGAAGAGCAAGGAAGACTGCTCTGAGTTCCAGGAGACGGATGTGGAGATAGGCCTCCTGTGGAGTCCAGGTACCCTGGGTAGAGAGGCCTTGCAGGTGGGCTCCCCAACCCACCTGTGAAGCATCTGTTGTTAGAGTGGCTTGGGGTGGGGGTTGCTGAAAAGGAGACCCCACCAAAAGGTTTTGGGGTGACTGCCACCATTGGAGGGACAAAATAAGGTGATCTGAGTTTACTATTTTGTCTGACAGGCAACCTGATGCCCGAGTCCACTGAGTGGATAAAGTCCACTGGGCTGCCCTCATATGAAGGCGAGTATAAGGAACCATATCCATGGTGGATGCCATGTGGCCTAGCAATTGTAACATTTCCCGAGCAGTGAGGTGAGGTTTTAGCACTGCTTGGGAATCTAACTGCACAATACAAAGGCAGCGGGGCTGTGGAAGAAAGGCCCTTGTCTGTCTGGTATCCAGCAGAGCTCCTATAAACTCTAGGGATTGAGTGGCAGCAAGGCTGGATTTTGGGAAGTTTATGACAAGTCCCAAATACTGAAGGATGCGCACTGTGCGAGAGAGAGCAACTCTGGCTCTGAAGGGGCTCGAATGAGCCAGTCATCTAAGTAAGGGAAGACGAATATTCCCAGGGTGCGGAGAAATGCTGCCACCACAGCCATGCATTTTGTGAACACCCTAGATGCAGAGGACAGGCCAAAAGGAAGAACCCTGTATTGGTAGTGCTTCCCTTGAAACAAAGCGAAGGAACGTTTGGTGAGTTGGATGAATGAGAACATGAGTGTATGCATCCTTGAGATCTAGAGAACAAAGCCAATCCTGACTCTGAAGGCATGGCAGCAGAGTTCTTAGAGAAATCATTTTGAACTTCTCTTTGAACAGGAATTTGTTCAATTCTCTGAGGTCCTGTTTTCTTTGGAATAAGGAAATAGGGGGAGTAAAACCCAGTACCCCGTTGGGGAATGGGTACCTCTTTTAGTGCTCCTTGAGCAAGGAGCACAGTGACCTCTTGACCTAACCGGTCATTGAGAGAGGTCTGAGAATTGAACGGTCTTACCATTGTAGGAGGGGGCATGCTGAGGAAATGAAGCTTGTACCCCTCTCTTACAATAGACAGAGTCCAATTTTCTGCTGTTATCGGACCCCATCTGTGGGCAAAATGACATAACCATCCTAAAATGGTGGAGGGCTCTAGGCCGTTCAGGGCCAGGAAGGCAAAGTTCTCTAGATAGGAGTCAAAGCCCCTGTGGAAGCCGAGTATGCTGAGCCGGTTGAGGCTTAGCTACTTTTGTCTCTCTTTGCCTAGGTTGTTGCTGCTGTCCCTTTTGGGCAGACTGATCTAAACGATGTCCCTGCTGAGTATAGGAGGGATAAAACTTTTTCTTGCTGAAGAATGGTTTCTTAGAGGATTTTTTCCTTGCAGGATCAGCTGTAGATTTAGACAATCTATCCAAAGTGATATGGTCAGCATCTATCTCATTAGCTTTTTCCTGCCAATTCTTGCCAAAGAGATTCTCTCCTGTGCAAGGTATATTCCCTGGTTTGTCCTGTACCAAAATTTCCAAGTCAGATGCCTGGAGTCAGGCAATCCTACGTGCACCAATGGCAATGGCAGAGGTTCTGCTTATGCATTCAAAGCAGTCAAAGGCTGCACGATTCACAAACTTGATAACATCTTGAGTATGTTTGACGAGAGCAAGATAATCTTGCCTTTTATCATCAGGAAGGAGAGGGCTCATAAGCTCTAAATCTCCTGTGACCTCTTTAAGGAACATTCCCATATACAAAATATAGGAACTGATCCTAGCAGAAAGCATGGAAGGTTGGAAGGATCAATGTCCAAAGGCGTCAAGAGTCCTACATTTATGTCCTGGAGGATTAGATGCATGCCTTTTAGCACTCTTCATCCGTCTCATGGCTGATTCCAGCACCATGGAATGGTGTGGTAATTGAGTCTTCTGAAACCCAGGACAAGAAGGAACTCGATACATGGTGTCGAGTCTTTGAGAGTGAGGAGATGTGGTTAGAGGTGTTTCCCACATCCTTAATATAAGATCATGCAAGATCTCATGAATAGGTAAGGTAGCTGCCTCCTTGGGAGCTTTAGGGTATTGTAGGATTTCTAATTCCTTTGCTCTAGGCTCTTTTTCAGGAGCCACTGGAATGGAAAGACCTCGGGCCACATCTCGGATAAAATCCTGAAAGGACGTATCCTCTGGTGGAGACATCCTACGCTGAGGAGAAGAGGAATCCTCAGGAAGAAGTACTCTGGTATCGGCAGAGCTTTCAGAGTCTTCAGACTCATCCGAGGATTCGAAGTATCTCCGATCCGGGTGATCGTGCAAAGCACGGTACTGGTACCGATCAAAGTCAGCATCGGAGTGGTCCGGTACCGACTTGTCGATGACGGATAGAGACGCATGGCTCGGTCCCGGTAGAATACCTGCCGATGTCGATGCAGTCGGTGCCGGTACCAGTTGAATTTTCTGAAGCGGTTTCAGGGGCATCGAGGCCGTGAGAAGAGCCGCCAGACTGTGTTCAATAGCCAAGAATCTCTGGTCTATCGACGCTGTCGATGCTTGGGCATTGGTGCCGGATGAAGTGGCCGGAACCCCAGAGCATGGCACCAGTAGTTCTGCCGAGGTTGAAGCCTCGAGAACATCCTGGAGCCCCGTTAGTGCTTTGGAAGCCGAAGCCTCCTGCTGGGCAATTTTGCCGGTGAAAGTTCCTCAAGGGCAACGCCAGAGGCATCTCGATGTTTAGGAGATCTACCCTTTGAGGACCGGCTAGATTTATAATTAGTTACCTGAGATGGAAAAATTTCACTTACCGTTAATTTCCTTTCCTGGAATACTGCTAGACCAGTCCAAACGGGTTATGCACCCCTGCCAGCAGATCTTGGAGACAGAGAATTCTACCAGAGCTCCGATAGGCTGGAGCCTGGTGATATAATCCTACCACTAGGGGTCTCCCTCAGTTACGTCTACAAGCTAATGCAACATGAACTGTAAGATCACACCAGAGGGTCTCAAGTGAACTATATACAAGGGAGCCGAAGAACAGTATCCACCTACAAACCCATGGACTGCCCAGGGCGAGGCATACAGGCAAAGAGAAGAAGAACCACGGTCGGCGGCTGCACCGCACCAGCGGCACTCCAACAGACAGCAGGGCGGGTCCTGGACTGGTCTAGCAGTATTCCAGGAAAGGAAATTAACGGTAAGTGAAATTTCTCCTTCCAGTTCATACTGCTAGACCAGTCCAGACAAACAGGCAGTACCCAAGCTACCTGCTTTCAAGGGGGGGCAAGGCCGCCGACAGCTCAGCAACTCCAAAACGGACCGCCTGATGGGCATGAACGTCCCACCTATAATGACCGACAAAGGTGGACAGCGACGACGCCCGGCAAATATCGAGACCTCCCGGCCCACGAAGCTGCTTGCGCCCGAGTGGTGTGAGCACGGAGACCTGGTGGAGCTGCCTCTCCCAGAAGAAGGTATGCCGCCTCAATAGCCTCCCTAACCCATCTAGAAATGGTAGATTTGGAGGCTGCGGATCCCCGACGAGGACCCGCGAACAAGACAGAAGAGGAACAGTCATACGGAAAGGTTTCGTGACCCTCAGACACCGAAAAAGAACCTTCTCAAGGTCCACCGCCCGCAACAGAGACCGACCACTGTCACACTGCGCCTTTGGAAAAGACGGAAAGAAAAGAAACTGGTTAACAGTGAACGGTGTCAGCACCTTGGGCAAAAAGGAAGGGACAGTTCGCCGAGAAACGCCTTCTGAGGAAAATGAGAGATAGGGATCTCGACACGAGAGAGCCTGGCGCTCAGAAATACGGCGTGCCAAAGTTATGGCCACCAAGAAGACTGCCTTCAGAGTCAAATCTTTAAGAAAACAGGTCCTCAGAGGCTCAAAGGGAGGAGCAACGAGGGCACAGAGGACAAGCGCGAGAGCCTACGCCGGCACAGGCGAACGTAGAGAAGGCCGGAAGGCCCTAACTCCGCGGAGGAAGCGAGACACGTCCGAATGCGAAGCTATCGATCGCTCCGCAATAGGACCCCGAAAACAAGTTAAATCGGCCACTTGCACTCACAAGGAACGAGTGCTAATCCCTTATCCACTCCAGCCGGTAAAAAGGACAGGACGTCCGGGACACCGCAACTCCAGGGAGAGAGGTTATTTCGCGAACACCAACCGTCAATAGACGCCAAACCCGAGCGTAAGCCAGCGACGTAGAAGACCGCCGTGCCGTGAGAAGCGCCACGACCACGCTAGGCGAATAGCCGTAGCGAGCAAACCGGTGGCGTTCAATAGCCAGGCCGTAAGCGAGTAAGGAGCCGGGTCTTCCATCTCCACTGGTCCCTGAATCAGAAGGCCGCGAAACGCCTCGAGGCGGAGCGGCGACGCTCGATGCAGACGGAAGAGATCCGCATACCATGGTCCGTGAGGCTAATTCGGAGCCAGCAGGAGCACTGGGCCGCGATGGTCTCGGAGCCGCTAGAGAACCATGCATATCATGGATCAGGGAGGGAAAAACATACAGGAGAAGATGAGTCGGCCACGGCTGAGAGAGAGCATCTATGCCGTGCACTCCCTTGTCCCTCCAATGGCTGAAGTACAGCGAAGCCTTGGCAGTCTGCGCCGTAGCCATTAGAACTATGGCTGGTAGTCCCCACAGGTGAACAATGGACTGAAACGCATCCAGCTGCAGAGCCCAGCCCCCGGGCTCCAGAGAGTGCCGGCTGAGAAAATCGGCTTTCACATTGTCCACGCCTGCGATGTGCTGCGCCGATAGCCTGAAGATGTTTCTCTGCCCACGAGAGGAGCAAACGCCTTTCCTGTGAGACACCCGGACATTTCGCGCCGCCTAGGCGGCTTAGGTAAGCAACCGTCGTGGTGTCGGACAGGATCCGAACCGCAAGCCGCCGCAGAAGAGGCTGAAACTGAAGAAGGGCTAAGCGCACTTTCCGCATCTCGAGACGATTGATAGACCATTGGGCTTCGCGAGGTGACCAACTCCCCTGCGCCGCGGCTAAGCCGCAAGGCGCTCCCCAACCAGAGAGGTTGGCGACTGGCGTCACCAAGATGCAGCGCAGAACTCCAGAGGGACCCCCCACAGAAGATTGTGTGCCCGAAGCCACCAGCAGAGGCTGCGGCGCACCGGCGGAAGCAGAGGCAACCGGATTCGATAACTCTCCGATACCGGTGACCAACGAGATAGAAGCGCCGACTGCAAGCAGCACATGTGCGCTCTCGCCCACGGAACGAGGGCTATCGTTGCTGCCATGGACCCCAAGAGTGGAAGGGGTAGCCCCAAGTCCGAGGCGCCGCTTGATCCAAGCAGCGGCGGAGTTGAAGAGAGATCTTCTGAAAGCATTCCTGAGGTAGAAACACTCGTCCCCGACGAGTGTCGAACCAAGCCCCTAGAAAATCCAGGACCTGAAGCATCCCAAAATAGACAGAGTAACGGCCCAATCCTCCTTCCAATAGCGGACCGGGACGAATGGCATCTCAACGCTGGAGCCTTTAAACGAAGCAACATCCGCTGCCCATTGACGCAGGCAGAGCCATCTCCGAGCTACCGACACCGGTGCTAGGAAGCGAGCTGAGAGCCGCAAGAGATCACAGAAGGCCTCTGCCCGGAATGCAGCGATGGATTCTAAATGAACCAACTCGGGAACACCTGGAAGCTGCTGAATCCATCGAAGGGAGGCCCGAGCTGCTAGACCTCAGCACACCCCTGCATGAAGGAAATAGCGTGCCAAGGAAAAATCCGTCTTTAGCAGACTCCCAACTCTCTAGGTCTTGCTGGTTGCGGAGTGCCGCTCCGCCCTCAACCGGAAGTGTGGTATTCCTGGTGATTCTGGTCATAATGCAACAACTGTCGGGTATGTCAGCCAACGGTCCAAGTCAGAGGGAGACCAAGGGTATAACTGACCAATACCGCGTGCCCGACGAATGCCCTGGAAAATGGGATCCGGCTGCAACCGGATTTGAGAACCCTGAGGATCAGGTGTGTCGGCTAGGAGCAGCGACTGCATCACCTGAGTGATTAGAGCCAGCAACTCCTCTTTCCGAAAAAGGCTGAGAACTGTCAGCGAAGAAAACAGATGGAGAATATTCCCCATCTCCTTACTCCAACGAGTCAGGGCTGACCTCTGAAGATTTAAAGTCTTCTTGAATATCCATAGTACCCCGCCAGGCATATGCAACGCTCCTAGGAGGACATACTGCTCTAAGGTCTGAGGACTTACGGGACCGCTTGCGAGACCACGCCATATCCTTGCCTGCTACTGGGCGGGTGTAGGAGATATACCAAAAGACTCCAAACACCACAGGTGTCATGCCAGATGGAAGAGTGTGAGGAACGCACTGTCAGTCAAGGCTGCTGTGGCTTCCAGCGGTTGTGGAAGCGAAATGGGAGCTGAGTCCTTTCCCGCAGGAATATCCTGCAGCAGGGGCTCCGAGGAGGGAGGAGATAAGGTGCTGATGATCCCATCTAGCAGCACAGTGGGAATGGGGGAAGAGTCTCCCGGATGCAGCGTGCAGGTGGAACACAAGCAATCTATTAATTCCCCCTTCAGCTTATGACATATCACATATAATACAGCCAGAGAAACAAGCATTGCAGAGACTTAAACCACCATTTCTCCTTTTTTTTTCTTTTTTTTTTTGTTCTTAGTGTTTAAAACAAAAATCAAGGTAGGCTCAGGGAAACAGAAGACTCTTCAAGAAAAGGATTTTGAAACTCCCCGTGTCTTCACAGCATGTTTAAATGTGTGGAAACTGCTGTCCAGAGCTGTTCCCTCCAAAAAGAAACACTGAAGAGAAAAACAAAACAGCCGCTGGCACAGAAAAACTGTCAGGTATTCACTGAGCTGAGAAGGAAACTGTCAGTCATTCACTGTGCTGGTAAAGAGAAACTGTCAAAGTCAGGGTAAGGCTGAAAGTAGGGAAAATAGAGTTTGATCCCTCCGCAGCCACTCAGACTTTCATGGCAGGGGCTGAAAGGTGTTTCTGGGGAGGGATGGAGAAGGCCAAACCCAGCTGTACTGAAGATTACAGTGAGTAAGCTTTTTTAGGCCGAGCCCAAAACAGTCAGTATCCAAAACACTGACTTAAAAGTCCAATCAAATGGTATATTGAATAAGACAGGTACAATATTCCAGTGAGACTTACAAAGTAACTCGACTGCAGATTGTGGATTAAAAATTTAAAGTAGGAACTTCAAAACACAGAGGCAGCCGGTCCGGATGCAGTTGAAATCAACCCAGGGCAGCTGAAGCAAGTAAGAAAAAAACAGTTTATTTACAGGTTTCTTTCAGAAAATGACACCTGAACTTCCAGGGGATGTCCAAGTCCCCGTGGCAAAGACTCAGCGCTGCGTAAAGCCAATCGGGCGCTCCACTGAAACCAGGCTCAGGAGTTCCCAAGTTTACCTGGGGAATCAAGTCGCAGGGGGAAGAGCACAGCTGATGCTTGAGGTCCTTTAGTTTCTTCTGACAGCCTATGCAGCGTAGACCTGAATAAGGCATAGTGAGAACTAAAAAAAAATAACTCTGCCTTGTAGGAACAGCCATTTAACAATCTTCCCCATAATAGGTAATGCCTCAGCCAGCCTTCTTTGTTGGGCACAGTGGGGGATTGAACCCATGATCACTGCACCATTGGTCAGTGTCTTAACCATTGTACTGTGGCTCTGAATTGCATCCTGTTCTCTATTCATGCCTTTCCTACTTTTGATTTATTATGTTAATACATAGGCAGAGAGAAAAGAACCCCTCCACAACTCACAGCTACCAAGTGCTGTGGAAAAACACACAGCAATAGCGTTGCTAGAAAGCAAGTAGAGAAGGAATCTGGCTTCCCGCCAAAAACCGGGGCTCATTAGCTATTCAAAATGGCCACCGGCAAAAATAAACCTCAAAAAGAGTGAATTAAAACCCCCAAAAGCTAAGGAATTAACTTAAAAAGTCTAAGGACAAGGTGGGAGGGTTGCAGGCATGAGAAAAATGCCTAAAATTGCTGAAAAATCAATAAAAATAAATCAAGTCACCACAGAGCTGCAGACATCAGTGGGAGAAAGACAGTTTCTGTACTCACAGTACCGAAAGTGCAGAGAAGCCACGGACTGCTGCTCAGCCCACTGCCAGCTGCCTCACCACTAAAATCAGCCCCAGGGACTGGATTCTAGGAGGCTTACCATCCAGCTAAATAGTCCTCTTGACTAGTGCTGGGGAGACTTCACATCTGCTATCTCTACTGTGACAGGACACAGGAGCTCAGCTGGAAAACATCCTGGTGCTCAGATAAGTACACTGGCAACTACAGGGGATAAGCTCTCCAAAAGAAGTCACAAAGAAATAAATCATTTTAAATGTTTTTGAAGGAGCAAAAAAACAAAGCATCCAGATCTACTGGAGACAGAGAAAAACTGAGGGAGACCCCTAGGGGTAGGATTATATCACCAGGCTCCAGCCTATCAGAGCTCTGGTAGAATTCTCTGTCTCCAAGATCTGCTGGCAGGGGTGCATAACCCGTTTGTCTGGACTGGTCTAGCAGTATGAACTGGAATTATGTTTAGTTACCTGAGATTCATGGGAGGAAGACGAAGCCCTGGAAGATGTCGATGCCAAGGAGGCTGCATCGGAGGGAAAAAGGGTGCTAAGTTTAGCAGCTCAGTTTTGCCGGCCCCTTTTCGACATCATCCCACAGGCAACACACTCTGAAATAGAGTGGTCAGGACCTAAATATTTGAGGCACCACTCATGGGTGTCAGTGACGGAGATGGTACCGCCACACTTAGAACACTTTTTAAAACCCGAAGCGGGTTTTTCCATTCTGAACGAAAATGTTGGGCCTAGTGCCCAAAATGGCGCGTGGCACCTGAGGAGAAAATTTCTGGAAAAGACTCCAGAAAGAAAGGGTTTTTTGTTGTTGTTGTTTTTTGTTTTTAAAAAGAAAGAAGAACCGGCGATACCGGTGTAATGTCGAGGGAAGGCAGACGCGACCACAAAAAAGAATAAGGGGGAATTTTTTCTGCGGTGACAGGATGTCAGCTCCGCAGAAAACAAAGAAGTGGAGAGGGACCGTTGGGAAAGGTGGGAAGGCAGCACGCAAGCGCTGTGGGATGCTCCGAAAAGCTTTCCTATTGGACGCTGGCCAGCGTCCCCGTGCAGGCTCAGTCGGTACCGACGATACCCATATGTGAAGACTACATTCCTGCTTGTTCCTGGAGATTGTTTTTTACTGCCACATTTTTTTTAACTTGAAATATTTATTGAAGTTTTTCAAAACAAACAATACAAAATGAGATAAAATGAGAAAAAAAAACAACCGCTTCCCCACCCAGTGCCTGGTGCCACTCACACTCCAATCCACACTACTCGCTCTCCAGAAAGGCCTTCCCATTTTTCCCCAACCAGTTCCATACCAGCTCCCACTGCAGTTCCATCATCTTTCCTCTTCCCCTCTTAAGGGCATAAGTTTATGCATTTGGTACATCTCCAGCATATGCCTAACAAGCCCGCTAAACCAGGCAAACTTGCTTGGTTCGAATTCACAGCTATTAGCACCCTTGCAGCCACAATCCAATGCTTCAGGAACCCCCACATTTTTTTTTTTTTATCGGCAAGGCCATCTCTTCCCTATGGAGTAAGAATACAGCCAGTGGCAGCCTCCAAATTTCTTTCAAAATCTTAATGACTCCCTCCCAATAATGCCTAATACTCTATATTCCCACCACATATACATCAAACTACTCACCTGCCCACACAGTCACCAGCACTGGCCTGAATTTACCACCCCCCACTTTGAAGAGTCTCTCCAGGGTAAGGTACCACCTAGAAAGGACCTTATACCCATTCTCCGTGAGATGAGCAGTCATTGACAACTTGGAAGTAGTATAAACCAATTTCAACCACTCCTCCTCCTTTCACATTACCCCAAAGTCCTGCTCCCATTTTACCATATACTCCAATTTATCTGGACTCTCTGTATTGGAGGCCCTGTAAAGTGTCAACAATGTGCCCTTCTTCCCCAATACCCTTAAACAAAGTACCTCAAACCACATATGGTCGCCTCCTAGATCTGCTTTCACGATTTTCTGTTGCAGACAAGAGCGAACCTGTAAATATCCAAAGAAATCCCTAGCCTCCAATCTATACAAAGCTTGTAAACCAGCAAATAAGACAATTTCCCACCGCTGAAAAAAACTGGGTAATCTATAACCTGCCCTCCAACTCCCACCTATCTACAACAAAAGAATCGGGTCCACACCTCGTCTGGAAACAGGATCTAATGGTGCCTAGAAATGGGTCCTCCTTTCCCGCTATTAAGTCCTTCCTCATCCTATACCAGATCTCCAATGTGTGGAATATCACTGCCACTTTTAAAGATCAAATTATAATTTATATTTCAGATTAAGATCAGAATATAGGTTTATGCCTTTTTTTTGTTGTTATTGGGTCGCAGATGCACAGGGAGATAGAGTGACGTGCCCAAGGTCACCAATTTTTAATGGCAGAGGTTCAGAATGCATTCAGGTACCAGGACATCTCCCAAACGCAGCCCAACTGTCCTCAAATTAAAGCAGCACTGTCCGACAACTCCTCTTTAAGCACACTATTAGTCTCAGATTCCAAGTTCTTTCTCAGGAATCAGTGCATGGACTTGGACTGAACAGAGGAGTAAGTTGCCTTTTGGGACAATGACCTCAGACATTTACAAACATGAACTGGTTCTATTTTGTCCTTGTGGCTCACCAGTCACTTAAAGTAGAAGTTTTTTATGGTGATCACAGAAAGACTTCAAGGTTCTACTTATATTAAATACCACAGGTTAATTGCAAGGTGCCAGTCCTGATGATTCTGCCCAGCTCAATGAGAGCGGAGAGCATGTAAATATTTCTTTTGATAAGATGGCGCTTATTCCCAGAAAAGTCAACAACTTAGATCCCAGGAAGTCCAAAATAAATATATAGTCCAAGCAAGTTCAGACAGATGAGAAAACAGAAAATTAGAATTTACTAAACCACTTGCAATGTCTTCCACAATTTCTTAACCCATTCATCGCTGATAACTCAGATAGTCAGCACACAATAACTGGGAAAGCCATTCTTAAAAAGTGCAGGAAAAACCAAGTTCAAGATGGTTGCTTTTGGATGGTAGCATTCTGCACTCTCTTTGCACTTGTTCTTCATTTGCTCTTTTTCAGGAAGTAAATATGGCTATTATGGTTAAAAAGAAGAAGTTTTCATCTCCAACTGGCAGGACTTGACTGACTCCAATTCTCCCATTTTTGGTAGAGGGAGTCTCAGGAGGAAAGAACCAGCGCTTAAGAACATAAGAAATGCCATACTGGGTCAGACCAAAGTACATCAAGCCCAGTATCCTGTTTCCAATCCAGGTCACAAGTACCTGGCAGGTTCCCAAAAAGGTACATAGGTTCCACAATACTTGTCCTAGGGTAAGCAGTGGATTTCCCGGGTCTTCTTTAATAGTGGTTTATGAACCTTTCCTCCAGGAACTTGTCCAAACCTTTTTTAAACCCAGCTACACTAACAGCTTTTACTACATTCTAGAGTTTGATTACACATTGAGTGAAAAAATATTTTCTCTTATTACTCTTAAATGAGCTACACTGTAGCTTGTGTGTCCTCTAGTCTTTCTACTTTCTGATGGAGTAAACAACCTATCATATCTCCCCTCAGTCCTTTCTTTTCCAAGGTGAAGAGCCCTAACCTGAGGAAAGGCTTAAAAGAAGGGGTCTCCTTCCATCCTGTACCATTTTGCTGGCTCTTCTCTGTACATTTTCTAATTCCGCTATATCCTTTTTTAAGATGTGGTGATCAGAATTGCGCACAATATTCAAGGTGCAGTCGAACCATGGAACGATACAAAGGCATTATAATATCCTTGGTTTTATTCTCCATTCCTTTCCTTACGATTCCTAGCATTCTATTTGCTTTCTTGGCCACCGCTGCACACTGGGTGGAGGGTTTCAATGTATTATTCACGATGACAGCTAAATCTTTTTCCTGGGTAGTGGTTCCTAATGTGGAACCTTGCATTGTGAAACCGTAGTTTGAGTTGTTCTTTCCTAGGTGCATAACTTTGTACTTGTCCACATTACAATTTCATCTGCCATTTCCAGTCTTCCAATGTATCAAGGTCCTCTTGCAATTTTTCAGAATACACTTGTGTTTTAACAACTTTAAATAATTGTGTGTCATCTACAAATTTGATCACCTCATCGTTATTCCCATTTCCAGGCCATTTATGAATATATTAAAAAATAGCAAGTCTGGCACAGATCCATGGGTTACTCCACTATTCACCTTTCTCCAGTGAGAATATTGGTCATTTAGCCCTACTCTATGTTTTCTATCTTTAACCACTTCCTGATCCGCAATAGTACACTGCCTCATATCCCATGACTTTTTCATTTCGTCAAGAGTCTATCATGAGGGACCTTGTCAAAGGCTTTCTGAAAATCCAGGTATACTATATCAACTGGCTCACATTTGTCTACCCTTTTATTCACACCTTCACAAAACTATAAAAGATTAATAAGACAAGACTTTCCTTGGCTAAATCCATGTTGGCTTTCTATCAATAAACCATGACTATCTACATGTTCGGTAATTTTGTTTTTTTATAATGCTTTCTACCATTTTGACCGGTACTGATGTCAGGCTCACTGGTCTGTAGTTACCCAGATGACCCCTAGAACCCTTTTTAAAAATTGGTGTTACAATGGCCATTCTGCAATCTTCAGATACAGCATAGTTACTCACCTGTAACAGGTGATCTCCGGGAACAGCAGGAATTTAGTCTTCACATATGGGTATCATCGGTACCGACGGAGCCTGCATGGGAACGCTCCCCAGCGTCCAATAGGAAAGCTTTTGGGAGCATCCCACAGTGCCTGCATGCTGCCTTCCCGCCTTCCCCAACTGTCCCTCTCCAGTTGAGTTTATAGCTGAGACAAAAGAGGGAGGGAAAGAGAGAGAGAGAGAGGGAAAGAGAGAGAGAGATACAACTCCTAGGGGAGGTGGGTGGGTTGTGAAGACTAAATTCCTGTTGTTCCCAGAGATCACCTGTTACAGGTGAGTAACTATGCTATCTCCAGGAACAAGAAGGAATGTAGTCTTCACATATGGGGACTTCCTAGCTGCAGATGCCAGGGAGATGGCACCAGAAAGTTGTGTGCCCTTGTGAAAGGGCTCCACTTCCACCCATGGATCTCTGGCATCCTACCAGGGATAGTGGGGTAGGAGTTGATTAAGTCTGGAACAGGTGTTGAAGAACAGCCTGACCAAACAAGGCATCCCAGCAGGAGTTCTTGTCTAAGCAGTAATGGGCTGTGAAGCTTTGTACCGAAGCCCAAGTAGCTGCTCGACAGATGTCATCGATAGACACAGAGTGAAGATGAGCCATTGAGGCTGCCATGGCTCTTACATTGTGAGCTGTGACATGGCCTTCAAGAGGAAGGTTCTTACTCTCATAGGCAAAAGATATACATTATGGAATCCAGTTGGACAGTGTCCTTTTGGAGACTGGAAGTCCCAAATGACTAGGATCAAAAGCAACAAAGAGTTGTGAGGATTTTCTATGTTGCTGTGTCCTGTGCAAGTAAAAGGCCAAAGCTCATTTGCAGTCCAGAGTATGAAGGTTCCATCCTGCATTTGAGGCGTGAGGCCTTGGAAAGAATACAGGAAGGTAAACGCTTGGTTCAAATGAAAGGGCGAAACCACCTTTGGCATAAAGTGTGGATGAGTCCTAAGGACTACCTTATCATGATGGAACCATGTATAGGGAGGATCAGCCACCAACACTTGCAATTCATTGATGCGACGTGCTGATGTGATTGCAATGAGAAAAATAACCTTCCATGAAAGGAATTTCAAAGAGGTAGTGGCTAATGGTTCAAAGGGCGGTTTCATGAGCTGCCCAAGTACCAGATTCAAGTCCCATGCCACCGGTGGTGGCTTAATGGGAGGCTTAGTTAAAAGAAGGCCTCTCATAAATCTCACTATGAGAGGATGAGAGGAAATAGATTGTCCATTTAGAGGTTTGAAAGAAGCTGCAATAGCACTCAAATGGACTCTCACTGAATTGGTCTTAAGCCCTGCATTTGATAAATGAAGGAGGTACTCTAGTAATGATTCTAGAGGTATCGCAAGAGGGTTAAGACCCTTCTGCGAACACCATATGCTAAAACCTTTCCATTTGAATGCATAAGAGCATCTTGTGGAAGGTTTCCTGGAAGCATGAAGGATATCCTTTACCTGCTGAGAAAGGTTAAGACCGTGAAGTTCTAGGCTTTCAACAACCAGGCCCTGAGATGCAGAGACTGCGGATTGGGATGCCACAGCATCCCGTCCTCTTGAGAAAGAAGATCTGGAGCAGATCCTAACACCAGAGGCGGAGCTTGAGTGAGATGTAGGAGCAGAGGGTACCACATTTGCAGTGGCCAACGTGGAGCTATGAGGATCATATGACCTCTGTCTCTCTGAAGCTTGAATAGGGTTTTGGGAATTAGGGGAATGGGTGGAAAGGCATACTGGAAGTCCTGATCCCAATGAAGGAGGAAAGCATCCCTGGCCTGACAACCTCGAGCCGGAATTCTGGAACAGAACCGGGGAAGTTTGGCAATCAGCAGATTTGTAAAGAGGTCTATGTCCGGGGTTCCCCAAATTTGAAAAATTTGGGCCACCTGGTCTGCATGGAGAGACCATTCGTGTGGAAGCAGAACTCGACCGAGTCCATCTGCCCAAGAGTTTTGAATGCCTGGAAGATACACCTCAAGGAGATGAATCTGATGCTCTCTGGCGAGGGCCCATAGTCGCAAAGCTTCGTTGTACAGCGACAGAGAGCCTGTTCCACCCTGCTTATTCACATAGAACATGGCTACCTGACTGTCCGTTTGAACTAGGACTGTCTTGTAGATGAGCTGGGTATGCAATACTCGAAGAGCAAGGAAGATTGCTCTGAGCTCGAGGAGGTTGATATGAAGATAGGCCTCCTGTGGAGTCCAGGTACCCTGGGTAGAGAGGCCGTGCAGGTGGGCTCCCCAACCCACCTGTGAAGCATCTGTTAGAGTGGCTTGGGGGGGGGGTTGCTGAAAAGGAGACCCCACCAAAAGGTTCTGGGGTGACTGCCACCATTGAAGGGACAAAATAAGGCGATCTGAGTTTGCTATTTTGTCTGACAGGCAACCTGACGCCTGAGTCCACTGAGTAGATAAGGTCCACTGGGCTGCCCTCATATGGAGGTGAGCATAAGGAACCACTTGCACGGTGGATGCCATATGGCCTAGCAACTGTAACATTTCCCGAGCAGCGAGGTGAGGTTTTAGCACTGCTTGGGAAGCTAACTATACAATGCGAAGGCAGCGGGGCTGTGGAAGGAAGGCCCTTGTCTGTCTGGTATCCAGAAGAGCTCCTATAAACTCTAGGGATTGAGTGGGAGCAAGGTCGGACTTTGGGAAGTTTAGGACAAGTCCCAAATACTGAAGGATGCGCATTGTGCGAGAGAGAGCAACCCTGGCCTCTGGCTCTGAAGGGGCTCAAATGAGCCAATCGTCTAAGTAGGGGAAGACGAATATTCCCAGGGTGCGGAGAAATGCTGCCACCACCGCCATGCATTTTGTGAACACCCTAGATGCAGAGGACAGGCCAAAAGGAAGAACCCTGTATTGGTAGTGCTTCCCTTGAAACAGAAAGCGAAGGAACATTTGGTGAGTTGGATGAATGAGAACATGAGTGTATGCATCCTTGAGATCTAGAGAACAAAGCCAATCCTGACTTTGAAGCTATGGCAGCAGAGTTCCTAGAGAAATCATTTTGACCTTCTCTTTGAACAGGAATTTGTTCAATTCTCTGAGGTCTAAAATGTTTTCTTTGGAATAAGGAAATAGGGGGAGTAGAAACCTGTACCCTATTGGAGAATGGGTACCTCCTCTATTGCCCCTTGGGCAAGAAGCAAAGTGACCTCTTGACCTAGCTGGTTGCTGCGAGAGGTCTGAGAATTGAACGGTCTTACCATTGTAGGAGGGGGCATGCTGAGGACGTGAAGCTTGTACCCCTCTCTTACAACAGACAGAGTCCAATTTTCTGCTGTTATCTGACCCCATCTGGGGGCAAAATGACATAAACTTCCTGGAATGGTGGAAGGCTCTGGGCCGTTCAGGGCCAGGAAGGCAAAGTTCTCTAGATAGGAGTCAAAGCCCCTGTGGAGGCTTAGTCTGCCGGTACCGACTGAATTGTCTTAAGCGGTTTCAGAGGCATCGAGGCCGTGAGAAGAGCCGCCAGACTGCGTTCAATAACCAAGAATCTCTGGTCTATCAATGCTGCCGATGCTTGGGTATCGGTACCGGATGAAGCAGCCGGTACCCCAAAGCATGGAACCAGTAGTTCTGCCGAGGTTGAGACCTCGAAAACATCGTGGAGCCCTGTTAGTGCTTTGGAAGCCGAAGCCTCCCGCTGGGGCAATTTTGCCGGTGAAAGTTCCTCAAGGGCAACACCAGAGGCATCTCGATGCTTAGAGGGAGATCTACCCTTTGAGGACCAGCTAGATTTATGTTTAGTTACCTGAGATCCATGGGAGGAAGACGAAGCCCTGGAAGACGTCGATGCCACAGAGGCTGCATCGGAGGGAAAAAGGGTGCTATGTTTAGCAGCTCGGTTCTGCCGGCCCCTTTTCGACATCATCCCACAGGCAACACACTCCGAAATAGAGTGGTCAGGACCTAAACATTTGAGGCACCACTCATGGGTGTCGGTGACGGAGATGGTACCGCCACACTTGGAACACTTTTTAAAACCCGAAACGGCACCTGAGGAGAAAATAACTGGAAAAGACTCCAGAACGACGGGGGGGGGGGGGTTTGGAAAAAAAGAAAGAAGAACCGGCGGTACCGGTGTAGCGTCGAAGGAAGGCAGACGGTACCACAAAAAAGAAGACTAGAAGGGAAATATTTTCTGCGGTGACAGGATGTGCGACCTGTCGGCTCCACGGAAAACGAAGAACTGGAGAGGGACAGTTGGGAAAGGCGGGAAGGCAGCACGCAGGCGCTGTGGGATGCTCCCAAAAGCTTTCCTATTGGATGCTGGGGAGCGTTTCCGTGCAGTCTCTGTCGGTACTGATGATACCCATATGTGAAGACTACATTCCTGCTTGTTCCTGGAGATATGGAGCTCACTCTGAGGAAAAGGATGTTACCAGTGGTGTGCCCCAGGGATCTGTCCTTGGTCAGATTCTTTTTAACATCTTTATTAGTGATATAGCGGAAGGGCTGACGGGTAAGGTTTGCCTCTTTGCGGATGATACCAAAATCAGCAATAGAGTAGACACCCAGGAAGGGGTAGATAACATGAGGAGGGATCTAGCTAAGCTTGAAGAATGGTCTAGTATTTGGCAGCTGGGATTTAATGTTAAAAAAATGTAAGGTCATGCATTTGGGCTGCAGCAATCCAAGGGAGCAATTTAGTATAGAGGGTGAAGTACTTTTGTCCACTAAAGAAGAGCAGGACCTAGGCGTGGTTGTGTCTGATGATCTTAAAGTAGCTAAACAGGTAGAAAAAACGATGGCAAAAGCTAGAAAGATGCTTGGGTTCATACGGAGAGGAATGGCTAGCAGAAAAAAGGAGGTGATAGTGCCTCTGTATAAGTCTTTGGTGCGACCTCATTTGGAGCATAGTGTGCAATTCTGGAGACCGCACCTTCAAAAGGATATAAACAGGATGGAGTCGGTACAGAGGGTGGCTACTAAAGTGGTTAGTGGTCTTCATTATAAAGCATATGAGGACAGACTTGAGGATCTTAATATGTACACCTTAGAGGAAAGGCAGGATAGAGGTCATATGATTGAGATGTTTAAATACCTCCGTGGCATAAATGTGCAGGGGGAGAGCCTCTTTCAATTGAAAGCAAGTTCTGCTATGAGGGGACATGGGATGAGGGTGAAGGGGGATAGATTCAGGAGTGATATGCGGAAATATTTCTTTACGGAAAGAGTGGTGGATCCGTGGAATAGTCTCCCAGTGGAGGTGGTAGAGATGAGGACAGTATCTGAATTCAAAAAAGCATGGGACAAACACAGAGGATCTCTAAGGGAAAAAAGGGGGACTGTTGTAGTTGTTGATATGGAAGGACAGACTAGATAGGCCATGTGGTCTTTTTCTGTCGTTATGTTTCTATGTTTCTAACCTTTCAGAGCAGCAGTTCTATGAACAAAAAAAAGAGCAAGGGTGATAGAGGGCAGTCTTGATGGGTGCCCCTGCCCATCGGAAAGTCCGCTGACACACTGTCATTGGCCACCACCACCGTGGGAGGCGCATTATACAAAAGTCTCAATGCAATCATAAACTGTCCATTAAACCTAAATGTTCCAACACTTTGAAGAGGAAGCCCTAGTGAACCAGATCAAATGCTTTTTCCACATCAAAACTCACAAGCAGGGAGTTTAAGTATTCTGTATCGCTCACTGCCAAAGAGGTCAGCACTTGACGCACATTTAGCACTGGGTGACGGCCCTGTACAAAACCTACCTGTCCTTCCTGAATCAAGTCAGGCATGACCCTAGCCAGACGATTGGCTAGAATCTTAGCTAATAATTTATTGTCACAATTCAGTAGTGATATTGGCCTGTATGTGGCTGTTTGCAGAGGGCCTTGACCTGGTTTTGGCAACACCACTATATGGCAACATTATTCCCAAATGGGAAAGTCTGCATTTCAATAAGATGTATGAACACATTTTGTAAGGGAACTTTTAACCGATCTCTCATCAACTTGTCCCATTCATTACTAAATCCATCAGGTCCAGGAGCCTTATATACCTTGAAATGAGCTATCGCAAACTCCACTCCTCTTCTAGAATGGGCCTATTCAAAAGGGTGTGGTGTTCCTCTGTCAGTGACGGAAGAGTCACTCCCTCTAGGCATGCAGTCACCCAGTCTTGCTCCATTCCCGGGGGCATAAAGAGCCTGATAGTATCTACAAAATGCCACCAATATATGGCTGTCGTCCGTCACCACTCTATCCCCATCTCAAAGCACTGCTACCCTTCTAGAGCCCCAGTGATGCTTAATTAGAGCGGACATGAGCTGTCCAGCCCTATTTCTGTATCTATAATGTTTATAATGATAATATATCATGGACTTGCATGCCCTCCTGTCCAACAAGGTTTTCGACTCCACCTGGAGTGCTATTAGCTCCCCCTTTATTTCTCCAGTCAATAAGAGTTGTTTCTGAAGGATTTATTCCTGACCTGTGTAGGTCGAGCGCGGGCAGCATTCTAAGACTTTTGGGACTTGCTATATGCTGTTGGTAGGATGCATGAGCAGTATCCTGTTTATTGAACCCCTGAAGAAACGCAAAGTGAAACGCGGAAGCAATGCTTTTTGACAGCGTTGAGGAGGACATTTTCTTCTGCTGGATACTAAGATAAGAGCAATTTTACCTGTTTATTTTATCAGCAAAGCAAAGGTTTTGATTTTGAAAATGTATACACCCTGATGCATAAGAAATATATATAAAAAAGTAATTACAAGGTCATTGATGCTAACGAAGCACTTCAGCCTAACAGTTCAGAAGCGCTGGTGAGTCTGAGACCTTTGTTCCTGTAAATGGGTGGTATAGCGTATTTTGAAAAGATGAGATAATCCTGCTGAGAAGAAGCAAGATCCACTGCTTTTGGTGATTGTTGAGTGTATTAAGTTTTGGTTTGAGCCCCCTTTATTTCTGGCATAGGGTGACCTCCTAGATGTCTCCGAACCTCCCTAATCTGTCTAGTCAGTCGCAAAATTTGAGAGTCTATTCTTATACACTGACTACATTCAAAACTATTATTATTTCCCCATGTAAAACTGCCTTGGTAGTTTCCCAAAATAGTGTGGGATTATCTTGATGGGAAGCATTGGTGATGGCATAGCCATCCCATTTGTCCTCCATGAAACGCAAAAAGGGTGGGTCATTTTTCAGATGTATTGGGAACCACACCACCTTCGAATTCCTTGGTGTTTCCCCAGTGGCCCTATCTCTATCCATACTGATGCATGGTCTGAAATCACAATGGCCTCAATCTCTGCCTTCCTCACTTGCGGCAACGCAGTCGCTGCAAGCAACCAATAATCTATACAGGATAAAGTCCCATGGGCCCAAGAGAGGTGGTATAATTCCGCTCCTACAAGTGTACAACCCACCATACATCGACCAAGTCCTTAAATTCACACAAGTTCTTGATTCCCCGCCCCCCCTCCCCTACTTGGGGATGACCCCAAAGTTGCAGGCTGAGAAGTTCAAGAGTTACATTCTAGTACAGTAGGTATTTCCCTGTTCTTGGAGGGTTTACAAATCTAGGCTTATATTGAGGCAAACCATTAACAATGACTGTTCGGGGAATTGGTCCAAGATCTTTCCTACGGCCCCAAAAAAAGCATGGTCCTGGGTATTGGGTCCATAAACATTACAAAATGCCGAGGAGTTCTTTGTTTCCTGCTTGTCAGCTGTTACTTACCTGATTGGCCTGGTCTCCCGCTTCCACTCCTCTGATTGGGGCAGCTGGTTTCATACGGGGCTATATCACCTTGCCTCCGATGCGGGACGCCGAGGAGTTCTTTGTTTCCTGCTTGTCAGCTGTTACTTACCTGATTGGCCTGGTCTCCCGCTTCCACTCCTCTGATTGGGGCAGCTGGTTTCATACGGGGCTATATCACCTTGCCTCCGACGCGGGACGCGTAGCGGGCGCATGCCCGTGGTGCGTGCCCGAAGGGGCGTGACCAAAGGGGCAGGTCCCGCCCCTTTGGTGCCCCTTCGGTGCTGATTCGGTGTTGGAAGTTCCCGTGAATGGGGAAGAGGAAGAAACGCCTGCTGTTGGTGGCTCAACCTAAGGCGGGTAAAATAGTTGGGCCCATGGATGCGCATGTCTCCGTTGGTAAGCCACTGCCTGAGGATACTTCGTAGGATGCCTCCCTTGGTGAAAAGTCGACTGCGAGTACTGTGTTTTCTGACTCCTCCCCGGCTGCGGAAAACTTTTCCCTGGTGAATCGAGACAAGGATTCTCCTTTAGCTGTTTCCATTGTGTCCAGCCTTAACAAGATTGAGGGTCCTATTCTTTCTTCTTCTTTTCTTCGGATGGACTCTGTCGCTGACTCATTGCCTCCTCCGGTGCCATCTGTGGTTCTTTTTGCTGGGTTTGGTGAGCCTCGTGTTATCCCAGATGAAGTGTCCTTGAAAGATGTTTGGACTATGTTGTCTAGAATGGAGTTGGCACTGGACTCTTCTCTTCAAAAGATTTCTACTTTTACGAAAGAAACTGTTGCAAAGTTCTCAAATCAGGAGTCTCGACTGGCTGCTGTGGAGAAAAGTGTTGACTCCTTTGAGACTCGCTTCTCACCTCAGCAGTTATTTCTTTCTTGGTTCAGGATGTTACCTCATTACGTTCTCAGCACGAAGTTCTTGAGAACTCTTTGCGTTCCAAGAATCTTCGTCTTTTGAACTTCCCTAAAACACATTATCTAGCACCTCTTATGCTTTTTCATAAATATTTGAAAGAGGTATTGTTGATTTCGGATGCAGAAGCTATTTCCTTGCTTAATATTTATTACCTTCCCTCCAGAGACACGGCCTCTCAGGCTGAGCCTCAGGAGGGACGGGTTGAGGGAGAGTCTAAGGGTTCAGTTTCTTTGAATATTTCAGAATTTTTGGAATCTTCTCATGATGAGATTTCTACGAGAGCCACCTTGTTAATTACGGTGGCTTCTAAGCTGGATAGACAGAGAATATTTCGCGCATACTTCAAGAAAAAGTTTGAGAAGTTCTGTGGCTATGCCATTCAAATTTTTCCTGACGTCTCAAGGACCACGCAGCAAAGGCGGAGGGCCTTTTTGGAAATTCGCCCACGCATCTTGGCCTTGGGCGCATTGTTCTACTTGAAGTTTCCCTGCAGGTGCCACATCATTTATCAAGGTACTCGTTACATTTTTCTTGAAGTTGCGCAGCTATTGGAATTTTTGAAGGGTAAAGGCTAAGTTTTGCTTTGTTTTGTTAACTATTGATTTCCTTGTTTCCTTTGCTGGGGTTACCAGGTTTTGGTCAGGGATTGGTTTTTTGTTTTCTTTTAGGTATTGAACTTCTCCTGGATGTGGGCTAACAACATGTGTTTTCTTTTGTTTGTTACTTTATTATGGAGGTAGGGATGTAGTCCTAACCTCATGATGAGTTTTGTCTATTATTGTATGTTTCTTTTTCATTTAATAAAATAAAAAAAAAAAAATTACAAAATGCATAATAGGTATTCAGCAGTTTCCCTGCTACAATTAAATATCACCCCCGCAGGTCCACAATCTGTTGGTCTAGAGTGAAGTCCAGCTCCTTGTGAATTAAAATGGCCTCCCCCGCTCTGCAAGAGCAAGCCGCCACCCCAAAGGACTGCCTTACCCACCAGCACCGCAGTTTTGCGTGTTTTTGTTCATCCATATGGGTTTCCTGAAGAAACACCACATCAGCCTTCAAATCTCTCAGCTGCTTTTAACACCTTGTATCTTTTAATCGGGGAGCCTATCCCACAAACACTCCAAGATAAACAACGAATCAGCTGGTCATCCATCCCCCTCACTGCGTAAATGTTACTTCTCTCTAGACACCATACAGTATAGTCCAGGTCCCTGCCCAGCCGCAGGGCCCCGCTCCCCAGCTTCCTCATACTACTCCGAAAATTTACAACTATCCTCTTCCTGTCCCAACACCTGCACCAACCCACTCTACTCAAACCCCCATGTTCAGCCTTCCTCCTCCCCCTCCCTTTACCCCCCTTCCCACCCTCCCCTCCTCCCTACCCCTATCACCCTGCCCCCTTTCCTCCCCCACCCCTCCCTCTAATTCTATACCTCATCCTGACCCTCTCCTCCAGGTCATCTCACTCCCTGAAGCAGTGATGCAGCGAGGCTCCCCACCTCATTGTTAACGTATCAATTTCTACTGCCCTCTTCCCCCTTAGCACTTCTGTCCCTTTCCCCACCTCCCAACTTGACATTCCTCCTCCCCCACCCCCATCACTCCACGCTGCAATAGTTGGGATTTTCCCAGCTATACCTGTCCCCTTTAACAGCAGACATTACCTACTATCATCAGTAGTGCACTTCCACTCATTTCTAACTCACCTCCTCCCCACTCACACTGCTTATGTCCCCCTAGCCATCAGTCTCCAAGCTTTAAAGGGGCTGACATGCAGGGGGACTGAACATCCCCATTTCTCCCCACTCAAAACCACTTTGTTATCATGCTTGGTTCAGTACAATACAGAGGAATCATTTGAGGGCCTTTCCTATAGCACTAAATCTAAATTCCCAAAACAGTTCTTAGCTCTGACGGTTACTAATTAGGATCTCATTAAGGGCTTTGGAGAGAGAAATGAAACAGAATAGTGTTATGCCTTACTTGATAGTTGCTGTTCCTTGAATCCTGCTGGTTAGTCGAGACCAGTGACATTTGCCCTCTTTCCAGTAAGTGGAGACAGTGTCAAGCCACCACCACTCGCTTCTAGGTTAGAGGGGCATGGATTATTGAAGGAACTTTCTGCTGTATGCTTTTTCAGCTTTTTTTAAACTATTTCCCTGCAATGCCCTCTGGGAAATGTAGTCCTTATTCAGCTGTATGAGTGCACCATGCAGAAAGCTGTAGTCAGGCTCAAGTAGGTAAGGCAAATGACAGAAATGTATTATTTTTTTATATACACAATGGTTCAGTCATACCACACATTGGATTGTTGGTTCAGGACTCTTGGATGCAAAAATTGTCCAAAACATATCCAACCACAAAATGCAGTTTTAAAGGTTCTCACTATTGCAGGATACACAGTCTTTACCAGCAAGCCTAATTGTATTCCCTTCTTAGCTTTGCTGGCTAAAGCAACAAACAAAAAGCACATTTAAAGTCTGTGGTAAACTTCCCCTTTATAAACACCAGGGAAACACAGCCACCCTGCTTGTGGAATAAGGGTACCTTTTTCCTTGGAAGACCTTCTTTCAGGACTAGCTTGCTTTCTCTACTTTCCCAGGGTTATAGCTTGGCACAAAGAACAGTCCATGGGAGTGTCCTCCTCAATCAGCTTCACCTCAGGCTCTCCCAGCTGCATAGGCTCTGTCTCCTCGTCCTGCACAGCATGCTCAGCTAACAGCCTCCCGGGGGATCTTGGAGTCTCTCTTGTTCCTGGCTCCAAACTCTCCTGCAGCCATGCTACGTGCCAAATAGCACTCTCTCCAGCTGGAAGCTCCGTTCCTCTGCTCTGCTCAGCCTGGGTTCCTGCTTCTCCTCTCCTCCTTTCCACTAAATCATACTCTGCTCTGGGTTTATACTTCCAGGGCTCTAGCTCCAACCCCACCCTACTCAGGTGACGGCAATCAGCCTGACTCCGGGCACCTGAGTGCTTGAAGCATTCACTGCCTAAAGGGTTCTGAGCCTTGTATCCTCTCCCCTTCCTTCCACTAGGGGGAGCCTGAAATGTTTTCCACGTGGAAGCTTTCTGATCCCTGGAGGTGCTTATGGCTTTCCTACCCTGATTTGAGTAAAGGGGGCCCTTTACTAGGGTGAATTCCCTGTCTCTTTGTCCTCCCCTGGACTCTGGATAGGCCTCCTTGCCACAACAAATCTACTCGCCTTCCCTATATATGCCGATGCAGCTAGGAAGCTGATCATTATGCTAGTGCTAAAGCTTTCTTTCTGTAACTCAAAAACTTATAATTAACATAATACAACTCATTTATTTTTGGACACACATCAAATACGGTCTCATGATTAAAATACACACCTCTGCTTGTTGCATAAAAGTCCAAATTCCACCTTTGGGAGGAACCCTGGACTGGTCTAGCAGAACTCAAGGAACAATAGCTATCAGGAAAGGCATAATTGTACTTTTCTTTTCATCCTTGACAGACCAGTCCAGACCTGTGGGATGTACCAAAGCGTTCCCAATAAGTTGAAGGCCATAGCTGCTTTTTACAGTACTGCACCAAGTGCAGCCTTCTCCACTGCCTGTGATCCAGGCTCCATGATCCCTCACAGCAAGTAATCGGCCAGCACCAACAGTGTCCCCTTCCTACCAAACTACCACCTCACAAATATCACTCACACATTTTACCCCCCTGCTGAGAAGAATATCCAAGACCTCATTGCCAGCATCAACACCTCAACAGCCCCAAACGACCCCTGCCCAGCACACTGGATCAGGACCCTTCGAGTTGAACTCAGCCCAATTCTACTAAACATCATCCGTCTATCTTTTGCAACCGGCTCATTCTCCTCTTTACTCAAACAAACTTCAATAAGACCCCTCCTAAAGAACTGCAGACTCGACCCAGCAAAGACAGAATCTTACCGACCCATCTCGAGCATTCCTCTACTCGCTAAAATAATCGAGAAAGTCGTCTACAGACAAATCCAACAACATATAGACATAGCAGCCCCCCTCGACCCCTGCCAGCACGGATTTAGAGAATCGCATGGAAAGCACAGTTACTTACCTGTAACAGGTGATCTCTGGGAACAGCAGGAATTAGTCCTCACATATGGGTACGTCGGTACCGACGGAGCCTGAGCGGGAAAGCTCCCCAGCTTCCCAGAAGGAAAGCTTTTGGGGCCTCCCACTGCGCATGCGCGCTGCCTTCCCGCCTTCCTGACCAACTCTCCTCAGTTCGAGTTTATAGCTGAGACAATACTAATACTCTTAATATCTTTGTTTGAAAGACCGCTTTGATTGTATGATAAGGCGGTATAGAAATCCAATTAAATAAATAAATAAATAAATAGAGAGAGGAAAGGAAGAGAGAGAGAGATACAACTCCTAGGGGAGGTGGGCGGGTTGTGAGGACTAATTCCTGCTGTTCCCAGAGATCACCTGTTACAGGTAAGTAACTGTGCTATCTCCAGGAACAAGCAGGAATAAGTCCTCACATACGTGGACTCCCAAGCTAAGATGCCCGGGAGATCCCCTAAAGGGTATGAGACCCTGAAAGGTTCTTCATCTTCCTATGGATCTCAGGCATCCATTCAGGGAAGGTGGGCTGGAGTTGTTCAAGAATGGAACAGGTGTCTGAGGACAGCCTGACCAAACAAGGCATCCCGGCGGAGTCCTTGTCCAAACAGTAATGGGCTGTAAAGGTATGAACCGAGGCCCAGGTGGCTGCTCGACAGATCTGGTCAATGGAGTTTAGATGAGCCATAGAGGTGGCCATGGCCCTCACGTTGTGAGCGGTGACATGGCCCTCCAGAAAAAGGTTCTTACTCTGGTAAGCAAAAGAGATACACTGAGCAATCCAATTGGAGAGTGTTCTTTTGGAGACTGGAAGTCCTAAATGAGAAGGATCAAAAGCAACAAAAAGCTGAGAAGACTTTCGATGTTGCTGTGTCCTGTGGAGGTAAAAGGCAAGAGCTCTTTTACAGTCTAGAGTATGAAGGTTCCTCTCTGCATTGGATGCATGAGGAGCTGGAAAAAAGACAGGTAAATAAACCTCTTGATTAAGATGAAAAGGTGAGACCACTTTAGGCATAAAGTGAGGATTTGTCCTAAGGACTACCTTATCATGATGGAACCTTGTATAAGGTGGATTAGCCACTAAGTCCTGCAGTTCACTGATGCGGCGAGCTGAAGTGACTGCAATGAGGAAAATAACCTTCCAGGAAAGAAATTTCAAGGAGGTAGTGGCTAAGGGTTCAAAAGGTGGCTTCATAAGCTGACCAAGAACCAAGTTTAAGTCCCATGCCACCGGAGGAGGTCGAATGGGAGGTTTAGTTAAAGTTAAGCCTCTCATGAATCTTGCAATAAGAGGATGAGAGGAAACAGGTTGTCCATTGATGGGCTTAAGTGATGCCGCAATAGCACTCAAATAGACTCTTACTGAATTTGTTTTGAGTCCTGCATTGGAAAGATGCAGGAAGTATTCCAAAAGAGAATTCAATGGGAGTGCCAGAGGGTTAAGACCCTTTTGAGCACACCAAATGGAAAATCTTTTCCATTTAAAAGCGTAAGAACGCCTAGTGGAAGGTTTCCTAGAGGCATGTAGGATATCCTTCACTTGCTGCGAAAGATTGAAGTGTTGAAGGTCTAGGCCTTCAGTAACCAAGCTCTGAGGTGAAGGGACTTGTGGTTTGGGTGCCACAAAGTCCCCTCCTCTTGAGACAGAAGGTCTGAAGCCGCTCCCAAGTCCAGGGAGGGGGCTTGGGAGAGATGCAGAAGTAGAGGGTACCACACTTGGCGTGGCCAGCGTGGAGCTATGAGGATCATGGACCCTTGATCCATTTGAAGTTTGAACAGAGTCTTGGGAATCAAAGGAATGGGTGGAAAGGCATACAGCAAACCCTGACCCCAATGCAGGAGGAAGGCATCCTTGGTCTGAACTCCCTGACACGGAATTCTGGAACAGAACCGGGGAAGTTTGGCATTCCACGGACTTGCAAAGAGGTCTATGTCCGGGGTTTCCCATTTCTGGAAGATTCTGAGTACCTGATCCATGTGCAGGGACCATTCGTGTGGAAGCAGAACTCGACTGAGTCTGTCTGCCCAAGAGTTTTGGATTCCTGGAAGATATACTGCCAGGAGATGGATTTGATGCTCTCTGGCGAAGGCCCATAATCTTAGAGCTTCGTTGCAAAGCGACAGAGAGCCAGTCCCTCCTTGTTTGTTTATGTAAAACATGGCTACTTGGTTGTCCGTGTGAATAAGGACTGTCATGTTGCTGAGGAGGGTATGAAAAACTTTGAGAGCTAGAAAGATTGCTCGAAGTTCCAAGTGGTTGATATGAAGGGTGGTCTCCTGTGGAGACCAAGTGCCCTGAGTGGAGAGATTTTGGAGATGAGCCCCCCCAACATGTTTGGGAGGCATCTGTTGTGAGGGTTGCTTGGGGCAACAATGGTTGAAAGGGGGCCCCCAACAACAGATTTTGAGTGGATATCCACCATTGGAGAGACCAAAAGAGACGATTGGAGTTTGCTATTTGGTCTGATAGAGCTCCTGATGCTTGAGTCCACTGGGTGGATAAAGTCCATTGAGCTGCTCTCATATGTAGGCGAGCATAAGGCACCACATGCACTGTGGAGGCCATGTGGCCTAATAGTTGTAGCATCTCTCTGGCAGTCAAGTGGCTTCTGGACTGAGTCTGAGAGGCTAAGTGCACTAGACGTTGGCAACGGGCCTGAGGTAGATAGGCCCTTGCGGTGGTGGTATCCAACAAGGCCCCTATGAATTCTAGGGATTGAGTAGGGGTGAGTTGGGACTTTGGCAGATTGATCACAAGTCCCAGATACTGTAGAATTCGCCTGGTGCGATCCAGGGAAGCCTGAGCCTCGGACTGAGACGGAGCTCGGATGAGGCAGTCGTCCAGATATGGGAAGACAAAAATTCCCAGGATGCGTGGGAATGCAGCTACTATTGCCATGCATTTGGTAAATACCCTTGGAGCAGAGGCTAGACCGAAGGGAAGTACTCTGTATTGGAAGTGTTTTCCCTGGAACAGAAACCGTACGAATTTTCTGTGGGATGGATGGATGAGTATATGTGTGTACGCATCCTTGAGATCTAGAGAACAAAGCCAGTCCTGACTCTGTAGGTATGGAAGGAGAGTGCCTAGAGAAAGCATCTTGAATTTCTCCCTGTATAGAAATTTGTTCAATTCTCTGAGATCCAAAATGGGTCTGTACCCCCCTGTTTTCTTGGGAATGAGAAAATAAGGGGAGTAAAACTCTGACCCTTGTTGAGGAAGAGGAACCTCTTCTATTACCTTTTGGGCGAGAAGAGTGGTCACCTCCTGACCCAACAGGTCTAGGAGAGATGGGGGAGAATTGAAACTTCTCACCATGGTATGGGGAGGAAGGTTGGAGAAATGTAGTTTGTAGCCCTCTCTGATGATAGAGAGGGTCCATTGCTCTGATGTGATTTGCTCCCATCTGGGAGCAAAATGAGTTAACCTTCCTGGAATGGTGAGAGGTTCTGGATGTTTTAGAGCCAGAAAGGTTAAGTTCTCTAGTTTTAAGTCAAAAACCCTGAGGGGGTTGGGACTGTTGGGCTGTAGCAGCCCCTGCAGGTTTTGCCCTGGCCTGTTTAGGCTGCTGACGCTTAGGAGCAAAGCGAGCTGCAGAAGATTGTTGGCCAGTATTTGTGGCAAATCTGGCCTTCTTGTAGAAAGGCTTTTTGAAAGATTTCTTCTTGACAGGGGTAGAGGTAGACTTAGAAAGTCTATCTAAAGCAGCATTTTCTGCATCCATTTGAGTGGCTTTGATTTGCCACTCCTTACCAAACAGATTCTCACCCGTACAGGGCAAATTTCCCAACCCATCCTGGACCCAGGGTTCAAGGTTAGAGGCCTGGAGCCAAGCAATTCTGCGAGCCGCTATGGCAATACCTGAGGCTCTGCTAGCACCTTCAAAGGAGTCAAAGGCTGCTCTGTTGGAGAACTTTGAAATATCTTGGGTATGCTTCAGCAGAAGAAGGAACTCCTCCTTTCTATCCTCTGGGATAAAGGGGAGAAAATGGCGTATTTTTAATGCAATTTCCTTCAGAAACATGCCCATATAGAGGCTGTATGAGTTGATTCTGGCAATAAGCATACTTGCTTGGAAGATTTTTCTTCCAAAAGCATCCAGAGTCCTACATTCTCTTCCTGGGGGAGTAGAAGAGTGTCATTTAGTACTCTTGATCCTTTTCATAGCTGACTGCACCACAATGGAGTGGTGCGGAAGCTGAGTTTTTTGAAACCCAGGAGAAGGGGGGACACGATACATGGTGTCCAGACGACGAGAATGTGGAGATAGGGTGAGAGGAGTCTCCCATAAGTCCATCATGTGATCTTGAAGAATTTCATGGATGGGCAGGGTGACTGCCTCTTTGGGAACCTTAGAGTATCCTAAAATGTCTAACTTTTTTGCTCTAGGTTCTTTTTCAGAGGATACAGAAATAGAAAGACCTTTAGCTACTTCAATGATGAAGTCTTGAAAGGATAAATCCTCTGGAGGAGACATTCTCCTCTTTGGAGAAGAGGGCTCCTCAGGTAGAGTAAGGGATACTTCAGCAGAGTCATCTGATGAATCAGGATCATCAGAAGACTCAAAGTATCGTCTGTTTGCTTCCAGGGATCGATAAGCGTATCGACCGGTATCGACATCGGGGGTACCCGGAACCGGATCGGTATCGGGAAAAACCCCGGAACCGGGAACCGGAATCGGTATCCTGGTCGATGTGGAAGGCATGGGTACCGGGTATCGGTTGTGGTACCGGAAACGGAGTCGGTACCGCAGGGTGCGGGACCGAGGGCGTCGCAACCTTAATAAAAGCCAAAATGGCCTGCTGCATAGATTGAACTGTATGATCCATGGACGCCACGACTGTCTGGATGTCGGTACCGGATGATTGAGCCGGTACCCCAGAACAGTCTAACAGGTGATCGGTCGAGGCCGTGCCATCGATGTCAACCTGTAACCCCATAGGAGGAGCTTTGGAAGCCGGAGCTTCCCGCCGGGGTTGTTTGGCTGGGGCAGGGTCCTCAGGGTCAAGCCCAGGGGTATCTCGATACTTGGAGGGAGATTTGCCCTTTGAGGACCTGCCAGAGGAATGTTTGGTTACCTGAGATCCATCAGGAGAGGAAGACCTGGAAGATGTCGATGCTGGAGTATCTGTAGAAAACAGCATGTGAAACTTGGCTGCCCGGTTCTGTAAGCCACGTTTAGACATCAAAGAAAAGGATGGGCAATCCGGAATGGAATGGTCAGGCCCCAAACATTTAAGACACCATTCATGGGTGTCTGTGACTGAAATAGTACCGCTGCACTTGGTGCATTTTTTAAACCCAGAGGCTTGTTTCTCCATGAGGGAGAATTAGTGAAGGCCTAAAGGCCTCACAGAACTAACACACCAAGTGAGGAAAAAAAAAAGTTTTGTTTTTTTTTAAATAAAGGAAAAAAGACCGGCGGTACCGGTCTGGAATCGGGGAAGGCAGACACGCGGCCAAAGAAATAAATTAAAATAACTTCTTCAGCGGTGACAGGAACACGACCTGCTGGCTTCGCGGAAAAAGAAGAACTGAGGAGAGTTGGTCAGGAAGGCGGGAAGGCAGCGCGCATGCGCAGTGGGAGGCCCCAAAAGCTTTCCTTCTGGGAAGCTGGGGAGCTTTCCCGCTCAGGCTCCGTCGGTACCGACGTACCCATATGTGAGGACTTATTCCTGCTTGTTCCTGGAGATTAGAAACTCTGCTCACCACCCTCACCAACACCCTGAATAGAGGAATTGACAACACAGAAAATGGTTTCGCCCTCATCTTCCTGGATATCTCAGCTGCCTTTGATTCTGTCAATCACAACCAGCTACTTACCTGCCTCCTGGAAAAGGGCATTCACGGCCTTGCCTGGGAGTGGTGTAAATCTTACCTAACTGATCGCTGGCAACAAGTCCGGGTTGGTTCTAAAACTTCGGCACCATTCCACCAACAACAAGGTGTCCTACAAGGTTCCTTCCTATCGGCTCTGCTGTTCAATATCTATATGCAGCCGATATGCAACATCATCCGATCTTTCAATATTTCTACCCTAATCTACACCGATGATGTTTTGCTATTTACCCCGTTCAAAGTCAAACACCCGGAATTCACCAACCTTGTCAACTGTTTCAACGCAATCACAGACTGGCTAGCTACCCAAAACCTCCACATTAATTTCAAGAAAACAGAGGTACTCTTCATATCAAGGAACAAAAGCTTCTCTCCTCCCTCCATCCTAAGAGTAAGAGATGCGGAGCTTCCAAGCCGTAATGCCATACACTATCTCGGCATTACCCTGGACCAGCATCTCGATTTCAAAGAACACATAAAAAACATCACCAGGTCCATCTACAACAAAATTAGAACACTGAGACATCTCAAACCTATGCTACCTGCTGACGGCTTCCGAACCATCTTCCAGGCCCTCATACTACCACATTTAGATTACGCAAACTTAATCTTGTATGGCCTACCAAAGAGCACTCTCAATCCTCTCCAACAAGCTATGAACGCCGCCGCCCATGTCCTCTGCGGTCTAGCCAGATCAGACCATATCACACCAATACTTAAGGATCTCCATTGGTTACCGATATACTCCAGGCTAACATATAAGATTCTTCTAATAACATTCAAGATTATCAACATCGCTCCTAATTCTCTCAAGGAACTCATCACACCTACTCCAAAAACCAGATCCAGAAGGACAGCAACAGACAACACTGTCTATCCCTAAAGACTCCATAAAGTGCTCACAAACAACCAGGAGAAGAACCTTTGCCCACTATGTACCAAAATGTTGGAACGACCTCCCTCCAGAAATCAGAGCGATCCGAGACCTTCTACAATTCCGGAAAGCAATAAACCACCACCTCTTTCTGCTCCATTTCTCTCAAGCTGCTTCCCCGACTCTAAGAAACCATCCCCCATCCCCTACTAGAGCCCCCTTCACAACTTAACGCTCAAGCCCCAAGCATTCTCTCGCCAGCCTTGAACCTTCTTACGTACTTTCAGATCAAGTATCATCTATTATGCCATATTTTTATGTACATAGTTTCATGTATTCTGCATCTATCCTGAAATATGTCAATATGTAAATAGTTACCCATGTTCTCCAAGTTCTATTCCCTGTTATAATGTAAACTCAATCAATCTTCTCTGATCTGAGCATTCTTTGTTAAATGTAAACCGCACTGATAACAAATAGTGCGGTATATAAGAATCGTTAAATAAATAAATAAATGATACGTGGTCACCTTACCAGTGTGTTCTGGCAAAATATCTTTTTGAGTATGTAACTACAGACATTCCTGCTTAACAGTCTAACACTTGTTGACCTTTGAATATAGGTCCCAGCATGAACTGCCATAGTTCATCTGGAAATGAGGGCCTTAGACACCCTTTTTCCCTTTCTGGAAAATCCAGATCAGCAAAGATCCTCTGCCTAGCCCAGGTGAAAGCATTAATTCCCTACTTGTCTTTCCTTCAGTCAAAACAGCCCCCTTCTGTCCTTTGGCCTGTAGCAGTCCCTGAATCCTCATAGTGAGGAGCAAAACCAATACCTGAAATGACAAAGAACAGCACTAAGAAGTGGAAGTTTCCTCAAAATGTCATGTTCTTTCAGGATTCCCTTCATAGTGCCTCACAGAAAGAAGTAATTAGATCTTACCTGCTAATTATTGTTCCTGAAGGAACGACAGTCCAGTCCCTTTACTTCCGGGGTTACGCAACCCTTCCAGCAGCTTGGAGGCTGAGCCCAACCTTTTTGGAGGTGGGGCGGTATAAGTAGCACTGGTACCACCCACTAACTCCAGTATTCGATTGAAAAAGCAGTCTAACCAAAGTTCTATGAACAATCAACAGACAATTAACCCACACCACACATCAAACTCCCTCACGGGATAAGAAATCAAAACCCAACTCTTTTTTTTTTTTTTTTAAATAAGAAATGGGAGACAGGGAGGAGGGAATGGCGCGGGGAGGAGGGGGAGGGGGAGGGGAGCCCGATACTGCCCTAGGCGACTTACTCCTGCCCTCCTTCCCCCAGACCTGGTTCTACGCTCGGCCAGATGCTTCGCTCTTGACTGATAGGCCTTCAAGTCCGGCCGTGCCGGGTGGGATCAGGGACTGGACTGTCGTTCCTTCAGGAACAATAATTAGCAGGTAAGATCTAATTACTTCTTCCTTATCGTCACTCCAGTCCAGTCCCTTTACTTCTGGGATGTACCAGAGCAGTTCAATCCTGGGTGGGTTCCGGCATACCCGGACTGAAGGACTGCCCGACCAAACCGAGCGTCCGCTGCACTCTGTACGTCCAGCCTGTAGTGCCTTGTGAAGGTATGCAACGAGGACCAAGTCGCCGCTCTACAAATGTCCAACGGAGGGACTAGACTGAACTCTGCCCACGAGGCAGCCTGAGCTCGGGTGGAGTGCGCCCGGAGCCCCCCTGGAACCTGTTTCCCTTTCAGTATGTAGGCGGATGCAATCGTTTCTCTGATCCACCTGGAGATGGAGGCCTTGGCCGCCGCCTCTCCTTTGTGCGGGCCTCCGAACTGGACGAACAGCTTGTCGGATTTCCGGAAAGGAGCTGTGCGTGAGAGGTAACGCTTCAAAATCCTCTGGACGTCTAATCGTCGTAGCCTGCTATTGCTACCTTCAGGACCCTCGGCCGGCCAGGTCGGAAGGGTGACTGTCTGGTTCACGTGAAAAGGAGACAGAACCTTGGGCAGGAAGGAGGGTACCGTGCGTAGTACCACTTTGTCCCTGAGAAAGGATAGGAAAGGCGGTCGAGAGGACAGAGCTTGCAACTCGGAGACCCGTCTGGCCGAACAGATAGCGACCAGGAAGACTGTCTTGAGGGTTAAGTCCTTCAGGGAAGCCTTCTTGATCGGCTCGAAGGGTTCCCCGACCAATGCATTTAGAACAAGATTGAGATCCCAAGGAGGGATCACGGATCTCCGTTGAGGACGCAGTCGCCTAACTGCCCTTAGGAACCTGGAGACGTCCGCGTGGGCCCCAAGGGGCTTGCCGTGGATCTTGCCTCTATAGCAGGCGATGGCGGCCAGTTGGACCCGCAAGGAACTGTGCGCCAGGCCTTTCTCAAAACCCGCTTGTAGGAATTCCAGCACCTCGGGGACTGAGGCCAAGAGGGGTTTCCTTCGGTGTTCCGAACACCACGCCTCAAAGATGCGCCAGACCCTTACGTAGGCCAAACAGGTCGAGCGTTTCCTAGCACTCAACAGCGTTGAGATTACCGCTCCTGAATAGCCTCGCTTCAAGAGGTGCGCCCTCTCAATAGCCAGGCCGTAAGCGAGAACCGATCCACGTGAGGCATTATTACCGGGCCTTGTCTGAGTAGACCCCTTCTGCAAGGGAGCCGCCAAGGACGGTCGGCCAGCAACCTCACCAGATCCGCATACCAAGGACGACGTGGCCAATCCGGGGCAATGAGGATCACCAGACCTTGGTGGGCTTCCACCCGCTGCAGGACTTTTCCGATGAGGACCCACGGGGGAAACACGTAGAGAAGACCCTCCGTCGGCCACTTCTGAGACAGGGCATCTAGGCCTTCGGACATTCTTTCCCTCCGCCGACTGAAGAATCGATCCACCTTGGCTGACGAGAAGGTTGCCATGAGGTCCATGACTGGTAGCCCCCAGCGGGCCACTATCTGGTCGAAGGAATCCTTTTCCAGCTCCCACTCTCCGTGGTCTATCTTGTGTCTGCTGAGGTAATCGGCCGTGAGGTTGTCCGTGCCTGCCACGTGCTGAGCCGAAAGCGCTTCCAGGCGTGTCTCTGCCCACTGGAAGAGGGCCCCCGCCTCCTTCTCCAAGGCGGGGCTGCTGGTGCCGCCCTGGTGGTTGATGTAAGCTACCGTGGTGACGTTGTCGGAGAGAACGCGAATCGCTTTTCCTAGCACTAGGGACTCCAGCGCTCTGAGCGCTAGGATGACGGCCCGCAACTCCAGTCTGTTGATGGGCCATTGGGATTCCACCTGCGACCAGAGGCCCTGGACGAACTGGTCCTCGCAGTGAGCCCCCCAGCCCATCAGGCTGGCATCCGTCGTCAACAGTATCCATAGATGGGGCTCGAGGGGCATCCCCCGCTCTAGATTCCTTGGGCACCGCCACCAGAGCAGGGATTGTTTGGTTCGCGGAGCACAGGGTAACTGTGTTGACAGGCGATGATGTTGTGGAGACCACCGACGCAATAGTGCGCGCTGTAGTGGACGCATGTGGGCCCTGGCCCAAGGCACTACCTCTATCGCCGCCGCCATTGTGCCCAGCACCTGAAGATAATGCCATGCGGAGGGGTTTCGTCTGCGCAGGAACTGTGCCACTAGTAGTCTTAGGTCCCTTGACCGCGCTCGAGACAGGAACACTCTGCCCCTCCCTGTGTCGAATCTTGCTCCGAGATATTCGAGGTCCTGGGAAGGCGTCAACCTGCTCTTTGCTCGGTTGATGACCCACCCTAACTCCTCTAACACCTGAACCACTCTGCTCGTCGCCCTGTGACTTTCTTCTTCCGACTTTGCCCGGACCAGCCAATCGTCTAGGTACGGGTGTACTAGGATTCCTTCCTTCCGGAGGAAGGCCACCACCACCACCATCACCTTGGTGAATGTCCGTGGAGCCGTAGCTAGGCCGAAAGGAAGGGCCTGGAATTGGAAATGGCCCCCCGGTACCGCGAATCTTAGGAACTGTTGATGAGCCTTCCTGATCGGAATATGCAGGTAGGCCTGTGTCAAGTCGAGGGACGTCAGAAACTCTCCACCTCTTACCGCTGCGATGACTGATCGTAGAGTCTCCATGCGGAAGTGTGGAACTCTGAGACAGCGGTTGACCTGTTTTAAATCCAGGATTGGACGGAAGGAGCCTTCCTTCTTTAGTACTACGAAGTAAATGGAGTATCGACCCAATCCGGACTGGTCTGGTGGCACAGGCACCACTGCCCCGAGTGCGATTAGCCGAGCGAGGGTTGATTCTATTGCAGCCCTCTTTGCCAGAGATCCGCTGGGAGATTGAATAAATGCTGGAGGAATTTGCTTCGAGAACTCTAGAGCGTAGCCCTCCCGGATGACCTCTAGTACCCACTGATCCGAAGTGACCCGGGACCAGGCGGGCAGAAACTGCCTTAAATGACCTCCCAATGGCAGCTCTTCCCCCTGGACCCCCGTCGCCTCATTGCTGTTTTCTGGGGGCCGAGGAGAAGGAGGAGGCCCCAAAACCCCGACCTGCTCCCCGAAACCCTCGGAAACCTTGGCCTCTAGCGGGGAAGCGTCCCCTGGGGGGGGGGGGGGTTGGATCTGGCTGGACGAAATCTGCGAGTGTCCCTGGCCTGACTACGAGCCGAAGCCAGAGGGCGACCTTGTTTCGGTCTGTCTTCCGGGAGTCTGCCACCCTTGGACTCGCCCAGGTCCTTTACCAACTTTTCCAGATCCTCGCCAAAGAGCAGCTTCCCCTTGAAGGGGAGCCGGCTCAGGCGTGCCTTAGAGGAGGCGTCCGCTGCCCAGTTCCGTAGCCACAAGCAGCGTCTGGCTGCCACCACAGAGGCCATGTTCTTGGCCAGGCTTCTAATGAGGTCATAGTGACTATCCGCCAGGTATGCTGATCCTGATTCCAGCCTAGCGGCGTTGGGCTGGGGTTCACCCGTGGAGGTCTCTGCTGACTGAAGCTGCTGAGACCACCTTAGACAGGCCCGAGCTACCCAGGCTCCCGAGACGGAGGCTTGCAGGGCGAGGGCGCTTACATCGAATGCTTGCTTCAGGAGTATATCTAATTTTCTGTCCTGTGAGTCTCTTAGGGCCGTGCTGCCCTCAACTGGGATAGTAGTCTTCTTCGTGACTGCTGATACCGCTGCATCCACTCTGGGAGATTTTAAGAGCTCTTTGTCTGCCTCTGGGAGAGGATATAGGCGCATCATGGACCTGACTCCCCTTAGGCTAGATTCCGGCTGGTCCCATTCTTCCTGGATCATCTGGCGAACCACTCTGTGGACCGGGAAGACTTTCTGAGATCTCCTAAAGGCTTGGATTAGTGGATCTTCGAGCGCCTCCTCTTCTGCAGGTGTATCTGAGGCCACGTTGAGCGCTTTTAGGGACTCATTAATTAGTGCCGGGAGCTCTTCCCGGCGAAAGACCCTAATAACTCTGGACTGGTCTTCCTCTGGTATCTCTCCTTCTTCCAGCTCCTCCTCTTCTTCGTCCAACTCCCTGTCCGAATAAGCCTCATCTGGGGTGCCCATGGAGAGGGCTGCCAGAGGTTCCTCCTCAGTCAGACGGGGGCGCTTAGGCGGAATGCCCTGCTCCTGAGTAGCGGTTCCCAGGGGCCTGGCTGTCTTATCTTCCCTTGACGTACCAGCGTCTCCTGGCCCCCGCCCCTGCTTCCGCAAACAATAGGCTTTGTGGAGCAAAAGGATGAAATCTGGAGAGAAAAAATCCCCGGTCCCTCCTTCCCCAGAAGGGAGGGGGGAGGGGGGTGGGGGAGGCGGGGTTACATCCGAGGAAGTAGAAGGAGGTAGCTGGGGTCCTCCCTCCCCCCCTGGGAGGTCACCTGGCCCCTGAGGGGGGGGAGCGATGGATAGGTTAATTTCCTGCTCAACCGAAGCCGCCACAGCGGCGCAGCTCCTGCAGATTCCTGCCTCTGCGGAGGTGCCTCTGCGTGTTCCGCAGGAGGGGCAGTGGGGCTTGGACGCCATGCCCTGGATCCCCTGTATAAGTGCCCAAACTCAAGATATATTTCTCCCCCTCAGAAGCTCTTAGGAGAGGGAAATCACAATTCAAGATTGAAGGGGTTTAAGAAATAAATGCATAAACTGAGAGTAGAGATTTAAATATATTAAAGTAAATTCTGTACTTTAAAGAAAACTTAAAGTAAATTAAAATGAAATTAAGGTGCATACAATTAAAGTAAATAAATTAAATGCAAAAATGTATCTCCTTTTTCTCCCACGGAGTGTACTTGCGGTTAGGCAGCTTGTATCTCCTGGACCCGACTCAGCGATCCTAGCCCGAGGCTCTACACGTGGTAGGCCTCACCACGTGGAGCCCGGGCAGAGGACCGCGAGACAATTTCCTGGGCCGCGCTGTGCTTCTTGCGGTTTTTCCCCCGAAGAGTGCTGCTTTCTTGCAGCCTTCGTTCTGGAGTCTGCCTCTCTCTCTCTCTCCCCCGTAGGGCTCCCGGGGAGTAGCGAGGCTCGCCTCCGCGTCCTACTTTCCTGGGACGGGTCCGGCGAGAAGCGTTGCCTGGCGGTGCTGCCTCCAGCGCTCAGCCGCCAACGGGGCTTCGGCGCGAGGCAGATGCAATCCGGAGCAGGGGGCAGGAGAAATCGCCAGAGCCGTTGTTGGGCAGAGGAGCAGGAGCGAAGTTGTCTCCAACTCTGCGGGGAGATAGCCCTTCCCGGGCCCGATTCGGGGAGCGTGGGGGGGAGGGGGGGGGGAGGGAAGGCTGAGAGAGCAGAATTAAAGAGACAGAAGCAAATAAGAGCCAATTAAGGCGCCCTACTTTCTTGTGAAATTAAATTAAAAATGAAATAGGTTAAAATAAAATTAAAGCAAGATTGCTAACAAAAAAGGACTCCAGTAAGCCCTAGGCTTACGGAACCCTCCAGCTGCTTGGAGGCTGAGAATACTGGAGTTAGTGGGTGGTACCAGTGCTACTTATACCGCCCCACCTCCAAAAAGGTTGGGCTCAGCCTCCAAGCTGCTGGAATGGTTGCGTAACCCCGGAAGTAAAGGGACTGGACTGGAGTGACGATAAGGAAGAAGCTCACTGGTCCCAAAATAGCCTTGGCCCAGTCTATAGCCGTAACTAAAAGACCCAGCAAAGCGATTTGCACACCAGATTCCTCCCAAGATCACAAGAGACCCTGATTAGTTCATATTTGATTCTTAGACATCACATTCCACGATCTATGTAGTGAGCTACCACTGTAGAGTGCCACCACTGCTGCCTGACCTTACATTAGAGAGCATACTGGGAAAGGAATCAACAGGTTTTAAGCTGATATGTTCAAGTTCACCTTTAGCATCATGCCATAAGTGCTTGGTGAAGAGAGCTGAAGCTTAAAGTGCCTATGGCCCCAGTGACTGTCCACAGACTGCTATCCTCATCTGCAAGGGGGAAAGCATGGATTCACAAGAACCTAAAGAGCCTTGAGTGCTGAATGGGCTGATGACTCCATGTCCAGTATGCATTTAATGTGAGCAGTCAAAATCGCACTGGAAATGTCCTAGACTCTGGAGGAGTAGAACCCCAAAGAGGCTGTAGAGTAGTTCCTCTACAAATACAAAACCATAGAGGGGCTGGAGAGAATAGACAAATCCCCTACCTTGTGACCAGTCAAGACCATGAAAAAGAGCTTCTCCTCTCCTATGTCTCTCTTTGACCTAGCACAGAGATCGGTGCTCCCCTTCATCTTGCACAGACAGCAATGATAAGCACTGATTACAACTGACAAAGCCACTAGTAATAAGAATTGGTTTATACCTATCATAGGTAGCAGCACCTGTGTTACTTAGAGCAATAAATGATGGCCTTAATCTAGCATGACATAACACATCCAGCTGTTGTAACATATTGCAGGCAGCAGTAATGTGCAATGGCATTCTTCTACTACTACTAGTATTAATCATTTATATAGCGCTACAAGGCATATATAAAAGACTGTCCCTGCTTGTCAAGACAGACAGTACAATAGATGAGAACAAGGGTACAAGAGGGAAGGGTATATAGAGACACAAGGAGAGCAAGGGACTAAGATCCAAAAGCGGCCTGAATGAGGTGAGCCTTTAGCATGGATTTGAAAAGGGGGAGAGATGAAACCTGACGTAAAGATTCAGGTAGTTTGTTCCAGGTATAAGGAGAAGCAAGGTGAAAGGATCAAAGTCTGGGAGTTGGCAGTGGAAGAAAAGGGCACGGAGAGAAGCAGGCCAGAGGAAGAGCGGAGTTCACGAGGAGGGGTGTAGGGAGAGAGGAAAGGTAGTGAGGAACAGCAGAATGAATGCATTTATAGGTCAGAAGGAGAAGTTTGTATTGGATACGGAAACGGAAGGGAAGCCAATGAAGTGATTTGATAAGAGAAGTTATACGAATATATTGGGGCTGACAGAAGATTAGACGTGTAGCAGAGTTCTGGTCAGACTGAAGGTGAGAGAGATGACTCAGAGGAAGACCAGCAAGGAGGAGGTTGCAATAGTCGAGGTGGGAGGTGACTAGAGTGGCTAAATGTTTTAGCAGTGTGTTCAGAAAGGAAGGTTAAATTAGACTTACCTGCTAATTGTTGTTCCTTTAGGAACTCCAGTCCAGTCCTGTCCTGGAACTTCTGGGATTCAGGTCCTCCTGCAGCTTGGAGACTGAACAATGATGCTCTTCTTATGTCACCACTATAACCTCCTGAGGGACCGCCCCTTGGCTTCAGTTTTTCTATTGACAAAGCATACTCACCAGAGCAACAAGTAAGTACATTCATAGCTACTTTAAGCTAATAAACTACTAAAAAAAATTTTTTTTCAAATATCTTGCCCCCCTATCTCTATATAAGAGAATATTGCCTTACCAAGAATATTCAAAAACATCACATCTACATTTTGTTGTTGTTAAGTGCCGTCGAGTCGGAGTCGACTCATGGCGACCCTCTGGATAGCTATCCTAAATTGTGTTCGGTCTTCAGTCAGGCGGCTCATTGTTGACAGACTGGTACCCGTAGCTGCTGTTATTGTATCGATCCATCTCATTGCTGGCCTTCCTCTTTTGCGTTGACCTTCTATCTTGACCTTCTATCTTGCCAAGCATAATGTCTTTCTCTAATGATCTCTCTCTTTGCATGATGTGTTCAAAGTATGAAAGTAGAAGTCTTGTCATCTGAGCTTCTAAAGAAAGCTTAGGTTTGATCTCCTCTAGTACCGACTGGTTTGTTCTTCGGGCAGTCCATGGTATACACAGTATTCGCCGCCAGCACCATAATTCAAAGGCATCAATTTTCTTCCTGTCTATCTTTTTCACTGTCCAGCATTCACATCCATATGATGTTATTGAAAATACCATGGCTTGAACAACACATCTACATGCTTCAGGCTAATTTCTAAATTCAAATGCATATCAGGGAGGGATGCGGGACTGGACTGGAGTTCCTAAAGGAACAACAATTAGCAGGTAAGTCTAATTTAACCTTCCTTTACGTTACTCCAGTCCAGTCCCGGAACCTCTGGGATATAACAGAGCAGTAACACTTAATGGGCTGGACCCGCTAGACCAGCCTGAAGCACTGTCGACCCAAAACAGGTATCAGCCTGTGCCTGCAAATCCAGCCTATAATGCTTTACAAAAGAATTCATCGACGACCAAGTAGCCACTTTACAAATGTCAACAGGCGGCACCAAACTGTATTCAGCCCAGGACGCAGCCTGCGCCCTTGTTGAATGTGCTCTAAGCCCCTTCGGAACTATCTTACCTTTCAATAAATATGACGAAGATATCGCCTCTTTGAGCCATCTAGACATAGAAGCCTTTGTAGCTGCTTGACCCTTCTTTGGGCCTGCAAAGAGAACAAACAACCTATCCGTTTTACGGAAATCCTTCGTTCTTTTCAAATATATTTTCAATGCTCTACGAATATCTAAAAAATGCAACCTAGTGAGTTGACTCTCATTACTTTTCTTTTCAAATACTGGCAATGAGACCTCTTGATTCATATGAAAAGCCGATACTACTGTGGGTAAAAAAAGAAGGCACTGGTCTCAAAACAACCTTCTCTTTAAAGAATATCAGAAAAGGATTCCTACAAGATAACGCTTGCAATTCCGAAATTCTTCTGGCCGATGCAATAGCCACCAAAAACAATACCTTGAGCAAAAGATCCTTTAACGACGCTCGTGATAATGGTTCAAAAGGTTCCCATACCAAAGCCTCTAAAACTAAATGTAGACTCCAAGACGGAACCCGTGGTCTACATGGTGGACTTAATAATGTAACCGCTCTCAAAAAACGTTTCACATCTGGGTGAGTTCCAATCGAGTCCCCCTTTATCTTCCCTCTATAACAAGACAAACCTGCCAGTTGAACCTTTAATGAAGCTGGAGCTAAACCTTTCTCAAATCCTTCCTGCAAAAAAGAAAGAATTTGAGAAATAGTAGCTTTTAATGCTTCAACCGACTTGTCTTCACACCACGCTTCAAATATTCTCCATGTGTGAACATAAGCTAAAGAAGTAGATTTCCTTTTTGATTTTAACAAAGTAGAAATCACTGATGAAGAGTAACCCCTGGCTCTTAATCTCGCCCTTTCAAGAGCCAAGCCGTAAGCGAGAATCGATCCACTTGAGGCATGTGCAAGGGTCCTTGACTCAACAGATCCTCTCTCATCGGTAAACGCCAAGGACGGTCTACTAACAATCTCATGAGATCCGCATACCATGGCCGCCTTGGCCAATCTGGAGCTAATAATATCACTAGTCCCTTGTAACATTCTATCCTTTGCAGAACTCAACCTATTAACACCCACGGAGGGAAAACATACAACAGCTGTCTTTCCGGCCAACTTTGAACTAGTGCATCCAGACCTTCTGACATTCTTTCTCGTCTTCGAATGAAAAATCAATTGACTTTCGCTGACTGGAATGTCACCATGAGATCCATTACCGGCCTTCCCCATCTCTCTATTATTAAATGAAACACCTGGGGGTGCAAACTCCACTCCCCTGGATCCACCTTCACTCGACTCAAAAAAATCGGCTTCCATATTGGTTACTCCCGCAACATGGCTCGCAGACAAAGCATCCAAGTTTTTCTCGGCCCAGACGAACAACTGCTCGGCCTCATCCTCCAGAGCAACACTGCTTGCGCCCCCCTGACGATTGATGTAAGCTACCGCAGTCACGTTGTCTGACAGGACACGAACAGCCTTTCCTTGAATGTGACTCTGAAATGCTCGCAGAGCTAAAGTTACTGCTCTTAACTCTAATCTGTTTATTGACCACACCTTCTCCTACTTGGTCCATTGACCCTGAACGAATTCTCTTTCGCAATGTGCTCCCCAGCCCACTAGACTGGCATCTGTCGTAAGCTGAATCCAAACTGGACACTCCAGGCGCATTCTCATTTCTAATACTTCCATTCTTAACCACCACAGCAGAGCTTGACATGTCTCCGGAAGACAGGGTAATCTCTTTGATTACGGACTCTTTTGATGCGACCACCTCCTTAGTAATGCTCTTTGCAACGGACGCATATGAGCTCTCGCCCACGGCACCAAGTCCAAAGTTGCTGCCATGGTCCCTAGTAACTGCAGATAATGACATGCTGTGGGGTCTTTTCTGGCCAAAAATTTCCCCACTAGATTTTTTAGTGCTATTGCTCGAGAGTGAGGAAGAAAAACTCTGCCCGTCCTTGTATCGAATCGAGCGCCCAAATGTTCCAGATTCTGCGATGGTATTAATTTGCTCTTCCTCATATTGACCACCCAACCTAGACTTTGCAAAAATTCCACTACTCTGTTTGTCGCTAACCTGCTTTCCTCCTCGGACTTTGCCCGAATCAGCCAATCGTCTAGGTAAGGGTGAATTAGAATACCTTCTCTTCTCAATGCTGCTGCCACTACTATCATTACCTTGGTAAATGTTCTTGGAGCCATTGCCAAACCGAACGGCAATGCCTGAAACTGGAAATGGCCCATTGGAACCGCAAATCTTAAAAACTTTTGATATTCCTGCCGAATGGGAATATGAAGATACGCCTCTGTTAACCCTTTCCAGGCCGAGCCCAAAACTCTTGGGATCCAAAATTCTGACTAAATATTCCTATCAAATGGTATATAATACATGACCATAGCAGAAGGAAAATCACTATTAGAACATATTGAATAAGACGGGTACAATTTTCCTGAAATATGCAAAAATTAACTCGGCTGCAGAATGTGGATTAAAAATTTAAAGTAGGCCTTGAAAGGGTTAAATCTAGAGAGGTAAGAAATTCCCCTTTTCTTACCGCCATTATCACAGATTTTAACGTTTCCATACGAAAATGAGCTACTCGAAGACAACGATTTACTCCGCGAAGATTCAAAACCGGTCGAAACGAGCCCTCTTTATTTGGAACTACAAAATAAATTGAGTATCGACCGAAACCGCGTTGGTTTAATGGCACCGGTACAATCGCTTCCAGTTTCAACAGTTTTTGCAAGGTCTCGCGTATTGCAGCCCGCTTGATATGCGCCTTGCAAGGAGATTGAACGAACAAATCGACCAGCGGGTGCTGAAATTCCAGAGCATATCCCTTTAGAACAATCTCCAACACCCACCAAGAAGTAATTAGTCCTTACCTGCTAATTAGTGTTCCTGAAGGAAACTTCAGTCCAGTCCCTTAACTTCTGGGTTGCGCAACCCTTCCAGCAGCTTGGAGGCTGAGCCCATCATCCTTTTGATGATGGTGGGGTATAAATACCCCTGGCACCAGTAATCTATTGCAAAAGCAGACTTAAAGGATAGATAATAAAGAACTTATAACCATTTGACAACCTGCAATAACTAACATGCACCCTAAACTAGTAAACTTTTTTTTTTTTTTTTTGGAGGTAAAGGAAAAAGGGGAAAGGAGGAGGTGGTTTCCCTGAGGCCACGAAGGCCCTCCCCCCTTTCCTGCTGAACCTCTTTTTCACGGACTGCCACTTAGTGCGGGTCCTAATCAAGAGACCCCACGAATTTGTTCCGTCACCTGTCTTCGGTCCGCCACCTGAAGCTACGTAACTCTGGCGGGATCAGGGACTGGACTGAAGTTCCTTCAGGAACACTAATTAGCAGGTAAGGACTAATTACTTCTTCCTTATCGTCACTTCAGTCCAGTCCCTTAACTTCTGGGATGTAACAGAGCAGTTTAAATCTGGGAGGGGTTTGTTATCCCGGACCGAAGCACTGCGCTGCCAAACCTGGCATCCGACGCCCCTTGGACATCTAGCTTGTAATGCTTGGTGAAGGTGTGGAGGGACGACCAGGTGGCCGCTCTGCAAATGTCCAGTGGCGGCACCAAACTATTTTCCGCCCAGGACGTTGCCTGCGCTCTAGTTGAATGCGCACTAAGCACTCCTGGAGCCTGCTTCCCTCTGAGGAGATAAGCCGAGGCAATCGCCTCCCTGATCCACCTAGAGATGGAAGCCTTGGCCGCCGCTTCTCCCTTATGCGGCCCTCCAAACTGAACGAATAAGCGTTCTGACTTCCTGAAAGGCGCCGTGCGGGCGAGGTACCTCTTCAGCACCCTATGTACATCCAGGAGCCTAAGCTTCTCTCCGTCTCCCGATTGATCCCTTTCCGCGAAAGAGGGAAGAGATACCGACTGGTTTACATGAAAAGGAGAGATGACCTTAGGTAAGAAAGACGGAACTGTACGCAAGACCACCTTATCCCTAAAGAAGGAGAGAAAGGGAGGTCGGGACGACAAGGCTTGTAGCTCTGAAACGCGTCTGGCCGAGCAAATCGCCACTAAAAATACCGTCTTTAGCGTCAAGTCCTTCAGGGAGGACTTCCTCAGCGGTTCGAACGGTTCTCCAGATAAGACACTCAAGACTAGGTTGAGGTCCCAAGGAGGGATAACAGATCTTTGCTGGGGACGTAACCATCTAACCGCTCTCAAAAACCTGCCCACATCTGCATGTACCCCTAGACATTTGCCTCTGACCTTCCTCATATAGCAAGAGATAGCTGCCAGCTGGACTCGTAAGGAGCTAGGTGCTAGACCCTTCTCGAAACCTGCCTGCAAGAACTCCAGGACCTCGGGGACTGAGGCCGAGAGGGGCCTGATTTGACGTTCTAAACACCAGGCTTCAAAGATACACCACACTCTCACGTAAGAAAGGCAGGTGGAACGCTTGCGAGTGCTCAACAAGGTTGAGATTACTGAGCCCGAGTACCCCCGCTTCAAGAACCTCGCCCTTTCAATAGCCATGCCGTAAGCGAGAACCGATGCACGTGGGGCATGAGAACCGGACCCTGGCACAAGAGGTCCTCCTTGCAGGGAAGCCGCCATGGCCAGTCGGCCGTCAACCTCACAAGATCTGCGTACCAAGGACGTCGAGGCCAATCCGGGGCTATGAGAATTACCAATCCTTGGTGGGCTTCTACCTGCCGCAGAATCCTCCCTATGAGCGCCCAGGGAGGGAACACATAGAGAAGGCCCTCTGAAGGCCAGCTTTGGGCCAAGGCGTCCAAGCCCTCGGACATCCTTTCCTTTCTGCGACTGAAAAACCGGCTCGCCTTTGCAGACGTGTACCGAGCCATGATCATTCTCATACGCAGCACCTCTCCATTGGAACCAGCTCCCTCATGAGATACGACTAACAAGTGATTTGGGTGACTTTAGAAAGAAACTCAAAACTCACCTCTTTCAGTCTCACTACAACCTGATCTAGATTGTTGCATCTTCCACTATAACTGCAACTAAATGGTTCCTGCCTGTCACAAGGGCAATTCAAATGTCGGTCTGTAACATTGTATATTTGTATATATCTGTCCCCAATATTTGTATATATCTGTCCCCACCCGCACCCACTAAATCCAATGTATATTTAGATTTGTGAACATCAATCAAATGTATATTTCTAACTGATTGCTTTTGCTGTGATGTGTAAATCATTACTCAATCAAAATGTTTATCTTGTAAATTAATGTATGGTACGATACATTCTGATCTTTAAAGTAAACCGCTACTGATCGTAGGAAGTAGCAGTATACAAATGTTTACTAAATAAATAAATAAATAAATGAGATCCATGATTGGTGTCCCCCACCGGGCAACCACTTGATCGAACACTTCCTGCGCCAGCTCCCATTCTCCGTGGTCTATCCTGAACCTGCTGAGGTAATCGGCAGTCACGTTGTCTGTTCCGGCCACGTGCTGCGCCGACAGCACCAGCAAATGACTCTTGGCCCACTGCAAGAGGACATCTGCCTCCTTCTCCAGGGACGGGCTGCTCGTTCCCCCGACGGTTGATGTAAGCCACCGCGGTAGCGTTGTCGGATAGGATGCGGACTGCCCTCTGGCGAACCAAGAGCTCGAGAGCCCGGAGAGCTAAGGTTACCGCCCTCAACTCCAGCCTGTTGATAGGCCACTGCGACTCTCTCGGGGTCCAGCGGCCCTGAGCGAATTGCCCCTCGCAGTGAGCGCCCCAGCCTGCTAGGCTCGCATCCGTCGTCAGTTGAGTCCACTGAGGAGTCTCGAGTGGCATCCCGCAGCCTAGGTTCCTTGAGCTTGTCCACCACCGCAGAGACCTCCTGATCCGGGGAGGGCAGGGAATCCGTCTGGATAAGGGGTGATGTTGATGGGACCACTGCCACAAGAGGGTACGCTGGAGAGGCCGCATATGAGCCCGGGCCCAAGGGACTACTTCTATTGCCGCTGCCATGGTGCCCAGCAGTTGAAGGTAATGCCAGGCCGAGGGGCACCTTGTTAACAGAAAACGGGAAACGAGATTTCTCAGGTCGGATATCCTCTGCTTTGAGAGGAATACCTTTCCTCTTCTGGTGTCGAACCGAGCTCCGAGGTACTCGATCTCCTGGTTGTGAACTAAACTGCTCTTCGCACGATTTATGACCCATCCCAACTTCGAGGAAATCCACAACCCTGGCGGTCGCTACGTGACTCTCCTCTTCCGACTTTGCTCGTATCAGCCAATCGTCCAGGTAAGGATGGACTAGGATTCCTTCTTTCCGAAGAGCCGCGGCCACTACCACCATTACCTTGGTGAACGTCCTGGGAGCTGTCGCTAGCCCGAAAGGAAGGGCCTGGAACTGGAAATGGCCGCTTGGAACGGCAAATCTTAGGAACTGTTGATGAGACTTTCTGACCGGGATGTGTAAATATGCTTCCGTCAAGTCCAGGGATGTCAGGAACTCTCCCTGCCGGACGGCAGCAATCACTGACCTCAGGGTTTCCATGCGGAAGTGAGGAACTCTGAGGCAGCGGTTGATTTGCTTTAGATCCAGAATAGGGCGGAAGGAACCTTCCTTCTTTGGCACTACAAAATAAATGGAGTATCGACCGCACCCTCTTTGGTCTTGTAGGACCGGCAACACCGCTCCCAGCGCTATGAGCCTCGAAAGAGTGACTTCCACCGCCGCCTTCTTTTCCGGTGGACCGCAGGGGGACAGAATAAATGCGGGGGTTACTCTCTTTGTGAACTCGAGAGCGTAACCCTCTCGGATCACCTCTAACACCCACTGATCGGATGTGACTCGGGACCAGGTGGGAAGGAACTGCCTTAAGCGACCTCCCACCAGCAGCACTCCCTCCTGGACCCCCGTTTTCTCATTGTGATTTTCTAGGTGCCGAGGAGGAGGAGGAGACTCCAAAACCTCTACCTGCCCCGCGAAACCCACGGAAGCTCTGACCCCTGGAGGGAAAAGGGTCCCTGGGAAAAGGGTTCGGTCTGGGCTGTCGGAATCTTCGGAAGTCCTTTGGCTGACTCCGCACCGGCGCCGAAGAACGACCCAGTCTTGGTCTATCTTCGGGGAGCCTACCCCCCTTCGACTCTCCCAGTTCCTTTACCAACTTATCCAGGTCTTCCCCAAACAATAGCTTCCCCTTGAAAGGAAGTCGACTCAGGCGAGCCTTTGAAGAAGCATCCGCCGTCCAGTTACGCAACCACAAGTACCTTCTGGCTGCCACCACCGAGGCCATATTCTTCGCCAGACTTCTAATAAGATCATACTGGCTATCTGCTAAGAAGGCCGAACCGGACTCTAACTTGGCCGCCACCTCCTGGGAGTCGCCTGAAGGACTGTCAGCCAGTTGCAGCTGTTGGGACCATCTCAAACAGGCTCTAGCCACCCAAGCCCCCGAAACGGAGGCCTGTAAGGCAAGGGCACTAACGTCAAAGGCTTGTTTTAGCAGGGTGTCCAGTCTTCTATCTTGACTGTCTCTCAGAGCCGCGCCGCCCTCGACCGGTATAGTCGTCTTCTTCGTTACCGCCGAGACCGCCGCGTCCACCCCTAGGTGATTTCAGGAGGTCCTTGTCCGTTTCCGGCAATGGGTATAGACGAGACATCACACGTAATCCCCTCAGGGTAGACTCCGGCTGGTTCCATTCCTCCTGAATCATCTGACGAACCACTCTGTGAACTGGAAAGACTTTCTGAGATTTCCTTACGGCTTGGATCAGCGGATCCTCCAGAGCTTCTTCGTCTGTTGGAGCTTCCGAAGCCATATTGAGTACCTTTAGAGACTCACTTATTAACGCCGGGAGCTCCTCCCGCCTAAAAACTCTGACTATGCGGGATTGCTCCTCCTCAGGGATCTCTCCCTCTTCAAGCTTCTCCCCTTCATCTACTCCTTCCTTGTCTGAAAGCTCCTCCTCAGGGAGGTCCCGAGGCGGAGAATCAACATGTTCCTTGGCCAATAGCCTAGCGCGCTTGGGGGGGAGGCCCCGGCTCAAGGGATCTAGCGTTTCCTGGCCCCGCATCAATGCTGTCCCTCGCTGCTACTGGTTCTGCCGGTCCCTGCTTGCGTAAGCAGTAGGCTTTGTGCAAAAGCAGAACAAATTCTGGTGAAAATTGACCCCAGTCTCCCTCCGCCCCCGAGGAGAGGGAGGGAAGGGGCTGGGAAGTGCCTGGAGCATCTGAGGATGAAGGCGGAGGAGAATGGGAATCCCTTCCCCCTTCCGGAAGGTCCCCTGACCCCTGAGGAGCTTGAGACATGCTCAGGTGGATCTCCTGCTTCACGGAAGTGGCCTCTGCTACACACCCCCTGCAGACTCCTGCTTCTGAGGCCGTCCCTCTACGAGTGCCGCAAGAAGGACACCGCAGCTTGCCCGTCATACCTTTTTGAACCGGGCTACCCCCAGGGCCAAAAGAACTTTAAAACTTAAAGTGTGCTGAAAAGTAACAAAAGGGCAACAAGGCAAAACAAGTAAATAAAACTGAAACAAAGTAAGTAAATTGAAGCCAAAGGCTCCCAGCACTCCCCTCCCCTCCAGCCGTGAAAAAACACGGCACCAAAAAGGCTCCAAAACTTCCGATTTTACACTGAAATTAAAAAACATGGAAAGGAGGATTTTATCCAGATATCTGCGGTTTGAAGCTCTGGCGCGTAGCAGCAGCGACGAGGGAACCAGCCGTCCTCTGCCGGCTCCCATGCGGTAGGCCGCAGCCACGTGGAGGCCGGGCCTGCGGGTGGAGGATGAATGCCGCCAAAAACTACAGGCTCTCCGACCGGGAGACGGAGGAGGAAGTCACTCCGTACCCGCTTTTGTCTACCGCAAGAACCTCAAGCGCCCAGCCGCCTCGGGGCTGTAGCGCGAGGCAGGAAACGCTGCTGCAGGAAGTGTCGGTGCTGCCTCTAGTGCTCAGCCGCCTAGGGGGCTTTGGCGCGAGGCAGTAGCGGCCGTGTCAGAAGATCGCCAGGAAACGGGCCGTGGCGTGCGCGGGAGGAGAGCTCTCCTGTCCTCTCCGCTGCACGGGAAATCCCTTTCCTCCAGAGCCTCAAGGGAGCCGAGCTGAAGACGGCAGAGGGGAAGAGGGGAAGAGGGGAAGAGGGGGAGGGGGGGGAGGAGGAACAGGAGACTTAAAGGCACAAGACTAGACTAAAAATAAAGTAAAAGGATAGTCTAAATTAAAGAAATTAAATGAATTAAATAAATTAAATAAATAAATAAATCCTTAGCCACTCTGGCTTACAGGAACCCTCCAGCTGCTTGGAGGCTGAGATTACTGGTGCCAGTGGGTGGTGCCAGGGGTATTTATACCCCACCATCATCAAAAGGATGATGGGCTCAGCCTCCAAGCTGCTGGAAGGGTTGCGCAACCCAAAAGTTAAGGGACTGGACTGAAGTGACGATAAGGAATCATATGTTATTTGAACCCAGGCGGAATAAAAATCCCGGAGCCGGCCCCCTACGGGAATAAAATCCTCCAGGGTCTCCCTTATCTCATTGCGTCTTTCTCTGGTTTGCAGAGGAAGAGGAGGCTGCAAAACCTCTGCCTATTCCTCGAAATCCTCGAAACCCCCGACTTCTGAAATACTGATGTCCTCTCTGAAACTGACCAAAACGAACAGAATGGAAACGATGAAAATCTCTATATTGACCTCTATACGCCTGAGCTGTGCGTCCTAACCTTTGCCTATCCTCAGGCAGCCTGCCTCCTTTACAATCTCCCAGATCCTTTACTAACTTATCCAAGTCTTCTCCAAAAAGAAGCTTACCCCTAAAAGGAAGCTTAGAAAGTCTTGCCTTTGAGGAAGCATCTGCAGCCCAGGTACGCAACCACACATATCTTCTAGCTGCGATCACTGAGCCCATACCTTTTGATAATGCTCTAATAAGATCATAATGAATGTCAGCTAAATAAGCTGCTCCAGTCTCTAACTTAGATGCCTCCTCTGCAGAGCTGCCCTCAATGCTAGTATGTAATCCCTGCAACCAACGCAAACATGCCCTAGCTACCCATGCTCCGCAAATGGATGCCTGAATGGACAATGCATTTATATCAAATACTTGTTTCAACAAAGCGTCTAATTTTCTATCATAACTATCCCTAAGAGCTGTTCCGCCCTCTATCGGAATAGTAGTCTTCTTGGTAACAGCGGAGACTGCTGCATCTATCTTCGGCTGATTAAATAATTCACGGTCCCGATCTAGTAAAGGATACAAACGAGCCATAACTCTGCATCCTCTTAATCCAGCCTCAGGAACCTCCCACTCTTGCTGAATCATTTCCTTTACCACTCTATGAAGCGGAAAAGCCTTCTGCGTTCTCCTGAACGCCTGTAACAAAGGATCTTCTAATTCCAAGTCTTCCTCTGGCTCTGACACTGGCATATTCAAAGTTTTAAGAGTTTCCATAATTAATGCTGGTAACTCTTCCCTACAAAAAACACGTACTACTCTAGACTGGTCCTCCTGTTCTACAAGTTCTCCCTCTTCTAATTCTTCCTCCACATCTTCATTTGAATCTGAATGTATTTCTTCAGATGCTATTGAAAAATCCTTTGAATCCTTTCCACTCCTAGCCTTCTTACCAGGTAGGAGAGCTTCATCAATGTTCAAAGGAACAACCGAACGCTTCCTCCCACGACCAGATACAAGAGGCGGTTCAGATACTTTATGATCCTCCTCAAAAATTTGCTGAAGTAGAGAAAGCACAGTTACTTACCTGTAACAGGTGATCTCTGGGAACAGCAGGAATAAGTCTTCACATATGGGTACGTCGGTACCGACGGAGCCTGCGCGGGAACGCTCCCCAGCGTCCAATCAGAAAGCTTTTGGGAGCATCCCTCAGCGCCTGCGTGCTGCCTTCCCGCCTTTCCAACAGTCTCTCTTCAGTTGAGTTTCATAGCTGAGACAAAGAGAGAGAAAAAGGAAAGTTAAGATAGATATAAAAATACAACTCCTAGGGGAGGTGGGCGGGTTGTGAAGACTTATTCCTGCTGTTCCCAGAGATCACCTGTTACAGGTAAGTAACTGTGCTATCTCCAGGAACAAGCAGGAATGAGTCTTCACATATGGGGACTCCCAAGCTAAGATGCCTGGAGCCATAACATGTTGAAGATAGAAAACATGCTACATTTCATATGGCAAGGCATCCTGAGGATGGAGGGTAGGAGTTGCATAGAGAGGAGCTGCAGAAAAACCAGCTAACCTAAGAAAGGACTACCCTCAAGGAGTCCATGTATGTATGATCATTATCAAAAGACATACTGAAATGAAAAAGCACCATAATATTGAAATGAACAATCACCATATGACGCTCACCTACTGGATTGCAGGAAGTAGAGAGGCTGATGGAGTCTACTGGGGATCCAGTAGAATAATGTTCAAGGTGACCTCACTGGAGTGAAGGTGGAGGTCAACATCTGGAAGTGAGAGGTAACCCCAGGAATCAATTAGGGTAACACAAACACGGCAGGTCTTCAGTGGGAAGCTTCATGGAAAGCTGAAAACTCTTTTGGCTACAGAAGTATTCAGAGGTAGGAGCAAAATAGGAAGACTGACCAATTTGGACAAACAGACCTAGTCCTTGAGGGAGGAAAGGGTATGAGAAGAACCCCATACTCCCAAGAAAGGACAGATGTTTGAAGAATTGAATCTGAAATCCACTGAAGATCCACCATGTCTTTCCTAACTGGTGAGAGGTAGGAAGACATTGGGGCATGGAGCTTCAGGGATACGTAAACCTAGGATACGGTAGGGCTGTCAGTTCCACAGAAGTGGTTGTGTGCAAAATATCCGAAACATACTGTGGAACACACAGGAAGGTAAAAACCTTTATGAGCATAGACAGTCAGGAGATAAGTATGGAAATACATATCTATAATAAGTATCCGGACAGATACACACATATATGTAGAGATATGTGTGTATATATATACCGTATTTTTCGCACCATAAGACGCACCCGACCATAAGACGCACCTGGTTTTTAGAGGAGAAAAATAGGAAAAAAAATATTCTGAACCAAATAGTGTAATAAAATATTTAATAAATTATAACACTCAGCCCATTTCCATTCCAAGACCCTGTCCCCATCAGCTATTTGCAGTTCAAGCTCCACCTTCTACTCGGCCCATTTCCAGTCGTAGCCCCCCCCTTCATCAGCCCATTTCCTTTCCAAGCCCCCCTCCCCATCAGCCCATTTCCATTCCAAGCCCCCTTCCACTCAGCCCATTTCCATTCCAAAACCCTGTCCCCATCAGCTATTTGCAGTTCAAGCTCCCCCTTCTACTTGGCCCATTTCCAGTCCTAGCACCCCCCCAGTCCATTACCAGTTCTAGCCCCCCCCATAGCCCGTTATCAGTCCTAAGCCCAACAGCCCACTTCCAGTCCTAAACCTTCCATCGCCCCATCTTCATTCTTAGCCCCCCCATAACCCCATTTTCAGTCTTAGCCCCCCAATCAGACCACCTGCAGTCCTAACCCCCATCACCCCATTTTCAGTCCTAACCCCCCCATTACTAGTCCTACTCCCCCATTACTAGTCCTAACCCCCCCCATTACTAGTCCTAACCCCCCTCCCCCCCATCAGCCCAAGTAAATTTAAAAATGAAAAACAAACCCTGGGCTTCTGCTGCTGCCGCTGCCGTGGCAGCGGCAGAATCAACTGTCCCGCGGCCCCTTCCCATCTGCCCGGCAAAGCATCTTCTGAGCTCCATCAGCGGCAGCTTTCAGGGCCGCGAAGAGAAGAGTGATCTCCCTCTCGCGGCTCTGTTAGCCTGCCGGGGCTGATGGGAATTCCCATCAGCCCCGGCAGGCTTAACAGAGCCGCGAGAGGGAAATACTACTCTCTTCGCGGCCCTGAAAGCTGCCGCTGATGGAGCTCAGAAGATGCTTTGCCGGGCAGATGGGAAGGGGCCGCGGGACAGTTGATTCTGCCGCTGCCACACAGCGGCAGCAGCAGCAGAAGCCGGGGGGGGGGGGGAGGGATGATGCAGTCCCCAGGGACACGGAAGGTCCCGGGGGACCCGCTGCCGCTCTGCAACTTCTTCTATTCGCACCATAAGACGCAGGCACTTTTCCTCCCACTTTTTGGTGAAGAAAAAGTGCGTCTTATGGTCCGAAAAATACGGTATATATAAAATAAGATCTAAAGGGCATAGCATATGCACACTTAGCTGACAGACAAATACATCTACAGAGATGTAAGTAGGTATATATATATATAGATATAGATATATATACCTTAATATATAGGTCTAAAGATAGATGCCTGCAGTAAGCAGACAGAGTCATGCATATCTGGACATTCACATGGAGATGTGAAGGGAAAAGATTCCTTTAAGAACAAGGAGGTGAAACCTACTTGAGAGATATATAGAGAATCTATTCCCCCAGAGATGATGGTAAAGGAATGCTATCCAGTGAATTACCAGGATGGTTACGTGAAGAAACAGTCTGTAAACAGCAAGTCCGGAGTCCTGTGGAACTCCAGCATGGTAAAAGGACAGAAACGCATAGGATGAGATACCAGGTTGACCTACGTGAGGGACAAGGAGGTATCATGCGTTTTTCAGATTAATATGTGCTGTCCTTGAAGTGTTAGGATACCATGAGGACAAGCTGCAAGAAAAAAAAAAAAAAAAAAAAAAAAATAGTATATTCCCTAAGGAAGGGGATAACTCTTAGACTTTCACGTGGAGAAGGCTTATGTCCTTTTCCCTCCCTTTTTTTTTTTTTTTTTTTAAAAGAAGATAGCAGGGTATGAAGAACCCTCAGAGTCATAGGGGATGATTGAGGAAGCATTTCTTAACCATGATGGATAGCCATTAGATAAAACTCCATGCTCTCTAGCAAGGGCCCATAGTAGAAAGCTTCTCAGTAGGATTGCAGAGAGCATTATGCAGGAGAACTGGGATGTAGAACTGGCTGATGGAGTAAACTGACAGCCACGTCTACTACGTTGCCAAATCCAGGGATTGGAGATGGCAAGGGTAGAGATAGTGTAAGAAGCCTGTAGTGAAGATTATCTAAGAAAGATGTAGAAACTTTGTTGGAATCACTACTAAGGCTAGACAGGAGTGGTGAAAGACAAGACTGGGACTTGTGGAAAAGTACCAGTAGTCAAGCACTGGACTCCTGCAGGGGCAGCTACTGAATAGGACAACAGGGAGAGTCGGTCTGTGTCAAACAGAGAGAACAGACTGAACAAGAGAGCAAGCTGTCTCTGTCTGTAGAGCTGCCTAGATAAAGAAAGGAGTTTACTCAGGAGAAGAAACTCTACAGTGAAAAGAAAGACACGAAAAGTCTTTCAATGGTATGGTACCACTCTTACAGGGGAAACCCTGGCGAAGAGGGTAGAGATAGAAGCTGAAGAAGGACTTACCACATGGTAAGTCCCTGGAAGGAAAAAATTCATGCTGGTACAGAGAAACTATCAGGTGATAGTTGCTAACCTCTCTTCTAGTCAGGAAGAGGTGGAAAACTCTGTAACTTATAGACATGAATAGCCTGACAGTTCAGCATAGTGAAGAGTAATGGATTTCCTGAGAATAGGAATCCCTGAGCAGAGTTTTGAATGGAAAACCAGTGAAAAACTTCTGCTGAAAAGGAAGTAAGAGTAGTTATAAAAAGATTAATCAGAAACCTATGGTTACTGTGTTTATTCAGCCTGGCTAGAGTTTGGATTCTTCAGACCAGGGTGAGACTTCCCCTGCTTGGGAACAACGGAATGATGGGCAGGAGAAGAGGAAAACCTCTTTCTTTTAGGGAAAGAAGGTTTGGTAGGGCATTTCCTACTTGCTGAGGAAGGAGAGGGCTTAGGATGGCCCTCAGAAACAGGAAAGTCAGTGAAGCAATGAGCAACCTGATGTAAGGACTCCTTACTGAAGAGATTTTCTCCAGTACAAGGAGTATTACTCAGTCTTTGTTGTGCCCATCTACTTAAGTCTGATGCTTGGAGCCAGGCTTTACGACGTGCTCCTATGTCTATAGCAGAAGTTCTGCTAACAGACTCAAAAGAGTCTAGGGAAGCACGAGAAAGAAACCAAGAGATATTTTGGCTATGACTAAGAAGTAAGGAATAGTCTGCAGCCTTGGGTTCTGATAGAAAAGGAGACAAAAGAGATAATTTCTTTGTGATCTCCTGAAGGGATAGACTCATATAGAAAATATATGAGAGAATCCTTGTTGCCAGCATAGATGTTTGGAAGGTTTGACGTCCAAAGGCATCCAGTGTTCTAGATGCACGCCCTGGCGGGAAAGAAGAATGCTTCTTCTTGCTTTTTACCTTCCTCATTGCTGATTCCACTACAATGGAATGATGGGGAAGTTGAGGCTTTTGAAATCCTGGAGAGGGGGGCACCTGATACAGAAGATCAGTTGCTGTAGAAGGTGAAGAAACCCTTAAAGGTTTTTCCCATACCCTCAGAAGAAGATTCTGCAAAGAGTGATGTAAAGGAAGCATTATGTTTTCCTTTTCTGCAGAAAAATCCTGAGAAGACTCATAGCCAGGGATAGGAATATTAAGGAAGGTTGCCATGTCAAGGAGAAATTTCTGAAAAGAAGGATCTCCGATGGAAACCATCCCTGGACAGGTTAAACCTGAAAAGGAAGCCTGGGCACCGGAGGATGTACCTGTCAGGTGCAGAACAGGTGATGATTCTGCCGGTACCGACATTGATACCGATACCGGTAGCTGTGCCGGAATCGCCGAAGCAGTCAGCGGAGGCTGCTCAAACGGTACCGAGGAAACTCGAAAGTCTTGGTGGATATCCTCGGTACCGAGCATCCGGAATCGGTGCGTGTCGGTTCCGAGACGCGTCGGTACCCAGTTTTCCAGATAGATATCGGTTCTAGACTTGGCATCGAAGGAAGCGAATCTATCGATGCATGTCTAGATGGTACCGGCGTCAGGGGTTGTATCGACGGTGCCGATACTGGAAAGTCAATCTGGGTATGGATCGGTCCCGAAGGCACCGAGTACACCAGATGACGATCCCTGGTGATGAGTGAATCGCTCAACACCAGTGCCGATGCCGGGATATCGGTACCGCTCGAAGCGGATGCCATCACCGTGCATTGCTTAGATACTGGAAAGTCAAACTGCAGCGTATCAATCGGTCCCGAAGGTACCGAGGACGCCAGATGACGATCCCTGGTGAAGAGTGGAGCACTCAACACCGGTGCCGATGCCGGGTTATCGGTACCGCTCAAAGTGGATGCCACCCCCGAGCATGGCTCAGGTATGTCCTGTGAGGGGTGAGCCCCAGGGACAACCTGAAACCCCTGAAATGCTTTGGAGCCCAAAGACTCCGGCCGGGGTTTTGATGCCAATGGGGTCTTGAGGGCAAGGCCGGGGCCGTCAGCATGCTTAGCATGAGACTTAGCACTCAAGGATTGGCTAGTCTTAACAGACTGTTTGTGGGTTACCTGATCCTGTAGAGAAGAAATGGCCGGTGCCCTGACACAGGGAGGGAAAACGGTATTGAGGGAAACTCGAAATAGAGAATCTCTTCTCACAGCACTGAAGCCTGACGGTTCAGGGGAAAAAGGGTCAGGGCCCAAACAGGTTAGACACCAATTATTGGAGTCTAAAAAGAAAACTGTATTTCCACAGTGAAGGCACTTCTTAGGAGAAGGCGGCTCCATGATGGAGAGGCCTTATAGGCCTAAAATGTTTAAGATAAAAACTGAGGGAAACTCTCCCTCAGTTTGAGAAAAAGAAAAGAAAAAACCCCACCGGTGGTACCGGTGGCGGCGGGAAAACAGCCGCGACCACAAGAAAACAAGAATTGAAAAGAATTAAAGAAAAAAGTTTCTGCGGTGACAGGAGGACGTCCTGCCGGCTCCGCGGAAAAACTAAAACTGAAGAGAGACTGTTGGAAAGGCGGGAAGGCAGCACGCAGGTGCTGAGGGATGCTCCCAAAAGCTTTCTGATTGGACGCTGGGGAGCGTTCCCGCGCAGGCTCCGTCGGTACCGACGTACCCATATGTGAAGACTCATTCTTGCTTGTTCCTGGAGATACAAACTCTCTTGAAAATAATGCTGCTAAACCTGAAGAAAAAGTTGCAGGCATCATAGGCACGTCTGGCCTGGAAGAAGGACCTGGAACAGGCTCAGGGAAGAGCTGAGGAGGAGAATCAACCTCTCTCAATGGTGAAGAAAGCTGCTTAACGCCTTCCGCAGTAGCTTCTAAAACATCTTGAACATTTGCATTTTTCTGAACACAAGATTTGCAAACTCCTGAGTCCAAACATATGCCTCTCCTAGAGCCACACACCAAACATTGCGGCTTAGAAGGCATTTTGTAGTAAAGTGCCAACAATATAAACTCCTTACTACTTACTCTATTTACTTTTCAATTAAAAAAAAATAGACAATCACTAAGAAACAGCCTTAGCAACACTATCTAAGAAGAAACTTAATAAAAAACGCTTAAAAATAACTCACAACCATCCTTTTTATTGTGCCCTCGCTGTTAAACGCTGCCCTGTGCACGCGCATCAACGGCGCGGCCTTTAAAGAATTTAAACCGCCACTCTAATTGCGCAGCAATCAAACCATCATAGCTGCAGCGATTTAAAAGAATAAATACTTAAATTGCCTTCTTCCACCCCCGGGTCTCTGTTAAGTTTCCATACATTTCGGATGAACCCGGAAGTGCCGATAAAAGAAATCAGCCAGAATAAAAACCGGCAGCCTAAACAGCTCTCCGTAGAGACAAAAATCTATTTTCAAAGGCAAGACCTTACCCTCGGTGAAATAAACCAGGTAAATATGCCTTATTTCTTCACAGTGCTCCTCTCCTAACCAAGGTAGGATCGGGAGACTTAACGCAGGCTCAAACACCGCAGCTTCCCAGCGGTAGAGTAAACTCCTCTAAACAGAGAGATGGAGGGCATCAGCTAGCTCTTAAAGCTACAATACCTTTTTTTTTTTTTTAACAAAATCAAAGATTAATCAAGAAATAAACACTTAATTGTCCCTCTATAGAGCCCAGAGTCCCTAGGCTCTACAACCTCCAGCTGCTTGGAGACTGAACAAACTGAAGCCAAGGGGCGGTCCCTCAGGAGGTTATGGTGGTGACATCAGAAGAGTGTCATTGTTCAGTCTCCAAGCTGCAGGAGGACCTGAATCCCAGAAGTTCCGGGACTGGACTGGAGTAACGTAAAGGAAGGGGTGGATTTTGTTTATGTTATAGAGAAAGAAATGACAGGCTTTGTTGTTGTTAAGTGCCGTCGAGTCGGAGTCGACTCATGGCGACCCTCTGGATAGCTATCCTAAATTGTGTTCGGTCTTCAGTCAGGCGGCTCATTGTTGACAGACTGGTACCCGTAGCTGCTGTTATTGTAGCAATCCATCTCATTGCTGGCCTTCCTCTTTTGCGTTGACCTTCTATCTTGCCAAGCATGATGTCTTTCTCTAATGATCTCTCTCTTCGCATGATGTGTCCGAAGTATGAAAGTCGAAGTCTTGTCATCTGAGCTTCTAAAGAAAGCTTAGGTTTGATCTCTTCTAGTACCGACTGGTTTGTTCTTCGGGCAGTCCATGGTATACACAGTATTCGCCGCCAGCACCAGGCTTTAGCTATCTTTAAAAAGGAGATAGAGCAGCTTTTAAACTAGATATTAGGGAAAAGCCGACAGTCGCCCAAGAGTGGATGGTTCGGAAGAATGTATCTTTGAAGGATACTACCAAAAGCAGAGAGGTTCCACAAAAGAGTAAAGTAGCCCAAATGCCCTCAAGTATGGAGCAGACAGAGCTTAAAGATCCCAAATTACCCATGTCTAACAATAGCCAAATTAATATGAATAAAATACATTCTCTAAAATGCTTGTATGCAAATGCTAGAAGTCTAAAGAATAAGATGGGAGAGTTAGAATATATAGCACTAAATGAAAGGTTAGATATGATTGGAATATCAGAGACATGGTGGAAGGAGGACAACCAGTGGGACACTGATACCTGGGTACAAACTATATCGTAATGATAGAGCTGATCAAATTGGTGGAGGGGTTGCTCTCTATGTTAGAGAGGGCATTGAGTCAGAAAGGATTAAAGTTTTGCAGGAAACAAAATCTGCTGTAGAATCTATATGGATTGAAATTCCATGTAAAAGGGGGAAGGCAATGGCAGTGGGGGTGTACTATCGAGCGCCTGGCCAGAATGACGAAATGGATGATGAAATGCTCAAAGGAATCAAGGAAGCTAACAAAGGTTACAGCTCGGTAATAATAATGGGTGATTTCAACTACCCCGGTATCGACTGGGTCAGTGTCACGTCAGGACATGCTAGGGAGATAAAGTTCCTAGATGAAATAAATGACTGCTTCTTGGAGCAGCTGGTTCATGAACCGACCAGAGGGGAATCCATATTAGACCTAATCCTTAGTGGAACACCAGATCTAGTGCAAGAGATAAGGTTGTTGGGGCCACTTGGCAATAGTGATCATAGCATGATCGCCTTTGATTTAATTAGTGGAAGAGGGATAGTAAGGAAATCCACAGTACTACCTTTTAACTTTCGAAAGGGAGACTATGATAAAATGAGGAAAATAGTTAAGAAAGAACTAAAAGGAGCAGTTGCAAAGGTTAAAGACTTACATCAAGCTTGGGTGTTGTTGAAAAATACTATCTTGGAAGCCCAGACCAGCTGTATTCCACGCTTTAAGAAAAGTGGAAGGAAGTCCAAAAAACTGTCAGCATGGTTTAAAGGTGAGGTCAGAGAGGCTGTTGCCAAAAAAGCATCTTTCAGGAAATGGAAAAAAGAGCCAAACAACGAAACCTGGAAAAAGCACAAGCACTGGCAGGTCAAATGCAAGGCATTGATAAAGAAGGCAAAGGGAGAATTTGAGAAGAAGCTTGCTGCGGAAACAAAAAAGCGGAATAAAGATTTTTTCATGTACATTCGTAGCAAAAAACCTGTGAGAGAGTCGATTGGACCATTAGATGATGATAGAGGAGTTAAAGGGGCACTAAGAGGCGACAAGGAATAGCGGAGAGACTAAATGAATTCTTTGCTTCGGTCTTTACTGAGGAAGATGTAGGGATGTTACCCATGACTGAAGTGGTATTTAAAGGTGCGGAAGAATTGAAGGAAATATCGATACATCGGGAAGATGTATTACAACTATTAGATAAACTGAAGAGTAGCAAATCACCTGGGCCAGATGGTATACATCCAAGGGTGTTGAAAGAACTGAAATATGAGATTGCAGACCTGCTATTAGTAATCTGTGAACTATCATTAAAATCTCCTCTAATACCTGAAAATTGGAGGATCCCCAATGTAACACGAATTTTTAAAAAGGGTTCCAGGGGTGATCCGGGAAACTACAGACCGGTGAGCCTCACGTCAGTACCGGGAAAAATGGTAGAAACCATTATAAAGAATAAAATTACTCAGCATGTCATGTCCTAATGGGAGACAGCCAACATGGCTTTAGACAAGGAAGATCTTGTCTTACTAATCTGTTATGTTTTTTTGAAAGTGTGAATAAACAGGTGGACAAAGGTGAGTCAGTTGATATAGTGTATCTGGACTTTCAGAAAGCCTTTGACAAGGTCCCTCATCAGAGACTTTTGGCAAAACTAAAGAGTCATGGGATAGGAGGCAGTGTACTACTGTGGATTAAGAACTGGTTAAAAGATAGAAAGCAGAGGGTTGGGCTAAATGGCCAATTTTCCCAATGGAGAAAGGTGAATAGTGCTGTTCCCCAGGTATCTGTGCTGGGTCCGCTGCTTTTTGACATATTCATAAATGATCTGGAAAGTGGAATAACGAGTGAGGTTATCAAATTTGCAGATGACACAAAACTATTTAAAGTTGTTAAAACCCAAGAGGATTTTGGAAAATTGCAAGAGGATCTTAATAAATTGGAAGACTGGGCATCAAAATGGCAGATGAAATTTAATGTGGACAAGTGCAAAGTTATGCACCTAGGGAAGAACAACCCAAACTATGGTTACACAATGCAAGGTGTCACATTAGGAACCACCACCCAGGAAAAAGATTTAGGCGTCATTGTGGATAACATGTTAAAACCCTCGGCCCAGTGTGCAGCGGCAGCCAAGAGAGCAAACAGAATGCTAGGTATCATAAGGAAAGGAATGGAAAATAAAACGATATATTATAATGCCTCTATACCGTTCCATGGTGAGACCGCACCTTGAATATTGTGTGCAATTCTGGTAGCCGTATCTTAAAAAGGATATAGCGTTATTAGAAAAGGTTCAGAGAAGAGCCACCAAAATGGTTAAGGGGATGGAAGGATATTCCTATGAAGAAAGGCTAAAAAGGTTAGGGCTCTTTAACCTGGAAAAGAGACGGCTGAGGGGAGATATGATAGAAGCCTATAAATTAATGAACGGAGTGGAACGGGTAAACGTAGATCGATTGTTTACGTTATCAGAATATAGAAAGACTAGGGGACATGCAATGAAGCTACAGGGTAAACTATTTAAGACTAATAAAAGAAAATATTTTTTCATTCAACGTGTAATCAAACTCTGGAATTTGTTACCTGAGGATGTAGTAAAGGCTGTTAGTGTAGCTGGGTTTAAAAAGGGTTGGACAAGTTCCTGGAGGAAAGGTCCATAAACCATTATTAAGAAGGGACCCAGGATATCAATGCTTGACCCAGTACAAGCATTGCGGAACCTGTGTCTTTTGGGGAAACAGCTAGGTACGTACAACCTAGATTGGCCACTGTTGGAAACAGGATACTGGGCTTGATGGACCTTGGTCTGACCCAGTATGGCATATCTTATGTTCTTAGCTGGCTTCCTTTGAAAATTAAAGGCACAGACACTTTTTTTTTTAACAATAAAGTGCTTATACAGAGGATCAACCCGTTACACCTTTCCACAGGGACACTGGGTTGTCCAGCTGGGGGGGGGGGAAGGGACATGGACCATCAGGTACTTTGATCCCTGGGCTAAACCAGACCCACTTAAGGGTCCTGGTACAAAACGAAGGGAAAGCGTAGTTACTCACCTGTAACAGGTGTTCTCCAGGAGCAGCAGGAATCAGTCCTCACTTATGGGTGACGTCGGCGCCGACGGAGCCCTCGCGGAGCAATTTTCCCCAGCTTTCAAAGAAAGCCTTTGGGAATTGCAGCGCGCATGCGCGGTCGTCTTCCCGCCCGAGGGTGCCATCTTAGCCAGTCAGATGACATAGCTAAAAAAGACAGCATAAAAATTTGCAAAAAAAGAACATAAGCAGACGATTGCAACTCCAAGGGGAGGAGGGAGGGTAGTGAGGACTGATTCCTGCTGCTCCTGGAGAACACCTGTTACAGGTGAGTAACTACGCTTTCTCCAGGACCAAGCAGGAAGTCAGTCCTCACTTATGGGACTCCCAAGCTCAAGGCTACCGGAGACCCTAAGCACAAAAATGAGCTCCCTCTAGCTCAGCAGCACAGAAGGATAGAATCTTCGCTGAATTATCACCCACCGGTAGCCCACATCCGGGATGGAGGGTAGGAGTTGCTCAGACCTCAAAGAGATTACGGAGGACTGCCTGTCCGAAAGCACTGTCCCTACGGGACTCCCTCTCGAGACAGTAATGGACCGCAAAAGTCTGGCTCGAAGACCAAGTAGCGGCCCGGCAGATGTCTGCCAGCGGAACAGAGCGGAGGTAAGCCACTGACGTGGCCTTTGCCCGAACGCAATGAGCCGTGACTCGACTTTCTAAGGAGAGTCCGGCTGCCCCATAAGCCCAAGAGATACAGTCCGCAACCCAGATGGACAGAGTACGCTTGGAGACCGGGAGCCCCAATTTATTGGGGTCAAAAGACACAAAAAGCTGAGCAGCTTTACGGTGCTCCCGCGTACGGTCAAGGTAGAAGTTCAATGCCCTTCTACAGTCCAGGGTATGGAGGACCGTTTCAGCTCGGCTGGAGTGTGGTCTGGGAAAGAAGGTTGGAAGTACCACCTCCTGATTGATGTGAAAAGGGGAGACCACTTTAGGCAGAAATTTCGGGTGAGTCCGAAGGACTACCCTATTCTTGTAGGACCTAGTGTAAGGGGGATCAGACACGAGGGCCTGCAATTCACTTACGCGCCTAGCGGAAGTGAGGGCTATCAAGAACAGTGTTTTCCAAGACAGAAAACGGAGAGAACAGGTAGCCATAGGTTCAAAAGGCGGACAGGTGATCCGCTGCAAAACCACATTCAGGTCCCAGTCAGGCGCTGGCGGGCGCAGAGGTGGTTTAAGTAGAAGGAGACCTCGGAGAAACCTCGCTACGAGAGGGTCATTGGAGAGAGGTCTGCCGTCCACTGGCACATGATGTGCTGAAAGAGCACTGAGGTGAACTTTGACGGAGTTGGACTTAAGTCCCAGATTAGAGAGGTGCAGCAAGTACTGCAAGATCACCGACACCGGGCAGGAGAAGGGATCCTGAGACTGTTGGGTACACCAGACTGCAAAGCGACGCCATTTAAGGGCGTAGCATTTGCGGGTAGAAGGCCGTCGCGAAGCTAAGACGACCTCCTCCACCTCCGCCGGCAGGAGAAGGGGAGCAAGGACTACCCTCTCAGCAGCCAGGCCATGAGGTTGAGAGACCTGAGGTTGGGGTGCAGAAGGGACCCCTGATCCTGAGTGAGGAGATCCGGTTGTACCCCCAGAGGGATTGGATCCTCCACCGCCAGTTGCAGCAGGAGCGGAAACCACGGCTGCCTGGGCCAGCGAGGGGCCACCAGGATCATGAAGGCTTTGTCTCGGAGAACCTTGAAAAGAGTCCGAGAGACCAGCGGGATGGGAGGGAAAGCGTACAGAAGGCTCCCCGACCACGAGATCAGAAAGGCGTCCGCCGCCACCCGAAGGGGGTGTGGCTGACGAGAGCAGAAGCGAGGAAGCTGCCGGTTGTGAGGACTGGCAAAGAGATCCACCGTGGGGAGACCCCACTTGAGGAAGAGCTTCTGAACTACCAAGGGATCCAGACGCCACTCGTGCGGCTGGAGGACCCTGCTGAGTTTGTCTGCAAGGCAATTTTCTTGGCCCGGGAGATAAACTGCCTTGAGGAGAATGCCGTGACTGACGGCCCAAGAGCAGAGCTTCTGTGCCTCCCGGCAGAGGAGGAAGGAGCCCGTGCCACCCTGCTTGTTCACGTAGAACATGGCAACTTGATTGTCCGTCTGGACAAGGACGGACTGTTGGGAAGTCAGGTGGGAGAAGGCCTTGAGAGCTAGGCGGATCGCCCTGAGCTCCAGGAAGTTGATCTGCTGAGCAGACTCCCACATGGTCCAGAGGCCCTGAGTACGTGCCTCTTGGCAATGCGCTCCCCAGCCCAGGAGGGATGCATCGGTGGTCAGCACCCGGGTCGGCTGAGGTGACTGGAAAGGCATACCGAATATCAGGTTCGGCTGCCGGAGCCACCACCGGAGAGACGAGAGCAGCGGCTCGGAGACGCGCACCAGGTCCGCCAGGCCGCCTGTGGCTTGTCGCCACTGCTGGCGGAGACACCATTGAGCAGACCGCATGTTCAGGCGGGCATTGGGGGTCACATGGACGGTGGAAGCCATATGGCCGAGCAGTCTCAGGAAGCGCCTGGCGGAGACCAGGGGCTGGCTGCGAAAGCGGTCGGCTAGGTCCATGAGCTGTTGCGCCCTGTCGAGCGGTAGGTACGCTCGTGCCCGAGGAGTGTGCAGCCTTGCGCCGATGAACTCGAGATCCTGTGAGGGGAGCAAAGTGGACTTTGCGAAGTTTATGACAAAGCCCAAGTGCTGCAGCAGAGTCACCGTGCGGCGCGTGGCGTTGGCGACCTCCTGAGCGGACGCTGCTCTGATGAGCCAGTCGTCGAGGTACGGAAAGACATAGAGGCCGTGAAGCCGGAGATGGGCCGCCACGACCGCGAGACATTTTGTGAAGACTCGCGGTGCGGAGGATAGGCCAAAGGGCAGTACTCTGTACTGGTAATGATTTCCTGCCACCACAAACCTTAGGTATTGGCGGTGGCTTGGGTGGATGAGGATGTGCGTGTAGGCATCCTTTAGATCCAAGGAGCATAGCCAATCTCCCTGCTGGAGGTAGGGCAGAAGGATTCCAAGGGTAAGCATTTTGAACTTCTCCCGCACAAGGAACTTGTTGAGGTTGCGCAAGTCCAGGATGGGTCGGAGGCCCCCTGTTCTCTTTGGTATCAGAAAATACCTTGAATAAAAGCCTTGACCTCTCAGGTGGTGGGGCACCGGTTCCACCGCCTGGTCCTGCAGAAGACCTGCTAACTCCCGAAGGAGCAACTCCCTGTGCAGAGGGGGGCGCGAAGGTTCTCCCGGAAAATAGGAGGGAGGGACCTGATGGAAGTGGAGAAGGTAGCCTTCTCGCACGACCTGAAGTACCCAGGCATCTGCGGTGATGCTGGACCACCTGTGGCCGAAGTGAACCAGCCGGCCTCCGGTGCTGGGAGGAACCAGCGGGGGGGGAGAGGCTATGCTGAGCGAGTCAAAAACCCCCACCCTGCTGAGCAGGGGCTGGTGGTGCAGGCTTGGGGGCTTGCTGCCTACGGGACCCGTTACCCCGTCCCTTGGCCTGCTGGCCCTGTTGGGGAGCTGCAGGGGCCTGATAATGGGGGTACTGTTTGTAGGCAGCCGCCTTCCTCGGGTAAAAGGACTTTTTTCCCGAGCCCTTCTTTTTCTGGGAAGGGGCGGAGGTCTTCCTAGAAAGCCTGGTCCTGGTGAGAGTCTCAGTCTCAATTTGTGCAGCCTTTTCCGCCATGGGCTTGCCAAAGAGGTTTTCGCCTCGGCAGGGGACATCGACCAACTTGTCCTGTACCCAGGGCTCAAGATCCGACGACTGAAGCCAAGCCTGTCGGCGGGCACCGATGCCGGCTGCGGCCACTCTAGCCGAGGCCTCAAAGCCATCATAGGCTGCTCGGGACATGAACTTTGAGCATTCCCGAATGCCCGTGGACAAGGCTAGGAACCTCCGCAAGGGCTCCTCGGAGAGACCAGCGGAGAATCCGGCTAGCTCTTTAGCCAGATCCCGGAGATACATGCCCATGTAGAGCTGGTAAGTCTGGACACGACATGCGAGCATAGAGCCCTGGAAGCACTTCTTGCCAAGGCCATCCAGGTTACGGGCCTCCCTTCCAGGAGGCACCGAGGAGTGCATCTTCTGGCTCTTAAGACGATGCATGGCCGATTCCACTACCATGGAATGGTGTGGCAGCTGTGCCTTCTGAAAGCCAGGGCTCTTGCGGACCCGATAGATAGAATCGACCCGCTTGCTCAGGACCGGCGAGGAGGCCGGACTCTCCCACATGCGGAAGAGTAGTCGTTCCAGCATAGGAGGAACCGGCACAGTAAAGTGCTCCCTCGCGGGAGAGTCATACTGGAGGGCGTCGAGCTCTTCGGCTCGAGGCTCCTCCTCGGGATCCGCAGGGAAGGCCAAAGCCTTGGCCATATCCCTAACGAAGTCCGAGAACCGGGCATCCTCCGGGGGGGACTGCTTCCGAGGCTCGGACCCCGGTGAGTCCGATGGGACACACCGAGTCCGGAAAGAATCAGGTGACTCTTCCTCCTCAGACTCCCAGACCGACTCCGACGAGGACTCGGTGGGGTCGGCCCGGGCAGGGTGCGGCGCCAGCCGCCCCGACGTCGAGGGAGTCGGCGTCGGCGACCTCGGTCCCGAACGGGAGGCCGAGGGTGACCTCGACCGAGGATCGACTCGAGTTCTCATTGACTCGAGGATCGGCTCGGTCTCCGGGGTCGACTTGGACGTCGACGTCCCGGCGGTCGGGGCAGCGGCGCCAGCGAGGCCAGCGAGCAGTGCCCGCTGCTGGTCCATGAAGGCAGACAGTCTGCTCTCCAAGGCCGTCAACCTGAGTCCGAGCTCAGGTGACCCAGCAGCCCCCGACTCGGGCCCCGACGGCGTCGGGCCCGACGTCGGCTGTCGCGGAGGCGAGTCCAGAAGGACTACAGGACTTACCCGGGCAGGCATCTCCGACTCCAGGCGAGGTCGCTTCGGGAGATGTTCCTTCTCCAAGGACCCGGGGCGGCTGTCGGGGCTATGCGACCTGGCCCTCGCGGAGCCAGGAGCGTCCACCGACGCCGCCCTCGCGGGTTTTTCCTTCCGACGATGGTCCCCGGAGGGAGAACCCCGGTCGGAGGAGCTCCGGCGACGGTCCGAGCTGGAGCCCTTTGACACGGAGGCCTCCGACGAGGTCCGGGTACGGCTGGGGTCAGCGAAGATTCTCTCGCGCTGATGCCGCCGACTTCTCAACGCCTTCGAGGACAGTTTGCTGCAGGGCCCACAGATCAGTTCCTCATGATCCGGGCCCAAGCAGCGGAGGCAAAAGTCGTGTGTGTCGGTTAGTGACATATTTCGGTCACACCGACCACACCGCTTAAGCCACTGGCAGCCATCGGGGGAAAAAGGGCCCCTGCGAGGTCAAAGGACCGGGCTGCCAGGGAAAACGAAAATGAAAGCTGACTAAGTCAGAAAAACCGAAAAAACGCTAGAGGACTCGAGACCGGCGTCGCGAGTCCGGGCGGGAAAACGATCGGCGTCGAACCGAAAGAAAAAAGTATAAAATAAAGAGGAAAATCAACTTTTTCGCGGGGACAAGACGGGGACGTCTGCAGGGCTCCGCGGAAAAAAGAAGACTGGCTAAGATGGCACCCTCGGGCGGGAAGACGACCGCGCATGCGCGCTGCAATTCCCAAAGGCTTTCTTTGAAAGCTGGGGAAAATTGCTCCGCGAGGGCTCCGTCGGCGCCGACGTCACCCATAAGTGAGGACTGACTTCCTGCTTGGTCCTGGAGAAGACCCTGCTACCTGTCAGCCCACATTGTATGTAGCTTGACATAGTGATACGCAGCTCAAAGGAGAAATTCCTGCAGCATTCGCCTGCTCTCCAAAGTTCTTGCCTGTTTTCCTTTCCTTTTTCTTTTTTTTTTTTAAACACACAGTTGTAGGGATTAGGCCCAAATCTTTTCAGTGGAGCCCAGCAACACCAAGGCTCCTCATCTAGGTGCTGGGGACTGAGATGATGACTCCTGAAGCCCAAGGGGGGAGGTCGTCTTCTGTGACATCAGAAATCAGATATGCTCAGTCCCCAGCTGCTGGTGGAGGGAGATAACCCACACATACTGGACTGGACTGGAGGGACGATTAGGAAACCATTTTTAAGGAGGACCATAGAAATCCACTGCTTACCCCAAGATAAGCATCATGGAATCTGTGTACCTTTTGGGGAGTCTGACAGGTACTTGTGAGCTAGATTGGCCACTGATTGAAACAGGATACTGGGCTTAATGGACCTTGGTCTGACCCAATATGGTATTTCTTATGCAGCTTGCAGCTAGTGAGTAATGGTTTGGGTGGAGAAGCGAGGATTTTAAAAGTATATACAGTATATGCTGGACATGAAGGAGGGAGGCTGAGAGAGGAGATCATCTGGAATAGGGGAGGGAGAGAGTGACAGAAGAGTTGGACTGGAGCTCGGGGAAAGACAAAAAGAAGAGATTGGTTGGAGGATGGGCAAATTGAAAGGGAATATATCAGATAATAAAGTATTTTAGAAACCGATTTACATCACTACCAGTTTAAGTTAACATACAGAACCATTTTTCAATAGCCAAGAGAGTTCACAGGAAGTGGGTGAAAGCATATTTCAAAGTTAAATCTTGTGGAGGAGGGGGGGTTGGGGGAAAGGTCTTCCTTTGAAAAGCATGCATGCAGCAGGAACAGAGCATTATTTGCAAAACATACATTCGTATCTGCTTTGAAGTGAGGAGCAAATGTATGTGTGGAAGACTCCACCCTTTTCCCAATACAGTCTTCAGCAAGGATTTTCCAAGTGAATGCTGGTTATCTTTGGCAAAAGCTATGAAAACTGATCTGATAATGTATGTATTGCTTATCTGAGATTGTCTTAAAATATTTTTTTTAGATTTCTGGAGAGAGCGGAGACAGTTATCACCTCGTTCTACTAAATTGTTTTTGGCAGCCATCCGAGGTCATGTGAATGGGAAGCAATGGTATACAGTTCATAGCATTACATAACCTGCTTCCTTGTGTCAAAACCACATGCACAGGATATTTCAGACACACTCTGAACAATTTTATCCTTTCTACAAATGGGGAAGAAGGAAAACACCCCCTGACATATTCAGCCATAGTTTAGAGTTGAGTAACCTTACACAATCTATGTTCTTGTGTGAAAATTGGATGCACAGGATCTCACATTCCAAACAAAAATAACAAAAGCCTGACGGTATCCCTAGGAGAAATAAAGTAACAAAAACCTAGAACCTTATAATTCTCTACATAACCTTTCGATTCACAGATTAGAGTAGAAAGAGAATAGGCTGAGGCCAGATGACATTAGACCAGACAACCAGAGATGGTCTACTTTTTCATCCCTAAATACCACCCATGTAAAACAACAAAGAAGATCTTCACCAGTATATTTAAGACACAGGAGCAAGAAGTCAGAAAAGAGACACTGTTTTCACCAGACCAAGTGAAAACCTATCGAGTCAAACATTTTTAGCCTTAATTCTTTTAAAACAATAAAATAATGAATCAACTGGGTGTCTAAACTCTTTTTTACCTGCCATATTCACTTTTAAAAATTTTCCATCTATAAAAAAAATAGCAAACAAATTGGAATTAGGCATTAAATGTGGGAATTAGCATTTGCTGTTGACGCACACTCACGCTAACAGAGCAGTGGCTTGACACTTAGCAATGCCAATTTCTGCATTAACTGACAAACATGATATGGGGTGGAGAATGGTCAAGGACTGCATCTTTTACCTAATGTCAGATATGGCACAGCACATTAACTGTTAATGCAGCAGGTAACACCAGAGAGTTAATGCCACCTCAACAAGTGCATTCATATCTCTGTGTTAACTATGGGAAGACACCAGGGATGTTCCCAACAGTTAATGGAGGCGCTCTGCAGTTAGCATGTGTCAATTGCAAAATGTTAATGTACTTTAACTTTAACTTTGTACCATGTAGAGGTTGTGCTGACTTCTGTTAACTTAAGGATTCATTGAAACATACAATCTGACCAAGGGTGCCTACATTTTTGTGCATAGATGTATTTGAAGTGACTTTCTGGTGATAGCCTCTGGGTTGCATATTCCATGGTTGAAAAAACACTCTGATCCTTCTAACCTCTGAATTTATAATTGATCCCTTTACTTTCATCAACCATGGACTCCTCTAAGCAGTTGTCTGATAAAAGCACAGTTACTTACCTGTAACAGGTGATCTCTGGGAACAGCAGGAATAAGTCTTCACATATGGGTACATCGGTACCGACGGAGTCTGCACGGGAATGCTCCCCAGCATCCAATCAGAAAGCCTTTGGGAGCATCCCTCGCGCCTGCGCGCTGACTTCCCGCCCTTTCCACTTCTTCTCCTCAGTTGAGTATCATAGCTGAGACAAAGGAGAGAAAGAGGAAAGGAAGATAGATAGATAGATACAACTCCTAGGGGAGGTGGGTGGGTTGTGAAGACTTATTCCTGCTGTTCCCAGAGATCACCTGTTACAGGTAAGTAACTGTGCTATCTCCAGGAACAAGCAGGAATGAGTCTTCACATATGGGGACTCCCTAGCTAGAGATGCCAGGGGGAGATCCCATAAAATGCATGTTCCTGGATCAGGAGTGCATTTCCCACACAGGATTTCCGGAATCCCATGAGGGAATGGAGGGTAGGAGTTGAGAATAGAAGAGCTGTAAGGAAAACAGCAAACCCAAGGACTACAGGAGAGGAGTCCATGGCATGTATGATAAGTACCATTAAAATCATTTAATGAACAGGTATAATATGGAGCTTACCTACTGGATTGTAGGAAGTAGAAAGCGTGATGGAGTCTACTGGATATGCAGTAGCGGAATCCTCAAGGTGACCTCACAGCAGTGAGGGTGAAGGTCCAGACCTGGAATTAGCAGGTGATCCAGGTGTCAACTGGGGTAGGATCAGAACGTCAGGTCTTCAATGGAAAGCTTTATGAGAAAAAGCTGAAAACTCTTTTAGATACAGAGTCATAACATTGAGGACTAAAAGAAGAAGACTGACCGATTTGGACAACTAGCCCAGTCTTGGAGGGAAGAAGGGTTATGGAAAAAAGCCCATATTCCCAAGCAGAACAATGTGTACTCAAAAACAATTTAGATGTACACTATCTTTCCTAGCTGATGAGAGATAGGAAAGATATTGAAGCTTGAATCTTCAAGGATAGGAAGACCTAGAGCAAAGCGGAAGCTGTTATCACCACAGTAGTGGTTGTGAGCATAACAGTCCCCACATACTAAGGAACAGTATGAAAAAAGGAGCCCACTGTCTGTAACCTCTGAGAAAGGTACAAATTGCTATAGCATAGACAGTGAGGAGATGGTATGTAATACATATCGATCTCTAAAAGTCTCCCAACAGATACATTATATATATATATATATATATATATATATATATATAGATAGATAGATAGATAGATAGATAGATAGATAGATAGATAGATAGGGAGATATATATATATATCTGTATATCTAGATATGCAGAATATGTATCAAAATATATATATAGGTGGATATATATATATACATATGAGGGCATAATTATGCACACACAACTTACAGACATATGTATGTAGAGGCATATATAGAGATATTTACATACATGACAATACGTCTGAAGATACACTAAGCCCCATAAGAACATTCACATAGGAAATGTGAGGGGAAAGATTCATCCAATAAAAAGAGGGTGAAACCCACTTGACAGATATATAGAGAATCTATTTCCGTGGGCTAAGAGGATGCAGGAATGCAATCCAGTAAAATAACCAGGATGGTTGCGTGAAAAACAGAGGATAATATAAGTCTGTAAAGCACAGTTACTTACCTGTAACAGGTGATCTCTGGGAACAGCAGGAATTAGTCCTCACAAATGGGTACGTCGGTACCGACGGAGCCTGCGCGGGAAAGCTCCCCAGCTTCACAGAAGGAAGCTTTTGGGGCCTCCCACTGCACATGCGCGCTGCCTTCCCGCCTTCCTGACCAGCTCTCTTCAGTTCGAGTTTATAGCTGAGACAATAGAGAGAGGAAAGGAAGATAGATAGAAGATACAACTCCTAGGGGAGGTGGGTGGGTTGTGAGGACTAATTCCTGCTGTTCCCAGAGATCACCTGTTACAGGTAAGTAACTGTGCTATCTCCAGGAACAAGCAGGAATAAGTCCTCACATATGGGGACTCCCTAGCTAAGATGCCTGGGAGATCCCGTTCCAAGGGTTCGCCATCTTCGTATGGATCTCAGGCATCCATCCTGGGAAGGTGGGCAGGAGTTGTTCAAGTATGGAACAGGTGTTTGAGGACAGCCTGACCAAACAAGGCATCCCGGCGGGAGTCCTTGTCCAAGCAGTAATGGGCTGTGAAGGTATGAACCGAGGCCCATGTGGCGGCTCAACAGATCTGATCTATGGAGACAGTGTGAAGATGAGCCATAGAAGTGGCCATGGCTCTCACATTGTGAGCTGTGACATGGCCTTCCAGAGAAATATTTTTGCTCTGGTAAGTAAAGGAAATACACTGAGCAATCCAATTGGAAAGTGTACGTTTGGAGACTGGATGTCCCAAATGAGAAGGATCAAAAGCCACGAAAAGCTGGGAAGACTTTCGATGTGGCTGAGTCCTGTTGAGGTAAAAGGCAAGAGCTCTTTTACAATCTAAAGTATGAAGGTTCCTCTCTGCACTGGATGCATGAGGAGCTGGAAAAAAGACAGGTAGATATACCTCTTGATTAAGATGAAAAGGCGAGACCACTTTGGGCATAAAGTGGGGATTCGTCCTTAGGACCACCTTATCATGATGAAACCTGGTATAAGGTGGATGAGCCACTAAGGCCTGTAGTTCACTGATGCAGCGAGCCGAAGTGACTGCAATAAGGAAAAGGACCTTCCAGGAAAGAAATTTCAAGGTGGCTTCATAAGCTGACCTAGAACTAGGTTCAAATCCCATGCTACCGGAGGAGGTCGGATGGGAGGCTTAGTTAGAGTCAGGCCTCTCATGAACCTTGCAACAAGCGGATGAGAGGAGACAGGTTGTCCATTTATAGGTTTTAAGGATGCTGCAATAGCACTCAAATGGACTCTTACTGAATTCGTCTTAAGGCCTGCATTGGAAAGATGCAGGAGATAGTCTAGTAGAGAATTCAAAGGAAGTGCTAGAGGGTCAAGACCCTGTTGAGCACACCAAATGGAAAAACGTTTCCATTTGAAAGCATAGGAACGCCTCGTGGAGGGTTTCCTAGAGGCATGAAGGATATCTTTCACTGGTTGAGAAAGATTGAAGTCATGAAGGCTTAGGCCTTCAGTAACCAAGCTCTGAGGTGTAGGGACTTGGGGTTTGGGTGCCACAAAGTCCCGTTCTCCTGAGAGAGAAGGTCTGGCGCAGCTCCCAGGTCCAGGGAGGGTCCCTGGGAGAGATGCAGAAGTAGAGGGAACCACACTTGGCGTGGCCAGCGTGGAGCTATGAGGATCATCGATCCGTGATCCCTCTGGAGTTTGAACAGTCTTGGGAATCAAAGGAATGGGTGGAAAGGCATATAGGAATTCCTGACCCCAATGCAGGAGAAAGGCGTTGTTGGCCTGAGCTCCCTGACACGGAGTCCTGGAACAGAACCGGGGAAGTTTGGCATTCCACGGACTTGCAAAGAGGTCTATGTCCGGGGTTCCCCATTCCTGAAAGATTCTGCCTATCTGGTCCATATGTAGGGACCATTCGTGTGGAAGCAGAACTCGACTGAGTCTGTCTGCCCGAGAGTTTTGAACCCCTGGAAGATATACTGCCAGAAGATGAATTTGATGCTCTCTGGCGAAGGCCCATAATCTGAGAGCTTCGTTGCAAAGCGACAGAGAGCCTGTCCCTCCTTGTTTGTTTACGTAGAACATGGCCACCTGATTGTCTGTCTGAACTAGGACGGTCAGGTTGACAAGGAGGGTATGGAAGACTTTGAGGGCAAAGAAGATTGCTCGCAGTTCCAGGAGGTTGATGTGAAGGGTGGTCTCCTGTGGAGACCAAGTACCCTGAGTGGAGAGGGATTGTAGATGGGCTCCCCACCCTGTTTGGGAGGCATCTGTTGTGAGGGTTGCTTGGGGCAACAAAGGTTGGAAGGGGGCCCCCAACAACAGATTCTTGGTGGACATCCACCATTGGAGGGACCAAAACAGACGCTTTGAGGTGAGTATTTGGTCGGAGAGCGCTCCTGATGCTTGAGTCCACTGGGTGGCCAAGGTCCATTGAGCTGCTCTCATATGAAGACGAGCGTAGGGCACCACATGTACCATGGAGGCCATGTGGCCCAGAAGTCGCAGCATTTCTCTGGCTGTCAAGTGACTGCTGGACTGAGCTTGGGAGGCCAAGCACAGCAGACGTTGGCCCCGGACTTGAGGTAGGTAGGCCCTTGCAGTGGTGGTGTCCAACTGGGCCCCTATGAATTCTAGAGACTGAGTAGGGGTAAGTTGAGACTTGGGAAGGTTTACCACCAGTCCCAGATACTGCAGAAGGTGCCTTGTGCGGTCCAGGGAAATCTGGGCCTCTGACTGAGATGGAGCTCGGATGAGCCAGTCGTCCAGATATGGGAATACAAAAATTCCCAGACCTCTTAGAAATGCGGCAACAACTGCCATGCATTTGGTGAACACTCTTGGAGCAGAGGCTAGACCGAAGGGAAGTACTCTGTACTGGAAATGTTTTCCCTGAAACAGAAATCTTAGATATTTTCTGTGGGATGGGTGGATGAGTATATGTGTGTACGCATCCTTGAGATCTAGAGAACAAAGCCAATCCTGACTCTGAAGGTATGGAAGGAGAATGCCTAGAGAAAGCATTTTGAATTTCTCCTTGTACAGAAATTTGTTCAATTCTCTCAGATCTAGGATAGGTCTGAATCCCCCTGTCTTCTTTGTTATGAGAAAATAAGGGGAGTAGAATCCTGTCCCTTGTTGAAGAAGAGGAACCTCTTCTATTGCCCCTTGGGCAAGGAGAGAAGAGACTTCCTGATCCAACAGGTCCAGGAGAAATGGGGGAGAATTGAAGTGCCTCACCATGGTATATGGAGGAAGGTTGGAAAAATGAAGTTTGTAGCCCTCTCTGATGATAGAGAGGGTCCATTGCTCTGATGTGATTTGCTCCCATCTGGGAGCAAAGTGAGCTAACCTTATGGGAATGGTGAGAGGCTCTGGTTGTTCTAGAGCCAGAAATGTTAAGTTCTCTAGGGGCAAGTCAAAACCCCTGAGGGGGTTGAGCCTGCTGAAGAGTGGTAGACGCTGCAGGCTTTGACTTTGCCTGTTTAGGTTGCTGACGCTTAGCAGCAAAGCGAGGCTGAGAAGATTGTTGGCCAGTATTTGTGGAAAATCCGGCCTTCTTGTAGTAAGGCCTCTTGAAAGACTTTGTCTTGGCAGGAGTAGAGGTAGACTTAGAAAGTCTATCCAAGGTACCCTTTTCTGCGTCCATTTGAGTGGCTTTAATTTGCCAGTCCTTACCAAATAAGTTCTCACCTGTACAGGGCAGATTCCGTAAGCCATCCAGGACCCAGGGTTCTAGGTCAGAGGCCTGGAGCCAAGCAAGTCGTCGGGCTGCAATGGCAATGCCCGAAGCTCTACCGGCACCTTCAAAGGAATCAAAGGCTGCTCTGTTGGAGAACTTAGAAACATCTAGAAGCTGTTTCACCAGAGAAATGAACTCCTCTTTTCTATCCTCAGGGATAAAGGAGGCAAAATGTCGTATCTTTAGGGCAAGTTCCCTGAGAAACATGCCCATATACAGACTGTAAGAATTAATCCTGGCTATAAGCATAGTAGCCTGGAAAATTTTCTTGCCAAAAGAGTCTAGGGTCTTACATTCTCGTCCTGGAGGGGTAGAAGAGTGCCTTTTGGTACTCTTAATCTTTTTCAGTGCAGACTTCACCACAATGGAATGGTGAGGCAACTGAGTCTTTTGAAAACCAGGAGGAGGGACCCGGTACATGGTGTCCAACCTACGAGAATAAGGAGACAACGTTAGAGGAGCCTCCCATAAGTCCATCAAGTGTTCTTGAAGGATTTCATGGATAGGCAGGGTGACTGCCTCTTTAGGAACCTTAGGGTATCCTAAAATATCCAATTTCTTTGACCTAGGTTCTTTTTCAGAGGATGTGGTACTAGAAAGTCCTTTAGCTAGTTCAATAATGAAGTCTTGAAAGGACAAATCCTCTGGTGGAGACATTCTCCTCTTTGGGGAAGAGGGGTCTTCATGAAGAACTAGAGACAGCTCATCAGAGTCCTCACAGGAGTCAAAATCCTCAGAAGAAGCAGAGTATTCTCTATTTGCTTCCAACGCACGATACGCATACCAATCGGTATCGACATCGGGCGTACCGGGTATGGGATCGGTATCGGGTGAAAACCCGGATCCGGCATGCGGAACCGATCTGCGTTTGGAAGTCGATGGTCTCGGTTCCGGTATGGGAGACGATACCGGAACCGGACCCGGAACCGGAGGGCGTCGCAGCATTAATAAAAGCCAGCATGGCCTGCTGCATGGTCTGAACAGTATTGCTCATAGACGCCACTGCTGCCTGGATGTCGGTACCGGTATGGGCCGGTACCCCAGAGCAGTCTAACAGGTGATCAGTCGAGGCCGTGCCATCGATGTCAACCTGTAACCCCATAGATGGTGCTTTGGAAGCCAGAGCTTCCCGCCGGGGTTGTTTGGCTGGGGCAGGATCCTCAGACTCAAAAGTGAGAGCCTCTCGATGCTTTGAAGGAGATTTGGTCTTTGAGGACCTGCCCGCAGAGGGTTTGGTTACCTGAGATCCATCCGGAGAGGAAGACCTGGATGACTGTGATGCTGGATTATCTGAAGCAAACAGCACATGGAATTTGTTGGCCCGGTTCTGCAACCCACGTTTAGACATCTGGGAGCAGGATGGGCAGTCCGGAATGGAGTGGTCAGGTCCCAAACACTTAAGACACCATTCATGGGTGTCTGTGACAGAAATAACAGCACTACACTTGGTACACTTCTTAAAACCAGGGGCTGGTTTCTCCATGAGGAGAATTTGTGTAGGCCTGAGGCCTAACTGAAGTCACCAAGTTGTGCAGAATAAAGATTTTTTTTTTTTTTTTTTTTAAAGAAAAGAAAAGAAAAGAGAGACCGGCGGTACCGGTTTCGGTATGGGGAAGGCAGGTACGCGGTCTAAAGAAACAAACTAAAACAATAATTTCTTCAGCGGTGACAGGAACACGACCTGCTGGCTCCGCGGAAAAAGAGAAACTGAAGAGAGCTGGTCAGGAAGGCGGAAAGGCAGCGCGCATGTGCAGTGGGAGGCCCCAAAAGCTTCCTTCTGGGAAGCTGGGGAGCTTTCCCGTGCAGGCTCCGTCGGTACCGACGTACCCATATGTGAGGACTTATTCCTGCTTGTTCCTGGAGATAGAGCAAGTCAAGAGTCCTTTAGAACTCTGACATGGTAGATGGGTAGAAACGCATAGAGGAGATACCAGGAGGACCCACTGTAGGGACATAGGGGTATCATGCGTTACTAATAACCTTGGATATTCACGCAGAAAAAGCTTATATTCTGAATTATAACAGGAGACAAGAGGGTGTGGAGAACCCTCACAGTCATGAGAATGATTTATAAGCTTTTTTCTACTAGATAGAATAGCCCTCAGAGACAAAGATCAATGCTCTGTAGCAAGGGCCCATAGTAGAAAGCTTCTCTGAAGATTGCAGAGAGCATTCTGCAGGAGAATTATGAGATAAAACTGACTGAAGTCAGGTGTGTTGCCACATCCTAGGAAAAGGAGATGGCTAGAAAGAAGATAATGTGAGAAGCCTAAAGTGAGTAGGATTATCCAAGATAGATGAGGACTAGCTTGGAATCACTACTGAGGCTAGACAAAAATTGTGGAAGATAGACTGGAACTTGTGGAAAAGTACCAGTAGTTCAATCACTGGAACTCCTGCATGCACAGCAGCTGAAGAAGACAGCAGAGAGAATCTTACTGTGCAAAACAAAGAGAAACAGACCAAAGGGAGAGGAGATATTCTTGTCCCTGCCTGATGAGTTATCTTGAGAATGTATTCAAGGAAACAAAAAGTCTACACTGGAATGAAAGCGAGAGAAGCTTTTCAGTATGGTACCACTCAGTCAGGGGATACCCTGGATGAGAGGGGGAGGGTGACTTACCCATATGGCGAGTCAGCTGAAGGAAAAAATGTTCATGTTGGGACAGAAACTATCATGAGATAGTTGTAACCTCCCTTCTTGGTAGTAAGAAGAGGAGAATTCTGCAACCCATGGACAAGAATATCCTGACAGCTTAGCATACTGAAAAAGGAAAACCCCAGTGTAGAGCTTTAAGAAAAAACAGTGAACAAACTTCTGTTAAGAAGAGGTTAACTGTAGATTGTAACCTTCAGAACCTATGGTTGCTGGGTATGTTGAGACTGGCTAGAATTTGGAAACTTCAGACTAGGACGAGGTGTCCCTTGCTTGGGCACCTCTGGATGATGGGCAGGAGAAGAGTGAAACCTTCTTTTCTTAGGGAAAGAAGGCTTGGTAGGACATTTCCTACCTCCTGGGGAAGAAGGCGGCTTAGAATGGTCTCCAGAACCAGGGACGTCAGTGGAGCAATGAGCAACCTGACGTAAAGCCTCCTTATTGAAGAGATTTTCTCCAGTACAAGGAGAATTATCCAGTGTATGTTGTGCCCATCTGCTCAAGTCAGAAGCTTGGAGCCAGGCTCTACGACGTGCTCCAATGGCAATAGCAGAGGATCTGCTAACAGACTCAAAAGAGTCTAGAGAAGCACGAGAAAGAAACCAAGAGATATTCCGGCTATGACTAAGAAGCAAGGAATAGTCAGCAGCCTTAGGCTCTGACAAAAAAGGAGTCAAAAGAGATAATTTCTTTGTGACCTCCTGGAGTGTTAGACTCATATAAAATATATAAGAAATAATTCTTAATGCCAGCATAGATGTTTGGAAGGTTTGACGTCCAAAGGCATCAAGTGCTCTAGAAGCACGACCTGGCGGATAAGAAGAATGCTTCTTCTTGCTTTTTACCCTTCTCATTGCTGATTCCACTACAATGGAATGATGGGGAAGTTGATTCTTTTGCAACCCTGGAGAGGGGGGCACCTGATACAGAACATTAGTTGCTGTAGAAGGTGAGGGAACCCTTAAGGGTGTTTCCCATATTCTCAGAAGAAGATCCTGCAAAGAATGATGTAAAGGAAGCATTATATTCTCCTTTTCCCCAGAAGAGCCTTGTGTAGGATCATAGCCAGGGATAGGAATAGCAAGGAATGTTGCCATGTCAAGGAGAAATTTCTGAAAAGAAGGATCTCCAACAGGAACCATCCCTGGACAGGCTAAAGTTGAAGAGCTAGCCTGGGCACCGGAGGATGTACTGGTCCGGTGCAGAAAAGGAGCCCCAATGGATGGATACTGGTACTGGCGGTTATGACTTGAGACAGTCAGTACTGCATCGTCCATGCTAGGTATCGACTCCAAACTAGGTATAGAAAGGAGCGATCCTGGTGAAAAAGGCATGGAAGTAGTTAGTCCCGATGGTACTGCAGGAACCGGCATCGATACCGATACTGGTATCTGTGTCGGAATCGGAGGCGATACCGACATCGAAGCAGTTATCGGAGGCTGCTCAAGCGGTACCGAGGCAACCAAAAACCCTTGGTGAGTATCCTCGATACCACGCATCTGGAATCGGTATGCGTCTGTTCCGAGACGCGTCGGTACCCAGTCTTCCAGACTAAATATCGATTCCAGACTCGGCATCGAAGGAAGCGAGTCTATCGATGCATGTCTAGAGGGTACCGACGTTGGTGGTCGTATCGGCGATGCTGCCGATACTGGAAAGTCAATCTGGGACGTATCGATCGGTCCCGAAGGTTCCGAGAACGCCAGATGACGATCCCTGGTGAAGAGTGGATCACTCAACACCAGTGCCGATGCCAGGGTATCGGTACCGCTCGAAGCGGATGCCACCACCGAGCATGGCTCAGGTATGTTCTGTGAGGGGTGAGCCCCAGGAACAACCTGAAACCCCTGAAAGGCTTTGAATACCGAAGACTCCCGCCGGGGTTTTAAAGCCAATAGGGTCTTGAGGGCAAGGCCGGAGCCGTCATCATGCTTAGCATGAGACCTACCACTCAAGGATTGGCCAGTCTTAACAGACTGTTTGTGGGTTACCTGATCCTGTAGAGAAGAAATGGTCGGTGCCCTGACACTGGAAGGGAATGCAATATCGAGGGAAACTCAAAATGGAAAATCTCTTCTCATAAAATTGTAGCCTAATGGCTCCAGAGGAAAAGGGTCAGGACCCAAACAGGTTAGACACCAGTCATTGGAGTCTAAAAAGAAAACTGTATTTCCACAGTTAAGGCACTTCTTAGGAGAAGAAGGCTCCATGATGGAGGGGCCTACAGGCCCAAAAATCTAAGACAGAAACTGAGGGAAAAATACTCCCTGAGTTTGAGAAAAAGAAAAGAAAAAACCCACCGGCGGTACCGGTGGAGGCGGGGAAACAGCCGCGACCACAAGAAAACAAGAATTAAAGAAAAAAAATTTTATGCAGTGACAGGAGGACGTCCTGCCGGCTCCGCGGAAAAACGAAAACTGAGGAGAGACAGTTGGAAAGGCGGGAAGACAGCACGCAGGCGCTGAGGGATGCTCCCAAAAGCTTTCTGATTGGACGCTGGGGAGCGTTCCCGTGCAGGCTCCGTCGGTACCGACGTACCCATATGTGAAGACTCATTCCTGCTTGTTCCTGGAGATCAAAGCCAATCCTGACTCTGAAGGTATGGCAGCAGAGTTCCTAGAGAAACCATCTTGAATTTTTCTTTGACTAGGAATCTGTTCAACTCTCTGAGATCTAAGATGGGTCTGAAGTCCCCTGTTTTCTTTGAAATAAGAAAATAGGGGGAGTAGAACCCTGTGCCCTGTTGTTGAAAGGGCACTTCCTCTATGGCCCCTTGGGCAAGAAGAGTGGCAACCTCCTGCTCCAACAGGGTGAGGAGGGAGGTTGGAGAATTGAACTGGTGCACTGAGAGAGGGGGCAAGCTTGAAAAATGAAGCTTGTACCCCTCTCTTATGATGGAGAGTGTCCAATGGTCTGCTGTAATTTTCCCCCACCTGGGAGCAAAGTGACATACCCTTCCTGGAATGGTGGAGGGTTCTGGTCCTTCTAGAACCAGGAAGGCTAAGTTCTCTAGCAGAAAGTCAAAGGCCCAGAGGGGGCTGAGGTTGCTGGGCTGGAGCAGGCCTCGCAGCCTTTGCTTTGTTCTGTTTGGAGGATTGCTGACGTTTGGAAGGGAACTGAGCTGCAGAAGATGCCCGCTGACCATAAGCAGGGTAGAATCTTCCCTTTTTAGAAAAAGGTGTTTTCTTGAACAACCTTTTCTTAGCAGGAGCAGCTGTAGATTTGGATAGTCTATCCAAAGCAGAATTTTCAGCATCCATCTGATTGGCTTTTGCTTGCCAATCCTTACCAAACAGGTTCTCACCTGTACAAGGGATATTTCCCAATTCATCTTGAACCCAGATCTCCAAATCAGATGCTTGAAGCCAAGCAATCCTACGTGCACCTATGGCAATAGCTGAGGCTCTGCTTACGCATTCAAAGGAGTCGAAAGTTACACGGTTGGAGAATCTGGAGATATCCTGGGCATGTTTGAGCCCAGTGAGAAATTCCTGCCTTTTATCCTCAGACATAAAAGGACTTAAAGTCTGCAAATGGTCAGTGACTTCTTTTAAGAACATTCCCATGTAAAGACTATAGGAATTAATTCTCGCAGCAAGCATGGAAGCTTGGAAGACTCTTCTTCCAAAAGCATCCAGGGTTCTACATTCACGTCCTGGAGGATTAGAGGCATGTCTTTTGGCACTTCTAATCTTTCTCACTGCAGACTCAACCACAATAGAGTGGTGAGGAAGTTGAGTTTTATGGAAACCAGGACAAGGAGGGACACGATACATGGTGTCCAACCTGCGAGAATGAGGAGAGGTAGTCAGAGGTGCTTCCCACATCCTCAACATGAGATCATACAGAATCTCATGAATAGGTAAGGTAGCTGCCTCTTTAGGAGTTTTAAGATATTGTAAAATATCTAACTCCTTGGCTCTGGGCTCTGATTCAGGTGCCACTGTAATAGAGAGACCTCGAGCCACCTCTCTGATAAAGTCTTGAAAAGACAAATCCTCTGGAGGAGACATCCTACGTTTAGGAGAGGACTCCTCCTGTGGAAGAAGCATCACTGCATCGACAGACTCCTCAGAATCCTCAGAGTCGTCAGAGGAATCAAAGTATCGTCTGTCTGGATGCTCTTGTAATGCCCGATACCCATACCGACCGGGATCGGTATCGGGAATCACCGGTACCGGGGTATCGGTACTGGAGGGCTTCAGAGGACAAAGTACCGGCATAGCGGACACCGATGCCGATGTCGATGCCACCGGTACCGGGATAGGTACCAATGGTGATGCTAGTGCAGGTACCGGCAGAGTAGTCTGTTGCGGTACCACGGGCGTCGATGCCACAAGGAAAGCCGCCAGACTGCGTTCCATGGACAGAATTCTCTGATCCATCGACGCCGCCAATGCCTGGAAGTCGGTACCGGTGGAAGCCACCGGTATCCCAGAGCATGGCACCAAGAGATCTGTCGAGGCCACGCCATCGAGATCATCTTGGAACTCCGATGATGATGCTTTAGAGGCCAAAGCCTCCCGCCGGGGTAATTTTGCCGGTGCAGAATCCTCGAGGGCAAGGCCAGAGGCATCTCAATGCTTAGAAGGAGATCTACCCTTCGACGACCGGCTGGATTTATGTTTAGTTACCTGAGATCCATGTGAGGAAGAAGCAGCCCTGGAAGACGTCGATGCCACCGAAGCCGCATCAGAGGGAAACAGGGTACTGAGCTTGGCAGCTCGGTTCTGACGACCCCTCTTGGACATCATGGAACAGGACACACAATCTGTTATGGAATGGTCAGGACCTAAACATTTTAGACACCAGTCTTGGGTGTCGGTGACGGAGATAGTACCGCCACATTTTGTGCACTTCTTAAAACCTGAGGCAGGCTTTTCCATAGTTAAGGAAAAATGTTCTGGGCCTAAGGCCCAAAACTGAAGTGCACCTGAAGTGGAAAAAAGGTCTTTTTTTTTTTTAAAGAAGAAAAGAACAAGGACTGGCGGTACCAGTACAGCATCGAAGAAGGCAGATGCGACAGAAAAGAATAAAGAAAAAAATAAGGAAATTCTTCTGCGGTGACAGGAACGCGACCTGCTGGCTCCGCGGAAAAAGAACAAGTGAGGAGAGACAGTTGGGAAAGGTGGGAAGGCAGCACGCAGGCGCTGTGGGATGCTCCCAAAAGCTTTCTGATTGGACGCTGGGGAGCGTTCCCGCGCAGGCTCCGTCGGTACCGACGTACCCATATGTGAAGACTCATTCCTGCTTGTTCCTGGAGATCAGCAGCTATAATCATCTGACTGAAGATTGAACACAGTTTAGGAAACCAACCCAAAGGGTCACCATGAGTCAACATCAACACGACAGCACTTAACAGCAACAGCTGCAACAGCAGTCAGTGGCACAGGAAATATTGTGCAGGTGGAAGGAGGAATATATTCAACTAAATATCAAAATATCCTAGAAGCTAACATCCCACAGTCGGCAAAAAAACTGTAGCTCAAGAGAAGTTGGATATTTCAACAAGACAATGGCTAAAATACACTTAAAAATCAACTGTAAAGTACTTACAGGAAAGAAAGATGCAGTTTTTGGAATGGCCTTTACAATCCCCAGACTTGTATATTACTGAAAAATTGTGGGGAGCTTTCAAACAAATAAGAAGTGCATCCAAGGAAACCTAAGAATATGTTGGTGCCAGAGTCCTACAAGGAAGAGTGATGAAAAAGTTCCAAAAGCAAGGCTAAAGAGAGTCTGTTTTACGGGAAATATTTTGAAGCTGTTATTTCTGCTAAAGGACTGCCACAATGTATTGACTGAAAAGGTGTTCAAATTTTTGTACCTTCCATATTCACTGTTTTTTTAGGTACATCTTGTTCAGACATTAGTGCCTACTGTCGAGGGTTCAACATGCAGGGAAATTGTCTATCCATAAGCATGTTTGTTTGTGAATACAAAACATGTGTATGCGAGGCTACTGAAATATTACACTGCGATTGGCTCTCTTGCATGGTAGAGCTCATGGTTTGATGTCTTGCAAGATGTCAAAACCAGATCAGCCCCAACTTCCTCCACCTTGGGGAGCCACCATTCAAAGAGAGAGTCAATCACAGTAGGGGAAGTGTGAAGTGCCGTGTTTCTAAGAAGCTTCAGCCAGGGACAAGAAAGGGTGAGTGAAAGAGAGACTGGATGATGGGGGGGTTTATGAGAGAGACAGACACATACACAAGCAGTGATACTCCCCGTGATACCCACCTACACATGTATGCAGTCCCCGACACACACACACATGCAGCTCCTGACTCATATGCACAGACAACCCATTACCACTCCCCATAACACACCCGCACATGCACCCCCTATGACACACACATATGACCCCCCCCATGGCCGATTCTAAAAGTGGGGGGAATGCGCCATTGTGTCACATTGCTAGTGTACTTTTAAACTTTTTTTGTCTATAAAAAGCTGCAATTACTTATTATGCATTAAAATTTACAGAAAGATGCCATGTTTTAACTTCATACCATGTAAAGATTGTGGCAGCTTCTGTTCACTTAGCGATTCATTGAAACATGCAGTTTGACCCAAGGTGCCTAAAGTTTTTCATACATATTTAAAATAATTTATATTCCACCAATCACTCCATTTCAGCATAGATCACAAAATAACATAACAATCAAATTACTAAACAAATTACAAAAACACTCCATATGACAGAGCACACAGAAATAAATATATTCAAAAGTAAATTGGTAAGTAAATGGGCAGACTAGATAACCTTAGACAAAATGTTGTTTGTATAGGGGACTGTAGAACCAGGAGAGATTGATAGCTGCGTACACCAAGAACTCAACAGTGCTCTTATGCATGTCTGTCTCCATTCCAAACTCCAGTATGTGCATCTGTCTATACAAACGGTCATGAAAACAGTAAAAACTTCATGTTTTCTCCAGGCTTACTCAATTCCTGATGGGTTGCAGTCATGTGCCTGCACTGCCAAGAATCTAATTTATTTACGAAATTCTCACGTCCAGTGAACGTTTTGAACCAATGACTAAGTATCACCTTTACAAAATTACTGGAGTCAGTTTTCAAAAGGAAGTGATACGTTTACCAGAGGCCGGTAAACACAGAACTTCCTTACCACAGACAGTAATCGAGTGCTGGGGTGAAAATACGTCCAAGTGCCCCCAGCACCATCCATACAGTAAAGGAGAAGAGTGAACGCAGCAACCAAAAAAAATATATAAGCACAGCTGTGATTTATCTATTTACATTCTCTTATATACCGCGCTATTCTGCATCAGTGATAGTTAACTGATATACAGATAGTGTAGACCTGCTGAATGTAAGCTTAAAATAAACAGATATCATTGGTAGCAGTCAGATGCCAAATATGTATATCCAATGATGCCGACTATATTTATTAGTTTAAATGCCACAGCCTGTGATTCAATTAACAAAGCTGACCGCTGCCACTGAATAGTCTCCCCACTGTTTGCTGCTGTTATTTCCATTGGAAATCATTAAAAAAAACACTTTGGGGACCTACATATAACAATGAATATCATAGTAACAAAAAAACCCCAGTAACTCATTAAAAATATTATTTGATGGACCTCAAAATATGAGTATATAGCTTCCAGCACACTAAGCCAAAGGACTTAAACAAGACTATCAAGCCAGAACTGTGCTCATCACATCATCGGTCCACAAAAGCTCAAATAGCCCAAAACAACATAAATAAATATCTTGATAATTCTTTAAATAAAGTCCAGTAGGCAAAAATATATTAGCTGTGACAATCATTAGATTTCATAATAATGTAGAAACAGTAGCACTGTCTCAATCCTTGAGTCATTAAAGTTCATGACATAGTAATAACTCAGTCCATGTTCGTAACAATTACGTAAGCCACATCCAACATAATATTGTGTTTTGACTTATCTGCGTCAGGGATCTCCAAATGTTACTTCCAACAAACAACTCTCAGGGTCCTTCTTCATAACCACCACACTTAGGAAGATTACCAAGGCAAATCCACCTCACAGTAACTTCAGTCTTGCACCAAATAAATAGCAGATGGCAAAGATCATACGATTCTTTCAACCAACAGATGTCAGGGCACTAACATTACTGGAAACATACATCGCTGCCATTCACATCCATCAATCTCAAATCAGAGTCATCCATTCAATAGCTTGATTGATTCCATCATGTTCAACCATTTTAAAATCGAAAAATCCATGAATGCTCTTTGATGTTAAGCAGACGTTCAAAATTACCTCCTTGCCAGAAGTGTACCAATCAAGCCATTAAATGGATAACTGTTTTGAGACTGAAGGCGTGTGAATAGTAGCAATGCTTGGCTGTTTCTATATTTTGAGGTCCATTGAATAATATTTTTAATGAGTTACTGGTTTTTTTTGCTATGATATTCATCGTCGTTTCCCTATCTCCCTGGTTGCTGATGCTGTGTTGGGCATAATATTGCTAAGACCGTGGCCTCTGTGGCCATTCTCATTCTGCTGTCTATGGTTTCCATTACCAGTCAACATATAAAAAACATTCTTGCACCAATAATCATCCTCCCGAGCTCACTCTTCAGCAAGAGAGACTATATTTATACCTATATCTTACATGTCTATATGAGATCCTGAAACGAAGTCCAGCAGCACCCTGATTCATTTTCACAATGGTGAAAGTCACAAAGCAGAAGGCATTGCTACAGATCTTTAAAAAGCAGCACCTCCCCAGAAATTACAAACAAGACAGACAGACAGACAGACTGGCAAGGGGGAAATCAGTGATAGCTTCAACTGTAAAGTGAATTATTTAAACAAAATAACTGTACAGTTAATTTAAACATGATCTGATCATAGGGTAATGCCACTCTCTCCCCTGCATCATGATTAATTTGGGAATGTATTTTGTACTCTGTTTAGAAACTCTATGATGAATGTAATATACATTATTCAAAATAAATTACAGTAAGTCTGTTTGCTGTAAACTACTTTGGAATGAATGGAAGTCCAAGAGAGAAGCTCTATAAATGTAACATAACATCAACCCAAAAGGCGATCTATTTGATTCAGTAAAATGTGATTATAAAACTAGAAAAAGAAGCAGAGATGAAAGACATCTTGAATCTACATGTCACACTGTCAAAATATGAACTTTGTAAAATGTTCAACAGAGAAATCAGCAGTTAAATCATAGCTGGTAAGACCAGCAGTTAAGAGTGAATTTTTCTTGGATGGAGGGGTGTAGGGGAAAGAATTAATTTTTTCTTACCAATTTCAGCAGGTAGTTGCTTGATTTTGTTCTCCCTAATGCTAAGCATGGTGAGCATTGACAAGTTTTTGATATCCTTCTCAACAGCAGTTATACGGTTAAAACGTAGATAGAGGGTGGTGAGAGAGCTTAGCCTATATACCACAGAAGGGATTTCTCGAAGTTTGTTATGCCGCAGGTCAAGCATGCGCAATTTCTTCAAGCTATCAAGAGAGTCCGGTAAACTGGTAAGTGAATTCTCACTTAGAGCCAGTGTCATGAGGTTCACCAGACATCCCACCTCTGCAGGTAAGGACTGAAGCTTGTTACTGTACAAATAAAGTTCAGTTAACTGGGTCAGTTCTTTGACAGATGCTGGAAGCATGTGTATAGACCTCTTGGATAAGTCCAGACGCATTGAATTCTCTTCTCTACATTTATTTAGCTCTTTCATCACCTCGGCATTACTAGATTTTTTGCGAGCTCCCGGTGCTGGGTTAGGGCGTTTAATTGTGTTGTCCACTGAAAAAGCCACTCCAGGCTGTGCACCACTAGAGTCTTTCTTTCCCTCTTTGGCATCTTTCCCTTTGGTCTTAGGTTCTTTTTCTTTGTTGTCTTTCCCAAATCCTCCAGAGGCTTTTGTCTCCTTCTCTCTCTCTTTCACAGTTGGAAGTTTTGGTTCCTTTTCTTTAGAGTCCTTCTCTTTTCCTACATTAGTGCTCATGGTGATTTCTGGCTCTGAAACGCCTTCATGAACTCCTTTTTCTTTACTAACCAAAAAACAAATTCCGGTGTTTACAATGTATATAATAAATCTCCAACACACGGGTTGGAAAGAACAGTGTGAGTGGAATGAGACCCATCTGCTACATATTTGATCTGAAGGCACAATACATCCAGTCCTGAGAGTACAAAATCCAACAGTCAAAGGTTTTGCAATCACTTTTCTGTAACACAAGATAAAAGTCAATGTTAGAAGATGTGCATAATAATTTTGTAGCACAACACTGGCATTAAAGCAAAGTTGAGAACTAGGAGATACCAGTTAGTTAAGTTTTATGAAACTATTATCAGATCACTTAATCTCTGCTTCTACTTGAGGACTCTTACTTATTTGTTGTGTTGTTAAGTGCCGTCGAGTCGGAGTCGACTCATGGCGACCCTCTGGATAGCTATCCTAAATTGTGTTCGGTCTTGAGTCAGGCGGCTCATTGTTGACAGACTGGTACCCGTAGCTGCTGTTATTGTTATTACTGTTATTACTTATTAACGAGTGTTAATGACGTTAACACTCATTAAGTGCCCTTATATCCAAAGAAATAAAAAGGCTATGGCACTTAATCCACTTTAAGGTTTTAAAAGATGTTAATGAAGTTTAGTAAAAGGACCTTTTAGACCAGCGTTTCCCAAACTGTGGGTCATGACCCCAAATGAGGTCGTAGAAACACGTTGGGTTCAGGACACGAGGGAATCAGGCTTTTGGGTATGCCCTGGGAGGCCACCTCATGTCAAATCCAGCCCGCCGCCCACCATCGGTAAAGGTAGTATAGGCGCGTGGCCTTTCTGATACAAGCACATGTTTGCCTCTAAGATCCTGCTGGCCCCCCTTGTCTCGTTTCCTCTGATGTGACAAGTATACGTCAGAGAGGGTGGGACAGGGAGAGGCAGCAGAGTCTTAGAGGCCCATGCGTACTTGTATCAGAAAGGCCCCTGCTTGTGCCATCTTTAGATTAGAGGGGGCGGGCGGCAGAAAGGATGGCTAGATTTGGATATAAAGTTCTGTTATGTGGGTTGGCAAGTCGGAGTATCAATGCACAGCAAGGAGAAGGAAGAAAACCAGGAGATCCTTGACAAGTGGATGGAAGGAGACTGAGGAGATGCTGGACAAATGGAAGGGAAGAGACACAGGATGACAGATGAGTGGATACTGGACATGGGGGGGCATAAAGAGACAGAGGAATGATGCTGTACATAAGAGGGGGGACACAAGGAGACAGAGGGGTGATGCTGAACATGAGAGAGGGGACCATAGGGCAACAGAGAGGTGATGCTTGATGTGGGGAGGAAGGGCCAAGGGAGACAGAGATAGTGAGGCAAGGGAGAGAGATAAGGGAGATACTAGATATGGGGGAATAGAGAGAGTGGGAGAGATACAGATGTGAGGGCGAGAGAGAGAAAAGGAAGATGTTGGGCTGGGAGGGTTAGACACTGTGCTGGGAGGGGAAGAGAAAGGAGTAAAGACATTGGATAAGGGTGAGAGAGAGGGGGAAAGACGCTGGGCAGAGAGCATGTAGGGGAGGGAAAATGCTGGATGTGGGGGAACATTAGTAAAGACAGGGATAACAGGTTGGCAGAGCGAAGTGTCGGATGGATTTCAGTCTCCGGAAGAGAGAGCTAAGAAGATAGGACACAGAATGCAAACACTGGGTTCAAGGCAATCAGAAAAATTAAAATAGCCAGACCACAAAGGTAAATAATTTATTTTCAGTTTAATGACTGGAATATGTCACTTTATGGATTTTATATGTGCCATCTTTATATTTTGCACAGTACAGAGGGAACTGCATCAGTTTATTTCTCTGGTGTTGTGCTGCAAGCAGAGCCTGGCTTCTTGGGGTTTCAATTTAATTTTGTCTATGGGATGGTATAGAACTGGGGCAAGATGTTGGATTAGCGAGAAGGGGGAAGGAAGGTTATATGGTGCACCACCAGGGAAGGGGAAATAGGGAGAACGATAGACATGATGGGGGATGGAATAGGTGTATGGCATGGAGATTCTTGATGTGGGAGTGGTATGGGACAGGAAGGCAGAGGAGATGTTGGACATGGGGGAGGGGGTACGAGGGAGACAGAGGAGATGCTGAACAGAGAAAGGAGAGAGATAGGAAATGCTTGACATGGGGTGGGGGGATACTGGGCAGGGAGACAGAAGACGCTGGATATGTGTGGGAAGGTGACTGGTGAGACAGAGGAATGATAGCCTTTGTGAAGGAACTTGGGAAACAGATGCGATACTGGACATGGGAGGGGAGAAATAGAGAAATACAGGAGATAACGATCACGGGGAAAACTATGTTAACAGGAAATGATGGTATGGAGAGGAGGGAGACAGACAGGTGATGTCTGACATTGAGGGGGTTACTGGGGAGGTGAGAGAGAAGAGATGCTGGATATGAAGGGTGCAACTGGTGAGACTGAACATTAAGGGTAAGGTTAAGAACATAAGATATGCCATACTGGGTCAGACCAAGGTCCATCAAGCCTAGTATCCTCTTTCCAACAGTGGCCAATCTAGATCATAAGTACCTAGCAGTCGCCCCAAAAGACACAGGTTCCTCAATGTTTGTATTGGGTCAAGCAGTGATAACCTGGGTCCTTTTTAATAATGGTTTATGGACCTTTCCTCCAGGAACTTGTCTAAACCTTTTTTAAACCCAGCTACACTAACAGCTTTTACTACATCCTCCGGTAACAAATTCCAGAGTTTGATTGCATGTTGAGTGCAAAAATAATTTTCTCTTATTAGTCTTAGGGAGAACAAACAGAAAAGATACAGTGGGGAGGGGTGGTGGGAGGGGAACTACAGAGACAGAAGGGATGCTGGACATGAGTTGGGGGGTACTACTACTACTAAATTACTATACAAATGATTAGTAGTAGTAGTAGTATTAGAAAGGAGCTAATGAACTTGAGAGAGAGAGAGAGAGACCCTGGATGGGGAAGGGGAGAGAGGAACGAGGGAAGATGCTGGACGCAGGGGGAGAGTTAGTAAAAGACTGGGCAATAAGAAGCTTGGGAATGGGAGAACTGGATGAGAAAAAGTGATGGAAAGCTGTGGGTAAATGCAGTAAACAGCAGGAGAATGACAACTAAATGGTAAAAAGAGAAGAAAGAAAACTGAAAAAGCACAGTTACTTACCTGTAACAGGTGATCTCTGGGAACAGCAGGAATAAGTCTTCACATATGGGTACGTCAGTACCGACGGAGCCTGCATGGGAATGCTCCCCAGCATCCAATCAGAAAGCTTTTGGGAGCATCCCTCGCGCCTGCGCGCTGACTTCCCGCCCTTTCCACTTCTTCTCCTCAGTTGAGTATCATAGCTGAGACAAAGGAGAGAAAGAGGAAAGGAAGATAGATAGATAGATACAACTCCTAGGGGAGGTGGGTGGGTTGTGAAGACTTATTCCTGCTTTTCCCAGAGATCACCTGTTACAGGTAAGTAATTGTGCTATCTCCAGGAACAAGCAGGAATGAGTCTTCACATATGGGGACTCCCTAGCTAGAGATGCCAGGGGGAGATCCCATAAAATGCATGTTCCTGGATCAGGAGTGCATTTCCCACACAGGATCTCCGCCATCCCACGAGGGAATGAAGGGTAGTAGTTGAGAATAGAAGAGCTGTAAGGAAAACAGCAAACCCAAGGACTACAGGACAGGAGTCCATGGCATGTATGATAAGTACCATTAAAATCATTTAATGAACAGTTATAATATGGAGCTTACCTACTGGATTGTAGGAAGTAGAAAGCGTGATGGAGTCTACTGGATATGCAGTAGCGGAATCCTCAAGGTGACCTCACAGCAGTGAGGGTGAAGGTCCAGACCTGGAATTAGCAGGTGATCCAAATGTCAACTGGGGTAGGATTAGAACGGCAGGTCTTCAATGGAAAGCTTTATGAGAAAAAGCTGAAAACTCTTTTAGGTACACTCATAACATTGAGGACTAAAAGAAGAAGACTGACCGATTTGGACAACTAGCCCAGTCTTGGAGGGAAGAAGGGTTATGGAAAAAAGCCCATATTCCCAAGCAGAACAATGTGTACTCAAAAACAATGAAGAGGTACACTATCTTTCCTAGCTGATGAGAGATAGGGAAGATATTGAAGCTTGAATCTTCAAGGATAGGGAGACCTAGAGCAAAGCGGAAGCTGTTATTACCACAGTAGTGGTTGTGAGTATAACAGTCCCCACATACTAAGGAACAGTATGAAAAAGGGAGCCCACTGTCTGTAACCTCTGAGAAAGGTACAAATTGCTATAGCATAGACAGTGAGGAGATAGTATGTAATACATATTGATCTATAAAAGTCTTCCAACAGTGGAGGAGTGGCCTAGTGGTTGGGGCAAGGTACTTCAGACCGGAAGGTCGGGGGTTCAAATCCCACTAGAGGACAGCAACCTTGGGCCAGAAGGACTGGGGTTTCTAGTCCCACAGGTGCTCCTTGTGGTCTTGGGCAAGCCACTTAACCCTCCATAGCCCATGTTCCCTGTAAAATAGTTATCTCCAAGTTATAATGCCCTGTTCAATGTAATTTCAGTTTGTTCAATGTAAACCGCACTGATGCAGAATAGCGCGGTATATAAGAGAATGTAAATAAATAAATATATATATATATATATGCAGAATATGTATCAACACACATATATATATACATATACATATATATATATATATATATATATATATATATATATATATATATATATAGGATATATATATATATATATATATACACATATGGGGGCATAAATTATGCACACACAGCTTACAGACATATGTATGTAGAGGCATATATAGAGATATTTACATACATGGCAATAAGTCTGAAGATACACCAAGCCCCATAAGAACATTCACATGGGGAATGTGAAGGGGAAAGATTCATCCAACAACAAGAGGGTGAAACCCACTTGACAGATATATAGAGAATCTATTTCCGTGGGCTAAGAGGATGCAGGAATGCAATCCAGTAAAATAACCAGGATGGTTGCGTGAAAAACAGAGGATAATATCAGTCTGTAAAGAGCAAGTCGAGAGTCCTTTAGAACTCTGACATGGTAGATGGGTAGAAACGCACAGAGGAGATACCAGGAGGACCCACTGGAGGGACATAGGGGTATCATGCGTTACTAATAGCCTTGGATATTCACGCAGAAAAAGCTTATATTCTGAATTATAACAGAAGACAAGAGGGTGTGGAGAACCCTCACAGTCATGAGAATGATTTATAAGCTTTTTTCTACTATATAGAATAGCCCTCAGGGACAAAGATCAATGCTCTGTAGCAAGGGCCCATAGTAGAAAGCTTCTCTGAAGATTGCAGAGAGCATTCTGCAGGAGAATTATGAGATAAAACTGACTGAAGTCAGGTGTGTTGCCACATCCTAGGAAAAGGAGATGGCTAGAAAGAAGATAATGTGAGAAGCCTAAAGTGAGTAGGATTATCCAAGATAGATGAGGACTAGCTTGGAATCACTACTCAGGCTAGACAAAAATTGTGGAAGATAGACTGGAACTTGTGGAAAAGTACCAGTAGTTCAATCACTGGAACTCCCGCATGCACAGCAGCTGAAAAAGACAGCAGAGAGACTCTTACTGTGCAAAACAAAGAGAAACAGACAAAGGGAGAGGAGATATTCCTGTCCCTGCCTGATGAGTTATCTTGAGAATGTATTCAAGGAAACAAAAAGTCTACACTGGAATGAAAGCTAGAGAAGCTTTTCAGTATGGTACCACTCAGTCAGGGGAAAAAATGTTCATGTTGGGACAGAAACTATCATGAGATAGTTGTAACCTCCCTTCTTGGTAGTAAGAAGAGAAGAATTCTGAAACCCATGGACAAGAATATCCTGACAGCTTAGCATACTGAAAAAGGAAAACCCCAGTGTAGAGCTTTAAGAAAAAACAGTGAACAAACTTCTGTTAAGAAGAGGTTAACTGTAGATTGTAACCTTCAGAACCTATGGTTGCTGGGTACGTTGAGACTGGCTAGAATTTGGAAACTTCAGACTAGGACGAGGTGTCCCTTGCTTGGGCACCTCTGGATGAGGGGCAGGAGAAGAGTTAAACCTTCTTTTCTTAGGGAAAGAAGGCTTGGTAGGACATTTCCTACCTCCTGGGGAAGAAGGCGGCTTGGAATGGTCTCCAGAACCAGGGAAGTCAGTGGAGCAATGAGCAACCTGACGTAAAGCCTCCTTATTGAAGAGATTTTCTCCAGTACAAGGAGAATTACCCAGTGTATGTTGTGCCCATCTGTTTAAGTCAGAAGCTCGGAGCCAGGCTCTACGACGTGCTCCAATGGCAATAGCAGAGGATCTGCTAACAGACTCAAAAGAGTCTAGAGAAGCACGAGAAAGAAACCAAGAGATATTCCGGCTATGACTAAGAAGCAAGGAATAGTCAAGCAGCCTTAGGCTCTGTCAAAAGAGATAATTTCTTTGTGACCTCCTGGAGTGTTAGACTCATATAAAATATGTAAGAAATAATTCTTGATGCCAGCATAGATGTTTGGAAGGTTTGACGTCCAAAGGCATCAAGTGCTCTAGAAGCATGACCTGGCGGATATGAAGAATGCTTCTTCTTGCTTTTTACCTTCCTCATTGCTGATTCCACTACAATGGAATGATGGGGAAGTTGATTCTTTTGAAACCCTGGAGAGGGGGGCACCTGATACAGAACATTAGTTGCTGTAGAAGGTGAGGGAACCCTTAAAGGTGATTCCCATATTCTCAGAAGAAGATCCTGCAAAGAATGATGTAAAGGAAGCATTATATTTTTCTTTTCTGCAGGAGAGCCTTGGTTAAGATTACAGCCAGGGATAGGAATAGCAAGAAAGGTTGCCATGTCAAGGAGAAACTTCTGAAAAGAAGGATCTCCAATGGGAACCATCCCTGGGAAGGCTAAGGTTGAAGATGCAGCCTGAGCACCAGAGGATGTACTGGTCTGGTGCAGAAAAAGAACCTTACTAGATGGATAATGATACTGGCAGTCACGATTTGAGGCAGTTAGTACTGCATCGTCTATACCAGGTATCGATTCCAAACTAGGCATGGAAAGGATCGATGGCACCGATGTAACTACAGGAATCGACATCGATACCGATACAGGTAATGGCATCGAGGCCGTCATCGGAGGCTGCTCAAGCGGTACCGAGGTAACCAGAGAGTCTTGGTGAGTATCCTTGGTACTGCGTATCCGGAAACGACAAGGGTCGGTTCCAAGGCGCGTCGGTACTCAGTCATCTAGACTAGATATCGATTCCAGACTCGGCATCGAAGGGAGCGAGTCTATCGATGCATGTCTAGAGTGCACCAACGTCAGTGGTGGTACCGGCGATGCTGATACAGGGAAGTCACTCTGGGTCGTATTGATCGGTTCCGAAGGTACCGAGGACGCCAGATGACGATCCCTGGTGAAGAGTGGAACACTCGACACCGGTGCCGATGCCGGGGTATTGGTACCGCTCGAAGCGAGTACCACCCCCGAGCACGGCTCAGGTATGTTCTGTGAGGGGTGAGCCCCAGGAACAACCTGAAACCTCTGAAATGCTTTGGAGCCCGAAGACTCCTGCCGGGGTTTTAATGCCAATGGGGTCTTGAGGGCAAGGCCGGAGCCATCATCATGCGTGGCATGAGACCTACCACTCAAGGATTGGCAAGTCTTAACAGACTGTTTGTGGGTTACCTGATCCTGTAGAGAAGAAAAACCCGGTGCCCTCACTGTAGGAGGGAAAACGGTATCGAGGGAAACCCGAAAAAGGGAAGGTTTTCTCTCAGCATTGCAGCCTGAAAGTTCAGGGGAAAAAGGGTCAGGACCCAAACAGGTTAGACACCAGAGATTGGAGTCTAAAAAGAAAACTGTTTTTCCACAGTGAAGGCACTTCTTAGGAGAAGGCGGCTCCATGATGGAGAGGCCTTGTAGGCCCAAAAAGTTAAGACAGAAACAGAGGGAAAAATCTCTCTGAGTTTAAGAAAAAAGAAAAAAAAAACCACCGGCGGTACCGGTGTCGGCGGGAAAAACAGCCGCGACCACAAGAAAACAAGAAATGAAGTATTTAAAGAAAAAGTTTTCTGCGGTGACAGGAGGACGTCCTGCCGGCTCCGCGGAAAAACGAAAACTGAGGAGAAGAAGTGGAAAGGGCGGGAAGTCAGCGCGCAGGCGCGAGGGATGCTCCCAAAAGCTTTCTGATTGGATGCTGGGGAGCATTCCCGTGCAGGCTCCGTCGGTACCGACGTACCCATATGTGAAGACTCATTCCTGCTTGTTCCTGGAGATATGGAAATTACACTTACCTGGTAATTGTGGTTCCTTGAGGGAATCCAGTTTAGTCAGATACTTCTGGGTAGTGCACCTCCTCCTGCAGCCCGGAGACTGGGCATGTGCAAAAAACGTGACATCACTGCATGTAGCTCCTCCGCTCCCCCAGCCATCTCCAGTGAACTATTGACAAAGCACACTTAAAGGAGCAATAAGTAACTAATCTATAAAAACAGAACCAAGTCTGAAGAAAAAAGGGTACTAGAACAGCTCTAAAACTGTTTTCTAATGCGTACTCCTTTTTTTTTTTTTTTTTTTTTTTATGAAGACAGGCTTGTTTTCTTCTACCTGCCTCCCCCTGAGCGAGTCACCATACATACATCACTGCCAGAGGACCTACGTTCACTAACAGAGATCACGGAATTCCGAAAAAAATTGAAAACATATCTATTCACTAAACACTATAATGCCATGGAAAACCTTACAATCGAAGTAGATAAAGGCTAAACAGGAAATTGCCCACATCAAGTTAATACTCTCCATTATAACGGACAACATACATAGCTTATACGATATGACGCTCCTTTCTATTATGCCCTAATACCCCCCACATGTATATAGTTACAAATGTTATGTACTGCCTTACGTTGTTCAAAAATTACACTTTGTTTAGATAATTGTTACCCACTCTGTTTCAACCGAAATATTCTACTTAGTTTTCCCTCTGCTTTGTTTAAGTTATGATGTTCTATGTAAAAAGTTAAAATGTTCTATGTAAAACAAACTTCGCTTTGTTAACTGTTGTTAATTGTACACTGCAACTGATCGCTGGAAGATGCGGTATATAAATGAGTGTTAAATAAATAAATAAAATAAGAACAGAAAGGAAGCTCCTAACAGAACTTACTAGTAACTCCAGCGTACTGGAACTATTTCAGCGCCCTAAATTATCCCGGGTGGGAATGAGGACTAAACTGGATTCCCTCAAGGAACCACAATTACCAGGTAAGTGTAATTTCCATTTCCTGTTCGGTCATCCAGTTTAGTCAGATACTTCTGGGATGTAACAGAGCAGTAACTATTGGGAGGGACCTTTCCAACCGGCATGCAACACTGCCGATCCAAAGCCCGCATCCCGAGCTGAGAGCACGTCCAACTGGTAATGTTTGCTGAAAGTATGAAGGGACGACCAAGTGGCCGCCCGACAAATCTCCGCCGGAGGCACCAAGCCGTGCTCCGCCCAAGACGCCGCTTGAGCTCTAGTAGAATGAGCCCGCAAACCTGCAGGCACCACTCTGCCCTCCAAGAGATAAGCGGAAGCAATGGTTTCTCTAATCCACCGCAAAATAGACGCTTTAGCCGCTGCTTCACCTCTGCGGTTTCCCCCGAACAATACAAACAACCGATCCAACTTACGAAAGTCCGCAGACACCTTCAAATACTGTCGCAACACGCGCTTCAAGTCCAACCGCCGCAAACGGCAGTCCGCCTCGTTGTCCCCCGGTGAACCCAGAACCGGCAAGGACACCGTTTGATTCAAGTGAAACGGCGAAACCACCTTCGGTAAAAAGGACGGAACAGGCCGCAGAACCACCTTGTCCTCATAAAAAGACAAGAACGGTTCGACAAGATAAAGCTTGTAGTTTCGAAATTCGTCTTGCTGAGCAGATGGCTACTAAAAACACAGTCTTCAGCATTAAATCCTTCACGGATGCCCTGCGCAAGGGCTCAAAAGGCTCCCTCGCTAGGGCCCCCAAAACCAGGTTGAGATCCCACGAAGGAACAATGACTCTACGAGCTGGTCGTAGGTTGGATACAGCCTTCAGAAAACCCAACACATCCGGGTGTGTCCCTAACGCCACCCTCTGCACCTTGCCCAGATAGCATGCTAAGGCCGCCAACTGGACTCTTAAGGAACTAGCAGCCAGGCCCTTCTCAAAACCGTCCTGTAAAAAACTGAGTAACACCGGCACCGGCACCGACGCCATCGCCGCTTGGATCTGACCCCTAGAACACCAATCCTCAAATATTCGCCATACGCGCACATAAGCCAGAGAAGTAGACCTCTTCCGCGCCTTGAGCAAAGTCGTTATTACCGCTGCCGAATAACCTTTCTTCTTTAGCCTCGCCCGCTCAATGGCCATACCGTAAGAGAGAATCGATCCACTTGCGGCATGCGAAGAGGTCCCTGCCGTAATAGATCCTCTGATGCCGGTAACCTCCACGGGTCCCCGCTGAGAAGCCGAATCAGATCTGCGTACCAGGGACACCTCGGCCAGTCCGGAGCCACCAACAACACGCTCCCCCGATGAGCCTCGATTCTTTGCACCACTCTGCCGATTAGCGCCCATGGAGGAAACACGTAGAGCAGACCCGACATCGGCCAAGGTTGCATCAGCGCGTCGATCCCCTCTGACATCCTTTCTCGACGCCGGCTGAAAAATCGACTGGCCTTTGCCGACTGGAAAGTCACCATGAGGTCCATGACGGGCGATCCCCATCTTTGGACTATCTGCGCAAAGATCCCGGGATTTAACTCCCACTCCCCGGCATCTACCTGCACCCTGCTGAGAAAGTCCGCTGTCACATTGTCCTTCCCGGCAATGTGTGCCGCCGACACCGCCAACAATCGAGTTTCCACCCACTGAAAGAGGCGTTCCGCCTCTGCTTCCATGGGCAGGCTTCCGGTGCCGCCCTGATGATTGATGCATGCCACCGTCGCCGAGTTGTCGGACAGCACCCGGATTGCTCTCCCCGTCACGGTGGCCTTGAATGCCTGCAGCGCCAGAGCCACTGCTCGAAGTTCCAATCTATTGATGGACCAAGTGGATTCCTGGGCCGACCAAAGTCCCTGCGTGAAGAGCTCCCCGCAGTGTGCTCCCCAGCCCACTAGACTTGCATTCGTCAAAAGGGGAAGCCAATCCGGTTGCTCCAGACTCACCCCTGCGGTCAACGACCCAGGAAGCAGCCACCAACGAAGCGACCTCCTGACCTTGGTGGGACAAGGAAGTCGCGTGTTCAGCGAGTCCTCCTGGTGAGACCAGCGACGAAGCAGCGCTCTCTGCAACGGACGTATGTGAAACCTGGCCCAAGGTACTGCCTCTAACGTCGCTGCCATGGTTCCCAGAACCTGGAGATAACGCCAGGTCCGATGGAGCCGGAGAGACCAGAAACCGATGAAGCAACGCCTCCAAACCCTGCACTCGTCGAGCCAGTAGAAACACTCTCCCTACCCGAGTGTCGAACCGTACCCAGAGGTATTCGAGCTCCTGCGTAGGCACTAAGTGACTCTTCGCCCGATTGACCACCCAGCCGAGCTGCTCGAGAAACCTCACTGCCTTGTCCGTAACCTGAATGCTCTCGGCTGCGGACTTCGCCCGAATCAACCAATCGTCCAGGTAAGGATGAACCAGGATGCCGTCTTTGCGCAATGCCGCCGCCACCACCACCACCACCATAATCTTGGTAAAGGTGCACGGCGCCATCGCGAGGCCAAAGGTCAAGACCTGAAACTGGTAATGCCCCCACGGTAGAGCAAAGCGAAGGAATCTGCGATGGCTTTCCCTGATTGGAATATGCAGATAGGCCTCCGTCAGATCGAGAGATGCTAAATACTCCCCTTGCCGCACTGCGACAATGACGGACCTTAGGGTCTCCATCCGGAAATGTGAAACGCGTAAACATCGGTTCACCCCTTTCAGATCCAAAATGGGCCGAACCGAACCATCCTTTTTCGGGACTATGAAATAGATTGAGTATCGACCCCTGCCGTAGTCGCTGGAAGGCACAGGACCCACCGCCTCCAACTGCAACAAGCAGTCTAGCGTCTGACGAATCGCCATGGATTTCTGTAGGCCCTTGCAGGAGGAGAGAACAAAGGAATCCCGAATGGGCCGGGCGAACTCCAAAGCATAGCCATCCCGAATTATCTCCAGAACCCACTGATCCGTCGTGATTTGGGCCCAAGCCAGAAGAAAAGCCCGAAGCCTCCCTCCTAATGGCTGACTTCCGGCCAGAGCCCGCCTCACTTCATTGGGATTTTCTGGCGGGAGCCGAGGACGTCGCTGCAAACCCTCTACCGACGCCTCGAAACCCTCGAAAACCTTGCGCCTGTGGAGCAAAGCGTCCCCGTTGGAAGCCCCCCAACCAGGAAGAACGAAACCTCCGAAAGTCACGGAATTGCCCTCGAAAGGACTGCGAGGATCTTCCCTGCTTAGGTTTATCTTCCGGGAGTCTACCCCCCTTGGACTCCCCCAAATCCTTCACCAACTTATCCAAGTCCTCACCAAACAGGTTCCCCCTAAAAGGCAGCTTACTGAGCTGCGCTTTAGAAGAGCCGCCCGCCGCCCAGTTCCTCAGCCAAATGGACCGGCGAGCCGCCACCAAAGATGCCATGCTATTAGCTAGGGCCCTGATTAAATCATAATGAACATCGGACAAGTAAGCCGCCCCGGACTCCAGACGGTCCAACTCCCGCAGACCCTCGGGTTCTAGTTGCACGACCCTGCGCAACCCCTGAGTCCATCTGAGACAAGCCCTAGCTACCCAAGCCCCGCAGATGGAAGCTTGAAGCGAGAGGGCATCCGCTTCAAAGGACTGCTTCAACAAAACATCAACCTTTCTATCTTGCGCATCCTTTAGAGCAGCACTGCCCTCCACAGGAATGGTGGTCTTTTTCGTTACTGCCGACACTGCAGCATCAATCTTCGGAGAGCGAAATCTTTCTTTGTCCTTATCTGCCAAAGGATACAAACGAAACATAGTACTAATGCCCTTGAGACCAGCTTCAGGCAAATCCCATTCCTCCTGAATCATTCGGTCAACTACACGATGCACGGGAAAAACTACCTGAGACTGCCTCACCGCCTGAATAATCGGGTCTTCCTCCCCTTCGTCTGCTGCCGGAGGTTCGGTCACTAATTTCAGAGTTTGTAGAGACTCCGTAATAAGCGGCACCAATTCCTCTCTGCGGAATAACCTAATAATCTTCGCCTGATCCTCTGGTTCGGGAATCTCTCCCTCCTCCAGCTCCTCTACACCAGGCTCCAACTCCGACTCACGTTCTTCTGAGTCCTACCACTCGACCTCAGGAGGCGAAGGATCCCGAACCCTGACTCTCTTAGGCGGACGAAGGGATCCGCTGCCCACCCACGCTGCGGAAGCCTGCGGAGATGGCGCGGACGACGCCAAGGAATCCGGCAGCCTACCCTGCCGGCGCCTACAGAATGCCTCATGCATAATTAACACAAAGTCTGGAGAAAAATCACCGAGCAGGTGCTCCACTCCCCCGGACAGAGATGCCAAACATTGCCCCTCCTGGGAAGCCTGTACGGGTGGCTGTTGAGACGCTGATGGAGAAACCCCCTCCGTCACTGGCTCCACGTCTTGACTCTCAGCCGTCTGAATCTCCATTTGATGTTCCAGAGAGGCGGACACTGCCGTACACCCTCGGCAGATCCCAGATTCCGTAATCGCTCCCCTCCAGCTGCCACACACCACACACTGAAGGCGTGCCGCCATAAAGGTTATGCAAACCCAGAAACAAAAAAAAAAATATATATATATTTTTTTTTTATTTTTTTATTTTTTTAATGCCAGTACTAGAACTGTATCAAACCAAAAAACTCACAGTCCCAAACCTCCCTCCTCTGAAGAAATAAAAGGGACTAGGGAACTGCATCCAGGAAAATAAAAGAAAATAAAATACTAAACAGAACCCTAATCTATGAAAACAAGAAACCCAACGTTAGCTGAGTGGAAATGGCCGAAGAAAAAACTGTCTCCCAGCCTCTCTTCACTCCCTGCACTCCGGCAAGCGGTGAGCACGCGGCTTCCACGAGGTCAAAATGGCCGCTGCCGCTTGAGGGAAAGAAAAAAAAAGGCACCAAAACCGCCCGACGCTGCAGAAACAACGGCAAAGAAATCAGCCGTTCTAACCCTGCTAGATCCCTGCTTACCTTGTCGCACCCAGAAAGGGAAGAAGGGAGAAAGCGAGGTATCAGCGCTCGCGTTCCCGCGCCTCCGGGAGAAATGCTGCACCACGGAGAGACGACCGGGTTGTCAGCTGGCCGTTTCAGCCCAAAGCGGGTAGAGAAACTGAGGAAGGTCAATCAGTGTCCCGCTGCCGGCCAAGAGCTCTCCCCCGAACTGGCAAGGTGGAGAGATCAAAAGTGAGCCAAAAGCCCATACACTCACACAACGAAACCTCAGCAGAGACAGGCAGAAGAAATCCTGCACCGCTTGTTCGTTTCACTTTTCTTTTCTTTTTTTTTTTTTTTAAAGGCACAGCACCAAATAAAACAGAATCAAAGAAAGAGCCTGAAAAATAAATCAAAACTCCTATGCTCCTTAACCTAGCCCTAAAGTGAGCCCAGCACTAGGCTCACAAGTCCTCCTGCTGCACGGAGATTGGATACACTGGAGATGGCTGGGGGAGCGGAGGAGCTACATGCAGTGATGTCACGTTTTTTGCACATGCCCAGTCTCCGGGCTGCAGGAGGAGGTGCACTACCCAGAAGTATCAATAAACTGGATGACCGAAAAGGAAGATAGATTAGTGTTACAGACTGATGTAGGTGATGACAGTGAAGACAAGAGAAAGAAGAAATGGCAAGTAGACAGATGATCCTGGAAAAAAAGAGCTAACTGAAGACAGAGAAAAGTAGCCAAACAACTAAAAAAATAAAATGGCCAGAAAACAATATAGAAAGAATAATTTTTTCTATTTAGTGAATGGCATATATGAACTTTTGGAATGTACATCTGCCAGGACTTGTGATAGATATGGTTGGGGACCAACTCGGGGTAAACCTTTGGGAGGGGAGCTCAAAGCCCACTAGCAAGCTGTGATTTCTTCAGCTTAAATCATACACACACTGTCTCCAGTCACTTATCCCTCACATTTGTACACACACGCGCACACAGTTCCCAGACACTAAGCCCCTGCACATAAACATATACATACTGCTCCCCAGATGCTCAGCCCCCACATCAGGTCTGGCATTAGGGGGTGGCAAGCAGAGCAATTTCCATGGGACCTATGCCAAAGGAGGCATAGCCTGCAGGTGGGGTTTGGGGCCCGCTCATCAGTTTCTGCCTGGGTCCACTTGCATGTCTAACACCAGCACTGCCCACATTGCAAATGTTCAAGAGGCTGTGTCATAAATTTGAAGCCCATACGTGTCAAGCATGTTGAGCACATTGAATAATTACTTTAAAAAGCACAGACATACATATTTATATGTCTACATTTATGTTGTTTGAGTAATAATTTTATTTGATTAGTGTCCAGGAGTCACATGAATTTTCCTTTGCTAAAATAGGATCACACCGGAAAAAGGTTTGGGAAGCACTGCCTTAGATTATAACTTCCTGAAGTCAGTAATATTGTAATCAGCTAAATTATCCTGTACAGCATTACTCACAATGAAAGACTGCTAAACAAATTTCAAAAACATACTGATTTTCTCAATGTTTGTATAGAGTAGTCAATATTAAAGAAAACTCAATAACCCTTGAAGAATTTCAAATTCAGTGTTAAATATGATAAGGCATGAAAATAAATATCTATATTTATAAGAACAAATGAAATTCCTTCTGTAATTCATCATTCTTCAAACTACACTGAAGGGTGAGTAGAGAACTTACTGAGTCAATCACATTGATTGAAAAGCTGACCTGAAAAAGTCTGCTACATTTCACTTAGTTAACTAATCACTTCTGACCAAAATTTTGATGACAAAAGAACTAAAGCTTAAAAAAAACACGTGTAAAAATTGTGTAACTAAAAGATTATCAAAGACAAGAGTTAAAGCCTTTTTGAAATTGAATTTAATCTGCATTTAAACAGTATCATTCACTCATTAGGTCAATGTAATTTACAGCTATAGTATTCCATAAATCATCAGCTTTGATAATACTTGGATGTTGTGATTTTCATAATTATCTTCCAGCCTTAGTAAAATTATAAAAACAGACTGGAAAATTCTCTCTTTTGGGGAAACTGCTAGGTACGTATGACCTAGATTGGCCACTGTTGGAAACAGGATACTGGGCTTGATGGACCTTGGTCTGACCCAGTATGGCATATCTTATGTTCTGAACAGTTTATTCCCATGACAAATTATCAGACCCTGCCATATCCACTGATAATCTGAGCCTCATTCGCATATTCTCAGACATTGGAGTCTGATGAATTTGTACAACTCAAGATCAGCAAATCTTTCCATTCATTTCATGCAACATACTGGGCTCTACATAGAATCTAACGCATGAAGGAAGACACACTGTTGATATCCATAGACTCACCGGACACATTAGTGTGCACCTCCTGAAACTATCAGCACCGTTCATCCAGCAAGTCACCAAACAATAATTTACCGTGACAGACCTGTTCGGGATTTTTATCCTGTGTACAATACAGAGACCGAGCAGTGGATGCAATCCCATTTCGGTATCGATGCATGCTTCCCATACTCACTAGTTTCCAAATTTGTGCTATTTCTATTAACCTGTCCAGAATTTTATGTAAATGCTGGTCAAATGAACTGAAGGATCAAACATAGAACTTCTGTTGCACTGACTGAGCCGGCGACCATCCCTTGCACCAGCTCTCTAGTGATAACTGGCCTGTTTCTCAACACTTCATAAACATAGAAAGTGCTATGGGGCCACTGATTTAGCCATTTCTTGAACTAGTCAGATCATGATTACCTACTCTTAACTTTAACTTCGTCATTATTTATTTATTTAGCTGAGTTTATATCCTACTGTATCTACAAGTCAAAGCGGTTTATATAAAACAAACAGAGCCAAATGGGCTTAACATGAAACAAAATTAGAGATAAGGTGGAAGTAAGATAAAACCAAAAAGTTGTATTAATACATTGATTCTCTGCCCTCCCCCAACACCCCAGCCACAGGGCATTGACTGCACAAACTCAGCTTATCATCTTCACAGATAAGAGGTTCCCAATATTATATTGTATTGTAACATCAGCATACCTGTACGTTTATCTTTATAAAGATCAAGCTAGAGCCAGGGCACATAGCTGTATGAACATCAGAAATTTCTGGAGACACATAACAGTGCACTGGTCGCCCAGCTCAAGGGAAGGAGGTCAAAAGAACTGCCGAAAGGTCAGAGACTAGATTGATTAAAAACACCCCACAACTATTCTCCAATTCCAGGCCTTGACAAATTTTCCCAGAATCTAGGAACCAGCTTAAAAATTTAGGAGCCAGCCACAAAGACCTAGGTCGCAGAAAGCCCCCCATCCAAAGGTATAGCATAGCTCCTTTTTAAAGGACCTAACTTACTGTTTTCCCCTAAGAGAAAAGAAAACGTAATAAATCAGGCCCTTAATGTGCCATTGCACAATGCTAACAGAAGGCAGTGACATCTCCTGTCCCTCCCACCATCCCCAATGAGCATGCTTTCAGCAGCTTATTGGTAACCCTTTAAAGCTGCACCTGAAGCAGCTTCATGTAGCACCATGGACTCGTAATACATGAACCAAAGCAAGTCCTTCTCATAGCTCTGCACTCTACTTCACTCAGTCTCTTACTCTCTTTCAGAGCCGACCCCCCCCAGCCTTCAACGAGTCTCTCTCTCTCTCTGAGCCCACCCCATGCCTTCCTCAGTCCTCTCTCTCTCAGCATTCTTCTGTCTCGAGCTGCAGAGAAATTGCCATACTTCTTATTTATTACCACTAATACTTATCGTTTGTATAGTGCTACAAGGTGTATATAGGGCTGTATGTGCAACTCCCCAACTTGATCAGCTCTCTGCAAGCCGCACAGTGAAAGACGTTCATGCTGGTCTCGCAAGACTTTCAAGTGTGAGATTAACCCGCACTTCCTCCACTGTGTGGCTCAAGCTGCATGCAGAGAGCCAATCATGGTGGGGAAGTTAGTACTGTGGCATTTTCACTGCAGCACCAAAATCTCAGGTCCCGGTGTGACCTGGAGCCCGGGATTTGTCGAGCCCTGCATTAAACCAGTCCTAACCTAGGAACGAGCAAGAGAATTTTTTGTGAACTCAAAGTTCACTAACAAAAAATATTGCCATGTCATTTAATCAGGTGATCTACAGCATCCTTCTTAAGCAGGTTATAAAGATAAACAGATAAAAAAAGAAATGAGAGATTGTAAAAGCTGAGGTAAATACAAACATATAAACAAGCATGTATTAGTGTCAAAAGTCTTCACAACCATGCATATTTTTCACATTCTGCTTTCAAAACAATCTGATTCAAAATATATTAAAAGAAGAGTTTGTTTCACTGATCTACACAATATATTATACACTTTCAACTTGAAAGAACAATTCTAGAAATATTAAAGAAATAACTGGAAAAAAAAGAAACCACAAACTATTGATTACGTAAGTCTTAACACCCCTTGTAGCAATACTTGGTGAAAGCCTCCTTTACAGCAAGAACTATGAATCACTCAAGTTAAGCCTCTACTAGGCTTTGTGCAACAGGATGGTGCACCTATTCTGAGCAGAATTGCTCAAGTTCTGTCATGTTGGCTGAGGATAGTCTATGGACTGCAGTCTTCAAATTTTGACACGGATTTTCTATTGGACTCAGGTCTGGGTTGTAACTAGGTCACTCAAGGACATTCATGTTTTTGTTCTTCATTACTGCTTTTGCTTTGTGTCTGGAATATTGCTCTGCTTAAAGGTGAATCTTCTCCCAAGTTTGAGGTCTGCAGCATGTAGAACAGGTTTTCCACCAGGATCTACCTGTACTTTGCACCATCCATCTTTCCCTTGGAGATGGAGGCTCCCTGTGCCTGCTGCTGCAAATTATCTAACAAAATGATGCCATCACAATGCTTCACTATAAGGATGGCGCTAGCTGGGTGATGTGCTGTGCTTATTTTATGCCACCAAAGTTGGCTATTATTGAGAGCAAAAACATTCCACTTTGGTCTCATCAGACCACAACACATTCTCCCACAAGCATGTAGTGTTTGTGTTTCACTGTAAACACTATGTGGCACATCATATGGTTTTTCTTCAGCAGTGGCTTGCCATTTCCCATCTTTAAAATGTTGGAATAGTCAACATTTTCCCTGGTCTCAGTAAGAGACCTCTGTATCTCTTTTAAAGTAATCTTAGGTCTTACAGTGACTGTCTTGAGTAGTTTCCTTAACTAATGACTACTGACTTTGGAGGGATGGCCTGACTGAGGCAGTGTCTTGGTGGTGCCAAAACTGTTGGCATTTTACAACAGACCTTGACAAATTTTGTGCGAATTTAGGAGCCAGGCCAAAATCTTAGGAGCCAGTGCTAATGACCTCCTTGTCCCCTCCCCCTCTCCAGTTCACACTGGTCTCATCTTCTTGTGAGAACACCACCAGAACAATATTATTGAACATCTGAATTCAAGGTAAGTTACATTCAGGGATGCCAGGTAGGTACTTATTTATTTATTTAAATTATTTCTCTACCACACTCTTTAAAATCAGCGCGGTTTACAGGTAAACATCAGTTTGTACAAAGTGGCAGAAAACGAAATTAGATCTTACCTGCTAATTGTCTTTCCTTGAGCTTTCTCCGGGCCAGTCCAGGGAAAGGTAGGGTTGTCAATCCCCCATAGCAGCTGAGGACTGATGACTTCAAGTTTTCTTGAGAGGTGAAGCCACTCCCCCTGCCAGAAATCCAGCAGTCTCCTTCTGACAAAGCAGCTAAAATGAAAGAACTGAGAAAACACAGATTAATTCTGGAAAAACTGATAACATTCCATAGCCCCCAAAAACCTTGAAGCTCGCAATACGCTTCCTTGGTGTTCACATTATGAGCCGTTCTTTTCCTCTTTTTTTTTTTTTTTTTTTTTTACAGATACCGAGAAGTTCTGCACCGAGGGAAAACCTAGAAGCCCCACACCGCTCCCCTCGCAGCCGAAGATGCAGATATTACGGAACTCTTATAGATATAGGACCAAACGCCCGGAACGCGAAAAGGGTGGGACCCTGGACTGGCCCGGAGAAAGCTCAAGGAAAGACAATTAGCAGGTAAGATCTAATTTCGTTTTCCTTATCGCTTCTCCGGGCCAGTCCAGGGAAAGGTAGGGCAGTACCAAAGCAGTACCTATACTCGGGAGGGACCCACCAGACCTGCGATAAGAGCCGAGGAACCCACTTTCGCATCGTCTTGGGCCTGTACCTCCAACCGGCAATGCCTCGCAAAAGTATGCCACTAAAATCACATCGCCACACTACAGATCAACTGGTGGAACGAAAGCATATTCCGCCCAGGACGTCGCCAACGCTCGAGTTGACAGAGCTCGCAAACCGACCGGAGGTGAAATACCCTGAGCAGCGTAAGCTGCTCCAAGAGCTCCGCGAACCCAACGCGCAATGGTGGACGTCGACGCGGATTGGTTCTGCCGAGGACTAGCAAACTGCACAAAAAGCCTATCCGTCGTCCGAAACGGTTTCGAAACCCGAAGATAAGTCTTTAAGACACGCTCAAGATCGAAATGTCTGAGAGGCCGATCCCGAGAGGTCGCAGAGACCTGAGAAAATACCGGGAACACCAGTGACTGGTTAACATGAAAAAACCGAGAGCACTGTTTGGGAAGAAAGAAGGTATCGTCCGTAGCAAAACCCGTTCCGGGAGAAACTGATGAGAAGGCCCTTGACAGGACAGAGCCTGCAAAACCGAAATGCGGCGTGCCGAACATAAAAATATATCAGTAAGGCCGCCTTCCCAGAACACTCCCGAAAAAAGTGAGAGGAAAGGGAATGCAAAGGCGCCCGTGACAAAGCATCCAACACTATGTTCAAAAACCCAAGGAGAGACCATGGGACGCACTGGCGGACGAAGAACTTGCACCGCTCGCCAAAAAACGATGTATGTCCGGATGCGCCGAAAGAAGGCGACGCTGGACAGATCCCCGAAAACAAGAGAGCGCGGCGATCCGAACCTTAAGGGTACTAAGCGCCAACCCTGCGTCCCAGCCATGCTGAAGAAAGAGGAGCGACTGAGGCAAAAACGACTCCAGCGTAGAAGCATTGTGTTGACCATACCAAGGTTCGAAAAGACGCCAGATTCGGACATACGCTAAAGAAGTTCCAGGTCTCGTAGCCCGAAGTAAGATGGTAACAACCGAATTGGCATACCCTTTACGGTCCAAGCGAGCCCTTTCAAGAGCCAAGCCATAAGTAAGAAGCGATCCACTCGAGGCATGAGAATGGGTCCCTGAAGCAACAAAGTGATGCAGACTGGAAGAGGCCAGAAAGGAGCCCGGAGAAGACGAAGGAGATCGGCATACCAAGGCCGACGAGGCCAAGCCGGAGCTATGATAAGCACTACTCTGCGGTGTTGCATCATGCGCTGGAGAACTCGACTCAACATCGGCCACGGCGGGAAAAACGTACCAGAGAGAGTCTTGGGACCAGGGCCGCACGATAGCATCTAGTCCTTCGGACATGTACTCCCTGCGCCTGCTGAAAAAAAACGATTGGACTTGGCATTGCTGAAGGTCGCCATCAGATTCCTGATCGGACGCCCCCAACGGAACGTCAGCTGAACGTAAGTCAGCTCCGAGCAACCAATCGTCGAGGTAAGGATGCACCCGAACACCTTCTTTGCGAAGTGCCGCTGCCACCCCAACGATCAGCTTTGTGAACGTCCGCGGAACCGTTGCGAGACGGAATGGCAACGCTCGAAACAGGAAGTGACCCTGTGGAAGAGCAAAACACAAAAAATTTTTGATGCGATGCCCTAATGGGAACATGAAGGTAGGCTCCCGTGAGTTCGAAGGACGAGAGAAACTCGCCCGGACGAACCGCTCGAATCACAGCACGTAGCGTTTCCACTCGAAAGTGAGGAACTCGGAAAGTACGGTTTACTTCTATGAGATGGAGCCCGGGACGAAAAGAATCTTCCTGTTTGGAAACCACCAAGTAAAACGAGTATCGACCACAACCGTATTGGTCAGGAGGAACTGGAATTCTCGCTCGCATTTGAAGAAGGCGGTCGAGCGACTCCGCAAGAGCTCGGCTCCTTCGACCGGGCGCAGAGGTAGACACTACCAAAGCGGGCGACAAAGAGCATGTAAAATCGAGAGTATACCCCTTCTGAAGCAGCTCTAACACCCAGTTGAAGGTCGTGAGGGCGGTCCAGACCGCCAGAAAATTCCGGAGGCGAGCGCCTACAGGCATGGAAACCTGGACCTGCAGCCCTTCATTGTGGCTTCGTGACGGTAGGTTGGGAGGCACGAAGGTAAGAGTGGGCAAAACCTCTTGCCCCACGAAAGGACTGTCCCAGAAAACGAGCACGGCCCCTGGCATAGGGAGCAAGGCGTGCTCCCCGAAATCTACCGGAGTCGCGACCGGAGCCCCGAAAAAAACCTCCGTATCTCTAGATGGCTTAGGCTTATCCTCAGGCAAATGACCCCTTGCAGATTCGCCGAAAGCTTTCACAATCTTATATAAAGCTTCCCCGAAGAGTAATAACCCGTTATAGGGCAATCTACTGAGTCGCAACGTCGAGGAGATATCCGCAGACCAGCCACGCAACCAGAGAAAACGCCGCGCCGCCACCAGGGACATCATAGTCGCAGCTGTAATGCGCAGTAAATTATAAAAAACATCCGCCAGATACGCAGCGGCGGAGTCCAACTTCGCAGAAGTCGCCGCTACCGGAGACGAGTCCCCGGAAGCATCACCGTGCATCCAATGGACGCACGAGACACTTACGCTCCACAAACCGCAGAATGCAGCGCCAATGCAGTAGAATGAAAAGACTACTGAAGCCGAATGTCCAACCTCCTATCCAGCAGGTTCGACAGCGCTGCCGTTCCATCTATAGGGATAGAAGTCTGTTTAGCCACTGCCGAGATGATAGTATGCACCTTAGGCATGCGGAACATCCTCTTCACCTCCTGCGGCAGGGGATACAAGCGAGGGTGGCTGCAGGACATTCCCATTGCGATGCAATCATTTGTCTGAGAATTCTGTGTAGCGGGAAACACCGCAGCTCAGCCTCAACGCCCGGCAACAACGGATCCTCCAAGGGTTCCTGAGCGGCAGCCGGGAGAAGCAAGGGAAGTGCTGCCAAGGATGGTGAAATAAGCGCTGACAGCTCTTCTGAACGAAAGATCTGAAAAATATTGGGATGCAGACCCGGAGCAATCTCCCCTTCTTCCAATTCCTCTGCTTCCAGCACCAGATCTGGCGTAGCCAACACTTCTGTGCCTCCTAGATTCAACAGAACTGAAGGCAGAGAAGAAAAAAAGGATCCAAAGGGCCCTTAAGAACATGGTGAGTCCGAGAAGACCCGTTACCTGGGTCCTCCGGCAGTTGAGCATGCAGAGGAAAAAGGGCTAGGACCGGGAACTGCTGAATTGAAATCAGGCTGAGAGGAGGGAAGCAAAAAGCCTTGTGCATTGCAATTGTATTGAAGACACCATCCTAGCTCTAAACACAACCACTGCACACACAGACCCTTGCCCTGCGCACTGGATAAAGGACCTGCGATGTGACATATCCTCAACTATAGCAAAAATCTTAAACTACTCATTCACCACTGGCTCTTTCCCATCTACGCTCAAGCAGACCTCTGTAAGACCGCTGCTAAAGAACACCAAACTTGATCCTCAAAAAGTAGAATCTTATAGGCCCATATCTAGCATACCTATGCTAGCAAAAATCATCGAGAAAATAGTGCACAGGCAATTACAGGATCATATAGACACATCAGCCCCACTGGATCCAGCTCAACATGGTTTCAGAGAGTCACATGGAGTAGAAACACTACTCACAACACTCCTCAACAACATTACCTCAGGTGTGGATAACATACACCAGGGCTTCGCTCTTGTCTTCCTAGATATAGCAGCGGCTTTTGACTCGGTATGCCATGAAATTCTCATCTGCCGGCTAAGGGAAAAAGGCATCTGTGGAACAGCACTCGAATGGTGCAAATCTTACCTGTCCGACAGATGGCAGCATGTCAGAGTCGACGGGGATACATCTGAACCTTTCCAACAAAGTCAAGGTGTACCACAAGGATCCTCTTTATCTGCATTGATGTTTAATATATACATCCAACCCATCTGTGACATCATCAGATCCTTTAATGTCAGTTACATGATATATGCAGACGATGTGCTACTATATATGCCAATATCATTGGACTGCCTAGACCTTACCCCGCTGACTAACTGCTTTGACACCATATCGGAGTGGCTCCTATCACAAAACCTGAGAATACAACACAAAAAGACGGAAGTCCTGTTCGTCTCGAGGAACACCAACTTCACCCCTCCTAGTTGTATTAACGTAAAGGATGCCCAACTCCAAGTTAAACCGGCAATACGCTACCTGGGAGTAACGCTGGACCAAAACCTTGATATGAAGAATCACATAGCCAACACAGTCAAGGCAATCTACTTTAAAATCAGATCCCTCAGACACCTACGCATACTACTTGAACCGGATGATTTCCGTACCATTTATCAAGCCCTTATACTCCCCCATTTCGACTTCTCAAACTCCATACTACAAGGACTCCCCCGGGCCACCCTGAACCCCCTGCAATTAGCCATGAATAGTGCAGCGAGGGTACTCCTCGGGGCATCCAGGAGAGATCACGTAACACCCCTTCTAAAACAGCTACACTGGCTCCCCATTCAGGCAAGGATCAGTTTCAAGATCTTACTGCTAACATTCAAAGCGGCTAAGGGGCTCACCTCTTCCTCTCTCTCCAACCTCATACAACCACTTGCACCAAACAGGCCACGAAGAACAGCAGAATTAAACACACTAGTTATCCCAAATGACACCACAAGATGCACTAGATCAACAGCCAACAGAGCCTTCCAATTCTGCGCCCCATCTCTATGGAACACCTTACCAGCACAAATCAGAGCAATACCTAATCTAAGTCAGTTCAGAAAGGCTTTAAAGCATTTCCTCTTCCTTAAATATCTCAATGGCAGCTCCGAACAGAACCCCCAGGTGAATAGCAGAAGTGGTCAAACAGATAGACCCCGCAACGGACCAACTTCACAATGTAAATAGCAAGTTGTTCCATATACTATTGTACCACTGTTGTATATAGTTAACCAGGATATCCTTTATCAGATAACCCTGCATTGTATTTAGTTTCCCCTACTTCGCCAAGTTATACTTCCTGTTAAATGTAACGACCAGACACGTGTAAACTGTCGGATGTTTTCTGTTCAATGTAAACCGCGCTGATGTCTAATAGTGCGGTATATAAGAATTGTTAATAAATAAATAAATAAATAAATAATAAATGCAGAGAATTCCTTCCCTTTCCGAAAATACTAGAATTAGTGGACACTCCATTAACAGGTAAAACAGATTAGCTAGGGAAACCTGGGAAAGCAACGGCTGATTCCTCCGATAATGAACAGGAAGGACCGTTCCCGTTTGTGATCCTAACTGAGATAGTATATGTGCATACCGGTACGCCTGTATATGCGTTAGCTCGTAAGCGTGTAAGACAAAAAAAACAGCTGCATATTGCCACGGTATATAACCCCTTTCTCTGTCTCTTTTGTACCGCAAAGCTTGTGCAGACATTTTTGTTCTGGGGGGGGGGGGGGGGGGAAAATGTCAGTTGAATGTGTAACTAGCAAGTTCACAAGCTCTGTAGGACTGGGTTTTTCCTGGTAGGATCCTTGTAGCAGATACCAATGGCCTTTAGCAGCTCTGACCATGTGACCCGAACCACCGGTGCTAGGTCCCGTTTTGAAAGGGATGTGGCGACCTGATGCCGGAGGCTGTTAAGCCCTGAAACAAATGGCCTCAACAAAGGCTCTAGCCGAGGCCCTTTCAGCTAATCTGATTGTTTAAAGCATTATTCACATCCTGTATTCGCAATACTTAGCCAGCTAGGGAACTATTAATTTCGGGAGTCACACATGAAGGGGCTGACCCTTCAAAGCCTTATCCGGACAGCCCACAGGAGGGGAGGGGGCATACAGAGAAGGCCGCTGAGAGAAAGAGAGACAGACACTGACTTTCTCCACAGAGCACGCTAGCCCTTTGCAGCTATGTATTTATTTAGTCATTTGCGGTTTGTATGTATATATATATATACCGCGGAGCAGAAAAAACCGCTGGCAAAGACTGCAAAAGAGGGACGGAATCCGTAGAAGATTGTGTCCTCTTTTTATGCGGCCGGAGCAGATCTGCCGGCGCCCTGACTGAGGGCGCCAAAATGGCCGCCCTTCCCGCCCTCTCCGCGGGCAAGGAGGACCCAGTTAAGTGAATTGCGGGCTTATCTGCCAAGGGAGAAAAAATGACCCCGACTCCCAGAGAAATGAAATCGCCGTAAAAACCGGCTCTGTGAAAGCCCCACGGCAAGGAAAAGAACTGAGAGGTTGCGCTGAACGCGCCGACGCGATCGTGACTGAAAATAAAAAAGACAAGCAGAGACTCACCGGATAAAAAACGCTGACCACTCAGCTAAGTCCCGCTGCTAGCGGAACCGCAAATACCGGTCAAGCAGTGCAGAGGAATACCTGGGGCTCCCAGGCTCACTCTGACCCCAGAGACGGAGACGGTGACAAGAGGCAGGCTCTACCTCACACCGCAAATGCAGAAGCTCTCCACGTCTCACATTAACTTAAAGGGCAAGCGCACCCCAGTCAACAGAGTTAAAGGACTATAAATTCACTCAGCTCTGCTAGAGCCAAGCATTTTTTCACCGAAAAACAAAGAACGAATTGAAGGTAAACGAAGGCCATGAGGGAGAAATAGGGATTCGATCCTCCTTAGCTGCTGAGGACTGAAAGACTGCTGGATTTCTGGCAGGGGGAGTGGCTTCACCTCTCAAGAAAACTTGAAGTCATCAGTCCTCAGCTGCTATGGGGGATTGACAACCCTACCTTTCCCTGGACTGGCCCGGAGAAGCGATAAGGAACATGCAATGATTGGATTTCAATGGGAGTAACTATATACAACAGAGCTATTGTGCCGCAGGTTTGCCACAGGAGCGATTGTAGAGTTATGACATGCTCTGAACTATATACATGTTCATTAAATATTTACAGGTTTGTGTAGTAGTACTTCTGGATGTGGTTGTATCAGCATGACATGAGTGTACTGGTGGTGTCATTTTGGTGTGTGGAGGGTAGGCTGGGTTGTGATGTTTCGCTGGCCTGGGAGTAATGTAGGAAGAAAAGATGGTGCTTTAGTGCCTTCCTGAATTGGGCGAGGTCGGTGATAGCTCGGATGGTGGTTGGGAGGGCATTCCAGAGTGTAGGTGCATAAAATATAAAGGCTCTGCTCTTAGCTGCCAGGGAGACCTTTGTTATTGTACTGGGTACTATGAGTGTGTTTGCAACGAATGTCCTTCTGGACCTGTTTGGAGGGGTAGGGAGGATGAGGTCCGTGAGGGAGGTGGAGAATTGTTTGTTGATGGCCTTGAAAGTCAGTAGTAATACTTTGAAGGTGAGCCTGTTGTGGATCAGCAGCCAGTGGAGCTGTTTCAGGATTGGGGTTATGTGGTCTCTTCTGGAGGCTCTGTGCAGGATGCGGGCGGCGGCGTTCATTGCTAGTTGCAGGGGGTTCAGCGTCTTCTTGGGGAGTCCATGCAGAATAGCAGTGGTGTAGTCGAAGTGGGAGGTTACCAATGCTTGAAAAATTGTCCGGAAATCATCTGGTTCCAGTAGGGGTCGTAGGTGGTGAATTGTTTGTATCTTGTGTCCATGGAAGCGTTACAATTTTAAATTGTTAACCTGAGGCAATGGAAGATTAAGTAACTTGCCTAAAGTAACAGGGAGCATTGGTCAGATTTGAACCCTAACTTCCCTGGTTCTCTAGCCACTAGGCTACTCCTCCATTCCCTATCATTCACAGTTTTTTGAAAGAGTTAATAAGCACACGGATAAGAGTGAGCTAACATGGTATCTGAATTTTCAGAAGGCATTTGATAAAGTCCTTTATAAGAGACTCCTGAGGAAAAGGAAACGTCATAGGATAGGAGACAGTGTTTTATTGTGCTTTAGAAATCTGTTAAGAGAAAAAACAGACAGTAGAACTAAATAGTTATTTTTTTCAATGTTAAATAGTGGAGTGCCACAGGGATCTGTACTAGGACCAGTGTTTTAACATATTTATTACTGATCTCGAAAAGGAAATGAATGAGTTGTTCAAATTCACACGAGACAAAATAATTCAGTTATTAGCTGGATTGTGAAGAATTTCAGGAGGATCTTACAAGACTGGGAGGGCTAAGCATGTAAATGGCAGATGAAATTTAATATGGACAAGTGCAAAGTGATACATACAGGGCAGTGGTTCTCAACACAGTCCTCTGGGACCCACAGAAACCAGTCCAGAGGCGTGGTATAGTGGAAAAACGAAACCTTTATTAAACAAATGCCAACCCGACACAGGCCATGTTTCGACACTTCGTCAGGGGTTTAGCTGGCATATACTGAAAATATAAATACAAATATAAACATATAAATCTTAAAAACATGTAGGAACAGAAACAAAATGTTCCAACAATAAATAAAACAACATGTAGGTGAATAATTAACATTAAAATAACAAGAAATGCATAAAAACAATATAAAACGTAATATGAAATGAAGTGAAGCTCCAAATGTAAGAACAAACAAATAAGCTCAAAAAAATAAAAAATGTAGCATATAAAACCAAATACCTCAATAACAGACCATTGAAATAAAGGGTCTTAAAATGTACTGTTCAAGAATGTTTTAAATCAATTTATTCATCACTTCACAAATCAAGTCTTTTATATAGATGATTTTTCTAATTGTGAAAACCTATAACATTGTATATGTGGTGCAGTGTCCTTGCAAGAAGTTGTACGTCAGGAAAACTACTCGTAGTATTAAAACTAGAATAGTTGAACATAAGAGTTGTATCAAACGAGGTTTAGCTGAAAAACCTCTGGTTCAACATTGGCAAGAGGCTCAACATAGACAGAACGATCAGAAGAGAGGAGATATTGACAACAGAACCACCCAATAATGTTATTAACATTTCCAAATATGTACTTTCACCAGATGAGGAATCCCTTTTAAATAAAGGTTTATCTTTTGTACCCAAAAGAAGATTAGATCCTTTTGATATTCAGGTTGATTTATAGAATTTTTTTCGTAAAGTCCGTATTCGGAATTTTTTTGCTAATCATCCTGATAGTTGTTCAAAAGATACATCAGTTATTTGTAAAAAATCAGTGTTTCCTTCCATAACAGTCTCAGACTGGATCGGGGAAGGATTGTGTGAGGTGGCTTTCCTCTAATCACCTTACCCCTATATTGCATCAAGGACCTGGACTTTCCCCTTATAAACTCAACATTAATTTGTAATCCATATGTTATTCAATTATTCAGATGTTCATGGCTCTTTTTCCACTTCTTAAAGAAATAGCAAAATGCTTATCTGTGAGGATGATAGGAGCCAGAGCTCAAATCCCAACGCAAATTCTTAGCGCTCATGCGTTTCACCGACTGTGTGGTTTCTTCAGGGGATAATGCTGCTTGTTGTAAACATGCAACAACCACTCATCTATGTGAGTTCTAAATGAAATAAGCAACAAAACAAGTTAATCTATCACAGCATTTTTTTATATAAAAACATGATGTTTTTAGACTATAATTTGTTTTCAAAGACATTAATATAGTTCCAATAGGAGAGCACCATACTTCACTTTTCTCCCCACAGACTTGTCGTTACTAAAAAACGCCGTGCATTTTGCTATTTTCCCCGATCCAGTCTGAGACCTGTTCCCCAATTACAATAGTATTTTTTTTAGAATAGTTAGTACGTGGAGCAATCGTTTTCATTTGGATTTGATCTTTAAATTGCTCCCATAAAACCCGATTGGTGATACGTTGTCTTGTACAATAATGGATGGGTTATGGAAGGAAACACTGAGTTTCACAGAAGACTATATTTCAGACATTTGTAAAGAGACTACACCGTTCTCATTGGGAGAAGACACCAGTGACCAAGGCACAAAAGTGGATTGGGATCTAGTTCAAAAACTTGAGAAACGAATAGCCAAATTAGAATTACACAGATTATATCCCTGATAGAATATCTTAGGCGACAACAAATTCCTCGTGGGTTACGCATTTATAAAGAACCTAAAATGCATAATACCGACATCTCTTTTGTGGAAAAATGGAATCAGATCCTTAATAAATGTTCTCGGGACCTGATGGTTCTTATAGCAGATGTAACAAAGACCACAGTGGAGACTTTGAAGACGGAAGTTGATGTCCATATTAAAGATCTAAAAGGTTCTGCAACCGTGGAGGTTTTTTCAAAACAATTGGAAGATCTAAAGAAACAAACGGAAAAGGTTAGGGAAGACACTAAAAAGATTAAAATGAAAAAACTGGCACGAGATCATATTGATTACACCACGGGATATGTGTACCCCGTGGATGAATCAAAAGAAAAAAGAAAAAATACAATGGAGACGGGTAGACTTTGAAGACTTGACAGAGGATTCGTATACCTCGGATTCGAGTAAACAATCAAAGAAAGATTTTTTAGACAAGGGAGACGAGTCCAAAAAGAAAAAAATGAAAGAAAAAAACAAATCCCAGAGTCGGGTAACTACTCGTCACAAGACTTAGATGGGGGCCCGGGACATTGGTCAGGAGAAGCCTCACTAGTGATCAATATCTCTTCACATCAGATAACTTTAGAACAATCTCGCCTTTTGAATAAGGGGCTATCCTATGTGCCGAAGATTTACCATGATGGTTTTCAATTCCGTGTAGATTTTGAACAACTTCTTTGGAAGCTTAATTTGAAAATATATTTTTTGACATTGCCTACATCTACTTTGCAAGCACAAACTTTGGAGTTGAATCGAGTTCCTTTGCCGCTTACATCCTCTTGGAACCCTCCAGGTCCGGTTCATTCATCCTTACTCCTCTATAAAGATTTAGTTCTTAAAGATGTGCACAAATTAGAACAAAGTTTAAAGAGTTCGTATGACACCCTCTCAAGAGATGAAAGAACAGCGTTACAATCACTTTTAGCACGCCCAGAATTGGTAATTAGAAGAGCTGACAAAGGGGGTGCTATAGTGGTACAAGATCAGGAACAATACTTGTTGGAAGCTCAAAGACAATTGTCAGACATCAGTACGTACACTATCTTGGAGAAGAACCCTACGACCTGGCAGCAGGAATGTTTTAAAGAGTTAACAACGCAAGCTTTACAAGGGAAAATTATATCAAAGAAAGAATGGCGATATTTAAATGTGCAGAGTCGGAGCTATATTAAGGGGATACCCCGGGAGGCCTTGCGGGGGGAGGTTAGTTCTGTTTTGGAAGGGGCACTCTGCAGCGCGGATCAGGGGATACGGGTATCGTGGCTGCACCGCATGCTCTGGGAGAGCTCACAGCCGATATCGGTCGTGGAGTTGGCGACTGCCTGGACCGCGGAGTTAGGGGAGGAGGTGACCCCAGATGGTTTGTTGAGGGGTCTGGTGGCTCTCCCTGAAGTAAGCATTATGGTGGCACATAGGGATGCTCAATTTAAGATCTTGCGTCGTCTACACTTTGCGCCCCATCGCGCGTGGAGGGCCGGCCTAGTTGCCCATCCTGGTTGCCCTAGATGTAGCGAAACTCGGGCCACATTAGGGCACATGTTTTGGTCCTGTCCACAGGTTCAGGTTTTTTGGGGGAAGGTGGTGGCTTACTTGGCTCGCTGTGTGCAGTTTCCAGTGCCTTTACATGCTGGCAATGTGATTTTGGACATTTGGGGCGCGCAGTGGCTGGCTGATCTGGGCCCCGTGGTGATGAGGTGGGTTCGCTTGGTTTTGATGTTAGCCCGCATGACGGTTTTACAAAAATGGGTGGAGGCCGCTGGTCCTGGCTGCGGGCTCTGGAGAGTGAAGCTCCATGAGATGTTACTCATGGCGCGGCTCTATGCTGCTGGTCATCCGCGCCGTTGGCAGCGGTTTTTGGAAGGGTGGGGACCCCACTTATCCCTCGTGTCCGCCCGAGTGCGGGGTCGGGTACTTGGGGGCCTTTAGGGGAGCGAGGGATTTCTTGAATTGAGCCCCCTTGCGTCTGGCTTAGAGGGCCTGCGGACAGTATGAGGTGGGCATTCCAATGCAGTCTGGGTTAAGGGGGGGGGTTTGGGGGGGGGGATAGGTATGGATGAGGTGTGGGCTATGGCTGTTGTGAGTGTTTGGGGTGTGCCGCTTGTGGACCTGTGCACGTGGTGGGCCTGGGAGAAGAGTCCCCCCTAGGCTCCTTTGTGCTAGGTTAGAACACTATTGGTCAGGGTTGCTGGGGGGGGGGGGGAAGCGGGGGGGAATACAATTTAGCTAGGGGAGATGTCCCCCTAGGGCTGATCTTATGGGTTTGGGCATGGCCAGCGGAAGTCGTGAAGGGCTGAGGCTGGGTAACTACCGCCATTGATTAGTTCCGTGGATCTCCCTGGTTGACCTTGGAGATAGCTATGGTGGTGGAGGGTGGGGTGGGGGAGCTGTCTTTCATTTTGGCCTGGCACTGCCTCGGTACCTCTTGTGGTCCTCTCTGCCGCGGCGGAGGCCCGCCTTGGGGATCATGGGCATCGTCACACTGTGGTGACCCCGTGGCCCCCCTTGCGCTGGCATTACTCCTGTTATTGAATTGTGGGATTACCCTTGTTGTTGATTTGTTTTATTGTATATTACGTGTAACACTTTCCAAGTCTGTATATTTGTTTGCTTGTGTATTGATTACGGTGGTGAAAATAAATAAAACAGATTGAACATAAATGTGCAGAGTCCATCATTAGCAAAATTTTACTTAGTACCCAAAGTGCATAAAAGATTGGATAATCCTCCTGGGCGTCCAATAGTCTCCACTCGGGGTACGGTTCTTGAACCTTTGTCTACCTTTCTTGATTCTTTTTTAAGACCACTACTCAAGACCATCCCGTCGTATATCAGGGATACAACCCATTTTTTGCAGTTGCTTACACAACACTCTCAGTGGGCAAGTGATACAGGGGCTATTCTGGTTATGTTGGATGTAACTTCATTGTACACGAGTATCCCACAGGCGGCAGCTTTCTCAAGTGCGTCGTCAGCGTAACAAAGCAGGGGGAATATAACTGAACCACAGATGGACTTTTTGATAGAAGTGACAAAGTTGGTTTTGTTTCAGAATTTTTTTATGTTTGAGAAAACTTTATACCATCAAAAGGCAGGAGTGGCGATGGGGGCCACATGTGCCCCCTCTATAGCCAATCTCTACATGGGTGAATTTGAACGCAAATGGGTGATATCATCCCCGTTTCAACAGTATATCCCCTTTTGGGGTAGATATATTGATGACATCTTCATGATATGGTTCGGCCAAGAAGGTCATCTAAAAGAGTTTTTCCTTTGGTTGAATCAACAAGATTCTCACATTCAATTTACTTATTCTTATAATAAAGAAAAAATCATTTATTTGGATGTGGAAGTTATGAAGGGAGAACATCATTGGCTTACCTCGATTCATAGAAAGAAGGTGGATAAAAATGTTTTGTTGCACTATCATAGTGCTCACCCGATTCAACTCAAAAATAGTCTCCCATTTTCACAATTCCTTCGGTATAGACGCAACTGTTCAGAGGACATTGATTTTAAAATGCGGTCAAAAATTTTACAAAACAATTTTCAAAATGGAGGATATCCAGAGGGTGTTATAAAACGGGCATACACACGGGCGCGATTCAATAACAGGGAGTTGTTATTACAAACAGAGAGGGGACAAGGAACAATTGGATGAGGAGAAAGTGAACCTGATAACAAAATTTTCACCTTATAGTAGTCACCTCAAAAAGATCTTGAAACGTCACATGAATGTGCTTCACAATATCCCTGGTTTGGAAGAGAAATCGATTCGTTGTGTATGGCAATGTCACAAAAGGTTGAGAGAGCTTTTGAGCCCGGCAGTGTTGAGGCCCATGGAGATCCAGGGGATTAATATAAAACGGGGTCACACTAGATGTGGGGAGTGCAACATTTGCGACATCACTCTGGAATTGACTGAGTTTACATATCATGGAATAACTTATGTCCTAAAAAAACAGACGTCATGTGGTTCAACTCATGTGGTATATGGCATACAAGGCCCCTGTCAGTTACTCTACACTGGCAAAACTATTCGCCCTTTAAGAATTAGGATCAACGAGCACCATAGTAGATTGCGATGTAAGAAGATAGAGGCACCAATAGTAGCTCATTGTCTAAGGCTTAATCATCAATTTGACCAACTTCGTTGTTTCTGCATTGATCAAGTGACCGTAGGTTTTGCTGGTAAAACGAGGGATCAAAGTCTGCTGATATGCGAGCAACGCTGGATATATACCTTACGATCCACTCATCCAGGAGCCCTAAATGAACAAATTGATTGGGCGATCTGTGTCTAAATAATGTTTTTAAGAAAAGAAAAAAAAGAAGAAAGAAGGAAGTATATTTGGAGGGGATTAGGAAACATAATATATTTAATAAAAACACAGAAGAAGGATGGAGTTATTAGATTATATTATTTGATTGTTTGATCGTCCAAAGAAAAGTCGGGCATTGATTGAATATTAGAAGGCGAAGTAGATCACTGGGTGTAACAGCCGTAGCTAACCAGCTAAGGTTAGAAGGAAGTGCCAGCATAAAGGTCGGTCACCCCTATAGCAATTACGCATGCGTGGCGTTTTTTAGTAACAACAAGTCTGTGGGGAGAAAAGTGAGGTATGGTGCTCTCCTATTGGAACTATATTAATGTCTTTGAAAACAAATTATAGTCTAAAAACATCATGTTTTTATATAAAAAATACTGTGATAGATTAACTTGTTTTGTTCATTATTTCATTTAGAACTCACATAGATGAGTGGTTGTCGCATGTTTACAACAAGCAGCATTATCCCCTGAAGAAACCGCACAGTCGGTGAAACGCATGAGCGCTAAGAATTTGTGTTGGGATTTGAGCTCTGGCTCCTATCATCCTCACAGATAAGCATTTTGCTATTTCTGTTCCGCCCTGCTTGTTCACATAGAACATGGCTACTTGATTGTCCGTTTGAACTAGGACTACCTCTAGCTGAGCTGGGTGTAGAATACTCGAAGAGCAAGGAAGATTGCTGAATTCCAGGAGATTGATGTGTAAACAGGCCTTGCAGGTGGGCTCCCCAACCCACCTGTGAAGCATCTGTTGTTAGAGTGGCTTGGGGTGGTGGTTGCTGAAAAAGAGAGCCCACCAAAAGGTTCTGGGGTGACTGCCACCATTGGAGGGACAAAATAAGGCGATCTGAGTTTGCTATTTTGTCTGACAGACAACCTGACGCCTGAGCCCAGAGTGGATAAAGTCCACTGGGCTGCCCTCATATGGAAGCGAGCATAAGGAACCACATGCACGGTGGATGCCATGTTGCCTAGCAACTGTAACATTTCTCGAGCAGTGAGGTGAGGTTTTAGCACTGCTTGGGAAGCCAACTGCACAATGCGAAAGCAACGGGCCTGTGGAAAGTAGGCCCTTGTCTGTCTGGTATCCAGCAGAGCTCCTATAAACTCTAGAGGCTGAGTGGGAGCAAGGTTGGATTTTGGGAAGTTTATGACAAAGTCCCAAATACTGAAGGATGCGTATTGTGAGATAGAGAGAAACCCTGGCCTCTGGTTCTGAAGGGGCTTGAATGAGCCAGTGGTCTAAGTAAGGGAAGACGAATATTCCTAGGGTGTGAGGAAATGCTGCCACCACAGCCATGCATTTTGTGAACACCCTTGGTGCTGAGACCAGGCCAAAAGGAAGAATCCTGTATTGGTAGTGCTTCCCTTGAAAAAGGAAGCGAAAGGAACTTTCGATGAGTTGGATGGATGAGAACATGAGTGTACGCATCCTTGAGATCTAGAGAACAAAGCCAATCCTGACTCTGAAGGAATGGCGGCAGAGTTCCTAGAGAAATCATTTTGAACTTCTCTTTGAACAGGAATTTGTTCAATTCTCTGAGGTCTAAAATGGGTCTATGTCCTCCTGTTTTCTTTGGAATAAGGAAATAGGGGAGTAGAACCCTGTACCCTGTTGTAGAATGGGTACCTCTTCTATTGCCCCTTGGGCAAGAAACATAGTGACCTCTTGACCTAACTGGTTTTTGAGAGAGGTCTGAGAATTGAACTGTCTTACCATTGTAGGAGGGGGCATGCTAAGGAAATGAGGCTTGTACCCCTCTCTTACAACACACAGAGTCCAATTTTCTGCTGTTATCTGACCCCATCTGGGGGCAAAATGACATAACCTTCCTGGAATGGTGGAGGCTCTGGTCCGTTCAGGGCCAGGAAGGCAAAATTCTCTAGATAGGAGTCAAAGCCCCTGTGGAGGCCGAGTCTGCTGAGCCGGTTGAGGCTTAGCAGCTTTTGTTTTTCTTTGCCTAGGTTGTTGCTGCTATCTCTTTTGGGCAGACTGACCCAAACAATGTCCCTGTTGGGTATAGGAGGGATAAAACTACTTCTTCTTCTTACTGAAGAATGGTTTCTTGTAGGATTTTTTCCTTGCAGGATCAGCTGTAGATTTAGACAATCTATCCAAAGTGATATTGTCAGCATCTATCTCATTAGCTTTTTCCTGCCAATTCTTGCCAAAGAGATTCTCTCCTCTGCAAGGAATATTTCCTAGTTTATCCTGCACCCAAAGTTCCAAGTCAGATGCCTGGAGCCAGGCAATCCTATGTGCACCTATGGCAATAGCAGAGGTTCTGCTTATGCATTCAAAGCAGTCAAAGGCTGCACGATTGACAAACTTGGAAACATCCTGAGCATGTCTGACAAGGGCGAGGTAATCCTGCCTCTTTATCAGGAAGGAGAGGGCTCATAAGCTCTAAGTCTCCTGTGACCTCCTTAAGGAACATTCTCATATATATAAAATATAGGAACTGATACTAGCAGAAAGCATGGAAGCCTGGAAGGTTCGACGTCCAAAGGCGTCAAGAGTCCTACACTCACACCCTGGAGGATTAGATGCATGCCTTTTTGAACTCTTGATCCTTCTCAAAGCTGATTCCACCACAATGGAATGGTGTGGTTGCTGAGTCTTCTGAAACCCAGGACAGGGAGGAACTCGATACATGGTGTCGAGTCTTCGAGAATGAGAAGATGTGGTTAGAGGTGTTTCCCACATCCTTAACATGAGATCATGCAAGATCTCATGAATAGGTAAAATAGCTGCTTCCTTGGGAGCTTTAGGGTATTGTAGGATTTCTAATTCTTTTGCCCTAGGCTCTTTTTCAGGAGCCACTGTGATGGAAAGCACAGTTACTTACCTGTAACAGGTGATCTCTGGGAACAGCAGGAATAAGTCTTCACATATGGGTACGTCGGTACCGATGGAGCCTGCGCGGGAACGCTCCCCAGCTTCCCAAAAAGGAAAGCTTTTGGGAGTGTCCCACTGCGCCTGCGCGCTGCCTTCCCGCCTTTCCTAACCGCCTCTCCTCAGTTCGGTTTTAAAGCTGAGACAAAGAGAGAGAGGAAAGGAAAGACAGATAGAGAGATACAACTCCTAGGGGAGGTGGGTGGGTTGTGAAGACTTATTCCTGCTGTTCCCAGAGATCACCTATTACAGGTAAGTAACTGTGCTATCTCCAGGAACAAGCAGGAATGAGTCTTCACATATGGGGACTTCCTAGCTAGAGATGCCTGGGAGATCCCTGAGGTTATGAGACCCTGGGAAGGGCTCTACCCTCCTCCTATGGACCTCAGGCATCCATCCTTGGAAGGAGGGCAGGAGTTGATGAAGAATGGAACAGGTGTTTGAGAACAGCCTGACCAAACAAGGCATCCCGGCGGGAGTCCTTTCCAAGCAGTAATGGGCTGTGAAGGTATGAACCGAGGCCCAGGTGGCCGCTCGACAGATTTGGTCGATGGACACAGAATTTAGATGAGCCATAGAGGTGGCCATGGCCCTCACATTATGAGCTATGACATGGCCCTTCAGAGAAAGGTTCTTACTCTGGTAGGCGAAAGAAATACACTGAGCAATCCAATTGGACAGTGTTCTCTTAGAGACTGGAAGTCCCAAATGAGAGGGATCAAAAGCAACAAAGAGTTGAGAAGACTTTCTATGTTGTTGTGTCCTTTGTAAGTAAAAGTCATAAGCTCTCTTACAATCCAGAGTATGAAGATTCCTCTCTGCACTTGATGCATGAGGAGCTGGAAAAAAGACAGGTAAATATACCTCTTGATTAAGATGAAAAGGTGAGACTACTTTAGGCATAAAGTGTGGATTGGTCCTAAGGACTACCTTATCGTGATGGAATCTTGTATAAGGTGGATTAGCCACTAAGGCCTGCAGTTCACTGATGTGGCGAGCTGAGGTGACTGCAATAAGGAAAATAACCTTCCAGGAAAGAAATTTCAGGGAGGTAGTAGCTAAGGGTTCGAAAGGTGGCTTCATAAGCTGACCAAGAACCAGATTTAAGTCCCATGCCACCGGAGGAGGCCTAATGGTAGGTTTAGTTAAAGTTAGGCCTCTCATGAATCTTGCAATAAGAGGATGAGAGGAAATTGAGTGTCCATTGATAGGCTTAAGGGTTGCTGCAATAGCACTTAAATGGACCCTTACTGAATTCGTCTTAAGGCCTGCATTGGAAAGATGCAGGAGATATTCCAATAGAGAATTCAAATGTAGTGCTAGAGGGTCAAGACCCTTGTTAGTACACCAAATGGAAAACCTTTTCCATTTAAAAGCATAGGGACGTCTAGTAGAAGGTTTCCTGGAAACATGAAGGATATCCTTCACCTGTTGAGAAAGATTCCAATCCTGAAGGTCTAGGCCTTCAGCAACCAAGCTCTGAGGTGAAGGGACTTGGGGTTTGGGTGCCACAAAGTCCCCTCCTCCTGAGACAGTATGTCTGGAGCAGCTCCCAAGTCTAGGGAGGGAGCCTGAGAGAGATGTAGAAGTAGAGGGTACCACACTTGGCGTGGCCAGCGTGGAGCTATGAGGATCATAGATCCTTGATCCCTCTGGAGTTTGAACAGAGTCTTTGGAATTAAAGGAATGGGTGGAAAGGCATACAGGAAGTCTTGACCCCAATGAAGGAGGAAGGCATCCTTGGCCTGAACTCCCTGACACGGAATTCTGGAACAGAACCGGGAAAGTTTGGCATTCCACGGACTTGCAAAGAGGTCTATGTCAGGGGTTCCCCACTCTTGAAAGATTCTGAGTACTTGGTCCATGTGCAGGGACCATTCGTGTGGAAGCAGAACGCGACTGAGTCTGTCTGCTCAAGAGTTTTGGATTCCTGGAAGGTATACGGCCAGGAGATGGATTTGATGCTCTCTGGCGAAGGCCCACAATCTTAAAGCTTCGTTGCAAAGCGACAGAGAGCCAGTTCCTCCTTGCTTGTTTATGTAAAACATTGCTACTTGATTGTCCGTATGAATGAGGACTGTCTTGTAGCTGAGCAGGGTATGGAAGACCTTGAGAGCTAGAAAAACTGCTCGAAGCTCCAAGTGGTTGATATGGAGATTGGTCTCCTGTGGAGACCAAGTGCCTTGAGTGGAGAGGTCTTGCAGATGAGCTCCCCAACCTGTTTGGGAGGCATCTGTTGTGAGGGTTGCTTGGGGTAACAACTGTTGGAAGGGGGACCCCAGCAACAGATTTTGGGTGGACTTCCACCACTGGAGAGACCAAAAGAGGCGCCTGGAGGTTGCTATTTTGTCTGACAGAGTACCTGATGCTTGAGTCCACTGGGTGGACAAATTCCACTGAGCTGCTCTCATGTGAAGGCGAGCATAGGGGACCACATGCACTGTGGATGCCATGTGGCCTAGCAGTTGCAGCATCTCCCGGGCAGTTAAATGGCTCTTTGACTGAATCTGGGAGGCTAACTGCACCAGGCGTAAGCAACGGGCCTGAAGAAGATAGGCCCTTGCAGTGGTAGTATCTAGCCAGGCCCCTATGAACTCTAGGGATTGAGTAGGGGTGAGCTGGGATTTTGGGAGATTTACCACAAGTCCCAGATACTGCAGAATGCGCCTTGTGCAGTCTAGGGCAGTCTGGGCCTCTGACTGGGATGGAGCTCGGATGAGCCAGTCGTCCAGGTATGGGAATACAAAAATTCCCAGAGTGCGTAGAAATGCAGCTACTACTGCCATGCATTTGGTGAACACTCGGAGCAGAGGCCAGACCGAAAGGAAGTACTCTGTATTGGTAATGCTTTCCTTGGAAAAGGAAATGGAGGAACCTTCTGTGAGAAGGATGGATGAGGACATGTGTGTACGCATCCTTGAGATCTCGAGAACAAAGCCAATCCTGACTCTGAAGGTATGGAAGGAGAGTACCCAGAGAAAGCATCTTGAATTTCTCCTTGCATAGAAATTTGTTCAATTCTCTGAGATCTAATATGGGTCTGTAGCCCCCTGTCTTCTTTGGGATGAGAAAATAGGGGGAGTAAAACCCTGTCCCTTGTTGAAGAAGAGGTACTTCTTCTATTGCCCCTTGGGCAAGAAGGGTAGCCACCTCCTGACCTAGAAGGTCGAGAAGAGATGTTGGAGAATTGAAGTGTCTCACCATGGTGTGAGGAGGAAGGTTTGAGAAATGAAGCTTGTAGCCCTCCCTTATGATGGAGAGGGTCCACTGCTCTGTTGTAATTTGCTCCCATCTGGGAACAAAATGAGCTAACCTTCCTGGAATGGTGAGAGGCTCTGGCTGTTTTAGAGCCAGAAAGGCTAAGTTCTCTAGCATCAAGTCAAAAACCCTGAGGAGGTTGGGACTGCTGAGTTGCAGCAGCCCCTGTAGACTTAGGCCTGGCCTGTTTAGGTTGCTGACGCTTAGTAGCAAAGCGACCTGTAGATGATTGTTGGCCAGAAGTAGAAGGGAATCTGCCCTTTTTGAAAAAAGACTTGAAAGGTTTTTTCTTGGCAGGAATGGAGGTTGACTATGAAAGTCTATCCAGAGCAGAATTTTCTGCATCCATTTGAGTGGCCTTTATTTGCCACTCTTTGCCAAACAGATTTTCACCTGTACAGGGGAGATTTCCCAAACCATCCTGGACCCAGGGTTCTAAATCAGAAGCTTGGAGCCAAGCAAGTCTGCGAGCAGCTATGGCAATGGCCGAAGCTCTGCTGGCACCTTCAAAGGAGTCAAAAGCTGCACGGTTGGAAAACTTTGAAATGTCTTGAGTATGCTTGAGCCAAAGAAGGAATTCTTCCCTTTTATCCTCTGGAAGAAAAGGGAGGAATGTGTGCAGTTTATCTGCAACTTCTTTTAGAAACATACCCATGTAAAGACTATAGGAATTGATTCTGGCAATGAGCATACTGGCCTGGAAGATTTTCCTGCCAAAAGCATCCAAGGTCCTGCATTCTCTTCCTGGAGGGGCAGAAGAGTGTCTTTTTACACTCTTTATCCTTTTCATAGCTGACTGCACCACAATAGAATGGTGGGGAAGCTGTGTTTTATGAAACCCAGGACAAGGAGGGACACGGTACATAGTGTCCAATCTTCGAGAATGAGGAGAGATAGTAAGAGGAGTCTCCCATAAGTCAATCATGTGCTCATAAAGAATCTCATGAATTGGCAAGGTGACTGCCTCCTTAGGAGCCTTAGAATAACCTAAAATATCCAATTTTTTAGCTCTAGGCTCTGATTCAGAGGTTACTGAAATAGAAAGTCCTTTAGCCACTTCTCTTATAAAGTCTTGAAAGGATAAGTCCTCTGGAGGAGACATTCTTCTTTTTGGAGAAGGCGGCTCTTCAGGAAGGGCTATGGATACTTCAGCAGACTCCTCTGATGTATCAGAATCATCAGAGGAATCAAAATATCGCCTGTCAGGGTGGTCTTCTAAAGCTCGGTACGCGTATCGAGCGGTATCGACATCGGGCGTCGTCGGTACCGGTTCGGTACCGACGAGCATCCCTGGACAGGGAACCGCTGCAGTTGGCATCCTGGTCGATGTTGATGCAGTCGGTACCGGTACCGGCGCTGGTGCCGGTACCGGAGCCGATACCGACAACGGAGTTTGTTGTGGTATCAGCGACGTCGCAGCTTGAATGAAGGCCGTGATAGCCTGCTGCATGGATAGAACATTGTGATCCATCGACGCCATGAATGCCTGGAATTCGGTACCGGAAGGTTGCGCCGGTACCCCAGAGCATTCTAACAGGTGATCGGTCGAGGCCGTGCTCCAGGTGGAGCTTTGGAAGCCGGAGCTTCCCGCCGGGGTTGTTTTGCCGGTGCAGGATCCTCGAGGGTAAGCCCGGAGGCATCTCGATGCTTGGAATGAGATCTACCCTTCGAGGACCGGCTGGATTTATGTTTGGTTACCTGAGATCCATGGGAGGAAGAAGAAGCCCTGGAAGACGTTGATGCCACTGAAGCTGCATCAGACGGAAACAGCATATGGAGCTTGGCTGCTCGGTTCTGTAAACCTCGTTTAGACATCAAAGAACAGGACGGACAATCCGGAATGGAGTGTTCAGGACCCAAACATTTAAGACACCATTCATGGGTGTCAGTAACAGAAATAGTACCGCTGCACTTAGTGCATTTTTTTAAACCCGGAGGCTTGTTTTTCCATGAGGAAAAAATTCTTTGTGAGGTCTAAGGCCCAAAGAAGAAAAACACACTAAGTGAGGGAAAAACTATATATATATATATATATATATATATATATATTTTTTTTTTATTATTATTTTTTTTTTATATAAGAAAAGAAAGAAAAGACCGGCGGTACCGGTCCGAAGTCGGGGCAGATGCGCAACCAAAGAAATAAAATAAAACAAAGAACTTCTTCAGCGGTGACAGGAACACAACCTGCTGGCTCCGCGGCAAAGAAGAACTGAGGAGAGGCGGTTAGGAAAGGTGGGAAGGCAGCGCGCAGGTGCTGTGGGATGCTCCCAAAAGCTTTCCTTTTTGGGAAGCTGGGGAGCGTTCCCGCGCAGGCTCCGTCGGTACCGACGTACCCATATGTGAAGACTCATTCCTGCTTGTTCCTGGAGATAGACCTCGAGCCACATCTCAGATAAAATCCTGAAAGGACATATCCTCTGGTGGAGACATCCTACGCTGAGGAGAAGAGAAATCCTTAGGAAGAAGTACTCTGGTATCGGCAGAGCTTTCAGAGTCTTCAGACTCATCCGAGGATTCAAAGTACCTCCGATCCAGGTGATCATGCAAGGCACGGTACTGGTACCGATCGAAGTCGGCATCGGAGGGGTCCAGTACCGACTTGTCGATACCGGATGGATAAGCATGACTTGGTCCCAGTAGAATACCTGCTGATGTCGATGCAGTCGATACTGGTAATGGAGTTGGTGCCGGTATCGACTGAATTGTCTGAAGCGGTTTCAGGGGCATCGAGGTAATGAGAAGAGCCGCCAGACTGCGTTCAATAGCCAAGAATCTTTGGTCTATCGATGCTGCCAATGCTTGGGTATCGGATGAAGCAGCTGGTACCCCAGAGCATGGCACCAATAGTTCTGCCGAGGCTGAGGCCTTGAGAACATCCTGGAGCCCCGTTAGTGCTTTGGAAGGCAAAGCCTCCCATCGGGGCAATTTTGCCGGTGAAAGTCCCTCAAGGGCAACGCCAGAGGCAGCTCGATGCTTAGAGGGAGATCTACCCTTTGAGGACCGGCTAGATTTATGTTTAGTTACCTGAGATCCATGGGAGGAAGACGAAGCCCTGGAAGACGTTGATGCCACAGAGGCTGCATCGGAGGGAAAAAGGGTGCTAAGTTTAGCAGCTCGATTCCTCCGGCCCCTCTTCGACATCATCCCACAGGCAACACACTCCGAAATAGAGTGGTCAGGACCTAAACATTTGAGGCACCACTCATGGGTGTCGGTGACGGAAATGGTACCGCCACACTTGGAACACTTTTTAAAATCCGAAGCGAGTTTTTCCATTTTAAAGGAAAAGTTGGGCCTAGTGCCCAAAATGGCACGTGGCACCTGAGGAGATAAAACCTGGAACAGACTCCAGAAGAAAAGTTTTTTTTTTAAAATTTAGAAAAAAAGAAAAGAACCAGCAGTACCGGTATAGCGTCGAGGGAAGGCAGACGCGACCACAAAAAAAGTATAAGAAGGGAATTTTCTGCGGTGACAGGATGTGCGACCTGTCGGCTCCGCAGAAAACGAAGAACTGGAGAGAGACAGTTGGGAAAGGCGGGAAGGCAGCACGCAGGCGCTGTGGGATGCTCCCAAAAGCTTTCCTATTGGACGCTGGGGAGCATTCCCGCGCAGGCTCCAGCGGCACCGACGATACCCATATGTGAAGACTACATTCCTGCTTGTTTCTGGAGATAAGAGAAATATAGGCTTCACATATGGGACTCCCCAGCTGCTAGAAGCCAGGTTGTTGTGGGGATCAGGAGGGTGCCCTAGGGAAGAACGCCAGGAGCTAGGCCTGTAGATCTTAGAGACTCTGGATCCCCGCATGGCTAAGTGGTATGTATTGAAGAAATTTGGTAGGAGTTGTATCTAAGTACCGAATAGATGCTGTAGGACATCTTGCCTGAAAGCTGTATCCCAGCGGGAGTCCTTGTCCAGAAAGTAGTGAGTTGCAAAAGTGTGAATGGAAGACCAAGTTGCTGCCCTGCAGATCTCTTCAGTGGCCACCGAGTGCAGGTTGGCCACAGAGTTGGCCATGGCCTGGACATTATGGGCTGTGACATGGCCTTCCAAGGAGAGACCGGCTTGGTTTTATGTGAAGGTGATGCAATCATCGATCCATCTGGAGAGTGTGCATTTGGATACAGGGAGAACCAAGTAGTTGGGATCAAAGGAGACAAAGAACTGTGATAATTTGCGATGTCCCTATGTCCTCTGAAGTTGAAAGCCAAAGCACGCTTGCAATCTAGGGTGTACAGGGTCGCTTATGCACAGAAGGCATGCGGTCTAGGAAAGAAGACTGGTAGCATGATAGACTGGTTTAAGTGGAAGAGAGATACCTCTTTTGGGAGGAAATGTGGATGCGTCCGAAGGATGACCTTGTCATGATGGAACCTCATGTAGGAGGAGTCCGCCATCAGAGCCTGTAGCTTACTGATGCATCGAGCCGAAGTGAGGGCAATGAGGAATATGAATTTCCAAGATAGAAATTGTAGTGGGGTGGTGGCTAGGGGTTCAAAGGGCGGTGTTAGAAACTGAGCCACTTTGAGATCCCAAGCCACCAGCAGTGATTTGATTGATGGTTTAGAGAGCAAAAACACTCCTCAAAGCATGTTATGAGCGGATTGATGAGATTGGCCGTCCTTCCACCTGTATGTGAGAGGCTACGATGGCGCTAAGGTGGATTCTTACTGAGCTTGTTTTAAGTCCCCTGATAGATAAATTAAGTAGATATTGGAAGAAAAAGTCCACTGGTGGGGTGAAGGGATTGAGATCCCTTTCTGCACACCAGAGAGCAAATCTGTGCCATTTGAAAGAGTATGCAAGTCTGGTAGACTCCTTTCTTGAGGTTGGAAGGATATCCTTTAACTGCTGAAGAAGATTCCGATCTTATAGGTCTAAGCCCAAAGCTGTCAGGCGTAGGGACTGGAGATTGGGAAGTAGGAGTGTGCTGTTGTTCTGTGAAAGGAGGTTGGAGGCACAGCCCAATCTGGGCAGCTGCGTCTGGGCTAGATGAAGCAGAAGAGGAAACCAGGGTTGCTGGGGCCAGAATGGGGCTATGAGGATCATGCTTGCTTTGTTGGCCTGTAGCTTGAAAAGAGTTTTGGAAATTAAGGGCATTGGAGGGAAGGCATTCAGGGGCCCTTGTCGCCAGTTGAGCAGGAAGGCATCCAATGGTATTCTGGAGCAGAACCATGGAAGTTCCATGTTCTGCAGGGTGGCAAAGAGATCTATGGATGGGGTACCCCATATCCAAAGATCCAGGCTGCTGGGCTTAGGTTCAGATCGTGTGGTTGCAAGATGTAGCTCAGTCTGTCTGCTTGGACACCGAGTTCTCCTGGGAGATATACTGCTCTGAGGTGTATTCGTTGAGCAATGGAAGCTGACCAGAGATGGAGAGCTTCGTTGCAGAGGGGGCGTGAGCCTGTTCTGTCCTACTTGTTCACATATAACATGGCTACTTGGTTGTCTGTCCTCCCTGAGAGCTGGTCTTGTAAGACTCGGAGGACATTGGTTAGTGCTCTAAGTTCTAGCAGATTGATATGTAAGGCTGATTCCTGAGCCATCCAGAGGCCCTGAGTTGAAAAGTGGTCGAGGTGGGCTCCCCAACCTAGCTTGGACACGTCCATGGTTAGGGTACACTGGCACGGGGGTGTGTGAAAAGATGAACCTATGGACTTTTCAGCTCAGTTCTTGAGGCCTCTCCTTGTCATCTGTTGGCACAGGGCACAAGAATCTGGGAGGTGCTCTGGACCAAAGCATTTTAAGCATCAGTCGTACTTATCAGTGACTGAAATAGTTTTGGAGCATTTGGAACATTTTTTTTAAAGCCACTAGTTGGCTTTTCCATGTTTGGACAGAAAGGCTTGATGTCTAACGGGGTGGATGGCCACCCACGAGGAAAACTGAAGAAATAAAGTAATGAAAATTAGAAGAAAATATAAAGAATTCTGATAAGAAAGGGTAACCGGAGTCAGGTCAACCATACCAGCATCAACGGGAAGGCAGAAATCAATATCTACAAAAACTAATGAGGCTTTCTGCCATGACAAAAATTTTGTCCTGCTGGCTCCACGGAAAACAAAAGACTAAGGAGAGGAGTTGGGAAGGCAGTCACGCAGGCACAGTGGATGGCTCCCAAAGGCTTTCTTATTGGACGGTGGGGAGCGTTCCTGTGCGGGCTCTGTCAGTACTGACATCACCCATATGTAGACTATATTCCTGCTTGCTCCTGGAGATTACTTATCTAGTCCTATAGAAGCATCTCACGGTATTGTCTTACTACTACTGAGCATTTGTATAGCGCTACAAGACGTCTTCTGCTGCCATCTTGGAAAACTGCAGTGCCTGACATCTAGCAGTATGTAGGGGTCAGTTTGCCAAATAAGAAACACTGCCTTATTTGGCAAGCTGACTCCTAGCAGTATGTTTTGATGTACTGCACAAGACCAGACATTATCATATTCCAAGATGGCGATGTTGGAGGAAGGAACAAGTGAGCATTGCTCCTGCCTCTCGACTTAAAGATGGGTTGAGGGAAGACTTTGGGGCCCATTTTGGACATCAGAGATAATTGCGAGGGGAATATAAAAGGATTTGAGCCACTGGGGATGTATTTTTTAAAGGCATATTTCAGCACTCACAGGGGCTACCAGGGACTTTTTTCTACCAAAGGTTGTCTGAGATGAAGTGCTGCACATTACTTCAGATGACTCTTTAGCTCCCATGCTAGAACCTTCATTACAGCTCAGGACTGTAATAAAGATTCAGTACTAAAGTAAGAGCAAAAAGGTTTAGTGCTTTTTCTTTTTTTTTTTTACATTGTGAGCAGTTACAGATTTTTGCTGTTTGCATGCTGACTGTGCCACCTTTAGTATGATGTTTATATGATGTGGATTTTTGCATGCTAAAACCCTTACTACATCAGGTAGTAAGAATAGTGTAGGAAATCCTGAGTAAACTGCTATGCTGAAAGATAATGCAGCGTATCAGACTCTCAAGCAGGTTTGTGTGGGTGCTGTAAATGTATATCTCACTAATTCATAGAGCTTGCCCATAGCAACATAGGATACAAGTTTCATTCGTGTTTTTTACTTGCAAAAAAAGTGCTGGTACATGCAGGTCCTCATGTATTAATGAAACAGCCCATGTATACCATCCGGTCCAGGTGATTTGCTACTATTCAGTTTATCAACTAGTTGTAATATATCTTCCCGGTGTAGCGATATTTCTCTCAATTCCTCTGCAGTATCACCTTTAAATACCACTTCAGTCTTGGGTAACATCCCTACATCTTCCTCAGTAAAGTCCGAAGCAAAGAATTCATTCAGTCTCTCTGCTATAGCCTTGTTTCCTCTTACTGCCCCTTTTATTCCATCTAGAAACTTTATCTCTTTAGCTTGTCCTGCTGTGACACTGACCCAGTCGATACCGGGGTAATTGAAATCACCCATTATTACTACTCTGTTGTGACTTTTGTTAGCTTCCTTGATTTCTTTGAGCATTTCATCATCCATTTGTTCATTCTGGCCAGGCGGTCGATAGTATACTCCAACTGCCATCACCTTCCCCTTCATAAATGGAATTTCAATCCATAGAGATTCTATAGCAAATTTTGTTCCCTGCAAAACTTTAATCCTTTCTGACTCAATGCCCTCTCTAACATAGAGCGCAACCCCTCCACCAATTTGATCAGCTCTATCATTACGATATAGTGTGTATCCAGGTATCACAGTGTCCCACTGGATCTTTATGCTCTGTCTGCTCCTTACTCAAGGGCATTTGGGCCACTATACTCCCTTTTGGAACCTCACTGCTTTTGGTAGTATCCTTTGGTAGTGTCCATTGATGGGCTTAAGGGATGCTGCAATAGCACTCAAATGGACCCTTACTGAATTCGTTTTGAGTCCTGCATTGGAGAGATGCAGGAGATATTCCAAAAGAGAATTCAAAGGAAGTGCTAGAGGGTTAAGACCCTTTTGAGCACACCAAATGGAAAATCTTTTCCATTTAAAAGCGTAAGAACGCCTAGTGGAAGGTTTCCTAGAGGCATGGAGGATATCCTTCACTTGCTGCGAAAGATTGAAGTGTTGAAGGTCTAGGCCTTCAGTAACCAAGCTCTGAGGTGAAGGGACTTGGGGTTTGGGTGCCACAAAGTCCCCTCCTCCTGAGACAGAAGGTCTGGAGCTGCTCCCAAGTCCAGGGAGGGGGCTTGGGAGAGATGCAGAAGTAGAGGGTACCACACTTGGCGTGGCCAGCGTGGAGCTATGAGGATCATGGACCCTTGATCCCTTTGAAGTTTGAACAGAGTCTTGGGAATCAAAGGAATGGGTGGAAAGGCATATAGGAAGTCCTGACCCCAATGAAAGAGGAAGGCATCCTTGGCCTGAACTCCCTGACACGGAATCCTGGAACAGAACCGGGGAAGTTTGGCATTCCACGGACTTGCAAAGAGGTCTATGTCCGGGGTCCCCCATTTCTGGAAGATTCTGAGTACCTGATCCATGTGTAGGGACCATTCGTGTGGAAGCAGAAGTCGACGGAGTCTGTCTGCCCAAGAGTTTTGGATTCCTGGAAGATATACTGCCAGGAGATGGATTTGATGCTCTCTGGCGAAGGCCCATAATCTTAGAGCTTCGTTGCAAAGCGACAGAGAGCCAGTCCCTCCTTGTTTGTTTATGTAAAACATGGCTACTTGATTGTCCGTATGAATAAGGACCGTCATGTTGCTGAGGAGGGTATGAAAAACTCTGAGAGCTAGAAAGATTGCTCGAAGTTCCAAGTGGTTGATATGAAGGGCGGTCTCCTGTGGAGACCAAGTGCCCTGAGTGGAGAGATCTTGAAGATGAGCTCCCCAACCTGTTTGGGAGGTATCTGTTGTGAGGGTTGCTTGGGGCAACAATGGTTGAAAGGGGGCCCCCAACAACAGATTTTGAGTGGACATCCACCATTGGAGAGACCAAAAGAGACGTTTGGAGTTTGCTATTTGGTCTGAGAGAGCTCCAGATGCTTGAGTCCACTGGGTGGACAAAGTCCATTGAGCTGCTCTCATATGTAGGCGAGCATAGGGCACCACATGTACTGTGGAGGCCATGTGGCCTAATAGTTGTAGCATCTCCCTGGCAGTCAAGTGGCTTCTGGACTGAGTCTGGGAGGCTAAGTGCACTAGACGTTGGCAACGGGCATGAGGAAGATAGGCCCTTGCAGTGGTGGTATCCAACCAGGCCCCTATGAATACCAGGGACTGAGTAGGGGCGAGTTGAGACTTTGGCAGATTGATCACAAGTCCCAGATACTGCAGAATGCGTCTGGTGCGATCCAAGGAAGTCTGAGCCTCGGACTGAGATGGAGCTCGGATGAGCCAGTCGTCCAGGTATGGGAAAACAAAAATTCCCAGGGCTCGTAGAAATGCAGCTACTATTGCCATGCATTTGGTAAATACCCTTGGAGCAGAGGCTAGACCGAAGGGAAGTACTCTGTATTGGAAATGTTTTCCCTGGAACAGAAACCGTAGGAATTTTCTGTGGGATGGATGGATGAGTATATGTGTGTACGCATCCTTGAGATCTAGAGAACAAAGCCAATCCTGACTCTGTAGGTATGGAAGGAGAGTACCTAGAGAAAGCATCTTGAATTTCTCCTTGCATAGGAATTTGTTCAATTCTCTGAGATCTAGAATAGGTCTGTACCCCCCTGTTTTCTTGGGAATAAGAAAATAAGGGGAGTAAAACCCTGACCCCTGTTGAAGATGAGGAACCTCTTCTATTGCCCTTTGGGCGAGAAGGGTGGTCACCTCCTGACCTAACAGGTTCAGGAGAGAAGGGGGAGAATTGAAACATCTCACCATGGTATGGGGAGGAAGGCTGGAGAAATGTAGTTTGTAGCCCTCTCTGATGATAGAGAGGGTCCATTGTTCTGATGTGATTTGCTCCCATCTGGGAGCAAAATGAGCTAAACTTCCTGGAATGGTGAGAGGCTCTGGATGTTTTAGAGCCAGAAAGGTTAAGTTCTCTAGAGTTGAGTCAAAAACCCTGAGGGGTTGGGACTGCTGGGCTGTAGCAGCCCCTGCAGGTTTTGCCCTGGCCTGTTTAGGCTGCTGACGCTTAGGAGCAAAGCGAGCTGCAGAAGATTGTTGGCCAGTATTTGTAGCAAATCTGGCTTTCTTATAGAAAGGCTTCTTGAAAGATTTCTTCTTGACAGGGGCAGAGGTAGACTTAGAAAGTCTATCTAAAGCAGCATTTTCTGCATCCATTTGGGTGGCTTTGATTTGCCACTCCTTACCAAACAGATTCTCACCTGTACAGGGCAAATTTCCCAACCCATCCTGGACCCAGGGTTCTAGGTCAGAGGCCTGGAGCCAAGCAATTCTGCGAGCCGCTATGGCAATACCTGAGGCTCTGCTAGCACCCTCAAAGGAGTCAAAGGCTGCTCTGTTGGAGAACTTTGATATATCTTGGGTATGCTTTAGCAAAAGAAGAAACTCCTCCTTTCTATCCTCTGGGATAAAGGGGAGAAAATGGCATATTTTCAATGCAATCTCCTTCAGAAACATGCCCATATAGAGGCTGTATGAATTGATTCTAGCAATAAGCATACTTGCTTGGAAGATTTTTCTACCAAAAGCATCCAAAGTCCTACATTCTCTCCCTGGAGTAGAAGAGTGTCTTTTGGTACTCTTTATCCTTTTCATAGCTGACTGCACCACAATAGAGTGGTGAGGGAGCTGAGTTTTTTGAAAACCAGGAGAAGGAGGGACACGATACATGGTGTCCAACCGACGAGAATGTGGAGAGAGGGTGAGAGGAGTCTCCCATAAGTCCATCATGTGTTCTTGAAGAATTTCATGAATGGGCAAGGTGACTGCCTCTTTGGGAACCTTAGAGTATCCCAAAATATCTAATTTTTTTGCTCTAGGTTCTTTTTCAGAGGTTACTGAAATAGAGAGACCTTTAGCCACTTCAAGGATGAAGTCTTGAAAGGACAAATCCTCTGGAGGAGACATTCTCCTCTTTGGAGAAGAGGGCTCTTCAGGTAGAGTTAGGGATACTTCAGCAGAGTCATCTGATGAATCAGAATCATCAGAAGACTCGAAGTATCGTCTGTTTGCTTCCAGGGATCGATAAGTGTATCGACCGGTATCGACATCGGGGGTACCCGGAACCGGATCGGTATTGGGGAAAACCCCGGAACTGGGAACCGGAATCGGTATCCTGGTCGATGTGGATGCCCTGGGTACCGGTATCGGTTGAGCGCCATAATAGCCTGCTGCATGGATTGAACTGTATGATCCATAGACGCCACGACTGTCTGGATGTCGGTACCGGAAGATTGAGCTGGTACCCCAGAGCAGTCTAACAGGTGATCTGTCGAGGCCGTGCCATCGATGTCAACCTGTAACCCCATAGGAGGAGCTTTGGAAGCCGGAGCTTCCCACCGGGGTTGTTTGGCTGGGGCAGGGTCCTCAGGGTCAAGCCCGGGGGCATCTCGATACTTGGAGGGAGATTTGCCCTTTGAGGACCTGCCAGAGGAATGTTTGGTTACCTGAGATCCATCAGGAGAGGAAGACCTGGAAGATGTCGATGCTGGAGTATCTGTAGAAAACAGCATGTGAAACTTGTCTGCCCGGTTTTGTAAGCCACGTTTAGACATCAAAGAACAGGATGGGCAATCCGGAATGGAGTGGTCAGGCCCCAAACATTTAAGACACCATTCATGGGTGTCTGTGAGACTGATATAGTACCGCTACACTTGGTGCATTTTTTAAAAACAGAGGCTTGTTTCTCCATGAGGGAGAATTCTGTGAAGGCCTAGAGGCCTCACAGAACAAACACACCAAGTGGGGAATAAGATATATATATTTTTTTTGGTAAAGAAATAAAGAAAAAAGACCGGCGGTACCGGTCCGGAATCGGGGAAGGCAGACACGCGGCCAAAGAAACAAATTAAAATAACAACTTCTTCAGCGGTGACAGGAACACGACCTGCTGGCTCTGCGGAAAAAGAAGAACTGAGGAGAGTTGGTCAGGAAGGCGGGAAGGCAGCGCGCATGCGCAGTGGGAGGCCCCAAAAGCTTTCCTTCTGGGAAGCTGGGGAGCTTTCCCGCGCAGGCTCCGTCGGTACCGACGTACCCATATGTGAGGACTTATTCCTGCTTGTTCCTGGAGATAACATTTTAAAAAATAAAAGGACAAAAGCAATCTGATACTGTAAACCTGAGACACAAATCTTATCAAAGGCTTCAACAAAATAGATCTTTTTCTTCCTAAAACAGAAATTCCAATTTCCTAATGGTACTCTAAAAGAAGCACATTCCATAATATTGGGCCTACTGATGAAAAAGCCCTGCTAATGGAACTATAAGTGTACAGAGCAAAAGTGTGTCTCACTAGAGTGGCGGTGCCTGTGTGTGTAGAGGATGTGTGGTATACGGTAACAAATGTTGGGGGTTATGTATCAAGATGGTATTGGGGGAACTGTTCTTGCAAGTGCGTGGATGTTTTTTCTCTACCTTTTTGTTCTCTTTTTAACCACTGTCCTGCCATTCCCCTCTCCAATTTACTTCTCCTCCTTTCCTCCTACATGCTTGCACTTCTTGCCTCTTCCTCTCTCATCCCCAAATTTCCTATCACTTTCAAAGTCCAGGTGGCGCATTGACCACTGCTACACAAGCCTCTTCTTCTTGTGCCGGTGAGGATTGGACCCCTGCCAGATCACTGAAGACTATACCACCGCCATGGGAAGACGCCATCTCTTCTACGTGCTGGGACTGTATCCCTGCCAGCACACTGAAGACTGCACATGTGCAAACAAGTCTGTGTGTATGGATGGATAGACAAACAGGACATACCCTTTCCAAAAGGTGTTATCATTCTTTATCTAAATGCTGGTATTTAAAATATTAATCAACCAGAAGACTTTATTGAAATTATTGAAGAACCAAATGCCGTCTAACAATACTTAATAAACTGGGCTCTTAAATTTTGAAAGACCAGAACGTGCCTACAACACATGTTCCATATGGCTCTGTTAGCAATAAATCACATCTCGAAATTTCTTGGCACACCCTAAAAAGTGAGTGGAGGAGTAGCCTAGTGGTTGGGGCAAGGTACTTCAGGCTGGAAGGTCGGGGGTTCAAATCCCACTAGAGGACAGCAACCTTGGGCCGGAAGGACTGGGGTTTCTAGTCCCACAGGTGCTCCTTGTGGTCTTGGGCAAGCCACTTAACCCTCCATTATTTATTTATTTATTTATTTAACTGTATTTATATATCGCCTTATCATAAAATCAAGGCGGTGAAAGTACAAAACAAAGAAAACATCTTGTAAGAAGAAGAAAAATACAAACATTGTAACATATAGTCATACAACACAATAAGCATTACAATAAACGTTTGTTAATTACAAATTTAAAATTCAAATAACATATAACAAAAACACTAATATAATTATTTGTAGTGGGTAGGTAAATCATAAAATTAAGTAATGTGCCCATAATTTTCAATAAAAAGCAAAGTTTTTAATTGCTTCCGAAAGTCTTTGAGTTCGGTTGATGATCTTAATTCATCTGGAAGAGAGTTCCATAAAATTGGTGCAGCTAATGAAAATGCTCTCTCTGTAGTGACCTTGAGTGTATTTTTGAAGTTACTTGAAGAACTTAATCTATGAGATGTACACTTTCTTCTTGGTCGAGAACTGGGGTCAATAAAAATGAGGGAGTAAAGACTATTGGCTGAAATGTGATGTTTTATTTTAAAGATGTTGATAATTGTTTTATATTTGATACGAGTTAGGATTGGTAGCCAGTGAAGATCCTTCAAAACTGGCGTAATATGTTCATGAATATAAGATCCAGAAATAATTCGTGCTGCAGTATTCTGAGCCAATTGCAAAGGTTTTAAAGCTTGCAGTGTTAATCCAAGGAATATTGGATTGCAAAAATCCAGCAAAGGGGTTATTAGCGCTTGACAGACAGTACGAAACAGATCATATGAAAGCAGTGGTTTTAGTCTCCTTATAATACGCATTCTGAAATACGAATTTTTTATTGTTTTATTAATATGCGATTTGAGATTTAACTCACTGTCTAGAGTAACACCAAGATACTTAACCTCTGTTTTAATTGGAATAGTTGCGTTATCAACTGTAATGTTTGGAGGATGTATGAATTCCATGTTACGAGTAATAATGAGGGCCTCTGTTTTGCTGTAATTAATTGAAAAATTATTCTTCTTACACCATCTTGTCATTTCAGTTAGACAAAGAGAGATATTTGAATATAGAGGGTTGTTAATTGAAAAAGGCATAAAAATTAGAATGTCATCTGCATAAATAGTGTATTGTATATTGTAGGCTTTTATTATATCACAAATTGGTTGAATGTATATATTAAAAAGAAGAGAAGAGAGGGCGGAACCTTGAGGGACTCCTTGCAGTACCTTTATAGATTGTGAAGTATTACATCCTACTTTTACTCTGATCTCTCTGTCAGAAAGGTACGATTGAAACCATTTGAGAACAACACCATGAATACCAATTATTCGTAGTCTCTCAAGGAGAATTTGGTGGTTAACTGTGTCAAAAGCTGATGAAATGTCTACAAAGATCAATAGAATCCCTTTTTTTTTGTTATCTATAGTACGGAGTATATTATCAAAAAGATAAATCAAAAGAGTTTCAACGCCATGATTAGGACGGAAACCATGTTGATTATTATCTAGGGGTGCATGATTATCAATGTGATCTTGTAATTGCTGTTTGACTACTTTTTCTATGATTTTTGCTAGAAAAGGTAAACTTGAAATTGGACGATAAGCAGCAGGATTATTTTTGTCGAGAGTTGTTTTCTTTGGAATAGGTCTAACTGTCGCTTGCTTTAGTTGTGTAGGCATAAGACCTTGGGAAAGAGAATTCATCACAATATTGTTTATGTATGGTATCAAGCTTGATTTGGAAGCTTTGACCCAAGAAACAGGGCAAGGGTCTGAGGGAGCGGTGCTAGTATTAATAGCAGAAATAATGCGAGAAATTTGTTCATTTGAAGGAGAGTGAAATTTTTCCCAAATTCTAGATTGAGAAACTTGTGAAATTGTAGTATTGTCAATGATTGTTTTAATAGAGTGAAATTTTTCCTTGATATATTCTGCAAATTTTTGTGGATCAATTTGTACATCTTCATCTGTTAATTTCTCTTTTGTAAGTATCTTGACTATTTCAAATAATTCTCTTGGCTTATTTAATGATGTGTTAATAATATTTGTATGGAATTCCTTTTTAGCATGATTAATATGTTCCATATATTGACTTTGCATTTCTAAATATAACTTCTGTATATCTGTTGTCTTAAATTTTCGCCATTTCCGTTCTAGCTTTCTGAGATTTCTTTTCAATTTTCGAAGGTGAGCAGAGAACCAAGGCTTGTTTTGTTTCTTTTTGTATTGGATATTCTTTGTACTGATGGGTGCTGTGGCAGCACTAGATAAAGTGTTGTTCCAGTTACTAACTTGAGCTTCAATATTGTTTGACTCAGAATTAAGATGTTCTAATGTGTCCTTTAAAAAATTATCTTTGTCAAATTTTTTGAATCGCCTCTGTATTTGAGAGCTAAAATCATGCTTGTTGCACCAATTATTCTGTAGAAGTAATCTTATTTTAATTAGGTAGTGGTCTGACCATGGTACTGGTATAACTGTAGGAATTGATAATGAGCCTGTTGAAATCAGTTCGTTGTTTGCGAAGATCAGATCAGGTGTAGAGCCGTGACTGTGTGTTGGGACATCAATTATTTGTGAGAAATTAAGAGAGGACATAGCTTGAAGGAAGGCTTCTGCATCTTTAATGTTGGTGGACTTAAGGTTAAAGTCACCTAATAAAATTGTGGATTTGTTAATAGCAGATATGGCACAAACAGTTTCAAGTGTTGAAGCTAATTCTTCAGGTGGTGCTTTTGGTGCTCTATAAGTAAGGCAAAGTGACATGTATTTGTTCATAATACTAATTGTGTTACCTTGAGGAGTGTCTGAAAAGCTATGTGTTTTGAAATTAAGGAACTTCTTTGCAATTATTAACACTCCTCCTCCACGCTTACGAGATCGTGGGCAATTGTAAGCTATATAACTGTCTGAAACCAGCTGATTAATTAACACATTATCAGTTAAATGGAGCCACGATTCTGTTATGCAAAGAATGTCTGGATGGTGATCCTGAATAAGATCAGTTATTGTTTGAATTTTGTTACATACAGATCTAGCATTGATAAGCTCAATATCTATATATTCTACAGGCATTGAAATAATTTGAGAGTTTTTAGAATGAAGTTTGTAATTTTGAGATTTTTGAGTGTTGTTCTTTCGTGAGAAGTGAAAGTAGTGGGAAAATGTTTGAGAGCATTGTGGCTGAAGGAAATATAAAGTTGGCTGAATCCACAATGGTACATTGTAAGGGAGAAAGTAGGGGTTAGTAGGTAAAAAGTAAACCAGACAACAGCAAACTGGAACAACCAAGGTTTGATACATATTGTTTTGTTAGAAAGATATATTATGAGAGATGAAAATACCTTATCTTCTGAAAACTGTTGTTTTACTCTTGCATTTACCTATGAGACGCCTACGTGCCCCACCTAAGGGCCACGCCAAAGGGCCCTCTTGCGAGGCCCTCAGGCGCGGGCGCGCCGCGTTAACGGCGGTTTAAATGGCGATCCGAACAGCTGAGAGGTGATGTCACACAGATTCAATTAGTGAAGGGAAGGCTCCCGCTTGCAGGGTGATCTGCTCACAGCACTTCTTAGCGCCGCGTTAACGGCGGTTTAAATGGCGATCCGAACAGCTGAGAGGTGATGTCACACAGATTCAATTAGTGAAGGGAAGGCTCCCGCTTGCAGGGTGATCTGCTCACAGCACTTCTTAGCGCCGCGTTAACGGCGGTTTAAATGGTGATCCGAACAGCTGAGAGGTGATGTCACACAGATTCAATTAGTGAAGGGAAGGCTCCCGCTTGCAGGGTGATCTGCTCACAGCACTTCTTAGCGCCGCGTTAACGGCGGTTTAAATGGCGATCCGAACAGCTGAGAGGTGATGTCACACAGATTCAATTAGTGAAGGGAAGGCTCCCGCTTGCAGGGTGATCTGCTCACAGCACTTCTTAGCGCCGCGTTAACGGCGGTTTAAATGGCGATCCGAACAGCTGAGAGGTGATGTCACACAGATTCAATTAGTGAAGGGAAGGCTCCCGCTTGCAGGGTGATCTGCTCACAGCACTTCTTAGCGCCGCGTTAACGGCGGTTTAAATGGCGATCCGAACAGCTGAGAGGTGATGTCACACAGATTCAATTAGTGAAGGGAAGGCTCCCGCTTGCAGGGTGATCTGCTCACAGCACTTCTTAGCGCCGCGTTAATAGCCCATGTTCCCTGTAAAATAGTTATCTCCAAGTTATAATACCCTGTTCAATGTAATTTCAGTTTGTTCAATGTAAACCGCACTGATGCAGAATAGCGCGGTATATAAGAGAATGTAAATAAATAAATAAATAAATAAAAACTTAAGAAAGCGTCTGCTGGAGCTGAAATGTCTGCTTAAGGCTATGAGATTTAAAATGTATAACTTCTTGTATTAAATTATTAAAATGTTACGATTTAAAGGCATGCCAGGAATTTTCTGAGAGATGTTACAGTTGCCTGGAGAGGATGTAGACTTTTTATGCTAGAGTTCTTTGAAAGGAATTGTTCTTTGTTGTTTTCCTTCATTTTTCTCAATGGTGAGCTTCTTTTTTCTTCTAATTATGGATCTGAAGTAAAAAGCATATTTTCCATAAAGACAAAATGAGGAAAAACATTTTAGTGCATCTGATCCTGCATTAGCAGGTAATCAAACTCAAACTCTCTCCCTCCTAGCTTGTGACAGCGTCATGTGTCTGCTTCCCCTCTCTTTCTCCCTCCACAGCTGTCTTACTGATAACTGGGATCAAGAGCAAGCAGGCAACAAGTTAGGGTCCTTAGTGACTGACAACAGCCCAAGCCCTGTGGTCAACACAGTACTTTTCTTTTTCAAATTCATATTCACAGCTTATGTTAATAGTATTAATGGCCTTTCTACCTTCGCTGTGCAAAGCAGTCAAAAAATGGGCATCAGTCAAGGTCACCCTTTGGCGGCTCCTGCAACTTCAGGCAGTCCGTCCCTATGTCGACAAATGAACGGCCACTACTGCATCTATTTTGTGGAGCCAAAAGACTCTTCCTTCCGGCCCACCTTTAGACCTCAAGTACACCAATTGCACGTTGCGCATTCCACACTTTCGGATGGGGACCCCGTCGTCCGTCATCTCGGCGGTCAGACGCAGTGCATTCCTGACTGTCCAGGATCTCAAGGAGGTCTATCTCCATGTCCCTGTGTGAGCTGAACACCAGCGGTTCCTGTGGTTCATAGTACCGCTGGAGCACCTTCCATTTCAAGCCTTGCCCTTCGGACTCGCCACAGCTCCACAAACATTCACGAAGATCATGGTGGTCATGGCAGCAGCATTTCGACAGGAGGGCATGTTGGTTTACCTATATTTGGATGACTGGCTGATCCGGGTGAAGTCGCTGGCGGAGAGCGAGTTGGCGACATCCCGGATATTTTAGGTCTTTTGGAATCTTGATGGGTGATCAATGTGGCTAAGCATTATCTTGCACCCTCTCAGGTCCTCTTGTATCTCGGCGCCCGCTTCAACACCCAAGTGGGTATAGTCTTCCTCCCGGAGGAGGGAGTGCTCAATTTGCAAGGTCAGATTCGGTCACTTCTGAGTCGGCAGTCCCCAATGGCCTACTTCTATCTCCAGGTCCTGGGGTTGATGGCAGCATAATAGAGCTGGTCCCCTGGGCTTGAGCACACATGAGGCTGCTTCAGCGTGTGTTGTTCTCTCGCTGCTCTCCACAGTGGCACCCATTATCGCACCGCTTGACTTGTCCACCTGAAGTGCGTGCCAGTCTGTCCTGGTGGCTGCAGCTGGGGAAACTCTAGGCGGGCATGTCCCTGAATCCACTGGACTGGGCAGTAGTGACAATGGACTCCAGTCTCTCAGTCTGGGGGGGGGGAGCTCATTGTCAGACGTGGGTCACTCAGGGCAACTGGTCGCAAGAGCAACAGTTGTGGTCGATCAATCAGCTGGAAATGGGGGCCATCTTCCTGGTGTTCCAGGAGTTCAGCGAGTTGCTGGAAGGAAGGGCCGTGTGCGACTTTTTGGACACCACCACCACAGTGGTCTACATCAACTGGCAGGGGGGTATGGGAAGTCCCACTCTCGCCGAGGAGACTGTCCCACTGCTTCAGTGAACAGAGACTCATCTCTATGCACGCTTGGTGGCCCACATTGAGGGCAAGAATATGGAAGCCGACTTTCTCAGTCATCACAGAGTTGATCTGGGCGAATGGACGATGGAGAACTCCATTTTCCTCAGGATAATGCGATGCTCAGGGACGCTGCAAACAGATCCGATAGTGACCCCGTGCAATCAAAAAGCTCCATGGTTCTTCAGTCATTTTTGCGAACACATTTTGGATGGTCTCGATGCCCTGGCGCAGCCTTGGCCGTTGGAGGGGCTGCTTTATATTTCCGTGCCCTGGCTGCTGATAGGGCAGAAGATGCAACAGATCGATGCTCACAGAGGGATAGTGATCCTCGTGGCACCTGACTGGCCATGGCAACCATGGTACACAGATCTTCTCTGTCTGGTATTGGTGCCGCCATGGAGGTTTCCACCCTGGCCTGGCCTCCTCTTACAGGTGGATCGATTCTCGCTTACGGCCTGGCTCTTGAAAGAGCATGGCTGAGGAAGAGAGGTTATTCACCGGCGGTGATGTCACTCTTGCGGGCCCATAAGCGTTCTACATCCCTGGCATACATTCACATCTGGCGAGCCTTTGAGGACTGGTGGCAGGACAAGGGCATCTGGGCCTTAAAGGCCTCTATCCCAGATGTTCTGTCTTGCTTGCAGGCTGGCGTGAACAATGATCTTGCATCAAACTCTCTCTGGGTTCAGATGGCAGCCCTGGCCTGTTACAGGAAGCGCATTCAAGGTTTGTCAGTGGCTGCCCACCTCTATGTGGTTTGGTTTCTGTGGATCGTACAGCACATCTGTCTGCCCTTGTGCAGTCTGGTGCCCAGTCGGTGTTGACGAATGCTCCTTTTGAGCCACTTGGGTCAGCTACCATGAAGGACCTCACTCTGAAGGTGGTGTTTCTGGTGGAGATCTACTCCGCAAAGCGGATTTCCGAGCTACAGGCCTTGTCTTATCAGATACCACTTTTTCCCTTGAGAGCAAGAGAAAAGGTATTGCGAACAGTGCCCTCATTCCTGCCTAAGGTGCTGTCTCCTTTTCATATGAACGAGACTGTGGTGTTGCCCGGTTTCCCTGATACGGTCGATAGGGAACTGTGTTTCTTGGACTTCTGGCGGGCTCTCCATAGCTATCTGAAGCACATGCAATCATTTAGGAAGTCACAGTAACATAGTAAATGACAGCAGATAAGACCAGAATGGTCCATCTAGTCTGCCCAGTAAGATGGCAAGAGTAGGTGCACCTGCCACTCCGTGCAGGCCACCCCTTCCCATGTCTTTGTTTTAGGGGTGAACCCTCCCATGTCTTTGTTTTAGGGGTGAACCCACCGCTCCGTGTAGGTCACCCCTGTATGTTGAGAAATTAGTTACTTAAGTTTATTTTGATTTTATCCTGTTGCTGTAAACGGATCCACTGTGTCTGTCCCATGCCATTTTAAATTCTGTCACTGTATATGCAGATCATTTGTTTGTGCTGTTTGAAGGTCTGCATAAGGGGGAGGCGGCCTCCTAGGCTTTGATCGCGCATTGACTCAAGGAAGCGATTTCCTTGGCATATCTCTTGCAGGGCTGAGTCCTTCCAGAAGCATAAGAACATAAGAACATAAGAACATAAGAAATGCCATACTGGGTCAGACCGAGGTCCATCAAGCCCAGTATCCTGTTTCCAACAGTGGCCAATCTAGGTCATACGTACCTAGCAGTTTCCCCAAAAGACACAGGTTCTGCAGTGCTTGTACTAGGCCAAGCATTGATATCCTGGGTCCCTTTTTAATAGTGGTTTATGGACCTTTCCTCCAGGAACTTGTCCAAACCTTTTTTAAACCCAGCTATACTAACAGCCCTTACTACATCCTCCGGTAACAGATTCCAGAGTTTGATTACACGTTGAGAGAAGAAATATTTTCTCCTATTTGTCTTAAATAGTTTACCCTGTAGCTTCATTACATGCCCCCTAGTCCTTCTATATTCTGATAGCGTAAACAATTTATCCACGTTTATCCGTTCCACTCCATTCATTAATTTATACACCTCTATCATATCTCCCCTCAGCCGCCTCTTTTCTAGGTTAAAGAGCCCTAACCTTTTTAGCCTCTCTTCGTAGGAGTAGCCTTCCATCCCCTTCACCAATTTGGTGGCTCTTCTCTGTACTTTTTCTAATAACTCTATGTCCTTTTTAAGATACGGTGACCAGAATTGCACACAATATTCAAGGTGCGGTCGTACCATGGAGCGATACAGAGGCATTATAATATCCTTTGTTTTATTCTCCATCCCTTTCCTTAGGATACCTAGCATTCTATTTGCTTTCTTGGCCGCAGCTGCACACTGGGCGGAGGGTTTTAACATGTTATCCACGATGACTCCTAAATCTTTTTCCTGGGTGGTGGTTTCTAATGTGGAGCCTTGCATCTTGTAACTATAGTGTGGGTTGTTCTTTCCTAGGTGCATAACTTTGCACTTGTCCACATTAAATTTCATCTGCCATTTGGATGCCCAGTCTTCCAATTTATCCAGATCCTCCTGCAGTTTTCCACAATCCTCTTGGGTTTTAACAACTTTAAACAGTTTTGTGTCATCTGCAAATTTGATTACCTCACTAGTTATTCCCTTTTCCAGGTCATTTATGAATATGTCAAAAAGTAGCGGACCCAGTACAGATCCCTGGGGTACTCCACTATTCACCTTTTTCCATTGGGAATATTGGCCATTTAGCCCTACCCTCTGCTTTCTATCTTTTAACCAGTTCCCGATCCACAATAGTACACTGCCTCCTATCCCATGACTTTTTAGCTTCGCCAAAAGTCTCTGATGGGGGACCTTGTCAAAAGCTTTCTGAAAGTCCAGATACACTATATCAACCGACTCACCTTTGTCTACCTGTTTATGCACACCTTCAAAAAAACAGATCAGATTAGTAAGACAAGATCTGCCTTGTCTAAAGCCATGTTGGCTGTCTCCCATTAGGCCATGACTATCTACATGCTGTGTAATTTTGTTCTTTATGATGGCTTCTACCATTTTCCCTGGTACTGACGTCAGGCTCACCGGTCTGTAATTTCCCGGGTCACCCCTGGAACCCTTTTTAAAAATTGGTGTTACGTTGGCGACCCTCCAATCTTCAGGTATTACAGATGATTTTAATGAAAGTTCACAGATTACCAATAACAGGTCTGCAATCTCATATTTCAGTTCTTTCAACACTCTGGGATGTATACCATCCGGTCCAGGTGATTTGCTACTATTCAGTTTATCAAATAGTTGTAATATATCTTCCCGGTGTAGCGATATTTCTCTCAATTCCTCTGCAGTATCACCTTTAAATACCACTTCAGTCTTGGGTAACACCCCTACATCTTCCTCAGTAAAGACCGAAGCAAAGAATTCATTCAGTCTCTCTGCTATAGCCTTGTCTCCTCTTACTGCCCCTTTTACCCCTCTATCATCTAATGGTCCAATTGACTCTCTCACAGGCCTTTTGCTACGAATGTACTTGAAAAAGTCTTTATTTCGTGTTTTTGCTTCCGTAGCAAGTTTCTTCTCAAATTCCCGCTTTGCCTGCCTTATCAATGCTTTGCATTTAACTTGCCAGTGCTTGTGCTGTTTCCAGTTTTCATCATTTGGCTCTTTTTTCCATTTTCTGAAGGTTGCTCTTTTGGCAGCAACAGCCTCTCTGACCTCACCTTTAAACCATGCTGGCAGTTTTTTGGACTTTCTTCCACTTTTCTTAATGCGTGGAATACAGCTGGTCTGGGCTTCGAGGATAGTATTTTTAAATAACACCCAAGCTTGCTGTAAGTCTTTAACCTTTGGAACCGCTCCTTTTAGTTTTTTCCGAACTATATTCCTCATTCTATCATAGTCACCCTTTTGAAAGTTAAAAGGTAGTACTGTGGATTCCTTTACTATCTGTCCTCCACTGATTAAATCAAACATGATCATACTATGATCACTATTGCCAAGTGGTCCCAACACCCTTATTTCTTGCACCAGATCTGGCGTTCCACTAAGGACTAGGTCCAGTATGGCTTCCCCTCTGGTCGGTTCATGAACCAGCTGCTCCAAGAAGCAGTCATTTATTTCATCTAGAAACTTTATCTCTTTAGCTTGTCCTGCTGTGACACTGTCCCAGTCGATACCGGGGTAATTGAAATCACCCATTATTACTACTCTGTTGTGGCTTTTGTTAGCTTCCTTGATTTCTTTGAGCATTTCATCATCCATTTGTTCATTCTGGCCAGGTGGTCGATAGTATACTCCCACTGCCATCACCTTCCCCTTCATAAATGGAATTTCAATCCATAGAGATTCTACAGCATATTTTGTTCCCTGCAAAACTTTAATCCTTTCTGACTCAATGCCCTCTCTAACATAGAGCGCAACCCCTCCACCAATTTGTTCAGCTCTATCATTACGATATAGTTTGTATCCAGGTATCACAGTGTCCCACTGGTTATCCTCCTTCCACCATGTCTCTGAGAGTGCAATCATATCTAACCTCTCATTTAATGCTATATATTCTAATTCTCCCATCTTATTGTTTAGACTTCTAGCATTGGCATACAAGCATTTTAGAGACTGCATTTTATTAATATTAATCTGGCTATTGGTAGGCATGGGTAATTGGGAATCTTTATGCTCTGTCTGCTCCTTACTCAAGGGCATTTGGGCTACTATACTCCCTTTTGGAACCTCACTGCTTTTGGTAGTATCCTTCAAGGATACCTTTGTCCGAACCGTGCGCTCCTGGGTGACTGTCGGCTTTCCCCTATTTTCTAGTTTAAAAGCTTCTCTATCTCTTTTTTAAAGGTTAATGCCAGCAGTCTGGTCCCATCCTGATTAAGGTGAAGCCCATCCCTTCGGAAGAGCCCCCCCTTTCCCCAGAATGTTCCCCAGTTCCTAACAAATCCAAAACCCTCATCCTTGCACCATTGTCTCATCCACGCATTGAGACTCCGGAGCTCTGCCTGTCTTTTGGGTCCTGCACGTGGAACAGGAAGCATTTCGGAGAACGCTATCCTGGAAGTTCTGGATTTCAACTTCCTACCTAAAAGCTTAAATTTAGCCTCCAGAACTTCCCTACCACATTTTCCTATGTCATTGGTACCAACATGTACCAAGACAGCAGACTCCCCCCCAGCACTATCTATGATCCTATCTAGGCGGTGCGTGAGATCTGCTACCTTCGCACCAGGCAGGCATGTTACCAGGCGATCCTCACGTCCACCAGCCACCCAGCTATCTACATTCCTAATGATTGAATCACCAACTATAACAGCTGTCCTGACCCTCCCCTCATGGGGACATGGCCCTGGAGAAACGTCCTCGGTGCGAGAGGGTTTTACATCACCTGGAGGACAGGTCCTAGTTACAGGATCACTTCCTGCCACACCAGGGTGATGCTCTCCTGTCACGTGACCTCTCTCCTCCATGGCAACAGGGATGCTGCCAGACTGGAGGTGGGACTTCAGGACTATATCCCTGTAGGTCTCGTCCATGTACTTCTCTGTCTTTCTTATGTCTTCCAGGTCTGCTACTCTAGCCTCTAGAGAACGGACTCGTTCCCTGAGAGCAAAGAGCTCCCTGCACTTAGTGCATATGTAGGACCTCTCACCAACTGGGAGATAATCATACATGTGACACTCGATGCAAAAGACTGGAGAACCCCCATCTCGTTGCTGGACCTCTGACTGCATCTTAGTTTAAAGCTTGTGTTTAGGTCTTTTAAAGCGGTATATAATAAGGATTGGTGTAGATGCTTATACTAATAAAAGTGTATCTAATACCCCTAATACACCCTGTGTACCTGAAACTAATTAATCACAGGTCCTCTGTGTATGACTGATTTGGATTAAGAGCTGCACCTGAGAGCAGCCCCTTTCCTCTAAGATGTCCAAGTACCTATAAAACTACAATTTCCCCAGGGGTGGGTGGGTGCTGGGGAGGGAGGGGGGGAGATAAGTCCTATTAAAGAGGGCAGTTACAAGGTACCCTGTCCTGAACCCTCAGCAGGGGGATGGGGGTACCACACAAGGCCCAGTTAATTGAGAGAGGCAAGGTAAGTACAGCTGAGAAGGCTGAATTAGCACACCACTAAGACAAACACTAAATAATTAAACAAACAACAGTTAGACAAACAGTAAATAATTAAATAAACAGCTAGAACTCACAGTAAGATGTCCCAGGAGGCAAAAATCCACTCACTAGCAGAGCTCTGTAAAAGTTCAGCCTTTCTCTGATCAGAGAAAAGCAAACTAAAACAGCCTATGCACACGTGGAGAAAACAGGAACAAGGTTACAGGATACCTCAGGGGGAGGGGGTCAGGGGGAGGAGTCACTCAGGCAGGCAAGGACAGGAAAAAGCTTAACAGCAGGCTCTGGGGAGAGAGATAAATTCAAAATGGCTACCACACTCACAGGGGGAGGAGTCACTCAGGCAGGCAAGGACAGGAAAAGCTTAACAGCAGGCTCTGGGGAGAGAGATTAATTCAAAATGGCTACCACACAAGGCCCAGTTAATTGAGAGAGGCAAGGTAAGTACAGCTGAGAAGGCTGAATTAGCACACCACTAAGACAAACACTAAATAATTAAACAAACAACAGTTAGACAAACAGTAAATAATTAAATAAACAGCTAGAACTCACAGTAAGATGTCCCAGGAGGCAAAAATCCACTCACTAGCAGAGCTCTGTAAAAGTTCAGCCTTTCTCTGATCAGAGAAAAGCAATGTCCATTCCACTCAGGCTCAGGTGGCCTCCTGGGCAGAGTTTGACTTCCTGCCACCAGCAGATATTTGCTGGGCAGCCACTTGGTCATCGTCACATTCCTTTGTGAAGCACTACCGGCTGAACGTGCAGGCCAGGTTGGATGCGCGTTTCGGGGCTCAGGTCCCTAGAGGCTGGTCTTGCACGTCCTGTCCTTTTCTGAGTTCTGCTATGATACGAGTACATTCTGGTAATCTGATTGAACTGGAGGGACGCTATGGAAGGAGAAATTAGACCTTATCTATTAATTTACTTTCCTTTAGTCCATCCCGATCCTCTTCTGCTCATATTACCCCTCTTTTCAAGTCACTTCATTGGCTCCCTATCCATTTCCGCATCCAGTTCAAACTTTTCCTGCATTCACTCTGCAGCTCCTCACTACCTTTCCTCTCTTATCTCTCCCTACACCCCTTCTCGGGAACTCCGCTCTTCTGGAAAATCACGTCTATCTGTGCCCTTCTCTTCTATTGCTAACTCCAGACTTTGCTCCTTTCACCTTGCTGCTCCTTGTGCCTCGAACAAGCTACCTGATTCTGTACATCAGACACCTCTGGCCCTTTTCAAATCCAGGCTGAAAACTCACTTTTTTGCTGCCGCTTTCGGATCTTGACTCACCTGGTTCTCCTTTGTGTTTCTTTACCATTCTCCCGAGATGTATTCCATATCTGCAGCTACTGTGTTGTCTGTCTTGACTAGATTGTATGCTCTGATGAGTAGGGACCGTCTTTTACATGTGTCTGTGCAGCGCTGCATACATCTTGTAGCGCTATACAAATGCTCAGTAGTAATAGATCCACCCGCATCACAGATATCATCTACGGTTTGTGCTGGGAGGCCAGCACTGTCAATACTGAGTGCTTCCCTTCAGGCTGGCCTCAGCTCCATGGGTCTTCAAGAAGTGTCTGGCGGTCATTGCCACCTACCTCCGGACCATGGGGGTCTCCATCTTCCAGTACCTGGATGACTGGCTCATCAAAGGTCCCATGCCGGACGGTGTCCGGCAGTCTGCTGACCTCACCATTCGGGTGCTCGAGTGGCTGGACTTTGTGATCAAGTACTCGAAGTCCAATTGCCAGCCCATGCAGCAGATGGAGTTCATCAGGGCCCTCCTCGATACTGCTAAGGTACTGGCCTTTCTACCAGAATACCACATGTAGCACCTGGTAGCAGTGGTGGGCGATGTAGAGCACCAGCATCACACAATGGCCCGATGGATGTTGAAGGTCCTCGGTCACATGGCAGCCACAATGCATGTCATCCCTCAGGCCCGTCTTTTAACGCAGCAGGCCCATTGGACCTTAAGGAGGCAATGGGCTACCTTTGGGATAGGGTGGTGGTCACCATGCCTCTGCTGCAGACCCTTGGCTGGTAGCTCGAGCCAGGGAATCTGCTCAAAGGCCTCCCATTCCAGACAGCGGTCCCCCGCAAGATGCTAATGACGGACACATCCAATCTCGGCTGGGGAGTTCATCTGGATGGCCTGTACACTCAGAACCTGTGGTCCGAGCAGGAGAGTCTGCTCCAGATAAACTTTGTTGAGCTTCGAACAATAGCCAGTGCCCTCAGTGTCTTTTGAGTGCACCTGGCCAATCAAGTGGTCCTGATCCAAATGGCGATGTTCTACGTGAACTGGGGACACAGGCTTGTACCTCCTCTGCTGGCAGGCGGTTCGGTTGTAGAATTCCGCCCTGCTCCGTGGCATAGACCTGAGAGCGACACATCTTCCCTGTGAGCTCGATGACCTAGCGAACCAGCTCAGCCGAGTCCTTCAACCACATGAGTGGCGGTGGTGAGCTGGATCTTTCAGGAGTGGGGCACTCCTGTGGTGGATCTCTTTGCCATGGCATACAGTGCCCAAATGGGCCAGCTCTGCTCCTAGAGGTTGGGCAGCAACCACTTGGCCTCGGATGGCTTCCTCCTCCACTGGGGAAAAGGCTTGCTGTATGCATACCCCCCCCCCCCGATACCACTTGTGGTGAAAACGCTACTGACGTTCCAGGCCGACAAGGGCTCTGTGATTCTCATCACCCTTTACTGGCCTCAGCAACTGTGGTTCCCACTACTATTGCAGTTCTCGCAGATGGAACCTATCTGCCTGGGCTGGGCAGGAGGATCGAACATGGCTGCATTCCAACGTCCACTCATTTGCCCTCACAGTGTGGATGCTGAGCGGGAAGGCCTCTCAGAGCTCACTCTACCCGAGGGTGTTATAAACATTCTGCTAGGGTCCCGCAAGGACTTGACACACAAGCTCTATGTGCTGAAATGGTAGATGTTTAACACCTGGTGCGCGAGCAGGGCGCTGGACCCCTTTCTCTTGTGCCATGGACCAACTGCTGGAGTACCTCCTGCACCTCTCGGACTCAGGCCTTAAGTCAAATTCCGTGAGCATTGACAAATATAGGACTCTTTCCTTTGCATGAAATTTTCCAATAAGGCAGGATCGGTAAAAGTGTAATGCTACGAGGGGACATGGGATCGGTAAAAGTGTAATGCTACGAGGGGACATGGGATGAGGGTGAAGGGAGAGAGATTCAGGAGTGATATGCGGAAATATTTCTTTATGGAAAGAGTAGTGGATCCATAGAATAGTCTCCCAGTGGAGGTGGTAGAGATGAGGACAGTAAATGAAATCAAAAAAGCATGGGACCAACACAGAGGATCTCTAAAGGTAAAAAGTGGACTGTTGTAGTTGTTGATATGGAAGGACAGACTAGATAGGCCATGTGGTCTTTTTCTGTCATCATGTTTCTATGTTTCCATGTAATGAATACCTTGATAAATAAATAAGACATTTGCCAGCTGCATATTATTTTCTTAATTTAATCTTTCGGTAAACAGCTTAGTAAAGTGAGTTTATTTGTTTATTTTGCAGCAGTTCAGATTTTATGTATTATTACGTTTTCTTTATTGCTTTATTATTTTGGAGTAAGACTGGATCCTCCATGATGTGGGCTTGAGTTTGTATTTCTTTTGGGGTGGGAAGGTGATAATGTATTTTGGTTTATTGTAAGAACTTCTATTTTGTATGTTTTACAATTTTTTTTAAATTTAATAACGATATAATATATTCAAAAAAATATTTCTGTAAGTGTTCACCTCAGCGCAAGAGGGGCATACCATCATGGCTTTGGGGAGATTTCACCCAGCTGATGCAGGCTCATTCAAACCGCTGGACTCGTGTCCCCTGAAATTCCTGACCTGGAAGGTCCTCTTTATGGTGGTGGTTACATCAGCCCAATGCATCAGTGAGCTCCAAGCTTTGGTGGCTCACCCGTCTTACACTAGGTACCACTAGTACAGGGTGGTTCTCTGCATGCACCCTTGCTTTCTGCCGAAGGTGGTCTTCTCATTCCACCTCAACCATTTGATACATGCTGACCTTCTTCCCCTGGCTTCGCGCTAACTGGGATGAGGCGGTATTGCATACTTTGGATTGCAAGTGGGCTTTAGCCTTCTATCTGAAGCGCACGAAGGTGCACTGCCTGTCCACCCAGTTGTTAGTTTCCTTTCATCCCAGTAGGTTGGGTTCCGCTGTCTCAAAGTTTGCACTATCCCCCTGGCTAGCTGACTACATCACTCATGCTTTTTCCCAGGCAGAGTTAAGCCTTGAATGTCATGACAGGCTCACAATGTCTGAGCCATGGCTGCGTCGGTGGCCAACCTCCACTGTTTCTGAAGAGGACATATGCAAGGCTGCTACGTGGTCTTCAGTGGGCAGAGTTGACTCTGTCCATCCCTGCTACCTACTAAAAAAATACCCAGGTCGACGTCTGCTGAGGATACTGAATCAGATGAGTACCTCAGGAGACTACCTTGCTGCTGTTCCTAGTTTCTCTAGTTGGTTGCTCCTATTGGGCTGAGAGGGCTGTTGATCTCATTGGGTTCTGGTAGCCTGTAGCTTGGGAATCCTGTACATGAGGACTTTTTGCTTGCTCACAGAAAAAGGATAGTTACTTACCTGTAGCAAGTGTTTTCCATGAGCAGCAGGAATAAGTCCTCACAACCCTCCTACCTCTCCAGGGAGTTGCCTTTTGGCTCCTGCTATGTTATTAGACTGGAGAAGATGGCGGGAAGGCATGCATGGTGTGCCTCCCAAAGGCTTCCTTTGGAAGCTGGGTAGTGTTTCTATGCAGGACTCCATCTGTGATGCCACCCATACATGAAGACTTATTCCTGCTGTTCACGAAGAACACCTGCTACAGGTGAGTAACTACGCTATACTGTCTTTCCAGCATGGCTGCTCCTGAAGAAGCAGCTGTAATGGCAGGCAGCTGGCTTTGAAGCAGAATCTAATCGAGTATTACTGCTTGCAGTGTGTGCTGCTCAAATATTATGCTAGGTGTGATTAATGTCATGTTAAAGGCCTCAATGTTTGTTTCCTTATTGTTCATGCCAGACCAGTCCATACAAATGGTTATGTCCTTCAGCCAGAGGAAGAAAACTCAGATGACTTCACTACCCTTATAGATAGCTGGCACTGCCTTTAGCTCCTGGGTATTTCTTTTGCACCAGCAGATGGTGCAGACATGGGGCCTGGTGTGATTATTATGAGTAGGCTGCTCTTGATAAGGCTGTAGACCCAGATTCCTGATGGAGCACAGACCAAGTCTGGGGGATGCTTTGAGCAACAGTCCTTTGGTGCCAATTTCCCTCTCCTCTTGGGAACAGACTCAGTTGGGGTCTGAGCTCCCATAACAGTGTGTTCAACATGGAGTGATCCCAGTGACTTTTCAGTCCAACAGCAGGAGCTATTGCGGGCATACTCTCCGTCTATCCTTGAAGAGCAACAGGGAGGCAGTTAAAAAAATGGGGGGGGGGGGGGGAGGCTATCAGTGCAGCTCTTCCCAGATTTCCTCCCACTCTCCTAAAGTGCTTTGTTGATTTGGAGTGATCATACACCCCCCACTCCACATTCATCTGCTTATTTCCAGTATGTCTGGGGGAAGAAAAAAAAAAAAAAGAGGTGATGCATAGCAGGCAAATCATGGAAGTTAAATGTCAGCCAATGCAATTGGTCTGGCTTGGGAGCAAGCAGGCACCAGGTAGGTGGATGCCATCTGCTCTCCCTCCATTTGCTTATCATTTATTGAATTTGATATACCACCCTTTTGAAAATTACATTCAGAGCGGTTTATAATTTAAAATACTTTTTTAAAAGAAGAAACTGAAAGGAACTCCAATATTAATATAGGAAAGATAAAAACAAATTAACAAGGCACGAAACATTTATAACATAAAAGGGAAACTCATGAGGGGTTTCGAGGGAGGCAGAGCGGCACATCTGGAACCTAATCAACATGCTAGGAGACCAAAAGCCTGCTGGAACAGATGAATTTTTAAAAGAGTCTTGAAATTTTTTTAATTAAGTTCTAAATGAATGGTTTGAGGAAGATTAGTTCATAGGGATGAAGCAATGAAGAAAAAGGTTGACTTCCTGGTGGAGCTTAGCTCTGGTCAGTGGGGGAATGACTAGCCAGTTCCCATGAAGTAACTGCAAGCAATGGGGAGGGGCATAAGGAACAGCAAAGGCTGACAGATAATCAGGGGCTGTATTATGAAAACACTTTATGGGTAAGATAGAGCAGCTTATACTAAAAGCTATGAGGAACAAGAAGCCAGTAGTGATGCATTAGTAACGGGGGTTACATGGTCATATTTTCTGGATAGATTGGGGTCTCTTTATCTGGTACAAGGGCAGTCCTGCAAATATGATGTTGTATAGTCGAGCCTAGCGATAAGTACTCAAGATAATGGAGTTTGAGCAGTAAGATCAAGAAAGAGGCATTTATTTATTTAGCTGTGCTTATATACTGCTTTTCACCGGGTCAAAGCGGTATATAGCATGAAGCCTCCAAAGAGCTACAAAGGCAGATAGAGACAGTTTACTGATGTAATTTGAAAAGGACAATTCACTGGAGGAAGATGCGACAGGTACTTGAAGGATCCTATATTCCTGGGTGGGCATAGGCCTCCCACAACACCCCCCAAGTGCTTTTGGCTGCATCTGATAGCTGAAGATAGAATCTCTTCAGTCTGAGACACCTGATTCTAGCCTTAAGATGTCCAAATCCCCAAGGGATTTAAGTTTTCTCTGGGAACAAGCAGGAAGTTTGTCCTCACATTTGGGTGACATCGGCGCCGATGGAACCCTGCACGGAAGCTTCTCCCCAGCTTTCAAAAAAAGTCTCTGGAAGATGCACCATGCATGCATGGTCCCCTTCCCGCCCAAGGGTGCCATCTTACCTCAGTTTCCTTTTTCCGTGGAGCCCACCAGATGTGTGTTTGATTTACCCAGAAAAAGAGTCCGTTTTTTCTCTTAGAAGATTTCCTTCCCTGATTGCACCGGTTCCTTTTCCCGCCCTGAGCTCACTTGCCCCGGCATTGCGTCTTGGGTTTGTTTTTCCTTAATTTTTCTACTGGTACAATTTGTGCCCCCCCCCCCCCCCCATGGCCTCTGCCAGTGGCTTCAAAAAGTGTGATTGGTGTTTCCGGGCCATGTCTCTCACCGGCACACATGACTGCTGCCTTCGCTCAGACCACGACCCCCTTGGATTCTGGACTCTGTAAAAAGATGTCCTCCAAGGCTATGCCGTCAGCAGCAGCACAACATCTTCCAAAGATCAGATTCTGCCCCCCTGCTCCAAGCCCCCTTCTGGGACTCCAGAGCCCCGACGTGACCCCACCATCTCTGACCAAGGCGTGGGTCCTCCGAGCGGAGTGCCCCGGAGGTGGAACACAAAAAGAATTAAAATTCTTTGAGGGCAGCATCCGTGGACAAGTCGGGAATGGGCGGGTAAGTCCCGTGCCCGAACCCGCAGTCCACACCGTGAGTTTGAGGGATCAGAGTGGAAGTGGCCATGAAGGTCACCTGCAAAGAATTAAATCGGCCTCCAGTGATAGGTCTCGGACCCTCGAGGCCATTCTGGTTGAAGACTCCCCTTCGTCGGAGTCAGTGCCAGGCCTGAGATCCTCTGTGCCTGCACTGAAGGCTGCGGAGCCATCTGGATTGGAGACCAGAATGGCGGCTTTGGAGCGCAGCTAGTCAGCCTTCATGACCCAGCAGCGGGCCATGATGCCCGGTTCCACCAGGTCATCTACGTAGACCGCTGGTGCCTCGACATCGAGGACATTCCCGGACGTCGAGCTGATCCTCGAGCGCCATTGGCCTCGAGTCGATCCTCAACATTGGTCTCGATCCCGGTCTCGATCCTCAGGACCAAGATTTTCCCCAATGAGTGACCACGGCTCCACCCGCAGATCCTCTGAGGGGCATAGACGGTTGGGCTTGGGGCTCGACCTTGCACCACAGCCCGGCCTCGACTCCTCCACTGATTACGAGTCAGACTGGGAGACCGAGGACGAGGAATCTCCAGACACCTGTCGGGGTCCTCAGACCCATCTCCCTCAGAGACTCTGCACCAGTCTTCTCCCGAGGATATGGCCTGCCTCGACTTCGTGCAGGACATGTCAAAGGCGCTATTGTTTGACACCAAGTCAGAGGAGGACCCTCACACAGAGGACCTCGAGATCCTTCAGTACGAGGCCCCTCTGAAGGAGGCACTTACAGTGCTCGTTCCCTGATCCTAGAATGGCTGCTCTTTCATATGTGGGAAACACCGGCATCGGTGCCCATCGTGAGCAGATGGCTAAACTCGATGTATCAGGTCTGCTGGAGCCCAGGCTTCCACAAAGCACCTCTGCTGCATACCTACATGGTGATGGAATCGGCCATGCGACGACTCAAGAGCCAGAAGACACATTCCTCGTGCCCTCTGGATGCCCTGGGCAGGAAGTGGTAGCAGGGCTTAATGTTCCTCTGCCGGATCCAAGCATACCAGCTATACATTGGCATGTACTTGAGGGACCTGGTGAAGGAAATCACTAGGTTCTTGGCTGGTCTGTCCGAGGAACCCCTCCAGTGGTTCTGGAGCTTGTCCTCTGCCATCAGAGTGCTCCAAGTTCATGACTCGAGCAACCTGTGATGGCTTCAAGTCAGTGGCTAGAGTACCAGACTTGGCTACAGTCTTCTGAACTGGAGCAATAGGTTCATGACAAATTGGTCGACAGCCCCTGCCAAGGAGAGAACCTCTTTGGCAAACCCATGATAGATAAGGCTTCAGAGTTGGAATCCGAGCTCCTAATGAGGACTAGGCTTTCCAAGAAGATTGCTACCCTTCCCGATGGAAGGCCCTGAGTAAAAAGCCCCCTTACTCAAGGAAGGGGAACTTATGGAAACTACCCTCAGTATCAGGCCTCGTCAGCATGGTCAACAGGCCAAGGGACAAGGGCATGGCCCTCGTAAGCAGAAGCCTCCATAAACCCAGGCACCAGCTCTGGCACAGCCTGGTGGGAGTTTTTGACTCCTTATGTATAGCCTCTTCACCCCCAGGAGGCTAGCAACCCACTTTTGATCTTGTTTGTCCACCAGTGGCCAACCATCACCACCAACACTTGGGCACAACAGGTGGTCAGGTAAGGTTACCTCCTACACCTGAAACAGACTCCCCCTCCATTTTTCCCAGGAGAGCCCGTCAGGACTCCCCTCCACCAGACCTTGCTACTGCAGGAGCTCACAGGCCTTCTCAAGGACAAGGCAGTGGAACCTGTACCCTCACACCTCTGGGGCAAGGGATTCTACTTCCAGTACTTCCTTGTACCAAAAAGAACAGGAGGCCTACGGCCCATCCTGGACATGTGGGACCTGGACAGGTTCCTGGTGAGGGAGAAGTTCAAGGTGCTCTCCCTTGGGACGTTGCTGCCATGCCTCCAGAAGGGAGACTGGCTATGCTACTTGGACTTAAAGGTTGCGTACTGTCAGACGGCTGCCTGGGTGAAAATCTTCACACTCTTGGCAAGTGCATATTTCTATATGATTTGCAAGGTATTGTGGGCAATGTAGTTCATTCACACCAGACACAGCTGCTGACAATAATTTAGTTGTGCTCTTGGGTAAAGCCAATAAGATATTTATTTATGGGGTTATTTCTCCCAACACAGATATGCTTGGTAGCACATAAATTAGGTAACTTGCTTTCAGTGTTAACTTGGAAAAACAAAGTCAAAATCAGGAAAACAACAAATGAAAAGCCACAAAGCAAGAAACAAACTGTTCTTTTCAGGTTAACTTCTGATTACTTCCCACATAGATACAGCAGTGATTCTCTCCTAGCTCACAAGCAATTAGGTAAGGCTCAATTGCTAGCAGTTACCAGCTGAAAGCCCTTAGCTGGCTTGCCTTCCACTGTGTGGGTCAAATCCTGCTTCAGGAGCTTTTCTGAGTAGATTAAAGAACAAATTTGTATTTCTTTGTGATGGTTGCTGTACTTTATAACAGAAAGTTACCAACGGAGTTTAGATAGAGAGCAGTCCATATAAACAGGATCCTCATCTGCTATTATTCCCCCTTGTTCAACAAGCATGGGTTCAATATCATGGATTGGCACAGACGAATCTCTCAATGGAGCATTTTCAGGAGAATACTTGTTTCCCTGCTGTCTTTCAAGGTTATAGCTAGGGCATAGATCAGTGTTCATACCTGAGCTTCCATTGCTGCTAGAGTTCCTCTCTATATAGCCTGGCCAGTATGTAGTCCAGTTCTTATGTCCAGCCTTCCAATCCAGATCCCTGGACACTGGATCTCTCTTCACATACCTTCTGGCACAGGTCTTAGGGTCCCTTCCACGTGCAGCCATCTCCCTCACAGGTAGCCTCTGGTGATTCCTAGCTCTGCAGCACCATTCCTCTGGCTTTCCCCAGTCCAATGGTGTATGCTGGCCCTTGGAATACCTCCCAGTATACGTACTGCTTTGGACTCTTCTAGACCTCTCAAAGGCTTTTCTCTTCCTTCTTCCAAAGGGTCTCTTTCCCTCTCTGTCCGTCCGGTTTGGCTTCTGCTTCTGATGATCCTTCAGATGAAACTGATGATCAAACTCTGGATATCCAAGGTGATCATGAAGATGGTCATCTGTAGAATAAACTCTACTCTTATTCTGCTTAGATGAGTGCTCCTCCCTAACACAGCGCAGCTGTGCTGAATCAGGCCTTGCCCTTTGAAATGAGTGTTCCATCCTAGCACAGCGCAGCTGTGCTGAATCAAGCCCTGCCATTTGCAATGAGTGCTTGGAGATTACCTCATAGCCCTTTTGATTGAACACACATTTTCTCACTTCAGCTCCTCTCATGGCTGTTGGAAACCTGGTGCATTCTGGGACTGGTAGTCTTATGGCAAAATTCTGTTTTCTCATTTCTACCAGCACTGACAGGTTGCTTGTTCAGAGACACTTCACCTTTTCTATAGCCCCTTCCTGAGCTATGATAAGCTTCCTTATCACAGTACACACATATCCTCATCCATCCCAACCACAGGCAATACCTCAGGTTTGTGGTGGGAGGTGGCCACTACCAATACAGGGTGCTATCCTTTGGCCTAGCCTCCACCCCAAGGGTCTTCACCAAGTGTCTAAAGGTGGTCCAAGGGGCCTTTGTCTTCCTCTATTTGAATGACTGGCTCAGAGGAAACTCAGCTGCCGAGGTGCAGCAGGCCATGGCCCATACCATCTGCATCCTACAACACCTGGGCTTTGTCATAAACCACCCCAAAGTCCCATCTCCTCCCGACGCGGTGTCTGGCGTTCATAGGAGCCCAACTGCACACACTTCAGATCAAAGCGTTCCTACCCCAGGACGGGGCCGATCACCTCAGGGCACTGGTCGTAGACATGCAACACAGATGCACAGTGTCTTCTTGGCTTCTGCTACGCTTTCTGGGCCACATGGTCCATGTCACCCGGATGCCTGCCTCCACATAAGGGTGGCCCAGTGGTGTCTCCGCTCCCAGTGGGCCCAGATCACCTGCTGGCTGTGGGATAGAGTGACGGTGACCCGCCAATTTGCAGACTCCCTCAGCTGGTGGCAGGTACCGCAGCGCCTTCTGGCAGGGATGCCCTTCCAGGCCCCCAATCCTCAGAGCATTCTCTCTACAGATGCCACCCTGCTGGGCTGGGGGACTCATTCCAAAGATCTCTGCACACAGGGCAACTGGTCACAGTCAGAGAGCCAATTCCAGACCAACCTACTGGAGTTTGTGGTGCTGAGGCTGCAGGGGTGAGGGCTCCGAGGGAACGTTCCAATGCCGGGAGGTCTCAGGAGAAGACTTGTCCTCAGTCTCCCATTCGGATCCCGAGGTAGTCGATGTCTCGGCCTCAGGGGTAGCCCTGAGGAACTGGGGATCACCAGAGGACCGGGGATCAGACCCTCGTAGGCTCATCGGGAAGGACCAGAGCCCAAGGACCGGGACCTCAACGGTTGCCAAGAACTTATCTAGGGCCAGCGGTGATCGGTGCCTGGTTTGACGCCCCAGAGATTCCCCGGGGCCTATGATGCTGGGAGTCCAGACATCAACGCCTGCTGCAAGGTCAAAATGGAGGAGAAACTCTGCTCCATGGCCTCCATATGGGCCTCGAGACCCGATGGCTCAGCAGCCTTCAGCATGGACAGAGTGCCTCGGGTCCGATGCTGGCACTCCGGAGAGTGCATCCTCTAGGAGGACTATGGGCTCTCGAACCCTGGTGCGGTCACCGCTGGCCGAGGGCTCCTACCTCAAAACTTTAGGAGGGTGCTGCATAGAGTTCCACTGCAGGACCTTCCCAGGTTTTGTCGGCAACTCGGGAGGCCGCACCATCTTCTTCTTCTTAGGAGGGTCTAGCGACCTACTGAAGGAGCCGCCGCCATGGGAATCCGAGGACACCCGGACCTCCCTCGAGGAACCCTCCCTCGGACTGGAAGAGGGGGACGCCGGAGTGGAGTCTGGCTTGGGGGAACAGCTTCCCCTGCAATTCTGACCTCTTCCTGTTGGTCTTGGGCATCATGGCCTGGCACCAATCACAGGAGGAGCTGTCATGGTCCGGGCCCAGACAGCAGAGGCAGCAATCATGAGTATCAGTAACCAATATGGTCTGGCCACATGGTCACACTTTTTAAATCCACCAGGAGTCATGGTGGGAGAACATTTGGCTGGGGTCGAGGACCCCCAGGCGAAAAAGGGCGTGAACGCAAGTCAAGAAAAAACCTCAACAAAAAAGGACTGTAACATGGCTGAGAATGGCTCCAGGGTGCTCGACTCGAGGCGAAGGATGGTACAAGACCAAAGTCAAAAGAATTTGGAAGGGGGGGAAAAAAATCACTTTTTCTGGGAGAAATGAGGACGACGTCCATTTGGCTCCGCGGAAAAACAGAGACTGAACAAGATGACACCCTTGGGCAGGAAGGGGACCACACATGCGTGGTTGCATTCCCAAAGGCTTTCTTTGAAAGCTGGCGAAATGCTCCGCGTGGGTTCTGTCGGTGCCAACATCACCTGTATGCGAGAACTGACTTCCTGCTTGTTCCTGGAGGACATATAAACCAGCCCATCTTAGAATGTGACATACTCTACAACATTTTCAGGCATCTGCATTCAGAGCAGAACCTTAAAAAAGAAATCAAACTGTAAATCATATAGTTTTAATGTATGCGTTTATACCAGTACTGCTGAATCACTGTATAGTGCAGTCTTTAAAAAAATAAAGACTACCCGTTTTAAATAAAAATTAAATTGTAAACTGGCTTTATAAGGCAGCCAGGATGGCAAGATACTGTTCTGCACAAACATGAAACAGAATACAAACCTCTTATTTTGGGTGTACTAAAGACTGGACAGATGCCACTTCACACAACAGAACAGCAAATGTTCAAAGCAATTGCCTAGGTAAACAGACAATCTATAGTGACCCCTATATAAAATCAAAGTCCTTGCAATGAAAATATGCATAGAACAGTGAGTGGTCAGCAAATGTACTACCTACTGAAGGTCTAAGAATAAAGCTAATTTATATAGCCAGATTACCCCAAAAATCAGACTGACCCGCAGCCCTGGCAATGATAAGAATAGAGAGATAGTTTATAAGGTAGGACTGTTAACAAAATTTAAGGAAAAGTCAAGGAACCAAAGCTGCTTGCTATAAACCCACTGCTAAAGCACAGAAGGAAGTGAAATGGATCAGATTCCAAGAACAGCTTACTTCTCTCAGAGCTTTGTTTTTCATTTAATTCTCTTTATTTGTATTCCCACACATCCATGTTGCCAATGTGTGGTCTAACATAGCCACACATTGGCAACATAACATTACTGATTTGAAATGTCGTATAGCAAAACATACTAATACAAAATTATCATCTCAATTTGTACACAGTATTTTCAGAGCCAAAATTGAATATTATGTATTTTATCCTTATTTTTTTTACCCCCTCATATATGTTCACATTCACATATATACTTAATCATTCATCCATCCTTTTGCGATTAACTTGTCACTGCTGACATACAGGGTTGAAAGATGGAGACATTTTCCACATCTGCTAATTTCCTTTCCTTGAAGACTGCCAGACCAGTCCAGATGAGTGGGCTATGCTCTCCAGCCAGCAGATGGAGGCAGAACAGAGGATCTTTCAGTGATGTCATCACTTGTATATATACTGGTGCAGCACTGATATCTCCAAAGCAGCGAGCAATACTGAAAAACTTGGAGAGAATATTAAACAGCAAAAACTGCATCTAAAACGTTTGGCTCTCTAACTCTTACTATATCTGACTCGTCTCAGACACTGATATGAAAACGCAGAAAAATACAGCAGGGCTTCCTAGCCTGTTATAGTAGGCTGGTCTAGCAGAATTCAAGGACAGTTAACAGATATGGAAAGCTTCGCCTTCCTTATCATCCTGCTAGATCAGTCCAGACAAGTGCAACATGCCCAAGCAGTCAGGACTCAGGGTAAGAAGATGACATTCCAGACAGAACTGCTCTGCCAAAGCTACATCCGCTCCAGCTCCCACATGCTTCACAAAGGTGCTCGGGGAAGCCCAGGTAACCATCCCTATAGATGTTTTCCAGAGACACCAAGGTAGACTCAGTCCAAGCAGAGGCTTGTGATCTGGTGGAGTGAGTTCTGACCCCTCCTGGCTTGTGTTTCTCCACACAGGATGTAGGCTGAACTAATAGCCTCCTTAAGCCGGTGGGCAAGCAAGAACTTAGCAGCTGCCTGTCCTCTCCTTGGACCACTGAATAGGATAAAAAGATGGTCCAAATGACAGAAAGAACCAATAACATCCAGATACTTCACCAATACCCTCTTCATGTCCAGCAGATGCAGAAAGGGTCTGCCCGAAGGCCCTTTTCCAAGGAGGAGGGCAGAATCATTGTCTGATTAAAATGAAAGACAACACTTTTGGGAGAAGGCTGGAACTGTCCTTAAGGAGGCAGGTGCCGTCTATATAATGAGAAAAGGCTCCCTATAGAACAAGGCCTATTGCTCCAAAACTCTTCGGGCAGACACAATACCACAAGGACCCCATACTTAGGGTCAAATCCTTGAAAGAAATCTTCCGAAGGAGCTCAAATGGGAGGATATATCAGCACCTTCAAGACCAGAGAAAGGCTCCACTGTGGCGTCACCAGCCGCACGGGTGTATGGGATCTGTTTCACCCCTTTAAGGAAGCAGGAAACACCAGGCTAGGTCACCAGGCATTGACCACCCTTGGGTCCTGCCAATCCATCATGGGTCTGAGGGTGATCAATGCCAAGCTCTAAATACAGCACTTCTGCATGGAGACCCTCTGGCTGCAATACATCAGTCCATCAAGGAAAGGACACTCTATGAATCCGCTCACAGTAGTACATAAGGGCCATCACCTAACCTTGAATCAGTTCCCCATACTGTCTTGGCCAGGGAGCCACAAGGCAACACACCAAAAGTATCTCAGAGGCATCACAAACGCCAATATGTACCCCTTTTCGAGTGAAACAATAGGAGACAGCCATTGACCGCCTGTCCCTCAAAAGGGGCCTGCCAGATCACATTGTGAGGACATACCAGTTCCCAAAGGAGCTCCTGCTAAGTCTTGGGAATGCTGGTACCGCTGAAAGGGCAAACCCTTCTTGGGTTTAGACTCATAGGAGAAAAAGACCATGGAACTCTTGGAACTCTAAACCTGCTCCACATTACCCACTGGGCCCCATGTGAGGCACCCTTAAGCCTGTTGGGCCTATTTTGCAGAAGCCTCTGTAGTGAGCTGTGCCCAGGCCTTACACCTGCTTGTTCAGGTCTTTCCTAAAGGCAAATGCTCCTTACGGGGCACCTTGCTCACCTGCAGCTTTGATGTGGCCTTGGCAATAAATCCTGAGCCAGAGCCAGCTCTGAGCTACCACAGTTGCAGTCATGGATTTAGAGGAGATCCTGATTAAGGCATACAGGGCATCAGGCACAAACAATATTGCAGACTCTAAATGTGTCATCCCTGGGTTGTCTGGCAACTTCAGCATAAAAGTGCTTGTGCCACCACATCCACAAAAATTGCTGCCTGAGTAGCCCCAAGTCCGAAGCCATGAAACTCCTTTGGTGCAGGCACCCCTTCCACTGGAATGGTCGTGTGCTTCACCACCGCTGTGACCAGGTCATTCACACCTTAGGGTCCCTCAACAGCTATTCCATTTTCCCTTGAGGTACAGAATACAGACGAGCCAGCACCTTAATGCCCTTCAGCCCCAGCTCTAGTGTCTCCCACTGAGAAGACACGAGCTGCTACAAGGGTTCAGGGAGAAAAGAAGTCAGAGGGATGTCGCAACTCCCGCAGGATTGAGTCCACTTGTGAAACCTCCACCGGAGGGGGCTCAGCAATGTTCAGGACCACCATGGTATCCTGAATAAAGGTGGAGAGCTCCTCCTTGTGATGAAACAAATTACTGATGGTTCCTCTGCCCCCCCAAAGGGGAAGTACCCCTTCCTCCGCTAACTCACCCATTTGAGACACAGAATCCTCCTCTTCTCCCAGACACCCACTATAAGAGATGAGAATGGGCAGGCAAAAATGACTGAGGGGGGCATTCAAACCCCTTGCCACCAGAGGGGGAGACCCAAGGGGGGTTGCTATGCACCTACCAGAGATTGAAAAAGAATGTGAACTGTTTCAGGAGCTGCTGCCCAAAGCAGACTGAGAACAGGCCATGGATGAAGGGCCTTCATTTCTCTTCTGCCCCACTACCACATGAGGTGACTTCACATCTACAGCACAGAAACTTCCCCCAGCTCATGCCCTCCCCTCCTTATGACTAGAACTACCTTTGAGTGCTCCACCTCCACAGCCTTCCCATTGGATGAACCCTACCCACAGTTTCTACAGCTAGAACCATCTCACTCACACAAAGAGGAAGACTAGAGAACTGCAGATAAGAGAAAATATTTTTTCACTCAACATGTAATAAAACTCTGGAATTTGTTACCGGAGGATGTAGTAAAGGCTGTTAGTGTAGCTGGGTTTAAAAAAGGTTTGGACAAGTTCCTAGAGGAAAGGTCCATAAACCATTATTAAAAAGGGACCCAGGATATCAATGTTTGACCCAATACAAGCATTGTGGAACCTGTGTCTCTTGGGGATAACTGCTAGGTACGTATGACCTAGATTGGCCACTGTTGGAAACAGGATACTGGGCTTGATGGATCTTGGTCTGACCCAGTATGGCATATCTTATGTTCTTATGTTCCCCTTCCAAATGTATTTCATAACTCGGTTTTGCAGTTCTCCTAGGAAAGGAATAGGAACCTCCAACTGGTAGATTCATAAATAAATACAGAAGCCTGGATAGCAATATCATTCTTATCAGAGCAATCCTTCCCATCCAGGACACTTCTATTCTACCCCACCAATCCAGTTCCTTTAAGAGGCTATTTTTCACCAGAATATAGTCGGCTTGGAACAGTTTTCCCCTTTGTGGAGTAAGCATAGTTACTCAACTGTAACAGGTGATCTCCGGGAACAGCAGGAATTTAGTCTTCACATATGGGTATTGTCGGTACCGATGGAGCCTGCGCGGGAACGCTCCCCAGCGTCCAATAGGAAAGCTTTTGGGAGCATTCCACAGCGCCTGCGTGCTGCCTTCCCGCCTTTCCCAAATGTCCCTCTCCAGTTGAGTTTATAGCTGAGACAAAAGAGAGAGGGAAAGAGAGAAAGATAGAGAGATACAACTCCTAGGGGAGGCGGGCGGGTTGTGAAGACTAAATTCCGGCTGTTCCCGGAGATCACCTGTTACAGGTGAGTAACTATGCTATCTCCAGGAACAAGCAGGAATGTCGTCTTCACATATGGGGGACTCCCTAGCTGAAGATGCCAGGGAGAAGACCCCAGAAGTTGTGTGCCCTTGTGAAAGGGCTCCATGTCCCCCCATGGATCTCTGGCATCCTACCAGGGATGGTGGGTAGGAGTTGATTAAGCATGGAACAGGTGTTGAAGAACAGCCTGACCAAACAAGGCATCCCGGAGGGAGTCCTTGTCTAAGCAGTAATGGGCTGTAAAGGTAGCTGCTCGACAGATGTCGTCGATAGACACAGAGTGAAGATGAACCATTGAGGCTGCCATGGCTCTCACATTGTGAGCTGTGACATGGCCTTCAAGAGGAAGGTTCTTACTCTCATAGGCAAAAGATATACACTGTGCAATCCAGTTAGACATTGTCCTTTTGGAGACTGGAAGCCCCAAATGACTAGGATCAAAAGCAACAAAGAGTTGAGAGGATTTTCTATGTTGCTTTGTCCTTTGCAAGTAAAAGGCCAAAGCTCTTTTACAGTGCAAAGTATGAAGATTCCTTTCTGCATTTGAGGCGTGAGGCCTTGGGAAAAATACAGGAAGGTAAACCGCTTGGTTTAAATGAAAAGGTGACACCACCTTTGGCATAAAGTGTGGAGGAGTCCTAAGGATAGAACCTTGTATAAGGAGGATCAGCCACCAACGTTTGCAATTCACTGATGCGATGTGCTGATGTGATTACAATGAGAAAGATAACCTTCCAGGAAAGGAATTTCAAAGAAGAAGTAGCTAATGGTTCAAAGGGCAGTTTCATGAGCTGCCCAAGTACCAGATTCAAGTGCCATGCCACTGGTGGTGGCTTAATGGGAGGCTTTGTTAAAAGAAGGCCTCTCATAAAATTTCGCTATGAGAGGAAATAGGTTGTCCATTAGAGGCTTGAAAGAAGCTGCAATAGCACTCAAATGAACTCTCACTGAATTGGTCTTAAGCCCTGCATTTGATAAATGAAGGAGATACTCCAGAAATGATTCCAGAGGTATCGCAAGAGGATAAAGACCCTTCTGCGAGCACCATATGGTAAACCTTTTCCATTTACATGCATAAGAGCGTCTTGTGGAGGGTTTCCTGGAAGCATGAAGGATATCCTTTACCTGTTGGGAAAGGATAAGATCCTGAAGTTCTAAGCTTTCAGCAACCAGGCTCTGAGATGCAGAGACTGGGGATTGGGATGCCACCGCATCCCGTCCTCTTGTGAGAGAAGATCTAGAGCAGATCCTAACTCCAGAGGCGGAGCTTGAGAGAGATGTAGGAGCAGAGAGTACCACGGTTGCCATAGCCAACGTGGAGCTATGAAAATCATATGACCTCTGTTTCTCTGAAGCTTGAACAGGGTTTTGTGAATTAGGGGAATCGGTAGGAAGGCATACAGGAAGTCCTGGCCCCAGTGAAGGAGGAAAGCATCCCTGGCCTGACAACCTCGAGCCAGAATTTTGGAACAGAACCGGGTAAGTTTGGCATTCAGTGGACTTGCAAAGAGGTCTATGTCCGGGGTTCCCCAAATTTGAAAAATTTGGGCCACCTGGTCTGCATGGAGAGACCATTCGTGTGGAAGCAGAACTCGACTGAGTTCGTCTGCCCAAGAGTTTTGAATGCCTGGAAGATACACCGCAAGGAGATGAATCTGATGCTCTCTGGCGAGGGCCCATAGTCGCAAAGCTTCGTTGCACAGCGAAAGAGAGCCTGTTTCGCCCTGCTTGTTCACATAGAACATGGCTACCTGATTGTCCGTTTGAACTAGGACTGTCTTGTAGCTGAGCTGGGTGTGAAACACTCAAAGAGCAAGGAAGATTGCTCTGAGCTCCAGGAGGTTGATATGAAGACAGGCCTCCTGTGGAGTCCAGTTACCCTGTGTAGAGAGGCCGTGCAGGTGGGCTCCCTAAACCACCTGTGAAGCATCTGTTGTTAGAGTGGCTTGGGGTAGGGGTTGCTGGAAAGGAGACCCCACCAGAAGGTTTCTGGGTGACTGCCACCATTGGAGAGACAAAATAAGACGATCTGAGTTTGCTATTTTGTCTGACAGGCAACCTGACACCTGAGTCCACTGAGTGGATAAGGTCCACTGGGCTGCCCTCATATGGAGGAGAGCATAAGGAACCACATGCACGGTGGATGCCATGTGGCCTAGCAACTGTAACATTTCCCGAGCAGTGAGATGAGATTTGAGCACTGCCTGGGAAGCTAACTGTACAATGTGAAGGCAGCGGGGTTGTGGAAGGAAGGCCCTTGTCTGTCTGGTATCCAGATGAGCTCCTATAAATTCTGGGGATTGAGTGGGAGCAAGGTTGGCTTTTGGGACGTTTATGACAAGTCCCAAATACTGAAGGATACGCATTGTGCGAGACAGAGCAAAACTGGCTTCTGGCTCTGAAGGGGCTCGAATGAGACAGTCATCTAAGTAAGGGAAGACGAATATTCCCAGGGTGCAAAGAAATGCTGCTACCACAGCCATGCATTTTGTGAACACTCTCGGTGCAGAAGCCAGGCCAAAAGGAAGAACCCTGTATTGGTAGTGCTTTCCTTGAAACAGGAATCGAAGGAACTTCCTGTGACTTGGATGGATGAGAACATGAGAGGGTACGCATCCTTGAGATCTAGAGAACAAAGCCAATCCTGACTCTGAAGGTATGGCAGCAGAGTTCCTAGAGAAATCATTTTGAACTTCTCTCTGAACAGGAATTTATTCAATTCTCCGAGGTCTAAAATGGGTCTGTGTCCTCCTGTTTTCTTTGGAATAAGGAAATAGGGGGAGTAGAACCCTGTACCCCGTTGGGGAATGGGTACCTCTTCTATTGCTCTTTGAGCAAGGAGCATTTTGACTTCTTGACCTAACCGGTCGTTGAGAGAGGTCTGAGAATTGAACTTACTACTGTAGGAGGGGGCATGCTGAGGAAATGAAGCTTGTATCCCTCTCGTACAATGGACAGAGTCCAATTTTCTGCTGTTATCTGACACCATCTGGGGCAAAATGACATAACCTTCCTGGAATGTTCAGGGCCAGGAAGACAAAGTTCTCTAGACAGGAGTCAAAGTCCCTATGGAGGCTGAGTCTGTTGAGCTGGTTGAGGCTTAGCTGCTTTTGGCTTCCTTTGTTGCCTAGGGTTGCTGTTGCTGTCCCTTCTGGGCAGACTGACCTGAACGATGTCCCTGCTGGGTATAGGAGGGATAAAACTTCTTCTTGCTGAAGAAGGGTTTCTTAGAGGATCTTTTCCTGCAGGATCAGCTGTAGATTTGGACAATCTATCCAAAGTGATATTGCCAGCATCTATCTCATTAGCTTTTTCCTGCCAGTTCTTGCCAAAGAGATTCTCTCCTGAGCAAGGTATATTCCCCAGTTTGCCCTGTACCCAGATTTCCAAGTCAGATGCCTGGAGCCAGGCAATCCTACGTGCACCTATGGCAATAGCAGAGGTTCTGCTTATGCATTCAAAGCAGTCAAAGGCTGCACGATTCACAAACTTGGAAACATCCTGAGCATGTCTAACAAGGGCAAGACAATCTTGCCTTTTATCATCAGAAAGAAGAGGGCTGATAAGCTCTAAGTCTCCTGTGACTTCCTTAAGGAACATCCCCTTATACAAGATATAGGAACTGATCATAGCAGAAAGCATGGAAGCCTGGAAGGATCGATGTCCAAAGGCGTCAAGAGTCCTACACTCACGTCCTGGAGGATTAGATGCATGCCTTTTTGCACTCTTCATCCGTCTCATGGCTGATTCACCACCATGGAATGGTGTGGTAATTGAGTCTTTTGAAAACCAGGACAAGGAGGAACCCCGCAAGCCATCCATGACTACGATTACTTTTGACACGACATAAAGTGTCGCCTAGATGTAAATAGTTACCCCAGTTTTATCCAAGTTGTAGTACCTGTTCTTTGTAAACACAGATCAGCTTGCTGCACTGTGCTTGTCATTCTGTTTCATGTAAACCGCACTGATGTTGAATATGGCGGTATAAAAGAGACTGTAATAAAATAAATAAAATTAACTCGATACATGGTGTCGAGTCTTCGAGAATAAGGAGATGTGGTTAGAGGTGTTTCCCACATCCTTAACATAAGATCATGCAAGATCTCATGGATAGGTAAGGTAGCTGTCTCTTTGGGAGCTTTAGGGTACTGTAGGATTTCTAATTCCTTTGCCCTAGGCTCTTTTTCAGGAGCCACTGTGATGGAAAGATCTCAGGCCATATCTCTGATAAAATCCTGAAAGGACATATCCTCTGGTGGAGACATCCTACGCGGAAGAGAAAAGGAATCCTCAGGAAGAAGTACTCTGGTATCGGCAGAGTCTTCAGACTCATCCAAGGATTTGAAGTATCTCCGATCCGGGTGATCGTGCAAGGCACGGTACCGGTACCGATCGAAGTCAATATTGGAGTGGTCCGGTACTGACTTGTTGATGCCGGATAGAGACGCATGACTCAGTCACGGTAGTATACCTGCCGATGTTGATTGTGTCGGTACCGGTTGAAGTGTCTGAAGCAGTTTCAGGGACATTGAGGCTGTGAGAAGAGCTGCCAGACTGCGTTCAATAGCCAAGAATCTCTGGTCTATCGACGCTGCCGATGCTTGGGTATCTGTGCCAGTTAAGGTGGCCAGAACCCCAGAGCATGGCACCAGTAGTTCTGCTGAGGTTGAGGCCTTGAGAACATCCTGGTGCCCCGTTAGTGCTTTGGAAGCCGAAGCCTCCCGCCGGGGCAATTTTGCCGGTGAAAGTCCTTCAAGGGCAACGCCAGAGGCATCTTGATGCTTAGGAGGAGATCTACCCTTTGAGGACCTGCTAGATTTATGTTTAGTTACCTGAGATCCATGGGAGGAAGATGAAGCCCTGGAGGACGTCGATGCCACGGAGGCTGCACCGGAGGGAAAAAGGGTGCTAAGTTTAGCAGCCCGGTTTTGCCAGCCCCTTTTTAACATCATTCCACAGGCAAGGAACGAATTGACGATCCTATCTCTTATGCCCTAATACCTACGCATGTATATAGTTGTATCAGTTATGTACTGTCTTACGTATATAGATACTCCACTTTGTTAGTTAACTGTTTTTACACGGTCCCAGTTCAAAAACTCACCTTGTTTATTTTTGATATGTTAAGATGTTCTATGTAAAATTAAGATGTTCTATGTAAAACAAACTTAGCTTTGTTAAATGTTGTTGTTTGTACACCGCAACTGATCTCTGGAAGATGCGGTATAAAAATGAGTGTTAAATAAATAAATAAATAAAAGGAACTCTGAAATAGATTGGTCAGGACCTAAACATTTGAGACACCACTCATGGGTGTCGGTGACGGAGATGGTACCGCCACACTTAGAATATTTTTTAAAACCCGAAGCAGGTTTTTCCATGTTTAAGGAAAAAATTGGGTCTAGTGCCCAAAATGGCACGTAGCACCACAGAAGAAAGTTACTGAAGAAAAGACTCCAGAAACAATGTTTTTTTTGGGGGGGGGGGGGGGGGTTCAGAAAAAAGAAAAGAACCACCGGCGGTACCGGTATAGCGTCGAGGGAAGGCAGACACAACCACAAAAAAGAAGTATAAGAATGGAATTTTTTGCGGTGACAGGATGTGCGACTTATCGGCTCCGCGGAAAACGAAAAACTGGAGAGGGACAGTTGGGAAAGGCAGGAAGGCAGCACGCAGGCGCTGTGGGATGCTCCCAAAAGCTTTCCTATTGGACGCTGGTGAGCGTTCCCACGCAGGCTCTATCGGTACTGACGATACCCATATGTGAAGACTACATTCCTGCTTGTTCCTGGACATATGTGAACCCCCAGATATTTATTATCATCCTTTACCCACAGGAAGGGAAACTTCCGCTTCAATCAGTCTACCTGCTCTTTATGTAATGTTATATTTAATAGTTCCGATTTGGAAGAGTTTATGCAAAAACCGCTGCATGGAGCACGGCCCTGCAGAACTCAATTTCTTGATAGAGTCTTCTCCTTCTGGCAGCCCCCAGATCCTAATGTTGGATTGACGGGAGCAATTCTCCAAGTCCTCAAGCTTTTGAAGATCATCATCTTGAGTGGAGCTCAAGGAATTCATTTGTTGCTCGAACAAAGAGCAGTGCCCTTCGTGCTCCTCCATGTGGTTCGCCACTTTTTCGATCCACGCCCACATCAAGGCCAAGTCCATTTTTAAATCATTTATCCATCTGTGTACCTCCATTTTTAATGTGCTCAATTCATGCTTGGTACTATCGAACCATTCTTACAAATCACCACACAAGCTTTGAATCTCATTTGGATTGGCTTTTATGGGGTCGGCGTTGCGTGCACCACCAGCCTCACTGCGTCCCGTTGCCATTTTTGCTGTGCGTGTTTTGGGACCTGTGGCGCCTTTGTAAGAGAAGGCTTTTAAATCAATCCCCCCGTTTCTTGCCTGCCATCCGTCTGTTTCCTGTGCGTTGCCCCAGTGTTATAGGATCAATCTTAGTCTTAGAGGGTGCAACAGGGATCCAATCAATCTATTGTGGATGATTATTTGGATGTCCAAGACAAAGCCCTCTCTTCAGGCATTCATTCAGGTCATTTCCTCCACTTTTTAATTTTAATGTGGATCTCTTTTGCACTATAAAGCACAGTACGTGAATTGTTTAGATACATAGCTCTTTGCAGATGATACCAAAAACTGCAACAAAGTAGATCCCTCAGAAAGTGCACGTAACATGAGGAGGGGGATCTAGCAAAGTGTGAAGAATGGACTAAAATTTGGCAGCTCAGAAATAATGCTAAAAAATGCAGGGTCATGCATTTGGGCTGCAAAATCCCAAGGGAGCAGTACAGTATAAAAGGGTGAAGCCCTTCTATATATCAAAAGGTGGGACCTGAGAGTGATCATATCTAATGATCTTAATATAAGAACCGTCATACTGGGTCAGACCAAGGTCCATCAAGCCCAGTATCCTGTTTCCAACAGTGGCAAATCCAGGTCACTAGTACCTGGCAGGTTCCCAAAAAGGTACATAGGTTCCACAATGCTTGTCCTGGGGTAAGCAGTGTTTTTTTCAGGTCCTCTTTAATAATGGTTTACAGACCTTTCCTCCAGGAACTTGTCCAAACTATTTTTAAACCCAGAAGCCTAATGGTTAAAGCACTGGCTTGGTAACCAAGAGACCAGGGTTCAATTCCCACTAGCACCCCTTGCGACCTCGGGCAAATCACTTAACCCTCCATTGCCTCAGAAAAAAGGTCTGGCAATCTACTTCCGATCATAATACAAAGAAAACCCAGGAGCTGCTGGGTCATCAGGAGTCAGTGTTGACTCGAAAGCACACATTACATTGTACACTAACAGCTTTTACTACATCTTCCGGTAATGAATTCCAGAGTTTGATTACACATTGAGTGAAAAAATATTTTATCTTATTAGTCTTAAATGGTTAGCTTTACTGTGTGTCCTCTACTCTTTCTACATTTGATGGAGTAAACAACCAATCTACGTTTACCTGTCCTACTTCATTCATTAATTTATAGACCACAATCATATCTCCCCTTTTCTAACTTGGAGAGCCCTAACCTTTTTAGCCTCTCCAAATAAGGTTATTTTTCCATCCCCTTCATCATTTTGGTGGCTGTTCTCTGTACTTTTTTCTAATTCTGCTATATCCTTTTTAAGATATGGCAACCAAAACTGTACACAATATTCAAGGTGCCATGGAACGATAGAGGCATTATAATATCCTTGCTTTTATTCTCCATTCCTTTCCTTATGATTCCTAAGATTCTATTTGCTCTCTTGGCCGCCGCTGCACACTGGGCGGAGGGTTTCAACATATTATCCACGATGACACCTAAATCCTTTTCCTGGGTGGTGGTTCCTAATGTGGAACCTTGCATCACGAAACCATAGTTTGGGTTGTCCTCCCCTAGGTGCATAGCTTTGCACTTGTCTACATTAAATTTCATTGGCCATTTGGATGTCCAGTCTTCCAGTTTATCAAGGTCCTCTTGCAATTTTTCCAAATCCTCTTATGTTATAATAACTTTGAATAATTTTGTGTTATCTGCAAATTTGATCACCTCACTCATTCCCATATCCAGGTCATTTATGAATATGTTAAAAATCAGAGGGCATGGCACAGATCCCTTGGGTACCCCATTATTTGCCTTTCTCCATTGAGAAGATTGGTCATTTATCCCTACTCTCTGGCTTTCTATTGTTTTTTAACCAGTTTCTAATCCACAATAGTACACTGCCTCCTATCCCATGACTTTTTAATTTTGCCAAGAATCTTTTGTGAGGGAATTTGTCAAAGGCTTTCTGAAAATCCAGATACACTATGAGACACATTTCACAATGGGATGTCCAAGTGCAATCTAGGACATCAAAGCCAGAACGTCTAGGAAAAAAAAAAAAAGGCAGGCATGTGCAAGTTCAGGCACAACTTGGGAAACGTGGACATGTCGGATATGCATGTGTATCAAACGTCTATATAGATGTCTTCAGGATAGCATTTCAGAACTAAGGCATATGATAGCATGGTTAGAGTAGTGGCTTGAGAACAGAGTGGTCAGTGCTCAAATCCCAGTGTGGGCTTTTGTGATCTAAGGTTAGTCACTTAATTCTCGATCTTCTCTACACTCTGGATGTTTTAAGGTGAAAACAAGCACTTTCCTGATGCCTATTTGTGCCCGGAGCCAGTATAAACACTGATGTGCCTGTAGATGTCTCTGACATTTCTGAGATCGAAGAGAGATCTGTAAGTACATTGCCACTCCCCGGACACGCTTCCACCACACCCCCATGCCTACTTGGACGTCCCTACATCAGAGATGTCTATGAACATAATTTGTGGAATGTCTATGGAAACGTGTCCGTGATTTTGACATTTATATGCACGTCTTCAGACATCTATTGTAAATCATGACAAACTTTTAAAATGACCCTCTATATCAACCAGCTCACTTTTATCTACCTGTTTATTCACACCTTCAAAAAAATAAAACAGTTTAGTAAAACAAGATCTTTGGCTAAATCCATATTGGCTTTCTGCCATTAAACCATGACTATCTACATGTTCAGTAAGTTTATTCTTTATAATGGTTTCTATATCGAAATGATAGAGCTGATCAAATTGGTGGAGGGGTTGCTCTCTATGTTAAGAGAGGGCATTGAGTCAGAAAGGATTAAAGTTTTGCAGGAAACAAAATCTGCTGTAGAATCTATATGGATTGAAATTCCAAGTAAAAGGGGGAAGGCACTGGCAGTGGGGGTGTACTATCGAGCGCCTGGCCAGAATGACCAAATGGATGATGAAATGCTCAAAGAAATCAAGGAAGCTAACAAACGTTACAGCGCAGTAATAATAATGGGTGATTTCAACTACCCCGGTATCGAATGGGTCAGTGTCACGTCAGGACATGCTAGGGAGATAAAGTTCCCAGATGAAATAAATGACTGCTTCTTGGAGCAGCTGGTTCATGAACCAACCAGAGGGGAAGCCATATTAGACCTAGTCCTTAGTGGAACACCAGATCTAGTGCAAGAGATAAGGTTGTTGGTGCCACTTGGCAATAGTGATCATAGCATAATCGCCTTTGATTTAATTAGTGGAGGAGGGATAGTAAGGAAATCCACAGTACTACCTTTTAACTTTCGAAAGGGAGACTATGATAAAATGAGGAAAACAGTTAAGAAAAAACTAAAAGGAGCAGTTGCAAAGGTTAAAGACATACATCAGGCTTGGCTGTTGTTGTTTTGCATCCAGTGATCACCAGATGGTGTGGTTCAGTATTAGGACTAGGGCTGTTAGAATCCATTCCAAGGTGAGGATCTTAGACTTTAGGAAGACTAACTTTGCAAAGATGGGCCAATACCTCAGGGAGTCGTTAGTGGGATGGGAACAGCTGGGGGATGTAGAAAAACAGTGGGCAAAACTGAAAGGGGATATTTTAAGGGCAACCAACCTTTTTGTTAAAATGGCAAATAAAGGCAAAAGGAAAAGGAGACCGCTATGGTTTTCTAAGGAAGCAGCTGAAAAAGTGAAGAAAAAGAGGGAGGCCTTCATGAAATACAAGAGATCACAGAGAGAGGAAGACAGGCATCTGTATTTGGAAAAACTTAGAGAAGCTAGCAAAGTAGTCAAGAAGGCAAAGATTCAAAAGGAGGAGGAAATAGCCAATGCAATAAAATGATAAGACATTTTTCAGATATATTTGTGAGAAGAGGAAGGGCAAGAGTGGTATTGTCAGACTCAAGGGTGCAGGGGGGGGAATATGTAGAAGTTGATAAGGATAAAGCGGAATTGCTTAACAAATATTTTTGTTCTGTGTTCACAGATGAAGAACCAGGAGCAGGACCTCAGAAAACACCCACAAATAAGAACAGAAGCGAGGGACATCTTGAAGAATTTTCAGAAGACTGTGTTCGTGAGAAACTAGCTCAACTTAAAGTAGACAAAGCGATGGGACCGGATGGGATACACCCTAGAATACTGAGGGAACTTGGGGACGTTCTAGCAGCTCCACTGACTGACCTTTTCAATGCCTCATTGGAGTCGGGAGTGATGCCAAAGGACTGGAGAGAGGCTCATGTGGTGCCTTTACACAAAAGCGGAAGTAAGGATGTGGTTGAAAACTACAGGCCGGTTAGTTTAACTTCGGTGGTGAGTAAATTATTGGAAACGCTGCTGAAAGAGAAAATAGTGAGGTTTCTGGAGTCCAGCGGATTACAGGATCCGAGGCAGCATGGATTCACCAGAGGCAGGTCGTCAGACAAATCTGATTGATTTCTTTGATTGGGTGACCAGGGAGTTGAACCGAGGGAGAGCTCTAGATGTGGTGTATTTAGATTTCAGTAAAGCCTTTGACACTGTTCCTCACAGGCTACTTATAAACAAACTGAGCACCCTTGGGATGGACCCTAAAGTTACTGCTTGGGTTAGAAATTGGTTGGGTGGGAGGCGACAAAGAGTACAAGTAAATGGAGCTCACTCTGAGGAGAAGGATGTTACCAGTGGTGTGCCCCAGGGATCTGTCCTTGGTCCGATTCTTTTTAACATCTTTGTTAGTGATATAGCAGAAGGGCTGTCGGGTAAGATTTGCCTCTTTGCGGATGATACCAAAATCTGCAATAGAGTAGACACCCAGGAAAGTGTAGATAACATGAGGAGGGATCTAGCTAAGCTTGAGGAATGGTCTAGAATTTGGCAGCTGGGATTTAATGTTAAAAAATGTAAGATCATGCATTTGGGCTGCAGCAATCCAAGGGAGCAATACAGTATAGGAGGTGAAGTACTTTTGTCCACTAAAGAAGAGCAGAACCTAGGCGTGGTTGTGTCTGATGATCTTAAAGTAGCTAAACAGGTAGAAAAGGCGACGGCAAAATCTAGAAGGATGTTTGGGTGCATACGGAGAGGAATGGCTATCAGAAAAAAGGAGGTGATAATGCCTCTGTATAAGTCTTTGGTGCGACCTCATTTGGAGTATAGTGTGCAATTCTGGAGACCGCACCTTCAAAAGGATGTGAACAGGATGGAGTCGGTGCAGAGGGTGGCTACTAAAATGATTAGTGGGCTTCATTATAAAGCATATGAGGACAGACTTAAGGATCTTAATATGTACACCTTAGAGGAAAGGCGGGATAGAGGTGATATGATTGAGATGTTTAAATACCTCCGTGGCATAAATGTTCAGGGAGAGAGCCTCTTTCAATTGAAAGCAAGTTCTGCTACGAGGGGACATGGGATGAGGGTGAAGGGAGATAGATTCAGGAGTGATATGCGGAAATATTTCTTTACGGAAAGAGTAGTGGATCCATGGAATAGTCTCCCAGTGGAGGTGGTAGAGATGAGGACAGTAACTGAATTCTAAAAAGCATGGGACCAACACAGAGGATCTCTAAAGGTAAAAAGTGGAATGTTGTAGTTGTGGATATGGAAGGACAGACTAGATAGGCCATGTGGTCTTTTTCTGTCATCATGTTTCTATGTTTCTTAAAAATACTATCTTGGAAGCCCAGACCAGCTGTATTCCACGCTTTAAGAAAAGTGGAAGGAAGTCCAAAAAACTGCCAGCATGGTTTAAAAGTGAGGTCAGAGAGGCTGTTGTTGCCAAAAAAGCATCTTTCAGGAAATGGAAAAAAGAGCCAAACGACGAAACCTGGAAACAGCACAAGCACTGGCAAGTCAAATGCAAGGCATTGATAAGGCAGGCAAAGGGAGAATTAGGGAAGAAGCTTGCTGCGGAAGCAAAAACGCGAAGTAAAGACCTTTTCAAGTACATTCGTAGCAAAAAACCTGTGAGAGAGTCAGTTGGTCCATTAGATGATAAAGAGGTTAAAGGAACACTAAGAGGCGACAAGGCGATAGCGGAGAGACTGAATGAATTCTTTGCTTCAGTCTTTACTGAGAAAGATGTAGGGATGTTACCCATGACTGAAGTGGTATTTAAAGGTGCGGAAGAATTGAAGGAAATATCGATACATCGGGAAGATGTATTACAACTATTAGATAAACTGAAGAGTAGCAAATCACCTGGGCCGGATGGTATACATCCAAGGGTGTTGAAAGAACTGAAATATGAGATTGCAGACCTGCTATTAGTAATCTGTGAACTATCATTAAAATCATCTCTAATACCTGAAGATTGGAGGATTGCCAATGTAACACCAATTTTTAAAAAGGGTTCCAGGGGTGATCCGGGAAACTACAGACCGGTGAGCCTGACATCAGTACCAGGAAAAATTGTAGAAACCATCATAAAGAATAAAATTACTCAGCATGTAGATAATCATGACCTAATGGGAGACAGCCAACATGGCTTTAGACAAGGAAGATCTTGTCTTACTAATCTGTTATGTTTTTTTGAAGGAGTGAATAAAACAAAGGTGAGTCGGTTGATATTGTGCATCTGGACTTTCAGAAAGCCTTTGAGGCAGTGTACTATTGTGGATCAGGAACTGGTTAAAAGATAGAAAGCAGAGGGTAGGGCTAAATGGCCAATTTTCCCAATGGAGAAAGGTGAATAGTGGTGTACCCCAGGGATCTGTGCTGGGTCCGCTGCTTTTTGACATATTCATAAATGACCTGGAAAGTGTAATAACGAGTGAGGCTATCAAATTTGCAGATGACACAAAACTATTTAAAGTTGTTAAAACCCAAGAGGATTGTGGAAAATTGCAAGAGGATCTTGATAAATTGGAAGACTGGGCATCAAAATGGCAGATGAAATTTAATGTGGACAAGTGCAAGGTTATGCACCTAGGGAAGAACAACCCAAACTATGGTTACACGATGCAAGGTTCCACATTAGGAACCACCACCCAGGAAAAAGATTTAGGCGTCATTGTGGATACCATGTTAAAACCCTCGGCCCAGTGTGCAGCAGCGGCCAAGAAAGCAAATAGAATGCTAGGTATGATAAGGAAAGGAATGGAAACTAAAACAAAAGATATTATAATGCCTCTATATCATTCCATGGTGAGACCGCACCTTGAATATTGTGTGCAATTCTGGTCGCCGTATCTTAAAAAGGATATAGCGATTTTAGAAAAGGTTCAGAGAAGAGCCACCAAAATGGTAAAGGGGATGGAAGGATACTCCTATGAAGAAAGGCTAAAAAGTTTAGGGCTCTTTAACCTGGAAAAGAGACAGCTGAGGGGAGATATGATAGAAGTCTATAAATTAATGAACGGAGTGGAACGGGTAAACGTAGATCGATTGTTTACCTTATCAGAATATAGAAAGACTAGGGGACATGCAATGAAGCTGACAACCCCGACTACTCTAAAATAACTGACTGCCTCACACAAAAGACAAGATGGTGTAAAGACAACAACCTCGCAATCAACTACAACAAGACTGAGGCACTAATAATCATTCGCAACCAAGATTTCATCCACCCACCAGACATCAGAGTACAAAACACAACCATACCAATGAAATCGGAAGTAAAATACCTCGGAGTGACCCTGGACAACGAACTGAATCTCAAAACACACGTAAGCAAAACAATCAAAAATGCATACCACAGGATGAGAATCATCAGAAGACTTAAACCCCTCCTCGCCACAGAACACTTCCGTACAGTATGCCAAGCTCTAATTATTCCCTTACTGGATTTCTGCAACCCCATCTACTTTGGGCTAGCAAAACAAACACTCAAACCACTACAACTAGCACAAAACACTGCAGCCCGCATAATATCTGGATCAACAAGACATGAACACATTACCCCTGTTCTAAAAGACCTACACTGGCTCCCAATCAGTTCACACATCAAATACAAAACAATCATAAACATATTCAAGATCAAACACCACACTTCAGCCAACTGCCTGCACACCCTCATACAACCAGACACCAGCACTCGCCCAAGAAGAAAAGGAACCTCCAACAGAGTCAACACCCCGAGTGACTTCAGAAAAACACGCAAGGACACCACAGAGAGAGCTCTCTCCCAGGCTGCACCTACAATATGGAACTCCCTCCCAGACAAACTGAGATCGACAACGGACCTCAAAGACTTTCGCAAACAGCTGAAGACAACACTGTTCATAGAACACTATGGACACGTCACTTAACCGTACTAACAGGAACTACCAACTTACCCCTTCCAACCCTGATAAGAAATTGTACAACGGCACATGATATATCTTAACCCCTAATTGTATAGAACAATGTAGTATAGCTCATGCTGTACAATAGCGCACAATGTACATAGCTCAACCTAATCTAATACACTAACTTCTTACACGCAAATCATGACACTTCTTTCACTGCATGAAATACACGTCCACTACTTTTGATTGTATTGCTGTTATACCGCCTTGATTATAGGATAAGGCGGTATAGAAATACTGTTAAATAAATAAAATAAATAAATGAAGCTACAGGGTAAACTATTTAAGACTAATAAAAGAAAATATTTTTTCACTCAACGTGTAATCAAACTCTGGAATTTGTTACCGGAGGATGTAGTAAAGGCTGTTAGTGTAGCTGGGTTTAAAAAAGGTTTGGACAAGTTCCTGGAGGAAAGGTCCATAAACCATTATTAAGAAGGGACCCAGGATATCAATGCTTGAACCAATACAAGCATTGTGGAACCTGTGTCCCTTGGGGAAACTGATTGGCCACTGTTGGAAACAGAATACTGGGCTTGATGGACCTTGGTCTGACCCAGTATGGCATATCTTATGTTCTTATTTTGCCTGGTGCTGACGTCAGGCTCACCAGTCTGTAGTTTTCCAGATCACCCTGGAATCCTTTTTAAAGATTGGTATTACATTGGCCACTCTCCAATCTTTAGGTACTACAGATGATTTTAATGATAGTGCACAGATTACTAATAGTAGGTCTGCAATCTCACATTCCAGTTCTGGCAGCACCCTTGGATGTATATCATCAAGTCCAGGTGATTTGCTACTCTTTAGTTTATCAAATAGTTGTAATACATCTTCATGGTTTATCAAAATTTGTTTTAATTCATCTGATACATCTCCTTTAAATACCATTTCAGGCATGGATAACTTCCCTATATCTTCTTCAGTAAAGACAGAAACAAAGAATTCATTCAGCTTTTCCGCTATGGCCTTGTCCTCCCTTAGCACTCCTTTTACCCCTCTATCATCTAATGATCCAACTGACACAGGTTTGTTTTTTTTGCTACAAAATGTACTCTAAAACCTTTTTTGCTGTGCGTTTTTGCTTCCACTGTAAGCTTTTTTTCAAATTCTCTTTGCCTTCCTTATCAATGCTTTGCAGCTAACTTGCCAGTGTTTATGTTTCCTGATTTCATCATTTAGCACCTTTTTTCCATTTCCTGAAAGATGTTTTTTTGGCTACAACAGCCTCTCTGACCTCATCTTTAAACCATGCTGGCAATTTTTTGGCCTTCCTTCCACCTTTCCTAAAGCTTGAAAAACATGTGGTTTGGTCCTCCAAGATAATAGTTTTAAACAATGCCCATGCTTGATATAAATCTTTAACTTTTGCAGCTATTTCTATTTTTTTTTTCTTAACTAATTTTCCTACTTTTATCATAGTCTCCCTTTTGAAAGTTAAAAGGTAGTACTGTGGATTTCCTTGCCATCCTCCCTCCATTTATTAAATTAAATGTGATGATCACTATTGCCCAGTGGCCCTAACACTTTTCTCTTGACCCAGATCCTGTGTTCCACTAAGGACTAGGTCTGAAATGGCTTTCCCTCTTGTCGGATCATGAACCAGCTGTTCCAAGAAGCAGTTATCTATTTCACCTAGAAACTTTATCTCCTTAGCACTGACCAAGTTGATACCGGGTTAATTGAAAAACGTTTGCAAGCTTCCCTGATCTCTTTTAGCATTTTGTCATCCATCTGTTCATTACAGCCAGGTGGACAGTAGTACACCCCCATTACCATTGCCTTCCCCTTTTTACACAGAATGGCACTAATTTTATTTATGTTTTCTCTAAGCTTTTTCTTTTTCCCCCAGGCTTTCTATTTTTTAAATAACTTTTTAGCTTGTTTCTTTGTTGAACTTTGCCTTCTGGTCTTTTTGATTTTTGGGTTCTTTTTCCCTATTCATCTTCTTCCTCTCTTATGCTCCTCCTTTGTTTCTGTACTGTTTTCTCATTTTCTTTAACACCTGTAAGTTGCTTAAAACAGAGCTTACTCGGCTTGAATTGACTGTTCAAGCATTGATTATTCTAGTGGCTGTTCACCTGTGCAGTTGAATAAAATGAATCCTATACGACACAAACCTGCTCTAAGGTTTGAATGAAAATCATATGATCTGAGAGTGATTGTATCTGATAATCTTAAGGTGGCCAACAGACAGTAATGGTGAAGGTGAAAGCCACAATGATGCTTGATTGTATAGGGAGAGGAATGGCAAGCAGGAAAAGGGAGGTGATAATACCTTTGTAGAAGCCTCTAGTGAGACTTCATTTGGAGTACTGTACACAATTCTGGAACCCACACCTTCAAAAGGATATAGAGGATAAAGTCTCTCCCCCTCCTCACTCTGCTACCCTTTTTTCCTTTTCTATGATCTCTGAGGAGAAAATCACTCACCTTCTTTCATCCTCCGAACTCACTACCTGCTCCTCTGTTTCTATTCCCACCCGTCTCCTTAGCTCCATCTCCTCCATTGCAGTCCCTTCCATCTCTCATATTCTCAAACAATCGCTCTCCACTGCAACTTTCCCTGCAGCCTTCAAGCATGCTGTGGTCACCCCTTGCCTCAAGAAACCCTCACTAGACCCTACCTGTCCTTCTCATTATTGACCCTTCTCCCTCCTCCCCTTCATTTCTAAACTACTTGAATGTGTGGTTCACGGCAGTTGCCTTGAATTTCTCGGCTCTCAAGCCCTTCTGGATCCTCTATAATCTGGCTTTCGTCCTTTACATTCTACCAAAACGGCTCTTGCAAAAGTCTCCAGTGACCTGTTCCTGGCAAAATCCAAGGGCCTTTACTTAATCCTCATCCTTCTTGACCTTTCTGCTGCTTTTGACACTGTTGACCACAACCCTTTTCTTTGATACCTTGTCCTCGCTTGATTTTAAGGGCTCTGCAATTCTGGTTCTCTTCTTATCTCTTCCATCGCTCTTTCAGTGTTTGTTCTGGTGGATCCTCCTCTACTGCTATCCGCTCTCAGTTGGTGTGCCCCAAGGATCTGTCTTGGGTCCACTCCTTTTCTCTCTATATACCCAGTCCCTTGATGCACTCATCTCTTCCCATGGCTTTCAGTACCATCTCTATGTTGAAGACTCTCCAATCTACCTCTCTACACCTGAACTCTCTCTGGCAATCCAGGCCCGGATCTCTGCCTGTCTTTCTGACATTGCTGCTTGGATGTTTCACTGGCACTTGAAATTGAACATGGCCAAAACTGAGCTTCTTATTTTTGCCCCTAAAATCTCCTCTCCCCTTCTTCCTTTCTCATTCTCTGTGGATAACTCTCTACTCCTCCCTGTCTCCTCAGCTCGCAACTTTGGGATCGTCTTTGACTTCTCTTTCTCCTTCTCCACACACATTCAACTGATAGCTAAAACCTGCCGTTTCTTTCTCTACATCAACAACAAAATTCACCCATTCCTTTCTGAATACACTACTAAGACACTTATCCACTCCTTAAGTCACCTCCCATTTAGATTATTGTAACCTACTCCTTACAGGTCTCCCTCTGAATGATCTCTCTCCCCTTCAATCTGTTCATCACTCTGCTGCGCGGCTAATCTTCCTCCAGCCCCGTCATGCTCATATTATCCCTCTTCTCAAGTCACTTCATTGGCTCCCTATCCATTTCTGCATTCAGTTTAAACTTCTTCTGCTGACCTATAAATGCATTCACTCTGCATCTCCTCACTACCTTTTCTCTCTTATCTCTCCCTACACCCCTCCTCGGGAACTCTGCTCTTCTGGAAAATCGCTTCTATCTGTGCCCTTATCTTCTATTGCTAACTCCAGACTTCGCTCCTTTCACCTTGCTGCTCCTTATGCCTGGAACAAACTACCTGAGTCTATACATCAGGCATCTTCTCTGACCCTTTTCAAATCCAGGCTGAAAACTCACCTCTTCGCTGCCACTTTTGGATCTTGACTCACCTGATCTTCTTTGTGTTTCCTTACCATTCCCCCTAGACCAGGGGTGTCCAACATACGGCCCGCTGGCCAGAGTCCAGCCCGCCAGGCATTTTTATCCGGCCCGATCCAGCCAACCTCCCTACCTATCGGCGAAAATGCCCCCAAAAGAGCCGCCTCATGTTTAAAAAAACCAAACAAACAAAAAAAAAGCTCCGTTCCGCTCCCTCTCCTGCAGCCCGTATCAGCTCCATTATTCAATTTCCCCTCCCCAAGCAGCTGTCATAGCGATAATTTAAATGAAAAAGAAAGCAAAGTGGACCCTTCTGGCACTTTGTAACCCCTGAAACTGTGTCCTGCCCTCAAATCAGAAGAGACACTAGAGCGCGGAACGCAGTTTCAGGGGCTCCAAATGGCCGGAAGGGTCCATATCGCTTTCTTTTAAATTACGGCTATGGCAGCTGCTTGGGAAGGGAAAGGAGCATAACAGAGCCAATACGGGCCGTAAGAGGGGGAGTGGAATGGAGGCAGCAGGAAGGAGAGATGAACAGAGGCAAGGAGAGAGGAACAGAGCTTCAGGGGCTGCAGGAAGGTGAATGGAGTAGAGCTGCACAGGGGGAAAGAGAACGGAAACTGGAAAGGAGCTGACAGAGGGGGCTTTTAAGGGTCTGACAGAGAAAGAGGGCTGGAAACTGGAAAGGAGCTGACAGAGGGGGCAAAATATGGCTGGAAAGGGGCTGACAGAGAAAAAGAGGGCTGGAAACTGGAAAGGAGCAGCTGCTCTGGCCTGTGACCTTTTTAAAAATTGCCCATGTGGCCCTGCAAGCTAAAAGGTTGGACACCCCTGCCCTAAACGTATCTCGTGTCTACAGCAACTGTGTTGTCCATCTTGACTAGATTGTAAGCTCTGATGAGCAGGGACTGTCTTTTACATGTGTCTGTGCAGTGCTGCATACATCTTAAAAGTGCTATACAAATGTTCAGTAGTAGTAGCAGTATAAGTCAGTCTGGGGCAGCTATTCAAATGGCGAGTGGTCTTTGCTTTAAAGCACAAGGTGACAGATTTAAAGATCTAAATATATATAATTTTGGAAGAAAGGTGGAAGAAGGGAGATATGAAAGATATTTAAATACTTCTGTGGTATAAATGCAAAGGAGGCAGGCCTCTTAACTGAAAGGAATCTCTCTAAGAAAATATTTCTTTATGGAAAGGATGGTGGATGCATGAAACAGCCTCCCAGCGCAGGTGTTGAAGAGAAGGACTATAACTGAATTAAAGGTGGCATGGAACAAGCACATATGATCTCTGAGGGCGAAGAAAGGATTGTAGAACTTAGTAGTTGGTATGGATGAGCAGACTGGATAGGCCATATGGTCTACTTTCTATAATTTCTATATATGCTCTGAGAAAAATGCATTAAATATCTGTCCAGTAAACAAGAGCACTGTATTACCTATACTATTCCAGGAATCAGCAGTTAACAAGCACCATGTTGACTAGAGAAAGCTAGGTGAAAACAACAAGCAGCTCGTGAAGAGTGGCACAAGTTTTTGGTTCACTTCCGTCACCAAAGCTCATCTAAAATAGTTTGACACAGTCTAATAAAAGAAGTACTTCAAACTGCTGGTTGTAGTGTTTTCAACATGTTCTTTATTTAGTATTCAAGTACATATGCCAGGGCTTGATAAATCCCAGGCACCAGGATAACTCAAAATTTCTATCATGCACCTGAGATTTTCAGACCCCAACCTCTGCTTTTTTCCTTCTTGTGGCCACAACCGCCGCCTCCTCCCTGCACAGCATGGCTATAGCGAGTCTGAACCGCACTGTGCAGGAACTCTCACACTGGAGATCAACAGGAAAATTCCAGTTCAATCATACTTTAAAATCAAGTCAAGTTCATATGTTTCAAATGTGAAAATATAAGCATACAAAAGGTCAAGTTATATTTGAAACACAGTGTCTCCACAGACAGTACAGTACGTCAGTATTTCTGCATCAATTTTAAAGTAATTGAATTTCTCTGTGTTACTCACAAGAGTGAGACTTAGACATTTTACCCCCGAGGAAGGTTTATGCTGAAAACATAAGCATGTAGGTTTTTTTTTAATGTATTTATTCTTTTACCAGGGTTTCTTATCTTCTGGATTTATCAAGGTTTACTTAATACATTTTATGAATTACATTTATTGTGCCGCTTTGCTTTTTTTTGGTGACTGGTTTGCTCAAGTAGAGGTAAATTTATTTATTTATTTAGCTGCATTTATATCCTGCTTTTCACCGGGTCAAAGCGGTTGGGGGATACATTTAACACGAGGGGATATGAGACACATACACTAATACTTACAGGGAACATGGGCAATGGAGGGTTAAGTGGCTTGCCCAAGACCACAAGGAGCACCTGTGAGACTAGAAACCCCAGTCCTTCCGGCCCAAGGTTGCTGTCCTCTAGTGGGATTTGAACCACCGACCTTCCGGCCTGTAGTGCCTTGCCCCAACCACTAGGCCACTCCTCCCTGTAAAGACAGGGGGGGGGGGGATGACCTCCACAAAAAAGTAGCTGCTCTCAAATGGTTTAAATCATATATATCTGACCGTTCACAATATGTACAAATTGATCAAGATGCATCACCACCATTTCCACAAGAACAGGGAATTCCACAAGGCTCATCACTTTCTGCCCTCTTGTTTAATCTATATCTGCAACCGATATGCACCATCTTCAAAAGACATAATATAAACTACCACATTTATGCGGACGATATTATGTTGTACACCCCGATTAACACAAATGACCCTAACTATGATAACCTATCAACCTGCCTCTCTGAAGCTGAACTATGGCTTCGCTCAAGGAATATGCACATTAATTTTAAGAAAGCTGTAGTACTATTTACTTCGAGAAACCCTAACTTCTCACACCAGACATTAAGCTCCAAAACCTCTCCCTCCCCGTGAAGCAGGAGATAAAATATTTGGGAGTCACCCTTGACAGGACTCTTAGCTTCCCCTCTCGCATTAAGAAAATAGCCAGAACAATCTTCTTCAAGCTTAGAACTATCCAGCAGCTTAGACCACTTATAGAAAAAGATGATTTCAGAACCATTACTCAAATTCTAATAACACCCCACCTTGACTTTTGTAATGGTATTCTCAAAGCCATAACAAAGAAGAATCAAAATATACTTCAAATGGCTCAGAATGTTGCCGCACGAATAATTTCCAGGGCTAAATTATCTGACCACATTTCTCCCATTTTATACTCTTTACATTGGCTTCCCGTTGCCAGCAGGATCCAATATAAAATCATACTGACTATATTTAAGTTAGTTAACAATATCGCCCCATCATATCTATCTACACTGGATTCATAGCCCTTCAGATAACAGATTGAGAAGAAGGAGGAACCTCAATACCATTCAAGTACCAGATTCAATAAAAAAGACAAAGCAAATAACAAGCAACAGCGCTTTCTCATATGTAGCACCTACACAATGGAATATCCTCCCTGACCAATTAAGGGAGAAAAAAGATCTCCAAACGCTCTGAAAGGAACTGAAAACATACTTATTCACCCAGGAGTGGGAGGAGTGGCCTAGTGGTTAGGACAAGGTACTTCAGGCCGGAGGGCCAGGGGTTCAAGTCCCACCTGGGGACAGCAATCTCAGGCCGGAGGGACTGGAATTTCTAGTCCTATAGGCACTCCTTGTGGTCTTGGGCAAGCCACTTAACCCTCCATTGCCCATGTTCCCTGTAAGTATTAGCGTATGTGTGTCATATCCCCTCGTGTTAAATGTATCTCCCAATTGACCGCTTTGACCCGGTGAAAAGCGGGATATAAATACAGCTAAATAAATAAATAAACATTACTACCAATTCTCAGATCTGGCCTCCCACCCCCCATAGCTCAATTTGTCAATACTACCTAACTACTCACTTACAATTTAACACTATCCAAAGCTGATTGATGTCACAGGTTGTAAATGTCGCAGTTTGTAAATATTCAAAAGTTTTTGTTATAAGTTGTAAATAATTACTTTGGTTTATACTGTTCTTTGTATACAGACGCAATGTTGCATAATGTTCCATGTACTTACTACCTTTGTTCTCTGTAAACCGCCACTGATCTTGGGAAGTGGCAGTATATAAAAGTTTTTCAAATAAATAAAAATGGCTGAAAGGGAGGCTGACTGGTTTTCTAGATGGTGAGGGCTAGCTAAGGAGATTAGGGGCTGGGGTTTTGCTGACTGGCTTGCAGGGGTAAGGATAAGGACTGGGGGATGGATGAGTGGCTTGCTGGAGTGCGGGAATGGCAGGCTGGCTTTCTGAGTAGTGAGAGATAGCTAGGGTAGGATAGGAGCCAAAGTGTGGCTGACTAGATAATCGGGGCACTGACTGGCAAGCTGGGGGGGGGGGGGGGGGGAGGAGGAAAGAGGAAAGAGGCTAGAAGTGCCTGACTGTCTAGCTAGGGTATTGGGGTTGGATGACGTCCGACTGGATTGGTGGGAATGGAAAGGCTGAGGCTAGGCACCTGGCTGATTTTAAGAGGAGGAAGAATATGTGGAATAGGGAAGGATGATTGGTGGGGAGGAATGGGATATAAGAGTCAGCCTGGCTGAGGAGGGGAGCTGCTGGCTGTGAGTTTCTATCAGTGGCCTGCAGAAGTGCCTGATTTACTAAGCTTTCTTTTCCCTTAGATATGGAATGGGAAAACAGCCTCAGTATAACAGGCCTTAAAGAAGTTGTGATAGATCCCCGTCTCTTCCCCCCCCCCCTCAACTCCAGTGAAGACTAAGAGTGGAGAAGGTTTCAGCCACTGGCTCATAAATTCAAACAAAATTTGTTGAGGCCTGACATATGCAATGTTGGAAAGAGCTATAAAAAGGAATCACTATCTTTATCTTTATTACAGCACTTGATAGACCGCCCATCGGAAGTCATCTGGGCAGCTTACAACAATATAAAAAAATAACAGGAGCTGAGGCCAGAAACAGAAAAGAACCACAAATATCTGATAGAAACGTATACAGGCACAATCATACCAAGGCCTACGGAGAAGGAGAAGAGAAATCTAAATGGAGGGGAAGAGGAAGGGAGGGAATCAGGGAAGGGGAGGTCGTAGGCAGTGCAGAAAAGATGGGTCTTAAGGAGAGATTTAAACTTGGAGAATGATTGTTCTTGACGGATTGACAGGGGAAGGGAATTCCAGAGTGATGGGGCTAGAAAGAAGAATGCGGAGTTCTGGGTTTGCTCTAAGTGAGCACAGGCTGGGGAGGGGAGGTCACGGCGGCTGTGGGGCACCAGGCGAAACTGTCTGCCAGATATTGAGGGGTGTGCTTGTAGAGGGCCTTGTGGGTTAAGATCAAGAGCTTGAAAGTGACACGGTAGGGGAGTAGAAGCCAATGTAGATGAACAAGGGACGGTGTAATGTGACTGGAAAGAGCAGTGTGAGTAAGGATACGAGCAGTGGTGTTCTGAATCAACTGTAAAACGATGAAGATGATGGTGAGAAATGCCAGCGAAAACAAAATTGCAGTAATCTAATCGCAAAATTACTAGGGAGAGGAGAAGAGTTGTGAGGAGACTGGAGAGAGCACAGAGCTGATGGCTCAGATTTGGCGAAGGTAGTATCCATCTGTCTCTGTCTACACAGTAACTCACCATAAAAAGAATAAAAATTTACCAAATCTGACATACAGAAATAAACTTAATATTTCAGACATATCCAAAAACTAGGAACATCAGGTCAGTATCTTCAGAGAGCCAGGCTTCCACACCCTGATAAAAGGTCAATTTACTTACAAGAAATCCTTTCCTTGATTCCTGCTAGACCAGTCCAGACAAGTGGGTTGTGTTCCCCTACCAGCAGATTGGTGGAGACAAAGAACCAATGAAAAGCCCAGGTTTCAATGATATCACTCCAATGCTTCTACCCGTCTCACTCACCAGAGGTCTCTTCACTATTCGTCCTAAAGCATATGGGAGAACATGGCAAGCCTAACACAACCTCAACAATGGCAACAATGAGTAACTGAATAGTAGCGAACTATGTACAGGAAAGCATAAACAGAAGGCTATCCATAGAAGATGAACCTGCGTAGCCAAGTATATAAATCAAAGTGGACACAAGGGTGCTGCCACAGAAGAACAGAGCAAACACAGATTCAAGGGGCAGGCCCTGGACTGGTCTAGCAGGATTCAAGGACAGGACATAATCCAGTAAGTAAAATGTCACCTTCTATATCATCCTGCTAGACTAGTCCAGACAAGTGGGATGTACCAAAGCTATGACTCGACTGGGCGGGAAGAAGACACAGCAGCTTGCAAAACCTTAGAGTCAGAAGCTGTGTCACCCGAGCATGGACATACAAGCAGAAATGCTGGACCAAAAGAGAAAATGATGCCCATGCTGCTGCCCGACAAATGTCTACAGGGGCTACTGCACTCTACTCTGCCCACGGGGACACCAGCGCTCAGTTAGAATGGGCACGCAAACCCTCTGGAACTGGCTGGTTCTGTAACAGATCCACTGAGGCAACAGCCTCCTCAACCCAGTGCCCCAATGCAGACTTAGCCACCGTGTCACCTTGCATGGGCCAGTAAACAGCAGAAAAGGATGGTCTGACTTATGAAAATAATTTGTAACTTCAAAGAACCAGAGGCACCCTCCAGACATCCACAAGGCAAAGATTCTGACCATTCTCCCGAACCTGTTCCTTAGAGAAGAGGGCAGGCAAACCTCCTAGTTCACATGAAAGGGAGAAATCACTTCAGGGAAGAAGGAAGGCACAAGCAGAATGGAAACAAACTCCTCAGAAAAAGATAGATAAGGATCTTTTGCAAGACAAAACCAGCAGCTTAGAATCCTCCTTATGGAAGAATCTGCAACCAAGAACACCATCTTGAATGTCAAATCCTTCAGAGTAGCATACTTCAACTACTTAAGGGCTCAGACATCAGCGCTCCAAGCATGACACAGATTCCATGAAGGATTCATCAACTGGAGGAGAGAACACAGATGTTGAACCCACTGACGAAGACACAAAATATCCGGGTGCAGGCTAGAGATTTACCTCTGTGGAGCCCGGGAGGGTCCTCCTCTAGAGGGGACCGAGTCCCTGGGTCCTCAAGCTCCACAAAAGGACTGAGAATGAGCCAGAGGCCTGGAGGCAAAGGGGGGGGGGGGAGAGAAAGGTTTTCCAGTTCAATAATGAGAGCCCCAAGATCCCCAGGAATATGGCCAGTGCACCCTTGGTGGACGGCACAGGCTGCCAAGAAAGGGTCACCAGGCTCCTTGGACCTGTTTTTCTGGAAAGTGGTAAGATTTTGCTTTGGCCAGGTCCTTCACCAGCTTCTTCAAATCAGCACCAAACAGAAGCTTCCCCTTAAAACCAGATGGGCCAACCGGGATTTGGAGGATGTGTCTGCTGCCCAGTTCCGGAGACAAATCACACTCCGTGACAGACTCCAGGACACCATCCCTGGTCGCCAAACGTCAGACAGGAAAGCCATAGCCAACTCTAAAAGAAGGGTAGTATCATCTGGTGGAAGAGACTGAATCTACTGGCGCAAGGCTAGATATGCCAGGCTGATATAAACCACCAGCTGCAGAATAGCCACCGCCATAGCGAATTGGCTCCTCAGCAAGAAATCCACCTTACAGTTCAGAAAATCCTTTAAGTCCAACTCATCTTCCACAGGAATGGTGGTACGTATGGTAACTGCCGTGACCTGCACATCCACTTTGGGAGTGCCAAACCAGTAGATGCACTCCTCCTCCAGGAGAGCATAGATCTTCTTACACGCCCAGAACCCTTTAGGTAGGGACTCAGGAGAGTCCCACTCCAACCGAATCATATCCTTGATCACAGCCGAGAACAGGAAGACAGTAATGGATTTTCACAACCCTTGAAGGAGTGGCTTACCTTCGGCTCCTGTTCCGTGCTGGAAGTATCCATCAAGTACAAGGCGGATGAGACCCTGGCTATCAACACTGCCAGCTCCTCCTTCCATAAAGCACAGTTACTTACCTGTAACAGGTGATCTCTGGGAACAGCAGGAATAAGTCTTCACATATGGGTACGTCGGTACCGACGGAGCCTGCGTGGGAACGCTCCCCAGCTTCCCAGAAGGAAAGCTTTTGGGAGCATCCCACTGCGCCTGCGCGCTGCCTTCCCGCCTTTCCTGACCAGCTCTCCTCAGTTCGAGTTTAAAGCTGAGACAATAGAGAGAGAGAGGAAAGGAAAGACAGAAAAAAAGAGGTACAACTCCTAGGGGAGATGGGAGGGTTGTGAAGACTTATTCCTGCTGTTCCCAGAGATCACCTGTTACAGGTAAGTAACTGTGCTATCTCCAGGAACAAGCAGGAATGAGTCTTCACATATGGGGACTCCCTAGCTAAGATGCCTGGGAGATCCCCAAGGATATGAGACCCTGGGCAGGGGTCTACTTCCTCCTATGGATCTCAGGCATCCATCCAGGGAAGGAGGGTAGGAGTTGCTTAAGAGTAGAACAGGTGTTTGAGAACAGCCTGACCAAACAAGGCATCCCGGCGGGAGTCCTTGTCCAAGCAGTAATGGGCTGTGAAGGTATGAACCGAGGCCCAGGTGGCTGCTCCACAGATCTGGTCGATGGACACATAATTTAGATGAGCCATAGAGGTGGCCATGGCCCTCACATTATGAGCTGTGACATGGCTCTCCAGAGAAAGGTTCTTACTCTGGTAGGCGAAAGAAATACACTGAGCAATCCAATTAGACAGTGTTCTCTTAGAGACTGGAAGTCCCAAATGAGAAGGATCAAAAGCAACAAAAAGCTGGGAAGACTTTCTATGTTGCTGTGTCCTTTGTAAGTAAAAAGCAAGAGCTCTTTTACAATCCAGAGTATGAAGACTCTTCTCTGCACTGGATGCATGAGGAGCTGGAAAAAAGACAGGTAAATATACCTCCCGATTAAGATGAAAAGGTGAGACCACTTTAGGCATAAAATGTGGATTTGTCCTAAGGACCACCTTGTCATGATGGAACCTTGTATAAGGTGGATTAGTCACTAAGGCCTGCAGTTCACTGATGCAGCGAGCTGAAGTGACTGCAATGAGGAAAATAACCTTCCAGGAAAGAAACTTCAGGGAGGTAGTGAGTGGCTAAGGGTTCAAAAGGTGGCTTCATAAGCTGACCAAGAACCAAATTTAAGTCCCATGCCACCGGTGGCGGCTTAATGGATGGTTTAGTTAAAGTTAGGCCTCTCATGAATCTTGCAATAAGAGGATGAGAAGAAATAGGTTGTCCATTGATGGGCTTAAGGGATGCTGCAATAGCACTCAAATGGACTCTTACTGAATTTGTTTTAAGTCCTGCATCAGAAAGATGCAGGAGATAGTCTAACAGAGAATTTAAAGGTAGTGCTAAAGGGTCAAGACCCTTTTCAGCACACCAAATGGAAAATCTTTTCCACTTAAAAGCATAGGAACGCCTGGTGGAAGGTTTTCTGGAAGCATGGAGGATATCCTTCACTTGCTGAGAAAGATTCAAGCCTTGAATGTCTAGGCCTTCAGTAACCAAGCTCTGAGGTGAAAGGACTTGGGGTTTAGGTGCCACAAAGTCCCTTCCTCCTGAGACAGAAGGTCTGGAGCAGCTCCCAAGTCCAGGGAGGGGGCTTGGGAGAGATGCAGAAGTAGAGGGTACCACACTTGGCATGGCCAGCGTGGAGCTATGAGGATCATAGATCCTTGATCCCTCTGGAGTTTGAACAGAGTCTTGGGAATCAAGGGAATGGGTGGAAAGGCGTACAGGAAGCCCTGACCCCAATGAAGGAGGAAGGCATCCTTGGCTTGAACCCCCTGACACGGAATTCTGGAACAGAACCGGGGAAGTTTGGCATTCCACGGACTTGCAAAAAGGTCTATGTCCGGGGTTCCCCATTCTTGAAAGATTCTGAGTACCTGATCCATGTGCAGGGACCATTCGTGTGGAAGCAGAACTCGACTGAGTCTGTCTGCCCAAGAGTTTTGGATTCCTGGGAGATATACTGCCAGGAGATAGATTTGATGCTCTCTGGCGAAGGCCCACAATCTTAGAGCTTCGTTGCAAAGCGACAGAGAGCCAGTTCCTCCTTGCTTGTTTATATAAAACATAGCTACTTGATTGTCCGTATGGATGAGGACTGTCTTGTAGCTGAGGAGGGTATGGAAAACCTTGAGAGCTAGAAAAACTGCTCGAAGCTCCAAGTGGTTGATATGAAGAGAGGTCTCCTGAGGGGACCAAGTGCCTTGAGTGGAGAGGTCCTGTAGATGAGCTCCCCAACCTGTTTGGGAGGCATCTGTTGTGAGGGTTGCTTGGGGCAACAACTGTTGGAAGGGAGACCCCAGCAACAGATTTTGAGTGGACATCCACCATTGGAGAGACCAAAAGAGACGTTTGGAGGTTGCTATTTGGTCTGAGAGAGCTCCTGATGCTTGAGTCCACTGGGTGGACAAGGTCCACTGAGCTGCTCTCATGTGTAGGCGAGCATAGGGTACCACATGTACTGTGGAAGCCATGTGGCTTAGCAGTTGCAGCATCTCCCGGGCAGTTAAGTGGCTCTTTGACTGAATCTGGGAGGCTAACTGCACTAGACGCTGGCAACGGGCCTGAGGAAGGTAGGCCCTTGCAGTGGTGGTATCCAACCAGGCCCCTATAAATTCTAGGGACTGAGTAGGGGTGAGCTGAGACTTTGGGAGGTTTACCACAAGTCCCAAATACTGCAGAATGCGCCTTGTGCGGTCTAAGGAAATCTGGTCCTCTGATTGAGATGGGGCTCGGATGAGCCAGTCGTCCAGGTATGGGAAGACAAATATTCCCAGAGTGCGTAGAAATGCAGCAACTACTGCCATGCATTTGGTGAACACTCTTGGGGCAGAGGCCAGACCGAAAGGAAGCACTCTGTATTGGTAATGTTTTCCTTGGAAAAGAAAACGCAGGAATCTTCTGTGAGATGGATGGATGAGAACATGTGTGTACGCATCCTTGAGATCTAGAGAACAAAGCAATCCTGACTTTGAAGGTATGGAAGGAGAGTGCCCAGAGAAAGCATCTTGAACTTCTCCTTGCATAGAAATTTGTTCAATTCTCTGAGATCTAGAATGGGTCTGTATCCCCCTGTCTTCTTTGGAATGAGAAAATAGGGGGAGTAGAACCCTGACCCTTGTTGAAGAAGAGGAACTTCTTCTATTGCCCCTTGGGCAAGAAGGGTACTTATCTCCTGATCTAAAAGGTCGAGAAGAGATGTGGGAGAATTGAAGTGTCTCACCATGGTGTGGGGAGGAAGGTCTGAGAAATGAAGTTTGTAGCCCTCTCTTATGATGGAGAGGGTCCACTGCTCTGATGTGATTTGCTCCCATCTGGGAGCAAAATGAGCTAACCTTCCTGGAATGGTGAGAGGTTCTGGCTGTGTTAAAGCCAGAAAGGCTAAGTTCTCTAGCATCAAGTCAAAAACCCTGAGGGGGTTGGGACTGCTGAGTTACAGCAGCCCCTGTAGACTTAGGCCTGGCTTGCTTAGGTTGCTGATGCTTAGCGGTAAAGCGACCTGTAGAAGATTGTTGGCCAGAAGTGGAAGGAAACCTGCCCTTTTTGAAAAAAGACTTTTTAAAAGTCTTTTTCTTGGCAGGAATGGAGGTAGACTTTGAAAGTCTATCCAGAGCAGAATTTTCTGCATCCATTTGAGTGGCTTTAATTTGCCACTCTTTGCCAAATAGATTTTCACCTGTACAGGGCAGATTTCCTAAGCCATCTTGAACCCAGGGTTCTAAATCAGAAGCCTGGAGCCAAGCAATTCTGCGAGCAGCTATGGCAATGCCTGAGGCTCTACTGGCACCTTCAAAGGAGTCAAAGGCTGCCCTGTTTGAAAACTTGGAGATGTCTTGCGTATGCTTAAGCCACATGCGAAATTCTTCCCTTTTATCTTCTGGAATAAAAGGGAGGAAAGTGTGCAGCTTTTCTGCCACTTCTTTTAGAAACATACCCCATGTAGAGGCTATATGAGTTGATTCTGACAATAAGCATACTGTGTATCACAACCGCAATAGATCCAAAAATCTTCAGAGTAATACCACTGTTCAGCCAATATATATAACTAATTACTCCAATTGGAGTAATTAGTTATATATATTGGCTGAATAAGCATACTGGCCTGGAAGATTTTCCTACCAAAAGCATCCAAGGTTCTGCATTCTCTTCCTGGAGGAGCAGAAGAGTGTCTCTTTGTACTCTTTATCCTCTTCATAGCTGACTGCACCACAATGGAATGGTGAGGAAGCTGAGTTTTTTGAAAGACAGGACAGGGAGGGACACGGTACATAGTGTCCAACCTGCGAGAATGAGGAGAGTGAGAGGAGTCTCCCATAAATCAATCATGTGTTCATAAAGAATCTCATGAATTGGTAAAGTGACTGCCTCTCTAGGAGCCTTAGGGTATCCTAAAATATCCAATTTTTTTGCTCTAGGCTCTGATTCAGAGGCTACTGAGATAGATAGTCCTTTAGCTACTTCTCTTATGAAGTCTTGAAAGGACAAGTCCTCTGGAGGAGACATTCTTCTTTTTGGAGAAGAAGGCTCTTCAGGAAGGGCTATGGATACTTCAGGTGATTCATCTGATGAATCAGAATCACCAGAGGAATCAAAATACTGCCTGTCAGGGTGCTCTTCCAGCGCTCGATACGCGTATCGAGCGGTATCGACATCGGGCGTTTTCGGAACCGGATCGGTACTGAGAAAAAGCCCTGGACAAGGAACCGCTGTCCTAGTCGATGTCGATGCGGTCGGAACCGGTATCGGCGCTGGTGCCGGTACCGGAGCCGATACCGACAAAGGAGCTCGTTGCGGTACCGCCGGCGTCGCAGCTTGAATGAAGGCTGAAATAGCCTACTGCATGGACAGAACATTCTGATCCATCGACGCCATGAATGCCTGGAGATCGGTACCAGGAGATTGTGCCGGTACCCCAGAGCATTCTAACAGGTGATCGGTCGAGGCCGTGCCATCGATGTCAACCTGTAACCCCATAGGAGGAGCTTTGGAAGCCGGAGCTTCCCGCCGGGGTTGTTTGGCTGGTGCAGGGTCCTCGAGGGCAAGCCCGGAGGCATCTCTATGCTTAGAGGGAGATCTACCCTTCGAGGACCTGCTAGACTTATGTTTGGTTACCTGAGATCCATCAGGAGAAGACCGGGAAGAGGTCGATGCTACCGACGCTGCATCAGCGGGAAACAGCACATGGAGCTTAGCTGCTCGGTTCTGTAAACCCCGTTTAGACATTAGAGAGCAGGATGGACAATCCGGAATGGAGTGTTCAGGACCCAAACATTTAAGGCACCATTCATGGGTATCTGCAACAGAAATAGTACCGCTACACTTAGTGCATTTCTTGAACCCGGAGGCTGGTTTTTCCATGAGGGAAATTTTCTCTTGGGCCCTGAGGCCTAGAAGAAAAATTACACTAAGTGGGGAAAAGTATAGATTTTTTTTTTTTTTTAAAGAAGAAAGAAAAGACCGGCGGTACCGGTCCGGAGTCGGGGAAGGCAGACACGCGACCAAAGAAATAAAATAAAATAAAGAACTTCTTCAGCGGTGACAGGGCTTGACCTGCTGGCTCCGCAGCAAAGAAGAACTGAGGAGAGCTGGTCAGGAAAGGCGGGAAGGCAGCGCGCAGGCGCAGTGGGATGCTCCCAAAAGCTTTCCTTCTGGGAAGCTGGGGAGCGTTCCCGCGCAGGCTCTGTCGGTACAGACATACCCATATGTGAAGACTCATTCCTTCTTGTTCCTGGAGATTAGGCAGATCACGCCAGCCTCTGCGTAATTTCTGAGGGCAAGAACACGTCCTCATCCACATCAGAGCCCAGTACCAAGCCATCCGAATCCAAGTCACAGTCAACATCTCAGATAGCTCTCCACTGCTTGCCATCTCCAGGGGGCGCCCCTTGCCAGCAACACTCAGCCAAAGTTAATCGAACAGAGCTTCCACTTTCAGCCTGCCCTGCAGGAGAATGCATCCGGAGTCGCAGGAAATGAATTTTCCATGCCAGAAGAACCAAGCCTGTTGCAAAAAGGAAACAAATTCCGAGAAGGACAATCTGGAGTCCGGAAGATTTCCTCCTGGACATGACTCCCGAACATCGGTAACACAGCTGCTACAGACCCTCCTAGAAAATGATGAACAGTTCACAGCACAGTCACTGGAACCTCCAGCTGGCTATGTTTCCACATAGTGCCATCTGTCACCTCCTGTCCTGAGGCAAACAGGGTCAAACTGCATCCTCCTGCTAAGCGAGGGAAAAACAGGTCTTCCAGGGACGACTCAGAAACTACCATGCAGGAAAAGTAAAGTCCAGAATCCAGGGATGAGGCACCTCGCTTACCACAGGTCAAATCACAGGTCTGCAAAAATTTTTTTTTCGAGAGCTGTTTTGGTTATTCCACATAATCTTTATGTTTTTTGGTGCGCCGAATCCGAAAATGACCTCCATTTTGTCATAGGACATCATGTTTCCTGACAATTTAGGTAACTATGTTAAATAAGGCAATACCTCAAAATAAATGGAAATAGATTTATAAAATTAAAGTTTTATTACAATATTTTCATGAAAATCCTTTTTTGAACTGAAATGAGCTCACCTACACACACTAAACTTGATTCTTCTTCCTTGTGAGGCTCCTCTTGGTTCATTAACGCTTGTGAGTAGAATCTGAAATGTCTCTCTGAAGCATCCAACAGTAGTCTGCCATCATTGTAATGCTCCATTTTCTCTGGTATCTCCTTTCCATCTCTTTAATGTCTTGGTGGAATCGTTCACCTCGTTCCTCACTCACAGCTCCCAAACTTTCAGGAAAGTAGTCAAGGTGGGACTGGAGGAAATGCACTTTCAAACTCATCAGGCAACCTAAAGCTTGAAATGCTTTCCAGCATTCGTCCGACTATCTTTTTGTAGTGAGGATCTTTGTTATTGCCTAAAAATTTCTGTACGACTTCTTTAAATGCAATCCACCCTTCTTTTTGAGGATCCGTCATGGTATTGACAAACTCTTGATCAACTATAAGCCTTCTAATGTCTGGTCCGACGAACACACCTTCCTTCAATTTTGCCTCAGACAGGCCTGGAAACTTGGTGACCAAGTATTTGAAGCATTCTCCATCTCTTGTAAGTGATTTTACGAATTGCTTCATCAATCCCAATTTTATGTGGAGAGGTGGTAGAAGAACTTTATGGGAAGGTACCAAAGTTTCTCAGAGGACATTTTTTTCACTGACTGTTAGCACTCTCGGCTGCCAACTCTTCTTGGTCCAGTGATTTTGTCGGTTTCGACTGTCCCATAGACACAGAAAACAAGGATATTTGGTATACCCAGCTTGTTGCCCGAGCAGCATGCACAAGACCTTCAAGTCCCCACACACTTGCCAACTATGGTCTTCATATTTAAGTTTACGAAGAACCAATTCCAAGTTCTCATAGGTTTCCTTCAAGTGTACGGAATGACCTACAGGTATGGAAGCGTAAAAACCGTTGTGGAGTAAAACTGCTTTGAGACTTCTTTTTGAAGAATCTATAAAAAGACGCCATTGCTCTGAATCATATTGGATTTTAAATTGACCCATCAGACCTTTGACATCGATGCAATAAACCAACTTGTCTTCCTGGGCGAAGTAAGGAACGAACTCCTTTTCACGATGTCTGAACCATGAAGATGACACTCCTGGCAACAATAAATTCCTGCTTTTCAGCCTTGATCCGAGTAACTCAGCGGCATCTTTGGGAAGATTCAAGTCTCTTACCAAATCATTCATCTCCTCCTGAGAAAACAATTTTGGTCTTGTACCATCTTCAAAGTCAGAACTTGATTCGTCATCTGGTTCAGGTATGGCTTCACCTTCATCGGAGCTAGGTATCTCTTCCAAGGTAGCAGGGGGCTTGAGTACTGGTATATCTGTGCCATGGGGGATGGGACGAATTGCAGAGTGAAGATTGGGGTATGAAATGGAATGCTTCCATTTGGAATTAAACCCTTTCACATCGCATGAACAAAAGTAACAGTCGTCACTATGGTTCTTTTGCTCTTGCCATACCATAGGAATCCCATAACGGAAAGATTTTTTCTTACCCTTGAACCAGTTTCGGAGGTCCTCAACACACCATTTGCACACTTTATAAGGCACCCAGACTTTATCTTGATCTCCAATTTTTAGTCCAAAGTATGCAAAGTATACTTTTTCACAAAGTCTGTAATATTCTGCTGTTGCTTCAACACTGTATATTCACCACAGATGAAACAGAAACTGTCTGGCGAATTAATACACTTTAGCGGAGCCATAACATAACGGTTGAAGAATGACGAGATAACACAAATTGCGATGAAAAAGTGTGAACAGCCTAGAACCAAGAACCTGATGATGTGCACAAGTGTGGCATGCAGGAGAGAGCAGCTCTGTGTCTGTACACGAGACGTCTCAGTGCTGGCCACGCCCCCCTGCACTGACCGGAGCTGCTGCTATCTGCCCTGTGTCTCCCTCCCACTGGAGGAAAGATTCAGGAAAGATTAACCCCTTCTACCATTAGAAGCACGGACTCAAAACTTGCTTAGCTTATGTATATATTGCTGACCATCAGATTTACAGTGCTATATTTTTTTTTACATAACTCGGACAACCCCTTTAAGGTTTTTTTGGCATTTTATATCTTAAATGCACTTATGTGAATTAATTAATAGTAATTTGAATTAATTAATAGTAATTTGAAAAAAATTGATAAATTTGAAGACAATTTTGCATGTTGTGGCAAATCATGACGTCTAGGAGTTTTTTCAATATTTTGTTTTCAGCACACCAAAATACATGGAAATTAGATGAAAATAATCAAACAGCTTTTTAGTCGCAGACCTGTGTAATATTTCCTGGAAGAAGACAGAGTTAGGACAAGTATCACAACAGTGCGCACTAAGGCTGTGTCGGCCTGCATGCATGCAATAACTGCACTTTTATGTTACGCATATTAAGGTGCTAGGGAAGAAGCACGTGTTGGAGCCACTTGGGCAGAATGCAGTTTAGGACCGCGCGACCACCAGGTGCATAATAGGTAAAAATTACTTTAAAACTGTTTATTGAAATTTTCAAAAACTATACAATGTTCACGAAGTATAGAGAAACACAATAAGTCAACAATAGAAATAATTCAAAAGAGTACATTAGCCCACATCTCGGGGAGAAAATCATAAGAAAGCAACAACAAGAAAAAACAAGGCAAGGAACACCAAACCAAAGAAAGGTGTCAGAGCCACACAGAGCAGTCATTTACATTATACCCTCCCACCACCTGACAATGTCTAAGTGACAGCATAATGACATAAAGGAAAAGCAAAAGTCACTACGCCTTTTCCTTATCAAGAATCCACCTTTCCAATCCAAAAATGACAAAAGACAAACCTGTCATATCCAAGAGATACTAAGCATTTACAAGGGTAGCGTAAGAAAAAATGTAGTGCCTAAGGCAACAGTTCTAGACTTGAGAGCAAGAAAGGACTTCCTACGTGCTTGTGTTGAGCGAGATACAACAGGAAAAATAAAGATCACCACAAAATAGATTGTCCCTTTTCTGAAAATAAGCTTTAAGAATGGAGACTTTATCTTCTTCAGAAACCAAAGTTACTAATAATGTAGCTCTAGTAGAAATAATATCTTGAGTGTCTTCCAAGAAGGTAATCAAGTTAAACCCATTTTTATCTTCAAGAACAGCTACTTCCCCTTCCCCAACACCTGGAGAAACAATTTTTGAGGAAATATAATAACATTTAGCAAACACTATAGCATCAGCGGTGGGGAGGAGAAGAACATCTTTTAAATATTTCCTAAACGGTATTGATGGAGATAATAAACTACTAGAAGGAAAATTTAAAACTCTCAAATTCTTAGACCTAGCCATATTCTCTAAATTCTCAAGTTTTTGACACATAATAGAACATTCTTTCATGGTAGCAGACTGGAATAAAGAAAATGATTTAACCTGTGTATCTATACTCAAAATAGATGAATGCAATCTAACTAGCAAGATTCTGAAATTTAATAACAGTGTCTCTAGTCAATTGACATAAAGAGGGAACAGTCTCAGCAAGAATCCGTTCAGTGCGATTAACTACTTGCCAAATATCTAGAAGAGAAATGGAGAAGACTTCTGAGTCACCAGGAGGAATGGAGGGTTCCGACCAAGAAACCATTTTGGGGAGCACTATTTCCTTCTGTGAACTCAAAACACAGGACTGAGGCACAGCAGACAATTTAAAAAAAAAAACAGGAGGAAAAGGAGGGGTACGCTCAGGAGAGCTAAGACTCTGCCCCTCCACCGAGGGGTCAAAAGGAACAGTACCTGATGTTGTTAAGACTGGTGTAGATATTACATGCTTGTCCATAGGGCCACCAGCAGACACAGCCATGAGAGTTTTCTTTTTTCCTTTTACTGCCGGGCATCACCATTTCACAGATCTATAAATGCTCCCACTGTGCTCCTAAGGGGCTCACAAGGGGCAAACGTCCCCCTTGGAAAACACCCCTTAGAAAATGCCCCAACAAGCGCCGACGGTTAAGCGCCGTAAAGCACTCTACATATATTAAGGAGCTTCGGTCCGGCTCTCTCCAGCACCAGATGTTCTCACTCTCCAACCTCCACAGCGTGTGAAACTGCAGGCAACACTCCCCTAGGTAAAATATTACTAACACATACAGAAAACAGCAGGAAAAATCCCACACCGCACCAGTGATCACCAGCGGTCCATCCCGAATTGCGTCCCAAGATGACAAAATCAGGAGCTCCCAGTAAGTACAATGACAAGGTCAAGTCTTAGTACTCACCCTCTAAGAGCCCCAGGCAGAGAATCTATGCCAGGCTCAGCTCTGCTCCTCTGAAACTGTTTCACTGGCTGGCACTGCAGCACTGCGTTTAAAGTGGCTGGAAAGCAAATCCTTCTGAGAGCCTTCTGCGAACTTCAAGAGAGAGCAGGGAAGCCAGAGGAGGAAGGAGGGGATGATGAGGTTGTGCGAGGCTGCTGCAGTCTTCCAGATTCTTCCAATTTCTGGCTGCTCAACAGGCTCTTATCATGATAAGCTGAACCAATTTTCTCTTCTATGGTTACCGAAAAGACCGCAGCCTAGTGGAGCTTCCCACATCGTGCTCAAATGCAAGTCACCTTTCTATACTCAAGGTGGTCGTTCATGAGCATTTAATCAATCTCTTTTCCTCTCAATCCTCAGATTTTCTACAGAAAGGAGAAAATCCATCCACCATCTGCTGGAGACAAAGAAATACTGAAGAGACCTCTGGTGGCTGAGGCAAATGGAGGCATAGGAGTGATGTCATTGAAACCTGGGTTTTTCATGGGTTCTTTGTCTCCACCAATCTGCTGGTAGGGGAACACAACCCATTTGCCTGAACTGGTCTGGCAGGACAATATAGAAAAACACATTTCAAGCCACCTTCCTCACCAATGCACCTGGCCCTGAGCAGGCGCACATAACCATACCCCTCTCCTCTCAAAAAAGCCCCCACAAACACAAACTTCCCACATACAACCCCACTCATCTACCCACATATGTACACCCCCTGTCCAGGGCTGGCCCCCGAGTTGATTCAAGGCGTTAATGCTCTAGGCAGATCTTAAGCTTTACATCTCTCTTTGGCTGTCAAACTCTATTGCTTAGTTTTGAATACCCTGCTCTTTGTTGCCCTCCAGACATTGCTGCCCTAGTCGACCGCCTAGTTTGCCTGGTGGTTGGCCCAGTCCAGCCCTGGCCCCTCCCATCTACATCCTCAATCAGCCTTAAAAAAGCACATGCTCCAGAACTCCTCCCCCCACCATCTCCTCAAACAAGTTACATACGCTTCCACCCCCCCCCCCCACAACATATCCCATATCCTAATATTGGAAAGCTTCCCAAAACCATGCCTCTGCATGCTTTTCCTAGTTAAGTAAAACAAAAGTCAAAATATAGCTCCAGCACACTTAATACTGCAGATCCAGTACAGAGAGAAAGCACGGTAAAATATACACTTCCTTTCACAAATGCACCTCTGCTATTTTTAGTAATCTAAAATCTTCCATATTTGGCACAGTTTAAAAGAAAGCACCTGGCACCACATCAGACTAAATCAGAAAGGTCACTACCATGGAGATCCAACTTTACTACCATTCTTCAAAGCTAATGCTGTCTGCAGGCAGCATTTCCAGTAAGTGACTGATAGCTCCACTTTTCAAATATACCCAAACAAGGGAGGCAGCAGTTAGCTGTAAACTCTGAGGATTCCTTTGTTTTCAATCTTTTTTTTCCTTTAATTTTAATATTTTGGCCCGACTGTTTTCTATTGCTCCTTTGGGTTCACGTTCAGTCAGAACTAGCCCTTTGTCTCTGGCACCATGGACCTTCATTTACAGCTGTCTATCCAGCGCTTTTCCTCATTTTACCATTTCTTGACTTTTATTTCTGGGAACCACCACAAAATAATGTTACCTGATAATCTTTCACACCTTACAAGACAAACTACAAACTAGATGGGTCATGCTGGTCTTCATCTGCCATCATTTACTATGTTCTGTCAGACAAGTAGTGATTGTCCCTCCAGCAGGGAACTGAGCCAAACTGCTCAGTTCCCTATAGAGAGCGATTCAGCAGGGCCAGCCCAAGGTTTCTGGCACCCTAGGCAGAAACCAGAACCTCGCCGCCCCCCCCCCCCCCCAGCTGCCACTGATTCTGTGTTGGGAGGGAGAGGTGGGCAGCGATCCCACTCACAGTCTCTGCTGCTACGAAAGCAGACAACAGCTGAAAGTACTCACAAGGTGTGCCCAACCTAGGAGGAAACCGCTGCTGCACGATTGCATCTCCAGAGCTGCAGCACACCGCTTGGGACTCCATGTCCTGAAGTGCTAGCACTCCTCATTCTGCAGCCTCGATCATGGAACAGAAGCCTTCAGGATCCAGCAACAAGAGCAGAGGAAGCAGAGGTAAGCCCCTCCTCCTCTACAACGTCACTCTGTGCTTCACAGCGGCGGGAACTTTAAATTCCTAGGGCTCACAAGGCTCGTCCGTACCTAAGAGCTGTTATGTAGGGCTGATACCTGTTCAGAAACTAATGTCTGAACCAATAGCATGGCTTCCTGTTACAAGATGGGACCTGCTCTGAACCAAAGACTGAATTAAACAAGATGGATTCCTGTTTTGTTATAACTCAGCATTAAAACCTGCAGATCAAGCAATTCTGCCAGTTTAGGATACTTCACTTTTCCAGCTGATTACAGAAGAACATGGCAGAGACCTACCGTTACTAAAATTTGCAACAATATATGAACCTGCACACCAGCAACTTTCGAGCATGATGGACCTTTGCAGAAGGACCACCGGATTTGCTGAAGATGACATACAAGGTTCGAGACCAGCCAATCACCAGGACTCCAGGACAAAATTATTCGGCTGTACACCGGGACCAAAGGAGAGAACAGAACAGAACACAGATGCAGCCCAGCAGAATGCACCTGCAGCATTCTGAAACATGTACAGAGGCTGGCAGAACACCTGGGATCTCTAAATTCTGATACAGACTGCTCCACTTACCTGTCTCTCTCTGGCTGGAAAGTCAGACAGTGTCCAAGAGCAAAATCTTGGGACGGAATGAAAGTCTCCCCCACAAACTTGCAGCTCGGTGTGACCACGCAGGTCATCTCAACTGACGTTGGACCTCTGCCATACTTTGACTTTGTGCCGTGCCAGAGAATTTCCTGGACCCAGCCACAAGTATTCTGGAGAGAGCTAAGGTACTGGTCTTTAATCCCCCCCCACCCCTCCGAGGTTGGGTCTAGCTTAGACAGATAATATACTGTACGTCTGAGTGCAGAGCAAATCAGTGACATTGGTTCCTAAAACAGAGATTAGGTCTGTTGGTAATTGTAAGATAGGGCTGCATAACATACTACCTCAGGAAACTAATTTATACTAATATTTCCACAATTTCTGCTATCAGAAATAAAGTTTAATTTTTTTTATACAAACACAGGGCTGGTTCTTGTCTTATCACATGGTTTGTTTGCCAGGTAGTCCTATGGAATCCTGGGAAAAGGAGAGTAGCAGTTTTTCCCTAGACAGACCGAGTATTTATACACGTGTATTTATCTGCTACTAATATCATCTCTGGGGTCTCATCCTCCGGGATGAGTAATTGAGCCACCCCTGCCTCATACAGGATCCACTCAAAGGGCCACGCCAAAGATGTACCATGGAGTGGCACACAGAAGTGGACCACACTGAAACCAACCTGGTGCGACTAACAAAACTCAAGCAAAACTGTACCGCAGCCCTCAACTTCAGAAGCCCTCCTGATGGTAACTTGAACTAGCAGCACCCCTCTGCACGCCAGCCTCTTATTGTCCACCTGTACAAGTGCCCAACATGCAAATGATCTGTCTTCATGCTTGCAGGCAAGCTCCTCCCCCAGGATACTACATCATCCTGAACAGCTAAAGAGCACCCACTCAGGAGTGGACACAGGAGAGAGCAACAGAATCACAATAGAACCCTATCACATAAAAAGGAGAGTACAAACCTCACACACAACCCTACAACATTTAAGAAGGTAACAACATTCTCCCGAAGCGGCTCACACAACATCTGGTACTGGAGCAAGCACCCATACATCACAGAAAATACATCTCAATCTGTTCCACACCATACAAACCTACGATACCACAACTAAACAACCCATATCCCTCAAAACCACAGCATACACATCTGATCCAATACAAACATGGCACCACTAGCCACCCTGCTTAGCCTGCTATACCTCACTGCTCTCATAGCACACATCACACTACAGGCACCTTCCTCCACAACCAATCTTTCATCCGTACCCTCATCACTTATTAATCTCCCCTTTCACCAGATTAAGACCCAAACCATACCAGCACCTCATTCGAATAAAACCACAACACACTTTACCAATCTCCCCCCACCTGAACGCTACAATCAATACATACCAACTAAGATGTGCCCTAAACATAGAAACATGATGACAGAAAAAGACCACATGGCCTATCTAGTCTGTCCTTCCATAACAACAACTACAACATTCCACTTTTTACCTTTAGAGATCCTGTGTTGGTCCCATGCTTTTCTGAATTCAGTTACTGTCCTCATCTCTACCACCTCCACTGGGAGACTATTCCATGGATCCACTACTCTTTCAGTAAAGAAATATTTCCGCATATCACTCCTGAATCTATCTCCCTTCACCCTCATCCCATGTCCTCTCGTAGCAGAACTTGCTTTCAATTGAAAGAGGCTCTCTCCCTGAACATTTATGCCACGGAGGTATTTAAACATCTCAATCATATCACCTCTATCCCGCCTTTCCTCTAAGGTGTACATATTAAGATCCTTAAGTCTGTCCTTGTATGCTTTATAATGAAGCCCATTAATCATTTTAGTAGCAACCCTCTGCACCGACTCCATCCTGTTCACATCCTTTTGAAGGTGTGGTCTCCAGAATTGCACACCATACTCCAAATGAGGTCGCACCAAAGACTTATACAGAGGCATTATCACCTCCTTTTGTCTGCTACCCATTCCTCTCCGTATGCACCCAAGCATCCTTCTAGCTTTTGCCGTCGCCTTTTCTACCTGTTTAGCTACTTTAAGATCATCAGACACAACCACGCCTAGGTCCCGCTCTTCTTTAGTGGACAAAAGTACTTCACCTCCTATACTGTATTGCTCCCTTGGATTGCTGCAGCCCAAATGCATGACCTTACATTTTTTAACATTAAATCCCAGCTGCCAAATTCTAGACCATTCTTCAAGCTTAGCTAGATCCCTCCTCATGTTATCTACACCTTCCTGGGTGTCTACTCTATTGCAGATTTTGGTATCATCTGCAAAGAGGCAAACGTTACCCGACAGCCCTTCCGCTATATCACTAACAAAGATGTTAAAAAGAATCGGACCAAGGACAGATCCCTGGGGCACACCACTGGTAACATCCTTCTCCTCAGAGTGAGCTCCATTTACTTGAACTCTTTGTCGCCTCCCACCCAACCAATTTCTAACCCAAGCAGTAACTTTAGGGTCCATCCCTAGGGTGCTCAGTTTGTTTATAAGTTGCCTGTGAGGAACAGTGTCAAAGGCTTTACTGAAATCTAAATACACCACATCTAGAGCTCTCCCTCGGTCCAACTCCCTGGTCACCCAGTCAAAGAAATCAATCAGATTTGTCTGACAAGACCTGCCTCTGGTGAATCCATGCTGCCTCGGATCCTGTAATCCGCTGGACTCCAGAAACCTCACTATTTTCTCTTTCAGCAGCGTTTCCAATAATTTACTCACCACTGAAGTTAAACTAACCGGCCTGTAGTTTTCAACCACATCCTTACTTCCGCTTTTGTGTAAAGGCACCACATGAGCTTCTCTCCAGTCCTTTGGCACCACTCCCGACTCCAACGAGGCATTGAAAAGGTCAGTCAGTGGAGTTGCTTGAACGTCCCCAAGTTCCCTCAGTATTCTAGGGTGTATCCCATCCGGTCCCATCGCTTTGTCTACTTTAAGTTGAGCTAGTTTCTCACGAACACAGTCTTCTGAAAATTGTTGAAGATGTCCCTCGCTTCTGTTCTTATTTGTGGGTGTTTTCTGAGGTCCTGCTCCTGGTTCTTCATCTGTGAACACAGAACAAAAATATTTGTTAAGCAATTCCGCTTTATCCTTATCAGCTTCTACATATTCCCCCCATGCACCCTTGAGTCTGACAATACCACTTTTGCCCTTCCTCTTCTCACTAATATATCTGAAAAATGTCTTATCCCTCCATTTTATTGCATTGGCTATTTCCTCCTCCTTTTGAATCTTTGCCTTCTTGACTACTTTGCTAGCTTCTCTAAGTTTTTCCAAATACAGATGCCTGTCTTCCTCTCTCTGTGATCTCTTGTATTTCATGAAGGCCTCCCTCTTTTTCTTCACTTTTTCAGCTACTTCCTTCGAAAACCATAGCGGTCTCCTGTTCCTTTTGCCTTTATTTACCATTTTAACAAAAAGGTTGGTTGCCTTTAAAATACCCCCTTTTCAGTTTTGCCCACTGTTTTTCTACATCCCCCAGCTGTTCCCATCCCACTAACGACTCCCTGAGGTATTGGCCCATCTTCGCAAAGTTAGTCTTCCTAAAGTCTAAGATCCTCACCTTGGAATGGATTCTAACAGCCCTAGTCCTAATACTGAACCACACCATCTGGTGATCACTGGATGCAAAATGATCTCCCACTACAACATCAGAAACACTTTCACCATTGGTAAGCACCAAGTCCAGTATGGCCCCTTCACGTGTGGGGTCTGTTACCAATTGCCTGAATAGTTCTCCCTGTAGAGAATCCAGGATCTCCTTACTTCTAGATGATACTGCAGCAGGAATGTGCCAATCAACATCTGGCATATTGAAATCTCCTATCAGTAGCACTTCCCCTTTCCTAGCAATGCTGCGTATGTCTTCAATTAACTCTGTCCACCTCTTCCTCTTGTGAGGGAGGTCTGTGTATCACACCAATGCAAATAGATTTCTCTTTCCCTCTTTCTAGTTTAACCCACAATGCCTCCTCTCCCCCTTTTAAGCTCTGTAATTCCAAAGCTTTAATAGTAGTTTTTACATATAGTGCCACTCCTCCTCCCCTTCTTCCTACCCTGTCCTTTCTGAATAAAGTATAGCCAGGTATAGTTACATCCCAGTCATGGTTTTCTGTGAAAAATGTTTCTGTAACTGTCACTAAATCCAAGTCAGCCACTCCCACCAAAGCTTCAACTTCAGGGATCTTATTTCCCATGCTACAGGCATTAATACACACTGCTTTCCATATGTTACCCCTGTTACCCATTTCCATAAAGGTATTTAATGTATCACCTACCTGGGGGCTTTCACTTACTTGGGGGCTTTCTTCACCCATCCCCAACGAATCTAGTTTAAAGCCCTCTTCAGTAGATTAGCCAGTCTACTACCAAAGATGTGTTGACCTTTCTTGGACAGATGGATGCCATCTCTGCTCTGCAACCCTTGGAACAGCATCCCATGGTCTAGGAAACCAAAACGCTCTCGATGACACCATCCACGCAGCCATGCATTCATCTCCAGGATGTGAGCCTCTCTGCCTTGGCCTTTACCCTCAACAGGGAGGATTGAAGAGAACACCACCTGTGCACTTAACTGCTTCACCCTCTGTCCCAGAGCCATGAAGTCACTTTTGATACGTTCCGAGGTATACCTGGCAGTATCATTTGTTCCAACATGGATTAGCAACATTGGGTAATAGTCAGTGGGCTTGATGAGTCTCGGCAAACTCTCCGTAACATCTTGGATTTTGGCACCAGGCAGACAGCATACCTCTCTGGACATCAAGTCTGGTCGGCAGATGGACGCCTCAGTACCCCTCAGAAGAGAGTCTCCAACCACCACTACCCTTCGTTTCCTTCTGGTCACTGATTCCGCAACTTTGGGGTACTTGAACTCTGGTTCTTCCCTTTCCAGGGATGCTTTCACCTCTTCCACTTCCAGGGCTGCATAATGGTTCTTCAATTCAAGGGCTGGAGATGTTGGATTGGTGATTTTGCAGGCTCTGGTGACTTGTGTCCAACCATCGACATTCTGTTGGCACCCATCTTCTCCTGTGCTGGAGAGCCTGGTTGCTGCAAGAAGCATCTCATCAATGTACTTCTCACTGTCTTGAATGCTCCTCAGCCTCGCCACCTCCTCTCTGAGTTCCTCCACTTGTTTCCTCAGAGCTTCAGCATGCAGGCACCCTGCACATGGAACCGGTCCTTCAACTGGCATTAAGACCTCTGTCTGGACCGAGGCAGAAGCTGTAATGGGGGCAACAGCTTTAGCAATACGATTTTTCCCAGCCATTGTTCTGTTCGTGCAGCTTAGGTATTGTTTGTTTGATCTGTGGAGCCCTGGATAGGAAAACAATGCATGCTCTGCAAACAACAAGATACAGATTCTTGCCGACTACCATATTAACAACAGCCTGGACATTATGTGTATCACAGAATCATATAGCAGCTGACTGAATAGCACGTTAACACCCAATTACAATATATTCAGTTGCACAAGAACCAAAACGAAGAGGTGGAGGAGTATTCATTTTAACCAGAAAATACCTCAAATTCCGCACCCTCAACAGCAGCACAGGTAAGAGGCTTAGATACCGTAACCATAGTAACAATGCATTGACCCTATGCTAGCATACAGACCCCCAAGCATCTGCCCAGATGAGCTTGCTATCCTACTAGAAATGGTATGCAGCCACCAGACTCACTCCAATCAACTGCTTCTCCTAGGTGACCTCAACCTCTCCTCCCTTACCCACAAGATCACTAAGTCCTTCCTAGAGTCTATGGATGCCCTCAAATATAACCAACACACAGCAAAGGAAATACACTTGACATGATATTTGCCCGCAAAAGATGCTCATGACCAACAACTTCCATCCATCCACAACATATGCAATCCCATGGTCGAACCTCAAAGCAATCCACTTCCAGCTACCATCCAGACAATATAACCAGACACTCACGCTCAAGCCAAAACTCGAAGATTCCACCATCTGGAAAAGAAAGAATTCCTAGAGAAAATCCCACTGCAAATCAACCATAACTCAGGACAACCTTGACATACTCATCCAGAAGCGGAAGCAGACAATAAGCAAAATAGCCATAAAACCACACTCTCCAGTGAACCTCCATAAACATACTGCAAAATGGTACACCAAACAACTAAAAAACATGAAGCGCAACCTCAGACTGCTTGAAAGATGGCGGCAATGCTGTAAATCTGCTCACAACCATAAACATACATAGCTAAACTACAAAAGTACCAGACAGCCACTTAAAAAGCAAAAAAGGACTACGACGCCAAACTTATCCAAAGTGCCCTCAACAAACCCAGAGAACTATTTGAACTAATCAAAACCTTGGTAAGAAATCCCATGCAACAGGAAGAAGAAATAAATCCATCACTGCAACTCATGGCACATACCACCTCCAAACACAAATGCGTCCTCAAAAGAATAGAGCACCCACGACAACAATACAGATAATCCAAAATCACAAACAAGACAAAAACACATGGGATTCGTTCACCATCTCACCTGAACAACTGGAAAAAATCATCAACAGCCTTAAGACCACCACATCTCCACTGGATCCCTGTGTCCAGTAAGTTGGATCAAGATAGCAAGAGTAGAAATGACTCTTACAATTCTCAAAATAGTAACACTATAACTCTGCCAAGGATATCTACCACTAAAACTAAAAATTGCTTCCATATGCCCAATAATAAAAGGGCCTACTCTGGACAAAACACAACTAAGCTCTTACAGGCCAATTACCAGTCTGCCATTCCTGGCAAAAATAATAGAAAAAAAATTGTACAAATTCAGCTTCAGGATCACATCGACTCTCACTTTTCACTTGATCCCCAGCAATATGGATTTAGACCAAGACATGGGGTGGAAACGCTACTTACTGCCCTCATTGACAACCTAATAAAAGGCCTGGACAAACCTATCAAAGAGTTTATCCGGATTTTCCTCGATATCAAGGCAGCAATAGATTCCATCCCACATAATAGTTCAGATCTAGGAGTAACACTAGATGAAAACCTAACCCTCTCCCCTCACATCAGTAACATCACAAACGCCATATATTACAAGCTAAAAACAGTCCAGCACCTTAAACCACTGCTGGATGCCCACGACTTTCGTACAGTTGTCCAAGTACTCATCTTCTCCCATTTGAACTACTGCAACCTTATCTTCCAGGGCCTGCCTAAATGTACAATATATCCACTCGAATTAGCCCAAAATACAGCAGCAAGGATTTTCTGCAATGCCTCCAGAACAGAACACATCACCCCAATCCTCAAAAAACTACATTGGCTACCCATCGCACAGAGAATAAAATACAAATCCTTACTCACCATCTTCAAAGCAATACACGATTGATCAGCAATCCACCTACAATCACTCATACAAAAAACACCCAGCACCAGGTCCAGAAGAAAACACGCCATCACCACACTTCACACTCCCCCAATAATCACCAAGATAAATTTCATGACCTCCAGGAGGGCCTTCTCCCTATTTGCCCCAACTCTCTGGAATGCACTACCGGATGAACTTTGTGCCATTGATGACATAGCAAATTCCGAAAAAAACAAAACACACCTCTTCCTTGAGCACTTCATGGGGCCCAACATAATAGATCTCATGAAAGGTACAACTCGTAATGGACGACTGCATCTTCCAGCTACACCCCGCCTCAGCTCACCCTTACCCCTCCCCACAATCCCCAATGCTGAAAACAGCATACATATTAAGTTACCTTAAATTTTATTTATTTATTTATTTATTTCCATTCTCTTATATACCGCGCTATTCTGCATCAGTGTGGTTTACATTGAACAAACTGAAATTACATTGAACAGGGCATTATAACTTGGAGATAACTATTTTACAGGGAACATGGGCTATGGAGGGTCAAGTGGCTTGCCCAAGACCACAAGGAGCACCTGTGGGACTAGAAACCTCAGTCCTTCCGGCCCAAGGTTGCTGTCCTCTAGTGGGATTTGAACTTTGTGCTATAGTACCATGTTATTGTTACCCAAATAGTTACAAATTTGTTATAATGTTCCAATGTTCTATGTAAAGCCATGTTGGCTATTTTGTTCTTATGCAAATCATTTAGACTTGTAGATTAAGTGGTATTTAAAAATAGATACATAAATAACCAATATTCCTGTACAGCAGCTTTCCTTGCACATATGTACAATTATTTCTCTCCTATCCTCCTCCTTTTGAATTTAGTCACATTAAACTGGTCGCAGCACTACCTTTTCCCGAGAAAAGGACAAGAATGGTTCCCTACAAAATAACGCTTGCAACTCCGAGATGCGTCTAGCCGAACAGATCGCAACCAGAAATACGAGCTTTAACGTCAAGTCCTTAACCAAAGCCCAATGCAACGGCTCAAAGGGCGGTTTGACTAACGCTCCTAACACCAAATTGAGATCCCAAGGTGGAATCATCACCCTGCGCGAGGGCGTCAGTCTGGAAATTGCTTTGAGAAAACGCAACACATCGGCATGGGCGCTGAGCGCAACACCCTGTACCTTGCCGCGATAACATGAAAGAGCTGCTAGCTGAATGCGCAAGGAACTGGCTGCAAGACCCTTATCAAACCCGTCCTGCAGAAAGCTTAATATTGAGGCAATGGAGACCATAGACGCGCGGATTTTCCACCTCGAGCACTAATCCTCAAATATACGCCAGACACGAACATACGCCAAAGACGTGGACTGTTTCCTTGCTCTCAGCAAAGTAGCAATGACCGGCGCCAAATAGCCTTTTTTCTTTAGCCTAGCCCTTTCAATGGCCATACCGTAAGCGAGAACCGATCCACTTGAGACATGAATAGAGGTCCTTGAACTAACAGATCCGCCGACACCGGCAAACGCCAGGGCTCGCCGTCGAGGAGATGCATGAGGTCTGCATACCACAGGACGGCTCGGCCAGTCCGGTGCCACCAAGAGCACCTTGCCCAGATGAGCCTTGATCGGCTAAATCACCCAGCCGATCAATGCCCACGGAGGAAAGACATACAGAAGGCCTGTCGATGGCCACTGATGCAACAGTGCATCTATGCCCTCCGACATTCTTTCCCACCTCCTGCTGAAGAAATGATTGGCTTTCGCTGACTGGAAGGTCGCCATCAAATACATTATTGGTGTCCCCAACGACGAACTATCTGTGCAAAGACGTCCGGATAAGCTCCCCCTCCCCTGCATCTACTGGGACTCTGCTGAGGAAATCGGCCATCACATTGTCCTTTCCCGCGATGTGCGCAGCTGAAATCGCTGTCAACCGACTTTCTACCCAAGTGAATAGGATATCCGCCTCTTCCTCCATGGCTGCACTTCCCGTGCCGCCCTGACGATTGATGTAGGCGACTGCCGCCGAGTTGTCGGACAGCACCCGCACTGGCCGACCTTCCACTGATGCCTCGAACGCTTGGAGTTCCCGGAAGACCGCTCGAAGCTCCAGCCGATTTATCGACCAAGAGCTCTCCAGAGAGACCAAACTCCTTGCGCAAACCTGTCTCCACAGTGGGCTCCCCAGCCTGTAAGACTGGCATCCGTTAACAAGGGAAGCCACTCCGGCTGCTCCAGCGGCATCCCAGCTGACAACGAGGTTGGGAGCAACCACCACTGAAGAGACTGCCTGACCTTGAACGGACACGGAAGCCGTTTGTTTAATGAATCAGACTGATGCGACCACCAGCGGAGCAGTGCCCTCTGCAGCAGCCGCATATGAAATTTGGCCCAAGGCACCGCTTCCAGGGTTGTCGCCATCATTCCCAGCACGCGAAGATAAGTCCACGCCAAAGGCACCGGAGTGGCCCGGAACTTGCGAACCAGACGCCTGAGAACTTGGGCTCGCTGCTCCGGCAAAAACACCTGTCCGCTCTTCGTGTCGAAGTGCACTCCCAAATACTCAAAGTCCTGGGAGGGCACCAAGCGACTTTTGGCTGGATTGACCACCCAACCGAGACTCTGAAAAAACTTTATCACTCTGTTACCTGAACGCTCTCGGCCTCGGACTTGGCCCGAATTAACCAATCGTCGAGGTATGGATGCACCAGAATTCCTTCCTTGCGTAACGCCGCCGCCGCCACCACCACCATAATTTTGGTGAACGTCCGCGGCGCCGCTGCCAGGCCGAAGGGCAACGCCTGGAACTGATAGTGCCCCCAAGGGAAAGCGAACCTCAGAAACATTTGGTGGGTTGACCGGATGGGAATGTGCAAGTAAGCTTCCGTAAGGTCGAGAGACGTCAAGAACTCTCCCCTGACGCACCGCTACAATGACTGACCGCAGTGTTTCCATCCAGAAATGCGGTACCCGAAGGCATCGATTTACCCCTTTCAGCTCTGCCCTTCTTTGGCACCACAAAATAAATAGAGTACCACCCCATACCGTACTCTGCCTCCGGTACTGCTACGACAGCCCCTAATTGCAAGAGACGCTCCAATGTACTGTGAATAGCCAGGGTTTTCTGTTGCCCCCTGCAGGGAGACATGACGAAGGAATCCTACACGGGATGCGCCAATTCTAGTGCATATCCCTGGCGAATTATCTCCAACACCCACTGGTCGGACGTGATGTGGGTCCAAGCAGGAATAAACTCCCGAAGCCTCCCCCCTATCGGAGGTCCTCCCGCCGGGACGCACCTCATTTCATTGTGGCTTATGAGTCGCTATTGCGGGGCTTGCGGAGAAACCTCTATTTGCTCCCCGAAACCCCTGGGCTCGCAACGGAAAGCATCCCCTCTGGGATCCTCCGAAATGCGACGTACGAAATCTCCGGAAATCCCAAAACTGGCCCCAGAAGCCCTGCCTGGACTTCCCCCGTTTCGGCTTATGCTCTGGAAGCCTGCCACCCTTTGACTCCCCGAGGTCTTTTACCAACTTATCTAGATCTTCCCCAAACAGCAACCTCCCCTTAAAGGATAGTTTACTGAGACGGGACTTGGACGAACCATCAGCCGCCCAATTTCGCAACCATACAGATCTGCGGGCGGCCACCACGGAAGCCATGCTATTCGCGAGAGCTCTGATCAAGTCGTAATGGACGTCCGCTAAATATGCCGTCCCAGACTCCAGACGACCCAGCTCCCTGAACTCCTCTTGGTCCAAGTGCGACGATTGGCGTAGCCGCTGAACCCAGCGCAAACACGCTTGTTCCACCCAAGCACCCACATGCTTGTGCCACCCACAAATGGAGGCCTGCAATGACAGTGCGTCCACCTCAAATGACTGTTTTAGCAAGCCAACCACCTTACGGCCCTGTGCATCCTTTAAGGCCGCACTGCCTTCCACCGGAATAGTGGTCTTTTTTGTAACCGCCGATACCACCGCATCTACTCGAGGACAGCGGAACCTCTCCTTATCGGCGAAGGGATAGAGCCTATTCATAGTCCGGATCCCTCTGAGGCCCGCTTCCAGCTGATTCCATTCCTCTTGGATCATTCTGTCGACTACCCGGTGAACTGGAACCACCACCTGTGTTTGCCGCACCGCTTGAATAACAAGATCCTTAACCTCTTCTTCACTTGTCGTCTGTGCAGCGAGATTTAACATCTGCATAGATTCCGTGATCAGCGCTGTGAGCTCCTCTTGGCAAAAGACCCTTATGATCTTAGCCTGATCCTCGGGCTCTGGGATCTCTCCCTCTTCAAGATCCTCTGTCCCCTCCTCGTGCACCCAGTCGGGATCCCCGGTGTGTGGCCAATCGCCCTCAGCAGACGATAAAGCACGGGTCCTCGCCCTCTTAGGCACAGACAGACCCCCGGCCCCAGCTTCAGCAACCTCCATCTGCTGTGAAAAGCATGTAGCGGCAAGGCTCCCGGTACCTTACCCTGCCACGTAGGCAAAAAGCCTAGTGCATCATTAAAATTAAATCGGGGCAAAAATCCCTGAGATCCATCGACCCCGGGGTCAGCAGCGCTCCTAAAGACTCTGCCGCGTCTTCCAACGCGGTCCCTTGCACGGGTAGCTGTCCTGCCTCGAATACCGTCCCAGCCGCAGCCACGGGCGCCTCTTTGACATCCATCTGCTGCTCCACAGTGGATGATAGCGTCGCACAGCCGCGGCAGACCCTCGAATCGGCTACCGTGCCTCTCCGGGTGCCGCAGACAACACACTGCAGTCGTGTTGCCATAAAGCTCGCTGTATATACAAGTTTTATTATTTAAAGAATCATCTTTTTTTTTTTTTAAACCAAATCATGCAGGGAAAAATTTTTTGACACTCCCCCTACCAGAACAGGTCCCTCTTTGTGACACTGAGCTAAGTCTAGAAGCCCCCTAGGAAGCCCTTCAGGGAAAGCTAACATAAATGAAACTAACAAAATAAAACCAAATATACCTGACTTACAACTAATCCCCAACTTCAAAAACGGGCCTTACAATCCTTTCTCTGCATAGCAGGATCTACTAAGGCACGCGTTTCTCTCCAGCTCAGCAGCCACGCGGCGCATCCGCGCTGCCCAAAATGGCCGCCACAAGCTCCGGAGACAAAAAGGCACTAAACGGCCCTCAGAAGAGCAGCCCCGACTTCTCGACTAGCCCCCACAGCCGACTGAAGTCTCTCCCGGGTCTCCCTTCTTACCTGCAAGGGCCCTGCTGCACACAGTAAAGTTTCTGCTCTGCGCGGCACGTCCCGACTGAACGGAAACGTGCTGCCAGTGAAGTGATCCACCACCGCACTGCCCTCCGTCCGGTCCACCGCGATCACGAACACTGCTTGCTCCGCGGGACCAGCGGGGTGAAGATGACAGGCAGATAGCTCTCCCCCGTGAAGTCCGGGGGACGAGATCTTACCGCCAAAAAGGAAAGCAGGTACACATACAGGCAGGGAGCAGTAAGAAAGAAACGCCTTTTTTTTTTTTTTTTTTTTTAAAAAGAACAGTACCCAAATCTGAAATTGGAACAAATTAAGCCAAATCAATCTAAGCTACCCTATCTACAGGCTCCTTATGTGCTCCTCTAGTGAGCCCAGGTCTAGGCTCACGACGTCCTCCTGCTGCATGGAGACTGGTCACACTGGGGCTGATGGGAGAGACCAGCAGGCTATATTCAGTGATGTCATGATTCTGACATGCCCAGTCTCCAAGCTGCAGGAGGAAGTTGACAACCCAGAGGTAGAGGACTGAAATGGAGGAACGATAAGGAAAAGCCGATTAGATTATATGGAGGAAATGCAGGATGTTTGCACACAGGGCCATATCGAACTGCAATCGTGCCTTGTGCGACTTGCAACTCGGATGCACGCCCCCCTCTCCACCCATACCTCCATCCAGTGCTGCCTGCTCTTTCCCTGCTGCTGCCGCCGCCCTCTGTGTTTTTCACGGCGGCGCTGGCAGCATGGAAAGAGCAGGCAGCGCTAGATGGAGGTATGGGGAGGAGGAGGGGAGGCATGTGCCCGATTTGAAAGGCACCAGCACTCTAAGCTGATCTGTCCCTCCCTGCTCTGACATCGTGTCGGAGGAGGGAGGGACCAGAACTGCTTAAAGTGCTGTGAAAAGGCTTGGGAGCACATTTTAACTGCCTGCTATTGTCCTGCCAGCGGTGGCAGGGCAACAGCAGAGCGCTAAAATGTGCCCCCCAAGCCTTTGTGCCCTGTGCGGCTGCACTGCTTGCACAGGGCTAGGTACGGTCCTGTTTGCACACCAAGGAACTAAAAGATAGCAAGAATCAATAGCACAGTTTATAAAACTAAATTATAACCCACTTTTATTTTGTTATAAACTACGTTATGGTTCTTGCTTTTTCTTTTTCAACATATATTTTGCATCCACCTTAGGTGCAGAGCAGAACCAGGACATTCACTCTCAGAACTCAATATTTAAAAAAAAAAATCTGATTCTGATCATCTCACTCACCACCACCATTATTCTCCAGTACCAGGCATATTGTGAACTAATAAAAAAAACCTACAACAAAAGCAAACCTGCCATACCATACCATACCATATCATATCAGCACAAACTTCCAAAAGTCACATAAGGAGCCCATCCAAAAAAAGCATCACTGTAAATACTACAGAGGGCCCTGGAACATCCATACACCTATTTGAAAAGCTGAACAAGTCAAATTACTACAGTATAGTATAGATCTTTATATACAAACTGCATGTTAACAGAACACCTGATCTCAGTCACACACGCACAACATCGACCCTCACCAAGTACAGAATAAGTAACCACAATCTAAAGTAAAAATAAAAATATGTAGACAAAATTTAAACTGAAACCCAAAAAGGCCAGAGTCCACATGCAGTGCAACATCAGATAAATAAGAGATGCAATTCCCCAATACTGTGTAAAATATAAAAATAGCACAAAGTCCAATCACCAAAATTAAATAAAATTAATTGTTCTACCTTTGTTGTCTGACCATTTTATTCTCTGATCATGTTGGTCCCGATCTGAGGCTTCTGCTTTCCTGTCTTCTCTTAGCTCTCTTTCTGTGGTCTATGGTCCATCTGCCATTTCTTATCTCTTCTTTTGTTTTCTTCACTTCCTTCCATCAGCCCATTTCCAGTAACCCTTCCCAGTATCAATCCCCTTTCTAGTCCTCCCCTCCCAGTACCTTCTAATGTCAACCACCTTGCATTCCCATTACTGCCTTCCAGTCCCTCTCCTTTCCCACTGTCTAGCCCCTTCTAGCCCAAATACCATCCCAGGTATCAGCTCAGGTCCACTCTCAGTGCCACCCCCCAGTCAGCTCCCCTCCAACCACCCTACCCTCTGTCCATCTCCCTTCCAGTGCCATTCGCATGTCAGCTCCCTTCCAGCCTCCTCCCTATTACCCAGCCACCTACCACTCCCATCCCCAAGTGTCAGCTCCCTTCCAGTCCCCCTTCAGTACATCCCAGGTGTCAGCTCCTTTCTAGCCCCCTCCTTCCCTTCCTGCCTCATCCTTCCCCTGGCAGACCCTCTCAGTATCCGCTCCCTTCCAGTCCTAATCTACCATCCCCCCGTATCAGCCCATTTGTAGCTCTAGCCCCTAGTTTTCTTCCAGGGCCAGAAGCACTCTCCTCCCCTCCCCTATTAGCCCTTTTCCTGTCACAGCCCATTTCTAGTCCTATCCCCTTTATCAGCCCACCCCAGTTCTAGCCCCCCAATCAGCCCATTACCAGTCGTAACCCTCCAATAAGTCCATTTTCAGTCCTAGTCTCCCCCTATAGCCCAATACCAGTCCTAACACCCCTCCCATCAGCCCATTTCCAATCCTAAGCCCCCATCAGCCCATTTCCAGTTCTAACCCCCCCCCCCGATAGCCCATTACCAGTCCTAGCCTCCCTCCTGATCAGTCCATTTCCAGTTCTAACCCCCTCCATAGCCCATTTCCAGTTCTATACCCCCCAATCAGCCCAGTTCCTGTCCTACCCCCCCCCCCCCCATCAGCCCAGTTTCAATCCTAGCCCCCTCCCCCCCCCCCAACCCAGGGAAATTGAAAAAATAAAAAAACTCCAGCGTAGGCGGCAGCAGAATGAGGAGCCTGCTGGTTTCCCGTTTCCGCTGTCTCCGCTTTGCAGAGCCGTGGCGAAGGGGCAGTGTTTCCCTTTTGCGCGGCTCTGTTAAAGCTGAGCCCACGGTGCTGATGGGAAACAGGATTTGATGGGAGTTGAACCTTGTAAGCTTGGTTTTCCGGTGTTCATCTGGACAAAAAGACTTCTGCTGCAACCAGATAGGCACTCTTGCCCAGTGCTGCCACCATGGACTGTAAAAACTGTTAAGTGATTCCAGGTCTTCAGAATACTGTAGTGTAACAGACATTGGATGTGGGCCTGAAACTTGCTGATTCTATCCTCGGGAAGGAACACCTTGGGCTGACAGGTATCAAAGATCATGCCTTTTGAAGGGTTATAGCCTGCTTTTGGCTTTGCTAACTATCCAGCCCAGGTCTTGGAGCATCTTGATCACCCTAGATGGGATCCTTCATCTAGATATGAGTAGATCAGGATATCCCTTTTTCTCAGAAAGGCAGCCACCATTACCATTATCTTACTGAAAATACTTGGGATCTTTGTAGGTCTAAAATGGAAAACCTTAAGAATTTTTAGAAGAATACATTTTACATACCTTATACATTTATTTTCCTTAAATCCTGTTAGACCAGTCCAGACAAGTGGGTTATGCTTCCTTGCCAACAAGTGGAGGCAGACTAGAGCAACTTTCAGTGTGTCATCATTTAGTATATCTTCTGGTGCAGTACTGAGAAGCCAGTATGATACTTCCCAAGCAATAAGCAAACTGAAAAACTCATAAAACATTATTAAAACAGACCATGGGACTGACTAGGTTTTATAAGGAAACCCGACCCCCAGACCCACAGAAAGAGGGAGTCTTCCAGGCACTGATATCAACAATATGACCAAAAGGCAACGCTATACAAATGATGTGTAGTAATAGTACTTCAAATCAGAAAAATGTTGAATTTCATAGGGTTTGGTAAAGAGGTAGAATCTTAATTATTTAAAATCATGTATAGTTATTCCCATCTGGGTCATACTCTCATTAATGTGCCTAAATTTAGTTTAACTTAACCTTAACCAGCATTTATATTCCTCTTAACCATAAACTCAAGGTAGATTACAATAACTTAAAACCCACTTGCTATACAATTTCCCCCAGCAATTACAGCATAAATAAGGCATAAACTCTAATCTCTAAAGGTTTGGCTCTGAGAATTCTGTTAATAGTCATGCTCTTGTGTCAGTCATGAGTCAGACCTTCCACAGAAGGTGCTAATCCTTAGGTGAGGAAATATGGTTTCATTACTTCTCTTTGATGTACTGTATGACTTGGTTTGCAAGCCCTGCCGTTCTTTCTCCAGCTGTTTGCTTACAGTAGTATTTTGCTCCTGCAGGGTTTTCATGTTTTATTTTTGAGGTTTTACAAAGTTCTGTATTGTTAGCAGGGAAAGTTCTATGGTAAATTTTTAGCATAGCCATCTCTCTTATTCAGTATTTCGTGTAGCAAATGTGATATGATGTACGTTTGTAGAATGATTAAATATTTCTTAACCAGTGCCTAAAACCATAAACCTTTCCATCTCTATTTTTGATACTTTTGTTTTATTGTATGCCCTCTCCCTTTCTTAAACCAATCCTCCTCTTTCCCTCTTGTACCTCCACAATTGTTTTCCTCTATCATTGGTACATAATTTTCACTTTCCCTTTGCCCTCCCATCTGCAGCTTATTAGTCCTTTCAATAACTAACCAATATTCTGGTTTAGAAGCAAGGTTCATTCTTGTTATCAATGGAATGTACAAAATAAACCCACTTGGAGACATTACGCTCAAAATAAAATACAATCCCAGCACATTTTAAAATTAAATATCTAGCAGTACTACACAAGTCTGATTATTTAGCATTCTGCAAACATATGAGGAAGCATGGCGGTGCAGGGGACACTCCCAGGACTATGCAGAAAGAGAGGAAAAAAAAAAAAAGCAAAAAAGCTTTTTTTTCTTCTTTTTTTTAATGCAATGCATCTTGGAAAGAGAGTCATGTGGAAGAGTAGCCTAATGGTTAGGGCAGCAGCCTAGAGATGGAAAGATCAGGGTTCAAATCCTACTGGCACTCTTTGTGGCCTTGGGCAAGTCACTTAAAACCTCCATTGTCTCAGGTACAAAAATAAATTGTAAGTCCTCTGGGTACAGAGAAATAACTACTTTTCACTGAGAGGGTGGTGGATACTTGGAATGCCCTCCCAATGAAGGTGGTGAGGGCAAATACAGTGACTGAATTCAAAATGGCATGACAGACACCGCGGAATCCTTTATAGCAAGGGGATAAAATCAAAATAAAGTTAAATATCTTTTATGCTTCAACAAATAGAGGGGGGTGACCTGCACAGAGCGACAGGTACAACCCTAAACAAAGGCATAGATGGGGGTGACCTGCACAGAGCAGCAGATACACCTACTCTAGCCACTTTTCTGGACAGACTAGAAGGACCATACTGGTCTTTATCTGCTGTCATATACTATGTTACTGTGTCTGTTCTCTTCACAGTCAGCCATCCACTTGAATGTACTTTAAAGCCAGCCAGCTCCCTTATCATGCCGGCATACAGAGCTGGGAAAGGTGGGGGGGGGGGGGGGGGGGTGTAGGTGCAAGAAGCCATGTTGGGTAGGGCAGATAAGGGAAGATCATAAGATATGTTATAGTACGTCAGACCAAGGTCCATCAAGCCCAGTATCCTGTTTCCAGCAGTGGCCAATCTAGGTCACAAGTACCTAGCAGTTTCCCCAAAAGTCACAGATTCCACAATGCTTGTACTGGGGCAAGCAGTGGATTTCCCGGGTCCCCTTTAAAAATGGTTTATGGACCTTTCCTCCAGGAACTTGTCCAAACCTTTTTTAAACCCAGCTACACTAAGAGCTTTTACTACATCCTCTGGTAACGAATTCCAGAGTTTGATTATAAGTTGAGTGAAAAAAATATTTTTCTCTTATTAGTCTTAAATAGTCTACCCTTCATAGCTTCATTGCATGCCCACTAATCTTTCTATATTTTGATGGTGTAAACTATCAATCTACGTTTACCAGTTCTACTCCATTCATTAATTTATAGACCTCTTATCATATCTCCCCTCAGCCGTCTCTTTTCCAGGTTGAAGAGCCCTAACCTTTTTAGCCTCTCTTCATAGGAGTGTCCTTCCATCCCCTTTACCATTTTGGTGGCTTTTCTTTGTATCTTTTCTAATCACCCTATATCCTTGTTAAGATACAGCAACCAGAATTGCGCACAATATTCGAGGTGCAATCACACCATGGAACGATACAGAGGCATTATAATATCCTTGTTTTTATTCTCCATTCCTTTCCTTATGATTCCTAGCATTCTATTTGCTTTCTTGGCCACCGGTGCATACTGGGTGGAAGGTTTCAACATGTTAGCCACAATTGACGCTTAAATCTTTCCTGGGTGGTGGCTCCTAATGTGGAACCTTGCATTGTGTGACCATAGTTTGGGTTCTTCTTTCCTAGGTGCATAATTTTGCACTTGCCCACATTAAATTTCATCTGACATTTGGATGTCCAGTCTTCCAATTTATCAAGGTCTTCTTGCAATTTTTCACAATCCTCATGGGTTTTAACAATTTTGAATAATTTTGTCTCATCTGCAAATTTGATTACCTCACTCGTTATTCCCATTTCCAGGTCATTTACGGATATGTTAAAAAGCAGCGGATCCAGCACAGATTCCTGGAGTACTCCACTATTCACTTTTCTCCACTGGGAAAATTGACCATTTAGCCCTACCCTCTGCTTTCTATCTGATCCACAATAGTACACTGCCTCCTAACCCATGACTTTTTATTTTCTTCAAGAGTCTCTCATGAGGGACCTTGTCAAAGGCTTTCTGAAAATCCAGATACTATATCAACCAACTCATCTTTGTCTACCTGCTTATTCACACCTTCCAAAAAACATAACAGATTAGTAAGACAAGACCTTCCTTGGCTAAAGCCATCTTTGGCTGTCTCCCATTATGCCATGACTATCCATGTTCAGAAACTTTATTCTTTATAATAGTTTCTACCATTTTTTCAGGTTCTGATGTCAGGCTCACCGGTCTATAGCTTCCCAGATCACCCTGGAACCCTTTTTAAGAATTGGCGTTATATTGGCCATCCTCCAATCTTCAGATATTACAGATGATTTTAATTGTTCACAGATTACTAACAGTAGGTCTGCAATCTCATATCTCAGTTCTTTCAACACCCTTGGATGTATACCATCTGGTCCAGGTGATTTGCTACTCTTTAGTTTATCAAATAGTTGTAATACATCTTCCCAATGTATTGATGTTCCTTTCAATTCTTCTGATGCATCACCTTTAAATACCATGTCAGTCATGGGTAAGTTTCCCACATCTTCAGGAAAGACCGAAGCAAAGAATTCATTCAGTCTCTCCACTATGGCCTTGTCCCCTCTTAGTGTCCCATTTACCCCTCTATCATCTAATGGTCCAACTGACTCTCTCACAGCTTTTTTGCTAAGAATGTACTTGAAAGTCTTTATTATGCATTTTTGCTTCCACAGCAAGCTTCTTCTCAAATTCTCTCTTTGCCTGCCTTATCAAAGCCTTGCACCTAACTTGCCAGTGCTTATGATGTTTCCAGTTTTCATCATTTGGCTCCTTTTTCCATTTCCTAAAAGATGCTTTTTTGGCAACACCACCTCTCTGACCTCACCTTTAAAACTATGCTGGCAGTTTTTTGGACTTCCTTCCACTTTTCTTAAAGCGTGGAATACAGCTGGTCTGGGCTTCCAAGATAGTATCTTTAGTAACAACACCCATGCTTGATATAAATCTTTAACCTTTGCAACTGCTCCTTTTAGTTTTTTCTTAACTATTTTCCTCATTTTATCATAGTCTCCCTTTTGAAAGTTACAAGTTAGTACTGTGGATTTCCTTGCCATCCTTCCTCCATTTATTAAATCAAACATAATTATGCTATGATCACTCTTGCCAAGTGGCCCCAACATCTTTATCTCTTACTCCAGATTTTGTGTTCCACTAAGGACTAGGTCCAAAATGGCTTCCCCTCTGGTCGGTTCATGAACCAGCTGCTCCAAGAAGCAGTCATTTATTTAATCAAGAAACTTTATCTCCCTAGCATGTCCTGCCGTGACACCGACCCAGTCGATACCGGGGTAATTGAAATCACCCATTATTATTACTGTGCTTAGCTTTTGTTAGCTTCCCTGATTTTTTTGAGGATTTCATCCTCCATTTGTTCATTCTGGCCAGGCAGTCGATAGTACACCCCCTACTGCCATCGCCTGCCCCTTCTTACATGGAATTTCAATCCATAGAGATTCTACAGTGAATTTTGCTTCCTGCAAAACTTTAATCCTTTGTGACTCAATGCCCTCTCTAACAGAGTGCAATCCCTCCACCAAGTTGATCTGCTCTATCATTACAATATAGTTTGTACCCAGGTACCACTGTCCCCCACTGGTTGTCCTCCTTCCACCTAGATTATGAGTATGAATCCTTGTTTTGCCTTATCGAGTTCTGTTAATAGAGTATTGAATAGTGAGGTAGGCAGTGTTTCGACATTGTGTACATAACTCCTGGACCTACAACAACACGGGTTTAGACCTACCCACAATCTTGATGCTGGAGCTGTACTGCTTTTTGTATTATTTTGGCTAGGAATGGAATACTGGATATTGGTCTGTAGGAGGATGGTAGGTTGATGTCTAGTGATTTTTTTTAATGCGGGTCTGATTGAGGCAGTTTTCAGCGTTACTGGCACGTGCCCTCTTGAGAGGGATAAGTTTATTATTTTTAGTAATACGGGTATTAATTTGGTTCTGGTTAGTTTTATCCATGAAACAGGATATAGTTCAAGAGGGGAGGTGGTAGTGTTTATCATGGACAGTATTTGGTCGAACCCTTTAGCTAATATGGTCCTCATTCAAGAGGATGTATTGCTCTTTCACTTTGTTTTTGTCGAAGGCTGAGGTTCTGTCGAGGATTCGTTGCCTTGTGAAAGTTTGTTTTGTAGGTAGGAAGCAAAGAATTGCGGATGTAGCTCTGATAGTCAATTTCTTCAAGTCTTGCCAAGAGCATGGAAGGATCTACTAAGATCCAGTTGTATCACTAGTACATGCTTTCAAGCATCAAGTGGGAATAAATCACATTAGGGAAACCTAGCAGGGCAGTCTCCATTGTCAATTTAGTTTGTGCTGCAGCTCCTGAAACAGCTCATGGGCTATGTTCAGTCTGGCCAGCTGCTTAGCAGTCTCCTTCATGGGGGCCCAAGACCTGGGCTTCCCTCCAGGGACCTGAGGCCCACGAAGACTCTTGTCACGAGCAGCTAGAGGGGTCAAGGCCCGTGCACTCCTGTGTTCCTCCAGAAGTCCAACCTTTTCCCTATGTTGGTTGGTTGAAGGACTCAAGTGAAATTCCAGTTGTCAGAAGGCAAGTCTGAGGAGGATGGAGTGGTTGTTCCCCCCATAGGGGTGATAAGTATCTCTGTGATCCGTCTTCTCTCTGATGGGCCCTGTTTATGCCCTTTCAGAACACTATGGTGGCTCTGCAGGTTGCTACCTTGCTGGGCAGATAGATGGACCATGTTGGTCTTTATCTGCCATCATATACTACGTTACTATGTAGCCAGCTTTAGGGTGAGTGTAGCAGGCGGGTCCGGTGATCTGCTGTGTTCATAATTCTCCCCGATTATGCAGCAGCGCATAGGATTTTAGGGAAAGACCCCCCCCCCCAAACTGGGCTCTTGGGGTCCTAAGGTCCTGTCTCAGCTGTTCACGTGGCCCCAAGGCAAGCAGGATCAGACATTTGGCCACCCTGGGATGGGAATCCTGTTTACGGCTGTGATGAAGTGCATGACTGTCCCTGTGAAAGAAGTTGCTGCATGTGAGATATCTCAGTTCTAGAGGGTCAAGGTCCGTAAGAAGGTCTCAGCAGTAGCAGGCTTAGGCTCTCAGGCAGCATTGTGTGCACGCCTGGAGGCTAAATCTTGGATGATAGATCTAACCTCTGTCGGTAGCCTTGTGGCTCCAGCCATATTGGTTTCTTGTTCCCAAGGTTGCAGATTTGTTCTCTAGAACACCTAGCAGTGGTTGGGCCAAACAATCATTAAGCCCAGTCTCCTTCCAGAGACCAGAAGGCTTGCAAAAGACAACCTAGATGGCTGCTGCTGGTTAAGATTGGCTCCGAGTCTTTCCCATCTCCATGGCGGTGGTGCTATTGGCCTATTAACAATGATGGTACTACCTGCAGTAGACATATGCTGGTTCCAATCTGTGGTGGAGCAGTTTCCCTTAAGGGTCGCTTTCTCTCCAGGAGAAGCTCACACAGAGACTCCTGGAAGACAGGCCTAAAAGGGCTAAGGAGCCTTGTGAGGCTGTGTGTAGAGCCTAGAGATGCCCTCAGAATACTGTGAGTCCTTCAGGGCCTCAGTCGCAATAAGAGCAGTCCTTTCAGAGTTTTTAATAGGCTTGAGCCTCCTCTATGGCTCCTTTGGGAGCCTATAATCACCTTCAATGAATACAAGGTGGTCCCTCCCGCGGTGCATCCATTTGGGGTATAACTCAGGCTATTCTCTCTAAGTGGACACATACCACTGTTAGTCTAGAGGGTCCTTAGTCAAGATCAGAGATTTATTACATCCTTCTACAAGCCATCTGAATTCTGTCCCTATAGTCTCTGGTTCAGGCCAGCCTGGGAATTCTGATGCGCAATATTTGAATTACAGCAGTGCTTATAAGGGTCTCCTTGCGGCTCTCCGCTCATATGGATTTCATGTTTGGTTATTTTTCTTGAGTTTTCCACTGAAGGAGCAGGGATGTTATCCCTGATACATGAATATCCAGGAAGGGAGGTTCCTTCTGGCATGTCCTGGACCTACAGCCAGTTGTTTTTGGACTTTGAGACTCATTTTTGTATGAGGTTCTTTGGGTCTGTCATTGCATCAGTCATGTAGGGGGTGCTCCTCACTTCCTAGCCACGCCATCACAATTGTCACTTTCCCACTGTGAACAGCATTTGTTGTTTCTCTGCTTCTGTATTCTGGGCCGCACCTTTGTCCCAGACATTACTTGCTGTACTTTCTCTAAGGTGACAATAGTGATAGGTGATAGCGGAACTTTTCTGCATTCAGAGCGCCCGGTTTGCCCATACCTGGACATTGGGCTGGTCTGGTCAGTCTTTCTGGTGAAGGCTAGCGAACCTGGTGAGTTCTGGCTGTGAAGGCTGGGATTAGTGATCGCCTGTCCTAAGACCAGCCTGATTGCCTCCCAGAATTTTGAGAACCTAGGAGTTGGTTCCATACTCTCCTGAGCCAAGTCTCCTCATGATGGAAAATGCACTCAAAACCTTAGCTGACTCAGAGCACGATTCTCGGTCAGCTCTATGGACCTGGAACTCCTCAGACCCTCAGGTCCATGACATCAACCTTAGAGCTGGTTCCTTGGAACAGGGTGCATATGAACGTGTTGCAAAGGCACTTTTTGTTCTTCTGGTCTTCCTCATCTTCAACCAGGCTCTTCCTGTCCCCTGGAAAGATCAAAGAGCACTTGAGGTAGTGGTTGCGGTTCCACCAACTGACGGTCGGGGGTGCTGTTTGTAGCACCATCTGGAATGCTTGTCATCGTGGATGTCAGTCTAAAGGTTTGGGGGTACAATGCTCAGTCCAGTTGACCCAGGAATTTTGGCCTCCTCAGGAAGCCTTCTGGAGGATCTTCTGCTTGAAATACAGAGAGATTGGTTTGACCCTGGAGAGACTCAGGTCTTTTCTAGTGGATGAAGTAGCTGTATGTTCGTGGACACTGCCCTGGTGGTGCCATATATCCACTACTGAAGTATAACTCATGGGGTTGCAGTGGATTTTGAGGCCACAGAGCTGTATTGCCACTTAGGAGAATGTCAATGTGAGGAGCTATTTCAGACATGGGAAGGATTCATGAATGGCAGGCTTTGTGGCCCTACTTCATGAGTGGCCTCAGGAAAGGATTCTATATGTCTCCCTCCCTGGCCCTTGGTGAGCCGTTTTAGGCCTATCTGGGCCCAGTGATCCTAGGTGTCCTAGATTGTTCTCACAGATTGTGGTACACAAATTCTTGATCCAAGGTGTGTGGCCTCACTCTTGCTACCTCAAGATACAAGCCTATAATATGGAACATTGTGGAGCTCCTAGTAAAGGAAAAAAGGGGACTATTGTAGTTGATATGGAAGGGCAGTCTAGATAATCCATGTGGTCTTTTTCTGCCGTCATGTTCCTATGTTTCTATAGAAAGCATGGGATAAACACAGAAGATCCCTGGGTCTCTACTCACTTATGGCCTGATCCTTGTAGATGTATGCCTTCCATTAAGAGTTGCTTGGGAGCAATAGTAGCCTCACTGCTTACAGCCCAGTGGTCCTCTATTTCTTTAGATTAGAGTTCTTTAGCAGTCTTACCTGGACCAGAGCTTGGCCCTGAACTTTCATGGCTTGGGTGACGGTCTTGTCATGTTACAGGATTTGCTTCCAAAGGATTCCTTGGTGGTGTTCCTTGGCATGTCTGCTTGCTCAGGAGTTCAATCTACTTATGTGTCCTGTTGGATCCTCAATGGGCCTCTCTGAGGTTCAGGGCACTGAGAAGGCCCTTCTTTGGGTCCATGCATAAGGCTTCCCTAGAGGACAGGATCCTTACGGTGGGTTCCTGGGGATCCTAGCCTCCATAAGATGGTGTCCGTGTGGTAGTCCATAACTTGCAAGGAACTATTCTGGGCTTTTTTGATAGCTTCTTTAGCTTTAAGGTCTACGATATCCTTTTTTATAAGGGTGTTATCCCCTTTTTTCCATCTTGACCAGATACTTCTGCCTTCCTTCTCGGAGCAGAATCTTTGAAAGAACCCCTTGATACATCTACTGGACATGCGGAGGGTGTTTTTCAGATTAAATGGAATTGCTAAATCCTGCTGATGGCCGGATCTTCTTCCATCCTTTTTGGCAGTTTGAGGAAAGTACTGGCAGAGGTCAAACCTTCTAGTATCTGTCATCTTAAAGGCAGCCATTGTGGTGCATTCAGGCTGGTGAGCATGTGCAGGCGTGAGTCATAGCTCACTCCACAGGGTGCAGACATCCAGAGTTGGCTCAGATGTCTCCAGAGAACACCCACCTGTAAGGAGGCTTCCTGATCTTTGTTGAGTGCCTTTGAGAAGCCCTACAGTGCACTCATGGGGGCTGAACAGATGGCACTTTTGGCTGGGTAGTCAGTCCTGAGTGTTGATTTCTTCCCACCCTGGGTCTTCACTGCTTGTGTACGTGCTGCTCGTCTGGACTGGTCTAACAGGATGACAAGGAAGAATAAATTTTAAAAATCTGATAATTTGCTTTCTTTGCATCATGCTATACCAGTCCAGGACCCACCCTGGAAGACTTCTATTGCAGGAAGGGAAGCCTGCTGCTTTCTATCGCTTTGTTGATATCAGAGCCTTTCTGTAGGTTTAGGGGTCTGGCTGTGGTCGGACTTCCATTTCATCATAGTAAGAGAGCCAAAATACTTGCCCATGCTATTTGTGGCTAGGTTGTTTGTGTTTAATAATGTTTTCTGAATCTTTCAGTCTTATTTACTACTTGGAAAAAGTCATACTGGCTTCGCTAAGTGCTGCACCAGTGGATGTACGAAGTGATGACATTACTGAAATTTGCTCAAGTCTGCCTCCACCTGTTGGCAAGGGAGCATAACCATCTCATCTGGAATGGTCTAAAAGGATTCAAGGAAAAGTAAATTATCAAATATGTAAAAGTTATCCATGCTAAACAAGGTTGTACATAAACACAGCCTTCAATCAGGAACTGGTTAAAAGAGAGAGAAAAAAAAAAAAGAGTAGGGCTAAATGGCCAATTTTCTCAATGGAGAAAGGTGGATAGTGGAGTACCCCAGGGATCAGTGCTGGGCCCGTTGCTTTTTAACATATTCATAAATGATCTGGAAATGGGAATAAATGAGTGAATTGAGAAAATCTGCAGTTGACACAAAATTATTCAAAGTTGTTAAAACATAAGAGGATTGTGAAAAATTGCAAGAGGACCTTCATAAACTGGAAGACTGGATGTCCAAATGGCAGATAAAATTTAAATGTGGACAAGTGCAAAGTTATGTACCTAGGAAAGAACAACCAAACTATGGTTACACGATGCAAGGTTCCACATTAGGAACCACCACCCAGGAAAAAGATTTAAGCGTCATTGTGAGTAACATGTTGAAACCCTCCAGTGTGCAAAGGCAGCCAAGAAAACAAATAAAATGCTAGAAATCATAAGGAAAGGAATGAAGAATAAAACCAAGGATATTATTAATGCCTCTATCGTTCCATGGTGCGACCGCACTTTGAATATTGTGTGCAATTCTGGTTGCCGTATCTTATAAAGGATATAGCAGAATTAGCAAAGGTACAGAGAAGAGCGACAAAAATGATAAAGGGGATGGAAGGAAACCCCTATTAGGAAAGGCTTAAAAGGTTAGGACACTTCAACTTGGAAAAGAGATGGTTGAGGGTAGATACAATAGAGCAGTGTTTTTCAACCTTTTTTGTGCAAAGGCACACTTTTTTCATGAAAAAAATCACGAGGCACACCACCATTAGAAAATGTTAAAAAAATTTACCTCTGTGCCTATATTGACTATATATAAAGTAATTCTCTTGAATAGGAATCAAACACTCACGCCAACCCCCCTCCCCTGCTGGTTCACTCACACCACCACCCCCTCCACTGCTGGTTCACTCACCCACCCCCCTGTCACTTACTCACCCCTCCTGCTGGGTCACTCACTCACTTACCCCCCCTCCCCTGCTGGTTAACTAAAACCATCGCCCCCCCCCCCCTTGCTGGTTCACTCACACCACCCCCCCCCTCCACTGCTGGTTCACTCACACTCCCCCCCCCTTGCTGGTTCACTCACACTCCCCCCCCCCTTGTTGGTTCAATACACACCCCCCCCCCCTTTGTGTTTCACTCACACTCCCCCCCCCCCTTGCTGGTTCACACACACACACACACACACACACACCCCCTCTGCCCAAGCCGCTGCTTCTGCTTTGTACAGAGCAGCGGCTGCACTACACTTACATTGAAAAGTAAAGAGAAACTGTGTCAGGAGCCCTCCGGTCATCGCAGAGCCCGAGGAAGTGATGTCATGGGGGCGGGCTCCTCACAGGCTGTCTTTCCTTTTCAAATTAACTTTATTGCAGCTAAAGTTAATTTGAAAAGGAAAGACAGCCTGTGAGGAGCCCGCCCCCATGACATCACTTCCTCGGGCTCTGCATGACCGGAGGGCTCCTGACACAGTTTCTCTTTACTTTTCAATGTAAGTGTAGTGCAGCCGCTGCTCTGTACAAAGCAGAACCAGCGGCTGCACTGCTATAGGGAATCGCGATCGCGTTCGCGCCGCGGACTTCGGCACAAAAGCCGTTTTTTTGCTCTGGCCGCTCCCGATCTTGCGGCCAGAGCAAAAAACCGGCTTTTCAATGGCCGGTTTTACAACTGTGCCGGCAGCCGGCCTGGCCATGGAAAAACCGCCCAGGCCGGCTGAAAACCGGCCGGTTGGCAACCCTAATTTGTGAGCCGAGGCCACATGTTACGGATGAAATTGGAATTTTTCCCAAGGCACACCAGACAATATCTCACGGCACACTAGTGTGCCGCGGCACAGTGGTTGAAAAACGCTGGTCTAAGGCACCTAGGGAATGTAGTGGACCTTACGGGTAAATCAAAGCCGTTTTTGGAATTACGTGAGGAGTTCTGGTTGCCCCCCACCCAATATTTTGCGTATCTCCAGCTTTCTCATTATGTGGCTACGTTGCCCAGGGAGGAATTAGGGGTGGACAGGTCGGCGCAGATTATCGAATTGTTTGAGCTTGGAGGGGACACACCCCCTACGATAGCTGGGCTGAAGGCTCGGCTGGAGTGCTTTGGGGTTTTGCCGGACTATGGGAGGGCTGAGATGGCCTGGGGAGGAGAATTGGGACGGGAAGTACCACCAGGCACGATTTGTAGGGCGGTGGGGCGGATAGTGGAGCTGGTGGAGAGAGCGCGATGGAGGGAAATACAATATAAAGCCTTAACCCGGGTGCATTTTTCGCCGCAACGAGCATTGCGGAGTCATATTACGCAAGATGGGTCTTGCCCTAGGTGTTCTATGTCATTGGCCACTTTATCCCATATGTGGTGGCAGTGCAGGCGTATCCTCCCCTACTGGTCCTATATCCGTAGATACATTATGAGATTACTACAACAGAGGTTTCCTTGGACTGGAGCTTTGGTCACTCTTGATCAATTGCATCGAACCCTACCCAAAGGGAGGTGGGAGCGGTTATTGGTGCGTAAAGCATGCTTGGTGGGGAAGGGTCCAATTTTACACAAGTGGAGAGATCGTGACCCGCCCATGTTCTCGGAGTGGCGCAATAGTTTTCATCAGCTGATGCTGGCGGAGCGCTGGAGGGCTCGGGGTTCAGTGAAGAGGTGGTCCACCTTTATGTTGATCTGGGAACCCTATATTCAGAGTTTGGGCTCCCGATGCCGGAGCGAAATAGTAAATGTGGGACATTAAGGTCTAGGGATACTGGGAGCGGAGGGGGAATGGGAGAACTCAGAGAGGGTACCGTTGCATTGTAGTGGAGTTCGGGGTGCGAGGACGGGGGGTGGGGGCTGGGGGGTGTAAGGGGGGGGAGACGGGGTAGGGAGGTTGGGATACCGCCAATAAAAAAAAGGGAAAGAACTGTTTAACCATGGATGTATGAAAATGTGAACTGAGCATTGATCTAGTCACATAACTGTATATTGCTTTGGCCTCAGCGGAGATAAGACTCCACTCTGCTGTGGCTTATTGTTTTTAATTGTATTGAATGTTATGTTTATGATGGTTAATAAATAAAGTTTTCAAAAAAAAAACATGCAATCTAAATGGAATATATTGAGTTTACTGTTTCAGTTCTTCACTTCTATCAGATTTTCATTGTTTCATATGTGTATAGTTCGATTTCTTTTTTCAAATAAAATATACTCAGTCAATCAGAATTAAGAGCAGATGGTGACTGCATAAAGTTATATAGATAATTCATGTGAGGCTATGCATTCAAATCTGAACACTAAAAAATGCCAACATAACTTTACATGGATAATTTATCCGTATAAAGTTATTCCTGCTATTTTTGTATTCAGATGAATGCATAGGTCCTACAGAGAATGGCCGAATTTTGATGCTGTCTGTACAACTTTATGCTCTGCCTCCCGCCCCCCCCCCTCCAACACAGACTTTGAACAGAAAATTTTGACCATATGGCGATTTATATGGCCAAGATTTATCTTTACTTCACAGTGGCAGATTTAAAAAAACCAAATACTTATGTGGTCAGCATCGATGTTGAACAGAGTCACCAGCAGATGTCTCCACACTTTAGAAAACATTTTCTGACTTCACCCTAATGAGAAGGGCTCCAAAACATAAGTGTAGAAAAAATAACAGTCACATATGCTTTAGATAGAAGGAGTTTCCCTGAGAAAGATGTGTGCTCTCTAAAGGGTATTGTAAATCACCTACATGCAGAAAACAGAGCCACTCCACAAAATGTGGATTTTTTTTTAATGCCTTCAAACCAGATTCTTCATGGATGCACTCTGCTTTTCTCTTGGTAAATAAAATGAACAGCAATGAAGCAAAACAAACAATGAGGAGCAGTGACATCAGTAATTATAAGGCAAGGGTGCTTACAAAGACACTTTTGACAACTAATCCTCAGGGGACTACCCAACAGTTCAGGCAGGAGGAAGGGAGAAGAACATGCCAGAAATAGGTCCAATTCGCTGATCATATACCAACCACCTGCTCCTGTAAAAGCATTACAAGATTATTAGAATGAACCTCACGTTTGATCTTAATTGTTGCCTAACAAATTATATTTTTGAAACGTTTCTGCTTGATTAAAACCATTATTTAAATCACAGATTTAAAAGATCTCAGTTTAAATTAGATTGGTAGACAAGCTAGTCTATATGTGATTAGAATAGAAAGTTATCTGGGCGACTATTTCATTAAGCAAAAGAATTCAAAATTGTAGTCAACAGAATTGGCTTTGATGATGGTCCATTAGGGTTCAGTGCTAGTTCCGATTATTTACACTGCATCTCTATTAGAGGCAATGGAGAAGGACAAAGGAAAAATGCACTAGCACAAACTTAACAGGCTAGATGTACAATAGGTACAATGATGGAAAAAGAAAAGGGAATGTTAAAAGAAAATAAAAGAATAGTCAAAAAATTAGAACTTGTGATCTATTATTTAAAAAAAGCTCTCTCAAGAGCAAAAATCCATTAGACACTTATTCATCAAGAGGACAAGAAATAGCAATCGACACCCAGGAAGGGGCCATGTGTCTCTGATGACCTGAAAGTTGACAGAGTAATAAAGCAGCAAAAAACTAATGCCATGTGAAAACAAAGGTATCAGTATAGAAAATGAAGCAATGTTGCCTCTGTACAGGCTACCAAATTAGAACAGTGCCTGCAATGCAAACCCTATACAAAGAGGTTTAAATAACTTCAAATGCAGTGGCTGGAAGACAGCAAACTAAGTTGCATATCTGTAATAGGTGTTTTCCATAGCCAGTCGGAATAATCAGTCATGGGCTGGTCAACCAACAGCACCAGAACAGATAAACACTCTCAGAGCCCACAAAACCTAGAAGGCTTACCTGAGTGTGCGAAGACATCATGATGCGAGTCCTTTCAGTTTTATATATAAGCTAAACCAACTTCTAAAAGGGGAGTAGGGAAGTTATGTGTCGCTGATTATCTTGCTGACTACCAAGATCACCAATTACAGGTAAGCAATTTAGACGGCAATAACCAAAGCCCTTTCCACGCACGTAACCTGTAGATATTGAGGCTTTGATTATTGCCTGGCCTCTCAGAGTGGAAAGTAGAGGCAGTGCCAGGAGATAGAGCAGAGATTTGAGATATGAAATATCTGCTTAATCAAAACTGTGTATTTTCCAATGGCAAAACTACTTGCAGAAAAAGCAGGTGCAGTTTCTCCACATAAATTTGCTGGGAACAATTATCAAAGCAAAAGTCTGCCTAAACGTTTGTGGTGTTTTTTGGTGAAAACCCTGCAAGTAAAAAGTACTCGCTCAGTTTGCACGGTAAGGTGGCAGAAAGGCTGCATCGCAAAAACAACTTTAATACATGGCTCCAAACCTGCTGTAAACAAGAAGGATTGAGATATATAAGCGACTGGGGAAACAGATGGATCAACAAGAGCTGGAATCCTGGAACAGAACCGGGGAAGTTTGGCATTCAGTGGACTTGCAAAGAGATCTATGTCTGGGGTCCCCCAGAAGTGAAATAGCTTTGTCACCTGGTCTAGGTGGAGAGACCATTCGTGAGGCAGCAGTACTCAAATGAGTTTGTCTGCCCAAAGGTTTTGAATGCCTGGAAGATATACCACGAGAAGGTGAATTTGATGCTCTCTGGCGAGGGCCCATAGTCGTAAAGCTTTGTTGCATAACGACAGAGAGCCTGTTCCGCCCTCCTTGTTCACATAGAATATGGCTACTTGATTGTCCGTTTGGACTAGGACCGTCTTGTAGCTGAGCTGGGCATAGAATACACGAAGAGCTAGATAGATTGCTCTTAATTCTAGGAGGTTTATGTGAAGACAAGCCTCCTGTGAAGTCCAGGTACCCTGGGTATAGAGATGATTCAGGTGTGCTCCGCAACCCACCTGTGATGCATCTGTTAGGGTGGCCTGGAATAGGGGTTGTTGGAAAGGTGACCCCACTAAAAGATTCTCCAATGATTGCCACCATTGTAGGGACAAGATCAGTCGTTGAGAGTTTGATATCTTGTCTGACCAGGTCCTGTGGCCTGTGTCCACTGTGTGGATAGGGTCCACTGGGCTGCTCGCATGTGGAGGCGAGCATAGGGAACTACATGAACTGTGGATGCCATATGCCCCAGTAATTGTAGCAGTTCTCGAGCAGTTAGGGAGGATTTTGCCGCTGCTTGAGAAGCTAGTTGCACTATGCGAAGACATCGGGCTGTGGAAGGAAAGCCCTTGACTGTCTGGTATCTAAACAGGCTCCTATGAACTCCAGGGACTGAAGGAACAAGTTGGGATTTTGGGAAGTTTATTACCAACCCCAAGTATTGGAGGATTCGCATTGTGCGAGACAGCGCAGAGCTGGCTTCTGCAACCATGGGGGCTCGAATGAGCCAGTCGCCCAAGTAAGGGAAGACGAATATCGCCAGGGTTCGAAGGAATGCAGCTATTACTGCCATGCATTTCGTGAATGCTCTTGGTGCCGAAGCCAGACCAAAGGGAAGAACCCTGTATTGGAAGTGTTTTCCCTTGAAAAGGAATCGTAAAAATTTTCTGTGATCTGGATGGATCAGAATGTGAGTATATGCATCCTTTAGATCTACAGAGCAAAGCCAATCCTGACTTTGAAGGTATGGCAGAAGAGTTCCCAGAGAAATCATTTTGAACTTTTCTTGGAACAGATATTTGTTCAAGTCTCTGAGGTCTAGAATGGGTCTGTGTCCCCCTGTTTTCTTTGGAATAAGAAAATAGGGGGAGTAGAACCCTGTACCCTGTTGGAGAATGGGTACTTCCTCTATTGCTTCTTGGGCAAGGAGTGTTGAGACCTCTTGATACAGTAGATTGTCTGCAGAGGTTTGGGACTTGAACTGTCTTACGCTTGTAGGAGGGGGCATGCTGTGAAAATGAAGCTTGTACCCCTCTCCTACAATGGACAGAGTCCAATTTTCTGCTGTTATTTGTTGCCATCTGTTGGCAAAATGACAACCTGCCTGGAATGTTTAGGGGTTCTGGACCCTTCAGAAGCAGGAAGGCCAAGCTCTCTAGGAAGGAGTCAAAGCCCTTGAGGGGGCTGAGCCTGTGGAGCTGGTTGAGCTCTTGGGCCTTTTGGCTTCTTTTGTTGTCTGGATTGTTGTTGTTGTCCTCTTTGGGCAACTTGACCCTGACCTTGCTGGGTATAGGACGGATAAAACGTCCTCTTTTTGCTGAAAGAGGGTTTTTATAGGGTTTCTTTTTGGCTGGAGTGGCTGTAGATTTTGACAATCTAACGTGATATTGTCAGCATCTATCTCATTAGCCTTTTCCTGCCAATTCTTGCCAAAGAGGTTTTCGCCTGTGCAAGGGATGTTCCCTAATTTATCCTGTACCCAAATCTCCAAGTCTGATGCCTGAAGCCAGGCAATCAGACGTGCACCAATGGCAATAGCAGAGATTCTGCTGATGCACTCAAAGCAGTCAAAGGCTGCATGATTTACAAACTTGGAGACATCTTGGGCATGCTTGACAAGAGTAAGGAAGTCTTGGCGTTTGTCATCTGGGAGAAGGGGGCTCAAAAGCTCCAAATCTCCTGTGACCTCTTTGAGGAACATTCCCATATATAAAATATATGAGCTGATCCTAGCTGAAAGCATGGAAGCCTGAAATGTCTGACGCCCAAAAGCGTCAAGAGTCCTGCATTCATGACCTGGAGGATTGGATACATGTCTCTCTGCACTTTTCATCCTACGCATGGCTGACTCCACTACCACTGAATGGTGTGGCAGCTGAGTCTTTTGAAAACCAGGACATGGTGGAACTTGATACATGGTAACGAGTCTCCTAGAATGAGGAGATGTGGTCAAAGGTGTCTCCCACATTCTGAGCATCAAATCATGAAGAATTTCATGAATGGGCAGAGTGGCTGCCTCCTTGGGAGCCTTAGGATACTGGAGAATTTCCAATTCCTTTGCTCTAGGCTCTTTTTCAGGAGCTACCATGATTGAAAGGCCTCGGGCCACATCACGAATAAAATCCTGAAAGAACATGTCTTCCAGAGGAGACATTCTGCATTGGGGAGAAGAGGAATCTTCCGGGAGAAACACTCTGGTACCAGCAGAATTATCAGAGTCATTGGAATCAGAGGATTTGAAGTATCTCTAATCCTGATGTTCATGCAAAGCATTGTCTCGGTATCGATCGAAGTCGGTACCGAGTTGGTCCGGTACCGATCTGTCGATGCCAGCAAAAGTCATCATGGGAGAAATTCCCACCGAAGTCGGTACCGTCGGTGCTGGTACTGGTATCGGTGTTGTTACCGGTGCCCTTTGAACCGTCGGTGTCAACGGTACTGCTGCTGTAAGGAGAGCTGCAAGACTGCGTTCGATAGCGAGGAATCTCTGGTCTATCGATGCTGGCAATACCTGGCTTTCGGTACCGGTAAAAACAGCCGGAACCCCTGGGCATGGCTCCAGTAGTTCTGTCGAGGTCGAGGCCTTGAGAACATCCTGGAATCCCGTTGATGCTTTGGAGGCCAAAGCCTCCCACCGGGGCTGTTTTGCCGGTGTAGTTCCCTCAAGGGTAATGCCAATGGCCTCTCGATGCTTTGAAGGAAAGCTACCCTTTGAGGACCGGCTCTTATGTTTAGTTACCTGAGATCCATGGGAGGAAGACGAGGCTTTTGAAGACGTCGATGCAATGGACCTGGCATCCGAAGAAAAGAGGGTATCCAGCTTTGCAGCCCAGTTCTGTCTTCTGCGGCGACCCTGCCCGGCTCAAGGGGTTAAGGACATGAGCAGCCGCTGTACTTCGTGAGGGAAGGAGGAAACCTTTGCCCCCAGGAATGCTGGGAGTTGTAGTTCCAGCTCTTCTCACTCCGAATTAAAGAAACTTTGTAGTTGTGGTTTCTTTATAATAAGTATTTTATTAAAGTAAAAGGTAAATGTTCCATCACATGCAAACAAGGGTGCTTCAAAAAGGCACACAGAAACTTCAGGTTAAATGCAACTCAAAATATAAATGCTGCTTTTTCACTTTCCAGCAAATTGCTCTCTTTTGCCTCCAGAGGTCAGTTGGCTTCACTGCACCTCTTACAGCCACAGTTACTTTCACTATGCTGAGAATCAGGTGGAGGTAATTAGAACTTCCATTTTCACGGCAATACAACAGCTTTACAGAACTCAGCTCACACACGATAAAGGCAGTTCCCTTCAGCTTGGCTTTCCTATACAACAGAATGTACAGTCCATTTGTTCACACTCAGGTATGCTTGTATTTCCCTGGGTTACTCCTTCAAGCTGTGCTGAATTATTTGCCTCCTGTGATACTAGCTGTTTTCTAGCCTGTAAGTCTAAAAACTGTTGGAAGCTCTGAAGTAGCAATTCAGCCTGTTCCTTATGAGAGAGGGCACTACTATCTGCTATAGCTTTTCCCTTCTGCTCAAGGCTGTTTGTCTTCTCTTCCTTTAAGATAAAGGTATTAGGATAATTGCTAGTTTCTTTAGCAATTGACTCATAGGAGGAAGAATTATCTCTATATTCAGCTTGGCAGCCGGGTGGCCAATTACTCACTGTTTGTGCAGCACTTCTGCCTGCAGATGGCTCCCAGGCTCTCCAGCTGATCTGTTTGTTGCTCTCCGGCACAAACGACGTTTCAGGGAATGATTGCTCTTTCACCTGTGCTTGTCCTGAAGTCTTTCTCCCCCAAGGCGATGCCTTCCAAGGGCTATCCACTTCAAGGTTAAATCCTCTCTGCGTGGGACTTCTGCTTATTTCCCTGGAATAGGATTGTGCAGGTTTTCTTCTTATGCCAGGTTCCAAAGTATCTTTAATCACTCCACTGGCTTTCCAACCATCTCCTTGTTTCTTCTTCCAATATTCCTTCCTTCCTTTACCTCCTGTATTCCTTGTACTTCTTGTACTCCTTGTACCACCTCCACTCGTGCTTCCTCTACTCGGGTCTCTTATCCGTCCTCCACTCGGATCTCTTATCCGTCCTTCACTCGGATCTCTTATCCGTCGCTCACTCGGATCTCTTATCCGTCGCTCACTCGGATCTCTTATCCCTCCTTCACTCGGATCTCTTATCCGTCGCTCCTCTTCAGAGCCATGCTCTGGTTTAAATGTACATTCTCTTTTGGACACGCCCCTTCCTAGGGCTGGGTGTGCCCAATCAGAACTGCAGGGCTCCTCCCCTGGGCTGGTCTCCCTACTCAGCTCTGAGGAATAGAGTCTCTCTTTTTTCCTTGCCCTGTCATTTTGGTATAAATCCTGCTGACCCTCAGGATTTTCTACTATCTCCATAGGCTCAGGAGGGCGCTGTTCACCACACTTCCTCTTTTAGTCATCCCCATGCAAGAGAGAGACACTCAGATGGAGAATGGTTAGGGCCTAAACATTTGAGACACCAGTCATGGGTGTCGGTGACGGAAATGGTACCGCCACACTTAGTACTTTTTTTTTTTTTTTTTAAACCACTAGCTGGTTTTTCCATGTTTTAGGAAAAATGGGGCCTAATGCCCAAATGGCGCCTAGCACCAAAAAGAAAAGTTTCTGAAGAGAAACACTTCAGAAGTATATTGTGATAAGGAAGCTTATCATAGCTCAGGAAGGAGCTATAGAAAAGGTGAAGTGACTCTGAACAAGCAACCTGTCAGTTCTGGTAGAAATAAGAAAACAGAATTTGTCCATAAAAGACTACCAGTCCCAGAATGCACCAGGTTTCCAACAGCCATTAGAGGAGCTGAAGTGGGGAAACGTGTGTTCAATCAAGAGGGCTATGAGGTAATCCCCAAGCACTCATCTCAAAGGGCAGGGCCTGATAGGGTGGAGCACTCATCTAGGCAGAATAAAGGTAGAGTTTATTCTACAGAGAATTATCCTCAGTTTCATCTGGGAGATCCTCAGAATCAGCTAGGAGATCCTCAGCTTGGACATCTTCATCATCTGGAGGATCATCAGAAACAGAAGCCAAACCGGATGGACAGAGAGGGCAAGAAACCCTTTGGAAGAAAGAAGAGAAAAGCATTTGGAAGGTCTAAAGGAGTCCAGAGCAGTACGTATACTGGAAGGTATTCCAAGGGCCAGCATACACCATTGGACTGGGGAAAGCCAGAGGAATGGTGCTGCAGAGCTAGGAATCTCCAGACGGTACCTGTGAGGGAGACGGCTGCACTTGGAAGGGACCCTAGGATCCGTGCAAGAAGGTATGTGAAGAGAGATCCAGTGTCCAGGGATCTGGATTGGAAGGCTGGACATAAAAACTGGACTACATACTGGCCAGGCTATTTAGAGAGGAACTCTAACAGCAATGGAAGCTCAGGTTTGAACACTGATCTATGCCCTAGCTATAACCTTGAAAGACAGCAGGGAAAGCACAGTTACTTACCTGTAACAGGTGATCTCTGGGAACAGCAGGAAATGGAAATTACACTAACCTGGTAATTGTAGTTCCTGGAGGGTCCAGTTTAGTCCTCCAACATCGGGTAGTGCCCCTCCTCCTGCAGCCTGGAGACTGGACCAATCAAGTCTTCTGTAGTATATATGCAGACGGAGCTCCCAGAAGCTCCCAGTGTACCAGTAACAAAGCATACTTAACGAAGCAACACATTAGATTAATATACAAAATGACATAATGAAAATGACATAATTAAAGAACAATTTGTTTCCCCCCCACAAAAATATCCAACTTTCTCTCCAAACGAGGAAGTCAGAACACTGTATTGCACTGGAACCAACGCCCCAGAAATCAAAATACAGCTCCGTATCAGAAATCTCAGGAGCTGACTGAACACCTGAGAAAGGAAGAGCCATAGCCAAAAACGCGGCTGCAAAAAAGGTTCAAACGGCAAGAGGAACCGTCTTATGATCCACCGTTCGGAAAGCGCGCCGCATTTTTATAACAGATAGTCGGGAGGGAAGGAGGACTAAACTGGACCCTCCAGGAACTACAATTACCAGGTTAGTGTAATTTCCATTTCCTGTTCGGTAATCCAGTTTAGTCCTCCAACATCGGGATGTAACAGAGCAGTTAAGACCGGGCGGGACCTTGCCATCCGGCGCGCAGAACCGCCGAACAAAAGAGGAATCCCGAGCCGCTGACACATCTAAACGATAGTGTGTACTGAAAGCATGCAGAGACGACCAGGTGGCCGCCTTACAGATATCTGCTGGCGGAACTAGGCTATACTCCGCCCAAGCGGTAGCCCGAGCCCTAGTGGAATGATCCAGTAGCCCCTCCGGAACAGACCGCTGCTGCAACAGATACGCAGACGCGAACGCTTCCTTGAGCCATCTTGCAACGGAGGCCTTAGCCGCCGCTTCCCCTTTACGTGCACCACCGAAGAGCACGAATAACCGGTCAGTCTTCCGAAAGATTCGGTAGCCTTCAAAGAACGACGAGGTGCACGACCCACATCGAGACGGTGAAGACCTTTGTCCGCCGACCCGACAGAGTGGGAAGAAAGAACTGGAAGAAACACTGCCTGATTCACATGAATAGGGGAAACCACCTTCGGCAAAAAGGAAGGGACCGGGGTAAAAGACAAAAAAGGTTCTCGGCAGGACAACGCATGTAGATCTGAAATACGCCGTGCCGAACCGATGGCTACAAGAAAAACCGTCTTCAGCGTAAAATCTTTCAGAAACGCCCTACTCAGGGGTTCAAAAGGTTCACGAACCAGGGCCCGCATCACTAGATTCAAGTCCCCCGGAGGAACGAAAATCCTGCGGGAGGGCCGCAAATGAAAAACAGTCGTAAGAAGACGACGTACGTCCGGATAAGAACCGTAGAGACGGCCTAAAACTTTGCATCGATAACAAGAGATAGCCGCCAACCGGACTTTCAAAGAACTAGCCGCAAGGCCCTTATCAAAAGCAACCTGAAGAAACTTAAAACGACGGAAACGAAAACCGTCGCCGCCCGGACTCCACGCCGGGAGCACCAGTCTTCAAAGATCCCCCAAATCCGAACGTAAGTAAGAGAAGTGGACGTTTTCCCCGCCCGCAGTAGGGTAGAAATCACCGCGGGGGGAGTAACCCTTCTTTTTCAGCCGAGCCCTCTCCCTGGCCAAACCGTATGCGAGAATTGACCCACTTGGGGCATCCGCAAGGGTCCCCGAAAAAGAAGATTCGGCAGCGTGGATAGGAGCCAAGGAATGCCGTCGCTCAGCCGGACCAGATCGGCATACCAGGGCCACCCAGGCCAGTCCGGGTCCACCAGTAACACTCGACCCCGATGGCCCTCGATGCGCTGAACGACCCAGCCAATCAGAACCCACGGAGGAAAGACAAAGAAGGCCGGACGTTGGCCACGGCTGAATGAGAGCGTCGAGCCCCTCGGACATACGCTCCCTTTGCCTGCTGAAGAAGCGTCCTGTCTCGGCCGATTGAAATGTCGCCATGAGATCCATGAAGGGCGGCCCCCCCCCCCGACGAACTATTTGCGCGTAAACTTGCAGGTTTAGCTCCCACTCTCCGGGGTCCACCCGCACTCTGCAGAGAAAATCGGCCTGAACATTGTCTGCGCCTGCAATAGGCGCTGCCGAGATGGCCGGAAGACGAGAATGCACCCAATTGACCAAGGCCATCGCTTCTGATTCCAGGGCCATGCTGCCGATGCCCCCTTGGCGATTGATGTAAGCTACGGTGGACGCAATGTCCGAAAGGACTCGCACCGGCCGGTCGAGAACTAGGGCTTTGAGGCCAAGAGGGCTAGCCGTACCGCCCGCCATTCGAGGCAGTTGATCGACCAAGAAGTCTCCAGGGGAGACCATTCCCCTTGAGCGAAGCGGGTCTCGCAGTGAGCCCCCCAGCCGGTTAAGCTGGCATCCGTTGTGAACGGAACCCAAAGTGGAGGCTCCAGGGAATCCCCCGCGCCAGGTTCTCGGAGGAGAGCCACCACCGGAGTGATCGGCGAACCGCCCTTGGGCAAGTCAATCTCCTGTTCAACGAGTCGAATTGGTTGGACCAACGGCGCAGCAGGGCACTCTGCAGCCGGGCGCATGTGGAAGCGCGCCCAGGGCACCACCTCCAAGGTCGCTGCCATCGTACCGAGGAACTGTAGCTATCACCATGCAGACGGAGCGGGCATCCCCCTGAAGAGTCGGACAAGAGACCGAATGCGGCGCTCCGGCAGGCACACCAAGCCCCGTGCTGTGTCGAGGCTCACTCCCAGATACTCGAGATCCTGAGTCGGGCACAGACAACTCTTGCATTCTTTCACCACCCAGCCGAGGGACCGCAGCAGAGCCACCACCCTGCTCGTGACGTGCACACACTCCCTACTGGACTTTGCCCGAATCCACCAGTCGTCGAGATACGGATGGACCAGGATGCCCTCTGTGCACAAGGCCTCCGCGACCACTACCATCACGTTTGTGAAGGTGCGGGGGGCCGTGGCGAGACCAAACGGCATGGCCGGAAATTGGAAGTGGCCCCACGGAAGAGCGAAGTGGAGAAACCGTTGATGAGACGGCCGGATGGGAATGTGTAATGTGGTCTGCAGCGGCTGTGGAAGATCCTGCAGCAGGGGCTCTGAGGAGGGGGGAGATAAGGTGCTGGGGGACCCAGCTAGCAACGCAGTGGGTATGGGGAAAGCCTCCGGGATGCAGCGTGCAGGTTTAACACAAGCAAGCTATTAATGTACCCTTCGGCTGATTACATTTCACATATAATACAGCCATAGAAAAAAGCATTGTAGAGACTTAAACCACCTTTCCTCTTCTTGTGTGGGGTTTCATTTATTTATTTATTTATTTATTTATTTTTTTGCATTTAAAACAAAAAGCAAGGAAGGCTCAGGGAAACCCAAGACTGTTTAAGAAAAGGATTTTGAAACTGCACGTGCCTCCACAGCATGATTAAGTGTGTGGAAACTGCTGTTTAGAGCTGTTGCCTCTAAAAAGAAACACTGAAGAGAAAAACAAAACAGCCGCTGGCACCGAAAAACTGTCAGGTATTCACAGAACTGAGAAGGGAACTGTCAGTCATTCACTGTGCTGGCATAGAGAAACTTTCAAGGTCAGGGTAAGGCAATTACAGTGACTGAAAGTAGGGAAATTAGAGTGGGATCCCTCCGCAGCCATTCAGACCTCCATGGTAGGGGCTGAAAGGTGTTTCTGGGGAGGGATGTAGAAGCTCAATCCAGCCATAGGAAAATTACAGTGAGCATGCTTAATTAGGCCGAGCCCAAAACAGTCAGGATCCAAAACACTGACTTAAAACCTCAACCAAATGGTATATTGAATAAGACAGGTACAATAATCAGTAGGACGTACAAAGTAACCCGGCTGCAGTTTGTGGACTAAAAAGTCAAAGTAGGCACTTCCAACTCAGGGGCAGCCGGTCCGGATACAGCTGAAAGCATCCCAGAGCAGCTGAGGCAAGGAAGAAAAAACAAAAACAGAGTACGCACAGTTTTCTTACAGAAAATGATACCTGAACTTCCTGGAGGTATTCAAACTCTCGTGGTAAAGACTCAGTGCAGCGTAAAGCCAATGGAGAGCTCCCCCGAAGCCAAGCTCCGGAGTTCCCAAGTTCCTCAGGGGAAGCAAGATGCGGGGGGAAGAGCAGAGCTGATGCCTGAGGTCCCTGTGTTTCTCCTGACAGCCTATGCAGCTTAAACCTGAATAAGGCACAGGGAGAACTAAAAAGAAATAACTGCGTCCCGCAGGAACAGGCATTTAACAATATTCCCCATAATAGGTAATGCCTCAGCCAGCCTTCTTTGTTGGGCACAGTGGGGAATAGAAGCCATGAGCCCTGCACCCTTCATCAGTGACTCAGCCTTGTACTGTGGCTCTGAATTGCATACTGTTCTCTATCCATGCCTTCTGTACTTTTTATCCATTATGTTCATACAGAGGCAGAAAAAAAAGTAACCTCTGCACAACTGACCTCTAGCAAGTGTTGTGGAAAGAAGAAAAAAACTGAAACAACAATATAGCTTTTAGAAGCCAGCAGAGACGTAATCTGGCTTCCCGCCAAAAACCGAGGCTCATTAGCTATTCAAAATGGCCACCAGCAAAAATAAAACACCAAAAGAGTGAATTAAAACCCCCAAAAGCTAAGGAATTAACTTAAAAAGTCAAAGAAGAAGGTGGGAGGGTTTCAGGCATGAGAGAAATGCCTAAAATCGCTGAAAAATCAAGAAAAATCAATCGAGTTACCACAGAGCTGCAAACAGCAGAGGGAGAAGACATTCTAGTGCTGAATAAACTGCAGCACAGCTCTTACAGATGCCAGAGTCAGTCATTGTACCTCTGCGGGACCCACAAATCCCACCTTGAGGTTTGGCAGCCATGCTAAGGCAACCTGCTTCCAGGGGGAAAGAAGGAAACAGGAACAGGGAAGCCCACAGCAAAGGGACTAACCATATTCAAATCAGTACAGCTTTAAAATTAAAACTTTTTTTTTTTTTTTTTTTTTACAGAAAACAAAATACTCCCCAGAATCCTAGGGGTGCCCTGAGCAAAATCGCCAGCAAAAGAAACCCCAAAAATGCCAGGGGAATCCGTGCACAAGTGTTAAAAAGTGCCCTTAAAAAGCACACTTTAGAAATCCAAAATGGCCGCCGCACTTTTTCACCCACAATAAAAAAAGGCGCGAAAATACAAAGGTAACCAAATAATATGGAAAAGAAAGAAAACGACGCTCTAATACAGGGCAAGCGAAAAAAATCAGGAAAAAGTGCAATTCGGAAGCCAGGGGAGCCGACAGAGCCTCTGACAATGCAAAAAATAACAGAGCTGAAAAGATAAAGCAAGGAAAATTCCTACCAGCTCAGGGAACAGCAAGGAACTCAGCCAACTCCTCCAAGTGACAGGCAATGCTGTAGCAGGTATGGCTCTTCCCCGAACAGTCCTGGGGAGAGCTCAACCCAGGCTTCAGATATTCCCAGGCAGGAAGGCAGGAGCCCAATGCAGGTCTGTCTTCCCCCAGGATGTCCCCTGTGGCAATGCTCTTTTTTCTTTTTTAAAGATACAGCTACCTAGCAAAGAAATGGTAAATAAAGGACCCAAAATAAAACCCCAAAAGAACTAACTAACTAGTGTTGCTCCTTCAAGTGTCACTTAGTGTGCCCAGAAAGGGCACAGAAGTCTGCAAGCTGCAAGGAGACTGGACACACTGGGGGCTTCTGGGAGCTCCGTCTGCATATATACTACAGAAGACTTGATTGGTCCAGTCTCCAGGCTGCAGGAGGAGGGGCACTACCCGATGTTGGAGGACTAAACTGGATTACCGAACAGGAATTAGTCTTCACATATGGGTACGTCGGTACCGACGGAGCCTGCACGGGAATGCTGCCCAGCTTCCAATCAGAAAGCTTTTGGCAGCATCCCTCGCGCCTGCGCAGTGACTTCCCGCCTTCTCCACAGCCTCTCTTCGGTTGAGTTTCAGAGCTGAGACAAAGGCGAGGAGAGAAAAGGAAGAAGATAAAAAAGATGCAACTCCTAGGGGAGGTGGGAGGTTGTGAAGACTAATTCCTGCTGTTCCCAGAGATCACCTGTTACAGGTAAGTAACTGTGCTCTCTCCAGGAACAAGCAGAAATGAGTCTTCACATATGGGGACTCCCTAGCTGCAGATGCCAGGGGGAGATCCCATAAAAATGCAAGTGCCTGGATCAGGGGTGCATTTTGACTCCAGGAATCCCTGGCATCCAATGTGGGATGGAGGGTAGGAGCTGTGAGGAAAGAACAGCTTAGCCAAGGACTAGAGGGTTGTACAAACTACAGGAGTCCTTGGTAGACATGATGAGTAGCATTAAAAGACATTTAATGTACACTTAAAATATGTAGCTTACCTACTGTATTGTAGGAAGTAGAAAGTATTATGGAGTCTACTGGATAAGCAGTAGCGGAATCTTCAAGGTGACCTCTCAGTAGTGAGGATGAAGGTCCAGACCTGGAGGTAGTAGATGATCCAGGTGTCAACTGGGTAGGATTTGATGTCACGTCTTCAATGGAAAGCGTTATGGGAAAAGCTGAAAACTCCTTTAGGCATAAGGTCATTAACATTGAGGACTAAAGGAAGAAGACTGACGGAGTTGGACAAGTAGCCCAGTCCTGGCGGGAAGAGGGGAACTGGAAAAAATCCCCTATTCCCACGGAAAACAGTTGTGTACTCAAGATAAAGAGGTACACTGTTTTTCCTAGCTGGCGAGAGATAGGAAAAATATTGAAGCTTGATGCTTCATGGACTTAAAGAAAAAATGGAGATGTTAGCACCAAAGAGGGTATTGGTGCTTAACAGTTTCTGCATCGTAAGATGGCATGGGACGTAGGGCGACAGACTGTCTAAAACCTCCAGGAGGTAAAACATGTAGTATAGATAGTAAGGGTGATAGTGTGTAAGACAGATCAACCCTTAAGAGGCCCCCTATCAAACACATATATATATAGGGATATATACATGTGGCTGGAAAATATATGTATATATTTATATTTATATATATATATACACACACACATATACATATGTTCAGATATGTATATTAGGATATGGGTGGTGAAATATATCAAATATATATATAGATATAGATATATATAGATATAGATATAGATATAGATATAGATATATATATATATAGATATAGATATTGATATATATAGATAGATATGATATACCTGAAGATATGTAAAGTTGTGGGGCTTGATTTAGCACCACCAGAGCAATGATATAGGTATGTAGACCTATATGGAGATGCTACATACAAGACAACAGGTTGAAGATAAATGTTTACCACCCAGCCCCATAATTGTACATGGGGAATATAAAAGAAAAAGATTCTGTGCTCTACAAGAGGGTGAACCCACTTGGGATATGAAGAGAGAGAATCTATTGTCATGGATTGAGGGATGCAGAAAGGCAATCTAACCAGATAACCATGATGTTCATGTGAGAACAGATGAACATATGAATCTGTAAAGAACAAGGCGGGAGTTCCACAGAACACTGACATGGTAGATGTGGAGAAACGCAGGGAAGATACCAGAGGGACCTATGGAAGGACCCAGAGGTAGCATGCGTAAACAGAAGCCTTGGATTTTCACGCAGAATAACTGATATCTCGTGTTAACACCCCAGGCTAGAGGGGGTGTGTAGAACCCTCACAGGCATAGGAAGGGTTTATAAGTTTTTCCCTACTAATAGAGAAACTTCAGAGACAAGGTCAATGCTCTATAGCAAAGCCCTCATAGTAGAAAGCTTCTCTGAAGACTGCAGAGAGCATTGTGCAGGAGAGTTATGAGATAAACTGACTGAAGTCAGGTGTGTTGCCATATCCTAGGAGAGGAGATGGTTAGAATAATATGAGAAAGCCTAAACGAGTAGGAGGATCCAAGATAGTTTGGAATCACTACTGAGGCTAGACAAAATTTTGAACAAGGGACTGGAACTTGGAAAAAGTCCCAGTAATACAATTACTGTAACTCCTGCAGGCAGAGCTGCTGACGGAAACAGCAGAGAGATTGTCCTGTGCTGAATAAAGAAAAACAGACAAGAAAAGAGAGGAGATATCTCTTCTCCCTGTCTGGGGAACGAGCTTGGCAGAGAAGCTGTTCAGTATGGTACCCCTCAAGTGATTGGAGGGTGACGTACCCATAGGGTAAGTCAACTGAAGGAAAAAATGTTCAGTTGGGATAGAAACTATCAGGGGATAGTTGCAACTGCTCTTCTAGAGAGTAAGAAGAGGAGAAGTGTGTTGTCCCTGAACAAAAAAGTTTTCCCCCGTCAGGTTAGTACACTGAAAAGAAAAGCACAGTGAATAAACTTCTAATATGTAGAAGTGAAGTGAAAGTTACAATTCCCGGCCCCTATGGTTGCTGGGAATGCTGAGACTGGCCAGAACTGGAGGACTTCAGACTAGGCTGAGGCGTCCCCTGTTTAGGTACAGCCGAATGATGGGCAGGAGATGAATGAAACTTTCTTTTCTTAGGGAAAGAAGGTTTGGTAGGACATTTCCTACTCTTTGAAGAAGGAGCTGGCTTAGAATGGTATTTAGTGGAAGGAGAGTCAGTGGAGCATTGAGCAACCTGATGTAAAGCCTCCTTATTGAAGAGACCTTCTCCTGTACAAGGAGAATGAGCCAGTATAGTTTGTGCCCATCTGCTCAAGTCTGAAGCTTCAAGCCAGGCTCTGCGACGTGCTGCAATGGCAATAGCAGAAGATCTGCTAACGGACTCAAAAGAGTCTATAGAAGCACGAGACAAGAACCAAGATATATTCCGGCTGTGATTGATGAGCAAGGAATAATCAGTAGCCTTGGGCTCTGGTAAAAAAGGGGTCAAAAGAGACAATTTCTCTGTGACTTCCTGGAGTGTTAGACTCATGTGAAAAATATATGAAAGAACTCTGGAGGCCAGCATAGAGTTTAGGAAGGCCTGACGACCAAAAGCATCGAGTGTTCTTGAAGAACGACCCGGCGGATAAGAAGAATGCTTCTTCTTGCTCTTAACTTTCCTCAGTGCCGATTCCACTACAAGGGAACGATGAGAAAGTTGAGGCTTTTGGAACCCTGGAGAGGGTGGCACCCGGTACCGAACCTCAATGTCTGTAGAGACTGGAGGAAGTCGTAAGAGCGATTTCCAGACCCTGAGAAGGAGATCCTGCAGAGCAGGATGTAAAGGAAACTTTATATTTTCTATTTGTGCCGGTGAGCCATGAGTAGGATCACAACCAGGGATAGAAATATTAAGAAAGGTTGCCATATCCCGGAGAAAAGCCTGATCTCCTATGGGAACCATCCCTGGTAAGGCTAAAGAAAAAGCCTGAGCACCAGAGGAGGTACAGGGTACTGCACCAATGCCAGGTATCGGTTCCAAACTAGGCATCGGTGCAAGAACAGGCATCGATACTGATACAGGACTAGCAGATGAAGTAGCCATCGGGAACTGCTGCAGTGGTACCGAGATCATGAGGGAGTAATGGCTATGATCTTCGGAACTGCCTATCTGGAAACGACAGGAGTCGGTTCCGGGACGCGTCGGTACGCAGTCCTCGAGACTAGATATCGGCTCAAGACTCGGCATCGAAGTAAGCGATACTATCGATGCATGTCGCGAAGGTGCCGACGCCGATGGCAGTATCGGCGGTGCCGATACCACTAAGGCAGACTGGGTTACATCGATCGATACCGACGGTACCGAGGATACCCGATGAGCACCTCTTGCAAAGGGTAAGGTGGTCCACCTCGATGCCGATGCCAGGGTATCGGAACCGATCGATGCCGGTACCGTCCCGGAGCATGGCTGAGATTGACGGAAGTCAATGCGGTGGGTATCGATCGGTCCCGAAGGTACCGAGGATGCCCGATGACGATCCCTGGTGAAGAGTGGAATACTCGACACCGGTGCCGATGCCGGAGGCTCGGTACCGCTCGAAGCGGATACCACCCCCGCGCATGGCTTAGGTATGTTCTGTGAGGGGTGAGCCCCAGGAACATCCTGAAACCCCTTTAACGCTTTGGAGCCCGAAGACTCCCGCAGGGGTAATGCCAATGGATTCTTGAGGGTAAGGCCGGAGCCGTCACCATGCTGGGCATGGGACATACCACTCAAGCACTGACTAGTCTTAACAGACTGTTTTTGGGTTACCTGATCCTGTGAAGTAGAGAAACCGGGTACCCTCACTGCCGAGGAAAAAACGGTATCGAGGGAAACTCTAAATACTGAAGGTTTCCTCACAAAATTATCTCCTGACAAGTCAGGGGAAAAAGGGTCAGGACCCACACAGTTGAGACACCAACTATTGGTGTCTAAAAAGAAACAAGTGTTTCGACATCGAATGCACTTCTTAGGAAAAGAAGGCTCCATAATGAAAAAGGCCTAGTAGGCCCAAGAAATTAAGGTAAAAAAAACTGAAGAAACGTTTCTCAGAATTTAGCCAAAAATCCAACGGCGATACCGGTGGTAGCGGGAAATACAGCCGCGACCACAAGAAAACAAAAAACTAAAGTAATTAAAGCAATTAAAAAGAAAAGTTTCTGCGGTGACAGGAGGACGTCCTGCCGGCTCCGCGGAAAAACTAAAACTGAAGAGAGGCTGTGGAGAAGGCGGGAAGTCACTGCGCAGGCGCGAGGGATGCTGCCAAAAGCTTTCTGATTGGAAGCTGGGCAGCATTCCCGTGCAGGCTCCGTCGGTACCGACGTACCCATATGTGAAGACTCATTCCTGCTTGTTCCTGGAGATACAAGTATTCTCCTGAAAGTGCTCCATTGAGAAATTCCTCTGTGCCAATCCCTGATATTGAACCCATGATTGTTGAAGAAGGGGAAGGAGCGGTCTTAGATACAGGCTGTGAATATATGGATTGCTCTCTGTCTAAACTCCTTTGGTAATTTTCTGTTACAAAGTACAACCACCATCACAAAGAAATACAAACTTGTTCTTTAATCTACTCAGAAAAGCTCCTGAAGTAGGATTTGAGCCACGCAGTAGAAAGCAAGTCAGCTAAGGGGTTTCAGCTGGGTAACTGCTAGCAATTGAGCCTTACCTAATTGCTTGTGAGCTCTGAGGGAATCACTTCTGAATCTATGTGTGAAGATATAAGAAGTTAACCTGAAAAGAACAGTTTTTCCCTTCTTTGTGGGTTTTGCTTGTTTGATACACTGCTAAGAAAATATTAGCTAAAGCCTACAGAAAAGACCAGTTTGTTACCAACCAGGTCTTTATTCTTTTGATTTGATTGCCTGACAAGTTCAACTGTTGTTTTCCTGATTTTGTTTTTCTAAGTTTAACACCGAAAGCAAGTATCTTGTTTTATGTGCTACCAAGCATATCTGTATTGGGAGAAATAACCCCATAAATAAATATCTTATTGGCTTTACACTCAAGAACAACTAATTATTGTGAGCAGCTGTGTCTGGTGTGAATGGACTGCATTTCCCACAATCCCTTGCAAATCATATTGATATATGCACTTGCCAAGACTGTGAACATTCTCACCCAGGCAGCCGTCTGACAATATATATATATTTTTTTTTTATTTTTTTTTTAAGAAAAGAGAACCGGCGGTACCGGTAGGTGTCATGCGGAGGCAGACGCAACCACAAGAAAGAAGTTTAAAGAAGAAATTTTCTGCAGTGACAGGGTATGTGCCCTGTTGGTTCTGTGGAAAAAGAAGAACTGAAGAGGGACAGTTGGAAAGGCGGGAAGGCAGCACGTATGTGCTGAGGGATGCTCCCAAAAGCGTTCCTATTGGACGCTGGGGAGCGTTCCCACACAGGCTCCGTCGGTACCAAGATACCCATATGTGAAGACTACATTCCTGCTTGTTCCTGGAGATAGGACATTAACTGGTAAGTAAAATGTCACCTTCCATTTAGCCTTGCTAGACCAGTCCAGAAAAGTGGGACATACTAAAGCTACGACCCCACTGGGCAGGAAGAAGACATCAGCTCTCAAAACCCTTGAGCCAAAGGCCATGTCCACCCGCATATGGACATCCAAGAGGTGTTTGACAGAAGTGGAAAGTGATGTCTAAGAGGATTTCTACAGCAGGTCAGGGGTTTTGTCTGTTTGTGTGGGCTAAGAGGGTTAGTCTTGCCCTAGTTAGGATGCTTTAAGAATGTTTAGTTTGTTCCAGACAGGCAGGCTCTGTTTTGGCCACTAGAGACTGCTAACAAGTTGTTAGAGCTGGAATACTGCAGGGTTAACTCAGTTGCAGAAGAGGAAGCTGTGGTGGTTTTGCAAGAGAACAGTGACAAGCCAGGATGGAGCAACTCCTCCAAATTCTGGCAGGTCAGCAGCAACAATGATGCCAGCAGCAGCTACAAAATCTTATTCAGACACAAGGCGAATTACAGAGGAGTTCTATGGCTCTGTTGATTTAAGCCCTACAGAGGCTGCTACTCCACCCCTCCAGCGCATGCACTACTGAAAATAATGGCAGAAGATGAACCTGATCACTTTTTGGTTAACTTTGAACAACTTCTCGCATGGCTGGAGGCAACATGGACTACTTACTTGGGGAATCTACTGATGAGCAACAGTCCGGATACATTCCAGGATGCCAACCCAGAGAGGCAAGCTACATATGCAGCTGTCAAGGCCATCATATTAGAACAGGCTGGCTGCACACCAGAGGCCTACCACTAGCTACAGAATTACAGGGCTTAAAAGGTAACGAAGAGGAACTGTGGGTTAAACTAAAAAGAGGGAACGGAAAATCCATTTGCATTGGTGTGATATACAGATCTACTTCACAGAGGGAAGTGGACGGAGATTTAATAGAAGACATATGCAGTATTGCCATGAAAGGAGAAGTGCTACTGATAGGTGATTTCAATATGCTGGATGTTGACTGGCACATCCCTGCTGCGGTGTTATCTACAAGGACGGAGATTATGGATTCTGTACAGGGAGAACTATTTAGGCAACTGATAATAGAACCAATATGTGAAGGGGCCATATTGGATTTGGTGCTTGCCAATGAGGAAAGTGTTTCTGATGTTATAGTGGGAGATTATCTTAAATCCAGTTAACACCAGATGGTGTGGTTCAGTATTAGGACTAGGAGGGTCTCAGATTTTAGGAAAACTAACTTTGCCAAGATGGGACAATACCTCAAGGAGTCGTTAGCAGGATGGGAACAGCTGGGGGATGCAGAAATGCAACTGGCAAAACTGAAAGGGAATATTTTAAGAACATACCTTTTTGTTAGGAAAAAAGGCGACTACTATGGTTCTCAAAAGAAGTAGTTGAAAAGGTGAAGAAAAAGAGGGGGCCTTCATAAAATATAAGAGATCATAGAGCAAGGAAGACAAGCATCTGTATTGGGAAAAACTTAGAGAAGTTATCAAAGTAGTCAGGAAAGCAAAGATACAAAAACAAGTAGAGATAACCAATGTAATAAAATGGGGGGGGGGGGACAAGACATTTTTTAGATATGTTAGCGAGAGAAGGAAGTGCAAAGGTGATATTGTCAGACTCGAGGAGGAATATGTAGAGGTCGATGAGGATAAAGCAGAATTGCTTAACAAATATTTTTGTTCTGTGTTTCCCAGATGAAGGGTCAGGGATAGAACCTCAAACACCCACATATAGGAGGAAAAGGGAAGGGGATCTTGGATGATTTTCAGAAAACTGTGTTCATAAGGAACTAGCTAAACTAAAATAAAACAAAGTGATGGGGCCAGGGGATACATCCGAGAATATTGAAGGAACTGGGGGATGTTTTAGCAGCTCCACTGACTGACCTTTTCAATGATTCTTTAGAGTTGGGTGTGGTCCCAGAGGACTGGAGAAAGACACATGTGGTCCCTTTACCCAAAAGCAGAAGTGAGGATGAGGTTGATAACTACAGGCCGGTTAGTTTGATCTCAGTGGTGAGTAAGTTAATGGAAACACTGCTAAAACAGAGGATAGTGAGGTTTCTGGAATCCAATGGATTTCAGGATCCGAAGCAGCATGGTTTATGAGAGGTAAGTCTTGTCAGACAAATCTGATTGATTTCTTTGACTGAGTGACCAGAGAGCTGGACGGAGGGAGAGCCCTAGATGTAGTGTACTTGGATTTCAGTAAAGGCTTTGACACCATTCTGCACAGGTGACTTATTAATAAACTGAGGACCCTAAAGTGACTGGGCTAGAAATTGGTTGAGTGGGAAGCTATCAAGTGGACAAGTAGGGCTTTCGGTGATGTCACCGAACCGCCTGGATGGCTGAAAAAGAGATCCGCCGTTCATCCCTGCAAAAGTAATTAATCTCCCCTAAAAACAAAGCGAACCAAATACCCCAAAAAGGATTGGATTGGTTAGAGGGTGCAGAGACTGGTGTAATGATGACAGCAAGGAAAAAGACGGCAGACATAAAAGTACACATTCTCAGCTATAAGAAGTGAGCAAAGAGAAGGAGGAAAAATGGGAGGTAAAGCGAACATGGAGGCAGAGTCTGAAGAGCAGCTGGGTACCTTGGAAGAGGTGCAGAGTAAAAGCGCCGTGGTGCAGATTTCTAAGAACTCCAGTCCTGGTTTGGCAAGCTGCAATCAGAAATGGCAGGATTCGGAATGGACATGGAGGCAGCCATAATGGAGTTTCATGCTGATGTGCAGGAAGCGGAAGGACAATTAGAGGTGGTGCGAAGTAATGTGAGTGCAATAGATAAAGCAGTGAACAGTTTGGCGGTTGTGAAGGAACAGATTGAGCTGAAGCTTGAAAACTTGGAAAACCAGGCAAGAAGGCAAAATTTAAGAATAAAGGGAGTGCCGGAAAGTGAAAAATATAGAGACTGAACAGACGGTATGAGATATATGCATGGTGGTGTTGGAGGAGCCCGAGGGCAGAGGGGAGGCACTGGAAGTGAAAATAGACAGAGCGCACCATATGCTTGGCCCAAGGAGAGGGGAGGCATCAAGGGACATTAGTTTTAAAGTCCTTGAGGCATATAATAAAGAAAAAATAATTAATAAAGGTGAGGGGAGCAGGCCCCCTTGAGTGGAAAGGAAACAATGTGGCAATTTTTGCAGACCTGGCTGCGGCCACTCTACAACTGTCACCCGGTGAGGGTCCCCAGGGCTGGAGCCTGGGTAATTCACCGGGGCTACTTCAATACTAGCAAAAGTGGATGATTACAATGCCCTCTGGGAGTTGTAGTCCCAATTGCTGAAGAAGGTGAGTCGTGGATGAATAGTAAGGCTTTCAAACAGGACTTTTAATTCCCCTTCCGGGTGGATTTTTTAAAGCAATGGGAACAAAAGGCAAAACACCATGCTTCTGGTACAAAAATCAAAAGGAACAAACTGGAACCAAAATATGCTTATCTTCAGCTGAACTCAAAAGTAACACAAACAGTCCGTTCAAAACAGGTAAGTTTTCCTCACTGCAGTTTGCTTATACTTTAACAGCTTCTTCAACAGAAAGAAGTAATGTCATCTGACATAATTAAAGTACAGTCCATGCATGTATCTGATATTGCTTCTTCATAATCATTACATTGCATTTCCTCTGGTTCCTCCTCTGAATAACATTCTTCAGGGTTATAGAAAACATTATCTTTAGGCAAACTCTGTTCTCGGTAATTACACTTCCCTTCTTCCTGGTTAAGAGAGTGCAGTGAATAATTACCACCCTCTCTTGAGAGCTCCCTTTGTGAGTCACACAACTCCTTATACGTACAGGGCAAATCACTATATTCAAAGGCTCTTCTATTAGAAGGAATTGGCCTACCTCCCAACTGCCTTTTCTCTGAGCTCCTGCGTGTGAGTGAGTTATCAGAGCACTGCTGAGACGGAGATGTTTCTCTGCCTTTCTGTCTTGGCTTTTCCTTCAGCATAAAACTTTCCCCGGGACAGACTTTCCCTCTTGTGCTGTACCTGGTTTTAGGAAGATAAAATTCCTCAGCTTTCCTGAGCCTGGCTTCTGTACCGTAGCTTCTCCTAGCTTTCTGGTAAGTTTCACCGGGCACGTCCTTAGCTGGGCACTGCTCTCTGCAACAGGCTGCTGTGTTTCTTCCCGTATACCTTTCAGTTCTGCTGGCTTCTGAACTCTCTCTCACTCCTGTGTCCCTGCTTCTAGAACTGGAACTTGTTCTGCTCCTCGCCCTGCCTCTTCTTCTCCTCTCCTCACTAACCTCAGGTGAGCATGTTTTAACTACGCGTGTCCCTGTGCTTGGTTGGGCTCCACCCCTTCTCAGCTGCCCTTCATTTCCTAATGAATCAGGAACCTGCTTGCTGCTCGGGCGTGTTCTCCCACCATGTGATAGTGTTTGTTTTGGTTGCCTATAGCAATTCTGCTCCATGTGCTGATCTGAGCTGTCATTTTCAGATCTGTTTTCATCTGTTCTACCTATTTCCATAGGCTCTGATGACTCTACCTCATGACACAACGCAGAAGAGAATGGAGAGGATTTACAACGAAGCTAAGGGAAGAGAATATCAAATATAAATGGCTGTACCCAGCAGGCGTTTACCAGCCAAGGCATTACAAGGAGGGCATTAATAGCAACTCAGTTGGCGGCAGAGATGAAGGAAGCAGGAGTCACACGTTTACCAGAGGTGGGAGAAATTAGAAAAAGAGTGAATGGACAGACAACAAGATGGCAGAGAGTGGAGAGCAAAGAGAGAAAAAGCAAATGTGTAATGCAAAAGAGAAAGGACATGGGACTGAGCAAACAGACAGAGGGGACAGAAATGAAGAATGAATGGAAGACAACGGCAAGGATGAAAAAGCCGTAAAGATGTACTTAGTATATGATGTGAAGGGGGGGGGGTAAGATTAAATAAGCAAGGATAAGAATGGGGGGAGATTAAGATAAGAAGAGTGTGCTGTGAAATGTGTATCATGAGGGGGAGAAGCGAAATGATGCCACGGAGGAAGTGGAAGCTACCAAATGGTAGAAAGGAGTGGGGGGGGGGGGGGAGGTTGGGAGGAAGGGAACTAAGAGGGGGGAGGAAGGGGTGGGAAGAGGGAGGGTACCTGGATCCTGTGTTTGCAAGAAGAGGAGGTACAGAGAATTGAAGTTATGGGTATTAAGCAAAAGCAGCTTGATGAATGTAAAATTGTAACCATAAATGTGAAAGGCCTCAATTCCTGGTATAAAAGGCAGGCCCTACTAAAAGAGGGCAGTAGAATAAGAGCGGATGTTGTGCATATACAAGAAATGCATCTAAAAAAAGTACAAGAAAGATGGTTGATGTGTAAAGAATATAATAAAGTGTATCTGGCCCATAACCAGGAATCGTCAAAGAGGGGGGGGGGGGGGGAGTGGGAATACTATTTGCAAGAGGGCTGAGTGTGGAAGAAGAGCATGTGGAGAGAGACCCAGGAGGGTGCTTTATTTTGTGGAAAGGGAAAATAGAAGAGGCCCGTAGTAATAGGGAGTATATATGCGCCGAACACACAGCAAGGGAGGTTTTATGGGAAGCTCTATGAGGTGGTGGAACCACATATGCAAAACCCGGTGATATTAGGGGGGGATTTCAATGCAACCCTGAACCCTAGAATAGATACTACGGGAGACAATAAGTATGGAACTAAGGGGGTAAGCAAGAAGCTGGGGAAGCTGTTATATAAACTGGGCACAGTGGATGTTTGGAGACACATACATGGCAACAAGAGAATATACACACTATTCCCACCCACATAAAAGTTACAGCAGAATAGATACAAAATACAAAGCCATCCTCCTCACCCACAAAGCTCTCCATCAAACACAAGACACCCAGCTTCGCACCCTACTGGCTCACCCAACCCACGGCAGATCTACTAGACAAACCTCCAGTATTTTCCTCACCGTCCCTCACAAAAGAACCAAATGCTCACAACGGACCTGCAATCGAGCCTTCAAACTTTATGCTCCGTCCTTATGGAACTCTCTACCGAGCTATCTCAGAAGCAATACCGACCTACTATCTTTCAGAAAACAGCTAAAAACCATCCTTTTTCAGGAATACTTCAACTCGAACCCCAACGAAAAACCCACAAACCCCCGATCTCACCCACAATGAACCTCTAACTCAAAGCTACTCTAACCTGTCTTTGTCCAACGTTTGTCTTATGTCCAAAGTCTTTCCTATGTCAAAATCATCAATGTTGCCTCCCTGGTGATGGCCCCACCCTTGTACTTAATTCTCCCACCCCCATGTAACACCGCTTTGACCCGGTGAAAAGTGATATATAAATACAGCTAAATAAATAAATACAATATGGATAGATGGAAGGATAATCAAAAAGGTTAAGAGGGTGGATATAGGACCCATAAATTGGTCAGACCATGCACCGGTGGAGGCTTCTTTAAGATTACAAAAACAAGGAGGAGGTCTGCGTTTTTGGAGATTGAATGAGTCCCTTATAGATGAGATGGAAGGGCAAAAAAGTATTCAGAACGCTATAAGGGATTACGTGCAACATAATGAGGGGGGTGAAGTGAGACTAGCCGGTGTATGGGATGGATTGAAGGGGACAGTGTATAGTGCTGGTGGCGAGATGGAAGAGAGGAAAACAACAGAAAGAACGGGAGTTAAAAGAGTTGAGATCAGAAGAGTTACTGCACAAGCAGAGAGGTGGTAGAAAGCGGCTGCAACAGATTAGAAAATTACAGGAAGAATTTGGAGGATTACATGAAGCTGAAGAGGCCTTTAGGTTAAATCAACTTAAATACGAATTCTATGTTCAGGGGAATAGACCAGGCAGATATCTTGCAAGAAAACTTTGTGAAAAAAGGGTGCAACAGCAGATCCTGAAAATAAAAGGTGAGCAGGGAAGGTGGATTAGAGGTATGGAACAAATATAAAAAGTCTTTCGAGAATACTATTGTAAGCTTTATGAATCAGAGCAACAAGGAGAGGGGCTGGATATAGAACAGTACCTGGAAGAGATCACATTGAAACAACTGGACTTAGAGCAACAGAAGGAGGTGAATAGAGACATTTCTAGAGAAGAAGTGGTAGGGGCTATAAAGAGTTTAAAGGAGAGTAAGACGCCAGGACTGGATGGATTTACAGCCAGGTTTTATAAAACTTTCTGTGAAGACGTTAGTCTGATATTATGTGATGTTTTTAATGAAGTACTAAAAGGGGAAAAAATTACCAAGTTCTATGGAAGTAGCTGATGTGGTAGTCATACCCAAACCTGGGAAGGATCATGGGGAGTGTGAATCATATAGATCCATCTCACTTTTAAATTTGGATGCTAAGATATTGGCGGCTAGATTGAATAAATATATTCCAAGGTCAATAAAGGAGGATCAAGCGGGGTTTATTCCAGGTAGGCAAGCAAGTGATAACGTACGTAAAAGAGAAATTACACTTACCTGGTAATTGTTGTTCCTTGAGTAACTACAGTTTAATCCTCCACCTCTGGGTTGTGCACCTCCTCCTGCAGCTTAGAGACTGGGCATGTCAAAATCGTGACATCACTGGATATAGTCTGCTGGTAACTCCCAACAGCCCCAGTGAACTATTGACAAAGCAGACTCAAAAGGAGCAACAAATAAGTAGCTTTAATTAATTTCCATGATAACGTTGTTGCCAAAAAAGCATCTTTCAGGAAATGGAAAAAAGAGCCAAACGACGAAACCTGGAAACAGCACAAGCACTGGCAAGTCAAATGCAAGGCATTGACAAGGCAGGCAAAGGGAGAATTTGAGAAGAAGCTTGCTGCAGAAGCAAAAACGCAAAATAAAGACTTTTTCAAGTACATTCGTAGCAAAAAATCAGTGAGAGAGTCAGTTGGTCCATTAGATGATAGAGGGGTTAAAGGGACACTAAGAGGCGACAAGGCGATAGTGGAGAGACTGAATGAATTCTTTGCTTCGGTCTTTACTGAGGAAGATGTAGGGGTGTTACCCATGACTGAAGTGGTATTTAAAGGTGCGGAAGAATTGAAGGGAATATCGATACATCGGGAAGATGTATTACAACTATTAGATAAACTGAAGAGTAGCAAATCACCTGGGCCGGATGGTATACATCCAAGGGTGTTGAAAGAACTGAAATATGAGATTGTGGACCTGCTATTAGTAATCTGTGAATTTTCATTAAAATCATCTGTAATACCTGAAGATTGGAGGATCGCCAATGTAACGCCAATTTTTAAAAAGAGTTCCAGGGGTGATCCGGGAAACTACAGACCAGTGAGCCTGACGTCAGTACCGGGAAAAATGGTAGAAACCATCATAAAGAACAAAATTACTTAGCATGTATATAGTCATGGCCTAAAGGGAGACAGCCAACATGGCTTTAGACAAGGAAGATCTTGTCTTACTAATCTGTTATGTTTTTTTGAAGGTGTAAATAAATAGGTGGACAAAGGTGAGTCAGTTGATATAGTGTATCTGGACTTTCAGAAAACCTTTGACAAGGTCTCAGAGACTTTTGGCAAAACTAAAAGTCACGGGATAGGAGGCAGTGTACTATTGTGGATCAGAAACTGGTTAAAAGATAGAAAGCAGAGGGTAGGGCTGAATGGCCAATTTTCCCAATGGAGAAAGGTGAATAGTGGTGTACCCCAGGGATCTGTGCTGGGTCCGCTGCTTTTTGACATATTCATAAATGATCTGGAAAGGGGAATAACGAGTGAGGTTATCAAATTTGCAATGACACAAAACTAAAGTTGTTAAAATCCAAGAGGATTGTGGAAAATTGCAAGAGGATCTTGATAAACTGGAAGACTGGGTATCAAAATGGCAGATGAAATTTAATGTGGACACGTGCAAAGTTATGCACCTAGGGAAGAACAACCCAAACTATGGTTACACAATGCAAGATTCCACATTAGGAACCACCAACCAGGAAAGTGATTTAGGAGTCATTGTGGATAACATGTTAAAACCATTGGCCCAGTGTGCAGCGGCAGCCAAGAGAGCAAATAGAATGCTAGGTATCATAAGGAAAGGAATGGAAAATAAAACAAAAGATATTATAATGCCGCTATATCGTTCTATGGTGAGATCGCACCTTGAATACTGTGTGCAATTCTGGTCGCCGTATCTTAAAAAGATATAGCGATATTAGAAAAGGTTCAGAGAAGAGCCACTAAAATGGTAAAGGAAGGATACTCCTATGAAGAAAGGCTAAAAAGGTTAGGGCTCTTTAACCTGGAAAAGAGACGGCTGAGGGGAGATATGATAGAAGTCTATAAATTAATGAACGGAGTCGAACGGGTAAACGCAGATCGATTGCTTACGTTATCAGAATATAGAAAGACTAGGGGACATGCAATGAAGCTACAGGGTAAACTATTTAAGACTAATAAAAGAAAATATTTTTTCACTCAACGTGTAATCAAACTCTGGAATTTGTTACCGGAGGATTAGTAAAGGCTGTTAGTGTATTTGGGTTTAAAAAAGGTTTGGACAAGTTCCTGGAGGAAAGGTCCATACACCATTATTAAGAAGGGATCCAGGATATCAATGCTTGACCCAGTACAAGCATTGTGGAACCTGTGTCTTTTGGGGAAACTGCTAGGTACGTATGACCTAGATTGGCCACTGTTGGAAACAGGAGTCTGGGCTTGATGGACCTTGGTCTGACCCAGTATGGCATATTTTATGTTCACCCCACACTTACACGAATACCAATTCTCAAATCTTCCACAAAAAGAATATTGTCTTTTTAAATAATTATACATATTTTAATTTATTTATTTATTTTTCTCCTTAAGCTTTTACTTTCATAATTTATTTTATTTATTTATTTAATTGGATTTTTATACCGCCTTATCATACAATCAAAGCGGTTTAACAAAAGAGAAAATTAGTAATAGTGAAAAAATCTGTGATAATATATACATAGTTTGTAAATATATGATTAAATGTTTTTGGAAAAGGTGCACTATATATATTGTGAGCTATACTATAAAGTGAGCTATTGTACAATGTATATATAAATAATTGCTTTCTTAAAAATTAATTAGTTGATTGCATGACCGTAGTGCTCCGTAAACAAAACTGTTTTCAGTTGTTTTCTAAAGTCTTTGATGTCCTGAGCTGCTCTCAGATCATTAGGTAGGGAGTTCCAGATGGAAGTCGCAGCAAACGAGAAAGCTCTCTCAGAGGTCTCCTTGCGTGTTTTTCTGATGTCATTTGAGGAGCTGATTCTATTTTCAGATACACTTCTCCTAGGTCTGTTGCTAATATCTGACCGGATAAGATACGTCAGACTTTTTGCAGAACATTGTTGCTTTATCTTGAAAATATAAATTACTGTTTTGTATTTAATACGAGATGATATTGGTAACCAATGAAGCTCCTTTAAGATAGGAGTTATATGCTCTTTACTTGATAGACCAAAAATTATACAAGCAGCGGTGTTTTGCGCTAACTGTAAAGGCGTCAGTGACTGCTTAGCTAGACCCAGATATATTGGATTGCAGAAGTCAAGTAATGGTGTAATTAGAGCATGACAAACATTGCGGAAGTGAACAGTTTCCAGAAGCGGCCTTAGTCTTCTGATGATTTTCATTCTATAATAAGCGCTTCTAATCGTCTTGTTTATGTGTGATCTGAGATTTAATTCCTTGTCTAGAGTAACTCCAAGATATTTCACTTCTGATTTAATAGGAATAATTGAATTATCTATCTTGATGACAGGTGGATGTGCAAAATTTTGGTTACGAGATACAAATAATGCCTCTGTCTTGCTAAAATTAATTTGCATATTGTTGGTTTTACACCAGGTGGACATTTGTGATAGACAATCTGTGATGCTGGAAAAATCAGGTTTCTCGATGGAGATAGTTGTGAAAATCATAATATCGTCAGCATAAATTGTATACTTTATGCCACTTTTTAATGGAATATTGCAAATTGGCTGCAAATAAATGTTGAAGAGAAGCGAAGAAAGAGCGGAACCTTGTGGCACACCTTGTAATACTCTTATGGGCAGAGAAGTTTTTTGTCCAATCTTTACTTGTAAAAATCTCTCTGTCAGATATGATTGAAACCATTTTAATGTGACCCCATGTAGACCAATCTCCTCTAATCTATGTAATAACCTATTGTGATCTACAGAATCGAATGCAGCCGAAATGTCTATAAAAATCATTATAATACCCTTTTTAATGTCATCAATGGTACGGAGAACGTAATCAAAAAGATAAATTTACTGTTCTGTTATATGTAAAAAGTTAAGAAGTTCTTGTTCTATGTAATGTTATGCAAATGTATGCAATTGTTCCATGTAAACCGCCCCTGATCTCTGGAAGGGGCGGTATAGAAGAAATAGATAAATAAATAAATAAATAAATAAAATAAATAAATCATTAAGGTTTCAACTCCATGGTTTGGGCGAAAACCATGTTGGTTATCGTCTAAAGGCACATGAATATCAATGTGTTCTTGGAGTTGAAGTTGCACTGTCTTTTCAATGATTTTCGCTAAAAAGGGTATGCTGGAAATAGGCCGGTAGGCAGCTGGGTTATTCTTGTCTAACGTTGTCTTCTTCGGGATTGGTCTAACAGTTGCAAGCTTTAAGTGCTTTGGTAAATTACCTTGAGAGAGGGAATTATGCACAATGTTTTGTATTATGTGAATAAAATTTGACTTTGTGGACTTTATCCAAGATACAGGACATGGATCGGTTGGAGAAGTGCATGTGTTTATGGAAGAGATAATGTGCGAGAGTTGCTCTTTAGAAGGAAAAGAGAATGTATTCCAGACCCTGAAATTTGAGACCAAATTCAAGTTGAGACTAAATATATCTTTTACCTTAGAGTGGAATTTTTCCTTAATATAATCTGCATACTTCTGCGGTTCAATTTCAGCTTCACCTTCTGTTTTTTGCTCTTTTGTTAAACTCTTTACAATTTCAAAAAGCTCTCTAGGTTTGTTGATGGAGTTATTTATTATATTTGTATGGTATTCTTTCTTTGAGACTTTAATACGTTCGTCGTATAGCTTTTGTTTTGTTAAATATATCTGCTTTAATTCTGAAACCTTATTCCTTCTCCATTTACGCTCTATTCTTCTGAGATCTCTTTTCATCAGACGTATAGCATTAGAATACCATGGCTTGTGATGTAGCTTATTGATCCTTGATTTCCTTGGACTTGTGTCTGTCATTCTAGCTGCATTAGAAATTATGTAATTCCATTTGTTTACTTGTGTCTCTATTTCTACTGAATCGTCAGATAGATGAGGTAAGGTATCCTGTATAAATGTATCTTTGTCAAATTTTTTAAAACGTCTATGATAGCATTTGTCATCTAGTCTTAAATTATTTTTTGTTTGTAATAAAATTTCCATACTAACTATGTAGTGATCTGACCATGGAACTGGGGTAATGGTAGGAATTGAAATTAGACCTCCTAAGGTCAAATCATTTGAGGCAAAGATGAGGTCTGGCGAGTAACCATATATGTGTGTAGGTTTCTTGACTATTTGTGTGAAATTTAGTGAGCCCATTGCTTGAAGAAAGGTCTCGGAGTCTCTGCAGTTAATGGATTTAAGGTTGAAGTCACCTAGCACTATTGTGGGTTTGTACGGGGAAGTGATAGAACAAATAGACTCCAGTGTTGAGGCAAGCTCAGCAGAAGACGCTTTTGGTGCTCTATAATGTAAACTAATTGCCATGTGCTTATTCTCAATGTTAATGGAGTTACATTGTTGCGATTCTAAACTACATTGTATTTTGAATCGTAAATTCTTTTTTGCGATTATAAGGACACCTCCTCCACGTCTGACAGATCTAGAGCAGCTATAAGCAGAGTAAGAATCTGGGACAAGCTGATTGAGAATTACATTATCATACGGATGTAGCCAAGATTCTGTGATGCATAGCACGTCTATTTGTGCTTCATCTATATGATCAACTATAGTTTGGATTTTATTGCATACAGATCTAGCATTAATTAATTCAATGCTAATTAGAGAGAAAAAGAGATTAAAACAGTGCAGACAACCATACTCACTGCGAACCAGAGACCGAAAGGATTTCCCCACTCTTCGACCCCAATTCTTCTCTCCACCTGAAATTAGTCTGTGCCCTGGTCGCCCCCCCCCCCCCGAGCGGGAATGAGGACTAAACTGTAGTTACTCAAGGAACAATTACCAGGTAAGTGTAATTTCTCTTTCCTTATCGTTCCTACAGTTTACTGCTCTGATACATCCCAGAGGTGGAGGACTAATCATTGGGAGGGAGCATTCTACCCGGATCGCCACACTGTTGACCCCAAACCGACCTCATTCGCTACCATAATGTAGCGTCGGTAGTGACTACTAAAGGTAAGCAGAGGAACACAGGTGACCGCTCTGCAAATATCCCTAGTCTAACCACACCATGTACCGTCCGTAACGTCACTTGCACGCCAGTAGTGCGATCCCGTAGCCCTTCCGGCACCTGGCGCCCTTGCAACATACATAATGATGCATTCAGTTCCCAAACCTACTTGAATATAGTGGCTACAGCCGCCGCTTCCCTTTCACAGTGGCCTCCAAATAAAACAAAAAAACGTACCAACTTACACAGGCCTCTGAAATCTTAAAGCATTGCCGCAACACTCTCTTTATGTCTAAGCAACGAAGACCCTTGTTCGGTACACTCCCATCCGCAAAACCCCAATACTAGTCAGGATATGGTGTGATTCAAATGGGACGGAGACACTAACTAGGGTAAAAACGATAGGACGGTAAGCAACACCATTTATTTTTAGGAATGCCGAAAAGGTTTGTGACAGGAAATGTCTGTCGCTCAGACACCCGATTTGCCGAACCATTGGCCACCAATAACACCATTCTTGATGTCACATCCTTGACGGACGCGTGCTGGAAAGGCTCAAGGGGTTCTCTAGGCAACGCCCCTAGTCTGAGGTTGAGATCCCCCGGCAGTACGAAGACTCTGCGACCAGGTCACCACCTAGACACCGCTTTAAGGAAACGCACTACGTTACTGTGAGAACTGAGGGTCACACCCTGGATCTGACCTCTAAGCACAGCAGTGCTGTTAGCGGCCCTCTTAAAGAACTGGCTGTCAGTTCTATTTTAAAACCATCTAGCAAACCAACAAAACCGTAGCGGCCCAAAGATGGCGCCTCGAACACTATTCCGCAAATATGCACCCTATGCGGACCTGAGTAAGGAAGATGGATTTCCTTCTGGCTCTAGCAAGGTCGGAATGACCGCTCTCGAGTGACCTTCTCGTTTCTGGGTTTTGTTTTGTTTTTTTTACATTACCCCCTCGAGGGCCAAACTGTAAGTGATAACTGAGCCACCTGAAGTATTTGAAGTGGACTCTGACGGAGTAGATCTTCCCATCTCTGCCACTACCAAGGCTCTCCTTCAAGCAGCTGACCAAGATCGGCCGCCTCGGCCAATACGAGGCCACCAACCATACTCTTCCTCGATGGGCTTCGATGAGTTGAACCAGATGAGCTATAAACGCCCATGGCGAACAAACGAAGAGGAGACCCGACGCTGACCAAGACTGGATCAAGGCGTCTACCCCCTCCGAACTCCGTCCTCGACTCCTGCTGTAAGCAAGTTGCCTTTGCGGAGTGCCAAGTCACCATGCTATCCAATATCAGCGAACCCCATCTGCAGACTAACTGAGTGAACACTTCCGGATGGAGCTCCCCTTCTGCAGTATCCAGTCGGACCCCACAGAGGAAGTTTGCCTTCCACTTGTCCTTTCCTACGATGTGCGCTGCCAAGATTGCAAGTAGCCAGAGTTCTACCCAAGGGAACCACGTTCCTGCTTATTCTTCCGAGGCCACACTTTCCGTTACGCCTTGTCAGTTGAGGTAAGCCACCGCCATGGAATTGTCCGAAAACACATGAAGTGCCCGGTCCTTTACCTTGGGGTCTTGAACGCCCGCAGCACCATAGCCACTGTTAGAAGCCCGAGTCGGGTGAACTACCATTGCCTCTCCTAAACCTACGAAGCCCCCTGCACAAACAGGACGCCGCCCTGAGCCCCTCAACCCATGAGACTCGCGTCTGTCCACACTGGGAGCCCCTGCGGCTACTTCAAGGGCAGGCCCGATACTAGAAGCAATCTAGGATACTAGAAGCAATCCTCCATTGGACGAACTTCCTGACCCGAAGGGTACAGGGACGGCACCTGCTCAGTGCCCCACTCTAGGGAGAACAACAGTCCAGCATCGCTGTTTGCAATGGCCGCAAGTGCAATACAGTCCAAAGAGCAACCTCCAGGATCGCCACCATTGCTTCAAGCAAGCGAGGGTAGCTCCAGCCCGACGGTGCCAGGAGGCATAAGAACTGGTGTACTAGCCGTCGAATAGCTTGGGCTTGCCGGACCAGCAAAGATAGCCCTCCCCTCCTGGTGATGAAGCGTACATCCGGGTATCTAGACCCTGAGTCGTAAACAACCGACTCTGGGACAGATTAATCACTCAGCCGAGCCTTTTTAGAAACTGTACCACTTTGTCCGTAACTTACCCCTTCTCGACCTCGGCTTTCGCTATGACCTTTGTACCGGTGTGCGGAGCCGTTGCCAGGACGAAGGACCATGCCTAAGAGGCGTCACGCCCCCACAGCAAGGCGAACATCAGAGATTCAAAATGAGCAGCTCCAATGGGAATGCCGATACGCTTCCGTGAGTTCGAGAGACGTCAAGAACTCCCCTCAGCAGAGGTGTTCATTTTACCTGCTGAGGTTTGCCTGTATTTTCCTATTGGCTCCTGGTGCCTGCGATGGACTTGCCTGATTGGAGCTAGTCACTACAAGGGCTATATTAACAGCAGCCCCACCGCGAGACGCGGTCGCAGGCGCGTGCCCGGGGAGCGCATGCCCGAAGGGGCGTGAGCAAAGGGGCAGGTCCTACCCCTTTGGCACCCCTTCGGCACACTGAGACGCACGGAGAGTATCTCTGGTATGGGGAAAAGGAAGAAGCACCACCCACCAATTGCCCAGACCAAGGTGGTCAAAGTTGTTGGCCCGATGGATGCTCATGTTCATTTGAGTGATCCTATGGCTCCTGCTCCTTCGACATATGGCGAATCTGCGGAGGCAACAACAGTGAGTACGTCCTCATCCGAAGTCTCTCCAATTGTACAGGGTTTAACTCCGTCCTGTGAAGAGCTTAAAATGTTTTCTGGTATGGTCTCCTCGTCTGGGAAGGCGCGTCAGGCAGAATCCGTATCAGTTTTATTGCCGGCTTTGTTTTTAAAGATTGACTCCCCTTCGGAAAAGCTGCCTCCTCCTATTCTCTCTGTTATTTTGTTTGCTTCGGGTTCATCAGCTCAGACTCCACCTCCTGATATAACATTGCGTGATATCTGGGCTGTGGTCACTCGAATTGAAACAACTTTAGCTTGTTCCCTTCAGAAGGTTTCAGATTTCTCCAAAGAAACTGTAGCTAAGTTAGTAGATCATGATGCTCGACTGTTATCTTTGGAGAGATCTACCACAGCTCATGAATCTCAGAGTTGTGAGCAACAAGGACTGCTGGCTAAGTTTTCTCAAGATTTCTGTTTGCTTCACCGTCAGGATGAGCTATTGGAGAATTCACTACGCTCAAAAAATTTACGATTGTTGAATTTCCCTCAGTCCCATTATCTGTCCCCCTCTATTCTTTTTTATAAGTATCTCAAAGAAGTATTGTTATTTACTGATGTAGAGTCAATTGGTTTGTCTAGGATTTATTACCTACCTTCGGGCAAATTAGCCCGTGATCTTGTGGGGGATGGGGAACTGGGAGTGCATTATGATCATTTAATTTCCTCAACTTTAGATATATCGGGTTTCTTGGAGTCTACTACGGATGATATTTCTTCACGTGCTACGTTATTAATTACCTTGCTTTCAGAGTTAGATAAAGATAGGACATTGCGTGTTTACTTTAAAAAAAAAAAAAAAAAGCTGAGAAATTTTGTGGCCAAGCTATACAGATTTTTCCGGATGTCTCTAGAGCCACGCAAAGGCGTCGGAAGGCCTTTTTGGAGGTCCGCCCATGTGTTGTGGCTCTGGGGGCTTTATTTTATTTAAAATTTCCATGTAAATGCTTTATAGTGTTTCAGGGGAAACGGTATTTTTTTTTTGAAGTGGAACAATTGTTAGAATTTCTTAAGGGTAAGAATTAATGGCAAGATTTAGGAATGTTGTGGTTATTATATTTTCTTGTCTTTTGACTTGTTAAAGGAGTTAGAAACGTATTTACCAGAAGCCAATTCGTGGATCTTTAGAATTATATATGTTCACCTTCTTGATGTGGGCTTGTAGTATATGATAAGATATGTTATGTATTGATAATAATGTATCACAAATGTTCTTTTCTTGTATCTAAATGAAAATTCCATAAATAATTTTAAAAAAGAAAAAAAAAACGAAAAAAAAAAAAACACGAACTCCCCTCGGCGACCCACCACCATGGCAAAACGCACCGTTTTGGTCCCGCAATGAGGCATCCGAAGACGGCGATTATCAACCCTATTATGGACCTTACAGGTGTCAGAGTAGAATGGGCTTTCATGTTTGCAGTTATGAAGATGAGACTGGGAGAGAACTTTCAGAAATGGATAGAGGCGCTCTATAAAGAGCCTAAGGCATGAATATGGATAAATGGGGCATACTCAGAGCAATTTAAGCTAGGCAGAGGTACAAGGCAGGGATGCCTGATTTCTCCTTTGCTGTTTGCAATGGTGATAGAACCTCTGGCCGAAAGTGTCAGACAGGATAAGGAAATAAATAGAATAAAGGTGGGTGAGGAGGAGTATAAAATTTCATTATTTGCGGATGATGTGATGTATACATTAGACAACCTGAGAAATCTATACCAGTGTTAGTACAGGAGATCATGAAATATAGTGCAGTATCAGGGTACAAAATGAATATGGGGAAAACAGAAGTGCTAAAATTAAGGTTGGACTCACAGGAAGAGGGAAGGTTTCGAAATACATTTCCGTTTAAATGGGCTAATAAAAGTGTGAGATACCTGGGGATCCAGATCAGTGCAGAGGGGTCCGAGCTATATAAGTTGAATTATGAGCCAAATGTAAAGAAAGTGCTAACGGATTTGGTAAGATAGGATAAACCCATTTTCTCCTGGATAGGAAGGATAGCCATAGTGAAGATGAATATATTGCCCAGATTACTTTTTCTGTTTATAACTCTGCCTATAGAAGTTCCTATTGCAATGTTAAATTTGGCGCAGAGAAGAATCTTCTCCTTTATTTGGAGACACAGGCCCCCTAGGGTGCAAAGGAAAATAATGTATAGAGAGAAAAAGGAAGGTGGTCTGGTGGTCCCTGAGATTGCAAGGTATTATGAGGCGGCAAAGCTGCAAGCGCTAATGGGGTGGAGGTTGGAGGAGGAGGGGCCTCAATGGAGTAGAACAGAACAGGAGAGGTAAGACCCAACTCCATTACAGATTTGATGTGGAAGAGAAAGGAGGCGAAAGAGGCCTAGTTCTGAACCCATACATGACAAGTACATTTCAAGCCTGGGACAGGAAACATAAGGTGCTAACACACGTGGGAGGAAATATTAATGTGAAGTGTTTTTGGTGGGTGAAAGTTCTGGGATATTTAAAAATGGCATGAGAAAGGGTTACAATGTATGTGACAGGTACTATCTGAGGAGGGCCATTTAAGGCCGTTTGAGGAGCTCCAATGAGAGTTCCAAATAGAAAAGAGGGATTGGTATGATTATTTTCAACTGGCACACTTTTTTGGGGAGGGGGGGGGGAACATATAAAAGACTGCCTGAGCAGCAAAGTGACACTATTTGAGAAGATGTTTAGAGTGGGGGAATTATCAAGAGGTGTGATTTCAAGGCTATACAAAGCACCGAGTAGACCCATGTATCATGGAACGCACATTATTTATTTATTTAATGTCTCTTATATACCGCGCTCTTTGAAAATCAGTGCGGTTTACAGGTAACAATCGTGCAGTGCAGGCGAGCATACACTGGACTTACAATAAACAGGGGATTATATACAGGTTTCAACGGATAACTATGTACAAGATACAAGACAGCTCAACTATTTACACATTAGAAACATAGAAACATGCCGACAGAAAAAGACAACATGGCTTATCTAGTCTGTCCTTCCATAACAAGTACAACAGTCCCCTTTTTACCTTTAGAGATCCTCTGTGTTTGTCCCATGCTTTTTTGAATTCAGTTACTGTCCTCATCTCTACCACCTCCACTGGGAGACTATTCCACAGATCCACTACTCTTTCCGTAAAGAAATATTTTTGCATATCACTCCTGCATCTATCTCCCTTCACCCTCATCCCATGTCCCCTCGTAGCAGAACTTGCTTTCAATTGAAAGAGGCTCTCTCCCTGAACATTTATGCCACAGAGGTATTTAAACATCTCAATCATATCACCTCTATCCCGCCTTTCCTCTAAGGTGTACATATTAAGATCCTTCAGTCTGTCCTCATATGCTTTACAATGAAGACCACTAATCATTTTAGTAGCCACCCTCTGCACCGCACTGATCCCTCTAAGCTGTGCGCGTGTGTGCACGCACACACCTCGCCAAGCGCACATACTTTACAACAGAGCGCACAAAAATTACAGCGCTGATTCTGATAGAAAACACAGACGTCTTAAAATTTAAAATTTATGATTGTAATTACTAGAAATTTCGCACTTCATTTAGTAATCATCTATTTTCATTTAATTTGATTGAAATCAATGTGGTGTACATACTGTATTCTGACATGTAGTCAAATTTTAAAGCATATAACTCCGAGTGTCGTTATGTGGCGCACAAAAAATTTAACCTTCCTTCAAAAGCTGCACACAGCCTACAGAAAATTAGAGGGAACATTGCTGCACCGACTCCATCCTGTTCACATCCTTTTGAAGGTGCGGTCTCCAGAATTGCACACTATACTCCAAATGAGGTCGCACCAAAGACTTATACAGAGGCATTATCACCTCCTTTTTTCTGCTAGCCATTCCTCTCCGTATGCACCCAAGCATCCTTCTAGCTTTTGCCGTCGCCTTTTCTACCTGTTTAGCTACTTTAAGATCATCAGACACAACCACGCCTAGGTCCCGCTCTTCTTTAGTGGACAAAAGTACTTCACCCCCTATACTATATTACTCCCTTGGATTGCTGCAGCCCAAATGCATGACCTTACATTTTTTAACATTAAATCCCAGCTGCCAAATTCTAGACCATTCTTCAAGCTTAGCTAGATCCCTCCTCATGTTATCTACACCTTCCTGGGTGTCTACTCTATTGCAGATTTTGGTATCATCCGCAAAGAGGCAAACCTTACCTGAAAGCCCTTCCGCTATATCACTGACAAAGATGTTAAAAAGAACCGGACCAAGGACAGATCCCTGGGGCACACCACTGATAACATCCTTCTCCTCAGAGTGAGCTCTATTTACTTGTACTCTTTGTCGCCTCCCACCCAACCAATTTCTAACCCAAGCAGTAACTTTAGGGTCGATCCCTAGGGTGCTCAGTTTGTTTATAAGTCGCCTGTGAGGAACAGTGTCAAAGGCTTTACTGAAATCTAAATACACCACATGTAGGGCTCTCCCTCGGTCCAACTCCCTGGTCACCCAGTCAAAGAAATCAATCAGATTTGTCTGACAAGACCTGCCTCTGGTGAATCCATGCTGCCTTGGATCCTGTAATCCGCTGGACTCCAGAAACCTCACTATTTTCTCTTTCAGCAGCATTTCCAATAATTTACTCACCACCGAAGTTAAACTAACCGGCCTGTAGTTTTCAACCACATCCTTACTTCCGCTTTTGTGTAAAGGCACCACATGAGCCTCTCTCCAGTCCTTTGGCACCACTCCCAACGCCAACGAGGCATTGAAAAGGTCAGTTAGTGGAGCTGCTAGAACGTCCCCAAGTTCCCTCAGTATTCTCAGGTGTATCCCATCCGGTCCCATCGCTTTGTCTACTTTAAGTTGAGATAGTTTCTCATGAACACAGTATTTTGAAAATTGTTCAAGATGTCCTTTGCTTCTGTTCCTATTTGTGGGTGTTTTCTGAGGTCCTGCTCCTGGTTCTTCATCTGTGAACACAGAACAAAAATATTTGTTAAGCAATTCTGCTTTATCCTTATCAGCTTCTACATATTCCTCCCCGGCACCCTTGAGTCTGACAATACCACTCTTGCCCTTCCTCTTCTCACTAATATATCTGAAAAATGTCTTATCTCCCCATTTTATTGCACTGGCTATTTCCTCCTCCTTCCTTGCATTGGCTAAGCTATATACACGGTGGTGGGTCTGGGGTATACATGCGGGTCTGGGAGGTGGACTTGGGGGGAGGGGGGGTCACTGGGACTCTCAGAGATGGGAAAAAATATGATGGGGTAAAAATACCTGTGGTCTTGGCAGCTATCCAAAAGATTGTTATAAGATGCTGTTCCGAATGTATTTAACCCCAGTCCGATTGTGTAAGATGGGGAGATATAATGATTCGCTGTGTTGGAGGGGGTGTGGAGAGAGAGGGGAGTCTATGCACATGTGGTGGAGCTGCCCAGTTCTACAGCAAACGTGGAAGTGGATGAAGGATCTTACACGGGAGATGGTGGGCTGGGTGGGAGATATCACACCAGCTGGAGTGTTAATGAATGAATGGGGGGTGGGATCCAAACTGTGACCTGGTATATATGTTGAAGATGCTTGCAATTGGAGTGCAGATGGAAATAGCGAAGGGGTGGAGGTCTGAGAGAGCACCAGCACCTGAGAGGATATGAAGTAGATTAGCATAAATTGAGGATTGAGATCTTTCAAAGGAGATAGGAAAAGTACATTGAGTGGTTACAAAGGGTGGGTAATGAATTAGTGGACTGAAACTAACCAAGCTTACAGAAGGGGATGGGGGAAAAAAAAAAGGGGTGCATCGCAGGATCCAGGGGGGAGGAGGGAGGAGGGGAGTTGAAGGGAAAAGTAAAATAAAAATGTACAGGTAAATGGAGAAAAGTATATAAGGTAAAGTAACGTAAAGTAAGGATAGAATGGTAATTAGGTAAATGCTGGACTGAGGGATACAGCCGGATGCATGTTATGCTATTGTTTTGTAAAGGAGAAGAAAAATGTTGTAATACTTTCTACTGTACCAAATAAAAATCAAAATATTAAAAAAAAAAAAAAAAAAAGTGTACAGGTAAATGGTGCTCACTCGGAGGAGAAGGTGTTACCAGTGGTATACCTCAGGGATCTGTCCTTGGTCCAATTCTTTTTAATATCTTTGCTAGTGATATTGCAGAAGGGCTGTTGAGCAAGGTTTGCTTGTTTGTGGATGATACCAAAATCTGCAACAGAGTAGACTCCCAAGAAGAAGATAACATGAGGAGGGATCTAGCTAAGCTTGAAGAATGGTCTAGAATTTGGTAGCTTAGGTTAATGCTAAAAAATCCAGGGTTATACATTTGGGCTGCAAAAATCCAAGAGAGCAGTACAGTGTAGTGGGCAAAATACTTCTGTCCATGAGAGAATAGGGGAACCTGGGCATGATTGTTGCTGATGATCTTAAACAGATGATCTTAACAGAAAAGGCGACGGCAAAAACCAGAAGAATGCTTGGGTGCATAGGGAGAGGAATGGCCAGCAGAAAAAAAAGGAGGTGATAGTGCCTCTGTATAAGTCTCTGGTGAAACCTCATTTGGAGTAGTGTGTGCAATTCTGGAGACCCTCCCCTTCAAAAGGCTATAAAACAGGATGGAGTTGGTGCAGAGGGTGGCTATCAAAATGGTCAGAGGTCTTCGTTATAAGCCATATGGGGACAGACTTCGAGGAAAGGCGGAATAGAGGAGATAAGATAGAGACGTTTGAATACCTCCATAGCATAAATGCACACAAGGAGAGCCTCTTTCGATTGAAAGTAAGCTCTGCAACAAGGGGGCATGGGATGAGGGTGAAAAGGGATAAGCTCAGGAGTAATATGCGGATATATTTCTTTATGTAAAGAGTGGTAGATGCATGGACTAGTCTCCCAATGGAAGTAGTAGAGACAAGGACAGTATCTGAATTCAAGAAAGCATGGGACAAACACAGAAGATCTCTAAAGGAAAAAAAAAAAGAGAGACTATAGTATTTGATATGGAAGGGCAGACTAGATAGGCCATGTGATCTTTTTCTGCTGACATGTTTCTATGATTCAGAAAAGGGGGGTTCCAGATAAAAAAAGAGCTCTCTGCCGATTGAAATAGTTTGCATGGAAGTGGCTGCAACTGGAGGGAAAGACCTTGGCTCAGATAACCAAGATTGTGCTATCGGAGCAGATTTTGGAGGGCTTAACCACCTCAATGAAACAGTGGGTACATCAGCACCCCAAGCTTGCAGTGGAGTACACACTGGAAACAGTCGAGGGGAGGAGTGGCCTAGTGGTTAGGACAAGGTACTTCGAGCCGGAGGGCTGGGGGTTCAAATCCCACCTGGGGACAGCAATCTCAGGCCGGAGGGACTGGGATTTCTAGTCCTATAGGCACTCCTTGTGGTCTTGGGCAAGCCACTTAACCCTCCATTGCCCATGTTCCCTGTAAGTATTAGCGTATGTTTGTCATATCCCCTCGTGTTAAATGTATCTCCCAATTGACCGCTTTGACCCGGTGAAAAGCGGGATATAAATACAGCTAAATAAATAAACAGCTAAATAAATAAATAAAGCTCAGCTGGTGACTGAAGCGGACAGTGAGAAGGGGAATTTGTCACCCGTTAGCCCAGGAGGACAGAAGCGGAAGCCTGAACAGATATTGGCTCCCATGTTCCAAGCCCCAAAGTCACCTCCTAGGAGAGGGCAGGGCCGCAGCCACAACCCCTTCACCTGTTTTAGGTGTGAAGCCCAGGGATACTTTGCTCGGGAGTGTCCTCTCTGTGCAGAAAAACCTATGGAGGTCAGCTTAACCACCCCTCACACTTGTGCTTTTGTGGACAGTCCTCACCCAGGGGCATAGGACCTTGTAATTCCTGTGGAACGCGAGGGGACCCACCTTCAGGCCTTGATAGACTGCTGGGAGTGTGCAGAACCTCATTCAAAAATCACAAAGTTATCAGTATTCCAATCATTGCAACCATGTAATCCCACAAAATTCAATAATGGGTGCTTTTGTAACAATTGACTGTGTAATTGAAGGTGTCAGCTATATGGCTGCAGTTGGGTGATATATAAAGGAAGGCATGCTAGTGTAGGTGTTCAAATTAGATACAAGTGTGAATTGCAGCAAGGGGTTTGAATCCTGCTAGAGGACAGCAACCTTGGGCCGGAAGGACTGGGGTTTCTAGTCCCACAGGTGGTCCTTGTGGCCTTGGGCAAGCCACTTAACCCTCCATTGCCTCAGGTACAAAAACATAGATTGTGAGCCCTCCGGGGACGAGGGAAAAATGTATATACAGTACCTGAATGTACACCGCTTTGATTGGTAGAAAAGCGTTATATAAACCTAGTTAAATAAGTAAGTAAGTAAGTGGGTGACTGGCTGTTTGGTGGTGAGTTATTTTCTTTTTGTTTCGTTGATGGACTTTGAGAAAGGTTAAGTAGTAAGCAGTGATGTTTGGTGCAGTTTACTTAGGACACACTACTAGGCTATACATTAACAGTGACCATGTTTGTTTTTTTAGATGAAGTTTTGTGGATACATTCTGCCCCTTTGATGAAGCTAAACCGAAACGCCAGATAGCATCTGGAGTGGCGTTTGGGAGAATGAAAGATAAGTTATGTTTGCTGATTGGTATCCACTGCTACCAAGCTAGATTTTTGGCAAACTGTGAAAAAAAAACACATGAATGCTGCAGACTGTGTGAACAAGGTCTACATTTTTGAATTTTGTGGGATTACATTGTTGCAACGATTGGAATACTGATAACTTTGTGATCTTTGAATGAGTCTTCTATAAAAGCCTGATGTGAGGGAGTTCTTTGGATCCTTGATGTACTTGAGCTTGGTCCGAGGCTAGTGTTTTAGACCTGGATCTGGATCTCATTGGTTCCGAGATCCTTTTTCTCCCTGTGAAAGTAGGTATGGAGCACCAATTGTGTTTGGTTGTAGGATGAAATTTTTGCTTTAGACATTTCATAAAGACAAGACAATATCAATACTGGAGATGTTGAATTTCTACAAGAATACAGAGATATTTCCTGTGAACTGGTATGTAGATATCCTTGAGGTCCAGAGCACAGCCAGTCTCCTTTCTTCAATAAGAGAATTATGATACATTAGGAAATCATTAAGATCTCCCACTCCCACTTTTCTTGGGCACTAGGAAGTATATGGAATAGAATCCCTGCCTTATTTCCTGAGTGGAAAAGGAGTTCACTCTGTGGTAGCTCATGGTGTGAAGGGGAAAGAAAAATGTATTTAAAAAACATTTATAACACGCAATTATTTAAAACATTCTATGTGATTTACATCAATAAGAAACTCATGAGTACAATCTAAAAAATTCACCCCATCCCTCCCACCTGTCTGCCATCCAAAGGGCCCCCACACCATCTAACTGGGAAAAATGCAAGTCTTTAAAGCTTTTTGAAAATGCTCCTTATCCAGTTCTTGCCTCAGCCCAAGGGAATCTTATTCCACCACATTGGAGATGCGGTCTTGAATGCATGCCCTCTCCACTTCTGCTGCTGCTCTTCACAATGATCCAAGACCACCAACAGACTACCCCGGCTTGATCTTAACATACAGCCTGGGTGATACCTGGGCAATTTGATGTGATTTTCCAAAATCGTAATCTGTTGCTTTCCTTTATTAGCTGGAGAATTCACCTGCCTAAAGTTATCAATGGCCAAAGATTTAAGTCAAATCTCAGCCTTTCCCCAATAGATGAAGTCTCCAGCAGGAAGGCAGGAACTCTGATCATGGATCCTGGAGTCAGTCACAAACCTGTCCTGGTTTCTGTCTGTCTTGCTGCCCATTTCTGAGTTCTCTGCTATTAAGCCGGCAAGACATTGTGCTCTTATTGCTGACAGGGGTTAGAGTAAAGAGGATAATGTCTCTGCTGAAATACTTGCATATCTTCTGGAAGGGGAGGCCTGATCAGAAGTGGCAGTGGTATAGGTCTGAGGAATGGAACCATGGTCTTTCATCACTTGCGCATGCTTAAGCTATTTCTGAATACCTGTCAACTAATAACAATTGTGCTTTTGGTTATAATACATGTAGACTCTTGTTTACAAAGTCTTCCTGTGAAGAGTCTGCATAACTTACAACTAATCTAAAATGCTGCTATTCATTTTGCAACAGGGTACTACAGTTGTGGTCAACATTATTGGCACCTTTGCAGTTCAACCCCTTAATGCCCAATATCTCAAAAAAAAAAAAAAAAAAAGTGGCCCGTGAAATGGCTTTGGACTACATATGCACACATATTTAACACATAAAAGTATCAAATAAAACAAGACCAATTAAAAAAGGAAATAGCATAAAAACTGGAACATTGCCAGGACATGATTATTCACCAAAAGCACTTCATTCTACCATATAACAATAATGAGGGCCAGATGCTTCACTATCTTAAAGGTTGAATGAGTAACAGCAGCAGGTTGTAGCATTGGAATGTGATCTGCTGCATGGATTGATGGCACATTGCAGGCTTGCCTCCCCCTGATGAAGCGGTTGTGAAATGCCATTAAGGACATCTACGGTGGCATTGGGGGCTCTAAGCAGATACGTTTTGTGCCGTGCCTTTTTGGATCTTTATGTTAAAACCAAGTGCTTCAGTTTTTTTGTATATATGCTTTATATGGGCTTTGTTTTTCAAGTGTGTGGGTATTCATTTTATGAAAAAGAGTACAGAAAATTAAAGAAAAATGGTAATGAGTGAGTGGGAGTGGATATACACCTGACCTTTGGGAGTTGTCCCAGAATCACTGATGTTCCAGAGCCTAATCCATGAGCTAGATTGATAAGCCTGGACATATATGCTTGAGGGACTGAGATCCTTTTCTCCCTTTAAGATAGTGAAGCATCTAGCCATCATTATTGTTATATGGTAGAATGAAATGCTTTTGGTAGATATATCTCCTTTCTTCGTTCTGATATAGTTGAACACTAAAGGTTTTTAGGACATGATTATCGGCAACCTTATAAACAATTCAAATCAGTTTGAACAGAAGAACCACATATCCACTGCAGTAAATTTAGATGCACCTATGATCAAATGTCAGTATTTACATGACTTGAATCAACCAACAAATGATGGCTCTAATGTTTAAAATGGCCACATTCATTCCCTGTTCCATTTTCACAACGGTGAAAACAAAAGAGCTGCCTAAGACTATCAGAAAATCCATTATAAATAAAAAAAATAGGGGTACAAGGCCATCTCCAAAAACCTTGGGATTCCTATACCAGTCTTGAAGGACTGGAAAGGGGGGCTGTTACTTCTGGAGAGAAATCTGAAATTGTGAGTATATACTTCTGGGAATTTTTCTGAAAGGAATTTTTTTTCTTTTAAAGCTAATTAATCTGTGAACCCACTATTTTTTTTTGTTAAATCAGTCAGGGCCTAGTAGCAACAGTTTAAGATTCAATTTAAAAACACAGAAGAGAACTTTCTGGTTACCTTTCATACCCAGTAGACAGCTGTAGTTTAAATTTCATAGTCACTCAGGGCCTAGCATCAGCAAAGTACTTTTAGTTTCAAATTAAAACACAGAAGAGAGCTTTCTGGTTAAATTTAGAATCCAGCAGAGAGCTTGTAGTTTAAATTTCATAATAGGTTAGAGCCTAGTAGCAGCAAAGAGCTATAATTTAAATCAAATCAGAATATAGTTTTCCTCAGCAGCACAGGACAAGGTACTGTGTAGCAGCCCTTTTTTAATAAGTGTTGGTGGAGGGGTTGCGCTCTATGTTAGAGAGGGCATTGAGTCAGAAAGGATTAAAGTTTTGCAAGAAACAAAATTTGCTGTAGAATCTCTATGGATTGAAATTCCATGTAAAAAGGGGAAGGCGATGGCAGTGGGGGTGTACTATCGTCCACCTGGCCAGAATGAACAAATGGATGATGAAATGCTCAAAGAAATCAAGGAAGCTAGCAAAAGTTACAGTGCAGTAATAATAATGGGTGATTTCAATTACCCCGGCATCGACTGGGTCAGTGTCACAACAGGACATGCTAGGGAGATAAAGTTCCTAGATGAAATAAATGACTGCTTCTTGGAGCAGCTGGTTCATGAATCGACCAGAGGGGAAGCAATATTAGACCTAGTCCTTAGTGGAACACCAGATGTAGTGCAAGAGATAAGGGTGTTGGGGCCACTTGGCAATAGTGATCATAGCATGATCGCCTTTGATTTAATTAGTGGAGGAGGGATAGTAAGGAAATCCACAGTACTACCCTTTAACTTTCGAAAGGGAGACTATGATAGAATGAGGAAAACAGTTAAGAAAAAACTAAAAGGAGCAGTTGCAAAGGTTAAAGACGTACATCAAGCTTGGGTGTTGTTGAAAAATACTATCTTGGAAGCCCAGACCAGCTGTATTCCACGCTTTAAGAAAAGTGGAAGGAAGTCCAAAAAATTGCCAGCATGGTTTAAAGCTGAGGTCAGAGAGGCTGTTGTTGCCAAAAAAGCATCTTTCAAGAAATGGAAAAAAGAGCCAAATGATGAAACCTGGAAACAGCACAAGCACTGGCAAGTCAAATGCAAGGCATTGATAAGGCAGGCAAAGAGAGAATTTGAGAAGAAGCTTGCTGCGGAAGCAAAAACGCGAAATAAAGACCTTTTCAAGTACATTCGTAGCAAAAAACCCGTGAGAGAGTCAGTTGGTCCATTAGATGATAAAGGGGTTAAAGGAGCACTAAGAGGCGACAAGGCGATAGCGGAGAGACTGAATGAATTCTTTGCTTCGGTCTTTACTGAGGAAGATGTAGGGATGTTACCCACGACTGAAGTGGTATTTAAAAGGTGTGGAAGAATTGAAGGAAATATCGATACATCGGGAAGATGTCTTACAACTATTAGATAAACTGAAGAGTAGCAAATCACCTGGGCCGGATGGTATACATCCAAGGGTGTTGAAAGAACTGAAATTTGAGATTGCAGACCTGCTATCAGTAATCTGTGAGCTATCATTAAAATCATCTCTAATACCTGAGGATTGGAGGATCGCCAATGTAACACCAATTTTTAAAAAGGGTTCGAGGGGTGATCCGGGAAACTACAGACCGGTGAGCCTGACATCAGTACCGGGAAAAATGGTAGAAACCATCATAAAGAATAAAATTACTCAGCATATAGATAGTCATGACCTAATGGGAGACAGCCAACATGGCTTTAGACAAGGAAGATCTTGTCTTACTAATCTGTTATGTTTTTTTGAAGGAGTGAATAAACAGGTGGACAAAGGTGAGTCGGTTGATATTGTGCATCTGGACTTTCAGAAAGCCTTTGACAAGGTCCCTCATGAGAGACTTTTGGCAAAACTAAAGAGTCATGGGATAGGAGGCAGTGTACTACTGTGGATCAGGAACTGGTTAAAAGATAGAAAGCAGAGGGTAGGGCTAAATGGCCAATTTTCCCAATGGAGAAAGGTGAATAGTGGTGTACCCCAGGGATCTGTGCTGGGTCCGCTGCTTTTTGACATATTCATAAATGACCTGGAAAGTGGAATAACGAGTGAGGTTATCAAATTTGCTGATGACACAAAACTATTTAAAGTTGTTAAAACCCAGGAGGATTGTGGAAAATTGCAAGAGGATCTTGATAAATTGGAAGACTGGGCATCAAAATGGCAGATGAAATTTAATGTGGAGAAGTGCAAGGTTATGCACCTAGGGAAGAACAACCCAAACTATGGTTACACGATGCAAGGTTCCACATTAGGAACCACCACCCAAGAAAAAGATTTAGGCGTCCTTGTGGATACCATGTTAAAACCCTCGGCCCAGTGTGCAGCGGCGGCCAAGAGAGCAAATAGAATGCTAGGTATGATAAGGAAAGGAATGGAAAATAAAACAAAAGATATTATAATGCCTCTATATCGTTCCATGGTGAGACCGCACCTTGAATATTGTGTGCAATTCTGGTCGCCATATCTTAAAAAGGATATAGCAATTTTAGAAAAGGTTCAGAGAAGAGCCACCAAAATGGTAAAGGGGATGGAAGGCTACTCCTATGAAGAAAGGCTAAAAAGGTTGGGGCTCTTTAACCTGGAAAAGAGACGGCTGAGGGGAGATATGATAGAAGTCTATAAATTAATGAACGGAGTGGAACGGGTAAACGTAGATCGATTGTTTACCTTATCAGAATATAGAAAGACTAGGGGACATGCAATGAAGCTACAGGGTAAACTATTTAAGACTAATAAAAGAAAATATTTTTTCACTCAACGTGTAATCAAACTCTGGAATTTGTTACCGGAGGATGTAGTAAAGGCTGTTAGTGTAGCTGGGTTTAAAAAAGGTTTGGACAAGTTCCTGGAGGAAAGGTCCATAAACCATTATTAAGAAGGGACCCAGGATATCAATGCTTGAACCAATGCAAGCATTGTGGAACCTGTGTCCCTTGGGGAAACTGCTAGGTACGTATGACCTAGATTGGCCACTGTTGGAAACAGAATACTGGGCTTGATGGACCTTGGTCTGACCCAGTATGGCATATCTTATGTTCTTATGTACAGTTTGCAATGTTATTAAGAAGTTTTCTTCTCATGGAACTGTCAAGAACCTCCCAGGACGAGGCGAGAAGAGGAAAATTAATGCAAGAAGTCTTCAAAGGTTAGTGCTTACTGTTGGAAAACACCACGTACAACATCCAAAGAGCTTAAGGCTGACCTGGAGAAATCTGGATTGGTGGTTTCAACCTGCACTATAAGCCACGCATTAAACAAAGGACGACTTCATAGGTGAAGGCTGATCTTTGCCCAAACCCACCTTGAGAAACCACAATCCTGGGAAAATGTTCTGTGGACAGAGGAAACCAAACTTGAGTTCTTTGACAATGCAGAACAGCCATAAATTTACAGGTGAAGAAACAAAGCTTGTAAGGGGGGAACCCCCCCCCCCCCTTCCTACAGTTAAATATGGTGGAGGTTCTATAAAGTTGGGCTGTTTTGATGCTTCAGGAACTGGAGCCCTGGAATGTATTAAAGGAATCATGAAGTCAGAGGACTACCAAGGTATCTTGGAGCAAAATGTGCTACCTAGTGTCAGAAATCTAGGTCTGGGTTGAAGGTCATGTGTCCTCCAGCAGGACAATAACCCAAAACATACATCCAAAACTACAAAAGAATGGTTAAAAAGGAACAAATGGACTGTTTTAAACTGGCCAGCAATGAATCTTGATCTCAGTCCAATCAAGAACCTTTGGAAAGAACTGAAATCTACCATCGGTAAAAGGAATCCTGGAAACATTCATGAGCTGGAACAAATCATAGTTGACAGTCTCCAAATGTTTCTTGTAGTCATCTACAACTCTTCATCACTGCCAAGGGTTATGAAACAAATATTAGTGAAGGGCGACATTAATCCTGTCCAGGTCATATTTTTTCCCCTCAGAAATGACTATGTTTAAGTTGCACAGATATCTTTTAACATACTATTAAAATATTATGACGACATACAGTTGGAATATTTCCAATTATTTCTCAAGCTATTGTATACAACATCCCTGAAATGCAAGGGTGCCAGTAATGTTGACCACAACTGTATGTTAGAGCTCACATCACTCCTAACCTGTATGAATTTCATGGGCTCCCAGAATTATCTAGAGCTAAATTTAAAATATTTTGTCCTACATATAAGGATTTCTACAGGCTTGCTCTTGATCATCTCTCAGATAAACAAATATGTGCCAAGATATTTTCTTTGATCAGGAGAAGATTAAATATCTACAAGTAAAAGCATGCAGACTCTGAGTACTAGGTCATGTGCCTTTTCTTGTAATGTTCTAGGACTCTGTGAAAGTCCCTTCCTAGATCTTTTTGGAGAGCGTCTATCTCAGATTTAGGAAGATGTTGACGGCTCTTATTTTCCAATTAGGTTTTGCCTGATCCTAAGTGTTATTACTCAAGGAAATCACTTGGGCGAGCTCTATGAGTAAAACAAGGTATAGCAGAAGTAGGGAGTTTTACTATAGTTACTCAATGTAACTTGCCTTGAGCTACTCCTGAACAAAGGCATGAACTAAATCCAAAATCCCTTTGCCCTGCCATTCTCCTATTAAATTGTATTACTTTTAAAAAAAAAAAAATATATATATATATATATATATATATATATACATACATATATATATATATATATATATATATATATATATATGTATATGATCACAGCTCCAGTTTTCTATGGCATGTTTTGCAAAATCTGTGATATGTGGCACAGTTGCATAAATGTGAATAGCTCTCCATACTAAATAATGCTAATTTGCATTTTATTTATAAAAATAAAGCTGTTTTCCGACATTTCTTCTATGTCTGATTAATTTATTTGTTCTAAGGGAGGTAAGGGATCTTAGTGATCAGTACTAGAAAGAAAAAAAGGAGGATAGAGAATGAGAGCAAGGGAGAGAATCAGGAAAGGATCTTAGGGGGGAGGGGCTTAAGGAACAGAGGGAGGGGAGAAACAAAGAGGGGGGAGGATCAGGTGGAATGGAAAGGGGAGAACAGATTATCATGGAAAACGAAGGAGTGAGTCAGGATCAGGAGAGGGAAGGAGGAGGATCCACAGTTGCATACGAGGAGGGACGAGGAGAGCAGCGATCTTGTCGGGGGTGAGAGCTGGAGCTCCCCCTTCCTCCCCAATGCCCGCCAATCAGCAGCCATATGGAACGGCTTGAAAACAGCCGTTGCAGGGGTGGGCCCTTTGGCGTGGCCCTTAGGCGTTGGTCCGTGGCGTCTGTTGCCGAAGGTTACACTGATGGTATGGATTGGGGTGTCCTGCCTATAGCTTGTGGTAATGTGCTGTTTCATGTTCTTCTCCTCCTATTATCTGTTTGACTGTCTCTGTCCTATCTTATAAATGGCGTTCTTTTCCTATTTCCTCAAATGATATAGTATTGTAAACCACTCTAATGCCTCTGGCCTGAGCGGTATCTCAAATTCTAAATAAACATAAACATACCTCCTCCTGACACTGATCCCTTCTCGTACTCGTTTCTCACCCCAAAGGCTTTCTGGATGCCTTATTTACCCAGGGCACTGATGCTGGTTCACTGAGTGCTACGTCATGGGTCTTGAGGATCAATTTTAGCAGCATCACAGCCAGAACTAAAGCACTTGTTGCTGACTATTTATTTATCTATCTATCTATCTATCCATCCATTCATCCATCCAGTTTTACATACCACCTTTTCCTTCAATCAAAGTGGTTTACATTGTTAGGTTAGATATAATTTAGGAGGGGGATAAAAGGGGGCTGGTTAACAGTAGTTGGCTATGGGCAATGGGAAAATCCATTCAGAGAACAGAAGAGCAGCCTGACTGAGGTGCCAAGAGATGACTGACTATCCTCCTGTCCGGCTCCTCCTCAAAGACTGCTGATGTCATCCTCCTGGACGACAAAGGAAAGAGTCCTAGTGCAGACTTGTGGTTTCAACAGCAAAACAAAGGCAGAGCTCACCTCTCACCTCTCCCAGTATGGTAAAGATATGGCAGATGCCTCCATCTCAGAACTCGCAACATTTAAGAGCAAACTCCAGAACTCCATACAATGCTCCAGAGGCCAGGGTGGCTAAACATGGATGATTTTTAAAAATATAAAGAAAAAAACTTTTAAAATGTAAATTTAGTTTTACAACAGACTTTAAACTTTTTATAGAAAATGAAGCAGGTCAAAGATATTGTCAGCAGTGCCAGCACAACCATTAGGAAGACTAGGCAATGGACTCAAATAGCCATGCAGCGCTTACCTTAAACCTCCGGCGCGGCATGGCTATTTGAGGCTGTTTGGCTTCTGTCCTCCCCAACACTAGATGCCGGCTTCCTGCAAACTAGAGCAAAACAACCAAAGTCTATTGCAAAGGTACAATATCAAACTTTTTCTAGCGGCTTTCCGAGCATAAAAGTCGCATTAATAATAATGTTGCTTCTGCTCCTTTGGTGAAGCGCTGGCAACAGTGTCAGCATTCTGTTCAGGATATCCGATGGCAAGTATTAGAATGTGTACCTCAATCCCACTAGAGGACAGCAACCTTGGGCCTGAAGGACTGGGGTTTCCAGTCCCACAGGTGCTCCTTGTGGTCTTGGGCAAGCCACTGAACCCTCCATAACTATTTTACAGGGAACATGGGCTATCTCCAAGTTATAATGCCCTGTTCAATGTAATTTCAGTTTGTTCAATGTAAACCGCACTGATGCAGAATAGCGCAGTATATAAGAGAATGTAAATAAATAAATAAAATCTTCTCCTATAATCACCACCCCGCTGTGATTTTATTTATTTTTATTTACATTCTCTTATATACCGCGCTATTCTGCATCAGTGCAGTTTACATTGAACAAACTGAAATTACATTGAACAGGGCATTATAACTTGGAGATAACTATTTTTACAGGGAACATGGGCAATGGAGGGTTAAGTGGCTTGCCCAAGACCACAAGGAGCACCTGTGGGACTAGAAACCCCAGTCCTTCTGGCCCAAGGTTGCTGTCCTCTAGTGGGATTTGAACCCCCGACCTTCCGGCCTGAAGTACCTTGCCCACACATATTCATCGTGAATATGTGTGGATGATTAAATTCAAATCTCTTAAGCCCGATGGTCTTAACCAGTCAATAAACTGGTTCTCTTTGTTCTGACCATTAAGTGATGACGTATTTATGAAGGAGCATTTTGTATGTTGTAAGTTAATCTGGTAATGTTTCCCCTGATGCAGATAAGTGAAGTTATACTTATACAGAACAATCCCAACACAATATTGTGTTCGATAACATTTTGTTATGAATATCTCATTGCTATGGCTGTGTGCCCGACAAGTTCAGTGATGATATGAGAGCAATTCAGTACAAGCTTTTAGGGGCTGTTATGCCTGAAGGTCAAAGTTGACTGGTTAAGCTCTGTTATTTTGAGAACTTTTGTTTTTGATAGTGATATATTGCTCCTCTTGTAGAGTGTCTGTTTATAATGCAGAGGTTGTTTTTGTTTAGGCTTCTTGCAAATAGCAGGGTACAGAAGTAGAAGCTTCACAGCACCGGAGGTTTAAAGGAAGCACTGCAGGTTCCCGAGAGGAGGGAGCAGTGGGTGCAAGGGACGAGGTTCACTTAGGATGCTTCACAGCCTTGCACCAGCCCTGATTATCATAAACAGTAATCATAACATTGTATTTATAATTCTATGAACATGCTTGTTAATGGCAGGATATGGAGAGGGAGAAAACATATCTGATCAGCCCCTTCAGATGGTGTACATGCATACACACAGCCAAGCCCTTACCTCCCTCTAAAAATGCAAAAACAAAGAAAGTCAATGAACAAATGATCGAATAGATATGGGTAAGGGGGGGGGAGAATGAGTATCAATGAAAGGGATGGGGTAAAAAGTTAGAAAATGAAACAAAAAGCAAACTGCAGAAAATATTCCTGCAGCCCTAAGGAATAAGTTTCTGCTATTTGAGATCTACTAAGAACATTGTGGAAGAAAAAAAAAATCTCTCATGGCAGCATACTGTGAAAAAGAAATCTGGGGACTATTTTAACTAAGTATCCGTACCTATGAGGAAGACTAGAATGTGCACCAAATGCAAACTGTGCAACAAAGAAATTCAAGGTTCGGCTGCCTGAATGAAATCTTCAAAGATGCGGAAAGGAGTATGTGTGAACATGCAGGACTTTCAGGTTAGTAAATATTCCTATGTCGTACTATCTCTTTCCTTATGGATTGCCTGTCTTCCCCGGTCACTGCTTTAAGGTGGGCTTCTGAAGTTACTACTTGAATTCTCACGTCTGAACAAAAATATAATAGTTGCTTTATGGCAGGACTCAACAAACCTAGGTGCCAGAGCGCCATGGCGACAAACATTTGGCCTGGTGCTCAAGAGCACATGTTGGCAGAAGAATGCAAAAGGCCATGATCACAGCAGAGATCTCCCAGCCTTTTGCAGCACTTCTGCCCACAGGAGATGGGATCCCCAGCAGCAGAAGAGATGTAGAGGGCTGAGATTGGCGGAGTCTGGCCAAGGGGATCCAGCACTTCTGCCCATGGAGATCTCATTTCCCGTGGGCAGATGTGCTGCAAAAAGTCATGATCACAACAGAAGTACTGAGGGGGTCTGGAGACTGCCAAAAAATAAAAAGTTTAATGCAGAGGCTGAAAAAATTTAAAGGAACAGCAAGTTTGATTTAAGGAAGAATGGTGTGCGTGGGGAGGGGGGGGGGAGGGAAAAGTGCCCCCCCCCCCAACACACACAGGTGTAGCTTAAAACATTGATGGGGTTGGTGGGAGAGGGAGGAAGAGGAGCGGGGCCTGATTTATTAAGTGTTTTCCTATAGAAAACTGGAAATGGTCTTAGTAAATCAGGCCCTAAAATCTAAAAATGTAACTGCAATGCACACCTTTTTGGGTGGACAAGGGCATGCACTGTGACCTAGGTTTTGGTAGCTAGCCTCTAGATTTTTAGGTTGACTCCTAGATTCCAAGAAAATTTGTCAAGGCCTCCTTTATGATATTATTTTTAAGTAGTTAAAATAAGACAAGCAGATATTCCTAGAAATAGTTTCACTTTCATCAGTGCAGGAATCTTCCTTACTAATGATTTGAATCATAGACTACAAAAAGACCTAATAATAGATGCATACCAGGTCCTAAGTGGTCATGCTGGCATAGCATGTGGATGGAAAATCCAATCAAGCTGATTGCTCTTTTTCTGTCATCTACTAGGTTACTATGTTATGTTCCTCCTCTACCCCAAACGTTTTTGGCAGGAATTAAAGCTTCAAATCAAGAGTCAGGTTCACAGTCTGGGAGTTATTATTGATGGTAATCTTCTCTTGATGGATATGTCTTCCAAACTGACGAGACCTGTTTCTATTACTTGCGACAATTATATAAGATACATCAGTTTTTACTGCAAACTGAGAGTTTACAATTTGTATATGAATTTATAACATCAAGGCTTAATTATTGTAACACTGTTTTATGGATTGACTGCAAAATCAAAAAAAGAGACTACAATGGATACAGAATGCTTCTGCGAGACTGTTGATTTGAGGTTTAGAGATCATGTCTCTCCTTATCTAAATTCACTTCACTGGCTACCAATTGAGAAGCGCTGTATTTTTAAAATACTCGTCTTGGCTTTTAAATATTTTTATGGTCAGCTTCCAGTCTGTGTTGTAAATAAATTGCAGAAGCGTATCCCAGCTAGTACTCTGAGGTCTCAATCAGATTGTTTGTGAGCGGTTCCCTCTTGCAAACATTTCCATCTTGAACGTGCACGTCGTAATGCTTATTTATGTTCTTTGCCACTATCACAGAATGGAAGACCAAAAATGAATCCTTCTATGGACAATCTGTTATGTTTCCAGAAAGTGATAAACACACACCTTTTCCCTGAGATATGATGGACATTATAAAATCTTGTAAATTAAGTAATGCCCTGTACTATCATTTTTATGGAGTAGATATTATATGTCATGAGGTATTGTCAGTTTGTTACTTTTTATTATTATGTATGTAATTTGTAGCATGCCCTGAGCAAGACAAAAGGACAAGATAAATATTGAATAAATAAAATGTTAGGGACTGCAGACTTAGAAGTTGGTACGGAAGGACAGATTAGATAGGCCATGTTTCTATGTATATGAAAATTCATACAAATACAGTTTGCATTGCTCCCCCCAAAAATTATTAATGTTTTGCCCAGTATCCATCAGGCTGTACAAAAAAAATGCTGATTATTAATCTCATATTTTACATCTTCCTTCTACAGTAACTCTGGGTGGTGTACAGCAAAACAGAATAATCATCTTGTTAATAAATAACCAACTTATAGAGTAACCAGCACCCTGCCCTTATGTTAGCCAAGATTTTGTAGCTGTACTGGTATTTCAGAAAGCTAAATTCATTACAAATTGTGCTTTCATTAGGCCAACCCTTGAACGTTATAAGAAAATCTAATTTACATGCCCAACACGTTAACTCCTACACTCCACCTCCTCCCCCCCCCCCATAACACCCACAGCTGATTCACACCCCATTAGAGGCCCTGTTGAGTGCTGCTCTACTGGACAGAGCCAAGAGGAAGGCTGAACTATATGAGGGACTGGAAGCCCACTCACCTAGTGCCTTTCAAACTGGAAAGCTGCAGGAGCTGCTGCAAGGAGTGCGACCACAAGCTTGCTCAAAGTCCCATGCCTTGCAAATTCTTCCTGCGTGCTCCCTTCAGCAAACCTGCGTTTACATTTCATGAATACCACTGACAATCTGTGACCTTACTAATAGCATTCTTGAAAACTACAGTAGATCGACCCATATAGCAAATTACCCCAAGACTATAGCGTATAGGAGCTTTAAAACAATTATCCTTTAGTCAAATATACCACTTGAAATATGTCATTGAATGCTTAAGAAAAAATAAAACACACACAAGAGCGTCTTCAAAGGATGGATATGATTATTTTAGCAATATGCACCCATCGCGGCAGAGTTTAAGGCAAACCAATTTGGCTATCGTGTATCGTTTATTTCATTTGACATACCGCACTTTGAGTCACAGAACGGTTATAGTGCTCTAACGAGTGTAAAATCAAGTCTCCTTCCTCATATGGCCATTGTCTCAACGAGCTTTTGTGGATAAAAATACATTTGGGCTGCAGACGGAACTCCCGTCCCTCAGTCTAGGAAGAGTTGGGGGTCTCTCAACGGCCAAATGCTCAAGATATGAACTTCTGACCCCACCAGACTCCGGAGCCCCCGAAAAAGCAGGTGCTGTAAATAAAGCCCTTTCCCTCCGCCGTGTACAGTCTGCATTCCAGAGAGCGAGTGTTTCCACAGACCGCCCTAAAATATCACCCGGAGCAGAGCCAGTGTGCACTAAAACCTCGTCCTGGAGGATTTCCAGCCCCAGTCAAAGACAACCACACGGCCAACCTGAAACAATCTCTCGGCTTTCTATAGAACATAAAGAGATGCGCTCACCTCACTGCGTCCGGATGTCCTGATCCTCCGGCCTGACGTGGCCCCACCCCCTCGGCGTCAACGCGCGCCCCGTCGGAGTGACGTCATCGCCCCGCCCTTAACCGTAACCCAAACTTCAACAACACGCTTCCCCGCTGGAGAAATGTATACACCCGGCCCGCCCACCGGAACGAATATCCGAAAGCCGCCGCGCGCAACCTTAACCCTGCTCCGCCTACTCGAGCTGCCATCCTCATATTATCCCGAGGAGAACCGGAAATACGCAGAGACGTGAGACGACGTCCTACTTCATCTCCCTTAGTTATCGACCGTTACTCCGTACAGGCAGCTTCGGTAACTCCGGCTTGTCCGTGACGAGAACGTTGCTGTAACTACAATAAATAATCTCTTTCTCTCTAATTGCAACAGGAGATAGACCGCCTGCACAGTCTCGAACTGGAGACACTTCAAAACCCCCTGCAGGTAAATGGTCCCGCGATCATAGCGCTACGGACATTCTACTACATTCGCCTTCACACGCCTTTCTGGCACTACCTAAGTATCATTGCTGGCATTTCGGACCTTACCCACCCCGCTGAACCTACAGGTTGGTGGGCCCTAACGCCGACAACCACCCCTTTCCAAAAAATCTCCAGAGTGACCCTGTGGTCCCACCCTCCAAAACGTCCAACAAAAAAAGCCCTTTGGTTGCCAAGTGTATACTGAAATGCACAATACTAGCCTGATTGACTCCACACTGTGTGCCCAGGATCAGGATTGGCTAGTCCACTAGGTGGCTGCCGAGGGCAACAGATCTCTGTAGGCACAAGTCCTGGCTGTTCTGCCCCTGCCTCCCCCATGCTGACCCACTCTACTGCTGATTGCAGTGGTGGAAGGGGGGCATGGCTTGGCAGGCATGTGCTTTGGCATACATGGCCTGCTGCTTCTGAACCCCCGAAGTTATGGGGGGGGGGGGGTGTCAGAAGCAGCAGGCCATTTGTGCCAAAGCACATGGCCGGCCGGCCTGCCAAGCCATGCCCTCCTACCACCCCAATCATTAGTAGAGTAGGTCAAAGTGTGGGGTGGGGGCAGAACAGCCGGGGCTTATGCTTAGGGTAGCAGAAACCATTGGGCCGGCCCTACCCAGCGCTGCCATTTCTCAAGATGACAACAGGAGGTAGGAGCTTGTGGGTATCACTCCTGTCCCTCTCAATAATTAAAGTACTGGGGAGACAATCAGAAGGGAGGTTGGGGGTAGGGACCTTTACAGAGCTGTCTTTTTTTTTTTAGGTGGGGGGGGGGGGTGGTTAGGGGTAAAGGCTACCAATAATACTTAGGTGATGTTAGGGACTGAGAACCTGTGATCAGGGGGTCTTTCTGCCTTGCAGTGGTCATCTGAGGTGAAACATCACGTCAGATGATCCTTTGCTCCCTGTTGCATCTTTACAACCACTCAAAGAAGACTTAAGAGGAAAACTGCGCTAAATTTCAGTGCAGTATTTATATCGGGAGTATTAAATTCATTCTTTTGAATGCAGCTGGCTTGTCCACTGCATTGTGCTTTAGTGCAGTGGTTTCGTTCATGCTTTTCTTGTGCTAGCTTGCTTTTTGCATTGGGGAGCAGGACTAGCAAAATGCTGTGCTAGAGCATAACAGTTTGCTGTATCAAGCTGTCATTTGGTTCCTTTCACAATTGACAATTTGGATCTCAGCATGGGCATAAAACCAACACGAGGGCAATCAGTACTCTCCAGCCACATAAAAACATGCTCTCATAGACTGATGTAATAAAATGTGCTAGTCTTTTCATACAGGTTAACTCAGTTTTTGTGCACAATTTTTTGCATTACCAGTGCAGAAAGGTTTATATAGGAACTAACTGTGCAAAGCTTTGATCGGACAGCAGTGCACAGCACATTTAAATCCATGATAATGAAGCAAGTAGGCCTTCATACAAAAATTTTGCATTAGAGCCATGTGCTAAAGCTCAATGCATGCTTTGCTAGCTCAAGGTTAACACAAAGCGTTTGCTCCCAAATGCAGCAAGCAAATAATAAGAGCTGTGGTCAAAAATTTGCACAAAAGAAGGCACAGCGTAACAGACACATGCATGGCTTTGTGCTACCTGCGCTGGGAGCAAAAGAGTCATCTGAACGTACAGTCAATGCTTCACTTGAGTTGATCCAAGGAGGCCCAGACCTCCCTCAATTGCCTGTATGACACTCCCTGATCCCAACATGCCCAAGAAATCATTGGTACCCTTGTGCCCCCCCCCCAACCCTGCAAAAAACAGAAACTGGGGCCTAAATGGCCGCTACACCCCTCCATCCTGGCGAACTCCCATCCTACCCCCCGTACCTTTCTCATAGGGAGGCAGGAACGATGCCCATACGCTCCTGCTTTTGCACTGCTATTTTGGAATATGGCAGCACCTGGCCTTGATATCTTCGTAATAGTATAAAAACTCCTAGAGTAAGAAAAGATTTTTACTTTTCTGCCACTTTTGTAGAAGGCATAGGACTTAGGTAAAGAGTGATTGGGAGCTGGGTCCTGAATACCAAACTGACTGAAAGACGAATGAAAAAGAGGTCTATGCTAGTTTACCTTCTTCCCTTATCCAGGTGAGGGTTGCAGCCCATGACTTGAGCTGCCAGAGTCAACTTGAGTAAGATCCTGTGGCTAGAAGTTGTCAAGCTAGAACAAGTCCACAGTGTTGGAAAATTGTTGCCTTGCTCTAAAAAGCTTCATGGGTAGCATTCAGAGTGAAAGTGACTGGATTTATCTCATTACCCCATTGGCTCTGTGAGTTTGAGAAGTAAAGACATCTCCATGGATTTTGAAAAGCTTGGAGGAGAAGAAGGAGTTAAAGGTTTGGGAGTTTGTGTCTTGCAGATTTCAGAGCTTGGAGCATCTGGAGGTGAAGAAGGAGAGGAGGCTATCTACCTGAGCCTTGGAAGAGGAAGCAACCAGGAAAAGAGAAGAGACTACACAAAAAGAGGAAGAGAGACCCAAGCTTTAGGATAGTGAGCTAGAGTTGTGGTTCTCAGTCCTGTCCTGGAAACATGCCTAAACAGTCAAGTCTTTGATTATCACAGTAAATATGCATGAGAGAAATTTTCATGCAATGGCGTCCCAATTTATGAAAATGTATGTCATGTGTATTCATTGTTGTTAAGTGCCGTCAAGACGTTGTTGATGCATGGCGACCCTCCGAACAGTTGTCCTAAACTGTATTCAGTCTTCAGTCAGGCGGGTCATTTATTGTATCAATCCATCTCATTGCTGGCCTTCCTCTTTTGCACTGACCTTCGACCTTGCCAAGTGTGATGTCTTGCTCTAACAATCTCTCTCTTCACATGATGTCTCCAAAATATGAAAGTCAAAGTCTTGGCATCTGAGCTTCTAAAAAAAGCTTTGGCTTGATTTCTATTACTGTGTTTATACCAATAATAAAGAAAGGTGATCTAACTGACTGTGGCAATTATCGCACAATCGCTCTGATCCCACATGCCAGCAACATTCTACTCAAGATTATTCAGCAAAGACTACAACCATACTTGGAAATAGAACTGCCTGAAATGCAAGCAGGGTTCAGGAAAGGGCGAAGAATGAGAGGCATCATCATGGATGTGAGATGGATCCTTAAAAATACAAGAGAATATCTACATGTGTTTTTTTAACTACATACAGCAAGGCTTTTGACTGTGTAAACCATGAGAAACTCTAGGACACATTAAGAAGCATGGGTATATCAGAACACCCGACCATTCTCTTGGACAACCTTTACATTGATAAAGAAGCAACAGTTTGAACAGAACAAGAAGAAACAGAATGGTTGAAAATCAACAAAGGTGTACGCTACCTGTCTAGTTTATATGCAGAACTGTATGAAGACAACCAAGATGTGAAGGTTGGTGGAAGACTCATCAACAACCTTCGTTATGCAGATGATACCACATTACTGGCTGAAACTGAAGACGATCTGAAACATTTGCTTCTCAAGATCAAGGAACATGGGCCTGCACAGTAATGTAAAGAAGACAGGGATCCTGACAACTGGCAAAATCAATAAGTTCACCGTTGATAGAGAAGAAATTGAAATCATTGACAACTTTAACCTACTTGGTTCAACTATCAGTAAAGAAACAACAAGCAGTCAAGAAATCAGACGACACATTGCTCTTGGCTGAATGGCTACGAAGGACCTAGACATAGACATAGATGTCTCTCTCCATACAAAGATTTGACTTGTTCAAGCCATGGCATTTTCAATAACACCACATGGATACGGAAGTTGGACAGTAAAAAAGATAGGAAGAAAAACAATGTCTTTGAATTATGGTGCTGGCAACAAATACTGTGTATACCATGGACTGCCCGAAGAATAGACCAGTCAGTACTAGAGGAGATCAAACCTAAGCTTTCTTTAGAAGCTCAGATGACAAGACTTCAACTTCCATACTTTGGACACATCATTCGAAGAGAGAGAAAGACATCATGCTTGGGAAGGTACAAGGTCAACACAAAAGAGGAAGGCCAGCAATGAGATGGATCGATACAACAACAGCAGCTATGGGTGACAATGAGCCACCTGACTGAAGACCGAACAGTTGAGGACAACTATCCAGAGGGTCACCATGAGTCGAGTCAACTCTGACTCGACAGCATTTAACAACAACATGTACAGGCAACATGGTAAGATACACTTGATTTTTTTTTTATTTATTTAGGCCACTGGCATCCAACAATTGAAATAATTTTGCTCTATTACATTTTCTTTTTTTGTCATTTAATATTTATTGATGATTTTATTCACTGTTTCATAATGTGAATTCAATTCATCATAAAGGAAAATGGTTACAATCAAAATATATCTAAAGAAGATTTTTTGAGGCAATGAAAAATTATTTAACCCCATAACCACATCAAATGGAAGAGGAGTCCCAACACATATGGTATGTAAATTTCAAAACCAATTAAATATTCCAAAAATCTCTAGCCCTATCCTTACTACCCTTATAATTACAGAAGCCAGAAATAGAAAGGATTTTATCAATTCACTTATTGGGAGCTAGATTTGGCACTGAATAAGAGCTAACTGAGACCATTCTAAAGACACATTTTTTAATCATACACTTCCTGGGGTACTTAAGAGAACATACTAATTCGCAGAGCCAATGTTCTAGGTCCAAGATGTAAGAATTTCCACCCCCCCCCCCCCCCGGGCTCTGAATAATAAAGACATCTGGAAAAACATTGATCCTATGTCCATGGAACATAGCTGAGCTATTTTCAAAGAAAGATTTTAGGTCTCTGTCTCCCTCAGTAGCAACCGCAACAGTTGCCACTAGGGTGGCCCTAGTCATTGTTTCATAAGAATTGCCATACTGAGTCAGACCAAAGGTCCATCAAGCCCAGTGTCCTCTTTACAACAGTGGCCAATCCAGGTTACAAGTATGTTGCATATCTCAGAAGTATCCAGTTACATGCTACATTATCCCCAGGGATAAGCAGTGTTTTTCTCTCTAGCTTACTTAATACCTGTTTATGGACTTTTCCTCTGGGTATTTGTCTAAACTTTTTTTTTAATTCATCTACACAACCTCCTTTTACTACATCCTCCTTTTACTACATCCTCAGCCAATGAGTTCCAAAGCTTAATTATACAAGGGTTGCTCAGAGGTTTTGCCCCGCATGTTTTCTCTCAGTCCAGAGTGAACATAGAGGTGTGACATTGAAAGGGTAGTAACTTGGAACTTCAAAGGACACGTGTGTAATTTTACAGTCCGACAAATAGCGAGGCGGTAGTGATCCTTCAAATGGCGTCTGTGAGTGACTCACAGTACAAACAACGAGCTGTAATTGAATTCTTGGTGGAGGAGAAAGAAAGTGTGAGAAACATTCACAAACGGTTGTGTGCTGTGTATGGAAGTTCTGTGGTAGATAGGAGCACCGTTGGACAATGGGTGAAGAGAGTAAAGGCTTCAGGAAGTGGTAAAACGGAACTGGAAGATCGGCCGCGGTCTGGGCATCCTGCCTCAGCCACCAGTCCAGACAAGTTGCAGCGCCCTGCGATAGCTGCCAGCAGGCATTAAAATACTGTAAGCCGTTGCGGTGTGCCTTGCACACACCTTTGAATATCCCAAAGAGTCAATAATTGCCATTGTACTACCTCTACTAATGGAAAGCTGTACAGACAATTCCCGACTTGTGATGCGCCGATCCACATGAATAATGTCATCAGCGCGCTGCAACTTGTCTGGACTGGTGACTGAGGCAGAACATCCAGACCGCGGCCGATCTTCCAGTTCCGTTTTACCACTTCCTGAAGCCTTTACTCTCTTCACCCATCATCCAACGGTGCTCCTATCTACCGCAGAACTTCCATACACAGCACACAACCGTTTGTGAATGTTTCTCACACTTTTTCTCCTCCACCAAGAATTCAATTACAACTTGTTTGTACCGTGTGCCACTCACAAACGCCATTTGAAGGATCACTACCGCCTCACTATTTGTCGGACGACTGTAAAATTACACACATGTGTCCTTTGAAGTTCCAAGTTACTACCCTTTCAATTTCACACTATCTTCATTCTGGACTGAGAAAAAGCATGCGGGACATTACTTTCTGAGCAACCCTCGTACATTGAGAGAAAAAATATTTTCTTCTTTTTGTAGCTTCATGGCTTGTCTCTTAGTCCTTTTACTTTTGTACTTTCTTCATCAAAGACTCCAAATTTATTTGTTCATAATGATCAGTGTCCCTTCTCCTCACTCAAATGCCTTAAAGTATTAGTAATATAGTAAACTCTAAATATAACGGGCAAGAATCCAAGGTCCCCGACACAAAACATCAATGAGATATTTCATAAACATTTTAAATGGTGAAATCAAATTGCTAGAAAGAAAATTAAAAAATTGTAAATTAAGGCAGAATACATTTTCCAACCTCTCTAACTTGGTATTGAGCAAATTATTACCTTTAACCAGAGCTTGATTAGATGATTCTAATAAGGACATTTTCTTAGTTCAATATCTTGATTAATCAAAGTGGAATCCTTGTTTGAGGATATACATAGCTGGGTTAAACAACCAATGTCACTTCCTTTTGAGCCACTTCTACGGGCTCTATAACCCTCAGGAGCCTTCTGTACTACTAAAATGACCTCTGTAGCTCCCACGTTCACAGATGACATTTCAAGTCCCATCCCCTAATAAGCCAGCACTGCTGTCAGTGGAGGGGGAGACAAATTCATACAAGCCCCTGGTAAGAGTGACAAGTGAAGGATGGACTCTGATACCTCATTCACTGTCCCTACCAAATCCCCAAGAGGTAAATTACCAGCCAGATGGTCGCTGGTAACTCTAGAAGTCACAAATGCATCCATCATGCCTACACAGCAGTTGGCACTCTAACCTTCATCTTCCTTTTCCCCATAAAGAGGCATAAGATCTTAGGAGGCTGACTCTTTGAACAGTCACTTACATTCAGTTGCATATCTTCTTGGCTCCTTATGGGCTTCAAAGGGGTATGCCTCTTCAGACATGCACCCATGGCCATGTTCCATGGTGTCTCTGGGTTTCTGGCCCCTGCCATCACTCATCTCTCCATTCCAACAGCACTGTTGCCTCCATGGTGCTCCAGGTTCTTCTGGACTGCACAATTGGGCTTCTCTCTTCCATTCCACAGTGCTTCTATGCCCTTATGATGAGTTTCCATATTGTCCCTCTAATGCAGTACCAGACATGTGGGTTATGCCCACCCACCAGCAAATTGAGACTGAGAAACATTACTGCACTGAAACAGCCCATAAGGAGCCTGTACACCCTCAACCAGCCAGTAATTTCTCAGTCTTAGCAGATGATGGATGTACATAGTCTGTGTTATGAAGGTTTTCTCTTTGACCCTATTGCCCTGGGTGTTTGTTACTTTTCCTGCCTAGTTGGTCCTCAGCAAGGGTGCAAAACCCAGTGGTCCAGGTCCCTCCCCTGATATTCCCTCCACTGCACGAGAGGCTCCCTTGTTCCCTCTCCCCAACTCTTGGGAGAGGTCCCAGAGTAGAGTGGGGCTTGCTTGGCCTGATGTGACCCCACCCCTCAGAGTCAACACACTACCAGCAGGAGTGTCATTATCACCCCGCCCATGCCTGATGCTATCGCACTGGAGACTTTCCCCTACTCTGCTCAGTGGGACTGAACTATTCCGTAGAGACCTCGGAAATATGAATGATGTCTCAGTCCTTCGCTTCTAGGTGTCCTATAGAAACATCATTATGAAAGGACCAGAACACTGATCATCTGCCCAAGGACTCATATAGAAGTAGCACAAAGCTTCTAGCTTTCTACCCATTGTTACCAGATTTTATAGTAATCCCTGCAGCCACTGAAACTATAAACGTTGTCAGCAACCTTTAGTCATCCCCATACTTACCTAAATTAAAGTTATTACCATAGTACCACCAGGCAGCTTTAAAGAACTCTGTGTGGCACTTACCAGCACACTCAGCCTATCAGCTTGTATTTGTCACTGTTAAGCTCTTTAACATCCATTCCCTCATTTTTGTTGCTACTTATTTCCCACCTACCTTTATTAATGCACTTTTTGATAAGCGTGTTTAGATTTTGTCATGAATTTTGATTAAACCCAAATAAATAAATGAAGAGGTTTTGGATGTCACTACTTCTGGTCGGTCCTTCTCAGTAAAGCTGAGTGTTTTCCCTGAACCTACGTCCCTGAAGCTTCAGATCATGATCTCTCTCTTAATGACATCTATCACATTTTCGCTACTTTCGTTTAAATCAATCAGATGAATGAGGCTATTAACAACTTGATTTTCGCTCTGGGCTGTCAGGAGAATATGCTGGGCAGTTGAGCCGACAAGTCAATGTAGAAATGGCTCAACCAGGAAACTTGACTTACTAGGTTTACCTTTTCTGTTTATTTATTTATTTAGACAGACTTGTATACCACCTTATCCTTCAATCAAGGTGGTCACGTCACATCACAATTGGAGGGTTACAATTAACATTAGGGTACACATAAACATTTAGACAGTACAATTAAAGGTAACATTTAACATGAGGGTATTTAATAACAGTATGATAAACGTGTGTATGGATAGGATGGGTGCATGTTTAGTTGGCGGGATAGGTGGTATTTCAGTTTGGGTATGGGATATTGCCTGGATGCTCATGTTTCTATAAATAAATATGTTTTGAGGTCTTTGCGGAAGTCTTTGAGGCCATCTAATGCTCTCAGGCTCGTTGGGAGGGAGTTCCATAGTGTGGATGCCAGTAGTGATGGTGCTCTTTTTGAGGTTGTTTGTTTGGTTTTGTGATAGCCTGCAGGTGTGCCGATCATGTTGTCGTTATTGGTTCTTCTTGGTCTATTGCTGATATCCCTTGTTATGACATTTTGGAGTACCAAACGTTATGACGTTTTGCAGAACCAAAAAGCATAGTTACCTATAACAGGTGTTCTCACGTATGAGTGATGTCGGCACAGATGGAATACACACGGAAGCATCTCCACAGCTTTCAAAGAAGGCCTTTAGGAGATGCACCACTAATGCATGGTCCCATTCCCACCCAAGGGTGCCATCTTGCCTCAGTCTAATGACATAGCTAAGATGGCAAAAATAAAGTACGGTAAAGAAGCAACTCCAATGAGTGGAGGGAGGGTTGTGAGGACTGATTCCTGCTGTCCCCAGGGAACACCTGTTACAGGTGAGTAACTATGCTTTCTCTGGGAACAAGTAGGAAGTCAGTCCTCACATCTGGGACTCTCCAGCTACAGGCTACTGAGAACCTGTACAAAACACCATGGGTGACCAGAGAAGGTGAGCTGTGAGCTGCAGCAGTTGAGTCTCAACTGAGAGACTCTCACAAGACCCAAGTGTCCAGTGGGTAACAAGCACTCTGGTAGCCTGAACACAGAAGGGTCAGAGGACAGGAGTTGCCTACAACCGAAAGAGATTACAGAGTACGGCCTGGCTGAAGGTGCTGTACCGTCGGGATTCCCTTTCCAGGAAGTAGTGAGCTGCGAAGGTATGAACCGAAGACCAGGTGGCAGCCCGGCAGATTTCCATCACAGGTACGGAGCGCAGATTTGCTGAGGAGGCCATGACCCTGATGCGGTGCGCCGTGACCCACTGGCCAGTGAGCTCCCAGCTTGCTCATAGGCAATGCAATCCGCCACCCAAGTGGACAGAGTTCGCTTGGTCACCGGAAGCCCCAGTCGACTGGGGTCATAGGAGATGAAAAGCTAAGGCGCTTTGCGGTGGGGCCCTGAGTCCATTGCAGATAGAAGGACAGGGCCCTCTTACAATCCAGAGTATGGAGAACTGTCTCCGCCTTGCCTGCGTGAGGTCTCGGGAAGAAGGTGAGGAGCACCACTTCCTGATTGAAGTGGAAGGGGGACATCACCTTTGGCAGAAACCTGGGGTGTGTGCAGAGCACCACCCTGTTCTTTTAGAACCTCATGTAGGGCGGCTCTGCTATCAGAGCCTGGAGCTCGCTGACCCTGCAAGCTAACATGAGTGCCACGAGAAAGATAACCTTCCAGGAGAGGTACTGCAGGTGGCAAGTAGTCAGGGATTCAAACAGCAGCTTAGTGAACTGCGAGAGCAACACATTGAGATCCCACTCTGCTGTTTGTGGGCGGGTGGGGGGCTTGGACAACATAAGGTCCCACAGGAAATGAGAGATAAGGGGCTGAGCCAAGAGGGGCTTGCCCTCGACAGAATGGTGGTGTGCCGTAAAAACGCTTAGGTGCACCCTGACTGAGTTGGATTTCAGTCCCATCTGGGACAGGTGGAATAGGTACTAGAGTACCAGCTGCACTGAGCAGGAGAATAGGTCTGCCTGCATCTCGGCGCACCACACTGAAAATCGACACCACTTGAATGCATACGCCCTTTTCATGGAGGCCTTGCAGGAGGCCAGAAGGGCCTCCTCCATGTCTCTTGAGAGGTTGAAGGAACTAGAGCTACCCTTTCAGCAGCCAAGCTGTGAGCAAGAGGGACCGCAGATTGGGGTGCAGGAGAGAGCCGCCCCTCCTGTAAAAGTAGTTCTGGGGTGCGGCCCAATGGAATCGGAGATGCTGCCGACAGAGAAGCAGTAGGGACCAAGGTTGCCTGGGCCGCTGAGGGGCTACCAGTATCAGTGATGCCCTGTCGCGCTGCACCTTAAAGAGGGTCTTGGCAACCAGTGGAGTTGGCACGAAGGCGTAAAGTTGGCCTTCTGTCCATGGAATGAAGAACGCATCCACCGCCACCCGGGATGGGTGCAGCTGGCGGGAGCAGAAGCAGGGCAACTGTGTGTTGTTTGGGCTGGTGAACAGGTCCACTAGGGAGACTCCCCAGAGTTGGAAAAGCCAGGAGGACACTCTGGGGTCCAGGCACCTTAACTGTTGTCCATGCTGTGGGTCAGAGAAGGCCTGGTAATATGGGGCATTACCAAACGCCCTCTTTTTCCTCAGGAAGAAAGGCTTTTTCCCTGGGGCTTTCTTCTAGGGGTGCACTGAGGTCTTTTTAGAGAATCTGATCCTGGTTAGGAACTCAGTCTATCTCTGCTGCCTTGTATGACAAGGGTTTTCTGAAGAGGTTCTCTCCGGTGCAAGGGACATCAATGAGTTTGACTTTGACCCATTGCTCGAGGTCAGACAACTGCAACCATGCCTAGCGTCAGGACCCGATACCCGCAGCGGCCACTCTGGCTGAGGGTTTAAAGCCACTTTATGTTGCTAAAAGACAGGAACTTCGAGCACCCCTTGACTGCCGAGACCACTGACTTGAACTGCTGAAGGGGTTCCCCATTGAGGCCTGCAGAGAAACCGGCGAGCTCCCTCGCCAGTTCCTTGAGGTACATACCGATGTACAACTGGTAGGATTGGACTTGGCAAACCAGTATTGAGTCCTGGTAGCATTTTCGGCCGAGGGTGTCCAAGGTCCAGACCACCCCCCGGGAGCACCAAGGAATGAGTCTTTCGGCTCTTGAGTCGTTGCATGGCCAACTTGACAACCATAGAATTGTGAGGGAGTTGAGTTTTTTGGAACTCTGGGCTTCAGCGGACTCAGTACATGGAGTCAAACTGTCTGCTCACAAAGGGAACAGATGCCAGCGTTTCCCACATACGGAGGAGGAAATGCTCAAGGATTGGAGGGACAGGCAACGTGAGGGCCTCCTTTGAAGAAGCCTCATACTGGAGGATCTCCAGTTCCTCTGTGCGGGGATCCTCCTCAGCCTTAGTCTCAAACGTGAGCGTCTTTGCCATATCCCCCACAAAGTTAAAGAAGGCAATGTCCTTGGGCAGGGAACGGCACTGGGACACCGAAGGAGATGGGTCTGAAGGCACGTCTCAATGTCACTGGGTATCTGGGGACTCCTCCTCCTCAGTCTCCCAATCTGACTCAAAATCAGAGGAAGAATCCAAGGCTCTGCAGCTCCAATGGTTGGGCCCTGAGCCCGAAGGCCTGCAGCCAACAAAGGACCTCCGGTCCGAGCCACATGCACTCGCTAGAGAGGACCAGTGTCCCAAAGAATAGGATCGGGACCTTTTCCGAAGCCAATGGGTCTCTCGAGGCCAGTGGCGCTCAAGGATCAGCTCAATGACCGGGGAAGTCCTCGAGGTTGAAGGTCCGGTCATTGGGGCAGATGAACCGGACATCAATGCCTGCTGCTGGGCCAAGAGGGCAGCAAGTGATGGCTTTGGACCCGACGTCAGTTCCATCGAGGGGGGGTCCTTGACCAGGATGGCCTTGAGGGTCCAAGGCCGGTCACCCAATGCTGACTCTTCCTTCCAGGGCAGTTTGTGAGGCCACTCCCACTCCAACCCCTCAGACTCACGCCAGGAACTGTGGGGCTTGTTTTGGGATTTATCCACTTTTCCAGACCCGTCCTCTGAGGCAGCCTTCAAGGTTTTTGAGCTCATGTGTTCCACCCTCTGGGGCGTTCCTCTCGGAGAACCCGCAGCCGCGGGACTCCGAGGCACCGGAGGGGGCCCTGGAGCGTAGTGTTGCCAGGGACTCCCGTGCAGTCAGTTCTATGGAACAACTTCTCCTGCTGCAACTGACAGCTCTTGATGACCTTTATAGAGATAGACTTGCAAAGGTCGCAGCTCAAGTTGTCATGGTCCAGCTCGAGGCAACGGAGGTAGCAGTCATGTGGGTCAGTGAGGGACATCATCTTACTGCACCAATCACATTTTTTGAAGCTACTGGAGGTCCGAGGCCTACTGGCCAAATAGGGTGCGAAGCGCTGGTCGAGAAACACTTCACAGAAAAACAAACCCGAGGAGTGACGCCAAGGCGAGCTGACTCGGAGCGGGAAGAGGAACCGGGCAACGTACCAGAAAGAAGTTAATTTAGGAGAAAGAGACACTTTTTTGGGAGAAACAGGACAGAGAGGGAAACAGTGGGCTCCGCGGAAAAAAGGAGAATGAGGCAAGGGCATCCTTGGGCGGGAAGGGGACCACACATGCATGGTGCTTCTCCCAAAGGTTTTCTTTGAAAGCTGGGGAGATGCTTCTGCGCAGGCTCCGTCGGCACCGACATTGCCCATATTTGAGGCTTGACGTCCTGCTTGTTCCCAGAGAACTTAATCTTTCCCTCAATTGCTAGGTCAGAGCAGAGGTATACAAAGAAACCTCAATGACAACAATAAAAGAAACTTGCACAGTTCCCTCGTGTATAATAGCAAGTAAAATCTATGAACTAAAGGCCTGACAATCTACTTCTGGTCATACTGTGCCAAGAAAACCCAGGGGCTGCTGGATCGTCAGGAGTCAGCATTGACTTGGAAAAAAAAAAGGTGTGGGGGGGGGGGATATAAATCACAGCTGTGAAAAAAATAATTTTAAGTACCTGTACAGATATTAAACTTCTCAGGTCTTTAGCAACTAATTAATAAAATAATTTAACAGCTTGTTATTATTGTTAAGTGCTGTTGAGTTGATGTCAATTCATGGCAACCCTTGTGGATAGTTCTCTGAATTGTGTATCGTGTTCATTCAGATGGCTAATTCTTGATAGAGTGAAGCTACAGCTTTTGTTTTGCATTTTATCCTCAACCTTGCCAAGCATATTTTTTAGCATTTTATTTTTAAGGCTGGAATTTTCTCTTTAACTCTGGAAGTAGCTGTAAATGTTCTTCCTCTAATTTCTTTGCATGTATTGTTGTAGTGCTTCTTTTTGTCTCATCTTGCTCATGTTGGAAATTTTTGATGTTTCGTGATTACCTCTTTTTCTCCTCTGGATTTAACTTCTCTGCTAGGTATCCCTCAAAGTGTATCAAGAGTGACTTAATGGCTCCGGGAGAGAGGGTGAAGTAGATAGGTGCTCAGGTGATAATTCTCTTCAGTCCTCTCTGTTGAGGGTAAATACCAAGGCAGAGAAGAATGAATGCATGGCTACATGGGTGGTGTCAGAGAACGTTTTGGTTTCCTGGACCATGGGATGATTTTCCAAGGGTTGCTGAGCAGAGATGGTCTCTACCTATCCAAAAGTGTCTTCTGCAGCAGACTGGTTAAAGCCCTCTTCAGATTGGTTAAACTAGATTCATTGGGATGGGTGAAGAAAGTTCTCGGGTAAGTAAAACATTAACTCTGTGGAAATGGAAAAATGAGTAACATCTGGAAAGTGGTGTGTATTAATGCCTGCAATATGGAAAACAAGGTTCTGGATCTTATTACTGACTACTATTGAACATTTGTATAGTGCTACAAGATGTACCCAGTACTGCACAGACACATGTGAAAGATTGTTACTGCTCATCAGAGCTTACAATCTTGAGGCTTTAATGGAAGAGGCTGACTTGGATTTAGTGGTAAACACAGAGAAAGAGTTCAGAGAGAACCATGGTTGGGATATAATTATACCAAGCTAAAATTTATTCAGGAAGGACAGGGTAGGATGAAAGGAAGGAAGGGTGACCTTATAAAGAAAGAGGAGGCACTGTGGTTAAACTGGAAAGAGGGAATGGAACATCCATTTGCAATGATGTGATATATAGACCTCTTTTACAGGCAAAAGGGGAGAGAGGTTTCATTGAAGACCATCATGGTATTGCTATGGAAGGAGAAGGGCTACTGCTAGGTAATTTTAACATTCAGCATATTGTTTAGGACATCCCTGCTGCAATATCATCTAGAAGGAGAGCCTGGATTTTCTTTAGGGAGAACTATTCCAGCAACAAGTAATGCAACCCAGATGAGAGGGCACTATACTGGACCTGGTGCTTATAAATGGGGAGAGTATTTCTGATGTTATTGTGAGTGATCATCTCGCATCCAGTGATCACTGGATGGTTTGGTTTAGTATTAGGACAAAGGCTGAGATAGTTCATTCATAAGTGAAGGTCCTAGACTTGGATAACTAACTTTGTCAAGATGGGACAAGACCTGAAGGAGTCATTAGCTAGATGGAAACAGCTGGGTGATATAGAAAAGCAGTAGGAAAAACTGAAAGGGAATATTTCAAGGGCAAGAAACCTTTTTGTTAGAAAGTAAAAAATGCAAAAGGAAGCTCTCCTGTTCATTTATGCCATGGATATATTTTAATATCTCCTGTCTCCTTCCTTTCTTTCAAAGTATACATATTGAGATCTTTAAGTCTGCCCCCATATGTTTTATGATGAAGACCACTATCTATCTTAGTAGTTCCCCTTTATGCTAACTCCATCCTATTTATATCCTTTTGAAAATGTGGCCTCCGGAATTGCACACACACTATTCCAAATAAGTTCTCGCAGACTTATACAGAGGCACTCTCACCACCTTCTTTCTGCTGGTCATTCCTCTCCATATGCACCCAAGCATCCTTCTGGCTTTCGCTGTTGCTTTTCTACCTGTTCGGCCACTTTAAGATCATCAAAAATAATCATCCCCAAGTCCCACTATTTCGTGGACAGAAGTACTTCACCCCTATACTGCACCACTCCCTTGGATTTTTGCAACCCAGATGAATGACCTTGCATTTTTTAGTGTTAAATCTCAGCTGTCAAATTCTTGACCATTCTTCAAGCCTAGCTAGATCCCTCCTCGTGTTATCTACATATTCCTGGATGTCTACTCTATTGCAGATTTTGGTATCAACTGCAAAGAGACAAAGCTTATCCAACAGCTCTTCTGCAAATATAGTTTGCAAGAATGTTAAAAAGAATCGGACCAAGGACTAATCCCTGCAGCCCACCACTGGTAACACCCTTATCCTCAGAGTGAACTCCATATACATGTACTCTTTGTCGCCTCCCACTCAACCAGTTTTTAGCCCAGTCCATCCCTCAATTTATTTATATGTTGCCTATGTGGAACTATGTCAAAGGTTTTTCTGAAATCTAAGTACATCACATCTAGCACTCTCCTTTGGTCCAACTCTCTGCTCACTGAGTCAAAGAAATTAATTAGTTTTGTCTGACAAAGCCTGCCTCTAGTAAAACCATGTTTTCTCAGATCCTGCAAGACACTGGATTCCAGAAATCTCATTATCCTCTGTTTTGGCAGCGTTTCCATTAATTTACTTACCACAAAGTTCAGACTAACTAGCCTGTAGTTCCCAACTTCCTCCTTACTTTTGATTTTGTGTAGAAGGACCACATACTCCCTTTTATTTTATGAAGGCCACCCTCTTTTCACTCATCTTTTTAGCTAATTCTTTTGATAACCATAGTGGCCTCCTTTTCCTTTCACATGTCCCGCTATAGCCTTGTCCCCTCTTAGTGCCTCTTTTACCCCTCTATCATCCAATGGTCCAAAATGACTCTCTCACATGTTTTTTACTACGAAGATAGTTGAGAATTTTTTATTATGTGTTTTTTGCTTCCACATTCTCTCTTTGTCTGCCTTTTAAAATGCCTTGCTTCTAACTTACCAGTACTTGTGTTGTTTCCAGTTTTTGTCAACTGGCTCCTTTTTCTATTTCCTGAAAGATGCTTTTTTGGCTATAACAGCCTCTCTGACCTCACTTTTAAACCATGCTGGCAGTTTTTTGGACTTCCTTCCACCTTTCTTAAAGCGTGGAATACAGCTGGTGTGAACAATGCCCATGTTTGATGTAAATCTTTAACCTTTGCAGCTGCTTCTTTTAGTTTTTTTCTTAATTATTTTCCTCTTGTTATCATAGTCTCCCTTTTGAAAGTTAAAAGGCAGTACTGTGGATTTCCTTGCCATCCTTCCTCTATTGATTAAATCAAACGCGATCATGCTATGATCACTATTGCCAAGTGGCCCCCAACACCTTTATCTCTTGCACTAGAACTTGTGTACCACTAAGAATTAGGTCCAAAATGGCTTCTTCCCCTCTTGTCGGTTCATGAACCAGCTGCTCTAAGAAGCAGTCACTTATTTCATCTAGAAACTTTTATCTCCCTAGTGTATCCTGCCATGACACTGACCCAGTTGATACTGGGGTAACTGAAATCACTCATGATTACTGTATTGTAACTTTTGTTAGCTTCCCTGATTTCTTAGCTAGGCTTTACATTAATTTTCTTCTAATGTAATAATGAGAATAAATTGCAATTAAATTTGATCAAATCTGTTGAAGGCTTGACTAATTAGAAATACAAAATAAAAGCAGACATTTAAATCTTGTTTAGATCACAAGTAAAGGATAAGATTAAGCATAACAACTGAATAGGAAATTTGGCATGAACAGCAAATTGCATATCCAGTTCCACCATGCTAGAATACAACGACTTCCGCTCAATATTCCAAGCAATAGTCACTCCACACTTTGACTATGTGATTATTGTATTACATGGTCTTCCAAAGAACACCATTAACCCCCTACAACTAGCAATGAATGCTGCGGCCCGTATCCTAGTTGGAGCATCAAAGAGAGACCATATCACGCCAATCCTTAGGGACCTTCACTGGCTCCCTATAGAATGTAGAATTAGCTACAAAGCTCTCCTCATCACATTCAAGGCCTTAAATAATCTATCACCAGCAACGACTTCAGACCTCATCAGTCTACCTCCCAAGACAAGATCCAGGAGACCACTCGCTGAAAATACCCTAGTCATTCCCAGTGAATCCACAAATTGGTCCCAATCAACAATTAACAGAGCATTTAAATCTTATGCGCCTAGATGCTGGAATAAACTTCATCCAGATATCAGAGCAATACGAGACATGAAGCAGTTCAGGAAGGCTATCAAGCACTACCTATTCACTGAGTACTTCCAGCCACCGTAATGCTATTATAATATGTCATAAGACAGATTCATACGCATAACCACCTATTCACTGAGTACTTCCAGCCACCGTAATGCTATTATGTCATAAGACAGATTCATATGCATAACCACTCCATAAGACATACCTTCTAGAACTAAAAATTCTGATGTAATTACTCTGTTTATTAAAATCTCGCTGCTAGTTGATTTTATGTAAATAGTTCAATCGTTATTGTAGATAGTTACCCTTGTTACCCAAGTTTATTGCCCTGTTATCTGTAACTCATACGTGTTTTCAAATGTACTGAGATTGTTTTGTTCCATGTAAACCGCGCTGATGCTAAAGAGCGCGGTATATAAGAAACTTTAAATAAATAAATAAATAAAACAAGAATCTAACTCATACTGTTGGCCCATGTACCTGTTTAATTGAAAAAGTGGTTATGAATTTTTTTGTAGCAGGATCCCATCATGTATCTTCTCTGTTCAGTCCCTGCTCTTGATCCTAAACATGGTGGATGAATTTGCCTACCGGTCAGTGGTCAACAGGTATCTCCTTCATTGCTCCTGAAGGGAGCTGTATCTAAGGGCCATGCTTCTTCACATGCCCTTCACAGGAGTTTAAGAAAGGAGAAGAGAGGCAACAGGAGCCCATGGGGGAGGGGGGCTTTATTTATTTACCAATGTATACTCTGCAGCCAGAGGCTGCACCGCAGTCTATAAACCAGCCATTCCCATTAACCTCCCCCACCAAACCAACTCACTTAAAATCAGATATAATCATACAGCTTCTTCATCCCTACACTGCATGCATTACATATAACCATTTAGGAATGAACCACACCCTAACTGCTCTCAAATGCACATTTAAATAAATGTCTTCAAAGATTTTTTAAACTTGCCCAAATCGCCCTTCACAGAGCTCCAGGGGAAGCATATTCCAAAAAAGAGAGCTCTAAACTAAGAATGCTCTGTCTGTAGACAAACCCTTCTGAATCTCCCTCATACTTGGCACTACAAATAGATCACGCCCCTGAGACCACAATAGTCCATTAGGGACATAACCACCTTAACAGTCAAATATTTGGAGCCATAGCAATCTTAGAATGAAACGCCAACATCAAACGCTTATACCTAATACAGTAAAGTATTGGCAGCTAATGTAACTCTTAACAGTTGTCACATGATCTGTCCTTCAAACCCCTCTAATCAATTTTGCAGTAGTGTTCTGCACCAGCTGTAACTGATGAACGTCCCATTATGGAGGGCCCACAAACACAGCACTGCAGTAGTTTGTACAAGAGAAAATCAATTCTCCAGGAACAAGCAGGAAGTCAGTCCTCACATATGGGTGACAGCGCTGACGGAGCCCTCATGCGGAGCAATCCCCAGCTTTCAAAGAAAGCCTTTGGGATTGCATCACACATGCGCGGTCCCCTTTCCGCCCAAGGGTGCCATCTTGCTCAGTCTCCTTTTTTCCACGGAGCCCAATGGACGTCGTCCAAGTTCCCTCGCGAAAAAAGTGTTTAAAAAAGTCAGAAAATTACTTTTCTGTCTAGCCGGTTCCCCCTCCCGCCTCAGCTCGGTACACCGGTATCGAGTCTGGTCCAAATTTTCGGTTTTTGTCCTTAGAGACTAGCATTCGCACTCTTTTTTCCTTTTAGCTGGCAGTCCGGTCCTTTGACCTCGCAGGGGCCTTTTTTTCCCCCAATGGCTGCCAACGGGTTTAAAAAGTGTGATTGCTGCACGAGGTTAATGTCTTTCACCGATACACACGGCTGCTGCCTCCGTTGCCTTGGGCCCGACCACAACCCGAAGGTCTGTGGCCCATGTAAGAAAATGTCTTCCAAGGCCTTGAGGAGCAGGCAGCAGCAACATGATAGGATTTTTCCTGAGTCCGCACCCGCCTGGGCCCGGACCTCAGAGGCCCCGACCTCTCGGGAGCTCTCTGATTCTGAGCAGCGTCGTGTGTCCTCTGAAAGGGGGTCTCCATCGCGGGAACACCGGAGGAAGAAAAAATCTGTGAAGGCGGTGTCGTCAGATGACTCTGAGCAGCCTGGTCCCTCGCGGGATACGTCGCGGAGCCCAGCCCATTGCCCCGGATCCTCAGAGTCAGAGAGGCCTGCAAAACTCCCTCGAAAGGAACTGGAGACACCAAGGCAGGTAAGCACTGTCCTCGTTGTGGACTCTCCTCCGGGAGAGCCGGTGTCAAGTCCCAACCCAGGCGCTGCGGAGCCTCCTGAGCTTGGTCTCAGGATGGCGGCCTTGGAGTGCAACTTGGCTGCCTTCATGGACCAGCAGCGGGCGCTGATAGCCTGTCTCACCGGTCCATCCACCCCGACCACCAGGACGTCGAAGTCGACCCCGGAGGCCGAACCGATCCTCGAGACACTACGATCTTGAGTTGATCCTCGGCCGAGGTCCCCCTCGACCTCCTGGTCGGAGCCGAGATCATCAACGCCGATTCCACCAGCGTTGGGGCGGTCAAGACCAAAGCCCTCGAGTCTAGAGCCGCTCGACTCCTCCTCAGAGGGTTCCGGTTGGGAAACGGAGGACGAGGAGTCACCAGACACCCATCGGACCAAATACATTCCCTCGGATCCCCCGGGTTCTGAACCTTGGAGAAGGTCTCCCCTGGAAGACACCCGGTTCTTGGACTTCATCCAGGACATGGCAAAGGCTTTGTCATTCCCGGCCGAGGAGGAGCCTCAAGCCGAAGAGCTCGAGATCCTCCAGTATGTCTTTCCCCCTCGGGAAGCCCTTACTGTACCGGTGCCTCCCATTCTGGAACGGCTGATGCTCCACATGTGGGAGACACCGGCCTCGATGCCGGTGCTCAGCAAGCGAATCGATTCCATCTACTGAGTTTGCAAGAGCCCTGGGTTCCAAAAAGCACAACTGCTGCACAACTCCATGGTTGTGGAATTCGCCATGCGCCGGCTCAAGAGCCAGAAGATGCACTTCTTGGTGCCTCCTGGCCGGGAGGCCCACAACATGGATGCCCTCAGCAGGAAGTGCTACCAGGGTTCAATGCTGTCATGCCAAATCCAGACATACCAGCTTTACATGGACATGTACCTATGAGACTTGGCAAAGGAGATTGCCGGATTCTCAGCTGGCCTCTCCGAGGGACCTTTGCAGTGATTCCAGGTTTTGTCCACTGGGATCCGAGAGTGCTCGAAGTTTATGACTCGAGCAGCCTATGACGGCTTTGAGGCGTCAGCCCGGGTAGCTGCAGCCGGCATCGGAGCACGCCACCAGGCATTGCTACAGTCGCCAGACCTGGAGCAATGGGTGCAGGACAAGTTGGTCGATGTCCCTCTTCGGCAAGCCCATGACAGAAAAGGCTGCCGAGATCGAGTCCGAGTACCTGACCCGGAGAAGACGACTTCTGCCCCTTCTAAGAAGGGCTTGGGTAAGAAGCCCTTTTTTCCCGAGAAAAGGTACCGCTTACCGCAACTACCCCACATATCAGGCCTCCCCAGCTCCCCAACAGGGGCAGTAGGCCAAGGGACAAGGGGCATGGCCCACGTAAGCAAAAAGCCCCCAAGCCCTAGGCACCGGCCCAGCCTGGAGGGGGTTTTTGACTCCCAGAGCATAGTCCATCTCTCCAGGGAAGCAAGGCCATGCACAGGAGGAAGGCTGACCCGGTATGCCCACAGGTGGCCAGCCATCACAACAGATGCCTGGGTTCTGCAGATAGTCCAAATGGGCTATCGGCTACATCTCACCCAGGCACCTACCTCTTACTTTCCAGGGGAACCTCTCAGACCCCCTCTTCACAGGGACCTCCTTTTAGAGGAGTTGGCAGGTCTTCTAGAGGATCAGGCGGTAGAACCGGTGCCCCACCACCTGCAGGGAAAGGGCTTCTACTCCAGGTATTTTCTGATACCAAAGAGAACTGGAGGCCTAAGACCCATCCTCGACCTGCTTAACTTAAACAAGTTCCTGGTGAGGGAAAAGTTCAAGATGCTTTCCCTTGAATTATTTATTTATTTAACAGGTTTTATATACCGACTTTCTACAATTCAAGACGGTTTACAAGGAACATGACAGTATATTTCAACTGAATACATTGTAACAATAAGGATCACAGTATAAATGATTAACAAGAAACTTACTCCTTGCGGAGGCTTCAGAACTATTTACACGGAGGCTTAAAGGGCTATTTACATGGAGAATTATATAGGAGGTTAGAGGGAGCTATGTAAGTAGGGAAAAGTGTTCCTGGAAGAGATGAGTTTTCAATTTCTTCCGGAATTCAGAGTGATTGGGACAGTTCCGTAATTCATATGGTAAGGCATTCCAGATAGAGGGGGCGTAAAGGGAGAATGCACGATTACAGGTAGTTTGGCCTCCCTGGCGGAGGTACGGCTACATGCTGCCTTACCTCCGCCAGGGAGACTGGCTATGCTCCTTAGACCTAAAGGATGCTTATACATACATCCTCATTCATCCAAACCACAGACAATATCTACGATTTGTGGTGGGAGGAAACTACTTTCAGTACAAGGTGCTTCCATTTGGCCTAGCCTCTGCACCCAGGGTGTTCACAAAGTGCCTAGCAGTGGTGGTGGCCTTCCTAAGAAACCAGGGGGTATTTGTCTTCCCCTACTTGGACGACTAGCTCATCAGAGCCCAGTCAGCCCTGGAAGCCCAACAGGCCACATCTCGCACTATCCAGTTGCTACAGCACCTGGGGTTTGTGATACATTACTCAAAGTCCACTCTGGTTCCCTCTCAGGGACTGGAATTCATAGGGCTTACCTACCGGAAGACAGGGCACAGAGACTTGTGGCCCTAGTGCAGCAAGTGAGTCGCAGATCCCAGATCTCAGCAAGACACTTTCTGCACCTCCTTGGTCACATGGCCTCCATGGTACATGTGACACCCAATGCCCGCCTCCACATGAGAACAGCTCCGTGGTGCCTCAGGGACTAGTGGACACAGGCCAATTCAGAGACAACATAAAGGTGTCCAAACGACTGGTGCAGTCATTGACATGGTGGCTTCAGCCACATAACCTACTGGAGGGAGTGCCTTTCCAGACTCCTCTGCACACGAGAGTGCTGACCACAGATGCATCCTTGCTGGGCTGGGGAGCCCATTGCCAGGAATTGTGCACTCAAGGTGTGTGGTCTCCACAGGAGAGCACACAACAGATCAATCTCCTAGAGCTTCAAGCTATCTGCCTAGCTCTACGGGCCTTCTGTCAAACCCTGGCTCATCGGCCTGTCTTAATTCAGACAGACAACCAACAATGTTCCCTCTAATTTTCTGTAGGCTGTGTGCGCATAAAATATCAGCTGTGCAGCTTTTGAAGGAAGGTTAAATTTTTGTGCGCCACATAACGACACTCGGAGTTAAATACTTTAAAATTTGACTATACATCAGAATACAGTATGTACACCACATTGATTGCACTAGAAAATATTGTAGAACTTGTGAAAACCGTAAATACACAACAACTTTTAAATTTTAAGACGTCTGTGTTATTTTCTATCAGAATCAGAACCGTAATTTTTGTGCGCTCTGTTGTAAAGTATGTGCGCTTGCTCGGCGAGATGTGCGCACATGCGCACAGCTTAGAGGGAACAGTGACAACCAAGTGGCAATGTTCTATGTGAACAAGCAGGAGGGCACAGGGTCTCACATCCTCTGCCAAGAGACCCTGGACCTATGCTCCTTTGCAGTCAACCAGGGTATGCACCTCAAAGCAGTTTACTTGCCAAGTCAAGAGAACTTCTTAGCCGACAAGCTAAGCAGGATTCTGCAGCCGCACAAGTGGCAACTGGATCCCAACATAGTCCAACAGCTGTTCCAGTGCTGGGGGCGTCCATCCATAGATCTGTTTGCAAGCCCACAGAATCACCAGTTGCCCTACTTCTGCTCCAGACAGCCACCCATGCAGGGTGGCTGCAGATGCTTTCCTACCTCCCACGTCCATGGTGGCTCAGACTCTATTCAAGATCCTTCAGGACAAAGCCTCAGTCATCCTGGTAGCACCCACGTGGCTGAGACAGCCATGGTTTCCGCTGCTGCTTCAACTGGCGGCAGAGGCTCCAATTCCTCTGGGATTACACCCCAACCTCCTGTCGCAGGAGGGGGGCACTCTTCTGCATCTCAACCTGATGGCATGGCTGCTGAAAGGGTAGTTCTCGCACCACTTCTCCTCCCTAAAAATGTAGAGGATGTACTGCTAGCTTCAAGAAGGCAATTGACTAGAAAAACCTATGCATTTAAGTGGTATAGGTTTGAGGTGTGGTGTGATAAGCAGGGAGAAAACCCTTTCTCTTGCCAAGTGTCAGTGGTGTTGCAGTACCTGCTTCACCTCTCGGATTTAGGCCTCAAGTCAAACTCTGTTCGAGTCCACCTTATTGCCTTATCAGCACACCACTCTCCAGTGGAAGGACAACCTCTTTCTGTACACCCTTTGGTGTCCAGGTTCCTGAGAGGTTTACTTCTGCTGAAACCCCCGGTTCGTCCCTCGGCGACTGAATGGGATTTGAATGTGGTCTTAGAGCAGCTTACTCACCCACCTTTTGAGCCAATGGCTACTTGCCATCTCCACTTCCTCTCTTGGAAAGCACATTTCTTGGTGGCACTCACATCAGCCAGATGAGTGAGTGAGCTGCAGGCTCTGGTTTCTGATAGACCATACACACGGTTCTATAGGAACAGGGTGGTGCTTTGCACTCACCCCAAGTACCTTCCGAAAGTGGTCTCCTCGTTCCACCTCAACCAGGAGGTGGTACTTCTGACCTTCTTTCCCAGGCCGCATGCCAGTCGGGCAGAAGCAGTTCTGCACACCCTGGACTGTAAGAGGGCTTTGGCCTTCTACATGGAGTGGAAACACAACAAAGAGCAACTGCTCGCAAAGTCTTCTCAAGAAACACAAAAAGCGAGCAGATATGGAGGTCACATGCGCTTTATTAAAGTTGAAAGCCGCAACGCGTTTCGGCGATTGCCTTCATCAGGGGGTGCTGGAGGACAACAAAACAATGTAATAAAATAATAATATTATCTTATAGAAAATGAATTTATAAAAACACAAAGTTAAAAACATCAAAAGATATATGTACTATAAAAGTAATTACACAAGCATAAACACATGTAAATGACCATATTTAATATGAAAAAGGACAAACAGCCATAATATAACAAAATCATAATGTACTTACAATTAGTCTTTATCAATATACTAGATGAAGCGCATACAGTAGTAAAGATATGGCACAGGACCAATCGTATAGTTGACAATGCTAAAAAGTGAAGATACCATAACAGATAAAAACTAATAGTAAAATACTGAACATAAATATCTGCAATGGGAAACGGGAGATATTTATGTTCAGTATTTTACTATTAGTTTTTATCTGTTATTAATGGTATCTTCACTTTTTAGCATTATCAACTATACGATTGGTCCTGTGCCATATCTTTACTACTGTATGCGCTTCATCTAGTATATTGATAAAGACTACTTGTAAGTGATTTTGTTATATTATGGCTGTTTGTCCTTTTTCATATTAAGTATGGTCATTTACATGTGTTTATGCTTGTGTAATTACTTTTATAGTACATATATCTTTTGATGTTTTAAACTTTGTGTTTTTATAAATTCATTTTCTATAAGATAATATTATTATTTTATTACATTGTTTTGTTGTCCTCCAGCACCCCCTGATGAAGGCAATTGCCGAAATGCGTTGGGGCTTTCAACTTTAATAAAGCGCACGTGACCTCCATATCTGCTCGCTTTTTGTGTTTCTTCTACATGGAGCGTACACGGGGACATCGAAGGGCTTCTCAGCTCTTCGTCTCTTATGACCCCAGTAAGCTGGGGATGCCTGTCTCCAAGCGTACCTTATTCACTTGGGTGGCAGATTGTATCGCCTGGGCATACCAGGCGGCCGATCTCCTGTTGCAGGGTCGAATCACGGCCCACCGGGTCAGGGCTAAGGTGGCATCAGTGGCTCACTTCCGCTGGCAGACATCTGCCAGGCCGCCACCTGGTCTTCAAGCCAGACTTTTGCAGCCCATTACTGCATTGATAGGGAGTCCCAACGGACAGTGCTTTCGGCCAGGCTGTACTCCGTAACCTGTTTGAGGTTTAGGCAACTCCGACCCTTTGGTGTCAGGCTACTGGAGTGTTACGTTCTTAGTTGAACTCCTATCATGGCTGCTGCGGCTCTTCTAGAGGGAGCCTATTTTTCAGTTATGGGTTCTCGGTAGCCTATAGCTAGGGAGTCCCATATGTGAGGACTGACTTTCTGCTTGTTCTTGGAGAAAGCGTAGTTACTCACCTGTAACAGGTGTTCTCCAGGGACAGCAGGAATCAGTCCTCATGACCCTCCCTCCTCCCCTGGAGTTGCAGTCCTATTATTATATTTTGTTCATTTTGCCGTCTTTTTAGCCATGTCATTTGACTGAGCAAGAAAATACCCTTGGGCGGGAAGGGACCGCACATGCATGATGCAATCCCAAAGGCTTTCTTTGAAAGCTGGGGATTGCTCCACATGAGGGCTTCGTCGGCACCGACGTCACCCATATGTGAGGACTTATTCTTGCTGTCCCTGGAGAACACCTGTGACAGGTGAGTAACTACGCTGTCTCAAGTCACCAGGGCTAAATTTGTTTCTGAGAGATAAGGATGCAGTTTCTGCATCTGGCATAAAAAGAACCAAGTACCATCCATACAACATGATCTTTCAGTACAAGCTGCGAATTAAACCAGACCCCAAGGTTTTGGACAAGGTCTTTAAAAGGTTTCACTAAGGCAATTCATGGCATGAGCCTTGCTATTTGTCACTCAAAACCATCCAGTTTTTAGCTACATTCAAATTCAAATCTAGTCCCACTGCTTTGTCTACTTATTTTAGCTAGCTCCTCGTGAACAGTCTCCTGAAAATCATTCAAGATCTGCCTCACTTCTGTTCCTATGTTGTTGTTAATGTGGGTGTTTTCTGAGGTCCTGCTCCTGGCCCTTCATCTGTGAACACAGAACATAAATATTTGTTAAGCAATTCCACATCAGCTTCTACATATTCCTCCCCTTCACCTTGAGTCTAACAATGCCACTTTTGCACTTCCTCCTCTCACTAACACATCTTAAAAATGTTTTGTCCCTCATTTTAACGCATTGGATATTTTTAATTCCATCTGTATATTTGTTTGGGATATAGCTGCTGCAGTATTATCTAGAAGTAGAAGAAATCCTAGGTTCCCTACAGGAAGGATTGTTCCAGTAACTGGTTATGAAACCCACTTGGGGAGTGATACTAGATATAGAAACAGATTCCACATAGGCCACAAAGCGGGCACGGGTACAATTTCAACCATATTCCATATCAGAGGGTATAGACGTACACGTGTTTCTGTGATCGGCCCGTGGACTTTTTTTAACCACAGCCCATCCAACATGCACCCTGCAGGTTGGGCAGATCGTGTACTTGTAAACTGCAAAAATGGCTCTGCTTCATCCCATCCAACACATGCCTGTGGGTCGTTGGATCTTGCATGCGTAAACTCTTAAAGCTTTTTTACCCCCATGAAGTGAGGCAGCATGTGCCACAGGATGGAGTAGCCCCCCTCTCACTGCTGCAAAACACGTATCGCACTTCTTTCAGAATGGCTACCAGACAGCCCAACATTTCTGAAGCGGAGACACACTTACTCTGCAGGCTTGTCCTGGAGGAGGAGCATGGGCTATTTTATCTAAATTTCTCCCATTGCATTTTTAGTGTATGTTCTGGTGGTTCCTCCTCTACCGCCATCACACTTTCAGTTGGTGTACCTCAGTGCTCTGTCTTGGGACTTCTTTTCTCTCTCTACACTCGGTCCTTTGGTGCACTTATTTCTTCCCATGGTTTTCAGTACCATCTTTATGTCGATGACTCTCAGATGTACCTTTTTGAGTCTGACAGGAATCCAGGCTCGGATCTCTGCCTGCTTATCTGACATTGCTGTCTGGATGTCTCACTGCCATATGAAACTGAACATGGCCAAAACTGAGATCCTTATCTTTCCCCATAAACCATCTCCCCCTTTCCTCCCTTCTCTATTTCTGTGGATAACATTACGCTCCTCCCTGTTTCCTCAGCTTGCAACATTGGGGTCATCTTTGACAAACAGCGTAGTTACTCACCTGTAACAGGTGATCTATGGGAACAGCAGGAATTATTTGTTTATTTTATTTATTTATTTAAATTTCTTCTATACCGCACTATTCAGCATCAGCGCGGTTTACATGGAACATAACAATCAGACGGGTACATAAGTCTGAGTTTACAAATAACAGGAAAGCTAGGGGACTTCCGGTGATGCGGTGAGAGCAAGCAGACGTGTGCTGATCGCACTCCGACTACCCCCTGCCTGAACCGGCATACTAGAGCCGTATTTGAGCCCGGAGATTCCGGCGTGAACCTAATCCAGGGGTCGGGCATTCTGTGGTAGCGCTTGCAGGGAATAGCGGGTCCAGCGGCGATGGCCACGGCACTCAGAGCGGGGAAGAAGGAACGGGACTGAGAGCCTGCTCAGAATAAAATGGCGGACGGAGGGGGGCGCCTAGCTCACCGACCTCCCCGGCCAGAGTGGAAGAAATATCGGCGGCAGTAGCGGAGGCTCTGGCGGCTCAGTTTACCACACTTCGAGAAAAACTCGACACGGTGCAGAGTTCGGTGGATACCTTTGGGAGAAGGCTACAGGAGGCAGAGGAGTGCGTGGGACGTGCGGAGGATACCCTGGTAGAGCTGAACCAGACGGTGGCAGGCCTCAAGTCCCGGTTGCTCTCTCAGGAGGCTAAACTCGACGATCTTGAAAACCGCTCTCGACGAAATAATTTGAGAGTGATGGGTATCCCCGAAGCGGTGCTGGACAAAGACCTGCGCAAATATCTAGAGGTGCTCTTTGAGTCGCTGCTGGGTGAGACTGCTGCTGGCGGGAATATCAATATCGAGAGGGTGCACCGAGTGGGCAGCAAAAATGTACGTGATTCTCGCCCACGGTTGGTCCTAATTAAATTCCTCCAATTTCCACAAAAAGAAGCTATTCTGCGGGCTGCTAAGACACAAGGCACCATACAGGTGGACAATGTGCGGCTCCGGATAGCGCAGGACTATTCCATTGCGCTGAGCCAGCGACGCCGCGCCTATGCACCTATCTGTCAAAAACTGATTGACTCTCAGATTAAATTTACCGTCCAGTACCCGGCGCGTCTCCACGTGTTCCATGAGGGCCAGCGCAAGACTTTGAGTCGGCTGAAGCAGCGGCAAGCTATGTGGAGACCGTTATCCCAGGCGGCACATCCGGCTGAGCATTTCAAAGTGACTTGAGTGTTTTGGTTGTTGCTATATTATAGCCCATAGCATTAGACGGCCTACCTGTTTGTTATGTCGGCAGAGTTCTGCTTAGGTCCCGAGGCCTTTTATTTCTATAGTTGCTTGGCCCGGTCAAGGGAGCGATCGGGACAGGTGGACCCCCCGATCTAGGAGTGGAGGTCTCCTCTGTCATGGGGGCTTCCAGGCAGGCCTAGCTTCAATCGGGTGGGGCCTGCATTGGACTCCCCAGGGAGACACCCTGAAGACCTGAGGTTGGGAGTCAGAGGCCCACTGAGACTCTATGAGATGTATATTTGCTGGTTGGGGGGGCAGTGCCTGGGGGCTGCTGGGCGAATTCTGAGATCGGCTGGGTGTGGCCCGTGGGCGGGCGGCTGACTCCCCTTCCATTCTTGAGCAGGCCATAAGCCGGTGAGAGGGTGCGGGACGTCAGGCTTATGCGGCCTGCTCTTCCCCCTGGCTTGGGGTGCTTCCTGGGGCATGAGGATGGTGTCCCTAACTTAGTTCTTTGCTAATGTGTTATCCTAGTGCTGAGGACCGCGCAACCCCTTCCCTCTCCCTTAACAGGTCTGTGTGTGGGCCTGCGGGCCTTGAGCCCATCTGAGTACCGGGATCATCAACGTTTGGGCTAAGACAGCTATACATTTCGTTTCAGCAAAATGCTTGTCTCTGTTCTTTCCCTCCCTTCTTTACAGTTTGCTATGACAGTTTTGGCACAGTTGTACTAGTGTATGCATGCCTAACCCATAATGTGAGTATAATGACATGATATGCTCTGATATATTGTTGGCTATGTATATCATAATCCCTGGGTGGGAGGTGTGGGGGGCGGGGCTGGATTGGACTGTGTAATGGGCGGGCTGGAGGGGCCGACTCTGCCGCTGATTACGTGGTTAGGGATGTCATGGTTTAGTTTGGGGGTTTATACCCGAGATCCTCAGTACGCCAGGTGCCTGAAGCGGGTAGGGTCAGCGGGCGAAGTACTGATGGTGAGGGGGGGGGGTGGTGGAGCGTATCACCGGAGGTTTAGTAGAGGGAGGCGAGGTGGTATATGATGAGAAAGAGATTAAGATATGGGGGGGGGGGGAATAGAAGGGGGGCGGGGGGGCAGGGGGTAGATCGCACTCTACTACAACTTCCTGGTGTGTTAAAGGATGAACGATTGGGTGGGGGGAGGGGGTTCCAGGCTGGGAGAGCCCCGTCCCTAATGACTTGGGGAAACGGACACATGAGTCTTGACACTGCCCCGCCGCTTTGAAAGTTATCACGTGGAATGTGTGTGGTTTGGGGAACCCCATAAAGAGATATAAAATACTACAAGCCTTGGCTAGGCATAAGTGTGATATTGCGTTTCTACAAGAGACCCACCAGACGGCCGAGGAGCATAATAAGTTATGCCGTGACTGGGTGGGACAGGTTTGGGGGGCCCCTGCCCTAGGGAAGAAGGGGGGGGTGGCTATTTTGATTCATAAAAGAGTACGCTGTTCTGTCGAAACTGAAGTTCGGGATGCGGCGGGGCGATACTTGCTGTTGCAGAGCATGCTGGAGGGGAGACCAGTAATATTGGGGATGGTGTATGGACCGAACTCCCCCGACCCAGGTTTTTATGCCATGTTGGCCTCTAAAGTGGAGCAGATGCCTGAACTCCCGCTCATTCTGGGAGGAGATGTCAATGGAGTCTTGGATATTGACTTGGACACCTCTGGGGGGGGGGAAGCACGAGAACGGGAGCCAGTAACGCGAATGTTAAATAGATTTAAGAGTAGGCTGGGGCTCGTTGACACTTGGAGGGTGTTACACCCCCTAGAGAAAGACTTTACCCACCAGTCTAGAGCCCATGGCACTAGTTCCCGTATTGATTACATATTGCTCTCTAACGGGATTTTTGTGAACGTGGGCGAGGTGCAGATTGGGCCCTTTGAAATTTCTGACCATGCGCTGGTGTGGTTAGAACTCCACTGGGGGGGGGGGGGGAAATGGATAAGACGCGGATTTGGCGATTCCCGCCGGAGCTTTACAGAGATGCCCAGTTCTACAAATTTCTGGAGCAGCGCTGGAGAGAGTTTGAGGAGGTTCATCGCTGCCACCAGGGGGACCCTGAACTGGTATGGGAGACGGCCAAAGTTGTGCTAAGAGGAGATATCATTGGGTTTGCGGCACGCAAACGCTGGATGCTCATGGATAGGATTCTTAGACTAGAGAAGCGGGTATCTTGGTTGCGGAGGCGGCTTGCGGGTGCCCCGTCGGAGGGGCTCAAGAAGGAGCTGTGGGAGGCCAGGGTGGACCTTAACGAACTACTACATCAACGGGCTAAGAAATCTATTATCGTTATCGGTTGCAGTGTTATGGCGATAAGCCCGGACGGCTGTTAGCTCGATGTCTGAAGGGAGCGTGGGGATCGCGTACTGTGGCAGCCTTGCGGGACGAGCAGGGGATACTGCAGAGAAACACTAAGAATATTGTCTGGGCCTTTCGGAGTTTCTTTCAAACACTTTATGCCGCGGAGGGTGGTTCCCCCTCGGCAATACCGGCTTATCTCCGGAAGTTAAACTTGCCCTCGCTCACAGAGGAGCAGAGCAGTCAGTTGGGGCACCCTGTCACCCCGGAGGAGTTACGGTCTGTTATTGCCAAGGCTAGCTGTTTTAAATCACCGGGGCCGGACGGATTGGGAGCCGAGTTTTACAAATTGCTTAATGACTATATTAGCCCAACCTTGGTGGAGGTATTTGCACGGCGGGTCGAGCAGGGCGGCTTTAAGTGGGGCAAGAACCATGCGCATATCACTCTGATTCCTAAGCCGGGCAAAGATCCGGAGTTGCCTACCTCCTACCGTCCTATCTCTCTATTGAATTTCGACATTAAAATCTTTGCTAAGATTCTGGCGGATAGATTAGCAGAGCATCTCCACTACCTGATCCATGACTCCCAGGTGGGGTTTGTAAAAGGCCGGTACATTGTTCGGAATATGCGCAAAATAGTTGCGTCTTTGGAATGGGTACATGACCAGAAGCTGCCCTCCATATTAGTAAGCTTTGATGCAGAAAAAGCTTTTGACAGGGTCGATTGGACCTATCTTAAAGAATTGTTGCCTTGGTATGGTCTAGGGGCCCCATTTTGTGCCATGATTGATTGCTTATACGATTCCCCGACTGCGGGGATACTGTGCAATGGGATGCTATCAGAGGCCTTCTCGCTGGAGAGAGGTACACGGCAAGGCTGCCCCCTGTCCCCCCTACTGTTCGTGTTATCCTTAGATCCATTGATTAGAGCGATGGAGATGTCGCCGGCGATCCAGGGGGTGCGTATAGGCTCTCAGATTTTCAAAGTGTCGGCTTTTGCTGATGACATCTTGGTGCATCTCTCGTCCCCCGTGGACTCCCTGCCCTGCCTGCTCCAGGAATTTCGAGACTTTGGCCTATTCTCGGGTCTGCGGATTAATGGGGACAAATCAGAGGCTCTCGATGTGTTGGGGACTTTGAGGCGGGGGTGGGTTGGTGGGTTTCCTCTTAAGTGGGCACACTCGCATTTTGCTTATCTAGGCATCCGGCTGACCAGTCAACCACGTGAACTGTATCGGTGTAATTTCGAGGAGATGCTGGCCCGTACGCGGTCCCAATTGCAAGCTTGGAGGCCGCTACCGCTCTCGCTATCGGGGCGAGTGGCGGCAATTAAGATGGTGATACTGCCTCGGCTGTTATACTGGCTGCAGACTCTGCCAGTGTGGTTACTTCGGGGCGATTTGCGGTGCCTGGAAGCCACAATTCGGACCTTTTTGTGGCGAGGAGCTCGAGCCCGTATACCTTTGCTCCGCCTGACGGGGAAGTGGCGGGATGGGGGGATGGGACTTCCCGACTTGGGGGCATATGCCATGGCTTGTCAAGCTCGCCACCTGGGGGACTGGTTGGGTGGGACGGCGGTGTATACTCCCACGAACCTCGAGGAGGAATATGTAGCACCTCTCTCTTTGTTAGGGGCCCTACATACGGAGGCACGGTGTCTTCCGACTTGCCTCGCATCAAGCGTTTTGTTTGGCTCGGCCCAGCGGACATGGCGGTACTTTAATATCCGATGGGGGACGGCCTGGACGGTGTCCAGCTGGTTGCCGTTGCAAGGTAACGTCCACTTTACCCCGGGTTCGAACTCACGCGGCTTCCGAGACTGGTGGCGTAAGGGTATTCGAAATGTCGGGCATTTGGTGGATTCCGCGGGGAGGTGTAAACCCTTTCAATCTCTTTGTCAAGAATACGATCTGACCTTAAACTATACCTTTGCATATCTTCAGGTTTCCCACTATATCTCCTCTCTGCCTAGAGAGGCCCTGATGTCGGAGCGCTCGGCACAATTGCTGGGTTTTTTTTGCCTTGGGAGAAGAAGCGCCTCAGTCTATTGCGGGCTATAGAGCTCGATTGAAAGATCTCCAAACGCCCGTAGATTATCGAGGAGTAGAGGCGGCGTGGAGTGCGGAGATGGGAAGGGAGGTTCATCCTAATACTGTTCTCACTGCTCTACGGCGGATTGCAGACATAGTGGAAGGGGCTAGGTGGCGGGAGATACAATTCAAATGCCTCACTCGGGCCTATTTCTCACCTAGACGAGCTTTGCGTAGCCATCTGACAGTTGATGGTCGGTGTCCGCGCTGCCAGGCTCCTTTAGCTAACTTGTGGCATATGTGGTGGGCCTGTCCGCATGTCCAATCCTACTGGGCTAGAATTGCTAGGTATGTCAGTGGATTGCTGCAGCAGAGAGTGCGGTGGACTGGGGCTTTTGTGGTTTTGGATAGGATTGACCCCCCCTGTCCGCCCCGGCGAACGGACCGCTTGTTCATGCGTAAGGCCTGTCTGGTGGGTAAAAGTCCTATTTTACGTATGTGGCGCGAGCAGCGTTCCCCCACGTTTGGGGAGTGGCGCAATAGCTTTCACCAGTTAATGCTTATGGAGCGGTGGCGAGCGCAAGGCAGTGTCAAGCGCTGGGCATTCTTCCTTTTGGTGTGGGACCCGTATATAGACACGCTTGGGGCCTCGTTGTCGGAATGAGATCTTGCATATCGGTAGGTAGGGGAGGGGCGGGGAGAGGTGGCGGATAGCTGGCGGGGGGGGGGGGGTAGTGTGGGAAGGTGAGGTTGGAGAGGTGGAATGAACCTGGGAATGGGTGCGACCGGGAGGGGAGGGCAGGGAAGGGAGGGGGGTGGGGGGAGTTTTGGGGTGGGGATATAATACGAAAACTGTACTCATCCCTTGTCAGTGTTTTCTCCGGATGGGGATGAGAGCCCACCCCACCGGAGACTGGTTGTATTTGCCTTGTTGTTTTTTGTTGGTGATGATTAAATAAAGTTTATAAAAAAAAACAGGAAAGCTAACTTGGATAACTAAAGATAACTATTTACAAGAACAGTGTCATAGAAAAACATAGAGTGAGATTTAATGGTCAAGTACCTCTTACATGGTGTGGTCCTCTGGCTGAGAAGGTGTGTTGGAACAGTTGTAAGAGATTGAGTGGGAATGTGATTCATTGTTCTCTAGGAAGTATTTGAGGAAAAGGAAGTGCTTAAGGGCCTTCCTAAACTGGATTAGGTTGGTGGTAGACCTGATGTTTGTTGGTAAGGAGTTCCAGATTCTTGGGGCGCAGAGACTGAATGCCCTGTTTGCAGTTGCCGAGGTGCATCTTGTTAATTCTCTTGGTAATGTTAGCATATTTATTGCTGTGGATCTTCTTGGTCTACTAGGGGCTGCTGTTTGGATAAGGTCAGATAGTGAAGAGGAGGAGAGATTATTGACCGCTTTGAATGTCAGCAGCGCTGTCTTGAAGAAGATCCTGGCATGTATAGGAAGCCAGTGTAACTGCATTAGAAGGGGAGTCACATGGTCTCTCTTAGATGATCCAAGAAGAACCCTCGCTGTACTATTCATGGCGAGTTGTAAGGGGTTCAAAGTGGATTGGGGGAGACCTTGTAATATGGTATTGGCGTAATCAAAATGTGGTATTATCAGGGCCTGGTAAATTGTCCGAAAATCATCCGGTTCAAGCAGGGGGCGTAGATGTCTGAGTGAACGGATCTTGAAAAAGATAGTTCTTACCGTGTTCGCTATGTGTGCTTTCATGTCAAGGTTTTGATCCAGTGTAACTCCCAAGTAACGAATTGTGGGTTTTGCTTGAAGATCGGCTTCTTTCACCTTCAAGTATTGAGGTGGGCTGAAGAATGGGTTCCTTGTTATGAAAAGCACCTCAGTTTTTTTGTGCTGAATTCTAAGGTTTTGTGACAGGAGCCATTCAGATATGGCATTGAAACAGTTGGTTAACGGGGAGAGATCCACTTGATCTATGGAGAACGGCATATATAGCAGAACATCATCGGCATATACCATACAACAGACATTGAAAGACCGGATGATATTGCAAATGGGTTGCATGTATTGTCGGAGCTCCCCCCTGTGGCCAGGCAGTAGCCTAGGGGTAAGAGGGTGCCCCGATCGTCCTTTGTATTAGAATTAGCCCATTCGCATGTAGTTGTGTCTGGATAGATTAGAGCCGAGATCAAAGGTCGCAGGAAATTTCTTTTTATTTAGGAAATAAGGTTCTACTTGACCAAATCAAATTCTTTGGTAAGGAATTTGAATATTACAAACAAAAATAATCAGGATGCTTCTCCATTCATAAACATAAGCCTTATCACACAGTCCTTGGCTTGGCCTTGCTTCTGCGGCTTAGTTTAAACACAAATTCACAACAGGTAATCCTTTACAAACAGCAATCTGTTCTCCGGTCCCCAGGAGGCAGTACAGTACTTCACTGTTATTTTCACAGCTTTGTATAGCACTAATTCCCTGGTCCACCAACAGGCTTTAAAACTCAGTACATTTCTCTCCAAGATACTTTCAAACTTTTAGCTCACTCATGGCTCCATTAATCTTGCAGCTTTATCAGACCAGCATTCATTAATTTGCCTGGCTAAAAGTTATGGGCTTTAGCAAAGAATATTCTCATTCAGAACTTCTGGGTTTTTCTCCAATTACTTTAAAACCCCTTTCGACTTTCTTATTCCTCTCTGGCACAAAGGGAACATTCACACTCCATATCAGAAACCTCACTTTCATTATAAGTGTCTCCCAGTTCCATTTCCTCTCCACTGGACTCTTTCAGAGACTTGTTCTCCACAGCGTCTGCCTGAGGAGCCTTTACATGCTGCAAACCTTTTATCAGCTGCTCCCAATTAGACTTCTCACTACGGGAGGTTGTGGGGGAAGGGCAGGAAAAGGCTTCCCTATTCAAAAGCTTTTTAAGGGCTTGTAAAGGGCTCACCTTGCCAGCAGTGTGGTGTCCCCTTGTAGGCTCAGCTAGAGATGTACCCTTGCTTCCAGGTTCTCTCAGGAATGCTCTACTCCTCTGCTTCCCAACAGTAGCTTGGTTAAAACCACCTTTTCCAGGCTTCACGTCAGCTGCAGGTTTCCTGTCAGCTGAGCTGTGCTCCAGGCTGGAACGATCCCTGTACTGTCTGCAGGAGGTATTTCCTCTAAACCTTCCAGTAAGGTCTCTGCCCCTCAGCTCTGTCCTCAGAGGTTCCTTACACTGTGAATGGCCAGTCCTCCAGCTTTTAGAAAATATCTCTTCCTCAGAAGAGTCCTCCCTTGGGCTTTGCTCTGACCTTCTCTCCTCTCTGTTCAGCTTCCTCCATACCACCGGCGCTGCAACAACTCCTGAGGTTGAATCTGAATCTCTGTCTGTGTCTGCTCCTTCTCTGTCTCTCCTTGAATGTGGAGCTGCGTTTCTCTCTCCGTCTCTCCTTGAATGTGAAGCTGTGCCTGGGTCTCCCTCCTTCCTTGAATGTGAAGCTGTGCCTGGGTCTCCCTTCTCCCTTGAATGTGAAGCTGTGCCTGGGTCTCCGTTCTCCCTTGAATGTGAAGCTGTGCCTGGGTCTCCGTTCTCTCTGTGAGTGAAACTTCCCTGCTTAAATGTTTGGGGCTGTCCTATGGCTCTTGACTCCGCCCCCAAACCTCTCCCATCACCTCCCTCGGTTTCCATGGGAACCGGGTGTGTCTTTGGCTCTACACTTTTGTGCAGGGAATCTTTGGCTTTGTTTAGAGTGTTAACCCTTGCTGTGCCTGCCGTTCTTTTGGGTTCAGGAAAAAAGGACTGTTTTTCCTCTCTTTTTCTCCACTTTAAACCTGCTTCTCCACCACAGTATATGTTGAACAACAAAGCCGATAAGGAGGATCCCTGTGGTACTCCTTGACATTGATGAAACGGTTCTGATGTTGTTCCACCTGATCGTACGTGCTGCCATCTACCGGTCAAGTATGATTTGCACCATTGTAGTGCTGTTCCACAGATGCCCTTCTCTGTTAGCCGTTCTAGGAGAAGCTCATGGTTTACTGAGTCAAAGGCTGCAGCTATGTCTAGGAAAATGAGTGCAACTCCCTGACGGATGTTGTCGATGCCAATGATTATGTTATCAAAAAGGGTAGTAAGGAAAGTTTCTACTCCATGTGACTCCCTGAATCCATGTTGACATGGGTCTAGTGGAGCAGCAGCGTCAATGTGGTCTTGTAATTGCCTTTGCACCTCTTTTTCAATCAACTTTGCTTGAAAAGGTATACTTGCAATGGGTCTGTAGGAGTCTACCTTTTGGGGGTCTAGTTTACTATTTTTTAGCAGTGGTCTGATCGACGTGTGCTTGAGGGTAGATGGGAAGTAACCGCTTGTGAAAGATAGGTTCATTACTTTGGCTATTATCGGACTGAGGTCGCTGCGCAGTTCTTTTATCCAGAAAGCTGGACAAGGATCTGATTGCGCTGTAGTAGTGTTGAGAGTCATGATAGTATCTTCGATGCACTTCTTGGAGAGGGTCAAGAAAGACCTTAGAGATGTTGTACACACATGGTCTGTGGAGGAGACACCGGTTGAAATTTTAGTTGTCCGACATAACTTAGATTGTAGGTAGGTGGCAAACTCCTGCGGATGAATTTCATATTGGTGCTCAGGTGTTGGCTCCTTTGATAGAGACTTGACGAGGTTGAACAGATCGTGAGGTTTATTTAGTGAGCGTTTCAGGGTGTCTGTGTGATACTGTTTCATTCTCTCTGTGATGGCTTCACAGTGAATAGTTAGCTGATGTGTGTATGCTGTCTGGTCTTAAATGGAGTGTGATTTTCGCCAACATTTCTCAAGTTTTCGTAGTGAGTTGAGTGATGCTTTCAGTTCAGCTGTGTACCATGGGGCTGTTGCTCTCTTCCTTGCTGACCTGTTGGGTGGCGTACGAAGTGCGACTGCACTGAGGTTATCGTTCCAGCACGTGATCAGGTCTTCCAGGTTTAGGGTGGTCTCATTAAGGAGTGAATCAATTTCTGCCAGGATAATCTCTCTATTGAATGGGCAAAAACTTCTAGCCCGTAAATTGGGGGGGTTTACTAGGAGTTCTGTTGGACTTCGATTGACCGTCATGAGTGGGAATATGGAAAATAATGAGTTTGTGATCTGACCATGGTACAGTAGTTATGGACATTCCAGAGTCATGGGATTGGTCTGAGAATGTCTGAGGAGCAAATATAAGGTCTAGTGTATTTCCCTTTACATGAGTGGATTCTTTTACTAATTGCTTGTATCCTAGGATCTCGAGGGCTTCAAGAAATGCAGAAGATTGGTTATCCTTAAGCGCTGGCAAGTTGAAATCACCCAGAATCCAATCTGGTGCTTTTGGGTTCTGGATATTAGATGTGAGGCTTATAATAGATGGGAGGTCATCAGGGGAGGCTGAAGGTGCTCTATAAAGCAGATTTATTGTGCAGATCTTGTTGGAAATGGAGATCGTCTCCAAGTGGTTTGCACTGGTGGAGTTGATCAGCTGAAAATGGAGCTCTGTCTTGCTGAGAATGAGAACTCCTCCTCCTCTTTTGTTTTGTCTGTGGCTTGTAAACGCTGAGAAGTTAGAAGGGAGGAGTTGGTTGAGTATGACGTTGTCTTTGGGGGATAACCATGTTTCGGTAACCATGAGGATGTCGATATTATGGAGTGATATTATGTCAGCGATCACTGGCCACTTCTTACGGATTGAGCGGGCATTAATGAGGGCACATTTCAAGCTTTGAGGGTAGGGGCTTTTTTCCTGTTTAACTTTCGTAGATTGTTGGAGTGCAATGTGTAGAAATGGGGGTGATGCGATCATGTGTCCCAATTTACATTATGGTGGGATGTGCCTGTCCCTGTCCATCTTCTCCTGTGGCTCTGTAGGATCGGGATCTGATTGTATGTGGGGGCTAGGGCTAGAGAGCTTGTGAATTCACTAAAGAAAAGGAAAAGGAGACAAAATATGACAGTGCTAGGGTGCTCCATTTTGATGCACTAGGTGTTGTAAACAACTCACTAGAGACTTGTTTCTAGGGCTAAATTGGTTAGGTAGTCTGGCAAAGAAAGCATACAATCATGTACAAAATGTAGGAGGTATCAAACAATCTATTTGCAATGAATACAGATCAACAGATTGCTAGTTTAGCAGAGTAATTAACTGCTCAGGCAGCAAGGAGTATGAGATAGAAATATTATACTCAGGCTATCAGGCTAAACATGAGAGAGCATGAGAGATAAGCAAGAAACTTGCAATCAGAAAGGCTAGCTAGATAAGTGGCAGTGATAGCATCATGAGACATAACTACATAGAACACTGTGGTCTGGCAGGCTGGTTGTTAACATTGTAACTGCAATGTTACTACACATTCTATTACAAAGTTACTTGTCAGGAAGACATTAGGTCAGGGTGCCCTCTTCCTCGCGTTTTCCTTCGCATAGTTTCCCGTTGTTTAGACTTACTCTTTACATATGGGTGACGTCAGTACTGATGGAGCCCTCATGGGAATGCTCCCCAGCGTCTAATAGAAAAGCCTTTGGGAGCATCCCACTGCACCTGCGTTGCTGCCTTCCCGCCTCTCCCTCCTCAGTTGAGTCTGTAGCTGAGATAAAAGAGAGAAAAGAGAAACCTTACAACTCCTAGGGGAGGAGGGTGGGTTGTGAAGACTAAATTCCTGCTGTTCCCGGAGATCACCTGTTACAGGTGAGTAACTACGCTATCTCCAGAAACAAGCAGAAATATAGTCTTTACATATGGGACTCCCTAGCTCCCGGATGCCAGAGAAATGACCTCAGAATCGGTAGGTTTGCCTCAGAGAAGGCATCAAGAGGTCATGGGTCCTCTATGGATGTCTGGTATCGTTAAGTTCCGGGATGGAGGGTAGGAGTTGCCCTAAGTCTGAAAGAGGTGCTGTACTACAGTCTGACCAAACATGGCATCCCGGCGGAAGTCCTTGTCAAGACAGTAATGAGCAGCAAAGGTATATACCAAAGACCAGATAACTGCTTTGCAGATTTTGTCAATGGCCACAGAACATAGGTTTGCCATCAAGGCAACCATGGCATGAACATTATGGGCAATGACATGCCCTTCAAGGGATAGTCCTGCCTTATCATAAACAAATGAGATGCAATCTGCTATTTGGATAGAGTATGTTTAGAAAATGGGAAACCCAAGTGACTGTGGTGTTCTCGAGTCCTTTGAAGATAAAATACTAAGACACGCATGCAGTCAAGGGTATGCAGGACTGCCTCTGCCCTAGAGGAATGCGATCTAAGGAAAAAGACAGGAAGGTAAACTGATTGACTGAGATGGAAAAGAGACACCACCTTTGGCATGAAATGGGGGTGAGTCCTAAGGAAAACCTTATCATGGTGGAACCGGATGTAAGGCAGGTCTACCACCAAAGCTTGAAGCTCACCAATGCATCTAGCTGAAGTGAGGGCAATAAGGAAGATAACCTTCCATGAGAGAAACTTTAGCGAGGTTGTCGCTAAAGATTCAAAGGGCGGCTTGAGGAGTTGCCCTAACACGACATTAAGATTCCATGCCACTGGTGATGGTCTGAGGGGTGGTTTGGTCAATAAGAGTCCTCTCATGAAACGTGCCACAAGCGGCTGTGGGGAGATAGGCTGTCCACCCAAGGGATGGTGAGAAGGATGAAATTAGATTTACCTGCTAATTGTTGTTCCTTGAGGAACTCCAGTCTAGTCCTGAACTCTGGAGTTAAGCATCTCCTCCCGCAGCTTTGGAGACTGAGCACGTCACTCTTTTGGTGACTCCTCCATAAATAGGCCAGGATCCGCCTCCACGTTCCAGTAACCTATTGACAAAGCAGACTCACGAGAGTAATAACTAAGTAGTTAAAACAACAGTAACTAACACTTCAGAAGGCCCTCTAAATAGGCCTTCTTACCACCAGCCTATTCTGCAGTAGGCTATCTCTTAAGTTCTGCTGGGGCTAACCTCCCCTTCCGAGGAACCCAAGGAGTGGCACACGTCCCCCATAAATCACCTACTTACCTCCCCTCATGGATCACCACCTTTACAGATGTGTCCGCTGCCGACCTAGACCATGGTCCTCTGCTTTAGGCCCTAGATCAAGATCTACACCAGGGAGGGATACAGGACTAGACTGGAGTTCCTCAAGGAACAACAATTAGCAGGTAAGTCTAATTTCATCTTCCTTATCGGCCCTCCAGTCTAGTCCTGAACTCCGGAGATGTAACAGAGCAGTAAATCAATCCAATTAATGTGAGGGCCCTGCTAGACCAGCCTGATGCACCACTGATCAAAAACAAACATCCCATTCCGCTTGAACATCCAACCGGTAATGTTTCACAAAAGAATGAAGTAAAGACCACGTTGCCGCCTTACAAATCTCCACTGCCGGCACTAAGCTGAACTCCGCCCAAGAAGCCACCTGCGTCCTTGTCGAATGAGCTCTCAGCCCCACCGGAACCGCCTTCCCTTTCAAGATATAAGCCAACGCAATAGCCAACTTCAACGCTGCCTCTCCTTTCCTCGGACCCCCAAACAGGACAAATAACCTGTCTGACTTACGAAAGAGAGCCGTCCTCTGCAAATACTTTCGCAAGACATGCCCGACATCCAGCCGATGCAACCGGCCTCTGGCTTCCTGCTTGTTCTTGAAATCGAAACTCGGCAACACCACTATTTGATTTAGGTGGAACGCCGACACCACCTTAGGCAAGAAGGATGGCACCGTTCTCAAGACCACCTTCTGACTCTGAAAAGACAAAGGATCCCTACATGACAAAGCCTGCAACTCTGAAATCCTTCTCGCCAAACAAATAGCCACCAAAAAGACAACTTTGAGAGTGAGATCCTTCAAGGTAGCCAAATTCAAAAGCTCAAACGGCTCCCGCACCAGAGCTTCCAACACTAAATTGAGATCCCACGCCGGCACAGCTGCCCTGCATGGAGGTCTCAGCAGCGACACCGCTCGCAAAAAACGCTTCACATCCGGATGAGTCCCGAGACTCCTCCCTAGTATCTTTCCCCGAAAACAAGACAGCGCTGCCAGCTGAACCCACAGGGAAAAGGCCGCCAAGCCCTTATCTAAGCCATCCTGCAAGAAAGACAGAACTTGCGGCACCGACACCTTCAACGCTGTCGCTCCCTTATCTTCACACCACGACTCAAACAGCCGCCATACTCTAACATATGCCAATGAGGTAGAGCGACGCCTGAACCTTAATAAGATCAAAATAACCTGTGGCGAGTAATCATTTGCCCTTAACCTCGCCCTTTCAAGAGCCAAGCCATAAGTGAGAATCGACCCACCTGAGGCATATTCAATGGCCCCTGCACTAACAGATCTCTTCTGTCCGGCAGCCGCCCCACCAGAAGCCGCATCAAGTCCACATACCACGGCCTTCAAGGCCAATCCAGAGCAATGAGGATGACCTGCCCCCGTGCCTCTCTATCCGCAGTATCACCCGTCCTATTAACACCCAGGGTGGAAACACATACAGCAGCTGTTCGTCTGGCCAAACCTGCATCAAGGCATCTAAGCCTTCCGACATCCTTTCTCGCCTTCTGCTGAAAAATCGTGCTGCCTTCACCGATGCGAACGTCACCATAAGATCCATCACTGGCGTCCCCCAACAATGCACCACCAAGTCGAACACCTCCTGATACAGAACCCACTCTCCGGGATCTACTTTGACTCGGCTCAAGTAATCGACTGTCACATTGTCTACCCCCACTACATAAGCCACCGACTCCTGGGAAGGCACTAACCTGCTATTTTCTACGTTGACTATCCAGCCTAGACCCTGCAGAAACTGAACCACGCGGCGGGTAGCCTCCTCGCTTTCTCTTTTCGACTTCGCCCGGATCAGCCAATCGTCCAGGTAAGGATGCACCAACACTCCTTCTTTTCGCAAGGCCGCTGCCACAACCACTATCACCATCACCTTGGTAAAGGTTCGTGGAGCCGTTGCCAACCCGAATGGCAATGCCTGGAACTGAAAATGTTCCTGAGGGACCGCAAAGCGCAGAAACCGTTGATGCTCCTTGCGAATCGGTATATGAAGATAGGCTTCCGTCAGATCTAAAGACGTGAGAAACTCTCCGTGTCTTACCGCCACTATAACCGATCTCAGGGTCTCCATACGAAAGTGCAACACCCTGAGGCACTGATTGACCACGTTGAGATCCAGAATCGGCCGAAAGGTGCCCTCTTTCTTTGGGACCACAAAGTATATGGAGTACCGACCGCAACCGCGCTGGTCCTCCGGCACCGGCACCACTGCTCTGAGCGCCTGAAGCCTCTCTACCATCTCTTGTACCGCCAGACGCTTTATGCAAGATTGCTGCAGACAGAAAAAAACCTTGCGCATGGAGGGGCACATGTCAACCAGCCCTGTGCCACAGCATGATGAGGGGGAGGTGGTGGAGGAGGGGGAGGTACAGGAAGAGGAGAGGGGGAGGAGGCAAGGACCAGGATAGGAGAGCAGGAGGGGGATGCTGTGGTGCATCATCAGGAGGAACCAGCATCCTGTGCAGCCAGTGCCTTGACTCATTTGATTCACCTTGAGGCCTAAGAGTAGAGATGCATGGCCTGAGAGAGCAGGTGTGCCACCTGTCCCAGACATAAACCTCCCCTCCAGATCCTCCATTTGGAAGGCAGGTAGGGCAGTAGGTGGGTGGGATTGACCTGGTAGGCCAGGGGAGAAGCCATGTAGAGCCATTGGGTCATGTGCACTAGCACTCCTTGTGGTCTTGGGCAAGTTACTTTATCCTCTATTGCCTCAGAAGAATCCAAGTTATCAATGTCCCTGTTTAATTTACATTACCGAGGTTAAGTTACACTGTAAACCAGTTTAACTAAAATGATAAAGCGGTGTAAAAGAACCTGTTAAATAAACAAATAAATATCAGATGCCTGTAAAGCACTGTAAATATGTTTATAAGGGAGTTGCTGCTTTTCACTGCTGTCATCGTTCATCGTCACTGAGGAGCACTGCACCAAACACTGCACTGGGCAAAGACTGCCCTGTAACAGGCACCTGATGCCTCTGATACATGTGTGATATTGTGTGCCATGGCCACAGGGAGCACTGTAGAACCAAAAGCACCCACGCCACGGCTGCAGGGGTGGGCCCATATGTGCTGATGACAGGCGAGATAAATATTGTTGTCTGTGGGTCACACTATCAAGAGGCACCTGTGAAATGCTGGGCCATGTGCATGACTGCTGAGAACAACCTGCAAGCCACTTGTGACAAGCAGTATGGTGTTGCCAGCCTTGCCAACCACACATACAGCTCCCAGCCACATATACATCACCCAGGCATGCAGACCCTGGGTGTTGAAGACACTGTCCTGTGAACCCCAAGCCTGTGTGTGCAAGCAGGGCTGGTGCTACATGTGACCCTCACAGAGGTGGGGAACCTATCCAAATGGGAGTGGCTAGATACCACACAGTAGTTGGAGGGGCACTTGCCTAACATCCCTGTGTCACAGACTGAGGAAGGGGAGGTGTTAGAGGAGGGGGTGGAGGTGTGACAGCCCTGTCTATGTGAGTCATGTGCTTCCCCCCCCCCCCCCCCATGAATGCAACTTCAGTGAACGGGAGCTAAACCTCATGTTGGAGGAGACACTGGCACACCTGAATGCTCATAGGCAACGATGGCACACAAGTGGGTGCCTATGAGAAGCAGCAGCAATGGCTCACCATCTGCAGCAAGCTGAATGCAATATATCATACTAAATCGGGACATCGAGGACCTGAAACAGAAGTGGTGGCAGGTGTGTCACAACACATCCAAGAAGGTCAGACGGCTAGCCGGAAACCCTGATAGAGCTGGAACAGAGAGTCCTCGCCACCACCGATACTGCCTCAATGGAAGGGGTGGGCACACTGAACAGATCACGGGGCTTCACAGGAGCCTCGTGAGTGGCTGCAATATGTCTCCCCCTTTACACCCTGGTAGAGTTCCCCTCCTGTGTCTCCGGCTCACACTGCAGACCCTTCCACCCACACCACCTGCATAGTACTCCATATCCAGGTCCCATTGCTTGGCACAAACCCTCTGATGGTATCTGCTTTGTAGGACTTGGGCTGCCCAGAAGCACCCCCTTCTGTGCATATGCTGATATCTGCATGGCTTCCATCACCACACTCCTGTTCCACTTGCAGCACTGCCCTATACCTCCTAACACATGGCTTGTCCTTGCAGGTCTCTGAGGAAAGAGTAATGGGAAGTTGTCACATGATCACAGCACTGCTACCCTAGGGTATGGTGCCTCCCTGCTACTGTTCAGGTGTGCAGGACAGGGCTTTTGTGCTAACATATTAGGTTCCATTTTGGCCTGTATTACATTTCTAGTTATGCTGTACAAACAATGCAGTAGCATGAATGTCCCTGACTTGGTATATTGGAGCAGACATTTCACCTAGGGATTGGGGGGGGGCGTTCTGCTGACCCAGATGGAGGCATGTTTGAGGGGTAGAAAAGAGGCATTTGTAACTGTAAACCTTTCATTGCACTCATGTGTCCAAGCATGGTCTCAGACCTGATCTGTTGCAGTACTACAGCCGCTATGTTTTCAGCAGGGCCACTGTCACCAATGCACCATGTGATCTATGTGGGTGCTGTACATAACTGCTCTGTGCTGTGGAGTTACATTCCTGTCTTGGGTCACAAAGGGTTTGTGTGGTCTGCCCTTCAGCATGATAACAGATAAGCAATGAGGCCTCGGGACCTAGTACTGCTGCTCTCTGCTATGTGTTTCAGATGCATTTCCATATCCCTTCCCAACATCCTTTTCATTGTAATGCAGGGACAGCATATATGGAAGAGTGATACGAGAGATGTTACAGTCCCACTACATATCCCCTTTGTTCATCAGTGACAGAACAGACAGGATGTGGCCATGGCATACCTATACCTCCAATCAGTCAGTGCTTGCTTACATTTCATAGGAAAAGATTACTCTTGTGAGTAACTCTCTAAACCAGGTGGCAGTGCCATTTTGGGCTTGCCTTGCATGCAGCACTTCCCACTTCTCTCCAGTACAGAGCTGAGCTTACTTTGCCCTCTGTTCCTTTCTTGTTGTGGCTTCCCTTGCAGAACTCTGCTCCAATCAGTGCTTTACCTCCGGGATTGACGTCAGACCTGACGCCTCCCACATGATAACATAGGTCTTCCCTCAAGCATAAAAAGCATGCTGGGCGCTTCCCACACTGTGGGAGTGCATGCTGCTGAAACACACCCAAGGAGCAGGTTCTTGCAGTGGATCCGCCAGCTCTATGTCACACTTGAGACTCCTGGCTTCAGGTGTACTTCCTCTTTTTTCCAGCAAGGTATTCTTATTGTTCATGGCTCTATCAATTCCTGTCATTTGAGGCAATCGTTCGCCGCCCCCTACTCACACTTTCTCAACACAGTATTGCCCTCGGGCCCTTCTCCGCTGCTTGCACATTCCTTAATTGAAACATAAAAACATAGAAACATGACGACGGAAAAAGATCACATGGCCTATCTAGTCTCTCTTTCCATATTGCCGCTCTCTCCGCTCTAAGATTGCTCTTGTTCACGACTTTATACTTCATCATTCACAGGACCTGTTTCTCTCAGTGCTGTGACTTTGTGATGGTGAGAAAGCACTGTCTCCCCCCTGGCTTTACAGCTTTATTTGCCTCACGTACCTCTAAATCAGGCAGTGGGGTGGTGGCCATCTTCAGAGATTCTTTTCATATAACAAAAATCTCTTCCCCTATCGGTCATTTCCTGGAATGTCTCCTCCTGCGGTTTTGCTTGCCGCAGCCTTTTCATGTTTTGCTATTCTTCCCACTTCTTGGATTCTCTCCTCACTACTATGACAGAATGTGTTACTGCTTTGCCCGAATTGTTCATATTAGGTGACTTTAATATGCATGTCTATGCTCCAAGTCATCCTCAAGATATAGCATTTCTTTCCCAGATTTCTGATAAGAACATAAGATATGCCATACTGGGTCAGACCAAGGTCCATCAAGCCCAGTATTCTGTTTCCAACAGTGGCCAATCTAGGTCATATGCACCAGCAGTTTCCCCAAGGGACACAGGTTCCACAATGCTTGTATTGGTTCAAGCATTGATATCCTGGGTCCCTTCTTAATAATGGTTTATGGACCTTTCCTCCAGGAACTTGTCCAAACCTTTTTTAAACCCAGCTACACTAACAGCCTTTACTACATCCTCCGGTAACAAATTCCAGAGTTTGATTACACGTTGAGTGAAAAAATATTTTCTTTTATTAGTCTGTAGCTTCATTGCATGTCCCCTAGTCTTTCTATATTCTGCTAAGGATCTATCCTTAACCCAGCATGTTCTTTTTTCAGCTCACTCTGCTGGCCATACCCTTGATCTCCTCACTACCCCTGCTTCCCACTTGCACCCTACTAGCCTCTGGCATTTGCCCCTCCCCTGAACAGACCACTATGCCATTTTTTTCCAACTATTTTGCTCTTCCCCCTCTACTGTTCCGAACCCTTCCAGTTTTCCACCTCCGCTTCAGTGCCATATTACTTCTGCCAATACAGGAGTTCCCATCTTCCAATCTGTTGTTTCCCCTCACACTTTGACCCTTTGTCTGTCGACGAGCAGGCATCCTCCTGGAATTCTATCCTGGGAATGACGCTCAACTCTCTTGTGCCCTTATCCACTTTCCTCCACAATTCATGTAAGCACCCATGGTTTCATCCTGGGTTGCTTATCCTCCGGCACCAGCTGTGGAGGGCAGAGTGCCTATGGCACCACCGACACTCTCCTTCCTCTTCTCTCCTTATTTAAACAGGCCCACTCCACCTACAAACAGGCTATTCTTACTGCTAAAAGGAACTACTATCAGGACCTCATTACCCATGCTAACAATCAACCAAAAAGACTCTTCTCCCTGGATTCCCATCTGCTTCACCCCCCTTCAGCCACCCCTCCCCTGAATGCACCAACTGCTGACAAATTAGCCCATCACTTTTCAGATAAAGTCCTCAATCTTCACTCTGAATTCATCTCCTTCTATCCCTCGCAACAAGCCCTCACCGCTGACTCTCCCTCTTCTTTCTCTCAAGATTTAAGCTCTTGTTCCGCGATCGCAGTTCTCTCTCGTATCTGGTCAAAGTTCAATCCAGTCACTTTGTCGTCTCTTATTAAACTTATTGCATTCTCCTCTAAGACCACTTGCACCTTGGATCCTATTCCTTCTATCTGGATCTCTGAACATTCCTTGGCCTTTGTACCCCTCATTCTGTCCCTCTTCAATAACAGCCTTTCTTCTGGCCTGTTTCCCCAGTGTTGGAAACATGTTAATGTTGTTAAGTGCTGTTGAGTCGGTGTCGACTCATAGCGACCCTCTGGATAGTTGTCCTAAACTGTGTCCAGTCTTCAGTCATGTAGCTCACTGTTGACAGAGCAGCAGGAATAGCTGCTGCTATTGTATTGATCCACCTCATTGCAGTCCTTCCTCTTTTGGGTTGACCTTCTACCTTGCCACGCATGATGTCTTTCTCTAATGATCTCTCTCTTTGCATGATGTGTCCAAAGTATGAAAATCAAAGTCTTGTCATCTGAGCTTCTAAAGAAAGCTTAGGTTTGATCTCCTCTAGTACTGACTGCTTTGTTCTTCAGGCAGTCCATGTATACACAGTATTCGTCAACGACCAAAAGAAGAGCACGAGTACCTGCAGCGTAGTACTAGGGGCAAAAGAGCTGGTACACAACTGGCGGTAAAAAGGTTTTTACTGAACCCTGACGTGTTTCAGCCACTAAGGCCTTCTTCAGGGGGAAGACAAACCTTGAAAGAATACAATAAAAATACAAATAAATAACATTAAAAACAATTTTTCTTTACACTAATCCATGCTCATATGAATACAAGTGTGAGAAAATAAATATGAAACATAAAACTTAAAATTGAATCATATCAAAATATAAGAGATAATAAAACATACTCATAACAACATATGAAGGCAGATAGAGTTACAAAATAAATAAAAACAAGTTAGAAGGGACAGAAGGTGAAATGTAGTTTTTTTTTTCAAAATAGGGCAGATAATAACAACATGCTATTATCTGCTCTATTATTATCATCTGCCCTATTTTGAGAAAAAAAACCCTGCATTTGACCCCTCTCTCCCTTCTTTCGTCCTGTTTCCAACTTCCCATCTCTTTCTAAACTCCTTGAAAAGCTTGCGTTTTCCCATCTTTCTTCCCATTTCACCCAAGCTAACTTTCTGCATCCCTGCCAGTCAGGTTTTAGAACTGGTCATAGTACTGAAACAATCATTCTGTTAGTCCTCAATGAAACCCGTTGGCCACGAGTTGTACCCATGGCAGTGGTGAATCCACTCCATTTGGCACCTCTGCTACAATACTACTATGACAATGTCTGTGCCAAGCTCCACCTGTGTCACCACAAGGCAGACCTCCACATGTAATGCTGCCCACTGCACAGGCCTCCAATATTCTGGGGCCTGATCCTCAGCTCTGATTCAAGAAGCGCGCCGCCCTCCACTCCAACCACTATTGTGACACAGGCACTGGTACATGTGCCCTCTGTGAGGGGGAAGGACAGGAGCAAGGACCATGGAGGGTCAGGTGTGTGTGCCCTGCAAGGGGGTTTGTGTGCGGGAGGGAGTATGGTGGTTAGTGTGGGGGGGGGGAGGTGGGATATGTGGGGGCAGCTAAGGTTTTGTGGAGTTGGGGTGAGCAAAGAGTGTGACGGGTGCACATGGGTTTGGCTTTGGGGTGTGAGTGGGCCAGGGTGGGGGTGCAGGCTTCCTTTAGGAGTGGAGAAGTGGTGTAGTGCTTAGAATAAAAGCCTAGTACCCAAGTGATCAGGGTACTAGGGCCAGTGGCACACATACCTTGCCACAAAAACACAGGAGCCACTGGGTCACCAGGAATCAGCACTGACTTGACGGCACTTTTATTTAAGAAGACAAATAAATAAAATTAAAATTAAAAAAACAAACTAAAAAAAATACATGCATTTTCGTCAAATGAAATAATTAGCCTATTTTTTCATTCTTGGCCATTTTTTCTGATAGCATCCTGGTTACCCATCATCATAATTATACTCACAATACTGTATTCTGCCAGTACTGTAGGTAGTGACCTGGAAAATAGGTCATTCATGGAAACAAATACACTTTCAGGCGAAATGTGTCTGTATTAGGTTTTGTCTTGCCACTACTCCCCTTCGAAAAGCCTAGCCAATGGAGACTTGCGGAGCTACCTCAATATCGGTGTTGGCATCCTCCAAGGATATCTCTGGGGCATCTGGCAGGGGTTGCCTTCACTGTAATGCATAATTATACAGCACAGAACATGCCATGAATATTTCGCAACTTGGCAGACTTGTATAGCAGTTCCCCTCCAGAATGACTGAGACTCCTGAAGCAGTTCTTCAGTTGCCCAAATGTGCATTCAACGATTCCCCTGGTACTCCTTTGTGCCCAGTTGTATTGCTCCTCTGCTGTTGAGCTGGGATGCACGATGGGGGTCATCAGCCAATGTCTCAGGGGGTATCCTCTGTCACCTGCATAGATGGGGGAAGAACACATAGGTTTCAGAGATTTTATTTATTTTATTTAAGGAGAAATTAGACCTTACCTGCTAACTGTCTTTCCTTGAGTTCTCTCCAGGCCAGAACAGGTACAGTTTGGGTAGTCAATCCCTTCTAGCAGCTGAGGACTGAATGCTGAAACTTTTGCTGGCAGTTGCTACAGCTCCCTCTAGTGTCTAAAAGCCAAATACCTATTGTCAAAGCAGTGGACGAACAACTCATAACTCACAAAGAACTTAGAAAATGCTCATACTGCAAAGAAGCACGCCTGATGTAAAAACTTACTAGAGTAACCCCCCCCGCCCCCCCCCGAAAAATGTTTTCTTTTTCTTTTTCTTTTTTTTTTTTTAAATATTTGAAGAGTCCTCTCCTTAGCTAGAACTCCCCAATATCCTCTTCAATATGCTTGTGCGGTACTGGCTTCCGCCGACCCCCGCGAAAACCTTACTGGAAGAATACCTGCACTCTGAATATGTCAGAAACCAAACTGTTGCTCGCAGACCAAAGGGCGGGACCTGGACTGGCCCGGAGAGAACTCAAGGAAAGACAATTAGCAGGTAAGGTCTAATTTCTCCTTCCTCTTCGTCTCTCTGGGCCAGTCCAGGTACAGTTGGGCAGTACCAAAGCAGTACCTAAACAGGGGAGGGTCCCGCGAGCCCCGCTATAATGGCCGAGACCCCCACCTTAGCATTGGAACGCGCCAGCACATCTAATCTATAATGCTTCGTGAAGGTATGCAGAGAAGACCAGGTCGCCGCCCGACAAATATCCACTGGCGGAACCAAAGCCATTTCCGCCCACGATGTCGCTTGCACTCTAGTCGAATGCGCCCTTAGCTCTCTTGGAGGCGTCCTACCCCTTGACTCATAAGCCTCTGCTATTGCCCGCTTTACCTAACGAGCAATAGAAGCCTTGGTAGCCGCTTGTCCTTTGCGCAGTCCTCCAAAGAGAACAAACAATCTATCAGATTTCCGAAAAGGCTTTGTTCGCTGAAGATACTTTCGTAAAACGCGACCCAAATCCAACCGTCGCAGGGCCCGGTCCAAGCCACCATTGCCCTGCGCCTGAAAGGTAGGAAGCGAAACGGGATGGTTCATGTGAAAACTCGAGACCACCTTCGGCAAATACGAGGGGATGGGCCGTAGAATCACCTTTTCCTCCGAAAAATGCAGATACGGCTCTTTACAGGATAACGCTTGTAAATCGGATATCTTCCTAGCAGAACACAAGGCCCCGAGAAACGCTGTCTTCCAAGACAACTCCCGCAGGTTGTTGGGACGCTCGGATTCAAAGGGCGGTCCTGTTAAGGCCTCGAGCACTAAATTCAAATCCCACGGCGGCACTACGAGCTGAAGAGGCGGACAGATATTTCTAGCCGCCCGAAGAAATCTCTGCAAATCTGGGTGCGACGAGAGAGAACAGCCTTGCACCTGACCTTGAAAACAAGCAAGAGCTGCCAAGTGAACCTTGAGAGTGTTTAGGGCGAGACCTCTTTCCAGACCTCCTTGAAGTAAGGCCAGAACATCCGGTAAGCCTGCGGAGCGGGGGATACCCCCCTCTCCCTTGACCACGCCTCAAAAATGCACCACACGCGAATATATGCCAGGGAAGTCGATCGTCTCCTGGACTGTAACATAGTATTGATCACGGACCCCAAGTACCCTCTACGCCGCAACTGATTCCTCTCAAGAGCCAAGCCGTAAGCAAGAATCGATCCACCTGCGGCATCAAAACTGGACCTTGACTCAAGAGGTAGATTCGCGAGAGCAATCTCCACGGAGGAGCAATCAGCAGTCGCACCAGATCCGCATACCAAGGCCGCCTTGGCCAATCCGGGGCAATGAGGATCACCTTGCCTCTGTGACTGGAAATTCTTCGGATGACCCTTCCAAGCAACGGCCAAGGAGGAAACACATACAGAAGCTGCTCCGTCGGCCAGGGTTGAACTAGGCCGTCAAGGCCTTCCGACATGCGCTCCCTGCGCCTGCTGAAAAATCGGAATGCCTTGGCATTGTCTAGCGTCGCCATGAGATCCATCACTGGCTGACCCCAACGCAGTGTGATCTCGTGGAAGATTGCCCAGTTCAACTCCCACTCTCCGGGATCTAGACGATGCCGACTGAAAAAATCGGCTTGCACATTGTCCTTCCCTGCCACATGAGCCGCCGACAGTGCTAGAAGATGCAACTCTGCCCACTGAAAGAGGACCTGGCTCTCCTTCAGCAAAAGCGTACTGCCAGTGCCGCCCTGCTTGTTGATGTAGGCCACTGTCACCAGATTGTCGGAAAACACTCGAACCACTCGCCCTTCGAGTAACTCCGAAAAATGTAGAAGCGCTAAACGAACCGCTCTCAGTTCCAAGTGATTGATAGACCAGGTGCTCTCTTCCATCGACCAACTCCCTTGCGCTATTTGAGAGAGACAATGAGCCCCCCAACCGGAGAGACTGGCATCCGTCGTGACCAGAACCCATTCCGGATCCTCCAGAGGAACCCCTATCTGAAGATGCGCTGGAACCTGCCACCACCGCAGACTGACACAGATGTCCTCCAGACACCGCAGCCTTTGAGTCAGGGGATGAACTTGCGGAGACTATCTGGAGAGTAAGGCGCGTTGTAGCGGACGCATGTGGGCTCTGGCCCAGGGCACCAGATCCAAAGCCGCGGCCATCGAACCCAACAACTGTAAATATCTCCAAGCTTTTGGTGCCGGTAGGAGCAGGAAGGCATTTACCTGAGCAATCAACTTTTGTACTCTGTCCGACAGAAGACGAACCTTTCCGCACTCCGTGTCGAACAAAGTTCCGAGGAATTTCAACCGCTGAACAGGAAGTAGCTGACTCTTCGCCCGGTTGATGACCCAACCTAGCTGTTGTAGAAACTCCACAACCCGAGCCGTCGCCACGGCCGATTCCTCCGGAGACTCTGCTCGGATCAGCCAATCATCCAGGTAGGGGTGGACCTGAATTCCTTCCTTGCAAAGAGCCGCCGCTACCACCACCATCACCTTGGTGAACGTTCACGGCGCGGTTGCCAGGCTGAACGGTAACGCCCGAAATTGAAAATGCCCCATGGGCACTGCAAACCGCAGGAAACGCTGATGTTCCGGACGAATGGGAATGTGCAGGTAAGCCTCCGTGAGATCTATGGATGACAGCCACTCCCCCGGCTTCACTGCTCAAATAACCGACCTCAGGGTCTCCATCCGAAAGTGTGGAACCCGCAAGCAACGGTTTACATGCTTGAGATCCAGAATTGGGCGAAACGACCCTTCCTTCTTGGGTACCATGAAATAAATCGAGTATCGACCTAACCCGTACTGGTCTAGCGGCACCGGCTCTACGGCCCGCAGTTGCAACAAGCGTTGAAGCGTCTCCCCGATTGCTCGAGTCTTTGACCTCGTACCGCTGGGGGAAAAAACAAAGGCATCCGCCAGGGGTGAAGCGAACTCTAAGGCATAACCCTCGCGAATGATCTCCAATACCCAGAGATCAGAAGTGATGGCGGCCCAGACGGAGAGAAACTCCTGCAAACGTCCTCCTACCGGAATCTCCGCCTGGGCCAGCCGCCCTTCATTGCGGCTTCTTAGAAGAGGTTTGCTGGGTGTTGAAGAACCCCCTGCCAAATCCTCTGGCTCCTCGAAAGGACTGCCCCCTGGAAGGAAAGCGACCTCTTTGGTACGGGGCAAATTGCGAACCTCAAAACCTACGAACCTCTCTGTTGTGACCCCTCTGCATTGCCCCTGTCTTTGGCACTTTAAGCCGATCCTCCGGAAGACGACCCCCTTTAGAATCGCCCAAATCCTTGACAATCTTTTCCAACGCTTCTCCAAAGAGCAGCTTGCCCTTGTATGGAAGCTTACTGAGGCGCGACTTAGAAGACGTGTCCGCCGCCCAGTTCCGTAGCCAAAGAAAACGCCGTGCAGCAATCACCGAAGCCATAGACTTCGCAGAAATTCGGATCAAATCATAGAAGGCGTCCGCTAGATAGGCCGCCGCCGACTCCAGCTTGGCGCCCTCCGGAGACGAATTCTCCTGTCCCTGCGCTGATTGCTCTCCCTGAATCCATCGGATAGAAGCCCTGGACACAAGAGCTCCGCAAACTGAAGCCTGTAAGGCTAGCGCATTAGCGTCAAAAGCCTGCTTCAAAAACACCTCCAACTTACGATCCTGAACATCCTTAAGGGCAGCAGCCCCTTCCACCGGAATCGTTGTCTTCTTAGTGACCGCTGACACTAGCGCGTCCACCTTAGGCATCCGTAACAACTCCTTTTTCCTCCTGAGGAATCGGGTAAAGACGTGCAATAGCACGCCCCCCCTCCCCCCCCGTAAGCTAGCCTCAGGGCACTCCCACTCAGACTCTATCATCTGCTTAATCACCCGGTGCATAGGGAAGCACCATTGTTCCAGCTTAAAGCCTTGCAATAAGGGATCCTCCAGTGGTTCTTGTTGCAGTGCAGGAAGAGCTATATTTAATGCCGCGAGGGACTGTACAATCAGAGCCCCCAGCTCCTCCTTACAAAAAACTCTGAAGACATTAGGATCCTCTCCAGGCCCTAGCTCGCCTTCCTCTAACTCCATAGGCCAGGACTCCAGACCTATCTCAGAGCAAATCTCTCCCTCTTCAGGCATGACAGGACTAGAGTGCTGAGGCAGCACGGCCCCCGAAGCGACCTCTCCACCCTGCTGCCGTAGGGAAGTGCCCTCCCCTGGATCTGAAAGCCCGGGCTCCTTCAAGCAAGAATCCTCTGGAAGCACCACAGCCGGGCCCTCAACTGGTTGAGACAATTTCAGCATGTAGACTTTATGTAAAGCCACAATAAAATCAGGGGAGAAAATGGAATCTAAGGTGCCCTGCGCTGCAGGGGACGAAGATTTACTTGTTTCTGCTAGTTGGGGAGCCTTATGTGATTTAGACTTCCTCTTCCCTGCACTCTGCAAAAGCGCGGGAGAATCAGAAGCCTGTGAGGAAATTGTGGTTGCCGTTCCCGCTTTTAGCAATGGCCCCTGAAGCCATTCCCCTGACAGCTCTCCAGAACCTGTTCCTTCCATCCAGAGTCTGAAGGAACTGAACTGACCCAAAATTAAACGATAACCAAACCAGATCAGTGAAACTGACAAGAATGCCACGAAAAAGAACAAAAGCCACCGGCGAACTCAAAAATGGCGCTCCCGCTCACATCGCCGGTCTAAAAAACCTCACCTGAATGCAACACTAAGGAGTAGCCTAGTGGTTGGAGCAAGGTACTTCAGGCCGGAAGGTCGGGGGTTCAAATCCCACTAGAGGACAGCAACCTTGGGCCGGAAGGACTGGGGTTTCTAGTCCCACAGATGCTCCTTGTGGTCTTGGGCAAGCCACTTAACCCTCCATTGCCCATGTTCCTGTAAGTATTAGTGTATGTGTCTCATATCCCCACGTGTTAAATGTATCCCCCAATTGTGTTGTGACCGCTTTGATTGAAGGATAAGGCGGTATACAAAACTGTCTAAATAAAATAAATAAATAAACACTGACCCGGTCCCTCAAAAAAACTCTCGCAATCAACCAGAATCGATAGCAGCATCAAACGTGACATAGTAAGCAGACCGCAGCTTACCTCGGACAGAAGAGAAATCTCGTCTCTAGCTTCTCGCTGCTAGCGAAGCACAGAGACAAAGGGGAACAGCGGCAGGAAGAGGATACTGGGGCTCCCAGCACCTAACAACCCTCTCAGCAGACAGCGGATCCTCCGGAAGCAGGCTCTGCCCCCGATTCAGCTCAAATTTCAGAAAAAATAAATGAGGATCGCTGTTCTGATCTTAACCTTGCCTCCACTTCTGTGAAGGAATAAGGGATCGCTTCTTGCTTTGTTGCCCTGCTAGGGCCAGTGAGCAAGGTTCCCTCTTTGTAAATTTTGAGCTGTCTAAATACTGTTCCAAAGGAATAAAAACAAAAAAGTATTTCACTGCCTTCTCAATTCGTCTCTCCTGGGAGCCTGCCAGAGATACGTCCTCCACAGCTGCTGAAGACTGAAGACTGGCTTTTAGACACTAGAGGGAGCTGTAGCAACTGCCAGCAAAAGTTTCAGCATTCAGTCCTCAGCTGCCTAGAAGGGATTGACTACAGCGTAGTTACTCACCTGTAACAGGTGTTCTCCAGGAGCAGCAGGAATCAGTCCTCACTTATGGGTGACGTCGGCGCCGACAGAGCCCTCGCGGAGCAATTTTCCCCAGCTTTCAAAGAAAGCCTTTGGGAATTGCAGCGCGCATGCGCGGTCCCCTTCCCGCCCAAGGGTGCCATCTTAGCCAGTCAGATGACATAGCTAAAAAAGACAGCATAAAAATTTGCAAAAGAACTAAAGCAGGTGATTGCAACTCCACGGGGAGGAGGGAGGGTTGTGAGGACTGATTCCTGCTGCTCCTGGAGAACACCTGTTACAGGTGAGTAACTACGCTTTCTCCAGGACCAAGCAGGAAGTCAGTCCTCACTTATGGGACTCCCAAGCTCAAGGCTACCGGAGACCCTAAGCACAAAAATGAGCTCCCTCTAGCTCAGCAGCACAGCAGGAAAGAATCTTCGCTGAATTATTACCCACCGGTAGCCCACATCCGGGATGGAGGGTAGGAGTTGCTCAGACCTCAAAGAGATTACGGAGGACTGCCTGTCCGAAAGCACTGTCCCTGCGGGACTCCCTCTCGAGACAGTAATGGACCGCAAAAGTCTAGCTCGAAGACCAAGCAGCGGCCCGGCAGATGTCTGCCAGCGGAACAGAGTGGAGGTAAGCCACTGACGTAGCCTTTGCCCGAACGCAATGAGCCGTGACTCGACCTTCCAAGGAGAGTCCGGCTGCCCCATAAGCCCAAGAGATACAGTCCGCAACCCAGATGGACAGAGTACGCTTGGAGACCGGGAGCCCCAATTTATTGGGATCAAAAGACACAAAAAGCTGAGCAGCTTTACGGTGCTCCCGCGTACGGTCAAGGTAGAAGTTCAATGCCCTTCTACAGTCCAGGGTATGGAGGACCGTTTCAGCTCGGCTGGAGTGTGGTCTGGGAAAGAAGGTTGGAAGTACCACCTCCTGATTGATGTGAAAAGGGGAGACCACTTTTGGAAGAAATTTTGGGTGAGTCCGTAGGACTACCCTATTTTTGTAGAACCGAGTGTAAGGGGGATCAGACACGAGGGCCTGCAATTCACTTACGCGTCTAGCGGAAGTGAGGGCTATCAAGAACAGAGTTTTCCAAGAAAGAAAACGGAGAGAACAGGTAGCCATAGGTTCAAAAGGCGGACAGGTGATCCGCTGTAAAACCACGTTCAGGTCCCAGTCAGGCGCAGAGGTGGTTTAAGTAGAAGGAGACCTCGGAGAAATCTCGCTACGAGAGGGTCGTTGGAGAGAGGTCTGCCGTCCACCGGCACATGATGTGCTGAAAGAGCACTGAGGTGAACTTTGACGGAGTTGGACTTAAGTCCCAGATTAGAGAGGTATAGCAAGTACTGCAAGATCACCGACACCGGGCAGGAGAAGGGATCCTGAGACTGTTGGGTACACCAAACGGAAAAACGACGCCATTTAAGGGCGTAGCATTTGCGGGTAGAAGGTCGTCGCGAAGCTAAGACGACCTCCTCCACCTCTGCCGGCAGGAGAAGGGGAGCAAGGACTACCCTATCAGCAGCCAGGCCATTAGGTTGAGAGACCGGAGGTTGGGGTGTAGGAGAGACCCCTGATCCTGAGTGAGGAGATCCGGTTGTAACCCCAGAGGGAATGGATCCTCCACCGCTAATTGCAGCAGGAGCGGAAACCACGGTTGTCTGGGCCAGCGAGGGGCCACCAGGATCATGAAGGCTTTGTCTCGGAGAACCTTGAAAAGAGTCCGAGAGACTAGCGGGATGGGAGGGAAAGCGTACAAAAGGCTCCCCGACCATGAGAGTAGAAAAGCGTCCGCCGCAACCCGAAGGGGGGTGTGGCTGACGAGAGCAGAAGCGAGGAAGTTGCCGGTTGTGAGGACTGGCAAAGAGATCCACCGTGGGGAGGCCCCACTTTAGAAAGAGCTTCTGAGCTACCAAGGGATCCAGGCGCCACTCGTGCGGCTGGAGGATCCTGCTGAGTTTGTCCGCCAGGCAATTCTCTTGGCCTGGGAGATAAACTGCCTTGAGGAGAACGCCGTGACTGACGGCCCAAGAGCAGAGCTTCTGTGCTTCCCGGCAGAGAAGGAAGGAGCCCGTGCCCCCCTGCTTGTTCACGTAGAACATGGCAACTTGATTGTCCGTCTGGACAAGGACGGACTGGTGAGAGGTCAGGTGGGAGAAGGCCTTGAGAGCCAGGCGGATCGCTCTGAGCTCCAGGAAGTTGATCTGCTGAGCAGACTCCCACGTTGTCCAGAGGCCCTGAGTACGTGCCCCTTGGCAATGTGCTCCCCAGCCCAGGAGGGATGCATCTGTTGTCAGCACCCGGGCCGGCTGAGGTGACTGGAAAGGCATGCCGAGTATCAGGTTCGGCCGATGAAGCCACCACCGGAGAGACGAGATCAGCGGCTCGGAGACGCGCACTAGGTCTGCTAGGCCGCCTGTGGCTTGTTGCCACTGCTGGCGGAGACACCATTGAGCAGGCCGCATATTCAGGCGGGCATTGGGGGTCACATGGACGGTGGAAGCCATATGGCCGAGTACTCTCAGGAAGCGCCTGGCGGAGACCAGGGGCTGGCTGCAAAAACGGTCGGCTAGGTCCATGAACCGTTGAGCTCTGTCGAGCGGTAGGAACGCTCGTGCCTGAGGAGTGTGCAGCCTTGCGCCGATGAACTCGAGATCCTGTGAGGGGAGCAAAGTGGACTTTGCGAAGTTTATAACAAAGCCCAAGTACTGCAGAAGAGTCACCGTGCGGCATGTGGCGTTGGTGACCTCCGGAGCGGACGCTGCTCTGATGAGCCAGTCGTCGAGGTACGGAAAGACATAGAGGCCGTGAAGCCGGAGATGGGCCGCCACCACCGCGAGACATTTTGTGAAGACTCGCGGTGCGGAGGACAGGCCAAAGGGCAGTACTCTGTACTGGTAATGATTTCCGGCCACCACAAACCTTAGGTACTGGCGGTGGTTTGGGTGGATAAGGATGTGCGTGTAGGCATCCTTTAGATCCAAGGAGCATAGCCAATCTCCCTGCTGGAGGTAGGGCAGAAGGATTCCAAGGGTAAGCATCTTGAACTTTTCCCGCACGAGGAATTTGTTGAGGTTGCGCAAGTCCAGGATGGGTCTGAGGCCTCCTGTCCTTTTTGGTACCAGAAAATACCTGGAATAAAAGCCTTGACCTCTCAGGTGGTGGGGCACCGGTTCCACCGCCTGTTCCTGTAGAAGACCTGCTAACTCCTGAAGGAGTAATTCCCTGTGCAGAGGGGGTCGTGGAGGTTCTCCCGGAAAATAGGAGGGAGGGACCTGGTGGAAGTGGAGAAGATAGCCTTCTCGCACGACTTGAAGCACCCAGGCATCCGAGGTGATGCTGGACCACCTGTGGGCGAAGTGAACCAGCCGGCCTCCGGTGCTGGGAGGAACCAGCGGGGGGGGAGAGGCTATGCTTAAGGAGTCAAAAACCCCCACCCTGCGGAGCAGGGGCTGGTGGTGCAGGCTTGGGGGCTTGCTGCCTACGGGACCCGTTACCCCGTCCCTTGGCCTGCTGGCCCTGTTGGGGAGCTGCAGGGGCCTGATATTGGGGGTATTGTTTGTAGGCAGCCGCCTTCCTCGGGTAAAAGGACTTCTTTCCCGAGCCCTTCTTTTTCTGGGAAGGGGCGGAGGTCTTCCTAGAAAGCCTAGTCCTGGTGAGAGTCTCCGTCTCAATTTGTGCAGCCTTTTCAGCCATGGGCTTGCCAAAGAGGTTTTCGCCTCGGCAGGGGACATCGACCAACTTGTCCTGCACCCAGGGCTCAAGGTCAGACGACTGAAGCCAAGCCTGTCGGCGGGCACCGATGCCGGCTACGGCCACTCGAGCCGATGCTTCAAAGCCATCATAGGCTGCTCGGGACATGAATTTTGAGCATTCCCGAATGCCAGTGGACAAGGCCAGGAACCTCCGCAAGGGTTCCTCGGACAAACCAGCGGAGAATCCGGCTAGCTCTTTAGCCAGGTCTCGGAGATACATGCCCATGTATAGCTGGTAGGTCTGGACACGACACGCAAGCATAGAGCCCTGGAAACACTTCTTACCAAGGCCATCCAGGTTACGGGCCTCCCTGCCAGGAGGCACCGAGGAGTGCATCTTCTGGCTCTTAAGACGATGCATGGCCGATTCCACTACCATGGAATGGTGTGGTAGCTGTGCTTTTTGGAAGCCAGGGCTCTTGCGGACTCGATAGATAGAATTGACCCGCTTGCTCAGGACCGGCGAGGTGGCCGGACTCTCCCACATGCGGAAGAGTAGTCGTTCCAGCATGGGAGGAACCGGTACAGTAAAGTGTTCCCTGGCGGGAGAGTCATACTGGAGGGCGTCGAGCTCTTCGGCTCCTCCTCGGGGTCCGCAGGGAAGGCCAAAGCCTTGGCCATATCCCTGACGAAGTCCGAGAACCGGGCATCCTCCGGGGGGGGACTGCTTCCGAGGTTCGGACTCAGGTGAGTCCGAGGGGACACACCGAGTCCGAAAAGAATCAGGCGACTCTTCCTCTTCAGACTCCCAGACCGACTCCGACGAGGACTCGGTGGGGTCGGCCCGGGCAGGGCGCGGCGCCTGCCGCCCCGACGCCGAGGGAGTCGGCGTCGGCGACCTCGGTCCCGAACGGGAGGCCGAGGGTGACCTCGACCGAGGATCGACTCGAGTTCGCATCGACTCGAGGATCGGCTCGGTCTCCGGGGTCGACTTAGACGTCGACGTCCCGGCAGTCGGGGCAGCGGCGCCAGCGAGCAGTGCCCGCTGCTGGTCCATGAAGGCAGACAGTCTGCTCTCCAAGGCCGTCAACCTTAGTCCGAGCTCAGGTGACCCAGCAGCCCCCGACTCGGGCCCCGACGGCGTCGGGCCCGACGTCGGCTGTCGCGGAGGCGAGTCCAGAAGGACCACAGGACTTACCCGAGCAGGCAGCTCCGACTCCAGGCGAGGTCGCTTCGTGAGGTGCTCCTTCTCCAAGGACCCGGGGCGGCTATCGGGGCTATGCGACCTGGCCCTCGCGGAGCCAGGAGCGTCCACCGACGCCGCCCTCGCGGGTTTCACCTTCCGTCGATGGTCCCCGGAGGGAGAACCCCTGCCGGAGGAACTCCGGCGACGGTCCGAGCTGGAACCCCTGGACGCGGAGGCCTCTGACGAGGTCCGGGTACGGCTGGGGTCAGCGAAGATTCTATCCCGCTGATGCCGCCGACTTCTCAACGCTTTGGAGGACAGTTTGCCGCAAGGCCCACAGATCATTTCTTCATGATCCGGGCCCAGGCAGCGGAGGCAATGGTCGTGTGTGTCAGTCAGTGACATATTTCGGTCACACTGACCACACCGCTTGAAACCACTGGCAGCCATCGGGGGAAAAAGGGCCCCGGCGAGGTCAAAGGACCGGGCTGCCAGGGAAAAACCGAAAACAAAAACTGACTAAGTCAGAAAAACCAAAAAAGAAGAAGAGGACTCGTGACCGGCGTCGCGAGTCCGGGCGGGAAAAAGACCGGCGTCGAACCGAAGGAAAAAAGAGTAAATTATGAAGAAAAATCAACTTTTTCGCGGGGACACGACGGGTACGTCTGTAGGGCTCCGCGGAAAAAAGAAGACTGGCTAAGATGGCACCCTTGGGCGGGAAGGGGACCGCGCATGCGCGCTGCAATTCCCAAAGGCTTTCTTTGAAAGCTGGGGAAAATTGCTCCGCGAGGGCTCCGTCGGCGCCGACGTCACCCATAAGTGAGGACTGACTTCCTGCTTGGTCCTGGAGAACCAACTGTACCTGGACTGGCCCGGAGAGACGAAGAGGAACATTTCTTATATACCGCCTTTCATGATATCAAGGCGGTTTACATTGAACAAACTGAAATTACATTGAAAAGGGCATTATAACTTGGAGATAACTATTTTTACAGGGAACATGGGCAATGGAGGGTTAAGTGGCTTGCCCAAGACCACAAGGAGCACCTTTGGGACTAAACATCCGTCCTTCCGGCCAAGGTTGCCGTCTTCTAGTGGGATTTGAACCCCCGACCTTCCGGCCTGAGGTACCTTGCCCCACCACTAGGCCACTCCTCCACTCCTGTGGAGATGTGTGGCAAGACCAATTGAGCAGTGTGAATACCACATGTAGGAGACACAGGATCATGATGTATGTGAGCGGGGTCAGCAATAGCACCAGGGATGGCCCAAGAGTTGGTCCAAAATGTTGGAGCCCTAGGCAAACCTCAAGCTTTACACCCCTTCCAGCTGTCAAAATCTTTTATTTAGCTTTGAACGGCCTAATTTTGCTGCCCTCCAGAGGTTGCTAGCCACCTCATCGAACTGAACCATTGCCCGATGCCTCTGCTGCGCTGTGTGCAGGAACGCTATGAGGCACGCATGAGGAAAGAGCTCAGAAAGCATAGTTACTCACCTGTAACAGGTGATCTCCGGGAACAGCAGGAATTTAGTCCTCACATATGGGTATCGTCGGTACCGACGGAGCCTGCGCGTGAACGCTCTCCAGAATCCAATTAGAACGCTTTTGGGAGCATCCCACAGCGCCTGTGTGCTGCCTTCCCGCCTTTCCCAACTGCCTCTCTCCAGTTGAGTTTTAGAGCTGAGACAAAGAGAGAGAGCGAGGGAAAGGAAAAGAGATAGAGAGATACAACTCCTAGGGGAGGTGGGTGGGTTGTGAGGACTAAATTCCTGCTCTTCCGGGAGATCACCTGTTACAGGTGAGTAACTATGCTATCTCCAGGAACAAGCAGGAATGTAGTCTTCACATATGGGGACTCCCTAGCTTTAGGTGCCAGGGAGAGACCCCAGAAGTTGTGTGTCCCTGAGAAGGGCTCCACTTCCCCCCATGGATCTCTGGCATCCTACCAGGGATGGTGGGTAGGAGTTGATTAGGCATTGAACAGGTATTTGAGAACTGCCTGACCAAACAAGGCATCCCGGCGGGAGTCCTTGTCCAAGCAGTAATGGGCTGTGAAGGTATGAACTGAGGCCCAAGTGGCTGCTCGACAGATGTCGTCAATAGACACAGAGTTCAGAAGAGCCATTGAGGCTGCCATGGCTCTCACATTGTGAGCTGTGACATGGCCCTCCAGAGAAAGGTTCTTACTCTGATAGGCGAAAGAAATACACTGAGCAATCCAGTTAGATAGTGTTCTCTAGGAGACTGGAAGTCCCAAATGAGAAGGATCAAAAGCAACAAAGAGTTGAGAGGACTTTCTGTGTTGCTGTGTTCTTTGTAAGTAAAAAGCTAGAGCTCTTTTACAGTCCAAGGTATGAAGATTCCACTCTGCATTTGATGCATGAGGTCCTGGAAAAAAGACAGGTAGGTAGATCTCTTGGTTGAGATGAAAAGGCGAGACCACCTTAGGCATAAAGTGTGGATGAGTCCTAAGGACTACCTTGTCATGATGGAACCTTGTATAAGGTGGATTAGCTACTAGCGCTTGCAATTCACTAATGCGGCGTGCTGATGTGATTGCAATGAGAAAGATAACCTTCCAAGAAAGAAATTTCAAGGAGGTGGTAGCTAAAGGTTCGAAAGGTGGCTTCATGAGCTGCCTAAGAACCAGGTTCAAGTCCCATGCCACCGGAGGTAGTCTAATGGGAGGCTTAGTTAGAAGGAGGCCTCTCATAAATCTTGCTATGAGAGGAAATAAGTTGTCCATTTAGAGGTTTAAGAGAAGCTGCAATGGCACTCAAATGGACTCTTACTGAATTTATCTTAAGGCCTGCATTAGATAAATGGAGGAGATACTCCAGCAAAGATTGCAGAGGTATCGCAAGGGGGTTAAGACCCTTTTCCGAACACCAAATAGTAAACCTTTTCCACTTGAAAGCATAAGAGCGTCTAGTGGAAGGTTTCCTGGAAGCATAAAGAACATCTTTCACTTGTTGAGAAAGTTTAAGATCTTGGAGATCTAGGCCTTCAGCAACCAAGCCCTGAGATGCAGAAACTGGGGATTGGGATGCCATAACATTCCGTTTTCCTGAGATAGGAGATCTGGAGCAGACCCTAACTCCAGGGAGGGAGCTTGAGAGAGATGTAGAAGCAGAGGGTACCACACTTGCCGTGGCCAATGTGGGGCTATGAGAATAATGTGGCCTCTGTCTGTCTGAAGCTTGAACAGGGTTTTGGGAATTAGGGGAATGGGTGGAAAGGCATACAGGAAGTCTTGACCCCAGTAAAGGAGGAAAGCATCCCTGGCCTGAGCCCCCTTAGCCGGAATTCTGGAACAGAACCGGGGAAGTTTGGCATTCCACGGACTTGCAAAGAGGTCTATGTCCGGGGTGCCCCAAAGTTGAAATATCCTGGTCACCTGGTCTGCATGCAGAGACCACTCGTGTGGAAGCAGAACTCGACCGAGTCTGTCCGCCCAAGAGTTTTGAATGCCTGGAAGATATACTGCCAGCAGATGAATCTGATGCTCTCTGGCGAGGGCCCATAGTCGCAAAGCTTCATTGCAAAGCGACAGAGAGCCTGTTCCCCCCTGCTTGTTCACATAGAACATGGCTACTTGAATGTCCGTATGAATGAGAACTGTCTTGTAGCTGAGCAGGGAGTGGAACACTCACAGAGCCAGGAAAATTGCTCTGAGTTCCAAGAGATTGATATGCAGACAACTCTCTTGAGGAGACCAGATGCCCTGGGTGGAGTAGTCTTGCAGATGAGCTCCCCAACCCTTTGGAGAAGCATCTGTTGTGAGAGTTGCTTGGGGTGAGGGCTGTTGAAAGGGGGACCCCAACAACAGGTTTTGAGTGGACCTCCACCATTGGAGAGACAAAATGAGGCGACTTGTGTTTGCTATTTTGTCTGACAGACACCCTGATGCCTGGGTCCATTGGGTGGATAAAGTCCACTGAGCTGCCCTTATATGGAGGCGAGCATATGGAACCACATGCACGGTGGATGCCATGTGGCCCAGCAACTGCAACATTTCTCGAGCAGTTAGATGAGGCTTTAGCACTGCTTGAGAAGCTAACTGCACCAAGCGAAGGCAATGGGCCTGAGGAAGATAGGCCCTTGCCCTTGTGGTATCCAGAAGAGCTTCTATGAACTCTAAAGATTGAGTGGGAGTCAGACTGGATTTTGGGATGTTTATTACCAGCCCTAAATACTGAAGGATACGCATTGTGCAGGATAGAGAAGTCTTGGCCTCTGACTGTGTTGGAGCTCGACTAAGCCAGTCATCCAAGGGAAGACGAATATTCCCAGAGTGTGGAGAAATGCTGCTACCACAGCCATGCATTTCGTGAACACCCTTGGTGCAGAGGCCAGACCAAAAGGAAGCACCCTGTATTGGTAGTGCCTTCCTTGAAAAAGGAATCGAAGGAACCTTCTGTGGGTTGGATGGATGAGGACATGGGTGTACGCATCCTTGAGATCTAGAGAACAAAGCCAATCTTGATTCTGAAGGTATGGAAGCAGAGCTCCGAGAGAAATCATCTTGAATTTCTCCTTGACAAGGAATTTGTTCAATTCTCTGAGATCTAAGATAGGTCTGTATCCCCCTGTTTTCTTTGGGATAAGAAAATAAGGGGAATAGAACCCTGTGCCCTGTTGATGAAGAGGCACTTCTTCTATTGCCCCTTGATGAGAGAGGTCTGAGAATTGAACTGCTTCACTTTTGTGTGAGGGGGCATGCTTGAAAAATGAAGTTTGTATCCCTCCTTTATGATGGAGAGTGTCCAATGCTCTGCTGTTATTTGCCCCCATCTGGGGGCAAAATGACATAACCTACCTGGAATGGTGGACGGTTCTGGTCCTTCCAGAACCAGAAAGGCTACGTTCTCTAGCTGAAAGTCAAAGGCCCTGAGGAGGCGGAGGCTGAGGCTGCTGGGCCGGTGGAGGCCTAGCAGCCTTTGCTTTCTTCTGTTTGGGTGGTTGCTGACGTTTGGTTGAAAACTGACCTGCAGAAGATGCCTGCTGACCATAAGCAGGATAAAATCTTTTCTTTTTAGAAAAAGATGTTTTCTTGAACAACTTCTTTCTAACAGGATCAGCAGTGGACTTGGATAGTCTATCCAAGGTGGAATTTTCAGCATCCATTTCATTGGCTTTTTCCTGCCAATCTTTACCAAACAGGTTCTCCCCAGTACAAGGGATATTTCCCAATTTATCTTGTACCCAGAGCTCTAAATCAGATGCCTGGAGCCAAGCAATTCTACGTGCACCTATGGCAATAGCCGAGGTTCTGCTTATACACTCAAAGCAGTCAAAGGCTGCACGGTTGGAGAATTTAGAGACATCTTGGGCATGTTTGACCCAAGTAAGAAAGTCCTGTCTTTCATCCTCAGAAATGAAAGGACTTAAAGTCTGTAAATTATCTGTGACCTCCTTTAGGAACATTCCCATGTAGAGACTATAGGAACTTATTCTTGCAGCAAGCATGGAAGCTTGAAAGACTCTACGTCCAAAAGCATCCAGGGTTCTGCATTCACGTCCTGGAGGATTAGAGGCATGTCTTTTTGCACTTCTAATCCTTCTCATAGCTGACTCCACCACAATAGAGTGGTGAGGAAGTTGAGTCTTATGGAACCCAGGACAAGGAAGGACACGATACATGTTATCTAACCTACGAGAATGAGGAGAGGTGGTAAGAGGTGTTTCCCACATCCTCAACATGAGATCATATAGAATCTCATGAATGGGTAAGGTAGCTGCCTCCTTAGGAGTTTTGGGATATTGTAAAATTTCCAACTCCTTGGCCCTTGGCTCTGTTTCAGGGGCCACAGTGATGGACAGGCCCCGAGCCACCTCTCTGATGAAGTCTTGGAAAGACATGTCCTCTGGAGGAGACATCCTGCGTTTAGGGGGGGAGGACTCCTCTGGAAGAAGCATCGCTGCATCGACAGAACTTTCAGAATCCTCAGATTCTTCTGAGGACTCGAAGTATCGTCTGTCCGGATGCTCCTGCAGAGCCCGATACCCGTACTGACCAAGGTCGGTACCGGGAATAACCGGTACCGGAGAATTGGTACCGGAGGGCATCGGAGGACAGAGTACCGGCATAGCAGACACCGGTGCCGATACCGATGCCAGTGCCGGTACCGGTGGAGTTGTCTGTCGCTGTACCAAGGGCGTCGATGCCGCAAGGAAAGCCGCCAGACTGCGTTCCATGGTCAGAATTCTCTGGTCCATGAACGCCGCCAATGCCTGGATGTCAGTACCAGTGGAAGCCACCGGTACCACAGAGCATGGTACCAGGAGATCTGTCGAGGCCAAGCCATCTAGAACATCCAGGAACCCCGATAATGCTTTGGAAGCCGAAGCCTCCCGCCGGGGTAATTTTGCCGGTGCAGAATCCTCGAAGGCAACGCCAGAGGCATCTCGATGCTTAGAAGAAGGAGATCTACCCTTCGAGGACCGGCTGGATTTATGTTTAGTTACCTGAGATCCATGGGAGGAAGAAGAAGCCCTGGAAGACGTCGATGCCACCGAAGCCGCATCAGAGGGAAACAGGGTACTGAGCTTGGCAGCTCGGTTCTGCCGACCTCTTTTAGACATCATGGCACAGAACACACAATCCGTGATGGAGTGGTCAGGACCTAAACATTTTAAACACCATTCATGGGTGTCGGTGACGGTAATGGTACCGCCACACTTGGTGCACTTTTTAAAACCTGAGGCAGGTTTTTCCATGTTAAGGACGTTTTTGGGCCTAAGGCCCAAAAAGGCGGGTGCACCTGAAGAAAATAGAAAAAAACAGATATATATATATATTTTTTTAGAAATAAGAAAAGAGAGACCGGCGGTACCGGTAGAGCGTCGAAGAAGGCAGACGTGACCACAAAAAGAAATAAAGAAAAAGAAAATTCTTCTGCGGTGACAGGAACATGACCTGTTGGCTCTGCGGAAAAAGAAGAACTGGAGAGAGGCAGTTGGGAAAGGCGGGAAGGCAGCATGCAGGCGCTGTGGGATGCTCCCAAAAGTGTTCTAATTGGACGCTGGGGAGCGTTCCCGCGCAGGCTCCGTCGGTACCGACGATACCCATATGTGATGACTACATTCCTGCTTGTTCCTGGAGATACTGGGTGATGCACCTGGACAATGCTGCCTGGCTCAGACTTGCAGTGATTGCTAGCACAGACTGGAAGGTACCTGTTGCCAGGAAGGCGACTGCTGTTGTCACCTTCAAATGCACAGGCAAGTCCTGTCCCCTGTATGTCATGGCAGTGAGTTGGGGCTCCAGCTCATGTATGGCTGCCCTATCGAAGCGGAACCTGGTCACACTGAGTTCATCACTCAAGTCCAGGTACTGGCTTCTCAGCCTATGTACCCTCCGATAAGAGGAGGGCAGCAAGAAGGCTACCCTTTCTTTCTCAGCCCCAAGCAGCATGGCCATTACAAACCAGGCATTCATGTCCTCCATGATTTGCAAATCACCACACCAGCTCCTTCCATGTAACCCTCCAACCACACACACACATGAAAAGTACTAAGTACTGGCCTTGTTCCATGTCTACAGCAAAGGCCAGAAAAGCACATGGGGCTTTCTGGAATATGATGTACACATCTCTGGGCCCAGCTACACCCCATTCTGCCACCTCATGGGCACGTGCAGAGATCGCCGTTCAACCAGTGTGGACGTCAGCGGTATTTTGAATTAGTTGAAGGTGCTGAAGCTGATATTGAGGTAAACCCAAGTAAATGATATTGCAGTAGTCAATTTTGGATATGACAAGGGCAAGAAGCAGAGTGGCAATGGACTGAGGTAAGAGAAAAGAATGTACTGCACATATTTGCCTGAGAGACAGAAAATACCAATGAGATAGAGAAGAAAGATGGGCCTGAAATGACAAGGTGAGTCCAGGGTGACACCAAGATACTGAACGAAGTCAACTAGGGGAAGTGGTGAACCCGGAAAGAGGGGACCAGGGAGGGGATAGGACTATTGAAGGTAAACCAAATAGTTGCAGACTTAGTGACGTTTAAGTGAAGGAGGTTATCTGATAGCCAGTTAGAAACAGCTAAGAGACAATTGTTAAGTGAAGAGATATCAGGGGAGACCAGGTTAGTGTGGTGGAACAGGATAATATCATTAGCATAGAAATGTCCTGAAATACCATGTTGCTGAACCAGAAGGGCTAACGGGGACATAAAAACATTGAAAAGGAGAGGAGCAAGCACAGAGCCTTGTGGCACACCACAGTGTAAAGAAGATGAGGAAGAGGAGGAGATAATACCACTGGAAACCGAGAAAGAGTGACGCATAAGGAAGGAGTGAAACCAACGGAAGACAGTTCCTCTGATCCTAAGATTATGTAGGCAGAAAAGCAGTGTGGAGTGATCAAGGAGGTCAAAAACTGCAGATAGATTGAGAAATGCCGCCACTGAGATGTCACCGCAAACATGGAACTAGTGCAACTCAGAAGAGAGAAGGACAGTTTCTGTGCTGTGACCCGGGCAGAAGCCAGATTGACAGGGGTACAAAGCTACAGTGGAATCCAAATAAGAAGAGAGCTGTGCAAAAACCAATTTCTCAAGCAGTTTTGAGAGGAAAGGAAGGGTAGAGACTGGTCGATAGTAGATCAAGTGAGGAATTCTTCAACAGAGGGTGGACAACGGCATATTTCCAAGCCAAAGGAAAAACACCAGAGGAAAGGCTGGAATTCATAATGATTAAGACAACCGGAAACAGAGCAAGGGACGGTGTAGAGATCCAGGAGAAAGGAATAGGGTCAGAGGAAGAGATAGTCTTGCACAAGGAGGTGAGAACCTTAAGAGGTTCAACAGAGGAAACTGAAGCAAAGGAAGACCAGGTGTGGGATAGCGTAGAGCCAGCAGAGACAGGTGAAGATATAGTATTAGGGGAACTGGAAGGGGAAGAGGGGTGGCGGACAGTTTGCAAAGGAGGCCCATAATGTAGCAACTTTGGAAATGAAAAAGTCAACAATGAGTTGTGGCGAGGGTAGCAGATGACCAGTGGAAGGGAGGAAACCAGCAGAGGGCTTGGAAAGAGATGAAAGAACAGAGTATAGGCAATTGGAAGAATTTTCAGAGGAGATAAGAGTTGAGTAATAGTTCTTCTTAGCTAAAGAAATTTGAGAGCGATAGTATTGATGGGCCAGTGTGTAGTCATCGAGAGTGGATGGCAATGAACACTTACGCCACTGACGTTCTGAACGTCGGAGTTGCCGGCGAGGCAAAATGAGTCCAGAATGAAACCATGGGTGGTTGTATCTGGGGTTGGTACTGATGGAATGAAAAGGGGCCACCAAATCCAAAGCAAGGAAAGAGAAGAAAACCAGAGGTCAGCCTGAGAATCAACAGAGAGTGAAGCAAAGTCATGTGGGAACAAGTTCTGAGCGGTGGGGAAACCACCGATAGTTGCAGGTTATAGATTGAGAGACAACAAGGATTCTGACGAATGAGCAGAAACGCTAGTGGAATGAGAAGTAATGAGGTAAAACTGGAAGAAGAGAATACAGAAATGATCTGACCAGGGAATGGGAAGAGAGGTGAAAGGGGAAAGGTATGAGGAGATAATTAGATCAAGTGTATGACAGGCTACGTGCGTGGATTTGTCAGGGGGTCAATAAATAACAACTAATCAGAGAGGAAGTGGAGTGAAAAGCCAGATGGAGTGAGACTGAGGCAGAAGGAGGGGTTGAAATTGACAGGAAGAAGAGAGTAGAAGCCCAACACCATCACCACGACCAGTGGGGCGAGGCATGTGGGAGAATTGATAGCAGCCATGACAGAGAGCATCAACTGAAGCTGAGTCCTCTGGGAGGAGCCAATTAGAGCAAGGAAATGGAGAAGGTTAGAGATAAAGAGATCATGAGTAAAGGAAAGTTTATTTGAGATGGAGTGTGTGCTCCACAAGGCACATGAGAAAGGGAGCGAGGAGGGGGAAAGGAGAAGGATATGAATAAGATTTGAGCTGTTATGTGAGGATCTGTTCTGGGAATGTGACAAAAGTCTAGGAGGGCCAGGGTTGGGGTCAATATATCCAGATGAGAGGAGAAGGCAGAGAGGAGACAGCACAGCGGTAACAAGGGTGAGGTTGTTTCAGAGAGAGAGGAGATGACTGAATGAGAAGGAGAAAGTGGTGAAGCTCAAGAGCTGATGATAGGGTAGATGATAAGATGGTGGGGGAATTGAGGATAGTAAAGGGGTGATAAGGGGGAGTGGCTTGAATGTATTGGTAGGAGGGGGATAATTAGGGAGTAAGAGCAATAGGAAGAGAAAGTGTTGAGGAGCCATAAAGAGAGAGATGCAGAAGAAATAGAAAGATAGGTGGTAGAAATTGCAGGGGATAAGATGCACCTGTGAGTGATTGTGGTAATGAGCACAAGGCAGCTAGAAGAGGCTTTATAAGCCAGGAGGGAGGGTGGGATAATAAGGAAGAGGAGAGAGAGAGCTGAACAAGATCACAAACAAAAATACTGAAAAGTAAGTAAGTCTAGCAATGATAAGATAGATAAATAAATAAATAATATATATAGGCAAACAGACCTTACAAGTAAGCGATTAAAAATTCAGACCCTAGCCAGAAGCTAGGAGCAAAGCCTGTAATAGGCTTGCACGTTCCACAGTAAGAAGGAAAATGGCTGATCACACGAGGGGAAGAGGGATAACAATGTTTCAATGGGGTGGGGGAAGGTGTTATACTATCTCCAGGAACAAGCAGGAATGAGTCTTCACATATGGGTACGTCGGTACCGACGGAGCCTGCGTGGGAACGCTCCCCAGCGTCCAATCAGAAAGCTTTTGGGAGCATCCCACAGCGCCTGCGTGCTGCCTTCCCGTCTTTCCAACTGTCTCTCCTCAGTTTTTGTTTTTCCGCGGAGCCGGCAGGACGTCCTCCTGTCACCGTAGAAAAGTTTTTCTTTAATTCTTTTATTCTTGTTTTCTTGTGGTCGCGGCTGTTTCCCCGCCTCCACCGGTACCGCAGAGACCAGAGAGAGAGACAGCAGGGAAGTTACAATTGATTACACAGGTACACTAAAAAAATTTTTTTTTAAACTGCCTCTAATGTTTCGATTGATTTTTACGTTTTTTGGTGCGCTGAATCCAAATCTGGTAACCAATTTGCTCCATCACGTACAGATTTTTTGCTACATTGGGTTAGCAGTTTGAGGTGAACGTTTCAGATTGAGTGCGATCGAGATAAAAGTTTCTTGGATGAATTCTTTATACTAATTGTTTAGTAGTTATTCAAATAAGAATAAAGAAAATTGTAACAAGGCAGCACATAAGAATAGAGTAATGTCAACAAAACACACTGTGATGGTAGCAAAATTGTCTGCACTTAAAACAGCCACATATATGTGCACAAACATTGAGCATATAAGAGCGAGGTTAGACACAAAGCAAAGCAAAGAAATGTGCAAAAAATGTTGTACAGGTATGTATGTAAGAATAGAAAACGCAAACCGCACCATTGCAATACATGAAGACAAACACCCGATGGTGTGAAAATAAAATTCTAATAAATGAGATCCGACACTGTGGTAATAACTAGCAAATTTTTATTTCAAAGTTTAGTAAAAACACAATATTTGTCAACACAGTTTAGATTTTAAAGTCATTCTTGGGTCAATCAATCTCCTGGTGGGCCCGTTTCTTCTTCCCCCGAATGCTTCTCTTGGTGCGCTGCTTGGCGTATTTTTCATCTGGGGTTTCCCGCAGCAGCAACCAGCAGAAATCAGCCATCATAGTGGTGTTCCATCTTCCTTGGTACCTTCTCTCTGCGTCCTTGATGTCCTGGTGAAACCTTTCACCTTGTTCTTCACTGTACGCCCCCAAGTTTTCGGGAAAGTAGTTCACATGGGAGTGCAAGAAATGGACTTTCAGGCTCATGTTACAGCCTTGTTCTTTGAAGGCATTGAGCATCCTGGCAACAATATCCTTATAGTTCTCATCCCGCCTGTTCCCCAAGAATTTGAGAACATCCTTGAAGGAATCCCAGGCTTCTTTTTCCTTCTCAGACATCGTTTCAGCGAATGCTCCATCTGAAATGAGTTTCCTTATATCAGGGCCAACAAACACTCCTTCCTTTAGCTTTGCTTCAGAAAGTCGGGGGAACTTTGAGCAAAGGTACCGAAAGCACTCACCATCTTTTGGAAGGGACTTGATGAATTGCTTAATGAGACCCAACTTAATGTGGAGAGGTGGTAATAGAATTTTATTACGAGGTACCAAGCTCTCATGAAGAACATTTTTCTCACCGGGTCTCAAATACTCCCGAATTGGCCAGTTTTTTTTCCCCCAGTGTAGGTCGCGGGCCCGGCTATCCCACAAGCAAAGGAAGCAGGGATATTTGGTGAAACCGGATTGCTGCCCTAATAGCATGGATAGAATTTTAAAGTCTCCACAAATCATCCACTTATGCTCATCATAACAAATCTTCTGAAGAATCAGGGCCAAATTCTCGTATTTTTCTTGGAGAATAACAGAGTGAGCAATAGGAACTGAAGCGAATGTGTTGCCATTATGAAGAAGAACACCTTTTATGCTGTCTTTTGACGAATCAATGAACAGCCGCCATTCAGCAGGATCATACTTGAGTTTAAACTTTTCCATCACTCCGTATATATCGTTGCAAAATACCAAATCTTCCTCTTTGCTGAAATACTTCAAAAATTGTGTCTCGCGGTTGCGGTACCAATAAAAAGTTGTTCCTGGTGACAATAGATTTTTCTGTTTAAGCCGAGAACCTAGCAGTTGGGCAGCATCTTTTGGGAGTCCTAAATCCCGGACTAAATCATTCAATTCAGCTTGAGAGAAAAGTTCAGGTTTCGGATCTGGTTCAGTTTCAAACTCGGAAGTACTGGACTCATCGGGAAAAGCCATCTGATGAGTCTCATCATGATCAGAACCGTCCACACAAATATGATCCAAAGATTTTGGTGGTTCAGGCACAGGTACTTCGTTGCTATGAGGCATAGGCCTAATTGCTGAGGGAAGGTTGGGGTAACTTATTACGTTCTTATTTTTTAAGTTGTATCCCTTCACAATGCAAGAGCAAAAATAGCAGTCACTGCTGTGGTCTCTTTATTCACGCCACATCATAGGTATTCCGAAACGAAATGCTTGTTTTTTACCTTTCATCCATAAGCGTAGATCTTCCTCACATGTCTTGCACACTTTGTGAGGAGCCCACGGTTTGTCTTGATCGCCTAACTTCAAACCGAAATAGGCGAAATATACTTTTTTAATAAATGCAGAAATGTTCCTCTGCCGCTTTTTCACGGTATATTCCCCACAAATAAAACAAAAACTGTCCGGAGAGTTGACGCAACCTCTGGCTCTGTGAGTCATCACAAATACACAGCACTGCAAACTACAACTGTAGTGAACCACTTCGGAATAAAGCTGGATTACGACTGAGCAAACAAAAGGTAATAATGAACTTGCAAGAAACTGAAATTTGACAGGAACGTTCATGTCGCAACCACCGTGTTTGAGCGAGCGAACGAGGCGAGGCGAACAGGAAAGAACATGCGCCAGCGCGAGTACTGGATTTAGCCCCCCGCCTCCCAATTGTCCTGTTAATGTATAAAATGAATACAAAACACTCTAAAATATCATGAGGGAGTGTTTCTAGTTAGTTAACCATTACAACCTCTATTTTGGGCCAAGAAAATAAACTGCAGTCGGCTAAAAAGAAATTATGTGAACATTCCTTATATGGGTAAGAAATCTAATTTTGCAAGAAAACGTGACGTGATGGAACATTTTGGCTATTTTTCCTGGATTCAGCACCCCAAAATCTATAGGAATCAGTTGCAAAACTGGAGGCAGTTTTTTGGTAGTGTACCTGTGTTATGAGGAGAGAGAGACACACATAGCTATGGTTTTCAAAAGAAGCCACCAAAAAGTTAAGGAACAAGAGCTTACCGTTTATAAACTATAAGAGATTGCAGAAAGAGGAAGAGAATCAATATCTGGAGAAGCTGATAGTCAGGAAAGCAAAGATACAAATAGAAAAAAAAATAGATACTGTAAAAGATGGGGACAAGATTATTATGATTTTTTTTAGGTATGTTAGTGACAGGACATGCAAAGGTGGGATTGGGAGACTCAATGGTGAAGGGGAGGAATATGTAGAGGTTGATGGGGTTTAAATGGAATTTGTTAAATATTTCTGTTCTGTGTTCACAGATGAAGGGCTGGGAATGGGACCTCAGAAAACAAACACAAATAAGAATGGAAGAGAGATAGAACTTGAACTATTTTCAGAAGACTGAGATCATGGGGAGCTAGCAAAAATAAAAGTGGACAAAGCGATGGGGTCGGATAGGATTCATCTGCAGGTATTGAAAGAACTTACAGAAGTACTGATTACTCTGTTGGTTGACTTGTAAAACACTTCTTCCTGATCGTGTAACCGGTCTAGTCCCGGACCTCTGGGTTCCCTATCTCATCCAGCAGCTTTGGAGACTGAGAAACTCCTCCTTTTTATGATGTCACAGGATATCTTCCCGGTATCCGCCTCTTGCCATCAGTTACCTCAGTCTCCAAGCAGCTGGATAGATAGGAGCCCGGACAGCCGGGCTCACTGGAGAAACAATTTTAATTCTTTAATTTGCTTTAATTTCCTCATTTTTACCTATTTACTTGTTTGGGGATTATTTCTTTAGGGAGAGCTTTTTCCTTACTGTACTGTGCCTTTTAATTTGGCGGCAGGCTGCTCTCTCTCTCTATTTCTCCTTTTTCTCCCTCTTTCTTTCCCCCCCCCCGTCCCCCCTCCCCTCTTTTCTTTCGTGGGCCTATGCATATGATCACTCTCTGGGATTCCCCTGGCTCGGTCAGCGGCCGTATAGGGTGAGATCCGGAGGTCTGCCTAGCCAGCGCCACACAGAGGATTGCCTGTCAGTGCGCTGGCAGGCCCTCCTGTTCGCAGGCAAGATTCGACGGTGTGAGAGTGTGCAGCCTCCGGCGTGTTTAAACGCACACGGGGAGCGGAGCAGTGCGGTCCCGGTGAGTGTGCTGCAGGCGCTTTACCCTTAAGCAGCCCGGAGGTAAGCGAACATGTTTTTCTGGGCGCGGGGGTGGCGAAAAGCATTTTTGGCGCCAAAGTGCGAGCAGCGGGCCTGGCCGCGTGTCGGCTCAGTGTAGGGGTTTCGTTGCTGCGGCAGACATTTTTCGGGCCCGACTGCCTGTGCCGCTTCGGGGTGGTTTGCTCCTCCCCTGCTCACTCAGGTAAACTCATTTCTTTTGCTAGCTGGGTGTTTTCCACGTGTTTGGTGTAAAAAAAAAACAACAAAAACCCGGGGCCCTTTTTTCTGTTTTAATCCTGAGGCGTGTGTAGGGATTGTGTGGGGAGAGGCTCCAGGCACTGTTTGCATTCAGGTTCCGTCGCCTTTCCTTTGCCATGCCGTCTAAGCCTCTCTGCTTAGTCTGTGGCATGAAGAAGAAGTCTCCTTCGGGTGTGTGCAAGTCCTGTGCCAGGGACGCAGATGCCCTGGACCCTCCCTGTGTTGCCTCAGCGGACGGCCAAGGCACGGCGCTGGAGGGCTCTAGCGCACTACTTCATGAATTGCCCCTGGGGGAGCCTGTGGCTGGCCCCTCGTCGGCTCCAGGCTCTTCCCCTCCTCCTTCTGCGTTCCCCACGGATTTGTCTGCTATTTTTTCCAAGACCTTTGTTGCGCTCCTTCAGCAGTCTTTCCTGGCTGCCGCTCAGCAGGGAAAGGGTCCGGAGGTCTCGACAGGGGTTAAGAGGACCGCGTCTCCGGCCCCGGCTGAGGGCCCTTCCGGTGGCGCCAAGAGACCGCGCTTGGAGGGGCTGCTGGCGGACTGTTCGGTGACTTCGGAAGGGCCCCTGTCTGATGGCGAGGTCCCCGACTTAGATGCTGAGGAGGAGCTGGAAGACGGTGAGCTGGCTGAGCGGGAAGACCAGGCGCATGTCGTGCGCGTCTTCCGCAGGGAGGAGCTTCCTGCGTTGATACTGGAAGCCCTCAAGGTTCTAAATATGCCGGTTCCCGGGACAGCAGAGGATGACACCTTGGAAGATCCCTTGCTTCAGGTTTTTCAGAAGTCTCAGAAGGTGTTCCCTGTTCATAGAGTATTCCGAGAGATGATCCAGGAGGAGTGGAACCTGCCGGAATCGCCTTTGAAGGGTGCCAGGGTCATGGGCCGCCTTTATCCTTTGCGGATCAGGATAAGGAGGTGTTTAAGTCACCCAAGGTTGATGCGGCCGTCTCGGCAGTCACCAAGAAGACTACTATCCCGGTGGAAGGCAGTACGGCTCTCAAGGATGCTCAGGATAGGAAGTTAGATGTGTTACTGAGGCAGGTGTTTGATGTAAATGCGCTGTCACTTCAAGCGGCTATCTGCAGGGCTTGGGTCGCTAGGGCCTGTCTTCGCTGGTCGCAGCGGATTCTGGGGAGCCCCGATGATGCCGAATCGGGTGAGGCGGCCAAGTTGGAGTCGGGCGCGGCCTACTTAGCAGACATTCAATATGATCTTATGCGAGGTTTGGCCAAGAGCATGGCATCAGCAGTGGCGGCTCGTAAGTACCTGTGACTTCGCAACTGGGCAGCGGATAGTGCCTCCAAGGCTAGATTGAGCAAGCTCCCGTTTAAGGGTCGCCTATTATTTGGGGAAGACTTAGAGAAGCTGGTTAAGGACTTAGGAGAATCTAAAGGGGGCAAGTTGCCGGAGGACAAGTCTAGGCCTATCCGGCAGTTCTCGTCTGGCAGGGGGCAGCAGCGCGATTTTCGCCGTTTTCGGACCCCCAGATTCGGTTCTGGCCAGAGAGGCCGTTTCTCTAATAGACGTCAGCCCTTCAGGGGGTTTCGCGGCGCGGGATGAGGGTTTGGTCCGTCTGCCTCATCCTCCTCCTTCGCTGCCAAAAAGCCACAATGAGATATGGGGGGCCTGGGCACCCGTACTCCCGGTAGGGGAGCGGTTGCAGGAGCTTTACGCTGCCTGGGCCCGAGTAACTTCAGATCAGTGGGTGCTGGAGGTAGTGCGAGAAGGGTACGCTCTGGAATTCATGAGGCCGGTGCGGGAGTCCTTCGTGCTGTCACCCGGAAAGTCTCCAGCCAAGCGCGAGGCCTTGCGGGCGACGGTCCAGAGGCTTCTAGAGCTCAGGGCGATAGTGCCCGTTCCGCCCAACCAATGCGGCGCCAGTCGCTACTCGATTTACTTCGTCGTCCCCAAGAAGGGCGGAGGCGTTCGCCCAATCTTGGATCTCAAGGGCGTGAATCGCTGTCTCCGCGTTTCCCATTTCCATATGGAGACCCTACGATCAGTCATTGTGGCGGTGCAGAGCGGGGAGTTCCTCACTCGCTGGACTTGTCGGAGGCTTATTTTCACATTCCCGTCAGACAGGAGCATCACAAATTTCTCCGGTTCGCAGTCCCCTTCGGTCATTTTCAGTTTCGAGCGTTGCCCTTCGGCTTGGCGACTGCGGCGCGGACCTTCACCAAAGTTATGGTAGTGGTGGCAGCGGCTCTCAGAAAGGAGGGGATCTTGGTGCATCCGTACCTGGACGACTGGCTGATTCGAGCGAAGTCCAAGAGCTAGGCTGGGTTGTCAATCTAGCGAAGAGTCACTTGGTCCCCTCTCAGATTTTGGAGTATCTGGGAGCTCGCTTTGACACCAAGGTCGGAAAGGTGTTTCTGACGGAGGAAAGGGCATTGAGCCTTCGGAAGTTGGTGGCCCGTTTCCTTCAGTACAAGGCGCCTTCGGCGTGGCATTATCTTCAATTGCTGGGCACGATGGCGGCAACAATCGAGACAGTTCCCTGGGCGAGAGCTCACATGAGACCTCTGCAAAGAGCGTTACTTCACCGCTGGTCGCACCAACAGGACCCACTGTCCCGGAAGTTGCCCTGTCCGGAGGATACTCGAAGGTCCCTGCAATGGTGGTTACTTCCAGGGTCCTTGGCAAGGGAGCTGACTACCTCGGCCTGGGTGCCCGTGATGACGGACGCCAGCCTCTCGGGCTGGGGCGCTCATTGCCACGGGCTGTTTGCGCAGGGACAATGGACGACTCAGGAGACGGCATGGTCCATCAACAGGCTGGAGTTGAGGGCGATAACGCTGGCGCTGCGGGCGTTTCAACGTCTGGTTCAGGGCAAGGCGGTCTGCGTGTTTTCCGACAATGCCACAGCGGTGTCTTATGTCAACAGACAGGGAGGCACCGGCAGTACGAGGCTGGAAATAGAGGCCGGAGTTCTGTGCGAATGGGCCGAGGCGCACCTTCTGGACCTGTCAGCAGCGCATGTCACCGGAGTGGACAACGTGCAGGCGGATTTTCTCAGTCGGGTTCGGGTGGATCCAGGGGAATGGGTCCTCCATCCCGAAGTCTTCGAGATGTTAGTGTGCCGTTGGGGAGCCCCGGTCATGGATCTCATGGCGACCTTTGCCTCGGCGAAGGCCAGCCGCTTTTACAGCAGGCAAAGAGAAAGGATGTCAGAGGGTTTGGATGCGCTCGTTCAGCTCTGGCCCGTGGGCCAGTTGCTGTATGTGTTCCCTCCGTGGGTGCTCATCGGAAGAGTTCTGCAGCGGATCGAACGGTTCCGGGATCAGGTCATTCTGATCGCTCCGGACTGGCCTTGGCGTCCGTGGTATGGGGATCTCATGCGGTTGGTGGTGGCGAAGCTTTGGCGGCTCCCGCCTTGCCCGGATCTTCTCGCGCAGGGTCCTCTGTTCATGCCACATGTGGGTCGATTCTCGCTTACGGCCTGGCTCTTGAAAGGGCACGGATGAGAGCAAGGGGCTATTCCTCGGCGGTCATTTCTACCCTTTTGCATGCTCGGAAAAGGTCTACCTCGCTAGCATATGTCCGTGTCTGGAGGGTTTTCGAAGCCTGGTGCCGGGACAGGAAGTTTGCGGCTCTGAGAGCCTCCATTCCGCAGATTCTGGATTTTCTGCAGGATGGCTTTGCTAAGGGTTTAGCAGCGGCGTCGTTGCGAGTTCAGGTTGCCGCCTTATCCTGTTACCGTGGTAAGATAGGGGGTCAGCCAATCGGTTGCCATGCTGATGTCAAACGATTTTTGAGGGCGGGCTCCTTGCTCCGCCCGCCGGCGAGGCCGTTCGTCCCGAAGTGGCATCTCCCCTCCGTTTTGTCCGTGCTGGAGCGCGAGCCCTTTGAGCCTCTGTCCTGGGCGTCACTCAAGGACCTCACCTTAAAGGTTGTGTTTCTGGTGGCCATCTGCTCGGCTCGGAGGGTCTCCGAGTTGCAGGCGCTTTCATGCCGGAAGCCTTATCTCTCATTTTTCCCCTCGAAGGTGGTTTTGAGAACGGTGCCAGCTTTTCTTCCTAAGGTGGTCTCGCCTTTCCATGTGAGGCAGGAAATTTCTTTACCGGTGTTTTCGCAATCTGCAGGTTCTTCGGGTTCGCGGAGGTTGCGCTTGTTGGATGCTCGGAGGGCGCTTAAGCGGTATCTTCAGCGTACAGCCAGTTTTCGCAAATCCGACAGGCTTTTTGTCCTCTTCGCGGGGCCCAGGAAAGGGGAGGCGTCGTCGAAAGGGTCCATCGCGAGGTGGGTCAAGCAGGCTATTGCCTCGGCCTATGTCTTGAGTGGTCGGCCGGTTCCGGAAGGGCTGCAAGCTCATTCCACTAGGGCACAAGCGTCATCGTGGGCCGAGGTGCGTCTGGTGTCTCCGGTGGAGATTTGTAAAGCGGCGACATGGTCGTCGCTGAACTCTTTTGCGAAGCATTACCGTCTTGATGTGCAGAGGGCGGAGGAGACCGTTTTTGGTTCAGCAGTACTTCAGGCTGGTCTCCCGAGGCCCTCCCAGATTTGAATCTTTCACTGCTCTGGTACTTACCCAGAGGTCCGGGACTAAACCGGTTACACGATCAGGAAGGTGAAATTAGACTTACCTGCTAATTGTTGTTCCTGGAGTGTAGCCGGTTTAGTCCCGTATCCCTCCCTAGGGTTGCACTTCTTCAGGGGTCTGAAGTTCTGAGGTCCTTTACAGGTAAGAGTGTTACTTCACGTTTTTCTATGGCAGGTTGTTCTCTCCTTTGGAGAAGGGAGAAGCCTGCGTAAGTTTAAGTCACAGTTGCTGTCAAACGTTTTCGTTCAAGGGGGATATTCTTTTTGCATAAATGCGGGGGGTTGACTTTTACTTGCATTTTTGCTTGTCTCTCCGGTGAATCTGCTTTGTCAATAGGTTACTGATGGCAAGAGGCGGATACCGGGAAGATATACCTGTGACATCATAAAAAGGAGGAGTTTCTCAGTCTCCAAAGCTGCTGGATGAGATAGGGAACCCAGAGGTCCGGGACTAGACCGGCTACACTCCAGGAACAACAATTAGCAGGTAAGTCTAATTTCACCTTCAGAGTCGAGAGTGATCCTGGAGGAATGGAGATGGGCAAAAGGGGAAGTAAGGAAGAAGTTGATAACTACAAATCAGTTAGGCAGATCTCTATGGCCTTACCACCAAGCGTTCGTGCCATTACCGACTTAACCCAATTTAGGAAAGCACTTAAATATCACCTTTTCCTCATATACTACCCACCAAACATTACCCTCAGCAAAAGCCCCCCCAAATAAGAGACACACCTTATCTTCAAATAGCCTCTCCCACTTTCTCAGTAAGATTACTAGGACTTTTGTGTTGTCATGATACCTTTTATATAATCATGTTTGTAATAAGTTAACCTTATGTTACCCAAGTTTATATACCTGTTTGCTGTAAACACGGAATAGCCTGTTATTCTGTTGATGTTGTTGTATGTGAACCGTGCTGATACCAAATAGCACGGTATATAAAAGATTGTAATAAATAAATAAGTAAATTAACGAATATGTGGCTAAAGCAGAGGATAGTGTGGACAGCACTTTAGCATGTGAGCACTGTTAATGTGGCAATTGAGATAGGTGCACCTGATACCTGTGTGCTACATGTTAATGTTCTGAATTGCACATTAGCTGCTGGGAACATGCTGATCATGCCTTCGACAGCTAACATGGAAGCTTTGCACTTAACATGCATTTGAAAAGCACATTAAATGCACGGTCTTACCAGGCTTTAGTAAAAGGGCCCTTTAGTTTTTTTTATTTAATTATTCATTAAATCAAGAGGTATTTATGAAAGACTGATGGATGTACATTAGCTTCTAGGTAGGACTAATGCGAGCACAGTCGTTATTTAGACACAGCTGGTAATGGCACTATTAACATATAAGAGATCCCTAACGTTCCCTTCAGAAGGTCATATTATGTTTGTTTTTGTAAAGATCTATGTTCTTCTGTTTACATATTAAACAATTTGACTCTTCCAGCTTTTTACAGAGGCCAAAGAGTTTATGAGCAACTTAATGTTCTCTCATTAAAACTGGAAAGCTAATTAAAGCTTTATATAGCATACACAAATCTGTAAAAACAAAATAATTCACACCTTTTTATTTACTCATCATGGTGCCTTTGGTGTCTGTGAAAGATTACTGATGAACTATGCTGGTTGCTATCCAAGGAATAGATACTGCACTGTCTTACCCACACTACTGACCTGAGATTGAGATTATACTCCACATACCCTGGCTTAGAAGTGAGGTTCATACTGTCATGGTATGTGCAAAACTAAGCCATTTGGAGAAACTGCCCCAACATGACAAAGTGGTAAAGAAGAAAACACCAGAACAGCATTGATAATAAATGAATCGGTTCCAAACAATTTTTTTGTGAATTGCGTGGAGAGGGAGAAGCCCTCAAGAAATGCAGCAGAAAGATACAGAAATATTTCCCATCGTATTGGGAGCCATGGCCCTGATTAAGAAGACTTTCCAATCACACCCTGATAAGTTGCCTATACATTTTATATCTTTTGAACTCCAGAAAGAGGCTCTTTTTAGCATGATGTATGTACTACATCAAGCGTTAGCAATAAATCTAAGAGTGACATCATACACTGGCTTAAGAATGAGGTTCATTATTGCCATGGTAAGCGCATAATTAACCAATCTGGTGAAATTACCCCAACAAATACAGTGAGAAATACAAAGTATTACTCCAGGAGCCATTTGTCAATCGAGACCAGATATATGAATGGTTAAGGAGAGGTGAATGAAACCAAAGGATGAGAGATTGATAGCTACGGCCCAGGAAAGTGGATCACGGACAAAATGGTTTACAGCAAGCATAGAAAAAAAACTGGCAAAACAGACATGTAGTGCGTGTAAGAAAGAACTGGAAACAGTAACTCATCTTGTAACAGGCTGCAAAGTTCTGATGGCAGAACACTTCTATACAGAAAGGCACAATAAAGTGGAACATCTCATCCACTGGAAACTCTAAACACATATTAAAAACACAACTAAAGCCATATATAATAAAATTCGCCTACTAAGACATCTGAAGCCCTTACTCAATAGTAATGACTTTAGATCATTGATGCAAGTAATGATCACCCCACATATTGACTATTGTAACAGTCTCCTCCATGGCCTACCGAAACAAACTCTTCACCCCTCGCAAATGGCACAACACATGGCAGCTCGCATCATATCTAACTCACACTGTACAGATCATATCACACCCATACTTCACACCATTCATTGGCTCCTCGTGCAAAGCAGAATTAAATATAAACTTATCATGATGCATTCAAAATCATCAGAGAATTAGCCCCCCTACCCTATCTCAGCTTATCATTAAAAAAAAACGATCGACACTGAAGAGGCGCAATGAATAACACCCTCCTATTCCCCCCGGATTGCAGAATGACAAAACAATATACAAGCAACAGGGCATTCGAGTATCTCGCTCCAATACTCTGGAACTCATTACCACAGGGACTTAGAAATATAACTGGCCTTTCCACCTTTCGCACACATCTCAAAACTTTCTTATTTATAGAACAATTTGGACAAACAGATATCACGCCAACTAACTGACCTGACATAACCTTGAAAAGAATCAAGCACCTTACACTCCACAATTTCTCTACTTACTCCCAACCCCACACATTACATTGCTCTGATTACCTCTTCAAAAATGCATAATATTGAAAGCACGAGTCATCAAGAACAGACTAATTGTAAATAGTTTTCCGATATTTGAATCATGTATATATCTCTGATTGTTTGTTAGTTATATGTCATCACTATCTTGTTCAATGTAATTCAGTTGTTTTATGTAAACCGCTATGATTCTTGATACGGCGGTATAAAAATCACATAAATAAAATAAATAAATAAATAAATGCTGTACTGGAAAAGCAGTGGGACCACAAAAGAGAATGAAGAGGTTATGATAACTTGGGATATTCCCATTCTGACCGATAAAAATCTAGATGCAAGGAAACCAGACATTGTGATAAAGAGGAAAAACACCAGAACAGCATAGATTACAGAAGTGTCATTTCCAAGCAATTATTCTGTGAATTGCATGGAGAGGGAGAAGATCCTCAAGCATGAAGAAATGCAGTCACAGACCAAGAAAATGTGACAGAATGACAGAGATATTTCCCATTGTGTTGGGTGCCACAGACTTGGTTAAGAGGGATTTCCAAGCGCACTTTGATAAATTGCCTATACATGTTACATTTTATGAAAGCCAGGAGGCGGTTCTCTGTGGCACAGTATAAGTATTATGCCAAGTATTAGCAGTAAATCTGAGACTGAGATCATATTCCACATATCCTGATCTAGGAGGGTACTATCACTATTACTGTATGCAAACAACTAATGGATTTGAAAAATTGCCCCACAATATAGCAGCTTGATGCAAGAAAAATCAGACAAAATGGTCAAGGAGGGGAAAAAACAGAACAGTATTTACAACAGAAGTTCCAGCGCCAAGTTATTATTGTGTAGAGAAAAAAGATCCTCAATTACCAAACAATGTGGGTTGAAGAACAAGAAAATGTGGCAGAAAGATACAGCACTATTCCCCATTATATTGGGTGCCTCAGGTCTGATTAAAAGCAATTTCCAAGCACACCTTCATAAGTTGCCTATACAGACCACGTCTTACGAACTCCAGAAGGAAGCTCTCTTCGGAATGATGCGAGTACTACAGTAAGCATTAGCTATAAATTTGAGAAACTGAGATTATACTCCATATACTCAGTCTTAGGAGTGAGGTCATTACTGTCATAGTATATGCATTATTAGCCCATCTGAAGACACTGTCCACAATATAACACTGTTGAACCAGAATTCACTAAGATCATGACTATGACAAATAAAGAAGTTGTGATCAACTTGGCTATTTCCAGTGATTAAAAAGCTGGAAGAAAACCATACACTAGTAAAGAGAAAGCACAAGAACAATGATAATAATAGAAGCACTTGTACCAAGTGACAATTCTGTACTTCTTATGGAAAGGAAAAAGATCCTCAAGTATAAACAAATGCACTCAGACTGAGAAAATGAGGGGAGAGGAGCCCACCCATGCAGTCTGAAAGAACATGGAATACCCTGGAGCTAGCGAGTGGACAGACAATCAGCCCCTTCACTGGCATCATGGGTAGGGTCCAGTGATGCAATATAAGAGCAAAGAAGCTCACATGAACAGCCCAAAAGAGCCCCCTCCTTCTCTAGCTCTATTGAAATCCAAGCTAAAACCCCACCTTTTTGAAGCCGCTTTTGGATCCTGATGCCTCTCACTCTCTTGTCCACTACTTATGTGTATCTTACCATACTCTAGTCCCCAGATTTGCTATGTGTTTTGTCTTGATCAGATTGTAAGCTCTGATGAGCAGGGACTGTATCCTACATCTATATGTACAACGCTGTGTACGCCTTGTAGTGCCATACAAATGATTTGTAGTAGTAGTTCCCCAGAAATAGTGGTGCTGTTGGAAGACTAGTTTCTGCGCCATCCTCAGTAGAGGATGGATTGGATACTCATCATAAGGGCCTGAAGGCATTGTGGAGTGGTAGAGAAGAGCCCAACTGAGCAGTCCAGAAGGTAACAGTGCTGTTGGAATGGACAGAGGAGTTGCCCCTGTTCTAATGTAAGGGCAGATACCAGCAACCTGGCATAAGAACTCAGAGACACCATGGAACGTGGCCATGGGTGCATGTCTGAAGGGGCATACCCTTTTGAAGCCTATAAGGAGCCAAAAAGATATGCAACTGTATGAGAAGTGTTTGACTGTTCCAAGAGTCAGCTCCCTGGGATAAACAGCATGGAATCTATCTACCTATTGGAATCTTGCCAAGTACTTATGACCTGGATTGGGCACAGTTGGAAACAGGACACTGGGCTTGATGGGCCAATGGCTTGACCTACAATGTCAAATCTTATGTTCTTAAATGCATTATAGCTACATTCCTTGCCAGAGGTCTTTTTTACTTTTTTTCTTTTCATTTAGGCTTGTGTGGGATGGAAGGTGGGAGAAATATTCTTCCACTCCAGGGCACATACAATTTAAATAATAAAAAGAGAGAGCGTGAGTAAGTACATTCACTTTACAAGTAAGCACAAAATTAAAAAAAAAACATTCAAGAGAATAAAAACAAATTTTATAGGCGACTTAAGATAGTAACATAGCATATGACAACAGATAAAGGCCAGTATGGTCCATCTAGTCTGCCCAGTAAGGTGGTTAGAGTAGTTGTAACTGCAGCTCCGTGCAGATCACCCCCTATATGCCTGTGTTTAGGGTTGTACCTGTTGCTCCGTGCAGGTCAGCCCCCTCTATTAAAAGATATTTAAGTTAGCTTTGATTTCATCCTCTTGCTATAAAGTGATCCACTGTGTCTGTCCCATGCTATTTTGAATTCTGTCACTATATTTGACCCCAGCATCTCCATCGGGAGGGCATTCCATGTACCCACCACCCTTTCAGTGAAAAGTATTTCCTGATGTTGCTTTTAAGTTTGCCGCCTTGCAGCTTCATTGTATGCTCTCTAGTCTTACAGCTTCACCTTCTTTGAAAAAGGTTTATTCATTGATACTTCTTAAATATTTAAAAGTCTGTATCGTATCTCCCTTGTCCCTCCTCTTCTCAAGGGTATACATATTTAGGTCTTCAAGTCTTCTTATCTTTATCTTTATTTACATTTAATATACCGCCCTTGTCGAAACGTGAGAGCGGTTTACAATAAAATAATATAAATAAATGCATCGACAAGAAATCCATTAAAGAAAAGATGGACCAAAGAGGTCACAAAACAAACAATAGACAAACCAGACAAACCATAAGTAAGCAAAGACAAACAAAACAATTAGACAGGACTACTGGGAGGGGAGATCATATGCCTGCTGGAACAAATGAGTTTTTAGTAGGCTTTTGAAGTGTTGGTAGGAAGATTCTAAACGGAGAGAGGAGGGTAGAGAATTCCAGAGTGAGGGACCCAAGAAAAAGAAAGCGGCATGGCGTGTCTCTTATACATCTTCTGGGACAGACTCTAAACCATTTTGGTCGCCTTCCTCTGAACCATTTCAAGTCTTATTATGCCCTTTGTGAAATATGGTCTCCAAAACTGAACAAAATCAAGTGAGGCCTCACCGACGACTTGTACGGGGCATTAATACCTCTTCCTTTCTGCTAGTTATTCCTCTCAGTATGCAGCCCAGCATCCTTCTGACTTTGGCTACCGCCTTGTCGCATTGTTTTGCCACCTTGAGATCCTCAGACACTAGCACTCAGAGGTCCCTCTCCTGATCCGTACACACCTTAAAGAGTAGTAGAAAGGACAAAACTATGAAAGAAAAATAATTAAATCCCAAAAAAGCAAATTGAAAGACAGTATCAAATATTAAAAAGCTTATATGGCATGGAGTTGTATATTTATTTTTTTAACTATTACTACTCATCGTTATTCTTAAGAAAATATTTTAACTGAGTAACATTCAAAAAATAAATCCAACTCCCTGATGTGACATAAAGGATTCACAAGGTTGCACCCAAAGCCAACACCTGGTGCTTTAACTGTAGAATTGCTCTTCTATGAGCCTATGTACCTTTGTGTACATCAGGAAAACAATCATATCCTGAGGCCACAAAAGAGACTTTTCTTTATAAATAGCCTTTCAAAATTTCTAACTTATCCAACTCAGTAATAAATGAGACCAGCTTAACCAGGAATATCATCCGACAATGATTCTAAGCAAACCAATCACTCAAGACTATCAGATGATGCTAAAACATCCTGAGCTCATTTTGACTTGCTCCTACCTACTATCTAAAAGGAAACATATTACATTTTAGAAATGTCTATTGCATCAACATCTGGAAGCATTGATATCTTGCAAAAGTACTTTTTAAGTAGTTTCCTTAGAGAGAAGCAGAGTTTTAGGAAAATTCAAAATCCAAAGGTTATTGGATCATAATGCATTCTCCATAGCCTCAGCTTGCCAATGCAGAACCGAGCTGTCTTTAACATGGGCCAATCCTGTAGCCTGAAAAGTTAAATCTTGTGTCTTCAGTTTAGCAACTGAAGCTTCAATCCAGTTTAACCACTCTTCATCATTAGCAAGCTTAGCCATTGTCTCACTGGAAAAAAACTGAGACCTTATCTGTAACAGTTTGAAACAATCTTCCATAAGTCTAATAAGGAAACTCACGCTCTTTCTATACTGTCATTTTTCTCTCACCTGATTTTCACTGAAAGGTAAAAAATCTTTACTGATTGATGACTCAAAACAGACAAAAATCTGCTCACGTCACAGAAAATTAGTAGTACAAAACTACTGAAACCCTCTAGGCTCAGTGCTTCTTAAATCTCTCCCGGAGGTACAATAAGCCATTTTATTAGGATTACTACAATGAATATGCATGACATACATTTTCATAGACTGAGGAGCCATTGCATATAAATTTTCTTCATGCACATTTATTGTGATAATCAAAGACTTGACTGTCTAGGTATGCTTCCAGACAGAATTGAGAACCACTGCTCGAGTTCACTATCCTTAAACTCAGGTCTCTCCCTCCTCCTTCTTTTAAGTAGTTTCTTCTCTTTTCTGGGTCGCATCCTCTTTCCAAAGCTGATACAGGAACATTCCTTATAAGGTAGATGGGGCTCCCCCTCCTTCCTCACTAGCTTCACCCTCAGATGCTCCAAGCTCTGGAATCTGCAAGACACAAATCTCCCAAACCTCTAACTCCTTCCTCTTCTCCAAGCTTTTCAGAACCCATGGAGATATCTGGGTAGACAGTTCCTACACCCATCTCAGAGTCACTGAGCCAATGGAGTAATAAGATAAATCCAGTCACTTTGACCTCAAATGCTAGCCCTACCCAGGAAGCTTTTTAAAGCAAGACAAAAATGTTCCAACTCTGTGGACTTGTTATTCTAGCCACAGGATCTTACTCAAGGCAGCTCTAGCCATAGATCCCAACCCTCGCCTGGATAGAGAAACTAGCATAGACTCTTTTTCATTTGTCCTTCTATCAGTTTGGTATTCAGGACCCAGCTCCCAGTGACTCCTCTCCTAAGTCCTATGCCTTCTACAAAAGTGGCAGAAAAGAAGCAAAAAAGAAATCTTCTCTTACTCTAGAGGTTTTCATACTATTACAAGGATATCAGGGTCAGATGCCGCAATATTCCAAAATTGCAGTACAAAGATAGTATATTGGCTTCGCTCCACTCTATGAGAAAGATACTGGGAGGGTAGGTTGGGAGTTCACCAGGTTGGAGAAGTGTAGTGACCATTTAGCCAGTTTGTGTTTTCGTAGGGTTTGGGCGGGGGGGGGGAGCCACTAGGGAGTGCCAGACAGGTAATAGAAGGGGGCCTGGGCCTCAGGTGAAGTGTTGACTGTCCGCTCAGATGCCTCTTGCTGCCAACTACAGCAAGCAGAAAGCCATGCATGCATATGTCTATCATGCTGTGCTTTCTTTGGAGCAAATTTTTGACCACAGCTCTTTTGCTTATTATTTCTTACTGCATTTGGGAGCAAACGTTTTGTATTAACTTTGCACTAGAAAAGCATGTATTGAGCTTTAGCATACAGCACTAATGCAAAGTTTTTGCATGAAGGCCTACTTGCTTTATTATCATGGATTTAAATGTGCTATGCGTTGCTGTGTGATCAAGGCTTTGCACAGTTAGCTCCTACATAAACCTTCTTTCTGCACTGGTAATGCAAAAAATTGTGCGCAAAAACTGAGTTAATCTGTGTGTAAAGCCTAGCACATTTTATTGCATCAGCCTGTGAGAGCGTGTTTTTATTTGGCTGGAGAGTATTGCTTGCTCTCAAGATGGCTTAAGATTTATGCCCAAACTGAAAGAGATCCGAATTGCCAACCAAGTGACAGCTTGATACAGCAAACTGCTATGTTCTAGCACAGAATTTTGCTAATCCTGTTCCCCAATGCAGAAAGCAAACTAGCACAAGAAAATCATGAGCTTACTGCGCTAAAGCATAGTGCAGTGGGCATGACAACTGCACGCAAAAGAATTGAATGCCCCTTATATAAATGATGCAACAGGGATCAAAGGGATCATCTGAGGTGACCATGACCTCAGATGACCAGTGCAAGATAGAAAGAATCCCTGATCACAGGTTCCCAGTCCCTAACCCTGACATCACCTAAGTATTATTGGTGGCCTTTACTCCTAACCCCTCCCCTTCTCCCGAACCTTAAAAGAAAAGCCAGTTCTGTAGTGGACCCTACCCCCAACCTCCCTTTTTTTATCCCCTCCCCAGTACTTTAATCGTTGGGAGGGGCAGGAGTGATACCCACATGCTCCTATCCCATGCTATCATCTTGGCAAATGGCAGCACCAGTTGTATCCTGGGCACACAGCATAGGGTTAGTCATTCTAGCACTGTGCATTTCAGTATGCAGTTGGCCACCAAAAGGGCTTGTTTGGGGATTGGGACCACAGGGCTATTCTGGAGCTCTTTGGGAGGTGGGGGGTGTCAGCATGAGGGGCCACTAACCTCTTTGAAAGTTCGAGGAGGGGTAGGGTCTGGAAAGCCAACAATGATACTTAGGTGGTGCCAGACAGACATGTGAAAGGGAATGTAGTAGAATGTCCGTAGCGCTATGATCGGGGGACCATTTACCTGCAGGTAGCACAAAGCCATGCATGTGTCTGTTACGCTGTGCCTTCTTTTGCGCAAATTTTTGACCACAGCTCTTTTGCATATTATTTGCTTGCTGCATTTGGGAGCAAACGCTTTGTGCTAACCTTGAGCTAGCAAAAAAAAAATCAAGTGTATCTTACCATGTTGCCTGTACATGTTGTTGTTGACTTGACTCATGGTGACCCTCTGGATAGTTGTCCTCAACTGTTCGGTCTTCAGTCAGGTGGCTCATTGTCACCCATAGCTGCTGTTATTGTATCGATCCATCTCATTGCTGGCCTTCCTCTTTTGTGTTGACCTTGTACCTTCCCAAGCATGATGTCTTTCTCTCTCTTCGAATGACGTGTCCAAAGTATGGAAGTCGAAGTCTTGTCATCTGAGCTTCTAAAGAAAGCTTAGGTTTGATCTCCTCTAGTATTGACTGGTCTATTCTTCGGGCAGTCCATGGTATACACAGTATTTGTTGCCAGCACCATAATTCAAAGACATTGGGGCTTGTTTACAAAGCCGCGGTAGCAGTTCGCGGTCGTTATCGGAGCCGCGGCCCCATTGAAATCAATGGGGTCGCGGCTCCGATAACGATCCGCTACCGCAGCTTTGTAAACAAGCCCCTTTGTTTTTCTTCCTATCTTTTTTACTGTCCAACTTCCGTATCCATGTGATGTTATTGAAAATGCCATGGCTTGAACAAGTCAAATCTTTGTATGGAGAGAGACATCTATGTTTTAGAATCTTGTCTAGGTCCTTCGTAGCCATTCAGCCAAGAGCAATGTGTTGTCTGATTTCTTGACTGCTTGTTGTTTCTTTACTGATAGTTGAACCAAGTAGGTTAAAGTTGTCAATGATTTCAATTTCTTCTCTATCAACGGTGAACTTATTGATTTTGCCAGTTGTCAGGATACCTGTCTTCTTTACATTACTGTGCAGGCCCATGTTCCTTGATCTTGAGAAGCAAATGTTTCAGATCGTCTTCAATTTCAGCCAGTAATGTGGTATCATCTGCATAATGCTGTTGATGAGTCTTCCACCAACCTTCACATCTTGGTTGTCTTCATACAGTTCTGCATATAAACTAGATAGGTAGCGTACACCTTTGTTGATTTTCAACCATTCTGTTTCTTCTTGTTCTGTTCAAACTGTTGCTTCTTTGTCAATGTAAAGGTTGTCCAAGAGAATGGTCAGGTGTTCTGATATACCCATGCTTCTTAATGTGTCCTACAGTTTCTCATGGTTTACACAGTCAAAAGCCTTGCTGTATGTAGTTAATAAAACACATGTAGATATTCTTTTGTCTTTTTAAGGATCCATCTCACATCCATGATGATGCCTCTCATTCTTCGCCCTTTCCTGAACCATGCTTGCATTTCAGGCAGTTCTATTTCCAAGTATGGTTGTAGTCTTTGCTGAATAATCTTGAGTAGAATGTTGCTGACATGTGGGATCAGAGCGATTGTGCGATAATTGCCACAGTCAGTTAGATCACCTTTCTTTATTATTGGTATAAACACAGTACTAAAAATCAAGCCAAAGCTTTTTTTAGAAGCTCAGATGCCAAGACTTCGACTTTCATATTTTGGAGACATCATGTGAAGAGATTGTTAGAGAAAGACATCACACTTGGCAAGGTAGAAGGTCAGTGCAAAAGAGGAAGGCCAGCAATGAGATGGATTGATACAATAACAGCAGCTATGGGTGCCACTCTATCAACAATGACCCACCTGACTGAAGTCTGAATACAGTTTAGGACAACTGTTCGGAGGGTCACCATGCATCAACAACGTCTTGACGGCACTTAACAACAATGAATACACATGACATACATTTTCATAAATTGGGACGCCATTGCATGAAAATTTCTCTCATGCATATTTACTGTGATAATCAAAGACTTGACTGTTTACGCATGTTTCCAGGACAGGATTGAGAACCACCACTCTAGCTCACTATCCTAAAGCTTGGGTCTCTCTTCCTCTTTTTGTGTAGTTTCTTCTCTTTTCCTGGTTGCTTCCTCTTCCAAGGCTCAGGTAGATGGCCTCCTCTCCTTCTTCACCTCCAGATGCTCCAAGCTCTGAAATCTGCAAGACACAAACTCCCAAACCTTTAACTCCTTCTTCTCCTCCAAGCTTTTCAAAATCCATGGAGATGTCTTTACTTCTCAAACTCACAGAGCCAATGGGGTAACAACTTCTAGCCACAGGATCTTACTCAAGTTGACTCTGGCAGCTCAAGTCATGGGCTGCAACCCTCACTTGGATAAGGGAAGAAGGTAAACTAGCACAGACCTCTTTTTCATTCGTCTTTCAATCAGTTTGGTATTCAGGACCCAGCTCCCAATCACTCTTTTCCTAAGTCCTATGCCTTCTACAAAAGTGGCAGAAAAATAAAAATCTTTTCTTACTCAAGAGTTTTTATACTATTACGAAGATATCAAGGCCAGGTGCTGCCATATTCCAAAATAGCAGTGCAAAAGCAGGAGCGTATGGGCATCGTTCCTGCCTCCCTATGAGAAAGGTACGGGGGTGGGATGGGAGTTTGCCAGGATGGCGGGGTGTAGCGGCCATTTAGGCCCGTTTCTGTTTTTTGCAGGGTTTGGGGGGGGGAGGGGCACCAGGGTACCAATGATTTCTTGGGCATGTTGGGATCAGGGAGTGTCAGACAGGTGATTGAGGGAGGTCGGGGCCTCCTTGGATCATCTCAGGTGAAGCATTGACTGTACGTTCAGATGACTCTTTTGCTCCCAGCGCAGGTAGCACAAAGCCATGCATGTGTCTGTTACGCTGTGCCTTCTTTTATGCAAATTTTTGACCACAGCTCTTTTGCATATTATTTGCTTGCTGCATTTGGGAGCAAACGCTTTGTGTTAACCTTGAGCTAGCAAAGCATGCATTGAGCATTAGCACATGGCTCTAATGCAAAGTTTTTGTATGAAGGCTTACTTGCTTCATTATCATGGATTTAAATGTGCTGTGCACTGCTGTCTGATCAAGGCTTTGCACAGTTAGTTCCTATATAAACCTTTCCGCACTGGTAATGCAAAAACTTGTGCACAAAAACTGAGTTAACCTGTATGAAAAGACTAGCACATTTTATTACATCAGTCTATAAGAGCATGTTTTTATGTGGCTGGAGAGTACTGATTGCCCTTGTGTTGGTTTTATGCCCATGCTGAGATCCAAATTGTCAATTGTGAAAGGAACCAAATGACAGCTTGATACAGCAAACTGTTATGCTCTAGCACAGCATTTTGCTAGTCCTGCTCCCCAATGCAGAAAGCAAGCTAGCACAAGAAAAGCATGAGCGAAACCACTGCACTAAAGCACAATGCAGTGGACAAGCCAGCTGCATTCAAAAGAATGAATTTAATACTCCCGATATAAATACTGCACGGAAATTTAGTGCAGTTTTTCTCTTAAGTCTTCTTTGAGTGATGTAAAGATGCAACAGGGAGCAAAGGATCATCTGACGTGATGTTTCACCTCAGATGACCACTGCAAGGCAGAAAGACCCTCTGATCACAGGTTCTCAGTCCCTAACATTTCCTAAGTATTATTGGTAGCCTTTACCCCTAACCACCACCCCCCCTAAAAAAAAAACCGACAGCTCTGTAAAGGTCCCTACCCCCAACCTCCCTTCTGATTGTCTCCCCAGTACTTTAATCATTGAGAGGGACAGGAGTGATGCCCACATGCTCCGACCTCCTATTGTCACCTTGACAAATGGCAGCGCTGGGTAGGGCGGGCCCAATGGTTTCTGCTGCCCTAAGCATAAGCCCCGGCTGTTCTGCCCCCACCCCACACTTTGACCTACTCTACTAATGATTGGGGTGGAAGGAGGGCATGGCTTGGCAGGCTGGCCGGCCGGCCATGTGCTTTGGCACAAATGGCCTGCTGCTTCTGACCCCCCCCCCCCCCCCCCATAACGTCGGGGGTTCAGAAGCAGCAGGCCATGTATGCCAGAGCACATGGCCTGCCATGCCCCCCTTCCACCACTGCAATCAGCAGTAGAGTGGGTCAGCAAGGGGGAGGCAGGGGCAGAACAGCCAGGACTTGTGCCTACAGAGATCTGTTGCCCTAGGCAGCCACCTAGTGGACTAGCCATTCCTGATCCTGGGCACACAGTGTGGAGTCAATCAGGCTAGTATTGTGCATTTCAGTGTACACTTGGCCACCAAAGGGCTTTTTTTTGTTGGACGTTTTGGAGGGTGGGACCACAGGGTCACTCTGGAGATTTTTTGGAAGGGGGTGGTTGTCGGCTTTAGAGCCCACCAACCTCTGTAGGTTCAGCGGGGTGGGTAAGGTCCGAAATGCCAGCAATGATACTTAGGTGGTGCCAGAAAGGCGTGTGAAGGCGAATGTAGTAGAATGTCCGTAGCGCTATGATCGCGGGACCATTTACCTGCAGGGGGTTTTGAAGTGTCTCCAGTTCGAGACTGTGCAGGCGGTCTATCTCCTGTTGCAATTAGAGAGAAAGAGATTATTTATTGTAGTTACAGCAACGTTCTCGTCATAGGTAAGCCGGAGTTACCGAAGCTGCCTGTACGGCGTAACGGTCGATAACTAAGGGAGATGAAGTAGGACGTCGTCTCACGTCTCTGCGTATTTCCGGTTCTCCTCGGGATAATATGAGGATGGCAGCTCGAGTAGGCGGAGCAGGGTTAAGGTTGCGCGCGGCGGCTTTCGGATATTCGTTCCGGTGGGCGGGCCGGGTGTAGACATTTCTCCAGCGGGGAAGCGTGTTGTTGAAGTTTGGGTTACGGTTAAGGGCGGGGCGATGACGTCACTCCGACGGGGCGCGCGTTGACGCCGAGGGGGTGGGGCCACGTCAGGCCGGAGGATCAGGACATCCGGACGCAGTGAGGTGAGCGCATCTCTTTATGTTCTATAGAAAGCCGAGAGATTGTTTCAGGTTGGCCGTGTGGTTGTCTTAGGCTGGGGCTGGAAATCCTCCAGGACGAGGTTTTAGTGCACACTGGCTCTGCTCCGGGTGATATTTTAGGGCGGTCTGTGGAAACACTCGCTCTCTGGAATGCAGACTGTACACGGCGGAGGGAAAGGGCTTTATTTATAGCACCTGCTTTTTCGGGGGCTCCGGAGTCTGGTGGGGTCAGAAGTTCATATCTTGAGCATTTGGCCGTTGAGAGACCCCCAACTCTTCCTAGACTGAGGGACGGGAGTTCCGTCTGCAGCCCAAATGTATTTTTATCCACAAAAGCTCGTTGAGACAATGGCCATATGAGGAAGGAGACTTGATTTTACAAGTCGGTGACGCTCATTGGTTCTATTCTTTGTATCATAGCAGTATAACTATGTAGCCAGAATAATTTTATATTAAACTTTGCTGCCATGCATGTATGTTGCCAATAATGTAACTATACCTATCTTTAATTGAACAGTGTGCAAAAAGCTTAATACGTTTTCAATTGGCAATCCATTTAAGATATGATGATGTTTATGTTAGGCTACTGTATCCTTCAAGGGCATCACTAGTAAGTTAACAAATAGTTTTATAGCAATAAAGTGAAAATAACGACCAGCATGGCTCATTCAGTCTTCTCATTAAAGTACTTTTACCTTGGGTTGTAAATGTTGCTCAAGGCAGGCTACCCCTCATTCTTTACTTTGAGTTGTATTTTTTTATTTTGGGTTGTAACTGCCACTCTCTGCATAGTACCCTGACTCTGCTTTTTTACTTGGTGGTGTATCTTCTGCTTCATATTAGTGGCTTTTATGAAATAAGAGGTGTGTTTGCACTGCCTTGTTCAATGGAGCATACAGGAAGGTTTTACAAGGCATGCGTCAAGGCACTGACCAAAGCTGGAAGGATGCTGAGTTGCATAATGCCTTCGAGTCAGTCCTGACTCCTGGCGACCCAGAAGCTCCTGGGTTTTCTTGGCAGTGTCACTGGAAGTAGATTGCCAGGCCTTTCTTCCGATGCAGTGGAGGGTTAAGTGACTTGCCCAAGGCCACAAGGAGTGCTAGTGGGAATCGAACCCTGGTTGCTTGGTTACCAAGCTGAGTTGCATACAGAGGGGAATAACCAGCAGAAAGGAGGAGGAGGTAATGCTCCTGTACAGGTCATTGGTGATACCTCACTTGGAGTATTGTGTTCAGTTTTGGAGACTATATCACACAAAGGATATAAAAAGATTTGAAATGGTTCAGAGGAAAGTAACCAAAATGATTTGGAGCTTGCGCCAGAAGACATGAGAAGAGACTTGAAGACCTAAATATGTATACCCTAGAGGAGAGGAGCGACAGGGGAGATAAGATACAGACATTTAAATACTTAAAGGGTAATAATAAACAAAGCAACCTTTTTTAAAAAAAAATGGAGAAGCTGTAATACGATGAAGTTGCAAGAAGGTAAACTTAAAAAGCAACATCAGGATATACTTTTTTCCCTGAAAGGGTGGTGGGCAATGTTCCCTCTAATTTTCTGTAGGCTGTGTGTGCATAAAATATCAGCTGTGCAGCTTTTGAAGGAAGGTTACATTTTTGTGTGCCACATAACGACACTCGGAGTTATATACTTTAAAATTTGACTACACGTCAGAATACAGTATGTACACCACATTGATTGCACTAGAAAATATTGTAGAACTTGTGAAAACCGTAAATACACAACAACTTTAAAATTTTAAGACGTCTGTGTTGTTTTCTATCAGAATCAGAACCGTAATTTTTGTGCGCTCTGTTGTAAAGTATGTGCGCTCGCTTGGCAAGGTGTGTGCGCGCGCACAGCTTAGAGGGAACAGTGGTGGTGGGGCAAATACAGTGACAGAATTCAAAATGTCATGGGACAGATACAGTGGATCCCTTTTATAGCAAGAGAATAAAATAAACGTAACCATTTTTTTTATTCTTCAACAAATAGAGAGGGGCGACCTGCATGGAGAGGCAGATATAAGCCTAAATTAAGGCATAGAAGAGATGACCTACACCGAGATGGACCATACTGGTCGTTATCTGCTGTCATTTACTATATTACTGTGTAATTATACAAAAGGGGTTTAAGAATATCACCGGTCAACAAATTTTTACAAAAGTCATGTTACTGAAATAAAAAGTCATTTCTTATCAATTTTTATATGCTGAACACAAATATGACAGTGAAATTGCAAAGTTGGCTCTAGTTTCTTTGTAAATCTACAAGAATTAATGTTTACATCACGAAATGCATGTCAGTAGTAAATATAATAGGCCTTCGGTTAATACCTGTAAAAAAACCAAGTCATAGACTACTTCTTAGATTTTTTTTGCCTGTCTCTTGTACAGCTGTTCGGGAGCTTCTCTGGGGAGTGTCCAGCAGTAGTCAGCCAGCATTGTAGTGGACCATTTTCCCTGGTATCTTTGCTCCATCGTTGCTATATCCTGGTGAAAACGTTTGTCCATCACTAACCATACCACAGTTGTCAGGAAAGAAATTGAGATGGGAATCAAGGAAATGGATCTTTAGAGACATATTGCAGCCAAGTTTCTGATACTGCATTAGCATGTCTTCTACTAGTTCCTTGTAGTTTTCTGCCGTAACATTCCCGCAAAAGTTTGACACTAGGCGAAAAGCATTCCATGCTTGTTTCGCATCACCCTGCAGCAAGTTGTTGAACCGGTCATCTTTGAAGAGTTCTCGAATCTGAGGACCCACAAAAACTCCCTCTTTAATCTTTGCTTTGTTGAGGGAATTTTTCATGCAGGTATCGGAAAGCTGGCAAAGTGCGGTCCATGGCTTTCACAAAGTTTTTCATCAAACCTAGTTTGATGTGAAAGGTTGGTAGCAGGATTTTGTGGGCCTCAACCAGAGCTGGGTGCTGGATATTCTTCTCTCCAACTGTTAAATTTTGTCTGCGATTCCATTCCTTCCGCAAGTAGTGCCAGTCCCTTGCTCGGCTATCCCACTCACATAAGAAACACATGTATTTTATATATCCCTGTTGCAGTCCCATTAAAAGGGCAACTAACTTCAAGTCACCACAGAGGTGCCAGCTGTACTTGTTATAGTTAATGGAAGTCAGTAGATGCTTTAAGTTATCGTATGTCTCTTTCATGTGGACGGCATTATACTGGAAGAGATGGAAGATGGTTTCCATTGTTCAAAAGCACAGCCTTCAGACTCAGTTTCGAAGAGTCTATAAATAGTCTTCAGTCTTGTGGGTCATGAGTGATTTTTAAGGCATATCAGAACAGAATACCAGATTACTTTCCTTTCAGACTGCATATAGTACACTGACGTCAGATGGCTTCAGCAGCCGTCTGGCAGTAGTATTGCATTGCAACAGAAAATGATGCAATCAACCCTGGATGATGTGTGCATGCTGGTATTATGCAATGTGATGCAATATTACATCATTCAAGGCTTATTTGGGATGTTGTTGATGTCCTACTGGATAAATTTACACGGTGAAACGTCAAAAATGAACTACATGCAATAACAAGAGCCAATAATTTTTTTTAATGTTTATATTCGTGTTCAGCTCACCAGGTACTACACATTAGAGCCTTTTAAAGTCAGTAATGATTTCAATGTTGACCAATGATATCTGTCGGTTTGGGGGCAAAATAACTTTGAAAATTTAATAGAATGGGATGAAACTTGGCATGCGAGAAAAACTGGTAAAAAGACAGACATTTTCTTATCATCCTTCTAGACCAGTCCAGATGAGTAGGTTATGCTCCTTGTGGAGGCAGACTTGAGCATCTTTCAGTGATGTCATCAGAAGATAACATAGTAAATGACGGCAGATAGAGACCAGCATGGTCCATCCAGTCTTCCCAGCAATACGGCAAGAGTAGGTGCACCTGACGCTCTGTGCAGGTCACCCCTTCCCATGTTTTTGTTTAGGGGTGGACCCACCACTTCATGTAGGACACCCCTATTTGAGAAGTTAGATGGTTCAGTTTATTTTGTTTTTATCCTGTTGCTGTAAGGGGTTCCGCTGTGCTTGTCCCATGCTGTTTTGAATTCCGTCACCGTGTTTGCCCCCACCACTTCCATCGGGAGAGCATTCCAAGCATCCACCACCCTTTCAGTGAAAAAATATTTTCTGACATTGCCTTTCAATTTTCCACCTTGCAGCTTCATGTTATGCCCTCTAGTTTTGTAGCTTCCCCGTCTTTGGAAGAGGTTGGTTTGTTCATTGTTCCTCTTTAAGTATTTAAAGGTCTTAATCATATCTCCCCTATCCCTCCTCTCCTCCAAAGTGTACATATTTAGGTCTTCAAGTCTCTTCTCATAAGGTATCTTACGCAGGCTCCAAATCATTTTGTTCGCCTTTCTCTGAACACTTTCCAGTCTTTTTACATCTTTTGCAAGATATAGTCTCCAAAACTGAACATAGTATTCCAGGTGAGGCCTCACCAGCGACCTGTACAGTGGCATAAGTACCTCTTCCTTTCTGCTGGTAATCCCTCTTTGTATGCAGCCCAACATCCTCCTGGCTTTTGCCACCGCCTTGTCGCACTGTTTTGCCACCTTGAGATCATCAGAGATAATCACACCAAGGTCTTTTTCCTGAACCATGCACACCAACCTATCGCCCCCCTATCGCGTACATTTCCCTTGGATTTCTGCTACTTAAGTGCATGACACTGCATTTTTTCGCATTAAATCATAATTGCCAAGCATTAGACCATTCTTCCAGCTTTTGTAGATCTTTCCTCATGTTATCCACTCCCTCGGGGGAGTCCACTCTTGCAAATTTTTGTGTCATCTGCAAAAAGACAGACTTTTCCATTCAGTCCTTCAGCAATATCACTCAAGGTATAATCATTGGTACAGCACTAAGAGAAGCCAGTAATTGTCTCTCTTCAGTAGGTGAAAAGGTGTGTGGACTGGTGCAGCAGTGCAGATAAGCCTAACTGCTCACCCACACTATGGTGCAGTGGTCATTGAGATTGAGTCCTGTAGGGCCCAACATTGCTCCGAGCGCAGGTTTGCCCTTGTTTCCTCAAGCTGGTAGCTGCCGGTGCCCAGCACTGTTTCACAGGCTCTAAGACTGGTCAGCAGAAGAGGTCTAGGAGCTCTCTCCATACCCCCCTCCCCATCTGCCTGCAAGTATTTATTTTCTAATTTTTTCTCTATTTTATTTTTTGCCCGTTGAAAAATACTGTCTTGGAAGCCCAGACCAGCTGTATTCCATGCTTTAAGAAAAGTGGAAGGAAGTCCAAAAAACTGCCAGCATGGTTTAAAGGTGAGATCAGAGAGGCTGTTGCCAAAAAAGCATCTTTCAGGCAATGGGAAAAAAGAGCCAAACGATGAAACCTGGAAACAGCACAAGCACTGGCAAGTCAAATGCAAGGCATTGATAAGGCAGGCAAAGGGAGAATTTGAGAAGAAGCTTGCTGCGGAAGCAAAAGCGCAAAATAAAGACTTTTTCAAGTACATTCGTAGCAAAAAACCTGTGAGAGAGTAATTTGGTCCATTAGATGATAGAGTTAAAGGGGCACTAAGAGGCGACAAGGCGATAGCGGAGAGACTGAATGAATTTTTTGCTTCAGTCTTTACTGAGGAAGATGTAGGGATGTTACCCATGACTGAAGTGGTATTTAAAGGTGCAGAAGAATTGAAGGGAAGATGTATTACAACTATTAGATAAACTGAAGAGTAGCAAATCACTTGGGCCGGATGGTATACATCCAAGGCTGTTGAAAGAACTGAAATATGAGATTGCAGACCTGCTATTAGTAATCTGTGATCTATCATTAAAATCATCTGTAATATCTGAAGATTGGAGGATTGCCAATGTAACTCCAATTTTTAAAAACGGTTCCAGGGGTGATCCGGGAAACTACAGACCAGTGAGCCTGACGTCAGTACCGGGAAAAATGGTAGAAACCATCATAAAGAATAAAATTACTCAGCATGTAGATAGTTATGGCCTAATGGGAGACAGCCAACATGGCTTTAGACAAGGAAGATCTTGTCTTACTAATCTGTTATGTTTTTTTGAAGGTGTGAATAAACAGGTGGACAAAGGTGAGTCGGTTGATATAGTGTATCTGGACTTTCAGAAAACCTTTGACAAGGTCTCTCATCAGAGACTTTTGGCAAAACTAAAGAGTCATGGGATAGGAGGCAGTGTACTATTGTGGATCAGGAACTGGTTAAAAGATAGAAAGTAGAGGGTAGGGCTAAATGGCCAATTTTCCCAATGGAGAAAGGTGAATAGTGGTGTACCCCAGGGATCTGTGCTGGGTCCGCTGCTTTTTAACATATATTCATAAATTACCTGGAAAGGGGAATAATGAGTGAGGTTATCAAATTTGCAGATGACACATTTAAAGTTATTAAAACCCAAGAGGATTGTGGAAATTTGCAAGAGGATCTTGATAAATTGGAAGACTTGGCATCAAAATGGCAGATGAAATTTAATGTGGACAAGTGCAAAGTTATGCACCTAGGGAAGAACAACCCAAACTATGGTTACACGATTCAAGGTTCCACATTAGGAACCACCACCCAGGAAAAAGGATAACATGTTAAAACAATTGGCCCAGTGTGCAGCGGCGGCCAAGAGAGCAAATAGAGTGCTAGGTATCATAAGGAAAGGAATGGAAAATAAAACAAAAGATATTATAATGCCTCTATATCGTTCCATGGTGAGACCGCATCTTGAATATTGTGTGCAAGTCTGGTTGCCGTATCTTAAAAAGGATATAGCGTTATTAGAAAAGGTTCAGAGAAGAGCCACCAAAATGGTAAAGGGGATGGAAGGATACTTCTATGAAGAAAGGCTAAAAAGGTTAGGGCTCTTTAACCTGGAAAAGAGATGGCTGAGGGGAGATATGATAGAAGTCTATAAATTAATGAACGGAGTGGAATGGGTAAACGTGCATCGATTTGTTTGTTATCAGAATATAGAAAGACTAGGGGATATGCAATGAAGCTACAGGGTAAACTATTTAAGACTAATAAAAGAAAATATTTTTTCACTCAACGTGTAATCAAACTCTGGAATTTGATTACACATTACCGGAGGATGTAGTAAAGGCTGTTAGTGTAGCTGGGTTTAAAAAAGGTTTGGACAAGTTCCTGGAGGAAAGGTCCATAAACCATTATTAAGAAGGGACCCAGGATATCAATGCTTGACCCAGTACAAGCATTGTGGAACCTGTGTCTTTTGGGGAAACTGCTAGGTACGTATGACCTAGATTGGCCACTGTTGGAAACAGGATACTGTGCTTGATGGACCTTGGTCTGACCCAGTATGGCATATCTTATGTTAACATTGGACTGTATTTGGCTTTTTTGTCTGCCTTATGAAGGAGATTTGAAAAACAAAGCTTGGGTATTTTTTTCAGCCGCAGGGCCTCCTGGACTTGTGTGGGTGTTTGAGGAAGCCCAGATTGGCCAGAGCATCATCATCTTCCCGCTTGGGTACATCCCGCTCATCTGGACTGGTCTAGCATGATAAGGAAAAAATTTTACATGCTAGATAATTTTCTTTCCTTGAATACTGATAGAACAATCCAGGACCTCCTCTGGAAGATTTTCCTATGGATTGGGAACCTCTGCTGCCTTTACATTGCATTGTTGTTGCAGTGCCTGATGAGGATTCAGCAGTGATAAGAGAGCCAAATACTTGTTCCAATTCTTTGTTCTGATTGTTGTTCTATTGTTTTTGCTAATAGTTCTTGGTTTTACTTCTGAGTTCTTCAGTTTTACTTATTACTTGGGAAGTATCTCACTGGCTTCTCAGTGCTGCACCAGTGGTTGTACATTCTGATGACATCATTGAAAGATACGCAAGTCTGCTTCCACCTGCTGGCAAGGGAGCATAACCCACTTATCTGTACTGGTCTAACAGATGATTGAAAATAGGCCAAATCATCCTGAGGGTTCTAGAGAAATAACTCCCCCCCCCCCCCGAAGCCCAGTGCATTTCTATGGGAGAAGGAGCTCCAGCTTCTAAATTTAATCTGACCCTGTTCTCTACTTGACCAACTCCCCCACTCTAAAAAATAAATAAATAAAACTGCCCTACTCTGAAAATCTATACCCCAAAAATACCCCTTTGCAACTGCCCCCCCAAGTTATACCCCCTCAACTACCCTCACCCCTAAAAAGCCCTCCCCATAAGTGCTCTACCCAAAAAATTACCTGCTTATGCCCGCTTCAGCAGCCCACAAACTGCCCCACCACCAAAACTTCGCTCCTGCAACTTCTCCCATCTACAAGAAATAACCTCCACATTTGCCCCACCACTGCATAAATTGCCTCACTCCCAAAGATATGCCCTGCCCCTCTACAGTTTCCTCACCACTCCGTAAACTGTGTTGCCTTAAAAAAAAAATACTCCTGGCAATACCCCACTGTTCTGCAAATGGCACCTAACCCCAAAAATTACCCACAGACTTCCCTTTTAAAATGCACCCACTCTCACCACCTTGCAGCTGCACTATCTCCCACAAACTGCCCCACCCTCAAAAGCTTCCCTCTGCCCTGTATCAATACCCTGTAAGCTAAAACAGCGTGCATGCACACACACACACATACAAACCAGTCCACAAAGAGATACATTCACACACACTAACTGTATAACATGGATATATACCTGCATATACACACATACAGGGGGGTTGGAAAGAAGTCCATGATCTGTATGCCTTCCCCATCTATTATTCTTTCCAACCCAATAGAATTTTGTAAAGAAATCATACATAAGTGTTTAAAAATATCTGTCTATCTGTTAGCAAAATAACTCTCTGAAAACGTAACAGAACAGGATCAAATGTGGAATGGAGGAAAATCTGGGGAAAGAAACAGAGAAATATGATGACAGAAAAAGACCACATGGCCTATCTAGTCTGTCCTTCCATATCAACAACTACAACAGTCCCCTTTTTACCTTTAGAGATCATCTGTGTTGGTCCCATGCTTTTTTGAATTCAGTTACTGTCCTTATCTCTACCATCTCCACTGGGAGACTATTCCATGGATCCACTACTCTTTCCGTAAAGAAATTTTTCCGCATATCACTGCTGAATCTATCTCCCTTCACCCTCATCCTATATCCCCTCGTAGCAGAACTTGCTTTCAATTGAAAGAGGCTCTCTCCCTGAACATTTATGCCATGGAGGTATTTAAACATCTCAATCATATCCCCTCTATCCCGCCTTTCCTCTAAGGTGTACATATTAAGATCCTTAAGTCTGTCCTCATATGCTTTATAATGAAGCCCACTAATCATTTTAGTAGCAACCCTCTGCACCGACTCCATCCTGTTCACATCCTTTTGAAGGTGCGGTCTCCAAAATTGCACACTATACTCCAAATGAGGTGGCACCAAAGACTTATACAGAGGCATTATCACCTCCTTTTTTCTTCTAGCCATTCCTCTCCGTATGCACCCAAGCATCCTTCTAGCTTTTGCCGTCGCCTTTTCTACTTGTTTAGCTACTTTAAGATCATCAGACACAACCACGCCTAGGTCCCGCTCTTCTTTAGTGGACAAAAGTACTACACCCCCTATACTATATTGCTCCCTTGGATTGCTGCAGCCCAAATGCATGACCTTACATTTTTTAACATTAAATCCCAGCTGCCAAATTCTAGACCATTCTTCAAGCTTAGCTAGATCCCTCCTCATGTTATCTACACCTTCCTGGGTGTCTACTCTATTGCAGATTTTGGTATCATCCGCAAACAGGCAAACCTTACCCGATAGCCCTTCCGCTATATCACTAACAAAGATGTTAAAAAGAATCGGACCAAGGAGAGATCCCAAGGACAGGGGGCATCAAGTTTAAAAATGGACCGTATTGGGTAGAGAATTCCAGAGAAGTAAAGCCCCACCCCACCCCTCCCCAAAAAGAAAATGCCCATGTTTCTTTGAGAGAGGGGAGTTCCAGTCTGTACAATATAGAAATATTAATACATTGAAACAAAGTCATTAGGGGTTGCTCCTTTCAAACTGCCCCCTCCCTGATTATACGCAGATACACATACTCATAATCAGAAATAAACACACACAGATACACTCAGAGATATACACATAGGTATATACTCTCACATACAAACCCGCACATACATACACATTGCCAAACACACTCGCATATACCGTTACACATAGACATGCATATAAATACACACAGAGGAGCTGAAAATTATTCCATGAAGCTTGCTTCACATGGTTTCCCCACCACACACCCTGCTGTCTCACCTTTATCCTTCTGGATATTTCATTTTCTTTGTTGTAATTTGTACTATGAAACCTTTCTTAATGGTTGTTATATAATGACTAAACTGTATAGTTTGCTACTGGTTGCAAGCAGTGAAGAAACATGATAATACCTCTTGCTATGGGACATTGATTCCCTATGGTTAAAATAGAAAATGCATACTGTTGAGAGTGACATTTAATGGTTACATACTTTTTAAATTTTATTATTCTTTCCAGACCATTGTATTGTTTAGGAATTGCTCCATTTACACTGCCCTTCTCTCTCTCCTTCAGATCAGAGATACACGCACACACATGTATGCAAAGGGGCTGGAAAACATTCTATGAGCCATGCTCCACATTCTTCCTTCTTTATTTCGATGTATCCTTGGTCTGTTTAAAGAGAAGGTGTAGGTCTGCTGAGCAAATAATTCAGTACTGTTTTCTTAAGAGAAAGCACTTACTTCATTTTTAATTGTAAGGGGTCTCCCAGGTAGATCCCTGTTTAATGGCAATTTCTGCGGATTACATAAACAATAAGGTGATGGGTCCTGAGGGAGTGGGGGGGGGGAGGAATAACTTCAAGGATCTTCCACCTGTCTGATCACTGTTCTACAGCCAAAATGCTTCCGAAATCAATTCAGTCACACTTTATTAAGTCTGAGTTGCTGAGAACAAAAATGACGCTTAAAATTGTTTATTGGCTGTAGTCTTCAATTTACACTAATGGGGCAGTACATTGCAACCTCGACTTCGGAAGTGCCATTACTGCTTGTCATTTGTGTAGTGCTACAAGGTGTACACAGCACTGTACAGATACATTTAACAGATGGTCCCTGCTCATCAGAGCTTACAATCTAGTCAAGACAGACAACACAACAGCTGAGGACAAGGACTCATCTAGGGGAGTGGCAAGGAAATATATAGGAGACCAAGTGGATCAGGATCCAAAATCAGTCTTGAAGAGGTGAGTTTTCAGCCTGGATATGAAAAGGACCAGAGATGAAGCCTTTGTTTGTTCTAGGCCTAAAGAGCAGCAAGATGGATCGAAATCTGGAGTTGGCAATAGAAGAGAAGGGCACAGATAGAAGGGATCTGCCGGAAGAGCGAAGCACCCGAGGAGGGGTGTAGGGAGAGATAAGAGGAAAGATAGTGAGGAGCAGCAGAATCAGTGCACTTATGGGTCAGTAGAAGAAGTTTGAACTGGATACGGAAATGGCTAGAAAGCCAGTGAAGCAACTTGAAAAGGGGGGTTATATAATAGGGAAGGGATCTCAATTTAAACCATAAATTACTAAAATACATGCACATTTAAGACTAGATTTGTGAGAGATTTATGTTTTTGTTTGGAAAGTACTTGCTTTTCAGGTAAAACAATTAATGATGTAATTTGAAGGTGCTATTGCGTCATAAATGATATGAATTGCATCGTTATTTCTAGAAGTCATAGATGATGCAATCCTAACTCAGCTTAATTACATCACACTGCAAAACAAATTGCGTAACATTTTTTAATGAACATGACATTCCAGTAGTGTTTTGGCTGAAGACTAGTCTTTTCAGTGTTTGAATGTTTCCGTTTAGTCAATGTGAGAGATGCCTCGTATTTGTTTGAAAATGCAGATCACTTCTGTACGTTTGCATCAGAAAAACGCAGTGTAACCACTTTGATTAAGAAAGCCGACCACCTTTACTTTGGCTGCAGAACTGGAGATCAGGACAATTCATTAATGCATCATCACCTTGTTGATTTCAAACATGCTGCAAACTATCTCTTACAGTAAAACATGTTATATGTATGTATATAGTTTCCCCAGTTAACCCAAGTTTAAAACTCCTGTTTTATGTAAAGTAGGACGAATGTTGGCCAAATATTCTGTTCATTGTAAACCGCACTGATGAGAAATAGTGCGGTATATAAGAATGTTAAATAAATAAATAAATAAGAGCTGGGCCCCACACATATGCTGCAACACTTGTGCAACAAACCTTCGCCAGTGTTTGAATAGAAAAAGGAAATCCAAGCCTTTTGTAGAGCCAGTGATTTGGAGAGAGCTGACAGATCATATCAGCAGTTGTTACTTCTGCTTGATGCCTCCTGTTGGGAAAGGTTTGTCGAAGAAGAAAAAGTGAACTGTGCAGTATCCAAACATTCCATCAGCTATATTTCCAGGACCCCATGGAGAAAGACTGCCAGTTCCTGATGCCCCAGGATCATTCTCACTTGAGTCAGATGACAAAGGGGAAGGGGATGAAACTTCTGTTCCTGAACCATCAATGTCACATGACTCAGATTTTCTCCTATCCTCCTCCTCCTCTTCTGAACCACACCTCATAACACAAGGTGAACTGAATGACCTTGTCAGGGATTTGGAATTACCTAAAAGTAATGTCCCTCACTTGGTTTGCAGCTTGTCGTGCTGTGAGGCCTTGTGTGCATCAGTGATGCTGAGGGCTAAGCTATCGGTAGCTTAACTACTGGCAGGGTCTCCCAAGATAGACAGGCCTCATCTGAGGTGCAAAACCAAGACAAACCACCCATCTGGGTAGCAGCAGAATGGAATGGGGTTAGCGGCAGGAGTCACATTTCTGTGATAATGGCAACAACATTAGAATTACCTGCACGGAAGGCCTGTCAATTTACTTCCATATCTTGCCACGAAAACCCAATGAATAGTCGCAACAAAACAAATTGCATTATAATGCTGGAAGATGAGACCCCCAGGTTGGAAGGCACTCAACTGGCTACTGTGGAGGAGCTGAAGACTTTTCAGAGTAAAGCCAGCATTTATGATGTGGTTGGATCAAAGCCCTCAGGATGTCTGACAGCTGATGTAGCTGCGCATGAAATGAGAGTCAGAAGCTGCAAAGATGTCTTGCATATTGGGACATGGAATGTATGAAGCATGAATCAAGGAAAGTTGGAGGTGGTCAAGAATGAAATGGAACGTGTACAACTCGATCTGTTGGGGATCTGCAAGGTGAAATGGACTGGCATTGGGCACTTTGCATCTGATGATCACATGGTCTACTATGCTGGAAATGAAAGACAAGGAAGAAATGTTATTGCATCTATAATCAAGAAGAAACTAGCAAGAACTGTAATGAAATACAATTCAATCAGTAAACGCTTCATTTCTATTTGTTACGAGGAATGCCAATCAACACAACTATAATTGAAGTATATGCCCCAACAACAATTGCAGAAGAGGATGAAGCTGATGAGTTCTACGAACAAGTACAAACTGAAATTGACAGAACATGCAAACAGGATATGTTGATAGTCATGGGTGACTTGAATGCAAAAGTTGGCAACAAAGGTGGCGGCAAAGTGTTTGGAAAATATGGATTTGGCAACAGAAATTAAGCTAGAGAGACTGAATTATACAAGACCAATGATCTATTCATCTCAAACACCTTCTTCCAGCAACACAAGTGGCGACTGTATAAATAGACTTCATCCAATGGATTGTACAAACAATTAAATTGATTACATCTGTGGAAGTCAATGATGGAAAAGCTCTATAACGTCAACAAAGACAAAACTTGGAGCTAACTGTGGTACAGATCACCAACTACTAGTATGTAAACTCAAGCTAAAGTTGAAAAAGAGCAAGCCACTCAAGAATGAATATGACCTTGAGAATATTCCACTGGAATTTAAAGACTGCCTGCAAAATCAATTTGCTGCTTTAGATACAAATGACAGAGCTCCAGAAGAGTTATGAGATGACATCAAAATGGTTGTGTTGGAACAAAGGGAGAAGTCTCTACAAAAGGTTAAAAAGCAAAAATGGCCAAATGGATGACCGAAAAAACTCTGAAAATTGCCCAGAAATGCAGAGAAGCTAAAGCCAGAGGAGAAAGATGCAGTCACAGAACTCAACAGATTTCCAACGTGCAGCAAGACAAGGAGAAGTACTACAATGATACATGCAAGGAAATAGAAGCAGAAATGATTAGAGGAAGAACAAGATCGGCTTTCCTAAAGCTATGAGAGCTAAAGCAAAAATTCCAGCCTCAAATTGGAATGTTACAAGATGCTCAAGGATCCATATTGAATGATGCTGAGAAGATCAAAAAAAGGTGGAAAAAATATACAGAGACATAAAGATCAAGGGGACCAATAGCCGTTTCAACCTGTACCTTATGATCAGGATCCATTGGTGATGAAAGAAGTCGAAGCAGCATTGAAAGCCTTATCAAAGTACTGGGCATTGATGGCATTCCCATTGAAGTATTACAGCAATTTGATGCATCTGTTACTATACTTACAAGGCTGTGCCAGGAATTTGGAAGACAACATGGTCAACTGACTAGAAAAGATCTGTGTTTGTTTGTTTATACCAGTACTAAAGAAAGGCGATCCAACTGATTGGAAATTATCACACATTCCCTCTGATCCCACATGCCAGCAAGATTTCTACTGAAGATTATTCAGCAGAGACTACGACCAAACCTGGAACGAGAACTGCCTGAAGTGCAAACAGGGTTCAGGAAAGGGTGAGTAATGAGATGCATCATCGCAGATGTGAGATGGCTCCTTGAAAAGACAAAAGAATACCTAAAGGATATCTATATGTGTTTTATTGGCCACAACAAGGCTTTTGATTATGTAAACCATGAGAAACCTTGGGCCATTTTAAGAAGCGTGGGTATACCAGAACACCTGATCATTCTCTTGCACAACCTTTACATTGATCAAGAAGCAACAGTTCGAAAGGAACAAAGAGAAACAGAATGGTTTAAAATCAGCAAAGGTGTATGTCAAGGCTGCATACTTTCCTCCTACCTGTTTAATTAATTTATATGCAGAACAAATAATCAGAGAACAGGACTGTATGAAGACAACTGAGGTGTGAAGATTGGTGGAAGACTCAACAACCTTAGCTATGCTGATACCACATTACTGGCTGAAAGTGAGGACGATCTGAAACATTTGCTTCTCAAGATCAAGGAACATAGTATTAAAATCGGCCTGGACCTTAATGTAAGGAAGACAAAGATACTGGCAAAATCAATAGGTCCATTGTTGATGGAAAAGAAATTGACAACTATGGGTCAGTAGAAGAACAACTTTGGGTAGTAGTTGACAACTTTAACCTACTTGGATCAACTATCAATGAAGAAACAACAAGCAGTCAAGAAATCTGATGATGCATTGCTCTTGGCAGAATGGCTGTGAAGGACCTAGACAAGATTCTGAAGAGCAGAGATGTCTCTCTCCATACAAAGATTTGACTTGTTCAAGCCCTGGTATTTTCAATAACATCATATGGTTGCAAAAGATGGACAATGAAAAAGATAGACAGGAAGAAAATTGATGCCTTTGAATTATAGTGCTGTTGATGAATACTGTATATACTATGGACTGCCTGAAGAACAAAGCAGTCAGTACTAGAGGAGATCACACTTGAGTTTTTTTTAGAAGGTCAGATTGCAAGACTTCGACATTCATACTTTGGACACATTATGCGAAGAGAGAGATCATTAGTGAAAGACATCATGCTTGGCAAGGTAGAAAGTCTACGCAAAAGAGGAAGGCCAGCAATGAGGTGAATCAATACAATAACAGCAACTATGGGTGCCACTCTGTCAACAATGAGCTGCATGACTAAAGATCTTGAAGGACTAGAAAGGGGGGACTGTTACTTCTGGAGAGAAATCTGCAACTGTGAGTATATACTTCTGGTAATTTTCTAAAAATAATTCTTTGTATTAAAGCTACTTAATCTGTGAACCCACTGTTTTTTGTTGGATCAGTTGGGGCCTAGTAGCAGCAATTAAAGTTTGAATTTAAAACACAGAGGAGAGCTTTCTGGTTACATTTCATACCCAGCAGAGAGCTTGTAGTTTAAATTTTAATAGTCACTCAGGGCCAAGTAACAGCAAAGTACTTTTAGTTTAAATTTAACACACAGAAGAGAGCTTTCTGGTTAAATTTAGTACTGTGGTGGAGAAGCAGGCTCAGAAAGCAGAGAGAGAGAGAAAAAACAGCCTTTTTTTTTCTTTCCACAAAGAAACTGCAGGCACAGGAAGGGTTAACTCCCAAACTAAAGACAGAGATTCCCTGCAGAGGAGTGCAGACCTAGGAACACGCCCTGTTCCCATGGAGATAGAGGGAGGAGAAGGGAGTGGTTTGGAGGCGGGGTCAAGAGCCATAGGACAGCCCCAAACATTTAGGCAGGGAAGTTGCACTCACAATCAGAATGAGAATCAGGATCAGACACAGTTACCGCAGAACCGGCAGAAACAGACACGAGGGAACAAGGAAGGAAGCACAAGAGAGAAACAGTCTCGGGCAGAGAAACAGAATTGGAAGGAGACACGGAAGCAGTTTGGAAGTAGGAACAGAGAGCTGACAAGGCCAGTGGAGAGCTCAGGGGAGGAGTCCTCAGAGGAGGAAATATTCTCCAGAAGTTCATGGCTTAACTCTCTTTTCTCAGTAAGGAGCCTACAGGGAGAAAAAGCACTGCAAGCAAGGTGAGCCCTTTACAAACCTTAAAGGAGTTGCTGAACAGGGAAAGCTTTTCCTGCCCTTCCCCCACAAGCTCACGTTCTGCTAAGGGTACCTGGGAGAAACTCTTGAAGGCTTTACAAGATAGAAAGGCTTCTCAGGAAGATACCAGAGAAAGCAGTTACCTGAGAGAGTCTAGTGTGGAGGAGATGGACTTGGGGGACAGTGTGGAAGCAAGCAGTGTTTCAGACATGGAGATAGACTGTGTTGTTTGTGCTAAGGAACAGTAAAGGAACCAAATAGGGTTTAAAGAGCTGAAGGAAACCCAGCTGTTCCTAGTTACTAAATGTGTTACCTTGTGCTGGAGTGAAAGAACTGAATGGGGTTTGTTACCTGGAAAAACCCAGAAGTTCTTTTACAAGGACATTTTAAGAAAGCCCATAACTTTTAGCTGTGCTTTTAAAAGTAGCTTGACTGATAAAGCTGCTTGGGAAAGAAGCTGGAAGAAGCTAAAAGCTTATACTATAACTTGAAGAGAATACTACCGCATTGAATAGTCTCTGGGTGGACCAGGAAGTCTGGGTATACCTGCTGTGAGAGTAACAGGGGTTTTATAGTGCCTCCTGGAGACCAGGAACAGAGTGCTGATGTAAATAGAGTTTTATGTGGAACCAAGGTTTAACTGTACCAAGCCAAGGACTGTTTTTTTTCATATTTATAATTTTTATTATGGTTTTGTAAAACAATTCAATTGCAAACAAAATGCAAACATCTTAAACAAGGTAACAAAGAACCTCATACATATCAACTAATGTCATAGTCTCTACCTATTGCACCCCCACCCCCCTCCCAACTGTAAGCATAGTCCCATTCAACAACTCTTACCCCTCCCACCCCCCCTCCCTCCCGTAAGTGGTACATAACTCCCAGAATACAACAGCTGCCAACCCCTTAAGACGACAACTATTTCCCCACCTGATACCTCTAGCCCATTCTTACCCCCCCACACACATATCAGCGGCCCCCAGAAATACCGCTTAGCAAATCTTACCTCTCCCCAACCCCCCCTACCCCCTCCCCTCCTCCAAAACCTTGCACAGCCCCCCCCCCACACCTCCTCAAATTTAACCCCTCTCTGCCGCCTGGCCGCCGTTAACTTCTCCATCAAGGTCAGGTGCCTAAGCCTCCGCTCATATTGTTCAAGCAAAGGGGCTGCCTTCTGTTTCCACGCCGCTGCCACTTCACATCTGGCTGCGCTCAGACATGCCCGTACCACCCGACCACCCTGCTTCCCTAAGCCCTCTCCCCACCAAGACAACAGGAATATTTGTGGGGCAAGCTCAATCCCCTCCTCAAGCTTAGATTGTATCCACTGCTGTACTGTGCCCCAGTACTCCTGTATCTTAGGACAGGCCCACCAGATATGCCAGAAAGAGCACTCCCGCCAGCACAGAGGCGAAGTCCCAGGATAAATCCTGTGGAGCCTCTCAGGAGTATAATACCACCGCATCAGGACTTTATAGCTATTTTCCTGAAATTTACTGGCTCCCGGCCCCTTCTTAATCTGATCCCACACTGTCCTCCAGTCACCTTCAGACAGACCCAACCCAAGATCCCTTTCCCAGTCCACCATGTATCGAAAATTCCCCCTCCCCTGTCTATTCACCACCCGATAAAGCCTCGAAATCATTCCCTTCGAACCTCCCCCTCCGAACCAACAGGCCTCCAATCCCGTGACCTCCCGACCCAACCCCTCCTTCCCCAAAACCCTCAGCATAAAGGATTTCGCCTGCATATAGGCAAATCGATCTCCTTCCTCCAGAGCGTATTCAGCCCGCACCTCCTCAAAGGAGCGCATCTCTCCCTCATCCAATAATTGAAAACCACATCTTAACCCCTTATCCCTCCAGATATCAAAACGTCCCCCCTCCCACCCCGGTTGAAATCCCCTCCACCCCCTCCACGGGGTCATTACCGAATACCCCGAACCCCGATCCTTAATTTCAGGCCCTCTCACCGTGTCCCACACCCTCACCACTTGCCTCATCCCCGGCGTCCCGACCCCTAGTGCCCCCCTCTCCCCCTTCCTCGCCCATAGCCACGCATCCAACCGCACCACTGTACCCGCGTTTTTTCCAAACTTACCCAGGGTTTCACTTCCCCTCCCTCCCGCCAGTCCATGATATGTTTCAACTGCGCTGCTTGGAAGTACGCCAGCAAATTTGGAACTCCCAACCCCCCCTGCGCCTTCGCGGACCACATCACCCTCCGAGATATTCTAGGGGGCTTCCTCTTCCATATATACGGAAACACCCGTTTCTGTAGGGTCCGCATCGCCCCCACCGGTATCTCTACCGGTAACGCCTGGAAGAGATAGAGCAAGCGAGGAAGAATATTCATCTTAACAGCAGCTATTCTGCCTAACCAAGACGTCTCCAACCCCATCCAACCCTCCAAGTCACTGCCTATAACCCCCAACAGTTTCGGGTAATTTGCCTGGTACATATCTTCGTAGCGACCCGTGATATTGACCCCCAAATATGCCAAGGACTTGTGTACCCACCGCATAGGATACAATCTCTTCAACTCCTCTTCCACCACCCGCCCCACCCTTATCCCCAAAACCTCCGTTTTATCAATATTCATTTTGAACCCCGACACCGCCCCATAGTTCTCCACCTCCCTCATTATTTCGGCTAGCGACCCTTGTGGCTGACTGATGTACAGTAAGATATCATCCGCATACAATGAAATCTTGTGGGCCCTCCCCCTGCGAACTAAACCGACAATCCACTCATTCTGCCAAATCTTTTCTGCCAGCGGCTCTACCACCATGGCAAATAATATTGGGGATAGCGGACAGCCCTGCCTAGTCCCACGTCCCAACTCAAAGTCCCGAGAGTAACAACCATTTTCTTTCACCCGAGCCCGGGGACCCGCATACAAGCCCTGTATCCACTTCAAATAATTGTGTCCACACCCCATTTTCCCCACGACCTCCATTAAAAAACCCCAGTGAACCCTATCAAAGGCCTTTTCTGCATCTATGGACATTAAGAGAAAATCCTCCTCCCCTTGACTAGCCTCCCAGACCACCCCCATTGCCCGCTTAATGTTATCCGCAGCCTGCCGTCCCTGTATAAACCCCGCCTGATCACTATTAATAATCCCCGGTAACCACCCCGCCAATCTATCCGCCAAAATTTTTGCCAAAATTTTTACATCAACATTGAGAAGGGAAATGGGCCGATTCGATCCGCAGCACAAAGGGTCTTTCCCCGGCTTCAGCAATACCGTAATCCCCGCTGTCTTCATATCTCTCGACAATTTCCCCCCCCCCCCCCCCCCGGTTCCAACATCCCATTAAACACCCTCACCAAAAGGCCCCCAATCTCCCCCCAGAAGACCTTATGAAAAGCCCCCGGGAGCCCATCTAAACCGGGTGCCTTCCCCCTCGGAATCTCCTTCACCACCCTCCCAATCTCCTCCACCGCTATCTCCGCTTCCAGGGCGTCCGCCGCCTCCTCAGACAGCCGAGGTAGCTGTACCCCATCCAAATAGGCCCGAATCTCCGCCCCCCCCCATCCCTGTATAGAGGTCCTGATAGAATGCCCGAAAGCATTCCCGTATCTCCTCCTCCCCTCTACAAACCTTCCCCCTCTCCCCATTAATCTGATAGATCGTCGTGGCCCCTTTTTGCCTCTTTAAGCGTCTGGCCAACAAGAGACCTGCCTTATCTCCGAACTCATACGACACCTGCTGCACCCTCTGTAATGCCCAAGCTACCTTGTCAATCTGCAAGGCTTGCAACTCATCCCTTACCCTCTCCATCTCCTTCCTATCCCGCATAGATCCCGTCCTTCTATACCGCTCTTCCCCCCCCCCCCGCAGCTCCGCCTGCAACCCCTCCTCCCTTCTTTCTCTCTCCCTCTTCTTCCTTGCCCCCCACATAATAAACCGCCCTCTTATGACCGCTTTCAAACCCTCCCACACCACCACCACCCCCACTTCCCCCCCTTCATTAAAAGCTAAATATTCCTTTACCACCCTCCGAATATCCTCCACCACCTCCCGGTCTTTAAGTAAACTTTCGTTCAGCCTCCAAAATACCACACCACCCTCCCGAGCCCTCCTAAATCCCAAATCAACTGCCGCATGATCAGACCACCCGAGCGTTATCAACTTACCCTCCTCTACTGCCACCATCCATTCTTTATCCACTAAAAGCATGTCAATCCTGCTCCAACTACCGTGAGGAGCACAATAAAACATATATCCTCGCTCCTTAGGGTGCAGAGCCCTCCAGGCATCCACAAGATTCATCAGCCTCCTTAAGCCTTGTCGATTTCTAGCCCCCCCATCCACTCCCTTCGTATCCCTATCTATTTTTGGGTCTAATACCACATTACAGTCGTCTCCTACCAACACCTTGCCCTCCCCCTGGCCCTCGAGCAGGTCTCCCACCCCTTTCCAAAACTCCCCCTGGGTCCCATTAGGCCCATATACCGACGCAATAATAACAGTTTGCCCCCCCCATTGCCCCTTAATCCCCACCACTCTCCCCTCCCGATCCATAAAATGACCCCTGACCTGAATCCCACTCACAGACCGTATCAAAAGAGCCACCCCCCCTTTTTGGTCCCGTCCTTATTACATGCATAAAACTGCTCCGGAAAAAGCCTATTCTTCATCCTCCCCACATCCCCCCTCCGTAAGTGGATTTCTTGGATCAATACCACATCCCACTGATTACGCTGAGCTTCCCTATACAACAGTTTCCGCTTCACTGGGGAATTCAGCCCATTTACATTCACAGAACCTACCCGCAGCATAACTGTACCCAAACCCCTACCTCCCCCACCAAAGGCTGTGCAAGATATCCCCCAACCCCCCTTCCCCCCCCCCCGATCGTCCACCAACACCTCCCGCTATCCCTTCCGTGACCCACATGTCCTGCCCCGCCACATTGTCCCCCCCCACCCCTTAAAACACAGTACCCTTAGCTTAGCCACTATCCCCCTCAATTATTCCAAAGTTGCCCTAAGAGTCCAGTGTCCAGAGACCGTGAGGTATAGAGCTCTACCGCTCCATACTCACTCAGTGCTGACCACCACCAAGCTCTCCAGGTCTGCCTCACACTTCCTCCGAATCGGGCCCACTCTCTTGGGTCTGAGACAGCCGTTGCAAACGCTTTCCTTTCTCGCCAACTCGTTGCCATTGTTGTCCCGCTCCAGGTCTCTCCTCCAACACACTCGTCAGGCCCTGCTTCTGCCGGCCCTTCGCTTGGGGAAGCTTATCACACCCTAACTCCTCCAGCATCCGCCACGCTTCCTCCGCCGTCTTCGCTCTCCTAGACCGGCCATTCACCGTCAAAAGAATGCCAAAAGGGAACATCCAGCGATACCAGTGGTTTTCACCCCGCATATAAGCGGTGTGGTACCGCAGAGCCTATTCATGAAGAAAAAAGGGTTTTAAATCCTGAAAAAAGATTTTATCATCAGCTGCAATGTTATGAGGAGCCCAATAGAGGGAGCAGGAGTGACCTTCCAAGGCCCAGAGAACTGCACCTCAGAGCTGATGAGGTAATGCAACCTAACAGCCAATGGAGAAAAGGGGGAGTTCCCCTGAAGAAAGGCTGGGAACTTGAAAAGGAGGAACTAGGACAAGTTAGAGAGAGACCAGGGAGAGAGAGACCAAGGAGAGGCATACCAAGGAAGGCCTACCAAAAGGAGGCATATCAAGAAGAGGCTTATCAAGGAAAAGCAGACCACGGAGAGTCACACCACAGAGAGCTTCTGGAAAGGAACCAAGAAGGAGAGCACCATAAGGAGTGTCCAGAGCACCAGAGAGGAAGGAGTTCCTGGCAGGAGGGCATAGTGAATCCGAGGCCACAGAGTTCCAGGAGTCCTTGGTTGAGAGGTACTGGAAAGAAAGGCACAAGGGGAGAAATAAACCCCAGAGTTTGGTGTGAAGAACCGGCAGCAGTAAATGCAAGACACAGTGAGCATTATCTGAGCAAGGATGAAGTCTTTGCTGCAAATGGTAATATTCCTTATTCAAATGGTAAAAGGTGTGAATGTGAGAGAGTGGTGACTCTGCATGAAGGCCAGCTGGAGTGTGAAAAGCCTACTGCTCAAGACAGGCTGAACTACAGCAGGACCAGGCCGTGGGACTCAACTAAACAAGGTAAAATACCTTTTTATTCTGATAAGCAATATAAGTTAAGAAGACAGGAAACACAAGATACTGGAGTATATCCTCCCTATCAAACTGTTTGTGAAACCAAGCACAAGCCCTTGGTAAAAAGACTGTATAACATAAGGCAGCCTGCAAGGGGAAGTAACTGCCATAACAAACACTCACATGGGCGCGGCCCTGACTTGAATGCTGAACATTGGAAGCTAGTAAATGTGTTATATGAGAAACCTCAGTACACTCCTCAAGAGTTTACTGACACTGATTCACAGCTGTCTGATACTCAGCCCATGCAGGTGGAATTCAACGAAGACCCACCTGAAACCCCGATGGACTGTAGCTACTGTCAGGCAGGTAGCCTAAGGTCTGTGCATGAAACATAAAATAGTGAACAGTAGCGAATGCCTGTAAAGTTTGTTTATGCCTAGCACTGTGAAGCAACAGTTAAACAAAGCAAGTGTGAATATAATTTCTTTTTGTTGCCTGAAGCAAGGTTTCTTTCAGTTGGTTGAAGTAGTCTCCCATAATTTGAACCATTGTGCTTAAAGGGGAATAAAGCCTTATTTTCCCTACATTCTGGCTAGTGTGTTCTCTTGAACTTTGGCCCCCGGTAGGTCCTGGGAACATTACCAAGACCTCTTACAGAAGGACCAAATTCAAAATATATAAAAAACTCTCATGTCCATCTGACCTGCCCATACCAACCTTGGCCTCTGGGGCGGCAGCATGACAGCGGTCACCTCCTTCATGTTCCGCCGCCGCTCCAGAGTTCCCCTCGAGAGATCATTGAAAACCTCCACCTCACAGCCTTCCCAGGCAATTCGGCCAAATTTCCGGGCAATCTGTAGTATTTGCTCCTTTAAAGGGAAGCTGCTCAAACAGGCAATAATGTCTCTCCCGCGCGCTTCCTTCCTGGGCCCGAGACTCCTGTGCGCCCGCTCCACTCCAATGACCACTGACGCTCCACCACTGCTCTCCCCCAATCTCAATATATGGCTCCCCAGGCTCTGAACCAGCTGCACACAGTCTTTGGTTTTCTCAGTTTCCGGCACAGCTCTGATCCTCAAATTATTGCGCTGCGCTCTATCCTCCATCTCCTCAAGTTTCTCCTGCATCTCCTCCTGCTGTCTTTGCAGCTTCTCTTGCTCTGCCACCACGCCACATAGTTCTCCCGCGTGCCTCTCCACGTGGCACTCCATTTCCTCAATCCGCTGCCCTAAGGAGCTCACCACCTCTTTGAGATCCTTTCGCATGGCTTTAAATTCGCCATACATGTCCGTTTTGAAAGCTCGTAACCACGCTTTCATAGGTAGTGCCTCCGGCCCCACCTCCTCATCCTCGGAGCTCCCAGTCTCCTCTCTCCGGGCCGGGCACGTATCGTCCTCCTCGAGCGGCAAGTCCTTCCGCACATATGGGGACTGAAAATTAGCCAGCTTCTTTTTTGCAGCCATAGCCAAGCTAAGGACTCGACTCCCGTCCACTTTGGGTTCGCAGGGGCCCGTGAAAAGCGCAATTAATCGGGGCTCGGACAGGAGCTAGGCACCTAAGCAGCCATCAGCTCCGTGACGTCACCGGAAGTCCAAGCCAAGGACTGTTTAATAGGCTTGTGTTATATGGAGAAGTATCCTGATCTTTAATTTGTAAGCTTCAATCAATTCTTGCCAAAGAATTGAATCCGGTTGGGAAATCCTTATTTCTCAAATAAAGAAATATTCCTGTGACCTTTGGCACTTGGCTCTAATCCTTTCGGGGACACAACTACACGCTAACTGGGCTAATTCATACAAAAGACAATCGGACCGCTCTCCCGTACCACTAGGCAACTGCCTGGCCATAAGGGGGCATCCGACAGTACCCAGCAGAGAGCTTGTAGTTTAAATTTCATAAGAAGTTAGAGCCTAGCAGCAGTTAAGAGCTATAATTTAAATCAAATCAGAATTTAGCTTACCTCAGCAGCACAAGACAGGGTACTGTGTAGCAGCCCTCTTTTAATAAGTGTTATTTCCCTCCCTCCCCTGGGATAATCATAGCTTTATAGGTACTTACACATCTTAAAAGACAGGAGGTGCTTTCAGGTGAAGCTCATTACCCAAATCAGTCATACACTAAGGACCTGAGATTAATTAAGCTTCAGGTGAACAAGGTATATTAAACGTATTAGGTACAGTTTTATTGGTATAAATACCCATAGCAACCCCTAGTAAGTAAGAACTTAAAGATCTAGACACAAACTTAAAACTAAGATGCAGACAGCAGTCCAGCAGCGGGATGGGGGCTTTCCAGTCTTTTGCATTGAGTGTCACATGTATGATTTTCTCCCAGATGGTGAGAGGTCTTACGTGTGCACTAGGTGCAAGGAGCTCTTTTCTCTCAGGGAACAAGTCCGTTCTCTAGAGGCTAAAGTAGCAGACTTGGAAAACATAAGACAGACAGAGAGGTACATAGACGAGACCTACAGGGATATAGTCCTGAAGTCCCACCTCCAGTCTGGCAGCACCCCTGTTGCCATGGAGGAGAGAGGTCATGTGACAGGAGAGCATCACCCTGGTGTGGCAGGAAGTGATCCTGTAACTAGGACCTGTCCTCCAGGTGATGTAAAACCCTCTCGCACCGAGGAAGTTTCTCCAGGGCCATGTGCCCATGAGGGAAGGGTTAGGACAGCCGTTATAGTTGGTGATTCGATCATTAGGCATGTAGATAGCTGGGTGGCTGGTGGACGTGAGGATCGCCTGGTAACATGCCTGCCTGGTGCGAAGGTAGCGGACCTCACGCGCTACCTAGATAAGGTCTTAGATAGTGCTGGGGAGGAGTCTGCTGTCTTGGTACATGTCGGTACCAATGACATAGGAAAATGTGGTAGGGAGGTTCTGGAGGCAAAATTTAGGCTTTTAGGTAGGAAGTTGAAATCCAGAACTTCCAGGGTAGCATTCTCTGAAATGCTTCCTGTTCCACGCGCAGGACCCAAAAGGCAGGCAGAGCTCCGGAGTCTCAATGCGTGGATGAGACAATGGTGCAGAGATGAGGGTTTTGGATTTGTTAGGAACTGGGGAACATTCTGGAGAAAGGAGGGGCTCTTCCGAAGGGATGGGCTTCACCTTAACCGGGATGGAACCAGGCTGCTGGCATTAACCTTTAAAAAGGAGAAAGAGCAGCTTTTAAACTAGATATTAGGGGAAAGCCGACAGTCGCCCAAGAGCGGATGGTTCGGAAGAATGTATCCTTGAAGGATACTACCAAAAGCAGAGAGGTTCCACAAAAGAGTAAAGTAGCCCAAATGCCCTCAAGTATGGAGCAGACAGAGCTTAAAGATCCCAAATTACCCATGTCTAACAATAGCCAAATTAACATGAATAAAATACATTCTCTAAAATGCTTGTATGCAAATGCTAGAAGTCTAAAGAATAAGATGGGAGAGTTAGAATATATAGCACTGAATGAAAGGTTAGATATGATTGGAATATCAGAGACATGGTGGAAGGAGGACAACCAGTGGGACACACTGATACCTGGGTACAAACTATATCGTAATGATAGAGCTGATCAAATTGGTGGAGGGGTTGCGCTCTATGTTAGAGAGGTCATTGACTCAGAAAGGATTAAAGTTTTGCAGGAAACAAAATCTGCTGTAGAATCTATATGGATTGAAATTCCATATAAAAGGGGGAAGGCGATGGCAGTGGGGGTGTACTATCGAGCACCTGGCCAGAATGACCAAATGGATGATGAAATGCTCAAAGAAATCAAGGAAGCTAACAAAAGTTACAGCGCAGTAATAATAATGGGTGATTTCAATTACCCCGGTATCGACTGGGTCAGTGTCACGTCAGGACATGCTAGGGAGATAAAGTTCCTAGATGAAATAAATGACTGCTTCTTGGAGCAGCTGGTTCATGAACCAACCAGAGGGGAAGCCATATTAGACCTAGTCCTTAGTGGAACACCAGATCTAGTGCAAGAGATAAGGGTGTTGGGGCCACTTGGCAATAGTGATCATAGCATGATCGCCTTTGATTTAATTAGTGGAGGAGGGATAGTAAGGAAATCCACAGTACTACCTTTTAACTTTCGAAAGGGAGACTATGATAAAATGAGGAAAACAGTTAAGAAAAAACTAAAAGGAGCAGTTGCGAAGGTTAAAGACGTACATCAAGCTTGGGTGGTGGTGAAAAATACTATCTTGGAAGCCCAGACCAGCTGTATTCCACGCTTTAAGAAAAGTGGAAGGAAGTCCAAAAAACTGCCAGCATGGTTTAAAGGTGAGGTCAGAGAGGCTGTTGTTGCCAAAAAAGCATCTTTCAGGAAATGGAAAAAAGAGCCAAACGACAAAACCTGGAAACAGCACAAGCACTGGCAAGTCAAATGCAAGGCATTGATAAGGCAGGCAAAGAGAGAATTTGAGAAGAAGCTTGCTGCAGAAGCAAAAACGCGAAATAAAGACCTTTTCAAGTACATTCGTAGCAAAAAACCTGTGAGAGAGTCAGTTGGTCCATTAGATGATAAAGGGGTTAAAGGAGCACTAAGAGGCGACAAGGCGATAGCGGAGAGACTGAATGAATTCTTTGCTTCGGTCTTTACTGAGGAAGATGTAGGGATGTTACCCATGACTGAAGTGTTATTTAAATGTGCGGAAGAATTGAAGGAAATATCGATACATCGGGAAGATGTCTTACAACTATTAGATAAACTGAAGAGTAGCAAATCACCTGGGCCGGATGGTATACATCCAAGGGTGTTGAAAGAACTGAAATATGAAATTGCAGAACTGCTATCAGTAATCTGTGAACTATCATTAAAATCATCTCTAATACCTGAAGATTGGAGGATCGCCAATGTAACACCAATTTTTAAAAAGGGTTCCAGGGGTGATCCGGGAAACTACAGACCGGTGAGCCTGACGTCAGTACCGGGAAAAATGGTAGAAACCATCATAAATAATAAAATTACTCAGCATGTAGATAGTCACAACCTAATGGGAGACAGCCAAACATGGCTTTAGACAAGGAAGATCTTGTCTTACTAATCTGTTATGTTTTTTTTGAAGGAGTGAATAAACAGGTGGACAAAGGTGAGTCGGTTGATATTGTGTATCTGGACTTTCAGAAAGCCTTTGACAAGGTCCCTCATCAGAGACTTTTGGCAAAGCTAAAGAGTCATGGGATAGGAGGCAGTGTACTATTGTGGATCAGGAACTGTTTAAAAGATAGAAAGCAGAGGGTAGGGCTAAATGGCCAATTTTCCCAATGGAGAAAGGTGAATAGTGCTGTACCCCAGGGATCTGTGCTGGGTCCGCTGCTTTTTGACATATTCATAAATGACCTGGAAAGTGGAATAACGAGTGAGGTTATCAAATTTGCAGATGACACAAAACTATTTAAAGTTGTTAAAACCCAAGAGGATTGTGAAAAATTGCAAGAAGATCTTGATAAATTGGAAGACTGGGAATCAAAATGGCAGATGAAATTTAATGTGGACAAGTGCAAGGTTATGCACCTAGGGAAGAACAACCCAAACTATGGTTACACGATGCAAGGTTCCACATTAGGAACCACCACCCAGGAAAAAGATTTAGGGGTCATTGTGGATACCATGTTAAAACCCTTGGCCCAGTGTGCAGCGGCGGCCAAGAGAGCAAATAGAATGCTAGGTATGATAAGGAAAGGAATGGAAAATAAAACAAAAGATATTATAATGCCTCTATATCGTTCCATGGTGAGACCGCACCTTGAATATTGTGTGCAGTTCTGGTTGCCATATTTTAAAAAGGATATAGCGATTTTAGAAAAGGTACAGAGAAGAGCCACCAAAATGGTAAAGGGGATGGAAGGATACTCCTATGAAGAAAAGCTAAAAAGGTTAGGGCTCTTTAACCTGGAAAAGAGACGGCTGAGGGGAGATATGATAGAAGTCTATAAATTAATGAACGGAGTGGAACGGGTAAACGTAGATCGATTGTTTACCTTATCAGAATATAGAAAGACTAGGGGACATGCAATGAAGCTACAGGGTAAACTATTTAAGACTAATAAAAGAAAATATTTTTTCACTCAACGTGTAATCAAACTCTGGAATTTGTTACCGGTGGATGTAGTAAAGGCTGTTAGTGTAGCTGGGTTTAAAAAAGGTTTGGACAAGTTCCTGGAGGAAAGGTCCATAAACCATTATTAAGAAGTGACCGAAGATATCAATGCTTGACCCAGTACAAGCATTGTGGAACTTGTGTCTCTTGGGAAAAACTCCTAGGTAAATATGACCTAGATTGGCCACTGTTGAAAACAGAATACTGGGCTTGATGGACCTTGGTCTGACCCAGTATGGCATATCTTATGTTCTTATGTTCTTAAAGATCAAACACAGTTTAGGATGACTAACCAGAGGGTCGCCATGAGTTGACACCAACTCCAATGGCACTTAACAACAACAACAACAGAGAGTAAGGCAGAACTGTTGGGCTCCATACTTCAGCAGTTGAAATCTCCTGTTTGATGTTAGTTTCCATGTTCCATGAACAGCTAAAGGATCTTGTTACATTCTCCTTCATGGAAGGTGATATAGCCTGCAACAACATCGATGGTCTGACATCATTCATCATCCAGATGAGCGGAGACTGTTCATCATTTCATCAAAGACTAGTTTTAAAACTGTTTTGCTGCATAATGGGAATGTTTTGCTATCAATTCCAGTTGAAAATAAACCCAATCCTTGGTTCGGTGAATATAAAATCTAGCAAGAACAAGAACCAAACCCACAAATAAACCCCCATTTAACACATCATTTTTGTCGGAAGAGGCTGGAGGCGACTGAAATGAAAATCCAGTCACACCAGACAACCTGTTCCCTTTTTTTATATAAAGCAAGACGCTGTACTTAACTTATAAAAATAGTCCAGTGAAGTTTCATGCACACCAAAGAACTTTCTATCCAAAAGCGGTCAGGTAGCAGATCCACGACGTACGTTTCGGGCCATGGGCCCTGTTTCAAGTGTTCACGCTCCTCAAAACATACCGCTGTAGAGAACTTCCATAACCGTCAAACTCCACCGGTTATATAAAGGGGAAATGTATTCATTGGCTAACCTGCATTGTCAATCAACAGGGAGCTCCACTCAACTAAACGGGAGACCCCATTGTCATCGAGGAACCCCTTAGTGTCATGGATGACGTTACAACAAGCTGAAGCACTCCACTTCCTTGTTCAACCCCGAAGGATGGACAGCCTGTAATTCAAAAATCAGCTGCTGTTCACGTCGTTGCAAAGCAAAAAGCCGATTACCTCCTCGAGGATTTGGAGGAATAAAATCCAACACAGTCCAGGTAAAGTCAGAATTAAACTGATGATGATAAAGCTCACAATGCTCAACGAGAGGGGCTGACAAAACTTTCTGCTGGATCCTAGAGGTATGCTCACTAAGGCGGACTTTAATTTTTCGTGAAGTCCTGCCAATATATATTAGGGGACAGGTACACTGCAAGGCATATACAACATGCGTTGAGTCATTCTGCATCCCCCCCGGATCGTCCTTTGCCTTGTGATCCTGATATGAGGGGACATACCACATGTTCTACTTGTGCTTTCTGCGATATGGCATTAACTGGAAAAGAATGGGTTCATCCTAATACGGGCAAAGTTTATCAGCGCCGGTGGTTGACGTCATGTGACTCAACGCATGTTGAGCATTGTGAGCTTTATCATCATCAGTTTAATTCTGACTTTACCTGGACTGTGTTGGATTTTATTTGATTGACAATGCAGGTTAGCCAATGAATACATTTCCCCTTTATATAACCGGTGGAGTTTGACGGTTATGGAAGTTCTCTACAGCGGTATGTTTTGAGGAGCGTGAACACTTGAAACAGGGCCCATGGCCCGAAATGTACTTCGTGGATCTGCTACCTGACCGCTTTTGGATAGAAAGTTCTTTGGTGTGCATGAAACTTCACTGGACTATTTTTATAAGTTAAGTACAGCGTCTTGCTTTATATAAAAAAAGGGAACAGGTTGTCTGGTGTGACTGGATTTTCATTTCAGTCGCCTCCAGCCTCTTCCGGCAAAAATGATGTGTTAAATGGGGGTTTATTTGTGGGTTTGGTTCTTGTTCTTGCTAGATCAATTCCAGTTGGTCACATAGTCCAAATGAAGGAAATTTTTGATAATTTAAAGCAGCTGTTGAGATGCATAAACTATGACCAACATCAGCAGCAACTTTGTGGTGATTTGAAAGTCGTAGCTCAGTCTGCAGATTGGATACATAAAATACTGCTGTTTTCTCTGTGAATGGGATAGTCGTGTGAAAGATTCCTACTACATTAAGAGGGACTGGCCACTCCGACAGTCATTGGAGCCTGGAAAGAAAGAAAAGTGTGCAGCATCCACCACTTGTTGAGTCAAGGAAGATTTTACCAACCTTACACATTAAGCTGGGTCTAATGAAAGATTTTGTCAAGGCCATGGACAACCTCCCCCCCCCCCCCCCAGCTTTTATGTATCATAGTGGGAAATTTCCAAGACTAAGTGAAGCTAAGATAAAGGTCTTCAGATTCATGAATATCTTCGAGGTGATGCATTTAACCGTGCAATATGTGGCAAAGAGAGGATGGCACGGAAAGCCTTCTAGTTAGTGGTAGCATGTTTTCTCTGAAACAACAAGGCAGACAACTACAGGGAGTTGGTGGAAAGACTCAATGCATCCACTAAATATATCACTAAGGAGGGATTTTTTGCACACTCATCTTGATTTTTTTACCACCAAACTGTGGAGCGATGAGCATGGCGAGTGATTTCATCAGGACATTGCAGCAATGGAGAAAAGATATCTAGGCAAATGGAGCCCTTCAATGCTTACAGACTATTGCTGGACGTAACAAGAGATACTCCATTTACAGAATACAAGAGACGAGCCAAGAAACGCCGACTAGATACTGATTAAGGTCTGAAATGAATACTAATGCATACATAGTCATTTCTCGCTTTCTGTTTCATACTAACATTTTTGATAAATACTCGTAGTATTTAACACTTGAAGCCCCAAAAGGCATTTTATCTAGAAACCCCAAAGTGCGTCAATTGACGCATTATCACCGCGCCTGCGTTTAGCATGAAATGCAGATGTGAATTAATATGAAGTTACTTATTTGTTAAATACGTGCAGTATGTGACGTCATTACATGACTTGCGGCGACCCTGCCCGGCTTAAGGGGTTAAAGGCAGGAGCAGCCGCTGGTGCTTCGTGAGGGAAGAGTAAAACCTTTACCCCAGGAATGCTGGGAGTTGTAGTTTCAGTTCTTCTCACTCCGAAATTAAAGAAACTGTAGTTGTGGGGTTTCTTGATAATAAGTATTTTATTAAAGCAAAGGATAAATGTTCCATCACATGGCAAAACAAAGGTGCTTCAAAAAGGCTAACAGAAAACTCAGAATAAATGCAACTCAAAGGTATACTGCTGCTTTTCACTTTTCAGCCAATTACTCTCTTTTGCCTCCAGAGGCCAGTTGGGCTTACTGCAGCCTCTTACAGCCACTGTTACTCTCACAGTGCTGGGGAAACATGTGCATGTAATTAGAGCTTCTTTCAGCAATGCAAACAACAGCTTTGTAACTCTCAGATCACAGACGGCAAAAGCATTTCCTTCAGCTTGACTTATCTATACAACAAATCGTACAGTCCATTTGTTCACAGCCTGGTAAGTCTGTATTACTCTCTGTTACTCCTTCAAGCTGTAAGGCATTACTAGCTTCTTGTGAAATTAGCTGTTGTCTAGCTTGCAACTCTAAGAATTGTTTAAAGCTTTGAAGAAGCAATTCAGCCTGTTCCTTGTGAGATAGGGTACTCTGCTATAGAACTTCCCTTCTGCTCAAGGCTGTTTGTCTTCTCTCCTTGTAAGTTAAAGGCATCAGAATAATTGCTAGTCTCTTTGGCAATTGTTTCATAGATAGGAGAATTATCTTTACATTCAGCTTGGCAAGCGTGTGGCCAATTACTCACTTTTTGCAGAGCCCTTCTGTCTTCAGACGGCTCCAAGGTTCTCCAGCTGTTCTGTTTGTTGCTTTCTGGTATAAACGACACTTCAGAGAGTGATGGCTCTCTCACCTGTGTTTGCCTTGAAGGCTTTCTTCCCCAGGGCGGTGCCTTCCAACGGCTATCCCATTCAAGGCTAAGTCCTCTCTCCGTGGGACTTCTGCTTACTTCCCTTGAATAGAATTGTGCAGGTTTTCTTCCTGTGCCAGGTTCCCAAGTATCATTAGACTCTCCTCTGGCTTTCCAAACATCCTCTAGTTTCTTCCTCCTGTATTCCTTCCTGGGCTGCTTCTTCTTAAACTTCTTCCCATACTCATACTGAGTCTCAGCCTCCTTCGGAATTTCGTACTCCTTCTTTTCCTCCTCCTTCTCTCTCTGCTTCCGTTCCTGCTTCTGTTCCTGCTTCCGCCTCTTCTGCTTCTGTTTCCCAGAGCCATGCTCTGGTTTAAAAGTACGTTCTCTCTTAGGCACGCCCCTTCCCAGGGCTGGGTGTGCCCAATCGGAACTGCAGGACTCCTCCCCTGGGCTGGTTTCCATGCTCAGCTCTGTGGAATAGAGTCTCTCTTTTTTTCCTTGCCCTGTCATTTTGGTGTAAATCCTGCTGAACCTCAGGATTTTCCTCTGTCTCCATAGGCTCAGGAGGGCACTGCTCACCACAGACATCATCATGTGTTTGTTTGTAATGTCAGAGTAAAACTGTAAACAGTGATTGAGATGCGCCACCTAGCGGGAACATGAATTTATACCTAGAAGCCCCAAAGTACGTCAATTGACGCATCCAAGACAATTGAGTGTGCCAATTGATGTACTTTGGGGCTTCTAGGTATAAATTCATGTTCCCGCTAGGTGGTGCATCTGTCATTAATTTTCGATGCACATATTTGAACATCTTGACCTTGCTAACAAAGTCATGGAACATGACCTACATGGTTCTAGCAGTGGCGCTGGTATACAACTTCAAAGATGCATTTGCATCAATTGACACACTTTGGGGCTTCTAGTGTTAAATAACCAGTCAGGTTTTCAGGATGTCCCTAATGAAAATGCATGAGAGATATTTGCATGCACTGCCCCCATTGTATTAAAATTTATCTCATGCATATTCATTAGGCATTTCCTGACAATCTGACTGGTTTGCGGCCCTCCAGGACTTGAGTTAGAGATCCCTGGTCTACATCATATAGAAGGCTAAGGTTCTGTGTTTACCTTTAGCAAGTGTACTTTGTGGGCACACGTACTCATACCCTCCCACCTCAGCTTAGGAGGCGACTCCTAGAGAAGTTTTTTTTTTCTTCATATGACTGAAGAGGTTCCATGTGAGTTGTGCCTCTTAAAGGTTTCCAGAAAGTTTTTCTAAGCTGTAGAAACTTATTCATGCAGACTGCATGAACAGCAGGATACACTTTCTACAGGTAAATGATTTGGTTACATTGACTGCTCAATGCCCATTACTGTATATGGGAAAATCTATTTATTTTTCTGAAATTTGTTCCCAACATTTTCATTGTAGGTATGACTCTACAGGATAATGAATTTAATTATAGGTTCCTTAAAACAGCAATGCTGTAATCAAAGTTTGAGCATAGAGAGATTGCATGGCCTGCTCAAGCTTATCCAGAAAGTGTTGGGTAGTTTTTCTTTAATGCCAGTGTTTGTGCTTCAAAATTATCGTGCACATCTTCTAACATTGACTTTTATCTTGTGTTACAGAAAACTGATTGCAAAACCTTTGACTGTTGGATTTTGTATTCTCAGGACTGGAAGTATTGTACCTTCAGATCCAATATGTAGCAGATGGGTCTCATTCCACTCACACTGTTGTTTCCAACCCGTGTGTTGGAGATTTACCATATACATTGTAAACACTGGAATTTGTTTTTTGGTTGGTAATGAAAAAGGAGTTCATGAAGGCTTTTCAGAGCCAGAAATCACCATGAGCACTAATGTAGGAAAAGAGAAGGACTCTAAAGAAAAGGAAGCAAAACTTCCAACTGTGAAAGAGAGAGAGAAGGAGACAAAAGCCTCTGGAGGATTTGGGAAAGACAACAAAGAGAAAGAACCTAAGACCAAAGGGAAAGATGCCAAAGAGGGAAAGAAAGACTCTAGTGGTGCACAGCCTGGAGTGGCTTTTTCAGTGGACAACACAATTAAACGCCCTAACCCAGCACCGGGAGCTCGCAAAAAATCTAGTAATGCCGAGGTGGTGAAAGAGCTAAATAAATGTCGAGAAGAGAATTCAATGCGTCTGGACTTATCCAAGAGGTCTATACACATGCTTCCAGCATCTGTCAAAGAACTGACCCAGTTAACTGAACTTTATTTGTACAGTAACAAGCTTCAGTGCTTACCTGCAGAGGTGGGATGTCTGGTGAACCTCATGACACTGGCTCTAAGTGAGAATTCACTTACCAGTTTACCGGACTCTCTTGATAGCTTGAAGAAATTGCGCATGCTTGACCTGCGGCATAACAAACTTCGAGAAATCCCTTCTGTGGTATATAGGCTAAGCTCTCTCACCACCCTCTATCTACGTTTTAACCGTATAACTGCTGTTGAGAAGGATATCAAAAACTTGTCAATGCTCACCATGCTTAGCATTAGGGAGAACAAAATCAAGCAACTACCTGCTGAAATTGGTAAGAAAAATTAATTCTTTCCCCTACACACCTCCCATCCAAGAAAAATTGTGATTGAGAATGTCAGTAGAAGGTAATTGCTGATTTCCCTATTGAATACTCCCTCATTACAATATTCATGTTTTTATAGTGTGATGTGTAGATTTAAGATGCTTATCATCTCTGCTTGTTTTTCTAGTCTTTTTCACGTTTTACTGAACCAACCAGATTGTCTGTCTGTCTGTCTGTCTGATTGATTGATTGACTGGCACACACCTTTTGTTGAAGTTATGTTACATTTATAGTCCCCTTTCCTTAGAATACTGTTCAACCCAAAGTAGTTTACAACACACACAATGAGATAATCATAATGAGGGAGAGAGTGACATTTCCTTGTAGTCATGTTGTTAATTAATTCAAAAAGTAAATTTGAACAGCTTTTTTTAAAATTATTCCATTTTACAGATGAAGCTATCATTTATTTTCCCCCCCCCCCCCCCCGCACCCTCCCTTCCCTGTCTGTGTTTTTATGTTTGTAATTTCTGTGAAGCTGCTTTTTAAAATTCTTTGAAAATACATTCTACTTTGTGACTTTTGCCATTGTGAAACAGAATCAGGGTGCTGCTGGGCTCTTTTGGGATCATATGTAGATGTCTAAGGTATAAATATAGTATTGTTAACTGAAGATTCAGCTTGGCGAGGGGATTACTGGGCGAAGGACGTTTTTGTTTGCTGGCCAATATTGAAATTATGTAGGACGGTGCTTCCCAAACTTTTATCGAATATGACCTCATTTGAACTCTTTAAAATTCACTGGGCCCTAGGTGCTGATGAAAATAAAAGAACATGTCTCCGTCCTCTCTTCCGTCTTATCCACTTCCTCCTCCCTCCACTTATCCAGTGCATGAAGACAGCAGTAGCAGATTTCAGAAGAGAGTTCACTCACAGACCTCGGTAATTTGCAAGGGTTTCCAATCTAATAGAGGTTTATGGTTTATTAAAATTTGATATACCACCCTTCAAATTAAAACAGGCGGTTACATAAAAACAATGAAGTCAGAAAGGAACTCCAAATAATGTAAAATAATGATAGTTACATAGTCCAACCACATAGAAAAGAAATGGAGAGGAGAGAAATAGAATAGGTGACTGAGGGAGTGTGAAGGTTGGTCCAGAAATTATTTTTACAAGTGTAGGTTAAATGCCTTCTGGAAGAGAGAGGTTTTCAAAGCTGATCTAAAAGCCTTGTAGGAGGGTTCCTGGCAAAGGAAAGGGCAGTGTCGGTGAAGATTCACTGACTCGCAGGCTGCTGCCACCTACTGGTCATAGGTCACAATGGTCTAGGGCAGGGGTGGGCAATTGTTTTGGCTTGGGGGCCACTTTGAGAGGGCCGTGGTTAGCGGAGGGCCGCACCTTCTAAAATTCCTCCTCTTGCTGTTGCCCGGTTTCCTCTGCTCAATTCACCCCTTCCTCCAGTTCAAAGATGGAGAGATCCAGGGCCAGCTTGAAGACTTCATCGTCAGGCTGCTGCTGCTCCTCGCCTCCCTCCGGTAGCGACTCCAGCAGAAGCAGTGGCTGCTGCTCCCCCTGCTCTTGATGCGGCGGCTGCTGCTGCTGTTCCCCCACAGCCTCCAGCCCGGTGCAGCCCATCTCCCCCTCCAGCTGGTAGATGGAGCTGGGCATGGCGCTGCGCGAGAGGAGCCGCCATGCATGTGCTTCATCCCTCCTTGTCTCCCAGCCCTCTCCGGTCTCCGCTCCGGCTATGCATGACATCACTCCCCGGCGCAATAATGGGCTGTACGTGGGAGGGGGACGAGAAGAGAGGAGCAGGGTGGCAGCACACATGGTGCCTAGGAGTGATTCCGCAGGCTGCAGAAAACTTTGTGGCGGGCCACATGTGGCCCGCGGGCCGTAAATTCCCCACCCCTGGTCTAAGGGGGCAGGGCAGCCCTGTTTCTGTGATCTGTCCAGGGACTCTCATGTAAGCTCGTTTGAGGGTCCTCAACTCACAGTTTGGGAACAAATGCAGGAGAAATTGCAGTATAAATGATTCTCTGTGGACAAGCAGGAAAAACGTTGTCACGTATGGGTGATGTCATCTTACAGAGCCCCGCATGGAAGCATTCTCAGCTCCTTCTAGAAGTTTTTGGAAGCTGCACTGTTCATGCACATGTCTTCCTGCCTGCTGCTGCGATGCCATCTTACACTTGGTTTGTTTTTTTTCCACGGAGCCTCTCTGATGCATCCCTGTAGTACTTTGTAGACAGGAAGGCATCAGGCATCGGAGGGGACGGAAGCAAACAGCTCCGCGGCATTGAAGTTTTAAGGTATGTGCCATAGGGCTGTTTGCGGCCATTGCCGCTGCCACAAGGCCCGGAGAGGGGGGCTGTAGAGGGAGGTGGGGGGCATAAGAGATGAAGTTTTCCTAAATTGCCTTATCTCCTTGCATTGGCCCTGCATTGAAGGGCCCTGATACCAGAGCCTGCTCGGCTGATAACACTTTCTAGTGCTTCAGTGTCTGCTACGACCCAAGTTCGCAGAAAGTCATTGGTGCATCAATGCTCTCAGAGGAGCTTCTGGTCCCCAGGCTGAGACTTGGAAGTACTTTGGCTTCCTCTTTGAAACTGAATCCGAAGTCTGAGTTACGGATGAGGAGTCTGAGATTCTTTCAGAGGATAGTTCCCCAGAAGAACCCTCTGACCCTCTCCTCCACATGAGATGAGTCACCACCTGAGGACATGATGTCCCAAGATTTTGTGTGAGATATAGCTACGGCCATACTTATTTTTTTGGAGACTGAGGATGAGCCCAGGGCAGAAGAATTGAAGATCCTTCAGTACTTCTCTGTCCCAAGAAAACGATGGCAGTGCCCATGCACTGCATCCTTCAGAGAGTGTAGATGAGAATGTGGGAGACGCCCTCTCTGTACCGTCAGTCTGTAGAAAGCTTGACTCCATGTACAGGTCAAAGGGCACCCACATTCAAGAAGCCCTAGCTTTCTCACCACTCGGTGGTGGTCAAATCTACCCTCAAAAGATTCAACATCTCCAAGACGCACTCCTCAGTGTCCCCAGTGAGGGAGGCTTAGACATTGGATTCTTTTGGAAGGAGAGTTTTTCAGAATTCCCTGCTTGCAGCCTGCATGGTCTCTTACTAGCTATAAATAGATATGTTTGTTTGCCTTTATTTGATATACTGCAGTATCTGCATGCAAGTAATGTGGTTTACAAAAAAAAGAAAATAATTCCAGCTTCAATGATAGGAAAGCCAAGAAAGAGAGAAAAATAAAGTAGGAAAGATCCAGACTCAGGAAAAGAAGGGGGGAGGGTTGTTAGCTTTGTCAGGCCTGATCCAAGAGGAGTCCATCGTTGATGGTCCAAATGCAGCTTCAAACAAATAGGCCTTCAATACTTTTTAAAGCTTTTGAAATTCAGTTTGATACATAAGGGGGTGGGTAGACTGTTCCATTGAGTGGGGGCTGCAACAAAGAAAGCAGATTTTTGAGTGAACTCATACCTAACTGATGAGGGGGATGGAATATGCAGTCTGAAACCATGAAGAGAAAGGAGTATACTGGCGGGGGCTTAAAGTGTAATTAGAGGAAAGATATTTTCTTGAAATTGGAGCACCATCTTTCCCTAGTGAAACATGGCAAAGGCTACTTGAAGTTCATGGTCTGGGCGACCTATGATATCTTTGATACAGCATAGAGAGCTTCTGCAGCAGGTATGGGAGTCTGGAGACTCACCTGGCTCCGGGTCTCAGACTTCCAATAGTCTGTGTAGGACAATCTCACTGACATACCGTGCAATGGAGAGAATCTCTTTGGAGATAAAGTTGAGGAGAAAGCTGGCCTCATTAAAAGCAGCACATCACTCTATGGGAACCTCTTAAGGCGCACATCTGAGCTGGCGTCTTACTGCAGGAGGTTCCAAGGTGGCAACCAGAGAAAGATCTACTAGTCTTAAAGATGCAGGTATTTCCTTGGTTCTCACTATTCATAGTCTAAACTGACTCCTCGACCACAACTGAAGCAAGAGTAGTCTCAGAAGGCCTAGTCTGCTGCTCAGCCAAAACCCAGGGTGTGGTTTTGACTGGTTCCTGCAGAGCGTGGCCACTCTTCTGTAGCCTCTGCAGAGGACTCTCCTGCAGGATGGAGGCTCATTCTTTTTGCCCAAAGGGTGTAGCCCCTTCTAACCTCCAACACTTGGGTCTTACAAATTATCCAAAGAAGCTGCAAATTGCATCTGTTCGACCTCCCTCCAAATTGCCCCCCAGCAGTTCAATCCCCCAACCCCCTCAGCATCAGGAACTGCTTCTTTGAGAACTCTCCTCCCTTCAAAAAGATGTAGCGATCGAGCTTGTGCCACCAGAGCAAGAAGGGTGGGGAGTTTTATTCAAGATATTTCCCGGTCACCAAGAAAACAGTGGGATTCCGTCCCATCCTAGACCTAAGATATCTGAACAAATATCTGGTCAAAAAAAGTTCAGAATGATTTCTCTAGGCACTCGGCCAAATTTTTCGAAGATAAGGGAGCAGTGCTCTCTGGACCTAACGGATGCATATACCCACATACACATACATTTCAGTCAAAGGAAGTATTTCAGATTTGTAGTACGGCGATGGAACTTCCAGTATTGCTTGTTGCCTTTTGGTCTCATGTAATCACCAAATGCCTTGCTGTGGTAGCATCATTTCTATGCAGACTAGAAGAGCATATCTTCCTCTTCCACCCAACGATTGGAATTCATCAGAACTTTGCTTGACATGACTCGGATGATAGCTTTTCTCCCACACAACAGACTATCCAGACTGACAGCGATAGCACTGGAAACTCAAATGAGTCAGCAGGTGTTGGCTGTCATCATGTTAACCTTACTAGGTCACATGGCTTCTCCGGTATTTGTATACCCTTGGCATGTCTCAATATGAGACAAGTTCAATGGACCCTGAGTACCCAGTGATCGCAAGCCACAGGGAACCTCAGAGATGTTTTGTCAATCACCACTCCACTCACTTGATCTTTGGACTGATGGATCATTCACTACAATCTGGAAAAAAAGTCTTCTCTTTCAAATTTCCCCCTCCACAGAAATTGTTGACAACAGATGTGTCCAAACTGGGATGGGGGGCTTATCGCGATGAGTATCACACCCCAGGGTGTTTGATCCCTCCAAGAAAGTCTCCATCAGATCAACGTCTTGGAAATTAAGAACAATAGCAAATGCTCTAGGGACTTTGAAAGATCAGTTGTCCAACCAAATTGTTTTGATTCAAACCGACAATCAAGTAGTGATATTCTACATCAATAAGGAGGGAGGAACGGGATTTTACCTCCTGTGTGGGTTTGTGGCATAGTCAGTTTGTGGAATTTTGCCATCTCTCATGGAATGCAGTTGAGAGCCATCTACCTGCTCAAAGAGCAGAACTCCCTGGCAGATGGACTGAGCCGAGTCTTTCAACTTCACGAATGGATCCTGGATAGGGATGTAGCGCAACATGTCTTTCGAGAGTGGGGCACCCACACGATAGACCTTTTTGTGATTCCTCAGAATGTCCACGTGGATCAGTTCTGCTCCAAGATGAGGTCACACAGCAAGCTAGCCTAAGATGCTTTCTTCCTCAAATGGGGGAAGGGTTTTCTCTACACATATCCTTCAATACTCCTTACAGCCAAGACCCACCTGAAGCTCAAAAGGGACAAGGCTATGATGATTCTCATCACTCTTATTGGTCCAGACATCCTTGGTTCCCTCTTCTTCTGTCACTCTCCCTTCGGGATCCAGTACAACTCGGGCAAGCACCAGATCTGATGTTGCATTGCAACATCAAGTCCCCTGACCCTCACAGTTTGGATTTTGAGAGGGTAACATTATCCACTCTCAATCTGCCACCTGGTGTCACCAATGTCCTCTTGGTCTCAATGAGAAAATCCTATTCTTTCAGGTGGAAGAGGTTTGCTGCTTGGTGTGAGGAATGCTCCATAGATCCTTTTGCCTGTCCCACACAAACGCTGCTTGAATATCTTCTGCCCCCTCTTAGAGTGTGAACTCAAGTCCATCTCAGTAAGAGTTCACCTCAGTGCAATTGGAGCATATCACTGTGGTGTAGAGTGAGAACCCATTTCTGTACATCCTTTAGTTGTTTGCTTGAAGTGGGATCTACGTCTGCTCAAACTTTCCTTTAAGCCACCCACAGTATCTTGTGACCTCAGTGTTCTGGTGCAGCTGATGAAAGCTCCTTTTGAGCTGCTAAACTCTTGATCTGGAAGATATTATGTCTGGTGGCAGTCACTTAAGCGTGAAAAATGAGCAAGCTTTAAGTCCTAATAGTTCTTCTACCTTTATACAAAATTTCATCACAATAGGAGTAGTCCTTTGTACCTATCCCAAGTTTCTTCCTTTCAAAACATGCCAGCGTTGGACTCTAGCACAGCTGCGGGAGCAAACGGAAATGTTCCCGCAGATGTGTTGCCACAAATAGTGAGGCAGAATCTTGACGCTTGTGTGTCCAATCCTTCCTTACTGACTGGCCAGTGCCTATGCAGAATTCTGCACAGGTGGGGAAATCTGCACGAATTCTGTGTTGCACAGTTGCTCAAAAATCCCCCACGGGTAGTAGGTGGAACCACTTCACCTCCCAAAAAAACTTGTTCTGAGACCAGATCTGACCTGAGGATAGGAAAAGCACAAAGGGCCAGAAAGACTGTCTGCAAGTGCCATATCTGGCCTGCAGGCCTTAATTTAGGGTCTCCTTTTTTAAGATGATGTAGCTCTATTGTGCATTAGGCCTGGGTTAGCTCAAATCATCTAAAGCAGTGGATATACAGTATAACCAGCTGCTTTTGGTAGCATTGATTTCTCTCTTCCTATAGACTTGAACACACTCTATACAGCAGCCTGCATAATATATTCATACTCCAGACAATGGCTTTTCACCTCTCCCCTCCATATGTAAACAGTGACTGTTTTTCTTGCAAGCCGCTGGATTCAGTGCCCTGTACAAGAGGCTTCTATTGTCTGATCTCATTTGCAGCAGACTAAAATGCTTTAGTAGTGTAAATTAGACACATGAAGGAGATAGGAAGGAGAGTTGAGAAGATGATAATGAGAAAATATAGAGTTGGTTCAAAGTTTTATACTTAAGTGTAGAAAGATCATCAAGGTGGTTGCGTAGGTTACTATTCTCACATATTTCCGTGTACCAGCCAACATGGCTACTCTGATCTTCACAATGTTTCCTTCTTAATACTCCGTACCTGAAACATGTCTGTCTGAAATCAACACATGAAAGGGCTTATCTCCAGGAACAAGCAGGAATGAGTCTTCACATATGGGTACGTCGGTACCGACGGAGCCTGCACGGGAATGCTGCCCAGCTTCCAATCAGAAAGCTTTTGGCAGCATCCCTCGTGCCTGCACAGTGACTTCCCACCTTCTCCACAGCCTCTCTTCAGTTTTCATTTTTCTGCGGAGCCGGCAGGACGTCCTCCTGTCACCGCAGAAACCTTTCTTTTTAATTACTTTAATTACTTTAGTTTTTTGTTTTCTTGTGGTCGCGGCTGTATTTCCCGCTCCCACCGGTACCGCCGGTGGATTTTTGACTAAATTCTGAGAAACTTTTTCTTCAGTTTTTTGCCTTAACTTTTTGGGCCTACTAGGCCTTTTCATTATGGAGCCTTCTTTTCCTAAGAAGTGCATTCGATGTAGAAACACCTGTTTCTTTTTAAACACCAATAGTTGGTGTCTCAACTGTGTGGGTCCTGACCCTTTTTCCCCTGACTTGTCAGGGGATAATTTTGTGAGGAAACCTTCAGTTTTTAGAGTTTCCCTCGATACCGTTTTTTCCTTGGCAGTGAGGGTACCCGGTTTCTCTACTTCAAAGGATCAGGTAACCCAAAAACAGTCTGTTAAGACTAGTCAATGTTTGAGTGGTATGTCCCATGCCCAGCATGGTGACGGCTCCGGTCTTACCCTCAAGAATCCATTGGCATTACCCCTGCGGGAGTCTTCGGGCTCCAAAGCGTTAAAGGGGTTTCAGGTTGTTCCTGGGGCTCACCCCTCACAGAACATACCTGAGCCATGCGCGGGGGTGGTATCCGCTTCGAGCGGTACCTAGCCTCCGGCATCGGCACCGGTGTCGAGTGTTACACTTTTCACCAGGGATCGTCATCGGGCATCCTCGGTACCTTCGGGACCGATCGATATGCACCGCATTGACGTCTCAATCTCAGCCATGCTCCGGGACGGTACCGGCATCGATCAGTTCTGATACCCTGGCATCGGCATCGAGGTGGACCGCCTTACCCTTGGCAAGGGGGAGTTATCGGGTATCCTCGGTACCGTCGGTACCGATCGATGTAACCCAGACTGCCTTAGTGGTATCGGCATCGCCGATACCGCCACCGGCGTCGGAACCCTCGCGACATACATCGATAGTCTCGCTTTCTTCGATGCCGAGTCTTGAATCGATATCTAGTCTCGAGGACTGGGTACCGACGCGTCCCGGAACCGACTCCTGTCGTTTCCAGATGGGCAGTTCCGAAGATCCTAGCCATAACTCCCTCATGATCTCGGTACCACTGCAGCAGTCCCCGATGGCAACTTCACCTACTGATCCTGTATCAGTATCGATGTCAATGCCTGTCCTTGCACCGATGCCTACTTTGGAACCGATACCTGGCATTAATGCAGTACCCTCTACGTCCTCTGGTGCTCAAGCTCTTCCTTTGGCCTTACCAGGAATGGTTCCCATAGGAGATCAGTCTTTTCAGGCTTTTCTCCTGGATATGGCAACCTTTCTTAATATCTCTATTCCTGGTTGTGATCCTACTCATGGCTCAGCAGCACAAATGGAAAATATCAAGCTTCCTTTACATCCTGCTCTGCAGGATCTCCTTCTGAGGGTCTGGAAATCGCCCTTACGACTTCCTCTAGTTTCTACAGACATTGAGGTTCGGTACCGGGTGCCACCCTCTCCAGGGTTTCAAAAGCCTCAACTTTCTCATCGTTCCCTTGTAGTGGAATCGGCACTGAGGAAAGTTAAGAGCAAGAAGAAGCATTCTTATCCGCCGGGTCGTTCTTCAAGAACACTCGATGCTTTTGGTCATCAAGCCTTCCAAAACTTTATGCTGGCCTCCAGAATTCTTTCATATATTTTTCACATGAGTCTAACACTCCAGGAAGTCACAGAGAAATTATCTCTTTTGACCCCTTTTTTACCAGAGCCCAAGGCTACTGATTATTCCTTGCTCATCAATCACAGCCGGAATATATCCTGGTTCCTTTCTCGTGCTTCTATAGACTCTTTTGAGTCCATTAGCAGATCCTCTGCTATTGCCATTGCAGCACATCGCAGAGCCTGGCTTGAAGCTTCAGACTTGAGCAGATGGGCACAAACTATACTGGCTCATTCTCCTTGTACAGGAGAAGGTCTCTTCAATAAGGAGGCTTTACGTCAGGTTGCTCAATGCTCCACTGACTCTCCTTCCACTAAAGACCATTCTAAGCCACCTCCTTCTTCAAGGGGTAGGAAATGTCCTACCAAACCTTCTTTCCCTAAGAAAAGAAAGTTTCATTCATCTCCTGCCCATCATTGGGCTGTACCTAAACAAGGGACGCCTCAGCCTAGCCTGAAGTCCTCCAGCTCTGGCCAGTCTCAGCATTCCCAGCAACCATAGGGGCCGGGAATTGTAATCTACAGTTCACTTCTACCCATTAGAAGTTTATTCACTGTGCTCTTCTTTTTCAGTATACTAACCTATCGGAAAATTTTTGTTCAGGGACTACAGACTTCTCCTCTTCTTACTATCTAGAAGAGCAGTTGCAACTATCCCCTGATAGTTCTGTCCCAACTGAACTTTTTTTCCTTCAGTGACTTACCCTATGGGTACGTCACCCTCCAATTACTTACTCTACCCTCTCAACCGGGTTTTTTCCCTGACTGAGGGGTACTATACTGAAAAGCTTCTCTAGCAAGCTCGTTCCTCGGACAAGGAGAAGGGATATCTCCTCTCTTTTCTTGTCTGTTTTTCTTTATTGGGCACAAGACAATTTCTCTGCTGTTTCCGACAGCAGCCGTGCCTGCAGGAGTTACAGTAATTGTATTACTGGTACTTTTTCCAAGTTCCAGTCCCTTGTTCAAAATTTTGTCTAGCCTCAGTAGTGATTCCAAGCTATTCGTCATCTATCTTGGATCCTCCTACTTGTTTAGGCTTTCTCGCATTATTCTAACCATCTCCTCTCCTAGGATATGGCAACACACCTGACTTCAGTCAGTTTGTCTCATATCTCTCCTGCACAATGCTCTCTGCACTCTTCAGAGAAGCTTTCTACTATGAGGGCCTTGCTATAGAGCATTGACCTTATCTCTGAAGCTTCTCTATTAGTAGGGAAAAGCTTATAAACCCTTCCCATGCCTGTGAGGGTTCTCCACACCCTCTAGCCTGGGGTGTTAACACGAGATATCAGTTCTTCTGCGTGAAAATCCAAGGCTGATGTTTACGCATGCTACCTCTGGGTCCCTCCAGTATGTCCCTCTGGTATCATCTTCTGTGTTTTCTGCACATCTACCATGTCAGTGTTCTGTGGAACTCCCGCCTTGTTCCTTACAGATTCATATGATCATCTGTTTCCACGCGAACATCACGGTTATCTGTTGGATTGTCTTCCTGCATCCCTCAATCCACGAAAATAGATTCTCTATACATATCCCAAGTGGGTTCACCCTCTTGAAGAACGCAGAATCTTTTTCTTTTATATTCCCCATGTACAATTATGGGGCTGGGTGGTAGACAGGTATCTTCAACCTGTTCTTTGGTATGTAGCATCTCCATATTTTATTTATTTATTTATTTATTTATTTAAAGTCTCTTTTATACCGCGCTATTCAGCATCAGTGCGGTTTACAATAAACAACGAACATACACATTTCCAATAGTACTTTGTGTTTACATATGAACAGGAGAACAACTTGGCTAACAGGGTAACTATATACAATAACAATATATACAATTTACAGGCTGGTCATGTGTTCTTATGGTTTCAGACAGAGGAGATTTGTGAGGTCTCGGTAATTGGTGCTGAGCTTTCATTGGTTTCTGGGTAATGTAGGAGGAAGAGGTAGTGTTTCACAGCCTTCCTGAATTGGAATATGTCTGGGATTGTTCGGATGTTGTGAGGGAGGCTGTTCCAGATCATTGGTGCATAAAGTTTGAATGCCCTGCTGGATGTTGACTTGGTGCATTGAGTCATTGATCTTGGGACTATCAAGGTGTTTTGTGCTACTGACCTTCTGTCCCTATTGTGGGGTGTCTTCTGGACTATCTCTGATAGTGATGTTGACGAGAGACCGTTGGTGGCTTTGAAGGTGAGTAGCAAGGTCTTGAATGTAATCCTACCTTGAATCGGGAGCCAGTGGAGCTGTTTCATAATGGGTGTGACATGGTCTTTCCTGGATGCTCCGTGTAGTACTCTTGCTGCGGTGTTCATTGCCATTTGCAGTGGGTTCAGAGTGGTTTGGGGGAGTCCTTGCAGTATTGCATTCGCATAATCGAAATGCGGAATTATTAGTGCTTGAAAGATGGTCCTGAAATCGTCAGGCTGCAGCAGCGATCGTAGGTATCTGAGGGATCTGATTTTATGGTATACTGCCCTTACAGTGTTACTTATATGCGCCTGCATATTTAGGTTCTGGTCTAGTGTGACGCCAAGGTATCTGATCGCGGATTTGATCTGGAGGTCAGCTTCCTTCACCTTTAGTACTGTAGGCGCAGTGAAGTTACGATTTCTTGTAATGAACATGACCTCCGTCTTTTTGTGTTGAATCCGGAGGTTTTGAGATTGTAGCCAGTTGGATATTTCATTTATGCAGCATGTTATTGGTGAGAGGTCTGGGTTTTCTGTTGCAAAAGGCATGTATAATAGCACGTCATCTGCGTATATCATGCAGTTCACGTTGAAGGACCGGATAAGGTTGCAGAGATGTTTGATGTATATATTGAACAGCAAGGCAGAGAGGGAGGATCCTTGTGGGACACCTTGGCTTTGGTGGAATGGTTCTGAAGATGTGTCTTTGGATCGAACCTGCTGCCATCTGTCAGAGAGGTAGGACCTGCACCACTCGAGCGCTTTACCGGAGATTCCTTTTTCTTTGAGGCGTTCTAAGAGGCGTTCATGGTTCACGGAATCAAACGCCGCCGCGATGTCAAGGAAGACAAGGACAAAGCCTTGGCGGGTATTGTTGATGCCTGATATTATGCTGCTGAAGAGTGTGGTAAGAAGGGTCTCAACCCCGTGTGCTTCTCTGAATCCGTGTTGGCATGGATCCAGTGGTGCATTGGAGTCATATATGTCTACATACCTATCTTACTCTGGTGGTGCAAAACCATGCCCCACAAATGTACATATATAAGAACATAAGAACATAAGATATGCCATACTGGGTCAGACCAAGGTCCATCAAGCCCAGTATTCTGTTTCCAACAGTGGCCAATCTAGGTCATACGTACCTAGCAGTTTCCCCAAGGGACACAGGTTTCACAATGCTTGTATTGGTTCAAGCATTGATATCCTGGGTCCCTTCTTAATAATGGTTTATGGACCTTTCCTCCAGGAACTTGTCCAAACCTTTTTTAAACCCAGCTACACTAACAGCCTTTACTACATCCTCCGGTAACAAATTCCAGAGTTTGATTACACGTTGAGTGAAAAAATATTTTCTTTTATTAGTCTTAAATAGTTTACCCTGTAGCTTCTTTGCATGTCCCCTAGTCTTTCTATATTCTGATAAGGTAAACAATCGATCTACGTTTACCCGTTCCACTCCGTTCATTAATTTATAGACTTCTATCATATCTCCCCTCAGCCGTCTCTTTTCCAGGTTAAAGAGCCCCAGCCTTGTTAGCCTTTCTTCATAGGAGTAGCCTTCCATCCCCTTTACCATTTTGGTGGCTCTTCTCTGAACCTTTTCTAAAATCGCTATATCCTTTTTAAGATACGGCGACCAGAATTGCACACAATATTCAAGGTGCGGTCTCACCATGGAACGATATAGAGGCATTATAATATCTTTTGTTTTATTTTCCATTCCTTTCCTTATCATACCTAGCATTCTATTTGCTCTCTTGGCCGCCGCTGCACACTGGGCCGAGGGTTTTAACATGGTATCCACAAGGACGCCTAAATCTTTTTCTTGGGTGGTGGTTCCTAATGTGGAACCTTGCATCGTGTAACCATAGTTTGGGTTGTTCTTCCCTAGGTGCATAACCTTGCACTTCTCCACATTAAATTTCATCTGCCATTTTGATGCCCAGTCTTCCAATTTATCAAGATCCTCTTGCAATTTTCCACAATCCTCCTGGGTTTTAACAACTTTAAATAGTTTTGTGTCATCAGCAAATTTGATAACCTCACTCGTTATTCCACTTTCCAGGTCATTTATGAATATGTCAAAAAGCAGCGGACCCAGCACAGATCCCTGGGGTACACCACTATTCACCTTTCTCCATTGGGAAAATTGGCCATTTAGCCCTACCCTCTGCTTTCTATCTTTTAACCAGTTCCTGATCCACAGTAGTACACTGCCTCCTATCCCATGTCTCTTTAGTTTTGCCAAAAGTCTCTCATGAGGGACCTTGTCAAAGGCTTTCTGAAAGTCCAGATACACAATATCAACCGACTCACCTTTGTCCACCTGTTTATTCACTCCTTCAAAACAACATAACAGATTAGTAAGACAAGATCTTCCTTGTCTAAAGCCATGTTGGCTGTCTCCCATTAGGTCATGACTATCTATATGCTGAGTAATTTTATTCTTTATGATGGTTTCTACCATTTTTCCCGGTACTGATGTCAGGCTCACCGGTCTGTAGTTTCCCGGATCACCCCTCGAACCCTTTTTAAAAATTGGTGTTACATTGGCGATCCTCCAATCCTCAGGTATTAGAGATGATTTTAATGATAGTTCACAGATTACTGATAGCAGGTCTGCAATCTCAAATTTCAGTTCTTTCAACACCCTTGGATGTATACCATCCGGCCCAGGTGATTTGCTACTCTTCAGTTTATCTAATAGTTGTAAGACATCTTCCCGATGTATCGATATTTCCTTCAATTCTTCCACACCTTTAAATACCACTTCAGTCGTGGGTTTACATCCCTACATCTTCCTCAGTAAAGACCGAAGCAAAGAATTCATTCAGTCTCTCCGCTATCGCCTTGTCGCCTCTTAGTGCTCCTTTAACCCCTTTATCATCTAATGGACCAACTGACTCTCTCACGGGGTTTTTTTTGCTACGAATGTACTTGAAAAGGTCTTTATTTCGCGTTTTTGCTTCCGCAGCAAGCTTCTTCTCAAATTCTCTCTTTGCCTGCCTTATCAATGCCTTGCATTTGACTTGCCAGTGCTTGTGCTGTTTCCAGGTTTCATCATTTGGCTCTTTTTTCCATTTCTTGAAAGATGCTTTTTTGGCAACAACAGCCTCTCTGACCTCAGCTTTAAACCATGCTGGCAATTTTTTAGACTTCCTTCCACTTTCTTAAAGCGTGGAATACAGCTGGTCTGGGCTTCCAAGATAGTATTTTTCAACAACACCCAAGCTTGATGTACGTCTTTAACCTTTGCAACTGCTCCTTTTAGTTTTTTCTTAACTGTTTTCCCTCATTCTATCATAGTCTCCCTTTCGAAAGTTAAAGGGTAGTACTGTGGATTTCCTTACTATCCCTCCTCCACTAATTAAATCAAAGGCGATCATGCTATGATCACTATTGCCAAGTGGCCCCAACACCCTTATCTCTTGCACTACATCTGGTGTTCCACTAAGGACTAGGTCTAATATTGCTTCCCCTCTGGTCGGTTCATGAACCAGCTGCTCCAAGAAGCAGTCATTTATTTCATCTAGGAACTTTATCTCCCTAGCATGTCCTGTTGTGACACTGACCCAGTCGATGCCGGGGTAATTGAAATCACCCATTATTATTACTGCACTGTAACTTTTGCTAGCTTCCTTGATTTCTTTGAGCATTTCATCATCCATTTGTTCATTCTGGCCAGGCGGACGATAGTACACCCCCACTGCCATCGCCTTCCCCTTTTTACATGGAATTTCAATCCATAGAGATTCTACAGCAAATTTTGTTTCTTGCAAAACTTTAATCCTTTCTGATTCAATGCCCTCTCTAACATAGAGCGCAACCCCTCCACCAATTTGATCAGCTCTATCATTTCGATATAGTTTGTACCCAGGTATCACAGTGTCCCACTGGTTGTCCTCCTTCCACCATGTCTCTGATATTCCAATCATATCTAACCTCTCGTTTAGTGCTATATATTCTAACTCTCCCATCTTGTTTTGTAGACTTCTAGCATTTGCATACAAGCATTTTAGAGACTGTATTTTATTCATATTAATTTGGCTATTGGTAGACATGGGTAATTTGGGATCTTTAAGTTCTGTCTGCTCCATACTCGAGGGCATTTGGGCTACTTTACTCTTTTTTGGAACCTCTCTGCTTTTTGTAGTATCCTTCAAGGATACATTCTTCCGAACCATGCGCTCTTGGGCGACTGTCGGCTTTCCCCTATTATCTAGTTTAAAAGCTGCTCTATATTTAGATATATCATATCTATATCTATATATATATATATTTGCTATTTTTCACCACCCATATCCCAATATACACATCTGGACATATGTATCTATCTATCTATCTATCTATATATATAAATATATATTCCAGCCACATATATATATTCCTCTCTATATATGTGTTTGATGGGGGGCTTCTTAAGGGTTGGTCTGTCTTACACACCATCACCCTTACTGTCTATACACATGTTTTACCTCCTAGAGGTTTTAGACAGTCTGTCGCCCTACAGCCCATACCATATTACGATGCAGAAACTGTTAGGCACCAATAACCACTTTGGTGCTAACATCTTCCATTTTTTCTTTAAGCCCTTGAAGCATCTAGCTTCAATATTTTTTCCTATCTCTCACCAGCTAGGAAAAACAGTGTACCTCTTTCTTTTTGAGTACACAACTGTTTTCCGTGGGAATAGGGGTTTTTCCAGTCCCCCTCTTCCCGCCAGGACTGGGCTAGTTCTCCAACTCCGTCAGTCTTCTTCCTTTAGTCCTCAATGTTAATGACCTTATGCCTAAAGGACTTTTCAGCTTTTCCCATAAAGCTTTCCATTGAAGACCTGACGTCTAATCCTACCCAGTTGACACCTGGATCATCTACTACCTCCAGGTCTGGACCTTCATCCTCACTACTGAGAGGTCACCTTGAAGATTCCGCCACTGCTTATCCAGTAGACTCCATCATGCTTTCTACTTCCTACAATACAGTAGGTAAGCTGCATATTTTAAGTGTACATTAAATGTGTTTTAATGCTACTCATCATATCTACCAAGGACTCCTGTAGTCTGTAGAACACCTAGTCCTTGGCTATGCTGTTTCTTTCCTCACAGCTCCTTTATTGTCAACTCCTACCCTCCATCCCACTTTGGATGCCGGGGATTCCTGGAGACAAAATGCACCCCTGATCCGGGCACTTGCATTTTTATGGGATCTTCCCCTGGCATCTCCAGCTAGGGAGTCCCCATATGTGAAGACTCATTCCTGCTTGTTCCTGGAGATAGCACAGTTACTTACCTGTAACAGGTGATCTCTGGGAACAGCAGGAATTAGTCTTCACAACCCTCCCACCTCCCCTAGGAGTTGCATCTTTTTTATCTTCTTCCTTTTCTCTCCTCGCCTTTGTCTCAGCTCTGAAACTCAACTGAAGAGAGGCTGTGGAGAAGGCGGGAAGTCACTGTGCAGGCGCAAGGGATGCTGCCAAAAGCTTTCTGATTGGAAGCTGGGCAGCATTCCCGTGCAGGCTCCGTCGGTACCGACGTACCCATATGTGAAGACTAATTCCTGCTGTTCCCAGAGATCACCTGTTACAGGTAAGTAACTGTGCTTTACCTGTATCGGCTCTGCCCTTTGGAGCCATCTACTTTTGGAGATTAAGTCTTTACTGGGCTACTTGGAATTCCAGGACGCTATTAAGACATGGCTGTTTATACTGGCTTTTAGCTATTTTAGTGATTTTGTTTTACTGAATTCGTATGAATTTTTTGAGGATTTGTATAGGAAGTTCAACTTTATGCCTTGTTCTAGATTTTATAATTATGTTTACGTTTTATATATTCTGTTATGGTTTGAACATTTTTCAATTGTTATACCACTCTTGAAGTATCTGGGCACATTACCATGTAAACAAGTTTAAATGAATAAGCTGGGAAAGGTAGAATTTTAAGAGGCGGACTTTCAGTCTGAAGCAAGATGGAGGTATACATATGATGTTTGAAAGGGTGACCAGCTAATGAATGTGATAGACTAAGATGCATTTATCAGAGGCTGAGTGGGAGGCAAGTAAATATCATCTGTTCGAAACTGAGCAGAGGCTGGATAGATTAGTGTGAGTGTTTAGGGTAGGTGGATGGGTGGTCATATATAGGATAGGACAAGAGATAGAGCCTGATTACCTGAGTTCAGTATATCAGGCTCCATCTCTAGTCCTATTCGGACCCAGGCTAAAAACCCAGTTCTTTGAGGTTGCTTTTGCATCCTGACCCTCTTATTCTCCTGTTTAATATCCTTAGTTCCTTTGCCTTGCATTCAGTACCAAGTCCATCTACCTTGGCACCTTGGTGGTTCCACAGGGCTGTAGTCTCTCCGCAAACCTCTGCAGTTCCCTTTTCTGTGCCTCCAACAGCTAATATAAGGCCTGCTGTAGCTTGGCCTGTTACTCTAATACCTTGGCGAACCGCAAGTCACTTGCCTCCTGCTGGGCCTTCATCTGCTCTGCCAGCCATTGCAACAATTCTACCGATGCACAAAACCAAAATGAAAAGATATCCAAGTGCAGATGTGTTTTTTCTCCAAATCAAATACATAGGCCATGTTGTCTTTTTCTGTCATCATGTTTCTATCTAGTCTGCCCTTCCATATCATCTACAATAGTCCCCTTTTTTTCCTTAGATCTTTTGTGTTTGTCCCATGCTTTCTTGTATTCAGAAACTGTCCTGGTCTCTACTACCTCCACTGGGAGACTATTCCATGCACCTATCACTCTTTCTGTAAAGAAATATTTCTGCATATTACTCCTATGTCCCCTCATAGCAGAGTTTGCTTTCAATCGAAAGAGGTTCTCCTCTTGTGCATTTATGCCATAGAGGGTTTTAAAGGTCTCTATCATATCTCCTCTATCCTGCCTTTCCTCTAATGTATACATATTAAGATCTTTGTCTGTCCTCATATACTTTATAATGAAGACCACTAACCATTTTAGTAGCCACCCTCTGCACCGACTACATCCTGTTTATATCCTTTTGAAGATGGAGTCTCCAGAATTGCACACAATACTCCAAATGAGGTCACATCAGAAATTTGTACAGAGGCACTATCGCTTCCTTTTTTCTGCTGGCCTTTCCTTTCTCTATACACCCAAGCATCCTTTTGGCTTTTGCTGTCGCCTTTTCTACCTGCTTTAAGATCATCAAATCTTAAACTAAAGAAGAGTGACAAAAATTACGAATTGAGCTAATGCTAAAAATAATTTTTTGTCGGAAGATCGGCCATGAGGTTTAAAAGCCTCTCGAAGCCGTTACTTCCATTTTAATCAATTTTATTAAAGTCCATTATCTCAGACCCATTCAAGAGCCAAAACAAGGTGGGAAAAAAACCACAGGTGCCACCTTGAAAACATGAATTGACTTAATAATGAAGAGTTCATCAATTAAAACATTTTGACTTTATCCAGTTAAAGAAATGTAACTTATCTGATCCATCAGTGATCATTGGTCATTGGTCGCTGACACAGACACAGTACTGCGTTTCGGGCACACATACACTCAATGCCCTGTCTCAACACTTAGTTGAACTGCCAAAAAACCGCCACATCCGTGTTTTCAGGGTCGTTTACAAATAGCACATACCAGGGGATCTAATCTTCGTGATATTGTTGGGGTTACTGCCTCCCCTGTAGATAGATGTGTTTTGGGGGGGTTCTTTTGATGTGGGTCATTTTCCATGCTCTTGTAATTACTGTTCCCAATCTATAACGGGCAGTGAGTGGGTTGTGCCAAATTCTGGTTTAGTTCATAAAGCTCGGTGGCATACCACTTGCTCCACTTCTTATGTGGTTTATGTTCTGGTTTGCCCTTGTAATCTTTTATACATTGGGCGGACGGTCCGCTCGGTGCGGGTCCGTCTTAGTGAGCATGCTTCTAGGCTTAGGACCAGTACTCTATCAGCTCCGATTGTGCAGCATTGTCTAGATCATCATCATTCTTTTGAAGACCTTACCTGGAGAGTGCTTGATATAGTCCCTGAGAACCCAAGAGGAGGTGACCGTGAGCAATTACTTCAAACTTTGGAACAGCGTTGGATTTTTACTTGGTCCACTGTTGATCCACTGGGACTTAATAGGGAGTTGGATTGGATTAGTGTTCTTTGACATTAAAGCCAAATGACATTTTCAAAATAATATTTTACAACTGTGTGCAAATGCCTGTTTCAGCGGATTCATTTGTTCAATTCAGCCTTGGCTTGTGCTGTTGGCCAAGATATCTTTGCTGGATGCCTATTGGTTCAGTTGGTTGTTAAATGACCGAACCTTACCTGTTCGTCTTGGATTTGTAATGAGCATGCGCGGCGTCTCGAAGTTGTGGGGATGCTGTATGGCGGTTTTTTGGCAGCTCAACTAAGCGTTGAGACAGGGCATTGAGTGTATGTGTGCCCGAAACGCAGTACTGTGTCTGTGTCAGCAACCAATGACCAATGATCACTGATGGATCAGATAAGTTACATTTCTTTAACTGGATAAAGTCAAAATGTTTTAATTGATGAACTCTTCATTATTAAGTCAATTCATGTTTTCAAGGTGGCACCTAACTGTGGTTTTTTTCCCACCTTGTTTTGGCTCTTGAATGGGTCTGAGATAATGGACTTTAATAAAATTGATTAAAATGGAAGTAACGGCTTCAAGAGGCTTTTAAACCTCATGGCTGATCTTCCGACAAAAAATTATTTTTAGCGTTAGCTCAATTCGTAATTGTTGTCACTCTTCTTTAGTTTAAGATTTTGTAGTTGAGTGCTTGTTTTTTGTCGTTTAAGATCATCAAAAACAATCACGTCCGGGTCCTGCTGTTTTTTTCATGGACAGAAGTACTTCGCCCCCTACATTGTACCGCTCCCTTGGATTTTTGCAGCTCAAGTGCATGACCTTAATTTGGCTGTTGAGATTTAATGCTAAAAAATAATCTAGACCATTCTTCAAGCTTAGCTAGATCTCTCCTCATGTTATCTACTCCTTCCTGGGTGTCTACTCTGTTGCAGATTTTAGGTATCATCTGCAGAGACTAACCTTACCCGACAGCCCTTCTGCAATATTACTAACAAAGATGTTAAAAAGAGTCATAACAAGGACAGATCCCTACAGCACACCACTGGTAACTTCCTTCTCCTGAGTGAGCTCCTATATCCTTTGTCGCCTCCCACTCTACCAACTTAAGAACATAAGATATGCCATACTGGGTCAGACCAAGGTCCATCAAGCCCAGTATCCTGTTTCCAACAGTGGCCAATCTAGGTCATACGTACCTAGCAGTTTCCCCAAAAGAGACAGGTTCCACAATGCTTGTACTGGGTCAAGCATTGATATCCTGGGTCCCTTCTTAATAATGGTTTATGGACCTTTCCTCCAGGAAGTGGTCCAAACCTTTTTTAAACCCAGCTACACCAACAGCCTTTATTTACTGCATCCTCCGGTAACAAATTCCAGAGTTTGATTACACGTTGAGTAAAAAAATATTTTTTTTATTAGTCTTAAATAGTTTACCCTGTAGCTTCATTGCATGTCCCCTAGTCTTTCTATATTCTGATAACGTAAACAATAGATTTACGTTTACCTGTTCCACTCCGTTCATTAATTTATAGACTTCTATCATATCTCCCCTCCGCCGTCTCTTTTCCAGGTTAAAGAGCCCTAACCTTTTTAGCCTTTCTTCATAGGAGTATCCTTCCATCCCCTTTACCATTTTGGTGGCTCTTCTCTGAACCTTTTCTAATAACGCTATATCCTTTTTAAGATACGGCGACCAGAATTGCACACAATATTCAAGGTGCGGTCTCAACATGGAACAATATAGAGGCATTATAATATCTTTTGTTTTATTTTCCATTCCTTTCCTTATGATACCTATTCTATTTGCTCTCTTGGCCGCCGCTGCACACTGGGCCGATGGTTTTAACATGTTATCCTTTTTCCTGGGTGGTGGTTCCTAATGTGGAAATAACACTTATTAAAAGAGGGCTGCTGCACAGTACTCTGTCCTGTGCTGCTGAGGTAAGCTATATTCTGATTTGATTTAAATTATAGCTCTTTGCTGCTGCTAGGCTCTAACTTATTATGAAATTTAAACTACAAGCTCTCTGCTGGGTTCTAAATTTAACCAGAAAGCACTCTTCTGTGTAACTTGTAACCTAGTCGCTTTAGGGTCCATCCCTAGGGTGCTCAGTTTGTTTATAAGCTGCCTGAATGGAACGTTGCCAAAGGCTTTACTGAAATCTAAGTACACCACATCTAGGGCTCTCCCTTGGTCCTTGTCACCCAGTCAAAGAAATCAGTCAGACTTGTTGGACAAGACCTGCCTCTGGTAAACTCATGCTGCCTCAGATCCTGCAATCCATTGCACTCCAGAAACTTACCTACTCTCTCTTTTAGCAGCTTTTCCAATAATTTAATCACCACAGAGATTAGACTATCCGGCCTGTAGTTTTCAACCTCATCCTTTTCTCTGCTTTTGTGTAAAGGGACTTCTCCAACTCTATTCTTTCCAGCATTTCCAAACTACAGCTGACACGATTGCAAAGAAAAAATCACCAGTCAGGAGACGTGGGAAAAGAGGGTGAAATTAAACCTTTATTGTCCAGGGATTGAGGGATGCCAAAACCCGACACTGGTCGTGTTTCGTATGAAACTTCTTCAGGGGTATGGCTCAACACTAAACCACGAATGGTCTGAATGAAACCCTTTGGAAAAAGGGGGGATCCTGAGGATCATCTACAGCATAAAAAAGAGCCTTCTGTAGTATGTCCAACGATGTTATCAACGCCTTTGAAAGCTACGCAATTGATTGAGGAAATTCTCCCAAACAAGTCAATTGTTTCTGACCGTCAGAAACACTTGACTTGTTTGGGAGAATTTCCTCAATCAATTGCGTAGCTTTCAAAGGCGTTGATAACATCGTTGGACATACTACAGAAGGCTCTTTTTTATGCTGTAGATGATCCTCAGGATCCCCCCTTTTTCAAAGGGTTTCATTCAGACCATTCGTGGTTTAGTGTTGAGCCATACCCCTGAAGAAGTTTCATACGAAACACGGCCAGTGTCGGGTTTTGGCATCCCTCAGTCCCTGGACAATAAAGGTTTAATTTCACCCTCTTTTCCCACGTCTCCTGACTGGTGATTTTGTCTGCCTGGTGTGGCAGGTGCTGTTTTTTTGTTGGACGATTGCAAAGAATCCAGAACACCGCTGCCCGACTTGTGTCCCACTCCTCCTCTAGAGATCACGTCACTCCCCTCCTGCTTCGTCTTCACTGGCTTCCCATTTCCTTTCGTATCCAGTTTAAACTTCTTACACTTGTTCATAAGGCACTTCACACCACTACCCCGCAATATCTGGCTGACCTAATCCGTTTTCATACCCCCAGGCACACCCCTCGATCCTTCCATCTTAACCGCCTCGCACTACCCCCCCCCCCCCCCTTCACAGGCTCACCTTCACTCCACCCGTTCCTCAGCCTTTTTTTTCGTAGGTCCCGCCCTCTGGAATTCCCTTCCCACTGCCCTCCGTCTTGAACCACATCACCCAACCTTCAAACATGCTCTGAAGTCCCACCTATTTTCTCTTGCCTTCGACCTTCCCTCCTCCCAGCCTTAGCCTCTTCCCTTGTGTCTGCTGCTCTCTATCCGCTCTTTTTTCTCTGTCCTATTTTGAATTTGTAATTTCCCTTTCATCTTCTGGCCTTGTGCCCCGCTGTACTGAAGCTTTTATTGTAAAACGCTCTGTTTACCACTGAAGAGTGATCAAGCAAATGAATAAACATAAACATGTGCCTTTCTCTTGTCCAGGATCATTCTCGACTCCATATAAGCATTGAGAAGGTCAGTCAGTGTTGCTACTAGAACGTCCCCAAGTTCCTTCAGTATTCTTGGCTGTATCTCATCCGGTCCCATTGCTTTGTCTACTTTTAGTTTAGCTAGATTCTCATGAACACAGTCTTCTGAAAATTGTTCAAGATCCCCATCACTTCTGTTCCTATTTGTGGTGTTTTCTGAGGTCCTGCTCCTGGCCCTTCAACTGTGAACACAGAACAGAAATATTTGTTAAGCAATTCTGCTTTATCCTCATTAGCTTCTACAAATTCCTCCCCTTCACTCTTGAGTCTGACAGTAACTACTTTTGCCCTTCCTCCTCTCACTAACATATCTGAAAAATGTCTTATCTCCCCATTTTATTACATTGGCCGTTTCTTCTTATTTTTGTATCTTTGCTTTCATGACTACCTTGCTAGCAGCTTCTCTAAGTTTTTCCGAATATAGAAGCTTGTCTTCCTCTTTCTGTGATTTCTTGTATTTTATGCCTCCTCACTCCCTTTTAAGCCCTGTAATTCTATATTTTTAATATTATTTTTTACATATAGTGTCATTCCTTGTCCCCTTCTTCCTACCCTGTCCTTCCTGAAAAAAGTATAGCCTGGTATAATTATATCCCAGTCATGGTTGTCTGTGAACCATGTAACTATAACTGCCACGAAATCCAGGTCAGCCTTTTCCATTATAGCCTCAACATCTTGGATCTTCTTTCCCAAGCTACGGGCATTTATACACACTGCTTTCCAAATGTTGCCCCTTTTACCCATTTCTACAGATGTATTTAATGTTTCACTTACCTGGGGGCTTTCTTTACTCATCCCCAATGAATATAGTTTCAAGCTCTCCTTTGGTAGATTAGCCAGTCTGTTGTGGAAGACACTTCGACCCTTATTTGACAGATGCATGCTATCTCTGGTTTGCAGCCCTTGGATCATCATCCCATGGTCCAGGAAACCAGAACACTCTTAATGACACCATCCACGCAGTCATGCATTCATCTCCAGGATGCAAGCTTTTCTGCATCAGCCTTCACCCTCAACAGGAAGGATTGAAGAGAACACCACCTGCACACCTATTTGCTTCACCATCTGTCTCAGAATCATGAAGTCACTTTTGATATGCTCAAAGGGAGCTCCATGCAGCTAATTATTCTGCTGGTTGTTTCAGTATCCCACCTCGTACACCAAATGTGAGATTCTGGTCACTGCTATCCCATTCCATCAGGAAATCTCCAGGTCTCCTCCTCCTCTGTCCAGTAGCATGGTTAGTGCATTCATCAGTAGGGTCATTTCCGGGTTGTCTTTGCAGCTACTTTTGTCAATTCCAAAAATGTAGGAAGGCTCCAGGGAACTCCAAATTGATCTCTTTTTAGCTACCTCTAATCAAGGTCCTGGTACCCTCAGGGTAAACACAGTTGTCAAGTCCAATTGTGACTTTTTTTGTCAGGCTGAATCCTGGTGTCATTTACACAGTAGTTCCCCACAGTTGTCCTCCCCGCTGCCCCCGGTTGGCCCCTAAACTGGGCAAAACCCCTGAGTCTTGGTCTATTGTCCCAATTATGCAAATTAGGTCCTTTGTGTAACATCCATACTTGACCTGACTGGAAATGCTGAGCACAATGTTGGGAAAAGGGACCTAAGAGGGTCAGTGTCATGTGGTGCCCCAGCCTATTCTTGCTTCTGCCTGCCCTTCCCTGGGATCTGTGACGGGATATAGACCCTGTCACATCCAGGCAGCCCATGTTTTCCTACTTATTGTGGTGCCTTAGATCAGGGGTTCCAAAACTTGGGGTCTGGACACCAAATGGGGTCACATCATCAGTGGATGGGGTCACAGAAACATGCCATTTCCCATATCTTTGGACTTTCACTGTGACCTATGCCAAGGCACCAGTCAGCATGTTGTCTCTGAGTCCGTGAATATTCATAGGCCTTGCCCCTTCTGGGTAAGCTTCCTGTTAGGCTGGAAACCCATGCTGAGTACTGGGGTCTGTAAGCACACACTGCACATTGACACAAGGGACCCTGTGCAAACTGTTGCTGCTGCCGCCCCTACTGTTGCTGCTGCCTTCTTGCTTTAGATGAGTGGAGGGAGGGGTAAGATGCTGGAGATCTGCCAGTTTGATTTCATCATCATCTGGGGTCATGCAAATTTTCAGTTGTTAACATCGGTTCATATGGGATAAAGTTTGAAAAGCACTGCCTTAGGATAAGAGAAGAGTATCATCTATTACCAAGTTTCCCCCCATCTTCATCCTTGCTAGAAGGATGGTTTATGTCCCTCCTGCCAGCAGATAGATACAAATCAAGACTCCTTGCCTTTTTTGTATAGGCTAGTGTATTCGGAAAGGCAATCAGTGTTCTCTGTCTCTATGGGCATTTTCTCCAAATGGGTTAATTTTGCGGAAACCATGACAGTCGTGAACCTTGCTTCTAAGCCAGGATATGTAAGAGTGAGGAGACCTCTGGGCTGCTGCATTGATAATAACAAATTCCTGTGGCAGAGGCTCTCTGGGTCTGCTTCGATCAGTTGAGGCCGGGGCTGGAGGGACAGACAATGGCTGGAAGTGGATTTCTCTCCCTCTCCTCTGGCGATCTAGCTCCTGTGAGACTGGATTTTCCTAAAGCTGCAGTGAGACTAGAAATTCTCCTTTAACTGAGGTGGATCCCTTAGACAAATAAAGGGAAAGAAATAAATTCCCCAGCTGCTGCAGACACTGTCTTCCTGCAGCTGACATAACACAGATTGCAGCTGTTGGGCCCTGCAAATACCAGCACACACACCCATCTGATTCAGCAATATTGGGAGCAGGGGAATATTGGCAGTGGTTTGCTGTACATTGAAGTCCGAAGCAGAACTTGATGATGTGCTGTTTCTGCCTCTGGCATGATAGCTCTCTAGAGGTGCTGGTGCAGCCAATCCTCAAGCGGCTCCTTTTGAGAATATGGGAAACCATCGGCGTCGGCACCAGTGGTCAGCTGGTGCCTCAACGCCATGTACTGCGTCAGGAAAGGGCCGGGTTCCACAAACCCCCCAACTCCCACATAATTCCATGGTTGTCGAGTCAACCATGCAAAACCTTAAGAGCCAGAAGACCCGTTCTTCTGTTCCCCCCGGTAGGGATGCTAGAGCCCTCGATGCCCTTGGGCGCAAGTGCTACCAGGTTTCGATGCTGGGGTGTCTTATCCAGGCCTATGAGTTATACACAGGCATGTATCTCAAAGCCCTAACCCAGGAGTTGTCTGGATTTTCAGCAGGGCTTACTGGGGAACGCCTCCAACGGCTCCAAGCCCAAACCTCTGGGATCAAGGGCTGCTCTAAGTTCCTTTACCAGGCGGCCTATGATGGCTTTGAGTCAGCGGCTCGGGTAGTAGCGGACAGCATCAGCACCCGGTGCCAAGCCTGGCTGCAATCTTTGGACCTGAAGCAGTGGGTCCATGACAAGCTGCTCTACGTCCCCTGCACTGGGGAGAACCTGTTCGGCAAGCCTATGGTCAACAAGACGGCAGAGATAGAGGCCGATGTGGTGACTCTACAGAGGCTCTCCAGAAAGGCCTCTTCTCTGTAAGAAACCATCGGGGAAAAGATTCCTGAGAAAAAAGGGGCCCTTCCATCAGAGTCACCACTACCAGCCCTTCTCGGGTCACAGCAGGGTTCTCACCCTAAAAGGCAAAACCATGGGGCCCAGAAGTCAAAGGCACAGAAGCCCCAGGCCCCTGCTCTCACCGAGCCCGGGAGGAGCTTTTGACTCCTGGAGCAGGGCCTCCACTCCCCTGGGAGACCTTCATCAGCCCACATGGGGCTGCCTGGCACTCTTTGCCCACAGGTGGGCCAGTGTAACATCGGACCAGTGGGTACTGCAGGTGGTAAGGGAGGGATACCTTCTCCATCTACAGCAGATACCACCCAGGTTCTTTCCAGGAGAGCCAGTGCGACCTCTCCTTCACCAGACACTTCTGCTCTCAGAGCTCGCAGGTCTGCTCAGGGACAATGCAGTAGAGCCTGTACCCAAACATCTATGGGGAAAAGGCTTCTACTCCAGATGTTTCCTGGTCCCAAAGAGAACTGGGAGCCTCAGGCCCATCCTAGATCTGAGAAACCTAAACAAATTTCTGGTGAGGGAGAAGTTCAAACTGCTCTCCCTTGGAACACTGCTGCCTTATCTCCACCAGGGAGATTGGCTGTGCTCCTTGGACCTCAAGATTGCATACAAGCACATCCTGATCCATCTCTCCCACAGGCAGTACCTGTGGTTCGTGGTGGGAGGAGGGCACTACCAGTACAAGGTGCTACCCTTCGGCCTAGCCTCCTCGCCAAGGGTCTTTACCAAATGCCTGGCACTGGTAGCCACCTACCTGTACTTACAAGGGGTTTTTGTCTTCCCCATCCTGGATGACTGCATTCATCAGGGGCGGTATGGCCTCTGAGATCAGTCAGGTCGCAGAATGTGCAACCCTTTTGTTGCAGCATCTGGGGTTCATCATCAACTACCCAAAATCCCATCTCTTTCCAGCCCAAAGTCTGGAGTTCATAGGTGCCCAGTTGAACATATTACAGGCCGAGGCCATCCTCCCAAAAGAGAGGGCAGAATGCCTCAGGCAACTGGCAGGAGAGGTACAACACTGCCAGTCAGTGCTGTCTCGTCTCCTCCTCCGCCTACTGGGCCATATGGCCTTTACGGTCCATGTCACGCTTTCAGTCCACTTACACATGCGGACAGCCCAGTGGTGCCTATTCTCGCAGTGGACTCAGGCTACGGGACAGGGTAAGGGTTACCTGCCAATTGGCGGAGTCCCTCAACCGGTGGCAAAAGCTGTGCCACCTCCAGGCAGGAATGCCCTTCCAGGCACCCACGCCGCAGAGGACCCTGACCACAGATGACTCCCTCCAGGGTTGGGGAGCACATTGTGGAGACCGCTGCACACAGGGCAGCTGGTCTTAGGAGGAGTCGCTCCTACAGATCAATCTCCTGGAGCTTGGGGCAGTCTTCTTGGCCCTACGAGCATTCCGCCACCGCCTATGGCACTGGCCTGTACTGATCCAGATGGATAACCAGGTCACCGTGTTTTCTGACAACAAGCGGGGAGGCATGGGTTTGTACTCCCTCTGCCAGGAGGCGGTGGCCCTCCTCTCCTTCACAGCATGCAATAGCATGCTTCTGCCAGCGGTGTACCTCCTGGGCCAGGACAACTGCCTAACGGACAGGCTGAGCAAGTCCTTCGCCCACACAAGTGATGCTTTAAACCCCAAAGTGACGAAGCAACTCTTCCGCCTCTGGGGCAGGCCCGTGATGGACCTATTTATTTCTCCGGATAACATGCAGCTACCCCACTTCTGCTCCCATCAGCCACACCTGGAGAAAGTTGCGGCAGATGCCTTCCTGATCTTGTGGTCAGAGGGCCTACTCTGTGTTCCCACCAACCCTTTCCGGTCTCCAGGACCCTTTTCAAAGTTCAGAGCAAAAAGGCCTCCGTTATACTGATTGCCCCCAGGTGGCCCAGGCAACCTTGGGTCCCTCTGCTGCTTTCCATGTCTGTGGGCCCTCTGGGCTGAGCCCCAGACCTCCTGTTCCGGGGCTGAGCCCCAGACCTCCTGTTCCAAGAGGAGGGCTCTCTTCTGTACCCCAATCTGGGGTCGCTAACGCTAACAGCATGGCTGCTGAAAGGGTAGTGTTGGCCCGTTTCAGTCTTCCAGGAGAAATCGAGGAGATCCTGCTGACCTCCCAAAAACCCTCCACCAGATGGGTTTATGCCTTTAAGTGGAGGAGGTTCTCCGTCTAGTTTGCAGAAAAGGAGAATCCCTTCTGCCAGTTGCAACTAGTACTACAGTACCTACTGCACCTATCACACACCAGGCTGACATCTAACTCGGTGAGGGTACATCTGAGCACCATAGCCACTCACCACCACCCTGTCGAGTGAAAACCCCTCTCTGCCTTCCTGCGGCAGAGTGGGACCTCAACGTGGTGCTCTCTCAGCTCATCCAACCGCCGTTTGAGCCCCTGGACACTTGCCACCTGCGGTACCTGTCATGGAAAGTGGCTTTTCTTGTGGCCTTCACGTCCGCTCGAAAGGTGAGTGAACTCCAGGCTCTGGTGGAAGATCCACCATATATAAGGTTCTACAAGAACAGGGTAGTGCTCTGCGTGCACCCCAAATTCCTCCCAAAAGTGGTGTCTCCTTTCCTCCTCAACCAAGATGTGGTCCTCTCCACCATCTTTCCACGACCTCACGCCGGCAAGGAGGAACTAGTGCTTCATACACTAGGTTGCAAACAGGCTCTGTCCTTCTGTTTATAGCAGATTCAGCCCATCGCAAAGCTCCTCAGCTTTTCGTATCTTATGATCCCAACAGACTGGAGCTTGTCAAGACCAAGCAAACTCTGTCCACTTGGGTGGCGGCTGTATTGCCCTCGCCTATGAGCGAGTCAGCCTCTCCCTTGAGCACTGGATCACAGCGCATTGCTTGAGGGTGTTGGCCGCATCCAACCTCCACTCAGTGCTGGTGACGGAGATCTGCAAGGCCACATGGTCTTCAATTCATATTTTCACAGCTCGCTACTGCTGAAGAGCAAATCCCGAAGAGACAGTGCTTTTTGGCTAGGCAGTACTGCATAATATTCTCAGGGTGTAGTCAACTCCTGCCCTCCAGCCCTTCTTTGTTCAGACTACCGGAGTGCTAGTGTCTCTGGATGCTCATGCAGAGTCTCTCAGTGGGGACTTGCCTTCTACAAGTCACGGCTACCCAATTGGTCGCCATTGATGCTGTCATGGTTCGGTCCTCAGCAGCCTGGAACTAGGGAGTTCCATATGTGAGGACTGACTTCCTGCTTGTTCCTGGAGAAAATGTAGTTACTCACCTGTAACAAGTGTTCTCCAGGGACAGCAGGAATCAGTTCTCATAGCCCTCCCTTCTCCCCTGGAAGCTGCCTCCCTACCTTAGTTTAGTTTGTACTGCCATCCTAGCTATATCATCTGACTGAGTAAGATGGTACCCTTGGGCAGGAAGGGGACCACGCGTGTGTGGTAACATGTCCCAAAGGCTTTCTTTGAAAGCTGGGGAAATGCTCTGTGCGGACTCCGTCGGTGCTGATGTCTCCCATATGTGAGGACTGATTCCTGCTGTCCCTGGAGAACACCTGTTACAGGTGAGTAACTATGTTATATCTCTCCTCAGCCCTAACCTTTTAAGCCTTTCCTCATAGGGATATCCTTCCATCCCCTTTACCATTTTGGTGGCTCTTCTCTGTACCTTTTCTAATTCCGCTATATCCTTTTTAAGATATGGAGACCAGAATTACACAAACTATTCAAGGTGCAGTCACAGATACATAGGCGTTATAATATCCTTAGTTTTATTCTCCATCCTTTCCTTATGAGTCCTAGCATTCTATTTGCTTTCTTGACCGCTGCTGCACACTGGGTGCAAGGTTTCAACGTATTATCCATGATGACACACAAATCTTGTTCCTCAGTGGTGGTTCCTAATGTGGAACCTTGCATCGTGTAACTGTAGTTTGAGTTTTTCTTTCCTAAGTGCATAACTTTGTATTGTCTACATTATGTTTCATCTGCCATTTGGACATCCAGTCTTCCGATCTATCAAGGTCCTCTTGCAATTTTTCACAATCCTCTTGCGTTTTCAACAACCTTTGAAGAGTTTTGTGTCATCAGCAGATTTTGATCACTTCACACATTCCCATTTCCAGATTGTTTTATGAATATGTTAAAAAGCAGCGGACCCAGCGTATATCTACTCTGTTCACCTTGATCCATTGAGAAAATTGGCCATTTAGCTCTACTCTGTGCTTTCTGTCTTTTAACCATTTCCTGATCCACAATAACACACTGCCTCCTATTCCATGACTTTTTAATTTCTCCAAGAGTCTCTCATGAAGGTCTCAAAGGTTTTTTGAAAATCCAGATACACTATAATAGCCGGCTAACCTTTGTCTACCTGTTTATTCACACCTTCAAAAAAATATAATAGATTTGTAAGGCAAGACTTTCCTTGGCTAAACCCATGTTGCCTTTCTCCCATTAATCCATGACTGTTTACATGTGCAATAATTTTATTCTTTATAATGGTTTCAACCTTTTTTCCCGGTACTGACGTCAGGCTCACTGATCTGTAGTTTCCTGGATCACCCCTGGAAACCTTTTTATTGTAAAAATCTCTTTATGAAACTCCTTTTTTTTTTTTTGTAAAATTGGCATTATATTGGCCATTCCTCTGCAAACCCAGCCTTCCCCTGCAGGAGTTGGTTGAAATGCTTGAGGGCAGATTCAACCGTTGGAAGATAAGTTGGAGGAGAATGGAGTTGTGGTTCCTCTAGGGGCTGAGTAGAATCTCCAAATAATCCATCTTTTTTTCTTTGCTAGGCCCTTTTTAGACCTGCACAGGATGTTATAGTGGCTCCCTAGTCTGTGAAGCTGGCTTGTGGATGAGTTTAGCAGACAGCTCCCTTTACAACTTCTACTTGGTCCTATGTGTTGGTGCAGGGCTTTAAGGGTAAAAACACCCAAATTGGACCACCGGGATCTTAAGGCCCTATCTTGGCTGTCCTTTTCAACCAAGATGAGTTGGGTTATTCCTTTGGTCCCAAGGGGCAAAAATCTACTTCATGATTGTGACAAAACACATGACCTTCACGGTGGTGGGCGAAATCTCATTTGAAAGTTGAAGTCTTACAAAGGCCAGTTTTATGTGCACACCTTCAGTCTAGCGCTCCACCCTCTGTGAGTAGTTCCGACCACAAGTCTATGGCCCCTTACTTCTAAAGTTGCAGATTTGTTCATGAGAACTTCTGGTTTGAGGGGGGGCAATTTATCATTTAGCCTGATCTCCTTCCAGAAGCTAGAGGGCTTACAAACCCCCCACCTGGGTGACTGCTGCTGCTAGGTAATTCTGGTGCAGATCCTCTCCCAGCACCATGGTGGCTGTGTATGGGAGAGTTGTTCCAATGAAGGTTCTGTTCTGTGGCAGAGTAGTTCCCCTTAAGGCTCTCTTTCTCTGAGTGTATGTATAAATGCCGCCAATTAAGTGCAGAGATGGCCATCTTTAATTCATTTCGATTTGGAGGGGGAAATAAACAATGAGGAATTAGGGAGGATAACGCCCTTAATCCTTCCTACAAAGAGATGAATGAAAGAAGTACTTTTTAAAAACCCTATATGTGCCAGGGAACAGCATGCCCTTTTGCAATTTCTACGTATTATGGACATCCACATGTAAATTTAGCCCTTTCTAAAATAGCCATTTGCATATAGATTACATTTCCATGTGTAAATGCTGGATTTTCCACTTGGACATTGAGAATAAGGCTTCTAAACTAACCCCCATAGTAACTAAGAGAATCAGTACCTTTCTCAATTGCTACTTAAATCAAGATATAACCAAAAAGCTGAATAACTTCTGAGGACAGATGCTAGAAGTACCCCCTACAGGTAAGATTTCTGGCACCTCTTGTCATTTAAATGATTTGTTTTTAAGGATGTAGGATGTTCCTCCGAGTTGGCTTACTTTTGAAGTTTCGTTCTGTTATGGTGTGTTTGGTTTTTTTTTGTTTTTTATCAAGTGACATCATTTTTGATACCTTTGACCACTTTTTTAGATCTCAAGTATTTTAAAATAGATTCTTATATATTTCTAGGCATTATTTATGCATTCCTGGGCATTTTCAAAATAATTAAGGTCCAGCGATTTGTTTTTAAAGCTATTGATATAGGGATTACCCTTTATAATATGGTCTGCTGACGTCCTCTTTCTACGACAAATATATTTGCTTATCATCCTATTAATCTAATAATCCAGTGATCTTATCAAGGATCAACTATAATAATAGAACAAAATTGAACCCTCCGGAGTCTTCTATCCTCAAAATTAATATTGAACAACCAATACATTTTTGTTGGGCAGTATTCTACCAAATAGTCTCTATCCAGTACTTATGGTCTCAGTATCTCCCTTTTTGGTGTTCCTAAAATAATATTGTGTCCCTACACCTAAAAAGTGCATTAATGAATTTAAAATCCAGAAATTCCATCCATCAGCAGTGGTAGGAAGACACCTTGTGAAAGACACCATGAAACTGGAGACATTGTAAGAGTTAATTGACCACATAAGCTTTGGGAAGGCTGGCAGTAATAATTTAAATGCATCAGCATTTTTGAAGACGTGGTAACGCTGATGATTACATTGTGGAAAATGGGTTGCAAATGAATATGGTGCATTTTACTGACATGTGAAAGTTTATCATTGGGAGCTATTTAAATGCCATCAGGAGCTATTAACTATTGATGAAGTTGAGCACAATACAGAAATTTCAAGCATTGGGAGCCATTCAAACACCATTGGGAGTAATTAAGCTAAGTATTAATTTTATGGCATTTACAAACTTTACCGGAAGCAGGATTGCAATTTTAAGAGGCAATCCAAAACATATGTTGACAAGGACTGTTACCATTAAGGAGGCTACAGTGCTGATAAAAACTCTTTGAAGTAATTCAGTAAGATACTGTGCTGATAATCATGTTTGATTCTTCTGCTCTACAGCCAAGCCCTTTGGATGGACTTTTTGAATTTTTAATTTACTAACACACTGTTTAGGAGGTATGGGCACAATCTTATGAATCCCAGGAGTTTTGGAGTATCTCAGGTCCATTTCAATACTTTCCTGAGTTGAGTGTTCCTCATGCAGGAGAGGTTCTTGAGCTGCACAGCCAGCTCAGGGGATTCCATGCTTGGTCAGCTCTCCTAGGCCTAGGACTACCTCCAACTCCTAGGGTCGAGGCATCATCCTGGAGCTAGTCTCTTCGGCCAGGGCACACATGCATCCCCTCCAGAGACCATCTTTTAACTCACTGGTCTCCCTGTTCTCATTTTTTTGAAGGGATCCTCCTCCTTGTGAGGGTTTTGGTAATGTATATTAGCATTAGCCATCTTTCACTCATGTAAATTCTTTTTGTGAATACTGACTCTGGTATAGACTACTTGGCGGTATTGTTTTATTACCAGTCAGTAAATAGGGTTCAAAGAGTATATACCTTTCATATAACAGAGATACAGTTGTGTACAGATAAGATAGAGGACAGCAACCTTGGGCCGGAAGGACTGGGGTTTCTAGTCCCACAGATGCTCCTTGTGGTCTTGGGCAAGCCACTTAACCCTCCATAGCCCATGTTCCCTGTAAAATAGTTATCTCCAAGTTATAATGCCCTGTTCAATGTAATTTCAGTTTGTTCAATGTAAACCACACTGATGCAGAATAGCGCGGTATATAAGAGAATGTAAATAAAATAAATAAATAGAAAACACTCTCTTTGGTGTACAACTAAACCGGAGTCTTTCCCATTTCCCATGTGTAGACACAGATTAACAGATTTTACCCATCTAACCCCTAAGGCAAGGTAATTTGATCTCTTACTTCTGTAGCGTGGTAGTGAGGGTAGCTGATCTCATCAGGGTGATAGGAAGTAGCACAGGACTGTGAACCTGAAGTAGTGCAGGTGAGCCTCCTGTGTTCAGATGTGGTTTTGTCATGCAGGGAGAATAGGTCAGAGAGAGAGTGAGTTCAGTTCAGGCCATCTTCAGTGCAAGGCTTCACCTGCAGTCTGTCCGCATTCCTTCTTGATCGGCCTCATGCTGGTAAAAGGTTCAGAGTCTTGTTCTCTCAGTTTTTATACCCATTCCTGTCTATTCAGAATGCCAGTCTCTCCCTGTGGCATTGTGTGATTGTTTCAGACCCAGGTCCAAGGTTCAGATTAACGATCCAAATGTTGCTTTGGAGTTCCATTCCTCAAGCAGAGGGCTTCTTATTAACAGGCCAGTTTTAATGTGGCTCCTTGGTTTATGACAGGCCTGGTTGTCTGCAAAGCTGGTAAAGGACACTAGGAGTTTACTTTGATGATAAGGAGGCACCAATTATAGTGTCTGTAGTTTCACTGCTTGCTACAAACTCCATCTTGTCTTTGTTCCAAATATACTTGTGAGCAAGTGTCTTCTACACTCTTCCTCAGAGTTTCAAGAAGAAACTGATTTGATGGTTCCAGTGTCACTGTTAGTCTGGCACTTCCAGTGCCCTTCTAGTCAACAGAGTGCCAGTCACCATGGATGCCAACCTGAAGAGCTGGAGGAGCTTGCTGTTTATGTCAGTTTGCTCAGAGCTCCAGTCTCCTCAGCAAGCCCCCCTGGTCAGTCTGCTGGTTAGAGGCCAAAGTGATCTATCTGACGCTACTGAAGTTCTGGCCTCTCCTGGTAGGCCAAGCGGTCCGCTTGTTGTCAGACAATGCCACAGCTGTTGTGTCAACAAGTAAGGTGAGACTTGCTGTACCAGAGTGGCTCTTGAGGTGGTAGAGCTGTGTCATGGGGCAGAACAGCATCTAATTGTCTAGACTGCAGTCCTCATAGCAGACGTCAACATCGTACAGGCCGACTTTTTAAGTCAGAATGCTGTGGATCCCAGTGAGTGGGAATTGAGCCCTCACATGTTCACCCTCATAGTGCAGAGGTGGGGTCTTCCAGTATTCTACTTGCTGTCCACTTAGGAGAATGCCAAAATGAAGAACTTTTATAGCTGCAGAAGGATGTAACTTTGCAAAGATGGGACAATACCTCAGAGAGTTGCTAGTGGGATGGGAAGAGCTGGGGGATGTAGAACAACTGGGGGATGTAGAAAAACAGTGGGAAAAACTGAAAGAGAATATTTTAAAGGCAACAAACCTTTTTGTTAGAAAGGTAAATAAATGTAGAAGGAAAAGGAGGTCGCTATGGTTCTCAAAAGAAGTAGCTGAGAAGGTGAAGAAAAAGAGGGAATCCTTCATGAAATACAAAAGATCACAGAGAGAGGAAGACAGGCATCTATATTTGGAGAAACTTAGGCGCTTATTTACAAAGCTGTGGTAGCGGCTTCCGCTCAATATCGGAGCCGCAGCCCCATTGAATTCATTGGGGCTGTGGCTCCGATATCGGGCGGAAACCACTACCGCGCTTTTGTAAACAAGCCCCTTAGAGAAGCTAGCAAAGTAGTCAGGAAAGCAAAGGTACAAAAAGAAGAAATAGCCAATGCAATAAAATGTGGGAGATAAGAGAATTTTCAGATATGTTAGTAAGAGGAGGAAGGGCAAAAGTGGTATTGTCAGACTCAAGGGTGCAGGGGAGGAATATGCAGAAACTGATGAGGATAAAGCAGAATTGCTTAATAAATATTTCTGTTCTGTGTTCACAGATGAAGGGCCTGGAGCAGGACCCCAGACAACACCCACAAATAGCAACAGAAGCGACGGGAATCTCGAACGATTTTCAGAAGACTGTGTTTGAGAGAAATTAGTTAAACTAAAAGTAGACAAAGCCGTGGGTCCAAATAGGATACATCCAAGAATATTGAAAGAACTTGGGGATGTTCTAGCAGCTCCACTGACTGACCTTTTCAATGCCTCTTTGGAGATGGGAGTGGTGCCAGATGACTGGAGAGAGGCATATGTGGTCCTTTTACACAAAAGCGGATGTATGGATGATATTGAGAACTACAGTCCAGTTAGTCTAACCTCTGATTAGTAAATTATTGGAAAGACTACTAAAGGAGAGAATAGTGAGGGTTCTGGAGTCCAGTGGATTGCAGGATCTGAGGCAGCATGGATTCACCAGAGGCAGGTCTTGTCAGACAAATTTGATAGATTTCTTTGACTGGGTGACCAGGGAGTTGGACCGAGGGAGAGCCCTAGATGTAGTGTATTTAGATTTCATTAAAGTCTTTGACACTGTTCTGCACAGGTGACTCATAAACAAACTGAGTGCCTTAGGGATGGACCTTAAAGTTACTGAGTAGATTAGAAATTGGTTGAGTGGGTGGTGATAAAGGGTACAGGTAAATGGAGCTCACTCTGAGGAGAAGGAGGTTACCGGTGGTGTGCCGCAGGGATCTGTCCTTGGTCCAATTCTGTTTAACATCATTGTTAGTGATATTGCGGAAGGACTGTTGGGTAAGGTTTGCTTGTTTGCAGACGATACCAAAATTTGCAATAGAGTAGTCACATAGGAAGGAGTCAACAACATGAGGAGGGATCTAGCTAAAGAAGAATGATCTAGAATATGGCAACTGAAATTTAATGCTAAAAAATGCAAATCATGCACTTGGGGTGCAAAAATCCAAGGGAGTGGTACTGTGAAGGGGATGGGGTACTTCTGTCCACAAAAAAAGAGCAGGACCTGGGCGTAATTGTGTCTGACGATCTTAAAGTAGCTAAACAGGTAGAAAAGGGAACTGCGAAAGCCAGAAGGATGCTTGGGTGTATAGGGAGAGGAATGGCCAGCAGAAAAAAGGAGGTGATGATAATGCCTCTGTATAAGTCTCTGGTGCAACCTTATTTGGAGTATTGTGTGCAATTTTGGAGACCGCACCTTCAGAAAGATATAGACAGGTTGGAGTCAATGCTGAGGGTGGCTACTAAAATGGTTAGTGGTCTTCGTTATGAAGCATATGAGGACAGACTTAAAGATCTGTATACTTTAGAGGAAAAGCGAGATAGGGGCGATATGCAAGACATTTAAATACCTCCATGGCATAAATGCACAGGAGGGTCTCTTTCAATTGAAGGCAAGCTCTGCTACAAGGGGACATAGGATGAGGAGTAATATGTGGAACTATTTCTTTACGGAAAGAGTGATAGATGCATGGAATAGTCTCCCAGTAGAAGTGGTGGACACGAGGATCGTATCTGAATTCAAAAAAGCATGGGACTAATATAGAGGATCTCTAAAGATAAAAAGGGGACTAGTGTAGTTGATATGGAAGGGCAGACTAGATAGACCACGTGGTTTATTTCTGCCATCATGTTTCTATGTTTCGAAGTTTGGATGCCCTGCTTCAGGTGTGGCTCCAAAAGGGTTTTCTATATATCTTCCTACCATGGCTCATGGTGTGCTGTGTAGAGTTTGGTTCCACCTGGGCGCAGTTATTGTCGTGGCTCTAGTCTGGCCACACAGCCCATGATATGCAATCTCTTGAGCCTTTTGGCAGGGCACCCACTTTTGTTGCCTCGACTGAGGCCTCCTGTGGCAGGAGCCCCTGGTGATGGAGAATACTGTTCCCTTCTCGCTTACAAACTGTTCTCTTCAGAGGCAGGCTGTTCAGGAAGAGCTACTCTGGAGCAGTGGTGGTCACTCTGCTTAAGCCTGGAGGGCCACTATTTTCTTAGTCTGTGTGAGAGTCTGGAGGGTTTTTGAGAAGTAGTGTTCTTTGCCCTGAACTCTTTTAGGGTTCAGGTTGTGGCCCTTAGACCTAAAGGGGATGTATTCAAGGCATGTCCTTGACAGCACATCTCAACGCCACCCGCTTCCTCAAGGGAATGAAGCAAATCCAAATGCCAGTGTGCCCAGATACTCCTCAGTGGAATCTCCCTCTGATATTGAAGGCACTGAAAGGGCCTCCCTTTGAGCCCCATTCATAAGGCCTCTCTCAGGAATTTGAACATTAGATGCAATAGCCACCAGAAAAAAGCCCTTATCAGGCAGATGACAGAGCTGTGAGCCCTATCTTGCAAGGGCATCTTCATTATCATGTTGATGGCTTTTGTCTCCCATTTAAACTGTTCAGCCTTTTATCCCAAAGAGGTGGTCTCCTTTCATTGAAAATGAGACCGATTCCCTGCCGCCTTTGCAGAGGAGGACTTGTGAGTGTCTGGTGATTGTGAGAAGGGAGACTACTAATTTCATCCATCGATAGGACCATATCTTTGTTCTATTCAGTAGTCCAAGGAAAGGTCTAGTAGCAACCAAATCCTTGATTTTCTACTGGTTTGAGGAGGCCATATGTTTAACATAGCTTTTGATTTGGAAAGCACATTCCAGAGAGCGTCAGAGCTCACTCCACTAGGGCACGGGCCTCCTTCTGGACAGAGTTTGTCTTAGTGTTTCTAGAGGACATCTGTAAGACATCTACTGTGTCATCTCTGAGCACCTTTGTAAAACATTACAGGTTGCATGAGTGAGCTGATGCCTGTTGCAGGACAAATTCTGTCCAGATCACTGTTTTCCTCCCACCCTGGGTCCCAATACTGTGATGTCGCTGTTACCTCCACAGCCTGAGCTTGTGGAGATGGACGGCCTGATTCTATATTCAGGAAGTTACTGGTGCTTGGGGAAAGCACTGCCTTCTGGGAGTTGAAGTTTTCACTATCCCAAATAAAGAGAGTTGTGGACTCGAGTGTTTCAGGCAAAACAGGATTTTTAATTCCCCTTCCCAAGTGGTTTCACATGTAGAACAAAAGGAACATTGGCCATACACTTCTGGCACTAAATTATATAAGAGAGAAATTCAAGCTTCTTATCTCAGCATCATTGTAATTCCAAATGAAAAACACTTTTCTCTTTCAAAACCCTTTTCTGGTTTTCTGGTCAGCTGCTATCTGCATCACTCTCTCTTTCTCTGCACAGCTTAATTCTATTTCACAGGACTTATCTTCTCAGATACAGATATCGTACAATCCATTGGTTCACTAGGCTGACATTCTAAAGGTGGTTCAGTGTCCATTGGTTCAACCTGAACCCCAGCTGGAAATGTTTGCCAGTTGCTACAGGGTGTTTCCAAACACACATCTATCTTTTCAGCATTGCACTTTTCCTCACAGCCTTTTGATATACACGGTTGTGAATTGCCACAGTATTCCAGCATGTGGAGCCCCACCCTTCTGGGTTAATATCAGAGCACTTAAAGACAGCTTTCTGTTTATACCGGTTACTTATCCTACCTCTTGGCTTCCTTATGAGAGTTTCCTTTTGTCCTCTAGGATCAGCTGCAAACGTGAGCCTTGGAGTTTCTCTGTGCATACAAGTCTGCCTTCCCAGTACGTTTCCCTTTTGGTTGCCTTTTACTCCCAGCACCAAACCCGGGTTACTTGTACCTGGCTCCTTGGTACCAACTCCCTGCTTGTTTCCTCTGCTGAATTCCTCTTCTGAGTCAAAGGTCAGAGAATCCTCAACTACCATAGATTCCTCTGAGTCTTCATTCCTAAGGCAATCCTCTGTTTCTCGTGACAGTTCTAAGAGCTGTGTCCTCAGCCATGCTCTTGGCTGAGCTCTCCTCTGAGCTACCGACTGTGCTCCTCCCGGCTGTGCTCCTCCCAGCTGCGTCCTTTCCAGCTGCCTTCCTCCCAGCTGCCTTCCTCCCAGCTGCCTCTCCTCTCCGCTGCCTCTCCTCTCCTCCTAATGAGCTTCCCTTAAATCTCTGGTTTCCTGGGTTTACCCTGGCTCCTCCCACCAACAGGTGTTCTGGCTTAACTCGTGACTGCTGCACTGAACTACAGCAGGGGCGTGTTTTCCCTTCTTCTGACCTGCTCTGTTTATGGTTGCCTGGGAAACCAGGAGCCATGTGCATTTGTTTTCTTTCCCAGCCTGAAGTTGGATCCTGTGTTTTATCTCTCTCTAAGGGGTCAGAGGGACCTTCTCCATCACAGTACTTCCCACTTGTCTGGACTGATCTATCTATAAGAGAGGAAAAATTTTACATACCTGATAATTTTCTTTCCTTGAATTCTGCTACATGTGGTCCAAGACCTACTCTGTAATGCTTTTCCTGCAGGTTTGGGAGTCCTGCTGCTGCTTGATTGCTGAATCAATTATGGTAAGACAGTCAAATATGTATTACTATTGATCCAAATTCTGGTTGTGGCATAATAGTGTTTATAATTTCTGAGTGTTTCAGTCTTGCTTACTGCTTGGGAAGTGTCATACTGGCCTTTCTCTGCTGCAACAGAGGATATACCAAGTGATGACATCACTGAAAGTTGTTCGTCTCCACCTGCTGGCAAGGGAGCATAACACACTTGTCAGCAGAATTCAAGGAAAAAACATTATCAGGTATATAAAATGTCTGCTTAGTTACTCATATTACTTTTGGTTGCATCCTAGATTTTAGCAGCAATTGAGTCCAGTACTGGTGAGATCCATTAGAGCTATGGATTATTCTAGGATCTTACATTTAAGAGACAGCGCCGCGGGAGTGCCCCTCAAATGATTTCTCTGTGTTTGCCTGGACTGAGCATGATAACAAAGTGATTTTGAATGGGGGGAGATAGGAATATTTGCAGGCAAGCTTCACTCCTCAAAGCAGAGTGGGAAGGTTTGCAATACCTGAGGTTACCAAAAAGGGGAGGTGTTTAAAATATGGTTTTGAGTTAGACTGTTAAAATGTGACAATTACTAATGCTACTGGAGATTTGTGTATACGTTCCTTCCACCCCTTTCTTCTCTCCTTCATACACAGAAGTCTACTGTGCCAAAAACCAGGAACAAGCATTGCCAATAAAATAGCAGTTACCAGACTATCGGTTACTAATTATCTGTTTATATAGCATGCCATATGCTTTCTGATGTAATTAAAGAGCCTGTGACCTACGTTTTTTTTTTACGAGAGGGACGTCATGCATCTTAAACAAAGTCACAAAGTGAATTGGTGGATAGTGGAATTAAACTCTTTCTGGATTCAGGGCCTTGAACTGCAATCATACCTGCCTGTGGAAGCTGAATCAGAGCTGCACAATTTATTTCCATTTTAAGAATGAAGAACAAAGCTTTATATTAGAGGTGAGATCATAAGAAAAGCCATGCTGAGTCAGACCAATGACCGTTGTGGCCAGCACCTTGTCTCTGACGGTGGCTAGTTCAAGTCACAGGTACCCAGAAGATCCCAAAAAGTAAGTCCCCTTTTCGAAAAACAAAGGATTTTCACCTCCAGAGACCATAAAGGTAAGGGACGCAGAACTGCCAATCAGGTCCACCATAAGATATCTAGGTGTAACATTGGACCATAAACTGGACTTCAAAGAACACATAAACCGCACAGTAAAAACCATTTACTTCAAGATCAAGACTCTTTGACACCTGAAAAACATGCTCGACCTGGTCAACTACCGATCAATATTCCAGGTGATAGTCACCCCCCACTTTGACTACGCAAACATAATACTCCACGGCCTCCCAAAAAGCACCTTAAACATACTACAATTAGCCATGAACGCGGCCGCCCGGGTCCTGCACGGAGCATCAAGAAGAGACCACTCTACACCCATCTTAAGGGAACTACACTGGCTTCCGATAAATTACAGGATCGAATATAAAGCACTGCTTATCACCTTCAAAGCCATTAACAAAATAGCCCCCCCCCTGCAATCACAATGCTCATCAACCTCACATCCAATAACAGGCCTAGGAGATCAGGAGCAGCTAATACTCTAGCCATACCTACAGAATCCACAAAATATACGATTACAACTACTGACGGAGCTTTCACACTCTATGCCCCCAGACGCTGGAACAACCTTCCACCTATCATTAGAGCTATCACTGACCTAAAGCAATTTCGAAAGGCCCTAAAGCACCACCTGTTCCTCACTCACTTCTCCCAATACCACAACCCCTCACCGACCCCCCCCCCCCAGCACAACCGAATTTATCAGTATGATGTCGCAACTGCTCTGTATCACATAGCACAATATGTAATAAAACACACTCTCTGTATATAGTTGTATAATATAAATGTACAAAGTTCCCAAGTTTTCCTGTCCTGGTTAATTCCCCTGTTATTTGTAAATTCATGCCGGCGTTTGTAGCCCATGAATCGTTTTGTTCACTGTAAACCGCACTGACGATAGAGCGCAGTATATAAGGACTGTTAAATAAATAAATAAATAAGTCTGTTTCTCATAGATGGAGATGAACAATGGCTCTCAAGTTCAATTAGCTAATAATTGTTTTATAAGATTCTTCTCCAGAGACCTTTGGAATCCCACTATGATAGGTGCCTTGACCACATCATTGGGCAACAGAGGCCATTGCTTAATTATGTGTGCATGAAAAAAAAAATCATTCTATGATTTGTTTTCAGTGTGCTGGTCATTAGTTTAAAGGGCATGTCCTCTTGTTTTTGTACTCTTTGAAGGATTAAGCAAACTTTCCCTGTATAATTGTTCCAGCCCACTCATGGTTTTATAAACTTTTGTCATTTCCCCTTTGTCGTCTTTTCTCCAAGTTGAAGAGCTGTAACCTCTATAAGGGAATGGAACAACTCTCCTATGAGGAAAGGCTAAAGAGGTTAGGGCTCTTCAGCCTGGAGAAGAGATGCCCGAGGGGAGATATGATAGAGGTCTATAAAATCCTCAGTGGATTGGAATAGGTAGATGCAAATCGATTATTTACTCATTTAGAAAATACAAAGACTAGGGGACGTACCATGAAGCTACAAAGTAGTAATTTAAAACATACAGGAGAAAATATTGTTTCTCTCAGCATATTAGCCTTTGGAACTCCTTACCAGCAGATATGGTAAAAGCATGTATCGTAGCCAAGTTTAAAAAGGTTTGGACAAATTCCTGGAGGAAATGTCCATAAACAGTTCTTAATATAGTCCAAGAGAAAACCACTGCTTATCCCTGGCGATAAGTACCATGGAACTGGCTGCTTTTGGGACTGCCAGGTACTTGTGAGCTGGATTGGCCACTGTTGGAAACAGGATACTGGGGCTTGACAGACCTTTGATCTGACCCAGTATGTTAAACTAGGATAAGAACATAAGAATTGCCAAAGTCCTTCTGCAAATCCATGCAATCTCCTGCGGGTTTAATAACTTTGAATAAGTTTGTGTCATCTGCAATGTTGATCACCTCATTTGTCACTCCTATCTCTAGATCATTTATAAATATTTTAAGCGGTACAGCTCCCAGTACAGACCCTTGGGGTACTCCACTGTTATCCCTTTTCCATGTGAATAACTGACTATTTAGACCCACTTCCCATTTCCTGCCTTTTAGCTAATTTGCCTGCTGCAAAATGGGCATGGTCTCCTGTTCTATGACTCTTTAAGTTTCCTAAGGTGTCTCGCATGAGTGATTTTATCAGACCCTTCTAAATGCATGCTGACTTATTCCCATTAAGCTGAATCTGCCTATATAGTCAGTAGTTTTGTTTTTTAAGTATAGCTTCAATTATTTTGCCCGGCACCGAGGTTAGGCTCACCAGTCTAAAGTTGCCAGGATCACCCTTAAGAGCTTATTTGAAAAATGGCCTTAAATTGGCCACCCTCCAATCCTCGCGTATCATGGCCATTTTGAATGATAGGGTACAGATTACTAGTAATAAGTTAACAGTTTTATATTTGAGCTCTTTCTGGACTCTGGGGTGAATATATAAGAACATAAGTGCCATACTGGGTCAGACCAAGGTCCATCAAGTCCAGTATCCTGTTTCCAACAGTGGCCAATCTAGGTCATAAGTACCTAGCAGTTTCCCCAAAAGACACAGGTTACAATCTGTTCCTGGCTATTTTTTGCTCTTGAGTTTGTCAGTTTGATCTATTACATCTTCTAGATTTACAATGATGTGCTTTAGTCGCTCCAAATCATCACCATCAAAAAAGGTTTCCTATGTGGGTGTAACCCCCAACGTTGTTCTCATTAAAGATGGAGGCATGGAAATAGCTTATTTTTTCTGCTGTTATCTTATCCTCCCCTGAGCATTGCCTTTACCCTGTTCTCATCCAGCAGTCCAGCCAACTCTCCCATGGGCTTTTTTCTTCAGTTATACAGTCTCTATTATAATGCAATAGTTGCATTTGCATGAAACCTCGCATGATAGAAAATTGTGCTTTAAAAATAACAGGGTTCATGGAAAAAATAGGGTTGGGGGACATACAAAATAACTAGGGTTGGGGAGAAGCACAAAAACTTAATCTGAAGAGCGGTATATAAAATATGTTAAATATATTATCAAAACATTTTAGCACAAAGCCCAGTATAGTTTTAAGTACATGTTACGTTCATGTTAAATGATGAAATAATACAGTACTAATAGAGTAAATTTAACACTTCACCTTGAAAAAGTGTTTACCATGTTACATTTTGAGGGTGCTGAGGGGCAGAGGTTCATCATCTTCATCATTATTACTTCCAGGTCCTATAGTGGTTGCAGTTAAGCCTGGACTGGATGACTGCTATATTGGCGCTTGTTTGTTGTCGTCATTATTATCATCATCATCCTTTCTTTCAGGTACCTATGTATTTGCAGAAGTGGATGACTTTAGTTCATTGCCTTGGACTGTTTGGGGTTGGCTTAAAATAGATACCTAGTTTTTGCTGCTTTGTCATTTGTTTTTCTTTCATAAAGAAGTTGTTCATTGGGTGCCAGATAAGATCTTATTCTTCAAACAGCTAGCCTGCTGTGCTCTGCTTTGTAATTGTCTTTTAATAGCTGCACTGCTTCCCAATTTCCCTGAAGATAGAAGTCAGAAGAGAAGTGGGAAGCTTTTATGGAGCTGCATTCTGGATTTCATCATCTTCTCCGGCTTCCACTTTCCCCTCAGCAACTAGTTACTGTAGATCAGCTGTAGAGAGGTCTTTTGCAGTGGGATTCAAGCAGTTCTTGAACATCTTCATGTTCCACGTCTTCAAATCCAATCTGTTTTGAGAGAGCAATACAATGTTGTTTGACTATTGGGAGCTCCTGTGATGATTTAAAGCCTTTCAAATCGTAAATAAAATTTGGAAGAAGCTTCCACCAAACTACATGGAAGCACTCCTTGCTGACATCACCCTAGGCCTCCACAATGGTGTCGATAGCATTCTTGAAGTTAAAACTTTTACAAAATTGAAAAACACTGTTCTTATTGTCTCCCTCAGTAGCTGCAATCACCTTTTAAATATGTGCTGTAAATAATAAGCTTTACAAACTGCTCTCACTTCTTAGTCCATGCGCTGAAGAAAAGAGGTAGTGTTTGGAGGTAGAAATTGGACTGTATGCCTTGTAGCACTATACAAATGATAAATAATAGTAGTAGATGTTTTCTAAAAGCTCAGCGATGATGGGAGAATGACTTAGAACATGATCAAGGAGGACTAGAATCTTGAAATCTAGATTTTTCTTCTTGCAATAATGTTTGAACACATCTTGGAAAACATCAGCAAATGGTTGGAAAAATTCTGTCCCATCATTCAACCTCTTTTTGCTTAAGATAAAGTAGATACGCAGAGTAGATGAGGAATCCTTTCAAGGCTCGTGGGTTGTCGGAACTATACACCACCACAGGCTTTATCTTTAAATCTCTACTTGCATTGGCACCTAGCCTGACAATCATACCATCTTTTGCAGCCTTGAACCCTGGAGCTCATGCTTCATTCTTAGAAATGTTGGTCCTTGATGGCATCTTCTTCAGTACAATCCTATGTCACAAAAATGGAAATATGATCAAGGGTGTAGCTTTCTTCCTTAATCAATTTGTTCACTATGGGGCGATTCAGAGAAAGACGTGCTGGTTGGAGGTAAATGCACAACATGTGTACGTCCCCAACAAAGATGGGATTCCATGCCCAAATGCAACTATGTGCAGCGGCTTACAGAATACGGGACTGGCCGTCTATGCCATTAAACATGTGGAGTGTGTTGAACACAGCGTGGTGTCCACATGTAACTCACACGTCCAAGTCCGGAACTATGCTGCATGCGTGCAAGTCCAACAAGGTGCCCACCTGCACTGTCTCCCACTTGCGACAGGAAACAGGATGTAGTGAGTACCCTACCTTTCTGTTGCAAGACCCATACAACACCTCAAAAAATGGCAACTCGCCAAGTCAACTTTTTGGAGGTAGAGACCCACCTGCTCTGCAGGCTAGTTATTGAGAATGAGCGGGCCCTGCTCCCAATGGGGCACAGATAGCCAGCCCTAGCTGCAGCACGCAGGGGCTGGGAGTGAATCGGGACCATCCTCGCACAGTAAGTAAGACAAAGCAGGAGAGGGGGGAGGCAGGAGAAATGCATGTGGTGGGACAACAGCATTGCAAAGAGCCAGGAAGTAGCTGCAAAGTAAAAGGGCAAAAGGAGCAAGGGATAGCTGGATCCACCATACCACCAAATGACTGTAAACGCACACAATTGGCCACACACAGGAAACAAGCAAACAGAAATACAATGGCCAAAAGAAAGGCATGGTGGTAATGCCTACAGAAAGGATAAGCGAGAAAGCACATATGGAAAGGAAACAGGAACACAGTGAAGCACACCTACTGTTTGTAACAGTGCAGCAACATGGCCCGACACTGTCAACCAAAACACAGCACAGTAGAAACATAGAAACATGATGGCAGTAAATGAACTAGGCTGCCCTCCAATAACAATCACCACCACAACAGTCCTCTGAGAGAACCCTATGTCCCATCCCCATGTCTGACACTGTCCACAGCACCACCACCTTCCAATGGGAAAGTATCCCATGCAGTTACCACTGTTTCTGCAAACAAACAGCCCTGCATATGACACCTGAATCTATACCCCTCCACCCCCATCCAATGCAACCATGCAGCAGAGCATGCTGACAAGCGAAGGAGGCCCCAATCCTTGCATATATGCCATGGAGGTATACAGATGTTGCAATCATAACACTGCCAATCTGCTGTCTCGCCAATGTATACCTAAAAGATCCATAGGTCAGTCTGCAGATGGCCAAAATCCAGACCATCAGCCATATTCGTAGCCACCCTCTGTATCATCCCCAACCTGTGCTCGGCTGTCTGAAGGGGCAGGCACCAGAATTGCATAGAAAATGACAAATGAGGATGTACTGAAGACCCACAGTGGCTTGCAAAAGTATTCATCCCCTTGGTGTCAGTCCTGTTTTGTCGCCTGATGTACAACCTAGAATGAAGATAGGGGTCAGTTGGATGTTAGATAAGGGACTTGATAGTACAGCCAAAAATGGTGATGTGAAAGGACAATACAAAATTCCATATACACAAAGAAACAAGTAAAACCAGAAAAGGTGTGAGTGCATATGTATCTGTCCACAAGTTTTAATGCGACAAAACAGAAGAAACACAGAGGGGATGACCATCTTTGTAATGCACTGTACACAGAGGCACTATCACCACCTATCCTCTGTTGTCCATACCTCACCCAAAGCATCCAGGCATCCCAGTACCATCTGCTGTTGCCTGCCCCACCGACCAGCCCTGATAAGAGCAGCAGACACAATCACAGCCAGGTCCCTCCCTGAAATGTGTACAGAGGTACCACACCACACACACATGATAGTGCCTCCCTGGATTGCCGCAGCCCAAATGAATGCACCACAACCTTAGAATGTGAAATAGCACTGTATATAAAACTAAATAAAGAAAGGTCATGTTAGCAGCCAGGTCTAAAACCAGCATGCAAGGCCAACAATGTGCACCACAGGGTAGGCAGCAAATGCAGCAGGGTCCCAGATGAATGTTGCAGGCAGCACTGGCTCCCTGAGCCCATGGCCTGACCCGTCAGCAATGCAGGCACACAGGACAGAGGAGGTCCAGGGGACCAGGGAAAGCCCTGGATTGGAGTGAGTTAGCACTGGAGATGAGGCAGCATGATGTGACAGGGTCCAGTGTACGTAGGCGGTGTATGGCAGGCAGGCAGCTGAGGTGAAAGACCTGGGGAAGAAAGAAATGTGCATATGTAAGATACCACACTCCTGCCTCCACAGACGTTTCCACATCCTGCACGAGATGGAGGCCTACCGGGTGCATTTCCAGGTCATATACTGCACGCGCCCACAGATGTTGGCGAGGCTTTGGCAGCAGCTGCAGCGGGAGCAAGGTGAGTGTGGAGGTATGGCATAGGAATGGGGCCATGACATGCAACGTGGTACAGGGCTGGAATGGCTGGGCATCGCAGGAGCAACAGCATCTGAGCATGGGAAGATGCTGGACAACGGGGACTTGGCAGCCGGACACCCCCACCCACTGTAACTAACAGCCATCTTTCTGCATCTCTTACATAGCCATGCCGGATGAAGACTCACCGCCCCCCTGTGGCAGAGGAGGAGGATGAGGACGACGACAAGGGGGGGAGGCAGAGGATGAGAAGGCGGAGGAGGGGGATGAGCAGCAGCCAGCAGCAGCCAGCCTGGCCACCGCAGACACTGACACCGCTGCAACAGCCAGTCCCATAGTGCTATCCAGCACTTCCCCATCAGGGGAGTATGGGGAAGAGATCTACACCCTCACCCTCATGGAGATGCCCCACTCCCTGAGGGGGAGGGACAGGATGGTACCATGGGGTCTAAGCAGGGCACTCCACAATGGGGGCCCTGGCCACAGAGGGAGACACAGCAGGGGCTGAGGGCGGGGAGGCAGAGTACACCTGGAGGAGTGATCCTGAGGAGCAGGGGAAGGTGGATGAGGAGTCCCTGGAGGAGCGGGAAATCAGGGACACGACACCCATTGGGTGGAGGGGGGAGCATGGAGGGAGGGATGGGAGGGGGAGGCAGTGTTGGCAGCAGGCAGGGGGTGGAGGACGGGAGCGGGTAGAGGGCGGAGGGAGGGGATGGGAAGGGCAGAGGTTGCAGGCAGGGATGGGATGGGGCAGGGGGTGGAGGAAGGGGACGGGGAGCATGGGGTAGGGACTGGGGAACTGCATGGTGACAGTGAGCTGAAGCCAGATGAGTCACTTTGCACAGCAGCAGTTGCTGAGGAGACACTGGCTGGCACACCACGGCGTGGGCACTATGGGTGCCATAGAGCAGACCCCTGCAGCAGCAGGGCCCTTGGAACACATAGTGGAGCACCTTCAGGGCATCAGGGGTGACCTCCAGGCCCTCACCCAGGCAGTGCAGCTGGGCCAGTGGGATGATGGGTCGGAACTGGTGGCCATTATTGGTGGGTTACCGGGTCAGCATATGGTCATTTGTGTCTCGGTATGCTGCTGTAACAAAGGAGTTCTTTATTATAATTCTTTCACCAAGGGTACAAAAAGAAGCCCCCCAAAGAGATCCAAAACGCCACACCTTATGCGGCCATATTTTGGCTGTGCCTTCTTCAGGGGTATTCTTGGTGTACTAATGAATGGAGTGGAACGGGTAAACGTAGATCGATTGTTTACGTCATCAGAATATAGAAAGACTAGGGGGACATGCAATGAAGCTACAGGGTAAACTATTTAAGACTAATAAGAGAAAATATTTTTTCACTCAACATGTAATCAAACTCTGGAATTTGTTACCGGAGGATGTAGTAAAAGCTGTTAGTGTAGCTGGGTTTAAAAAAAGGTTTGGACAAGGTTCCTGGGATATCACTGCTTGACCCAATACAAGCATTGTGGAACCTGTGTCTTTTGAGGAAACTGCTAGGTACTTATGACCTAGATTGGCCACTGTTGGAAACAGGATACTGGGCTTGATGGACCTTGGTCTGACCCAGTATGGCATATCTTATGTTCTTATGATAAAATAACCTAACAATTCGTAAGGAAAACACTAAAACTTGTCCACGGATCCCACATTCTAATAATCAATAAGAGCATAAACAACTGAAACAATAGTTAAAACATCATAGAACTCATCCGATAAAATATAAGATAAACCTACCATTACCAAACATTACATAAAGGAAACACCTTAAGAGCAGTCCATGAAAACCAACCAAATACAGATAATCACATAAGACCATAAATAACTAAAACAGTAATTAGAACAACAACAAATAAAAACCAATAAAACTCATCTAATAAAATATCATAACCCCGGGAGTCTTGTCTGAGGGACAATCGCCACAGTTTGTAACAGAGTTTAATTTCAATTGTTTTGTACATGTTACATCCCTTGATTTCATATAGGCATTTTATTTTGCTACTTTTATTTAATTGTCTTGGGCAAGCCACTTAACCCTCCATAGCCCATGTTCCCTGTAAATGTTATCTTCAGTTATAATGCCCTGTTCAATGTAATTTCAGTTTGTTCAATGTAAACCACCTTGATATCATGAAAAAGGCGGTATATAAGAAATGTTAAATAAATAAATAAATAAATTTCAGTTCTTTCAACATCCTTGGATATATATCATCCGGTCCAGGTGATTTACTACTCTTCAGTTTATCAAATAGTTGTAATACATCTTCCGGGTGTATCAATATTTCTTTCAATTCTTCCTTAGTTTCACCTTTAAATGCCATTTCAGTCATGGGTAACATCCCTACATCTTCCTCAGTAAAGACCGAAGCAAAGAATTCATTCAAGTCTCTCCACTATGGCCATGTCCCCTCTTAGTCCCCCTTTTACCCCTCTATCATCTAATGGTTCAACTGACTCACAGTTTTTTTGCTATGCATGTACTTGAAAAAGTCTCTTTATTATGTGTTTTTGCTTCCACAACTAGCTTCTTCTCAAATTCTCTCTTTGTCTGCCTTATCAATGCCTTGCATTTAACTTGCCAGTGCTTGTGTTTTTTCCAGTTTTCGTCATTTGACTCCTTTTTCCATTTCCTGAAAGATGCTTTTTTGGCAACAACAGCTTCTCTAACCTCACCTTTAAACCATGCTGGCAGTTTTTTGGACTTCCTTCCACTTTTCTTAAAGCATGGATTACAGCTGGTCTGGGCTTCCAAGATAGTATTTTTAAACAACACCCAAGCTTGATGTATATCTTTAACTTTTGCAACTGCTCCTTTTATTTTTTTCTTAACTGTTTTTCTCATTTTATCATAGTCTCCCTTTTGAAAGTTAAAAGGTAGTGCTGTGGATTTCCTTACCCTCCCTCCTCCATTTATTAAATCGAACGTGATCATGCTATGATCACTATTGCCAAGTGGCCCCAACACCCTTATCTCTTGCACCAGATCTTGTGTTCTACTAAGGACTAGGTCCAAAATGGCTTCCCCTCTGTTTGGTTCATGAACCAACTGCTCCAAGAAGCAGTCATGTATTTCATCTAGAAACTTTATCTCCCTAGCATGTCCTGCTGTGACACTGACCCAGTCGATACCGAGGTAATTGAAATCACAAATTATTATTACTGTGTTGTAACCTTTGCACCTGCTGCATGTCCCCCCACCCCGGGCTTTCACCCATGGTGTGGGGACCCATTGAACCATCCAGTGCTGCTCTCACACATGGCCCCACCAGTTTGGGGTGGAGCAAGCATGGCTGTGTTACACTGTCACATCTCCCTCTGCTGTCTCACTGGGTGGCTCTGTGATGGCTGCACCTCCCTGGTCTGAATTGCACTCTCCCCTCTGCCTCTTCACCTCTGTGGTGTGGTGCCCCTGGGACCTTAGTGCAATACTGCTGCCTGTGGGGGTGGGGAAGGGTTTATAGCTTCATTGTTTGCGCTGGCAGCTTCACCACATAGCTTCACATTACAGCCAATTCGCATTCATGAAAGTGCATAATAAGAGACCACTGTAGTTGCAAAAGTTATTCTTAGTTCTTGCCTCTAGATTAAGTTTCTTTTGCTTGCCTTATTACTTTTTTACATCCAACTTGCCAATTCTTGTGTTCTTCCCTGTTATCTTTAGTGTGTGCTTTCTATTTTTTTATGATTTCCAGTTTACATTGCAACCATGTAAATGCCAGGAAAAAAACATAAAAGAAAAATTAAAAGAAACAAGTCTATGAAGAAACGAAATAATCTACCACTAGCCCACATTAAGGAGATCGTGTTGACATAATTCCTTCTTTTTTTTTTTTTTTTTACACCGAGGTGAAAATAGAATACAAAAGAAAACTTCATAGAGACTCGAGGTGAACATACTAAATTCAGTGACCCATTTCTTACTGTCCCCAGCTGCCTAGGAGATCAGATTCAAAGGCAACATTAACTCAAAGATTTTTCTGATAAGAAATTATCCAGTTGCAGTGACTCAACAAATGTAGGGACTTCCAGACATTTACATGGAAATTTCATGAAAAAAGGACCCACCCATTGATAACACATGGGGCTTTGATTGAAGAAAAACCTTCTGATGTAATTGTGTAAGAGACTAATATGCTGATCACAAAAAGGCACATGCTTTTTTAGCAAAATACCTTTTCAGAATTGTAATCCTTTTCAATTTCATAATAAAAGTTGACTAACAGGGATGCATAAGTGAGGATATTGTCCTGAGATGACTCCAGAAATATTGACAGTTCCAAACTGTCCACTGATATCAAGTAATCTGTTCTTCTAACCTTCATCTGAACCATCTCTCTCACCCTTTGGTAGATAGTAAGTACTAACAATAGACAGAGACTCTGCCTGTGGATCAACTAATACTTCTGTTAAGTATTTTTTTCCCAAAAGCTCAAGGCGAGAAAGCAAATGATTCTGGGGAAAATTCTGAAACCTCAAGTTCTTCGCTCTTATCATATTTTCCATTTGTTCTAACTTACTGTGAATTACTACACTCTCCTGAACATTAGTAACACCCACTGCTTGAATTTGAGGAGACCAGACTTTCCACCTTCCTAGTTCGGGCTTCTAGTGCAATCAGTCATTCATCCAATTCAGACATTTTCTGTACTATCTCCTTTGAAAACTCAGAAAACTGATATGAATATTTTTTTAAGGTAGCCTCAGTCCAAGTAACTACAAATCAAATATCATTTAAAGATATATTAGTAGACTGTGAAGGAAGTACAGTCTGGGAAGTCATTTCCAAAACAAAAGCAAGTGACATCACTTTTGGAAGAGAAGCTCTCCTAGCCTTTCTTGCCTCCGAGGAAGTAACTTGGTTAAGGCTGCCTTTCAAAGAAGAAATAGAAGCAGGAAGAGTCCCCACACTAAGGGAGGACTGTTGCAGCACTTCATCAGTGTATCCAGTAGGTTTAGGGATTGGGTGGGGGAGAGGTCCTACTGCATGAGGTTAAGGAGACCCTTTCAGGAGAGGCATATGGTTTGAAAAACGCCATTGCTTTTCCCCACAGGCTGCTCCTTTTGATCCATAGGGCCCTATTGTGCACTGCTATGGGGTAATGTAACTGAAGCACCTCTGCACCATAGCCCTTATGACTTCTCCGGAAGATGTTCCTACCACCACAGAGCTTTTTCCAGCAGGTCAAACCTATCTCTAGGTTCTGCTTTCCATGTGCTGAAAGATGCCTTTTTTGGTTTTTACTGCCTCTTCTACCTCTCCATTAAATCATATTGGCCTTCACCTGGCCTTCTTTTGACCTCTTTTATGCATGGAATTTATTTTATATGATCTTTCAAAATAGTCTTTTTAATATTCTTCACTTCTTGTGCAAACGTTTTGACCATGGAAACTACTCCTTTTAGGTTTTTTTCTAACTAATTTCCTCATTTTATCACCATCTGCCTTTTTAAAATTAAATGCTGGAGCAGTATTGTTTTTGTTTGTTTGTTTATATAATGTCTTCCTTCCTGTGATAACCAATTTGATTGCATCCTGATCACTATTGCCTAGTGGCCTTACCATCATTACCTCTTGCACTAGGTTCTGCATACTAGTAAGGACTAGATTTAAAATAGTTTCCCCTTTGGTTTGCTCCTGAATCAACTGAAGCTCCCCCAACATGGAGTAGGAGCTGTCACATCACCACTTCACGTATGATTAATGTTCAGGCCTCCACTTCTTGTCAAACTAGTGGAATTGTCTGTTTTTTCGTACCAATGCCCCTAGATGTATGTTGGCAAAACCACACAGAAGCTGACTATTAGAATTATGGAACATCAAAGTCATATAAAAAAATGGTGACATATTAGCTCCTTTGGTATCTCATAGTCACCAATACTCATATGGTTGAAGATTATTGTTTCAGTGTTCTGCAGTTGATTACTCTAGACCACTGGAGTGGCAATCTGGATAGCCTCCTTTTGCAGAGTGAACAGCGCTGGATCTATAATTTTAAATATGGTTGGTCTTGGTTTATATAAGGAAATTGATTAGTCAGTCTTTAACTGATCCGCTTGCCTTGAGCAGTGCATCACCAGATTTTAGAAGACTGTTTCACATTGAGAGTTTCAACATGACGATGTCAGAGTGGAACAAGTGCTCTTAAGTATGGAGACTATACCATTTAGTGTTCGAGTGCTACCGGAGTGTGTGGTCTAAGTATGCTCTGAAGTAGGTTTCTGCTTTTCTCCTGTGTTCGTTTACCCATGAATTTATTTTTGATGTTTGGTCCTGTTTCTAGTTAGAGCCCCCGTTGCAGGCAGCGTGGTCTGCTGAAACACCATGGCACCAGCAAAGTGAGGTGTTGGGCATTTTGAATGTTTGGGTGTGCTTGGCGCTTGTAGGTGCTCTTAAAAGACATGTGAAACTGCAAGACAAGATAAATAAATTATAAATAAATAAATAAGACACTGCAGTTGTTTTAGGCAAAAGAAAAGTAGTACCATCCTCAAGCATGAATTTGAAACTAAGTGGACTATATTCCTTTTTAAAAGAATTATGAATTTTGTTTTGTGTGATTTGATATCACTTTTGGGTGTTTAAAAATTTAAACTACGTAGTTTGGGTAAATGATAATGTAACACTGAGAAGGCATTTTGGGGCCCCGAAGCATCTTTTGATGCAATTGCAGTCTCATGTTGCCTTTAATAAATTGGTCAATACCCTTACCATTCAACAAAAATTTAAAAAATGTATTTGGGAATATCTTTCATATTATTGCTATACTGAATAACATTGTACAGCACTGGAGAGAGTGTTTTGAATTGTGCTGACTGTGCAGAAGCTATTTGTCCTTTTGTTTTGAGTAATGGCTCCATGCAGTCAGCCTGGCCCATTGTGTGTTTCCCCCTCCAGCCCATTCTGCTCAAAGGAGATTTACTTTATCCTCCCACAGTTTCAAGTTTTAGCAACCATGGCACTAACCAGGTATAGATGCCCTATATATAGCACCTAAGCTCCCTTTTCCTTAAGCCCAGATACCCCCATTCTTGGTATCTGAGCCCCCACTCAACCAATTTATAACACACTCAGTCACTTTAGAGTCCATTTCTAGGGTGCTGTTTGTTTGAGTCGCCTGTGCAGAACGGCGTCAAAGACTTTACTGAAATCTAAGTACACCACATCTAGGGCTCTCCCTCGATCCAACTCCCTGGTCACCCAGTCAAAGAAATCAATCAGATTTGTCTGACAAGACCTGTCTCTGGTAAACCCATGCTGCCTCAGATCCTGCAATCCACTGGACTCCAGAAACCTCACTAATTGTTTTTTTTTTAGCAGCCTTTCCAATTTACTCACCACAGAGGTTAGACTAACTGGCCTGTATTTTTTAACCTCATCCTTACTTCCGCTTTTGTGTAAAATGGCCACATGTGCCTTTCTCCAGCCCTCTGGGACCACTCTTGACTCTAAAGAAGCATTGAAAAGTTCATTCAGTAGAGCTGCTAGAAAGCCCCCAAGTTACTTGAATATTCTCGGATATATCCCATATCGTCCCATTGCTTTGTCTACTTTTAGTTTAACTCGTTCCTCACAGACAGTCTTCTGGAAATCGTTCAAGATCCCCATCACTTCTGTTCCTATTTGTGGGTGTTTTCTGAGGTCCTGCTCCTGGCCCTTCAATTGTGAACATGTGGCAGGCTACAAACACAGAACAGAAATATTTGTTAAGCAATTCTGCTTTATTCTCTTCAGCTTCTACATATTTCTCCCCTTCCCTTTTGAGTCTGGCAGTGCCACCTTTGCCCTTCCTCCTCTCACTAACATATCTGTAAAATGTCTTATCCCCCCATTTTATTGCATTGGCTATTTCTTCTTCTTTTTGTATCCTTGCTTTCCTGACAACTTTGCTAGCTTCTCTAAGTTTTTCCAAAGGTTCTTGTCTTCTTTCTGTGATCTCTTGTATTTTATGAAGTCCATCCTCTTTTTTCCTCACCTTTTCAGCTACTTCTTTTGAGAACCATAATGGCCTCTTTTTCCTTTTACATTTATTTACCTTTCTGACAAAAAGATTTGTTGCCTTTAAATTATCCCCTTTCATTTTTGCCCATTGCTTTTCTACATCCCCCAGCTGTTCCCATCCTGCCGACTCCTTGAAGTATTGTCCCATTTTGGCAAAGTTAGTTTTCCTAAAGTCTAAGACCCTTGCTTTTGAATGGATCTTATCAGCCCTAGTCCTAATACTGAACCACACCATCTGGTGATCACGGGATGCAAGATGATCTCCCACTATGACATCAGAAACACTTTCTTCATTGGTAAGCACCAAGTCCAGTATGGGCCCCTTCACGTGTGGGTTCTGTTACCTGTTGACAGAATAGTTCTCCCTGTAGAGAATCTAGGATCTCCATTCTTCTAGATGACACCACTGCATGGATGTTCCAGTCAACAGATGGCATATTGAAATCACCTATCAGTAGCACTTCTCATTTCATGTCAGTAGTGTTTTGTCTTTTTCCTGTGAGGGGGATCTGTATCTCGCACCAATGCAAATGGATTTCCCTTTCCCTCTTTCTAATTTAACCCACAGTGTCTCCTCGTTCCCATTTAAGCCTTGTAATTCTGTAACTTTAATATGATTTTTTACATATAGTGCCTCCCCATCTTCCTATCCTGTCCTTCCTGAATAAAGTATTACAACTATTAGATAAACTGAAGAGTAGCAAATCACCTGGGCCGGATGGTATACATCCAAGGGTGTTGAAAGAACTGAAATATGAGATTGCAGACCTGCTATTAGAATCTGTGAACTATCATTAAAATCATCTCTAATACCTGAAGATTGGAGGATCCGCCAATGTAACACCAATTTTTAAAAAGGGTTCCAGGGGTGATCCGGGAAACTACAGACCGGTGAGCCTGACGTCAGTACCGGGAAAAATGGTAGAAACCATCATAAAGAATAAAATTACTCAGCATGTAGATAGTCACGACCTAATGGGAGACAGCCAACATGGCTTTAGACAAGGAAGATCTTGTCTTACTAATCTGTTATGTTTTTTTGAAGGAGTGAATAAACAGGTGGACAAAGGTGAGTCAGTTGATATTGTGTATCTGGACTTTCAGAAAGCCTTTGACAAGGTCCCTCATCAGAGACTTTTGGCAAAACTAAAGAATCATGGGATAGGAGGCAGTGTACTATTGTGGATCAGGAACAGGTTAAAAGATAGAAAGCAGAGGGTAGGGCTAAATGGCCAATTTTCCCAATGGAGAAAGGTGAATAGTGGTGTACCCCAGGGATCTGTGCTGGGTCCGCTGCTTTTTGACATATTCATAAATGACCTGGAAAGTGGAATAACGAGTGAGGTTATCAAATTTGCAGATGACACAAAACTATTTAAAGTTGTTAAAACCCAAGAGGATTGTGAAAAATTGCAAGAGGATCTTGATAAATTGGAAGACTGGGCATCAAAATGGCAGATGAAATTTAATGTGGACAAGTGCAAGGTTATGCACCTAGGGAAGAACAACCCAAACTATGGTTACACGATGCAAGGTTCCACATTAGGAACCACCACCCAGGAAAAAGATTTAGGCGTCATTGTGGATACCATGTTAAAACCCTCGGCCCAGTGTGCAGCGGCAGCCAAGAGAGCAAATAGAATGCTAGGTATGATAAGGAAAGGAATGGAAAATAAAACAAAAGATATTATAATGCCTCTATATCGTTCCATGGTGAGACCGCACCTTGAATATTGTGTGCAATTCTGGTCGCCGTATCTTAAAAAGGATATAGCGATTTTAGAAAAGGTTCAGAGAAGAGCCACCAAAATGGTAAAGGGGATGGAAGGATACTCCTATGAGGAAAGGCTAAAAAGGTTAGGGCTCTTTAACCTGGAAAAGAGACAGCTGAGGGGAGATATGATAGAAGTCTATAAATTAATGAACGGAGTGGAACGGGTAAACGTAGATCGATTGTTTGCGTTATCAGAATATAGAAAGACTAGGGGACATGCAATGAAGCTACAGGGTAAACTATTTAAGACTAATAAAAGAAAATATTTTTTCACTCAACGTGTAATCAAACTCTGGAATTTGTTACCGGAGGATGTAGTAAAGGCTGTTAGTGTAGCTGGGTTTAAAAAAGGTTTGGACAAGTTCCTGGAGGAAAAGGTCCATAAACTATTATTAAGAAGTGACCGAAGATATCAATGCTTGACCCAGTACAAGCATTGTGGAACTTGTGTCTCTTGGGGAAACTGCTAGGTACATATGACCTAGATTGGCCACTGTTGGAAACAGAATACTGGGCTTGATGGACCTTGGTCTGACCCAGTATGGCATATCTTATGTTCTTATGTTCTTAAGTATAACCCAGTATAATTACATTTATTTATTTTATTTATTTAACAGTTTTTTAATACCGCTTTATCATTTCAATCAAAGCGGTTTGCATTGTAACTTAAACTTGGTAAACGTACATTAAACAGGGACATTGATAACTTGGATTTTTCTGAGCAATGGAGGGTTAAGTGACTTGCCCAAGGCTACAAGGAGTGCTAGTGGGAATTGAACCCTGGTCTCTTGGTTCCCAAGCCAGTGCTCTAACCATTAGGCTACTCCTCCACTCCTGTCATGGTTGTCTGAACCATGTCTCTGTAACTGTCACTAAATCCAAGTCCACTAAATCCTCTTCCATTAAAGCCTCAACATCTGGGATCTTATTTCCCATACTACAGGCTTTTATACACACCACTGTCCAGATGTTGCCCCTTTTGCCAATTTCACTTACCTGGGGGCTTTCTTCACCCATCGCCAACTAATCTAGTTTAAAGCCCTCTTCAGTAGGTTAGCCAGTCTGCTGCGGAAGACACTTTGACCCTTCTTGGACAGATGGATGCCATCTCTGCTCTGCAGCCCTTGGAAAATCATCCCATGGTCCAGGAAACCAAAATGCTCTCGATGATGCTATCCACACAGCCATGCATTCATCTCCAAGATGTGAGCTTCTCTGCCTCAGCCTTTACGATTGGTATGAATGTTACAAAGCGAGCGAGAAGGGACACACTTTGGAACTCTACTTTCTTAACTACTTCCCATCTTCTCTTACTTCTCTAAGAAATTACCTGACATCTTCTTTCTTCAGTCTCTTCAAGTGGAAGGTGCATGGTATCACCAAGGCCATTCTCTAAACCGGGGGTCTCAAACTCCAGTCCTGGAGGGCCGCAAACCAGTCAGGTTTTCAGGGCATCCCTAATGAATATGCATGAGATATATTTGCATGCACTGCCCCATTGTATGCAAATATATCTCATGCATATTCATTAGGGATACCCTGAAAACCTGACTGGTTTGCGACCCTCCAGGACTGGAGTTTGAGACCCCAACTGAATGGCTGAGCCAAAAGGGAGACTGAACCAAAGTGGCAATCAAAAGTCCAATTGGAACTCTAAAAGAGCTGTAGACTTCTATGGTTAGGACTGGTCGAAGTATGCATGTGGCAACAATATAATAACCCAAGAGCTTCACAAACTTGGCCTGATTGTAGAGTGGCAAAAAGGAAGCCATTACTGAAGAACGCCTATTTCAAAGCCATTCGAAGTATGCAAAAGAACAGTCGGGAGATGAATGCAAAATATTGTTTGGCACAAACCCATCACAATGCACCTCTTTGAGGCCTCTTTTGGATCCTGATGCTCCTTACTTATATACATCTTGCCATACTCTAGTCCCCAGTTTTGTGATATTTTTTGTCTTGATTAGATTGTAAGCCCTGATAAGTAGGGACTACCTCTTACATCTATATGTACAGAACTGCTTGTGCCTGGTAGCACAATAGAAATGATTAGTAGTACTAGTAACACCATTCCTATTATGAAGCATTGTGTTGGAAGTTATGGGGATGTTTCTTATCAGCAGGGGCTGGCACACTTGCTAGGGATATAAGGAATAATGAATAGAGGAGAGTACAGAAAAGTCCTTTAGATAAACCTTCCTTCTGCAAGAAACCTGAAACTGGGTTGGAAGTTCAACTTTCATTAGGACAATGACCCAAAACACACAGGGGGTTATTCTGAGACGCGAATAGTGGGGATCATCTCTGCTATTCATACCGGCTGCATGCAGGGGCGGCCCAAGGGGGGTGCGGGGCCATGTGCGGAGACTCAGTGCGGGGCCTCATTTGCATAAGGGGCCTTATTTGCATAAATATTTGCATAATGTTACCATACACTAACTTTTAGTAAACATGTCTCTTAATGAGTGTATGGATAAAGAAAGACTAAAAGATTTCTACATTACTATAATCCAGTGCCAACCGCCAGGCACATTAGGAACTACTACAAACGCTGCCCATTTAGAACCCATAGCAAACCCGCCGTATCCTGACAGCATTACCAGGACTCACAAAGCACCATACCCTACCTATCAAAAGGCAACACTGCAAATATTAAACCAATACATTTCAGAGAATACTGGGGAAAGAGAACAAGTGGCAATGTCAAATAGGAATTACATAAACAGAATACATCAGCTCAGTTACACATGCAGAACATAGACCATCACCAAACAAGGAATCACAATTTAGAAACAGGAAGGCAATAATTAAACTGGGAACCCCAAAAGCCAAACTTGGAAGTACAACAACAATGTAGAAATAAAACTATAAATTAATTTCCTCTTGTACCAAACAAAGCACAGACGTTAATGATGCACATTTCCTAGAGGTTTCATATTCCAGTTAATAAATTCAAAATAAAGAGATATTTCTACCTTTTGTGCATTTTTTTTCAGTTGCAATTGCTCCAGCCACTTTCTTCTGGTTTCTTCATGTTTTCTGCTAACTGTCCATCGTCTGCTGTCCATTTGTTCTTTCTTCTCTCTTCTAGTTTTTTTTTCCATTCTCTCTCTCTACATCTGCTTTAACATACTAATCTTTCTCCTTTTGCTCTTTCCTCATTCCTATTTCATCCACACAAATTTTACCCCTCCATCCTCAATCCCCACTTACTCTCCCAATACCAGGCCAATTGTAGATTTTTTCATCCCTCCCACACAAAATATTTTTCCCCTCTCCATTTTACTCTCCCAGCCCCATCCCATTCTAATCCTCCCCCAACATCAGCTCCCTTCTAGTTCCAGTCTCACCCAGCATCCATTCCCTTCTAGTCCCTGCATCAGCCCATTTCCAGTCCTAGCCCACCATCAACCCATTTCCAGTCCTAGCTCCCCCATCCATTTTCAGTCTGAGTCCCTTCATCAGCTCATTTCCAATCCTAGCCCCCCATCAGCCCATTTCTAGTCATTTCCTAGCCCCATCATCAGCCCATGTCAAATCATAGCTCCCCTCCACTCAGTCCAATTCCAGTCCAAGCCCCCCCCCAATGAGCCTACTTTCAGTTCTAGCCCCTCCATGAGTCCATTTCAATTCAAGCCCCCACCACAGCCCATTTCCAATCTTAGCTCCCCCCAACAGCCCATTTCCAGTCCTATCCTAGCTGCTCCATCAGCCCATTTTCAGTCCTAGCTCCCTTCCCTCACAGCCCATTTCCATTCCAAGCTCCCTCCCCATCAGCTATTTGCAGTTCAAGCCTCCCCTTCCACTCAGCCCATTTCCAGTCATAGCAACCACCCAACCCATTACCAGTCCTAGCCCCCCATCAACCCACTTCCAGTCCTAACCCCCCCATCACCCCATTTTCAGTTTAAGCCCCCCCTATAAACCCATTACCAGTCCTAACCCCCCCATCAGCCCACTTCCAGTCTTAACCCCATCAGCCCATTGCCAGTCCTAAACCCCCCCATCAGCTCACCTCAAGTCCTAACCCCACCCCCCAGCCCATTAGCAGTCCTAACCCACCCCCACCCCCCAGCCCATTAGCAGTCCTAACACCCCCCCATCCCATTATCATTCATTACCCACCCCCAGCCCCAGCCCATTAGCTGTCCTAACAACCCCCCCCAGCCCATTATCGGTCCTAACAACCCACCCCCACCCCCAGCAGTCCTAACAACCCCCCCCCCAGCCCATTAGCAGTCCTAACACCCCCCCCAGCTCAGCCCATTAGCTGTCCTAACAACCCCCAGCCCAGCCCAGCAGCTGTCCTAACAACCCCCCCAGCCCATTAGCAGTCCTAACAACCCCCCCCCAGCCCAGCAGCAGTCCTAATAACCCCCCCCAGCCCAGCCCAGCCCATTCCATTAGCAGTCCTAACAACCCCCCCAGCCCATTAGCAGTCCTAACAACCCCCCCCAGCCCAGCCCAGCCCAGCCCATTAGCAGTCCTAACAACCCCCCCAGCCCATTAGCAGTCCTAACAACCCAGTCCAGCCCATTAGCAGTCCTAACAACCCCCCCCAGCCCAGCCCAGCCCATTAGCAGTCCTAACAACCCCCCCCAGCCCAGCCCATTAGCAGTCCTAACAACCCCCCCCCCAGCCCAGCCCAGCCCATTAGCAGTCCTAACAACTCCCCCCCCCCCCAGCCCAGCCCAGCCCAGCCCAGGGAAAATTAAATAAAAAGAAAACCTGTCTGCTGCCGCGGTCGGGGCCGCCGCGGCAGAATCGAGCGTGCCGCGGGGCCCCCCTGTGCACGGCAGAGCCTGCCCTCCCCTGTAGCAGCTCTCTCTTTGGAGCTGAAGTCAGACGCGCCGGCTTGCAGAGCAGAGCGCGAGAGAAGAGTTTCTCCCTCGCTGCTCTGTTAAGCCCGCGGGGGCTGATGGGTTCCCATCAGCCCCCGCGGGCTTAACAGAGCAGCGAGGGAGAAACTCCTCCCTTGCGCTCTGCTCTGCAAGCCGGCGCGTCTGACTTCAGCTCCAAAGAGAGAGCTGCTACAGGGGAGGGCAGGCTCTGCCGTGCACAGGGGGGCCCCGCGGCACGCTTGATTCTGCCGCGGCAGCCCCGACCGCGGCAGCAGACAGGTTTTTGGTTTTTTTTTTCAATTTTACTTTTCGAAAAGAATATTTTTTGCGCGGGGCCCCCTGAAACGCGGGGCCCTGTGCAAAAAACATTCTCGCTCAATGGACGGGCCGGCCCTGGCTGCATGCCCCGACTAACCTCCCTGCCGGTTCTGCAGGAAAGTTAGTTAGGGGCAAGGAAGAGGCAGCCCGGGGTGGAGAGTGGGCGGTCGCCGGCCCTGGACGTACAGAGCAGGCGAAATGGCCAGGGAAGTTATTCCACCTCCGAGGAATAACTCCCCTGGTTGTGGGGGGTTTTTAAGCAGTCCGGGGCGCAGAAGGGGCTGGAGAGGGAGCAGAGTTAATTCCCCACAGCCTGATCCTGGCTTTAGGAGGTCGGATCAGGGGTTGGGCTGCGGGGAATTAACTCCGTTTGCAGGCGACTGGAATCGCAGCTTTTAAATGGAGCCATGGTGCTATGACAACATGATGCCATGGCACCGTGGCTCCATTCAAAAGCCCTGGCTGAGTTAGCCAGGCTGTGGCTAGACGTGCCCCACGGGATCAGAATCGCAGTCTCCTTTGTACGTCTGGATCAGCCCAGATGTACAAAGGAGATGTACGTGCGGGACAGAATCGGGCTCACAGCCAAAGCTATAGTGGAGTAGCTAAGGAACAAAAATATAATTGTTCTTGCGTGGCCTAGTTGGAGCCCCAGTCTCAGTCCACAGAAATCTGTGGTGTGTCTTGAAGCTTGCTGTTCAACAATGCTTCCTAAGGAGCTTAATTTTATAGAGAACAGTCTAATATTGATAAATGGTATGTAAAATTGGTGAAGATCTATTCTAACAGGCTCACAGTTGTAACTGCTGCCAAAAGTGTTTCTACCATGTATTGACTTAGGCCTTATTCGTTTGTTACATAAAAACATGTCAGCAGAAAAAGACCAAATGGCCTCTCTAGTCTGCCTTTCCATATCAAATACTATAGTCCCTTTTTTCCCTTTAGAGACGTTCTGTGTTTGTCCCATGCTTTCTTGAATTCAGATACTGTCCTCGTCTCTACTGTCTCCACTGGGAGACTATTCCATGCATCTACCACTTTTTCCGTAAAGAAATATTTCCGCATATTACTCCTGAGTCTATCCCCTTTTACCCTCATCCTATGCCCCCTCATTGCAGAGCTTATTTCAATTTAAACATCTCTATCATATCTACTCTATCCCATCTTTCCTCAAATGTAAGTCTGTCACAATATGCTTTAGAACGAAGACTACTGACCATTTTAGTAGTCACCCTCTGCACTGACTTCATCCTGTTTTGAAAGCAGTGTCACCAAAATTGTACACAACACTCCAAGTGAGATCTCACTAGAGACCTATACAGAGGCACTACCACTTCCTTTTTTCTGCTGGCCATTCCTCCCTCTATGCACCCAAGCTTCCTTATGGCTTTCACTGTTGCCTTTTCTAGCTGTTTAGCCTACTTTAAGGTCATCGGAAACAATCACGCCCAGATCCCGCTGCTCTTTCATGGACAGAAGTACTTCGCCCCCTACACGTTACCGCTTTTTGGGATTTTTGCAGCCCAAATGCATGATCCTGCATTTCTTTAGCATTAAATCTCAACCATCTAAGATTTTTTTAGGTACATGCTTTATTTTACATAAAACATTTTTTATTTTGAACGATCTGGAATATGGTATGTTGATGAATGGAGGAGAAAAAACTCATTTAAATCTATGCAAGTCTGAGCCACTGACACACACAAAAAAAAGCAAAAAACAGTCAAGGTAGGGGAGACTTTGTGTAGCCTTTGTATGTAACTATAGATTTATAAATTGCTGAATGAGTAGGTCCTGAAGTAGAAAACCAGGAAACCGTTTTTAGGGAAGACTAGAAATTTGCTTTAGCTTTTCTGAAAAGACTCTAAATTTCTAGGCTCTTGGTACTAAGCCTGAAATCTAGCTATGTGCAGGGCCGGCCCGTCCATTGAGCAAGAATGTTTTTTGCACAGGGCCCCGCGTAAAAAACATTCTTCATTGCACAAGTAGAAAAAAACCCCAAACCGGCTGCTGCTGTCGCTGCCGCCGTGGCAGCGGCAGAATCAAATGTCCCGTTGCGGGGCCCCGCCTGCCCGGCAGAGCCCCCCTTCACCATCAGCTCCCGAGTCCCTCCCAATGCACGGGCTTTCAGAGCCGTGAGAACTTCTCTGACCTCTCGCGGCTCTGTTAATCCCGCCCATCAGCCCCGGCGAGATTAACAGAGCCGCGAGAAGAAAGGGAAAAACTCTCGCGGCTCTGAAAGCCCGCGCATTGGGAGGGACTCGGGAGTTGATGGTGAAAGGAGGCCCCGCGGGGCCCCGCGGCGGGACATTTGATTCTGCCACTGCCAGGGCGGCAGCGACAACAGCAGCTGGTTTGGGTTTTTTTTAATCTATCAGGGCTGATGGGGGGAGGGGGTTAGGACTAGTAATGGGCTTGGGGGGGGGTTAGGACTGGTAATGGGCTATGGGGGGCTAAGACGAAGTGGGTTGATGAGGGGGGTTAGGACTGGTAATGGGATATGGGGGGGTTAGGATTACTAATGGGCTATAGGGGGGCTAAGACTGGAAATGGGCTGATGGGGGGGTAGGACTGCTAATGGGCTGATGGGGGGTTAGGATGTAATGGGCTATGGGGGGGGGCTAAGACTGGAAATGGGCTGATGGGGGGTTAGGATATAATGGGCTATTGGGGGGCTAAGACTGGAAATGGGCTGATGGGGGGGTAGGACTGCTAATGGGCTATAGGGAGGGTTAGGACTGGTAATGGGCTGATGGGGGGTTAGGACTGGTAATGGGCTGGGGGGGGCTAGGACTGGTAATGGGCTGGGGGGGGTGGCTAGGACTGGAAATAGCTGTAAGGGGAGGGAGCTAGGACTGGAAATGGGCTGAGTGAGGGGGGGCTAGGACAGGAAATGGGCTGATGGAGGGCTAGGATAGGACTGGAAATGGGCTGTTGGAGGGGCTTGGATTGAAATGGACTCATGGAGGGGCTAGAACTGGAAGTAGGCTCATGGGGGGCTTGGATTGGAAATGGGCTGAGTGGAGGGGAGCTAGGATTTGACATGGGCTGATGATGGTGGGGCTAGGAAAGGACTAGAAATGGGCTGATGGGGCCTGGGATTGGAAATGAGCTGATGGAGGGACTCGGATGGGGGAGCTAGGACTTGAAATGGGCTGATGGGGGTTAGGACTGGTAATGGGCTATGGGGGGGGCTAAGACAAAATGGGGTGATGGGGGGGCTTAGGACTGGAAGTGGGCTGATGGGCTTAGGACTGGTAATGGGCTATGGGGGGCTAGGACTGGTAATGGGCTGGAGGGGTGGCTAGGACTGGAAATGGGCTGAGTGGAAGGAGGGCTTGAACTGCAAATAGCTGATGGGGACGGGGGCTTGGAATGGAAATGGGCTGAGTGGAAGGAAGGCTTGAACTACAAATAGCTGATGGGGAGGGGGCTTGGAATGGAAATGGGCTGTGAGGGGAGGGAGCTAGGACTGGAAATGGGCTGAGTGAGGGGGGGCTAGGACAGGAAATGGACTGATGGAGGGCTAGGATAGGACTGGAAATGGGCTGTTGGGGGGGCTTGGATTGAAATGGACTCATGGAGGGGCTAGAACTGGAAGTAGGCTCATGGGGGGGCTTGGATTGGAAATGGGCTGAGTGGAGGGGAGCTAGGATTTGACATGGGCTGATGGTGGGGCTGGGATTGGAATTGAGCTGATGGAGGGACTCGGATGGGGAGAGCTAGGACTGGAAATGGGCTGATGCGGGGACTAGAAGGAAGCGGATGCTGGGTGGGGCTGGAACTAGAAGGGAGCTGATGTTGGGGGAGGATTAGAATGGGATAGAGCTGGAAGAGTGAAATGGAGAGGGAAAAAATATTTTGTGTGGGAGGGAAGACAAATCTACAATTGGCCGGATATTGGGAGAGTAAGTGGGGATTGAAGATTGCGTGGTAAAATTTGAGTGGATGAAATAGGAATGAGGAAAGAGCAAAAGGAGAAAGATTAGTATGTTAAAGCAGATGTAGAGAGAGAATGGAAAAAAACTAGAAGAGTGAAGAAAGGACAAATGGACAGCAGACGATGGAGAGTTAGCAGAAGACACGAAAAAACCAGAAGAAAGTGGCTGGAGCAATTGCAACTGAAAAAAAAATGCACAAAAGGTAGAAAAATATCTCTTTATTGAATTTATTAGCTGAAATATGCCAACTCTGGGAAATGTGCATCATTAACGTCTGCGCTTTGTTTAGTACAAGAGGAAATTTAATTTATAGTTTTATTTCTACAGTGTTGTTGGGCTTTTGGGGTTCCCAGTTTAATTATTGTCTTCCTGTTTCTAAATTGTGATTCCTTGTTTGGTGACGGTCTATGTTCTGCACGTGTAACTGAGCTGAGGTATTCTGTTTATGTAATTCCTATTTGACATTGCCACTTGTTCTCTTTCCCCAGTAGGTCATGTATTGTTGTTCTCTGAAATGTATTGGTTTAATATTTGTAGTGTTGCCTTTTGATAGGTAGGGTCTTGTGCTTTGTGAGTCCTGGTAGTGCTGTTATGATACGGCGGGTTTGGTATGGGTTCTAAATGGGCAGTGTTTGTAGTAGTTCCTAATGTGCCTGGCAGTTGTCACTGGATTATAGTAATGTATAAATCTTTTAGTCTTTCTTTATCCATACTCATTAAGAGGCATGTTTACTAAAAGTTAGTGTATGGTAACATTATGCAAATAGTTATGCAAATGAGGTCCCTTATGCAAATGAGGCCCCGCACCGAGTCTCCGCACATGGCCCCGCACCCCCCTTGGGCTGCCCCTGGCTATGTGAGTGTAAAATCTTTGTCATTACCAGTGATTGTTATGCAAAAACTATAAAACATTGTTCCAAATAGAAGGAAAACTATTAACAAATTTATTGTGTTGCTGGTTGTGAACTTGAGCTGAAGACATTGCTGCCTTGAACTGAGAAGATAAATAAATGAATCTTAATTAGGAGACTTAAAAGATAAGACCTGAAAAGCACAGGGTGGCATATAAAACTGAGATCTAATTTCACAGAGGAGCTTAATAATGTCAGACTTTCTTTAGTTTTTGTTAACAACAGTAAGTACATTTTAATAAAACTGAAATCTTGTTCTCCCTATGTTTTAAATTTGTATGTCTAAAATCCCGATCGATTGAGAAGTTCTAAGAATTTGATTAAAATCACTGCCTCCTCAACTCGCATCAAAGTGTTTAATCTGACTCCTGTAGTGCATAGCTTGGAAGTTGGTGGAAAGACTGCTGCTGTGGTGGTTTTTTAAACAGTGTTCCCAGGAGCCTGCTCTGCCCAATGGCTCACTTTGGCTTTGAGCCTCAATTTGATGATAAATCTGATTTGATGTTGCCTGAAGGGACATTGGACTTACTAAGGAACTGCCTGGTGTTGAGTATTCCATAGTGTGCATTTACTCGGACCTTTGCAGAAAAAAAATGAATTTCTCTGAGGAGTAGAAGTCAAACAGATTGAATCGCATGTGGACATTATGGGGTGATATATTTTTGGGGGAAAAAGGAGTCAGGAACGCTCATTGAATCCACCAGTCACCAATACTGTAATAGTTGTGGATGGAAAGAGGCACTCATAGAACTCAAGTACCATCAATTGTGTCAAGCCATGCAACAGTGGTAATAAATAGGCAAATTTTGCAGGGTCTTTTCCTGCTTGGAATTAAACTAACGATTTTACATTTGCAGTCTTTCCTGCTTGAAATGGCAGTAAAAAGCTTGCTTTTAAATTTGCAGGGTCTTTTCCATAGTGCACTAATTTACAAATACGAGTTGAGAGAGGTTTTTTTTGTTCTGTTGCAAGTCACCCTCTTCTTGTTGTTGTTGTTAAGTGCCGTCGAGTCGGAGTCGACTCATGGCGACCCTCTGGATAGCTATCCTAAATTGTGTTCGGTCTTCAGTCAGGCGGCTCATTGTTGACAGGCTGGTACCCGTAGCTGCTGTTATTGTAGCGATCCATCTCATTGCTGGCCTTCCTCTTTTGCGTTGACCTTCTATCTTGCCAAGCATGATGTCTTTCTCTAATGATCTCTCTCTTCGCATGATGTTTTTCAATAACATCATATGGATGTGAAAGCTGGACAGTGAAAAAGACAGACAGGAAGAAAATTGATGCCTTTGAATTATGGTGCTGGCGGCGAATACTGTGTATACCATGGACTGCCCGAAGAACAAACCAGTCGGTACTAGAGGAGACCCTCTTCTTAGAGGAGTGGTTAGTGTACTTGACAACAGATAGGAGTGACAGAGCAGGCAGGAAGCAGTTTTGCTAGTATTTTCTGGCACACTTGTGTAGGCTAAGTTCACAGCTTCAAGAGAATCTGCACAGATGAGCAGTTTTCTAGCTGCTTCTTTTGTGTTTGTTTTCACTGTGTGGCTGGTTTTGTGATAGATTGCCATTACATGTTTACCTGTTTTGACCTCTCGTAATACTGCTGAGTCACTTTGGTGTGTCTGGGTAGTTATATAATTGCAATTAAAAAAATACTTTGCCTTTTTTCTTCCTTCAAAAGAGAATAGTATTGCCAATTCCTACCTTCTATGGCCGCCTTGTTCTACAATTTAGTTGAAAGGTTTCTCTTATTTCATAATTTCTTATTTGTCCTACACATTTATATGTATGTTTTCAAAGTAATACTTTATATGCGTATATATCTGTGTAGTTTAACCATTTTGGTATGTATCTTGTAATTTTTGTTTTTAGATCTCTGATGCAGGTGCGTTTGACAAAACTCAGCTGAGTCAGGTCATAGAATAAATTTATTTCTTGCCTTGAATGTTGTTTGACCATTGTTTACCTCTGATTTTTGTATGGTACCCTCAATTCAGACAAAGTCTACTAGCCTAGGGAACTTAAAAACCTGCCTTCCGTACCCCTCAGCCATCTACCCCAGGGCTGCATTTTCCTGTATAGTCTTATTATCATACGTAATCAGCTGTCCTCAATTAAGTGTCAAGCACGTCTTTGTTGCTTTTGCTAAAGCTGCTCTAAAACACACCCAGTAATCAACATGATGTTTATTTAATGCAATAACTGTAGTGCAGGGGTCTCAAACTCAAATTGCTTTGAGGGCCAAATGAGGACTTGTAAAGTAACCCGCGGGCCACATAAGACATGGGGCCTCATTTGCATAAATATTTGCATAATGTTACCATACAAAGCGCAGACGTTAATGATGCACATTTCCCAGAGCTGACATATTCCAGTTAATAAATTCAAAATAAAGAGATATTTTTCTACCTTTTTGTGCATTTTGTTCAGTTTTTGTGCAATTGTTGTACAATTGTTCCAGCCACTTTCTTCTGGTTTCTTCATGTCTTCTGCTAACTCTCCATCGTCTGCTGTCCATTTGTCCTTTCTTCTCTCTTCTAGGTTTTTTTCCATTCTCTCTACATCTGCTTTAACATACTAATCTTTCTCCTTTTGCTCTTTCCTCATTCCTATTTCATCCACTCAAATTTTACCCCTCCATCCTCAATCCCCACTTACTCTCCCAATACCTGGCCAATTGTAGATTTTTCTTCCCTCCCACACAAAATATTTTTCCCCTCTCCATTTCACTCTCCCAGCCCCATCCCATTCTAATCCTCCCCCAACATCAGCTCCCTTCTAGTTCCAGCCCCCTTCTAGTTCCAGCCCCACCCAGTATCCGCTCCCTTCTAGTCCCCGCATCAGCCCATTTCCAGTCCTAGCCCCCCCCCCACCATCAGCCCATTTCCAATCCTATCCTAGCCCCACCATCAGCCCATTTCGTGTCCTAGCTCCCCCCTTCCACTCAGCCCATTTCCATTCTAAAACCCCATCCCCATCAGCTATCTGCATTTCAAACCCCCCCTTCTACTCAGCCCATTTCCAGTCCTAGCAACCCCCCCAGAATCCAGTGGTGTAAGTTACATTGAGGGGCCCCAAGCAAAATGTTGCTGAGGGCTCCCCATTGTCACAGTGGTGGCACTCTCTCTCCCATGTGGGACCCCCACTTTGTGTGGTGCCCTCTCATTCGACGGTAACGCAGCAAGATTACTTTATCATGTTTCCTCACTCTGCTTGTAAATCTGCCATGTGCCTGGCGGCTGTTCCTCTTTGGGCTGAAGTCTCGCGGTGTGGCTGTTATTGTAAGACTTCTGCTCGGCAAAGAACAGTTGCTAGGCCCACGGCAGACTTAACAAGAGTGGAGCAGCACGTTAAACATAATAAAGTAAGTTTGCTGTGCTGCTGCCCCTGCTGCTATGTGGGCCCCCTTTCTGCCCGTGATCCCCCACATTGCAGAGTTCGCTTGAGCGGAATTTATGCAAGTGGAAGAATCATTTGGAGTTGTAGAGCTTGCACTTCTTTCTCAAGCTATCTGCTGTGAATAAAGAATGGATGCTACTAAGGGAAGAATTAATTGCAATGAAACGAGCCTCCCCCAAGATACAATTCACCACCTTTCACACAAAGAATCAAACAACCCAGGAATAAATGGATCACAGTGGGTTCTGGTAAGTTGCAGCCTGTAACATGGAGACACTCACGCCACCAAGAGACATCCCTCATAATGCCTTCTCTGCCTTGGTAAATGAGGAGGATGCTCAATTTATGGAAACTGAAATGTCCTTAAATGAGAAGGGTAACACCCAATGTACCAGTAATTTATTTATTTGGCTAAGTTTATATACTGCTTTTCGCAATGGTCAAAACGATTTACAGTGAACTGGGGATAATACAAGGAAGAAATAATGCCCCAGACCTTGACAAAAAAAATCCCAAAACAGAAAAATGTTACTACTCGGAGACTCCATCAGTAGCTTAGGAACACTGTTCAAGGGACAGAAGGTGGTCACGTGCCTCCAGGATCTTCAACCAGCAGGCATACAAATCATTTTGTTAGTGAAGTCAGAGAGGAAATAAGCATTCCAAAACTGATGATATCTATCTGGGAACAAAGGACCTGGCTAGAAACAGTATAAAGATACTAACACATTTTGTGAGAACCCCATTGTCAGCACTATAACATTCTCAGTAGTTCTACCTGTTTATGGTATGGGAGAAGAGAGGCTGTATCACACTACCAACTTGAATGTGTGGCTCCAAAACCTGGTGTAAACAAGACAGTTTTAGATTTATAGGTAGCTGGTGCAATAGATGGAACAACAGGAGGAAATGTATTGATGGACTACATCTCTCTGTAGCAGGAAAAAGGATTCAAAGTGAAAGATTCAGGCAATATGTGTTCTCCGAAAACAAGCAGGAAATCAGCCCTCACATATGGGTGACGTCCCCACCGACGGAGCCCTCGCGGAAGCATCCCCCCAGCTTTCAAAGAGAGCCCCTGAGAGATGCTGCCATGCATGTGTGGTCCCTTGCCTTCTTGCTCAGGCGCTGTTCTCTGGTACTACCGGTTCATCCACCCCGACCACTGGGCCCTCGAGGTCGAAGACATCCCCGGAGACCGAGCCGATCCTCGAGGTTGTCCGGCCTCAAATCGATCCTTGGTCGAGGTCTCAATCCGGTTCCCACTTGACGGGGCCATGATCGTCCCCAGCTGGTGCTGGCCCCTGGGCCCACAGACCATCCTTCCTTCAAGTTCTCTACGGATTACTCAGAGTGTGAGACGGAGGATGAGGAGTTGCCTGACACCTGTCGCCACCACGACGTTCCTTTGGACTCTCTTACATCAGAGCCCTTGTGCTGGTCTCCGCAGAAGAACATGGGGTTCCTTGACTTTGTCAAGGACATGTCCGAGGCCCTACCATTCCCGACGGAGTCGGAGGAGGACCCTTGGGCGGATGAGTTAGAAATTCTCCAGTACGAGGTCCCTCCGAGGGAATCTCGGTGCCCATTCCTCCCATCCTGGAACGGCAAATGCTCCATATGTGGAAAACACCGGCATCGGTGCTGGTGGTGAGCAAACAGCTCGACTCTCTGTATCGAGATCACCAGAGCCTGGGCTTCCAGAAATGACAGCTGCCGCACAAATCCATGGTGGTGGAGTCAGCCATGCATCGACTGAAGAATCAGAAGACGCACTCCTCGGTGCCCACCGACAGGGAGGCATGCACCTGGGCGCTCTTGGCAGAAAGTGTTACCAGGGCTCGATGCATCCAGGCCTACCAGCCGTACATGGGCATGTACCTGAGAGATCTGGTGAAGGAACTCACCAGGTTCTCAGCTGGTCTGTCCAAGGAACTCCTACAGTGGTTCAGGAACCTGGCCAAGGCTGTCCGTGAGTGCTCTAAATTTGTGTCTCGGGCAACCTATGATGGATTTAAGTCATCAGCTCGAGTAGCGGCGGCAGGCATGGGTGCCTGACGTCGGGCTTGGCTACAGTCATCTGACCTTGAGCAATGGGTTCAGGACAAATTGGTTGATGTCTCATGCCAAGGAGAGAACCTCTTTGGCAAGCCCATGACCGACAGCTGCCAAGCTGGAGACAGAGTTCATGACGAGGATCAGGCCCTCCAAAAAGACCGCTACCCCTCCCTGACGGAAGGGCTCAGGTAAAAAGCCCTTCTATCCGAGGAAAGAGGCTGCTTACAGAAACTACTCACCTTTTCAGGCCTCCCCAGCAGGGTCAGCAGGCCATGGGCATGACCCTCGTAAGCAGAAGGTTCCCAAACCCCAGGTGTCGACCCCGGCCCAGCCAGGGGATAGCTTTTGACTCCTTGGACATAGCCTTTCCACCCCAAGGAGGTCATCACAGGGGGACGTCTGATCCACTATACCCAAAGGTGGCTAACCATTACCACTGATTCCTGGGCACTTTGAGTGGTCAAGGAGGGGTACCTCCTCCATCTGACTCAGACACCTCCCCCTTATTTTCTGGGAGAGTCTTTCAGGTCTTCCCTCCACTGGGTCTTTCTACTGAAGGAGCTTGCAGGTCTTCTCAAGGACAAAGCAATAGAAGCAGTGCCCCAAAATCTCTAGGGCAAAGGGTTTTACTCCAGGTACTTTCTTGTGCCAAAAAGAACAGGAGGCCTAAGGCCCATCCTTGACCTGCGCAACCTCAACAAGTTCCTGGTGAGGGGAAAGTTCAAGATGCTCTCCCTTGGAACATTGCTGCCTTACTTCCAGCAGGGAGATTGTCTATGCTCCTTGGATCTGAAGGATGCCTGTACCCACATCCTCATTAACCCCAACTACAGGCAGTACCTGCGGTTCATGATGGGAGGCAGGCACTACCACTACAGGGTGCTGCCTTTTGGCTTGGCCTCCGCCCCCAAGGGTCTTCACAAAATGCCTGGCAGTCGTGGCCACCTTCCTCCGCCTCCAGGGGGTCTTTGTCTTCCCCTACCTGGACGACTGGCTTATAAAGGGAGGCACGGCCTCAGAGGTGCAGAAGGCGACTGTGCGCACCATTCAGGGCCTGCAGCACTTGGGGTTTGTGATAAGTCTCACCTCCTCCTGACATAATGTCTGGAGTTCATTTAGGCAAGACTGGACACCATCCAGGCAAAGGCCTTCTTGCCTGGGGACTGAGCCAACCCCCTGAGACCCTGGCAGTGGATGTACAGCACTGTCCCTCGGTGCCTGCTTGTCTCCTCTTGCATCTCCTTGAGCATGTGGCCTCCACAGTCCACGTCACCCCAGACGCCTGCCTCCACTTGAGGGCTGCGCAGTGGTGCCTTCAGGACCAGTGGACACAGGCCTCAGGGTGCCTCCGGGACAAAGTCTGTGACCTGCCAGTTGGTGGGCTCTCTGACCTGGTGGCAGATTCCCTAATATGTCGAGGTGGGGATGTCTTTTCAAGCCCCAAGCCCCTTTAAGGGTCCTCACCATCAATGCCTCCCTGCTCGGCTGGGGAGCCCACTGCAAGGAACTCCGTACCCAGGGCAGCTGGTCACAGGACGAAAGCATCCAGCAGAACAACCTCCTGGAACTATGGGCGATATACTTAGCCCTCCGAGCCTTTTGCCACTGCCTACGTCACCAACTGATGTTGGTCCAGATGAATAACCAGGTGGCAATGTTCTATGTGAACAAATGGGGGGGGGGGGCGGCACTGAGAGGCAGTGGTCCTCTTCTCCTATGCAGTCCGACAGGGTATACTCCTGTGAGCAGTATACCTGCCAGGCCAGAGCAGCTTACTGACCGTCAGACTGAGCAGGGTCTTCCAACCGCATAAGTGGCAGCTGGACCCCAGTGTGGCCAACCGTCTCTTCCAGCTCTGGAGGGAACCCGAGATGGAACTGTTTGTCAGCCCGGACAACTACCAGTTGCCACGCTTCTGCTCCCGGCAGGCCCACCCCTCCAGGGTGACGGCGGACGCATTCCTAGTCTTGTACGCCTTCCCTCACACGCTGCTGATTTGCCAAAACCTTGTTTAGGACCCTCTGTGACAAGGCCTTGCTCATCCTGATAGCCCCTCATTCTGTTGGGGAACTTTCCAGGACTCCTGTCTCAGGAAGGGGGGGCTTTCTTCTGCACCCCAACTTGGGATACCTGTCACTGACGGCCTGGCTGCTGAAAAGGTGACCCTAGCCCCTTTCAACTTCTCGGGTGAAGTAGAGGAGATCCTGCTGGCCTCTCGTAAGGCTTCCACCAGGAAAGCCTACACTCTCAAATGACGCAGGTTTTCAGCTTGGTGTGCAGAGCACGGGATGGATCCTTTCTCCTGCCCGGGGGGATTGGTGTTACAGTACCTATTCCACCTCTCGCAATCCGGGCTTAAATCATGGTGCACCTCGGTGCCCTGGTGGTGCATCACCACCTGGTGGATGGCAAACCCCTCTTGGCCCAGTCACTGGTGACGAGCTTCCTAAGAGGTCTGCTCTTACCGAAGCCCCCGGTTTGTCCTCCGGCGACCGAGTGGGACCTCAATGTGGTATTGGGGCAGCTCACTCGCCTGCCTGCCCTTTGAGCCTCCGGCTACCTGCCACCTACGATACCTCTCGTGGAAGGTGGCGTTCCTTGTCGCACTCGCGCCCGCTTGCAGAGTCAGCGAGCTTCAGGCCTTAGTGTCGGAGGCGCCTTATATCAGGTTCTATAAGAAAAGGGTGGTGCTTCACATGCACCCTAAATTCCTTCCGAAGGTGGTATCGTCCTTCCATCGCAACCAGGAAGTGGTACTTCCCACCTTCTTTCCAAGACCTCGTTCAGTAGGGGTGAAACGGTCCTTCACACTCTGGACTGTAAGAGGGCCATGGCCTTTTACATCCAACATACTCGGGGCCACTGCAAAACTGCTCAGCCTTTTGTCTCGTATGACCCGAGTCATTTGGGGGAGGCGGTGACCAATTGTACACTGTCCACCTGGGTAGCGTACTGTATCACCCTCGCCTATGAGCACGTGGGGCTCCTGCTGGAGGGTTGTGTCACGGTGCACCATGTCAGGGCCATGGGTGGCAAACCTGTGCTCCGTCCCAGTGGCGGACATCTTCTGGGCCGCCACCTGGTTTTCAGTCCATACCTTCGCAGCCCATTACTGCCTGAAAAGAGTCCTGATGGGACAGTGCCTTCGGCCAGGCTGTGCTCCATAATCTTTTTGGGGTTTAGGCAACTCCTACCCTCCAACTCTTCTGTGTTCAGGCTACCGGAGTGCTGGTTTCCATTGGACACAAGAGTCTTACTGTAGTCTGTAGTCACGGACTCAATTGCTGATGCTCATGGCTTCCCTTGAGGGCGACTGTGTTTTTCGCTATGGGCTTTCGGTAGCCTGTAGTTGGGGAATCACATATGTGAGAACTGACTTCCTGCTTGTTCCCGGAGAAAGCGTAGTTACTCACCTGTAACAGGTGTTCTCTGGGTACAACAGGAATCAGCCCTCACACCCTCCCTCCTCCCCTTGGAGTTGCTTCTTTACCATCTTTTATTTTGCCATCTTTTAGCTTTATCATCTGACTGAGCAAGATGGCATCCTTGAACGGGAAGTGGACTATGCATTGTGGTAGCAACTCCCAGGGGCTTTCTTTGAAAGCTGAGGGAATGCTTCCACGAGGGCTCAGTCAGTGCCAATGTCACTCATATGTAAGGAATGATTCCTGCTGTCCCCAGAGAATACCTGTTATAGGCGAGTAACTATGCTTACAGGCATTTAAACTAGGGAAAGGGGATGATAGATGGAAGATAAGTTCAGAAAGAGCATTGAAATAAATTTGAAAATTGTTCTCCTTTTTTACTGATATAAGAGTTAAGATGAGAAGTGGAGTTGGGAATAAAATCCATGCAAAATACAAGCAAACCAACCAAAAATTGTTGGAAGGCGATGAACACACATGTTTGCAGTCTAAGCAACAAAGTTCCTGATCTGGACGCCCTGATGGTGGAAATGGACTTGGATGTTGTGGCCATTACAAAAATGTGGTTTAATGAGTCTCATAAATGGGATATAGCTGTAACTGGCTACAATCTCTTTAGAATGGATAAAAAGGGCAGAAAAGGAATAGGAGTAGCCTTCTATATCAAAAACATTATTAGAGCAACTGATATGCAGGGGATGTATCAAAAAATAATATTAAGATAGTAGATATGCAAGGGACATGGTGAAAAGAAGTGCTGTGAATTGTTTTAGAAAGGGAAGCTGGCATACCATCCATACTGCTGTAGTCTACAGACATCCAATTCAAATGGAAGAAATGGATAGCGACTTGATAAATGTTATTTAAAAAGTGACAATGAAGGAAAAGTGATGATACCGGGTGACTTTAATCTACCAGATGTGAATTAGAGTATTCCATCTGCAAATCTGGAATGAAATAAAAAGATCATGGGTGACTTTCAAGAAGCATTGCTCAGTCAAATGGTGATGGAACCCACCAGGGAATAGTCGTCAATAGAGATGGTGTGTCTAAAGTTTGGGTGGGTGCTCATTTGAACTACAGTGATCACCAAACTGAGTGGTTTGAAGTAAAAGCCATGGCAGAGTCCAATCACAACAAATTCGAAGTCCTAGATTTCAAAAACACTAACTTCGTAAAATGGGAATGTACCTAAAGAAAGAGCTGGCAGGGTGGGAGGAGATATAAGGGAAGTGGAAGAACAGTGGAGTGGGCTAAACTCAAGAGGCTATAAGAGAGGTGACAGATCTATATGTAAGGAAAGTAAATAAAAGCAAGAGGAAAAGAAAGCCTTTATGGTTCTCCAAAGAAGTGGCTGCACAAATAAAGGCAAAAGCACATCTTTCAAAAAATTCAGATTACAAAAAGAGGAACCCAGAAAAGAATACTAGATAAAGCTGAAAGTGGCAAAGAGAAATCAGAATGGCAAAAGCCAACACAGGAGAATAGATGCGAAGAGGAGACAAAATTGTTTTCTTGTATTACTAGGAAGAGGAGGAAGGCCAGAGGTTGAATTGCAAGACTCAATTTGTGGAAAGTGACATGGAAAAAGCACACATGCTAAAAAAACCAAAAGAAACTTCTATAGTAGCCTGGCTATAGCCGGTATATCAAGTCAAATAAACTGTAAATGTATATTCATGAAAGAAAATCCTGGAGAAGAATCACACATGATTGACAAAGCTACTAATGGGAATGGAGTACATACCACACCATTTATGGTCGATGTATTTTGAACAGCTTTCAAAACCGAAAGTGAACAAGGCTATAGGAGCAGATGGAATACATCCCAGGATACGGAGAGGCTCAGAGAGGTCTGGTGGCACCTTTAAAGGATGTGTTTGATAGATCCTTAGTGACGGAGGAGGTTCCGTGGGATTGGAGAAGAGTTGATGTAATAGGGAAGAAGTGGCAAACTATAATCTGGTTAAGCCTCACCTCGGTGGTGAGAAAAGTAATGGAGGCACAGCTGAAAGAAAGAATAACGGACTTCCTAGAATCCAATGGGCTGCATGATCCAAGGCAACATGGTTTTGGCAAAGGATGATCATACCAAACAAATTTGATTGTTTTTTTTGACTTGGTAACCAGAGAACTAGATCCAAGAGCATTCGATGGATGTGATCTACCTCGATTTCAGCAAAGCTTTTGATATTGTTCCTCATAGGAGGCTTATGAATAAGCTGAGCAGCCTGGGGATATTGGGCCCAAGGTGGTGAACTGCAGCCAAAACTGGTGGTGGTAAATGGAATTCCCTGGGAAGAACAGAAGCTGAGTAGGAGAGTGCCTCAGGGTTTGGTCTTGGGACTGGGACTGCTCAATGGAGTGGAGGAGTGGCCTAGTGGTTGGGGCAAGGTACTTCAGGTTGGAAGGTCGGGGGTTCAAATCCCACTAGAGGACAGCAACCTTGGGCCGGAAGGACTGGGGTTTCTAGTCCCACAGGTGCTCCTTGTGGTCTTGGGCAAGCCACTTAACCCTCCATAGCCCATGTTCCCTGTAAAATAGTTATCTCCAAGTTATAATGCCCTGTTCAATGTAATTTCAGTTTGTTCAATGTAAACCGCACTGATGCAGAATAGCGCGGTATATAAGAGAATGTAAATAAATAAATGTCTTTGTGAGTGATCTTGCCAAAGGATTGAAAGGAAGTTTGCCTTTTTGCAGATGAAATGCAGATTTGCAACAGACTGAACTTCCCAGAGGGTGTAAAAAACATGAGGAAAGATCTACAGAAATTAGAAGAGTGGTCTAATGCTTGATAAGGTTTAATGCAGAAAGTACAGAGCGATACACTTAGGATGCAGAAATCCAAAGGAATGATATTGGGTGAGAGTTTGGTGTGCATGGACTAGGTGAGGGACCTCGGGATGATAGTGTCTAAGGATCTCAAAGTGGTGAAACAATGTGATAAGGCAGTAGCCAAAGCCAGAAGGATGCTAGGTTGCATACAGACAAGAATAACCAGCAGAAAGGAGAAGGTTTTAATGCCCCTGTACAAGTTGTTGGCGAGGCTTCATTTGGAGTATTATGTTCAGTTTTAGAGACCATACCTCACAAGGGATATAAAAAGATTTGAAACAGAGGAAAGTGACAAACCGAGAGGGCATGAAATGAAGCTGCAAAGAGGTAAACTTAAAAGCAGTGTCTTTCCTAGAAAGAGTAATGGATGCCTGGAATGTCCCCCTGATGGAGGTGGTGGGCAAAAATGGGGACAGACAAAGAGGATCTCTATATAGCAAGAGGATGGTGTCAAAGCAAACTCAAATTTTATACTTCAACAGAGCGGATTAACCTGCACAAAGTGGTGAGTACAACCCTAAACAAAGGCATAGAGGGGGTGACATGCAGAGAGCGGCAGACACCACTTTAGCCACCTTACTAGGCAGACTGGATGAGCCATACTGCCCATCATCTGCCATCACGTGCTGTGTTACTATGTTAATCGTGTTCCAATCCTGAGTGTGCAGAAATAAACTTGAAAAAAAAAATCATATTTATCCAACTCTCTGTGAACCCATTTCCAGTCACATCAGTGGAATGCTTCCCAAAATTCAAACCAGCAGTCATATCAGTCTGTATATTGCATTGTGTGTAACATGGAGCAAAAGAGTTTGAAAGTAGCAGAAAAGCTTTCTGCTTATCTTTGAAAAGCTGAAATTGATGAACTATGACAGATTGCACAACCCTATAACAATTTAATGGGACCTGGAATTCATAAATACAACATCAATACTGCATTTCAGCAAATGTTGCCTGCCACAGGGGAAATTTTCAAGTAACGTTCTGAAGGAACAAACTGTTTCCTGGAACTTTTACTTGAAAAATGTTCCCTGAAGCAGGCAGCATTTGCCAAAATTCGGTACTGATGTTGGGTTCTCCAAATTTCGGGATATCCACAGTGAATATGCCTGAGATATGTTTGCATATGCTCAGTGGCATAAGTTCAAATGAGGGGCCTTTCACGATAACGAGGGCGGCAGTCACAAGAATGGAGGGAGAACACCTTTCCCTTCCATCTCCCGTGCCCCACTCCCCCGAAAATCTTTTTAGAAAAACAGGTGGCAGAAGTCTGAGGTGTTGCGAGACCTGGGTGACTTTGTGGGAGGTGTTTTGCCAGGCCTCTGGCTGCTGCGGAGCAGCACCTTACAGGGAAAGAGGCAGCAGTGGCGACACGGCAAAGCTCTTTTCAAGTAAGTGTAATGTTTGCCGCGCTCTGCTGCTGCCGTATAGGGACCACTGGGCTGAGTGGGCCCTCTTCTAGCCTGGCCCACTCTCCGCATTGCGGGGGCTGCTTGGGCGGTATTTATGCCGCTGGATATGCTAGGTCTTGATTGTGAGCCTTTCATGACGACTCCTCTCAGCCAGCTGGATTTTCAGGATATCCGCACTCGGTATATGATGCATAAGATAAATCTGTATAGATAAATCTGGGTATGCAACTTTAGCTCATGCATATTCATTACAAATCCCTGAACACCGACTTGCTGTGGGATCACTAGGACAGGTTTGGGATGCCCTGATAGTCTATTTTGTCTTTTTATCTAGGTACCAGATGGAGAATATACAGTACTTTTCCTGCCTTTTACAATAAGAAATGATCAGTTGTTGTATTTTATTTTTGCATTGATGTAAATTAGTGGCAACCAAGCTTCATCGTGTATTATCAGGAAGATTGAGTTCTAAATTATATTTGTATATTTTTCACCTTATACTGTAGTTCATGGACTAGCTATATGTATTCTTGCTTTTGGACAGACAGATGTGCAAGAGCCTACACCACATGTTCTGAAAGAACAAGTGTATCGTGGGTGTTAAGGCACATATTGTACATATAAACAAATGACATAACAATTGAAGTCCAAATAGAGGTTCTAATTATTTCTCTATAGTAATCAAAAACATTAGTCTATTGCAGTTTGCTTTTCCTTGGGGCTGAAATCAGTTAGCGAAGTTTGGTTATTTCTGCGGTGGTGCTTTTAAATCCAACATAATTGAAAATGTGCTGCAGAAGTAAGAATGTTGCTTTAAAATATTTTCCAGGGCCAGAATTCTTTAAATTGTATCATTAATCCACATCAGATGACTTTATGACCAGAGACATTGCAGATATTGTACTGTACTGGAGGTCCTATGGAGTACTGAGAAGAGCAGCAGGTTGTGGAAATCATTACAGTTTGTTAATGGGACTGCACATCTAACATTTTAGAGGTTCATGCAGAGAAAAGGATATATTTCCCTTTCTCCCTCCACTGTTTCCATTCCATTTATTTTCTGTCACAAATCACACTTGCCTGGTTCACTGCATTCTCCTCTGCCCCTCTCATCTTGCTCAAGGTGCTCTGTAGGAGATGTGTTTGGGATTTTGGAAGATTGTCTACTTAATTCTGAAGGGAGAGAGAATGGACGGATATTTAGATTTAATTAGGTAATTATTTAACCTTAATTATCTTAATAAACCTTGCAGTAAATTACAAGAAAACAGAGGCACGCGTCATAACAAAGGACAATACCTTTTCCCTACAGGACACCCTAACACTAGATAACACTCAAGTCAAAGTTGCGACGCTCCTGCCTGGGCCCTAGAGCTTACAGGCAGGAGTGGCCTTATATAATGTCCCTTATGAATAAAGGTGGTACTGATCCCTCTGAATGCTGGGATTCGTAGTACACTTGTTTTTTTTCCTTTAGGGATGAAAGTTGTAGTTGTGACTTGAGTGATAAGGCTTGCAAGAAATTTATTTGTTGTGGGGATATTTTCAACACATTACAATTCAAAGGTGCATAACGTAAAGGTGCAACTTTCAACATAAAGATGAAATCAGAAGGTCAGGAAAACAACTGAAATCAAATAGCTTTATTAGAAAAAGTACAGAGAAGAGCCACCAAATTGGTGAAGGGGATGGAAGGCTACTCCTATGAAGAGAGGCTAAAAAGGTTAGGGCTCTTTAACCTGGAAAAGAGACGGCTGAGGGGAGATATGATAGAGGTCTATAAATTAATGAATGGAGTGGAACGGATAAATGTGGATCAATTGTTTACGCTATCAGAATATAGAAAGACTAGGGGACATGCAATGAAGCTACAGGGTAAACTATTTAAGACAAATAAGAGAAATATTTTTTCACTCAACGTGTAATCAAACTCTGGAATCTGTTACCGGAGGATGTAGTAAGGGCTGTTAGTATAGCTGGGTTTAAAAAAGGTTTGGACAAGTTCCTGGAGGAAAGGTCCATAAACCACTATTAAAAAGGGACCCAGGATATCAATGCTTGACCCAGTACAAGCATTGTGGAACCTGTGTCTTTTGGGGATATTGCTAGGTACGTATGACCTAGATTGGCCACTGTTGGAAACAGGATACTGGGCTTGATGGACCTCGGTCTGACCCAGTATGGCATGTCTTATGTTCTTAGCTTTAACTCAGCTTTACACAGTCACGGTAGCTTCTACTCAGCTTTGCCTCGTGTAGTTGCTCGGGATTATTGCAGCCTCACAGTAACAGCTGTTCTCCTCACAGCGTGGCTTTACAGAAACAGGTGAAAACAATTTGTGAACTTTCACGGCTAGGCAACAGGTATAGCAAACGTTTTGTATTCTTCTCATACAAACTCCAGATGCTTCTTTACACTGTTACTCTCTCTAAAACATAAAGAGCAATCCATCGCAGAAGGATCATAACTCAAGGTAGGCACATCATTATCTATCTGCATACATTCATCTGGGCTAAGGCAATTGTTCTCTTCATCAGGTTTCTTATGTTTCCCTGACTTTAGCTCCAGAAATTGCTGAAACTCTTTTAGAAGCAATTCAGCCTGTAGCTGCTCTTTAGCTGCTTGATAGTCTCCGGTAAGGGTCACACCCTTCCCCACTCACTATTTGCTCCTGTTGCAGAGTTTGGCTTAGGGAGGTCAGCACAATAAAAGGGTTTCTCCAGCAAGGCATTAAAATTAGGAAATTCAGCTTTACCTTTATCAGAGACGTTGGCATAAGAACAGGCACCTTTCTTCCAGGACTCTCTCCTCTCTAGAAACTCAGGAGCCTTATGGCTAGTTCTTCTGCTAGGGGAATTTCTCTCAGAAAAACTTCTTTCCTGTTTTGGTTCCTGGCTTTTATAGCACTGCTCGCCACCAGACAAAATACCTTTTCTCCAAGAGCTGGGTTTGCTAGCCTTCCCACGTTTAGGCTCTACCGTGTAGTAAGGATCTCTTCGAGAGTATATTGGGCTCCAAGGCATACTGTTCCAGGGTTCTGCCTTCTCCCAGGGTTCTAGCGTTTTTCCCCTTTGATTCCAAGTTCCTCCTGAAGACCAACGTGCACTGGAAGCTGCTTCTCGTCTGCTTCGTTTCTTGCTGCTCTCCTTGTCAGCCTTGCTACCTGCCTTGCCAGCCTTGCTGCCTCCTTTGCCAGCCTTGCTGCCTCCTCTGTCAATCCTGTCTGAGGATTTTAAAAGGGCTTCATTTCCCGGCACTCCCTGTCGTTCCCCTGGGCGTGCCCAATCAGTGCTGAAGCCTAACTCCTCCCCTGGGCTGGGGGTTGTCTTCAGCTCAACCGATAACTGTGTTTTTTTCAAGTCAGTTTTGGAAATCCTGTGTGTGTCATCCCTTCTATCAGGATTTTCCCCTATCTCCATTTCCTCTGGAGGGGAGTCTTCACCACAAAGTCCACTCAGAAATAAAATATACCTGGGGATCATTAGACCATTACCTGAACTTCAGAGCACATATAGGCAATGCCATCAGTTCAATATACTTCAAGACAAAAGCTCTTCTGTGCCTTCGAGCACTCCTTGAACCAAATGACTTTCGCTCAGCTCTCCGGGCTATAGTCCTACCACAGCTTGATTACTGCAATGCAATATACCAAGTCCTCCCACAAGTCACTCTACTCCCATTACAGACCGCTTTACACATAACAGCACGCATCCTCCAAGGCGCAACAAGACAAGACCACATCACACCCATTTTGAAATATCTCCACTGGCTACTGCTCCACAGCCGCATAAAGTACAAAACCATCCTCCTCACACACAAAGCCATAAACTCTGACTCCCCAACCCACCTACGCACTCTGCTTCAAATACCCCAACCCAGTAGATCAAGATGGGCTGATATGACTTCACTAACCATCCCACATACCCAGAACCAAGTTCAACCAGCGAGCCTGTAGACATGCATTTGAACTCATTGCTCCATCGATTTGGAAAGACCTAGCTGCCATGCATAAAGAAGTGACCCTACTGAGGGAGGAAATAGCTGCAATGAAACACACTTCTTCTAGGATACAAACTGAACAAAGTCCACCACCGCTCCCACAAAGAATCAAACACCCCAGGAAGAAATGGATCATAGTGGGTTCTGGTAGATAACGACCTGTAATGCAGAGACATCCTACACATCAAGAGATATCCCTGCACAATGCCTTCTCTGCCTTGGCAAGTGAGGATGCCCAATCCAAAGAAACTGAAGGGCCCTTAAATGAGTCAGACAATGCCCAATCTCCTGCTAAAGCACCAAATATGAAGAAAACCTCACCAAACAGAGAACTACTACTACTTGGAGATTCCATCATTAGAGGCACCAACTTGGAAACACGGTTCAAAGGAGAGAAGATAGTCATGTGCCTACCAGGCTCTTCAGCCAGCAGGAATACAAACCAAGTTGTTGAAGTACTTACCGAAAAAAGTGAACACTAAAAACTTGATGTTATTATCCACTTGGGCACAAATGACCTGGCTAGAAACAGTGCCTCTACAGTCCAAAAGGACTTCCAGTCTCTGGGAGAGAAACTCAAGTCCATTGTTAACACTGTTGCATTCTCAGAAGTTCTACCTGTTCTTGGTAAGGGGACAAAAAGTCTGCATCGCATTAACAGCTTTAATACATGGCTCCAAACCTGGTGCAAACAAGAAGAATTCAGATTTATTGGCGACTGGGGAAACAGATGGACCAATAAGAGAGACTATACTGTGCTGATGGACTACATCTCTCTGTCGCAGGGAAAAGAATCCTAAGTGAAAAATTCAGGCAGTATATGGATATGCATTTAAACTAGGAAAAGGGGGTGACGGATGTGGAAGGTCAAGATCTGCAAGCCACCCCCTGCAAAAGCAGAATAACATCAGAAACAGCCACACTTTTGAACCACACATCAAAAACAAGTGGAAAGAAGTGGGCAGAACAAAATCAATGCAAAATACACACAAGCCAGGTAAATGCTGGAAAGCAATGAGCACAAATGCTCGAAGCTTAGCCAACAAAGTTCTGGACCTGGAAGCCCTAATGGTGGAAATGGATTTGGACATGGTGGCCATTACAGAAACATCGTTTAATGAATCGCATGATTGGGATATAGCCATAGCTGGCTATAATCTATTCAGAAGAGACAGAGAAAATGGAAAAGGAGGAGGAGGAGGAGGAGTAGCCTTGTATGTCAAAAGCAATATTAACCCGTTTTGGACAGCTCGCATATTCTTTCTCTGTTCTGGATGATTTATTCGATTTGTTACACTCAAACAACTATGAAATACCGGCAATAATAAAAAAATATTAAAACTTTGCAGAAAATAGAGGTTTCACATAGTGTATGTTTTTCATATACTGATCCAATATAGTATATTGTCCGTCTTCAGAAAAGATAGGATTCAGTTCCAATATTCATTGACATAAACATACTGTATGATACTATTGAAACTGCAGTTTTCATTTAGAACACTTGATTCTGATATAATATAGTTTGTCAACAGTCCATTCTGATGGCGGAATATGATACACGTGAAAACACTTCTGATGCAGTGCGTCAATATTGCATCATTGAAACACCTAGAACAGAATGCTTGACAGCAATTAGTTTCGACAACATATTAGCCCAGCATATGAAAAACATAAAAGGCCGATATACACACCAATAACTCTGGCACTAAGGGGCTTGTTTACAAAGCCGTGGTAGCGGTTCGCGATTGTTATCGGAGCCGCGGCCCCATTGATTTCAACCGCGGCCCCATTGATTACACTGCTCAGGTGCTCCAGCCCAATCGGGGCTGTGGGAGGAGGAGCAGCGGCTCTTTAAAGCAGCCCGCGATCGGCGGGAACATCGCCATCTTGAAAACTCCCCCGATTCGGGGTAGAGCACCTCATCGCTCCAGCCAGCTGCGCTGCTCAGGTGCTCCAGCCCATTCAGGGCTGTGGGAGGAGGAGCAGCGGCTCTTTAAAGCAGCCCGCGATCGGCGGGAACATCGCCATCTTGAAAACTCCCCCGATTCGGGGTAGAGCACCTCATCGTTCCAGCCAGCTGCCCTGCTCAGGTGCTCCAGCCCAATCGGGGCTGTGGGAGGAGGAGCAGCGGCTCTTTAAAAGCAGCCTGCCTCCGGGCAGGCCCGCGCCTGTGGGCCCTTTGGCATGGCCCTTAGGTAGTGGCCATCTGCAAAGGTATCCGCTGTCCCATACAACCCCCGAATTACACGATATTCAGCAAACAAGAGTCAGGAACATCTACCCTCCACGCACCACTCCTGAAAGAAAGCTGCAACAGTGCCTCGAGATCCCAACTCTCCAACTAACTGTCCTCTACCTGCCTACATGCTGCAAGTATACCAGCTATAGCCTATTACGGACACTAGTCTTTCACTCTCTTAACTGTTCTTTACTTTGCAATTGTATTCTGTTACATAATTGTTCACTCTTGTCTCTACACATAGGTATGTAGCCACTGTTTATACCTTGCAATTGTACTACTTGCTACAAAAGTATCAACCTCAACACATTGATATTTAGCCACTGTTTATACCTTGCAATTGTACTACTTGTTACAAAAGTATCAACTTCAACTAAATTTACAAAAATATTTATCTGCTACATCTTGCCTTGCAATTGTATTGGTCTCAACCTTGCCGCTTCTCACTCCTATACTCCATTTAATCCACATCCCTTATCCAGACTGCCTTCTTATTCCTCTTCCCTCTCAAAAATGGCTACTCCCAAATCATGCGCATCCACTCTGTGGCTCGTCCTCAGTTTACCTCTTCTTGCTTACCTTCCCTTATGTACTCACTTTAACCCATAGCACCCCCATCCCAATTATCTACTCCCACAGGCACCTATATTCCATAACAGCTCCCCCCTACGCCCATCATAACCCCCATACAAACTACCGTCCATGCAAACTTAAGGCTATTCCTATAAACTCAAACCTTAAACTCTACTCATCATCTGAGCTCCCTCTTCCCCCCCTTAAATGCGCCCTACTCAACGCCCGTTCTGCCAGGAACAAAATCCCCTTACTTACTGACCTTATTACTGATCACAACCTCGATATTCTTTGCCTCACTGAAACCTGGTTTCAAGACTCTGACACAGTTCTAACAAATCAACTATGCCCCAAAGAATTTTCTATGAATATATGTAACAGACTACATGGAAGAGGAGGAGGTGTAGCTATTATCTCCAGATCAAACTTACAATTCTCCTCTGTAGAATCTACATCCACCTCAGGAATGGACGCTATTACTGTCTCTAACTCCATGCTTTCCCTGCACCTGCTATATCGTGCCCCCCAGACTGACTCATCTGATCTCTCCACAATCCTAGACATAGCCTGCTCTCCTCAACCTTCCTCACGCCCCCTAATCATCTTAGGAGATTTAAACCTGCACTCCACATCCTCAATCCAATCATCCTCCTTCTTACAAGCAATGAAGTCGCTTAACTTCACTCAAATACTCCAACTCCCTACACATTCTAAAGGAAACATCCTCGTCTCAATGATCAGATCCAACACTCCATTCAACCCATACCTTGGTCCGATCATGCACTCATCCTCTTCTCCGTCCCCTACTCCGCCCACAGAAGCCAACCACACAGCCAGCTCCAACATACCCGTAAATTCAAGCAATTTAATGCAGCCAACTTCTTGGAGCAAACTATCCCTTCACTTGACCAGCTAGACAATATCAACCTAGACCAAGAATCCTTCATAGCTAATTGGAATTTTTATTTTATTTATTTATTTATTTAACATCTTTTATATACCGCACTCTTCGTCATCAGCGCCGTTTACATTTTAACAAGTTGTACTTAAGCATGAACATATGTTAAGTTTACAGATAACAGGGAATGAACTTGGATAACTGGGGATTAAATAGACAACAAGAAATCAAACTATTTACAGCAAGAAATCACATGTTTATAATTCAAAGGCTTGGGGCTCTAAGGGGATTTGAAATGGGGTGAGAAATGAATATGGGGTGTACTTGACTAACCATGATCGTTGGTTCGTGTCGGGAGGGAATGACTTAGGAAGTTCATATTCTGAGGGAAGTGTTGTAGGAAGAGGTGTGTTTTTAGATCTTTTCTAAATTGTGAGAGGTCCTTTTGTGATCTGATGTTGGGTGGTAGCATGTTCCAACATCTAGGGGCAAAGGATGAGAATGCTCTTGTGATAGTTGTCTGGTTGAGTTTTGATTGGTCCCTTTGCTCCCCCGCGTGCTCTCCCAGGAGGGATCGAGCTCTCATCTTTACCGGGACGCCTCCAGCCCATCTGCTGACCAATCGGGGCAGTGCGGCATATTGAAAAGGAGCCCGCCAGCAGGAAAGGAGTCCCTTTGCTCCCCCGCGTGCTCTCCCAGGAGGGATCGAGCTCTCATCTTTACCGGGACGCCTCCAGCCCATCTGCTGACCAATCGGGGCAGTGCGGCATATTGAAAAGGAGCCCGCCAGCAGGAAAGGAGTCCCTTTGCTCCCCCGCGTGCTCTCCCAGGAGGGATCGAGCTCTCATCTTTACCGGGACGCCTCCAGCCCATCTGCTGACCAATCGGGGCAGTGCGGCATATTGAAAAGGAGCCCGCCAGCAGCAAAGGAGTCCCTTTGCTCCCCCGCGTGCTCTCCCAGGAGGGATCGAGCTCTCATCTTTACCGGGACGCCTCCAGCCCATCTGCTGACCAATCGGGGCAGTGCGGCATATTGAAAAGGAGCCCGCCAGCAGGAAAGGAGTCCCTTTGCTCCCCCGCGTGCTCTCCCAGGAGGGATCGAGCTCTCATCTTTACCGGGACGCCTCCAGCCCATCTGCTGACCAATCGGGGCAGTGCGGCATATTGAAAAGGAGCCCGCCAGCAGGACAGGAGTCCCTTTGCTCCCCCGCGTGCTCTCCCAGGAGGGATCGAGCTCTCATCTTTACCGGGACGCCTCCAGCCCATCTGCTGACCAATCGGGGCAGTGCGGCATATTGAAAAGGAGCCCGCCAGCAGCAAAGGAGTCCCTTTGCTCCCCCGCGTGCTCTCCCAGGAGGGATCGAGCTCTCATCTTTACTGGGACGCCTCCAGCCCATCTGCTGACCAATCGGGGCAGTGCGGCATATTGAAAAGGAACCCGCCAGCAAGCGCACCCGCGCCTTGCGTGCCCGCGCCTGAGGGCCTCGCCAGAGGGCCCTTTGGCGTGGCCCTTAGGCAGCGGTCCTTATCAAGAACAGACCTACAACAGCTACAACCACCTTTAAAAGAACGCCTTTCCCCTCTGCGGTACATCTCACAAATCTGCTACACGAAGCCCCATGCAGCTACGGCAAACAACGGACTTCTCGACATCATAAGCACACTAAGGTACTATTAATTACCCTACCTAGCTCTCCATCTTCAGATACTGCCTCACGATCTATGGACGCTCTCCAGCCCCCCCTTTTTGTCCTCCTACCTAAGGTCCTTTGGTGTTACCATTTAGATTGGCAGAATATCTGCATCAGCCTATAAGTTCTTTCCCCACTAGCTAGACAACTGCTGTATTTATTGTATGTTCTAGGCTGCAACATTGTAACATTATCATCTAGCAACAAGCTTTTCCAGTAACAATTGAAACTCAGGCTACTTTTTAACGTTTCTATCTTGTAACAAAGCTATTCTGGTCACAATTGACCTGTTTCATCCTCCCTATCCTTCTCTCTACTCAGGTTAATTAACTCCAAAATTATACCCAATAACCTGCAAGCTGTAACTTTGATATTTCTATTTTCATCCTCTCTCCTTAGCACTGCTAAATACAATTTCCCTCTCATTACTGAACTATTACACAGTACTACTACTCAATCAATAAAATTTAATCCAAACCCAATTCAAAATGAAGCTAATGAACATTGTGATGCACTGGCTATACTCCCTAGGTATTATGTCCCTACTACTTATTTCCAGCTTAAGCCTACAAACACCGCACTCATCTCTAAACCACATTGGAATGGCACACATACATATTATCCCCTACCAACATAGACAAAAATATCACAACCATTTCAACTCATACTCCTCTACATATAGGAACCCCTCCCCCCCTAGATCCTCCGCAAAACATTCAAACAGATTGATCCACATAAGTTTAAAATCTGAAAATGAAATCAAAGAAATAAATCTAGTGTCTCAAACACTAAAAATCATCCTTATCAATGTAAGATCTATAAGAAACAAAATCCCACTTATAACTGATCTTGTCACTGATCAAAACCCAGATTATCTTTGTATAACTGAAACCTGACTAACCACCCAAGACACAGTCCTTTTGAACCAAATAAAGATGAAAGGATACACCATATTTAATTGTAACCGGAATTCAAAAAAAGGAGGTGGGGTACTCATACTAGCAAAAACAAATCTAGACTCTTCTTCCACAATCTGTGAAACCAAAGAAAATATAGATATACTAAAGATAGAAAATAAAAATGTAGCCATCTGCCTCTTCTATAGGCCCCCTTCATCTGATGACCAAAACTTAACAACCATCCTAGAAACAGCCTGCAAAGCTTCAATGGTTAAACCCCATATCATTCTGGGTGATTTTAATTTAGCAACCCTCAATGACACACAAACCTCAGCTTTCTTAGAATCAATGGCTGACATGGGCTTTAAACAGACAATCAAGCACCCTACACACATCAAAGGTAACACCCTTGACCTAGTATTCATTCCTGAACATCTGACCGAATTACCCCAATATACCTCTCCCTCTATAACTCAGATCCCATGGACTGACCACTTTATGATACGATTTTCTATCAATATACCATACAAAACTAATCCTCACCAAGCTAAATCATACCAAGGACCACGTTTTCGTGCATTTATACAAGAAGAATTCCTTGATACAATTGTCCCCCAGCTAGATATAGAAAACAATCTAAGCAAAACCATTACAAATTGGAACACTGTAATAGAAGCAGCATCCAAACCACTATCTAGCAAAGCTAATAGACTATACAAAAGATCATCTGAAAAATGGTACACACAGGAACTAACCTTAATTAAAAGAAAACTTAGAAAACTGGAAACCAAATGGAGAAAAAATAAAACTTCAGAGCTCCGTGAATTATATTTTTCAACCCTAAATAACTATAGATCAGCCACAAACAATGCTAAAAAACAATATCATACAAATATTCTATCAAAATCTATCAACCGCCCTAGAGAATTATTTGAAATTGTAAAATCATTAACTAAAACCCCAACTACTAAAACAAGCAGAGTACCTATTAGCCCACAAGAATTAGCAAGCTATTTTGCTAGTAAACTTAGGTTAACATCTATACCGATACCCCAACCCCTTATCAAACAGAGCCAACCATGGCAATGGTTGGAACTCTTTCCATCTTATTGACAAAAAGCACCTACTTAACATAATCACTAAAATCAACACAACCACATCCATCCTAGATCCTTGCCCAGTATCATGGATTAAGGCTTCTAAAACTGTATTAGCCCCCTTTATATTAGACATAGTAAACAAATCTCTTCAGCAAGGACTATTACCTAAAGAACTCAAAATAACAGCAATCCGCCCTATTCTTAAGAACAAAACACTAAATGACAATGACCCATCATCATACCGACCGATTGCAAGTATTCCCTTCATAGCTAAAATTATCAAAAAGGTTGTTCAACTTCAACTGCAGGATTATATAGATACATCTGCCCCCCTCGATGTTCATCAATATGGGTTTCGCCCCTTCCATGGTGTAGATACCTTACTACTTGCCCTTCTAGACACTGTCATTAAAGGTCTAGATAACACAAAGCAAGCCTTCATTCTGGTATTTCTTGACATATCCGCTGCATTTGATAGTGTAAACCATAACATACTCTTATCAAGACTTAGTCAGCTAGGATTACAAAAACTAACTCTTAAATGGTTTAAGTCATACATCTCAGACCGTTCACAATATGTCCAAGTTGACCAAATGTCATCACCTACCTTCCCGCAAGAACAGGGAATACCACAGGGCTCTGCACTATCCGCCCTCCTATTCAATCTTTATCTACAACCCTTATGTACCATTTTCCAAAAATATAAGTTGAACTATCATATTTATGCGGATGACATTATGTTATTCTCCCCAATAAACACACTTGATCCCAAATATGATGCTTTAACATCATGCCTCACTGAAGCTGAACTCTGGCTTCGATCAAATAATATGAATCTAAATTTTTAAAAAACAGAAGTATTATTTACCTCAAGAAACACGAATTTCACCCCACCCTCAGAAATCAAACTCTTCAATCTTACCCTCCCAGTTAAAGACGAAATCAAATATCTTGGAGTCACCCTTGACAAAACCCTTAGCTTTACATCTCACATTAAAAAAATATCCAAAACCATTTATTATAAGCTCAGATCAATCCAACAACTAAGACCACTACTAGAGAACAATGATTTTAGATCTATTACTCAAGCGTTAATAACCCCTCACCTTGATTACTGTAATGGTATATTGCAAGGAGTAACAAAGAAAAATTTAAAAATCCTTCAAATGGCCCAGAATGTTACGGCACGAGTAATATTCAAAGCAAAACTTACCGATCACATAACCCCGATACTATATACACTTCACTGGTTACCCATATCAAGTAGGATCCAATATAAAATTATATTGACCACATTCAAATTAATTTATAAAATTGCCCCATCATACCTATCCTCACTGATTCATAACCCACCTGATAACAGAACCAGAAGAAGAACGAATCTCAACACCATCCTCGTGCCTGACTCAATAAGGAAGACTAAACATACAACAAGCATCAGCGCCTTCTCATACACAGCACCAACCTTGTGGAATAATCTCCCGACACAGATTAGAGAAATAAAAGACCTACAAATGTTTAAAAGAGAATTAAAAACTCACCTCTTCACACTACATTATTCTAATACAGATTGTCATACTAATACGACTTCCTATCCTCCATAATTCAATCGGCATTTTCATTACTTCTACTAAATTTACACCTACCCGCATACCTACCTGAACTGATATCTACAACCTGTAAATATGTAAACTATATTTTAACCTGTAAATAGTTTTATCTGTTATAAGCTATACAAAGTTGCTTAAAGTTGTATATAGTTTGTTGATAGTTACCTACTGTTTCTTTGTATTTCACATTTGTTCTCTGTATTTCGACTTATGTTCAATGTAAACCGCCACTGATCTTAGGAAGTGGCGGTATATAAAAATGTTGCAAATAAATAAATAAATAAAATTTGGGATCACTAGAGTGTTTTCTGTTGTGGGTTGAGGGTTATTGGTTAAAGGTGGGAGGAATTTAGAAGTAAGATGGTTAACTATAGTTTGTGCGGATAGTTTTGGTGGTTGGTCATGTTGTAGAGGTTGTAGAGGAATGAAATCTTATCCTCAGCCTCCCTACTTGTTGTCAGGTTGTAGAGGAATGAAATCTTATCCTCAGCCTCCCTACTCCCACCCAAGCAACTTCCTCAAAAACACCGAAGAAGAACCCCCTGGTTCTCCACAAACCTGAGAAACCTTAAAAGGGAACTTAGACGTCTTGAACGTAAATGGAGACGTACTCAAGACCCCAATATACATATTGACTACACAACTAAACTCCAATCCTACTGCTTAGAAACACTCACTCACAAAAGAGAGTATAATGAGAATATCATCCAAAAAGCTCTTAATAAACCACGAGAACTCTTCTCTATTACCAAATCCCTAATTAATGAACCTCTACAACATGACCAACCACCAAAACTATCCGCACAAACTATAGCTAACCATCTTACTTCTAAATTCCTCCCACCTTTAACCAATAACCCTCAACCCACCTCTATCCATGGCACCCAAATTCATGAGGCAACCCTTCCAGACTCATGGAATGAGTTTCATACCATCACATTAGCCAATGTATCTGATGTTATTAAAGAACTGAATGCCTCAACTTCTGCCCTTGACCCTTGTCCTGTCCCGTCCCCTGGATTAAATCTACCAGAAGTTCTCTCTCTCCTTACATCTTGAATATTGTACTAACCTCTCTCCAGTCAGGCTCCGTTCCACCTTCACTTAAGAGTGCCTCTATCCGTCCAATCCTAAAAGGTACAAAACTAGACCCCACTTCGCCATCTTCCTACAGACCCATATCTAGTATCCCTTTCCTTGCAAAAATAACTGAGAAACTTGTCCAAATCCAACTTCAGGACTACATTGATGACCACTCCCCCTTGACTTTTCCAACATGGATTCAAAAAACATCACGGAGTTATTTATTTATTTATTTATTTATTTATTTACAGTCTCTTATATACCGCACTATTCATCATCAGCGCGGTTCACATGGAACAAAATGCTCAGTACATATAACACGTATGAGTTTACAGGTAACAGGGTATAAATAACTTGGATAACCGGGGTAACTATTTACAAAACATACTACATGGAATCATATACACAGAAGATACATAGAAAAACCAGCCCACTGTAGGAATGAATATCACACTTCGTGAGTTGTTGATATACCCTAGATTTATCTGGGACTGGTATCAGTGGGTGTTATTGGGCTCTAGGTGACGCCATTGGGTTCTATAAGATATTTGTTGAAGAGGTGGCATTTGAGGGCTTTCCTAAACTGTGTCAGGCTCCTAATAGCCCGGATATCAGGGGGTAGTGCGTTCCAGCATATTGGGGCACTGAGACTGAAGGCTCTGTTGGCTGTCGATTTAGTGCAAGTGGTAAGTTCCTTCGGGATTTTGAGGGAGTTTATAGCCATGGATCTCCTTGTTCTATTAGGAGATGTGCTATGGATGAGTGAGGATAAGGATGCCGATGTGAGATTATTGACAGCTTTAAAAGTAATTATCAAGGTCTTGAAACTATTCGAGCTTGAATAGGGAGCCAATGCAACTGTATCAGCAGGGGCGTAACGTGGTCGTACCTGGAGGCTCCATGGATGACTCTTGCAGCCGCGTTCATGGCTAGCTGAAGCGGGTTTAATGTAGATTGGGGAAGACCTTGTAATATGACGTTGGCATAGTCGAAATGGGGTATAACCAACGCCTGGAAGATTGTCCGGAAATCGGTTGGATCAAGCATGGAACGTAGGTGTCTAAGTGAGCGGATCTTGTAGTAAACTGATCTGACTATGTTACCTATGTGGGCTTTCATGTCTAGGCGTTGATCTAGTGTGACTCCCAAATATCGTATTGAGGATTTAGATTGCAACTCCGCTTCTTTTACTTTAAGATATTTTGGGGGGGTAAAATTGGGATTCCTTGTTATGAAGAGTACTTCAGTTTTCTTATGTTGTATTCTGAGGTTTTGAGACAGGAGCCAGTCAGATATTGCATTGAAGCAACTCGTCAGTGGGGAGAGGTCCAGATGCTCGGTAGAGAAGGGGATGTAAAGCAGGACATCGTCTGCATATAACATGCAGTCAACCTTGAAAGACCGGATGATATTACAAATTGGCTGCATGTAAATATTGAAAAGGAGCGCAGAAAGGGAGGATCCTTGAGGAACTCCTTGGCTTTGGTGGAAAGGTTCAGACTTTATCCCTCCAGAACGAACATGCTGCCATCTTTCGGACAGGTAGGATCTGCACCATTCAAGCGCTTTTCCATTAATGCCTTTGTCAGTCAGACGTCCTAGTAGAAGCTCATGATTTACTGAGTCAAAAGCTGCAGCAATGTCCAGAAAGATGAGTGCAAATCCTTGACGGATGTCGTCGATGCCAGTGATTATTTTGCAGAAGAGGGTGGTAAGGAGGGTTTCCACTCCATGGAATTCCCTAAAACCATGTTGGCAGGGGTCTAATGGTGCAGCGGAGTCAATGTGGTCCTGCAGTTGCTTTTGGGCCTCCTTTTCGATGATTTTCGCGAGTAGTGGAATACTAGATATGGGTCTGTAGGATTCCACCTGTTGGGGGTCAAGCTTGCAGTTTTTTAGCAGAGGTCTGATAGAGGTGTGCTTAAGGGCTGAAGGGAAGGAGCCAGTTGAGAAGGAGAGATTCGTTATTTTGGCCAGTACTGAGCTGAAGTGACTGCGAAGCTCCTTGATCCAGAAGGCTGGGCATGGATCGGTCTGAGCAGTACTAGTGTTAAGGGCTGCAATAGTTTCTTCAATTCCTCTCTTGGAGGGGGTGGAAAACATGGTTAGGGTTGTTTGGCAGTTTTGCTCCGTGGTAGAGGCTATAGTAGAGGTTTTGTTAGTCTGACATATCTTTATGCACACACCCAGAACTCCACCCAAGGATGTCTACTCATTTTCCTAGACTTATTCGCTGCTTTTGACTCCCTCCCCCACCATCAACTCCTACACAGACTTCATGATATAGGTCTGAGAGGCACAACCCTAAAATGGTTCAAATCCTACCTTGACGACAGAACACAACAGGTTCGTATTGGAAGTGATACTTCCCTCCCTTTCACACTAAAACAAGGCGTACCTCAAGGATCCAGTCTATCAGCGTTACTCTTTAATATCTTCCTCCAACCTGTATGCACGATCTTCCAAAATTATGGCATCCAGTATCAAATATATGCAGACGACATGATGTGTTTCACCCCATTTAACCTCTCTAACCCTAATTTCTCTAAGCTAAATGAATGTCTAACCTGCCTCAAATCTTGGCTCTCTCAACACAATCCAAAACTGAAGCACTCCAAGTTTTCTCTAACCCCTCCTACATCCCCCCTACAACCCTCACCTTTGACGATCTCACTCTCACTATAAAAAAACAGGTGAAATATCTTGGAATCATACTCAACCAGAACTTATCTTTCTCAGATCAAATAAAGAAAACCACTAACACAGTATACGCTAAGCTACGCACACTCAGGAACCTCAAACCTCTCTTAAGCCCTGACTCCTTTCGCACTGTCTGTCAGGCCCTTACAACCCCCTCGCTTGACTATTGTAATCTGATCTATCAGGGCCTCCCCAAGAACTCTATTCAACCCCTCCAACTAGCCCAGAATACATTAACGCGTCTCATAACAAACAGTCCTAGACGAGCTTATATTACACCTATCCTCTATGATCTCCACTGGCTCCCAATTCATCACCGAGTAAAATTCAAGGTTCTTACTCTAATACACAAAATTATTTCTAAGGAGTCAGCTCCATGCCTCTCCCCTCTCCTTGCTTTCTCCAACAACACTAGAAATCACCATTCTATCACTAAAAACTTACTGACTACACCTACAATTAAAAAACACTGTAAACAATCTACATGCAACAGGACCTTTTCCCTCTATGCTCCATCCCTTTGGAACACCCTTCCGCATGAGCTGCGCAACTGCGTGAGCCACACTGATTTCAGGAAAAAGTTAGACTCATCTCTTCCTTGATCATTTTTCTCTCCCACCCTAATACCTAAACCCCCTTTTTTACCTCCCTACCCTTGTTCCATTAAACTGTACAATACTCCCATCCGTAGCTTGGCACATACATATGTAAATAGTTGTTTACTGTTCACTGTAATTAATTGTATAATATAATTTTGTTTTTCATGTTTTATTCTGTACCCTGTTATTCGTTCCTTGTAAACAGTTGAAATATACTGCCTTTTATTGTTCTATGTAAACCGTTTTGATTTGTTGAAAGACGGTATATAAAACATGTTAAATAAATAAATAGGAGGCTTGTCAATAAACGCAGTAGCTTGGGGGATGGGTTCCAAGATGGTAAACTGGATTAGAAATTGGTTGACTGACAGACAACAGAAGGTGATGGTACGTGGAGCTCACTCGGATGAAAGGAAGGTGATTAGCGGGGTGCCCCAGGGTTCGGTCCTGGGCCCGGCACTGTTCAATGTATTTGTGAGTGATATTGCTGAAGGACTGAATGGAAAAGTCTGTCTCTTTGCAGATGACACAAAAATTTGCAACAGAGTGGACTCCCCCGAGGGAGTGGTTAACATGAGGAAAGATCTACAAAAGCTGGAAGAATGGTCTAATGCTTGGCAACTATGATTTAATGCGGAAAAGTGCAGTGTCATGCACTTGGGTAGTAGAAATCCAAGGGAAATGTACGCGATAGGGGGCAAGAGGTTGGTGTGCACGGTTCAGGAAAAAGACCTTGGTGTGATTATGTCTGATGATCTCAAGGTGGCAAAACAGTGCGACAAGGCAGTGGCAAAAGCCAGGAGGATGTTGAGCTGCATACAAAGAGGGATTATCAACAGAAAGGAAGAGGTACTTATGCCACTGTACAAGTCACTGGTGAGGCCTCACTTGGAATACTGTGTTCAGTTTTGGAGACCATATCTTGCAAATGATGTAAAAAAACTGGAAACCGTTCAGAGGAAGGCGACCAAAATGATTTGGAGCCTGCGTCAGAAGCCTTATGAGAAGAGACTTGAAGACCTTAATATGTACACTTTGGAGGAGAGGAGGGATAGGGGAGATATGATTCAGACCTTTAAATACTTAAGAGAAATGATGAACAAACAAACCTCTTCCAAAGACGGGGAAGCTGTAAAACTAGAGGGCATAACATGAAGCTGCAAGGTGGTAAATTGAAAGGCAATGTCAGGAAATATTTTTTCACTGAAAGGGTGGTAGATGCTTGGAATGTTCTCCCGATGGAAGTGGTGGGGGCAAACACGGTGACGGAATTCAAAACGGCATGGGACAGACACAGTGGATCCCTTTACAGCAACAGGATAAAAACAAAATAAACTGAAACATATATAACTTCTGAACCATCTAACATCTCAACAAATAGGGGTGTCCTACATGGAGTGGTGGGTTCACCCCTAAACAAAGACATGGGGAGGGGTGGCCTGCATCTACTCTTGCCATCTTGCTGGGCAGACTAGATGGACCATGCTGGTCTTTATCTGTCGTCATCTACTATGTTACTATGGAATGCACTGCCAGCCTCACCGAGAGACATTACCGACATCAAAACCTTCAGAAGACACCTAAAGTTCCACCTCTTTATCGAATATTTCAGCCCAACTACTTAGCCCACCGAGAACAAGCAAGCTCCACATGTCCTATAGATGAACCCTACTCGACAAACCCTGTTAATGAAAATATGTACATAGTTAACTAACTTATGTATACTGTATATAGTTTATTGCCTCTGTTGTTCAATGTAATCTTTCCTGTTATAATGTCCATTGTACACTGCTTTGACCTGGCGAAAGGTGGTATAAAATATAGCTAAATAAATAAGTGTTGTGTCAGCAATCTCTTGTATTCATTTAAGATAACATAAAAGTATTGTTCATTAGCGGAATATGCCTGTTGCCTGATTCATACTTGCCCTTTATTTGCTACAGAAAATGACTACACACATTTTTATTCCAGATTTTACGTTTTATCCGGTATGTCGTACAATCACAAAGTTAGTTATTTTGATACTGTAATTGAGAGGCACATACTTGCATTTTGGGCTTTCTTGTTAAAAGGTTACTGTCACAGCCTTTCTCTTTCTCATGTTCTGTGCTTTTCTAGTATTAACTTCCCAGCCATTGCTTGCTGATGATAATCTGAGTTATCAGCAATGAACAGGAAAATAAATTGAGAAAGCATTGCAAGTGGTGTGGTTTGAAATCTATTTATATTTAGCTCATGCCTTCTCAGTAGTAGCTCAAGGCGAGATACATTCTGGTGCAGTAGGTTTTTCCCTGTCTTCAGAGGGCTTACGATCTAGGCATGTGGCTGAGGCAGTGGAGGGTTACTTGTCTTGTTCAAAGCCACAAGCAGCATCAGTAGGATGCCCTTGGCTTCTCTGGTTCCCAGCCCACTGCTCGAGCCACTAGGGTAGTACTCCTTATTCCTTAGAATTTGCATGGGCAACATGTTGATTTGGACCTCTTGGTGCCTTTACTGAGGATCACAGGTTGTTGGCTTTTCTGGTAATAAATGCTTTACATGGGAGCTCCATCTTATCAAAGAAATACGCACATACAGAATCATCAGAGATGGCACCTTGCAATTAACTAAAGGTATTTAAAGCATAGTTACTCACCTGTAACAGGTGATCTCCGGGAACAGCAGGAATTTAGTCCTCACATATGGGTATTGTCGGTACCGACGGAGTCTGCGCGGGAACGCTCCCCAGCGTCCAATTAGAAAGCTTTTGGGAGCATCCCACAGTGCCTGCGTGCTGCCTTCCCACCTTTCCCAACTGCCTCTCTCCAGTTGAGTTTTAAAGCTGAGACAAAGAGATAGAGAGGGAAAGAGATAGATAGAGAGATACAACTCCTAGGGGAGGTGGGTGGGTTGTGAGGACTAAATTCCTGCTGTTCCCGGAGATCACCTGTTACAGGTGAGTAACTATGCTATCTCTAGGAACAAGTAGGAATGTAGTCATCACATATGGGGACTCCCTAGCTTTAGATGCCAGGGAGAGACCTCAGAAGTTGTGTGTCCCTGAGAAGGGCTCCACTTCCCTCCCATGGATCTCTGGCATCCTACCAGGGATGGTGGGTAGGAGTTGATTAGGTATGAAACAGGTGTTGTAGAGCAGCCTGACCAAACAAGGCATCCCGGCGGGAGTCCTTGTCCAAGCAGTAATGGGCTGTGAAGGTATGAACCGAGGCCCAGGTGGCTGCTCGACAGATGTCGTCGATAGACACAGAGTGCAGATGAGCCATTGAGGCTGCCATAGCTCTCACATTGTGAGCTGTGACATGGCCCTCCAGAGAAAGGTTCTTACTCTGATAGGCGAAGGAAATACACTGAGCAATCCAGTTAGATAGTGTTCTCTTGGAGACTGGAAGTCCCAAATGAGAAGGATCAAAAGCAACAAAGAGTTGAGAGGACTTTCTATGTTGCTGTGTTCTTTGTAAGTAAAAGGTTAAAGCTCTTTTACAGTCCAAGGTATGAAGATTCCTCTCTGCATTTGATGCATGAGGCCTTGGAAAAAACACAGGTAGGTAGACCGTTTGGTTCAGATGAAAAGGCGAGACCACCTTTGGCATAAAGTGTGGATGAGTCCTAAGGACTACCTTGTCATGATGGAACCTTGTATAAGGTGGATTAGCTACTAGCGCTTGCAACTCACTAATGCGACGTGCTGATGTGATTGCAATAAGAAAGATAACCTTCCAAGAAAGGAATTTTAAGGAGGTAGTAGCTAAAAGTTTGAAGGGTGGCTTCATGAACTGCCCAAGAACCAGGTTTAAGTCCCATGCCACCGGTGGTGGCCTAATGGGAGGCTTAGTTAGAAGAAGGCCTCTCATAAATCTTGCTATAAGAGGATGAGAGGAAATAGACTGTCCATTTAGAGGCTTAAAGGAAGCTGTAATAGCACTCAAATGGACCCTTACTGAGTTAGTCTTAAGTCCTGTATTGGATAAATGAAGGAGATATTCCAGCAATGATTCCAGAGGTATCACAAGGGGGTTAAGACCCTTTTGCGAACACCATATGGTAAACCTTTTCCACTTGAAAGCATAAGAGCGTCTTGTGAAAGGTTTCCTGGAAGCAAAAAGAATATCTTTTACTTGCTGAGGGAGATTAAGATCATGGAGATCTAGGCCTTCAGCAACCAAGCCCTGAGATGCAGAGACTGGGGATTGGGATGCCATAACATTCCATCCTCCTGAGATAGGAGATCTGGAGCAGACCCTAACTCCAGGGAGGGAGCTTGAGAGAGATGTAGAAGCAGAGGATACCACACTTGCCGTGGCCAATGTGGAGCTATGAGAATCATATGGCCTCTTTCTCTCTGAAGCTTGAACAGGGTTTTGGGAATTAGGGGAATGGGTGGAAAGGCATACAGGAAGTCTTGACCCCAGTAAAGAAGGAAAGCATCCCTGGCCTGAGCCCCCTGAGCCGGAATTCTGGAACAGAACCGGGGAAGTTTGGCATTCCACGGATTTGCAAAGAGGTCTATGTCCGGGATTCCCCAAATTTGAAAAATCTCGGTCACCTGGACTGCATGCAGAGACCACTTGTGTGGAAGCAGAACTCGACTGAGTGAGTCTTCCCAAGAGTTTTGTATGCCTGGAAGATACACTGCCAGGAGATGAATCTGATGCTCTCTGGCGAGGGCCCATAGTCACAAAGCTTCGTTGCAAAGCAACAGAGAGCCTGTTCCCCCCCCCCCTGCTTGTTCACATAGAACATGGCTACTTGATTGTCCGTATGAATGAGGACTGTCTTGTAGCTGAGCAGGGTATGGAACACTCGAAGAGCAAGGAAGATTGCTCTGAGTTCCAAGAGATTGATATGTAGATGAGTCTCCTGTGGAGACCAGGTGCCTTGGGTGGAGAGGTCTTGCAGATGAGCTCCCCAACCCATCAGAGAAGCATCTGTTGTGAGAGTTGCTTGGGATAAAGGTTGTTGAAAAGGGGATCCCAGCAACAGGTTTTGAGTGGACTTCCACCACTGGAGGGACAAAATAAGGCGACTTGTGTTTGCTATTTTGTCTGACAGGCATCCTGATGCCTGGGTCCATTGAGTGGATAAAGTCCACTGGGCTGCCCTCATATGGAGGCGAGCATAGGGCACCACATGCACGGTGGATGCCATGTGGCCTAGTAGTTGTAACATTTCTCAAGCAGTGAGATGAGACTTTAGCACTGCTTGAGAAGCTAACTGCACCATGCGAAGACAGTGGGCCTGGGGGAGGTAGGCCCTTGCCTTTCTGGTATCCAGCAAAGCTCCTATGAACTCCAAAGACTGAGTGGCAGTTAGACTGGATTTTGGGATGTTTATTGCCAGACCCAAATACTGAAGGATACGCATTGTGCAGGATAGAGAAGTCCTGGCCTCTGACTCTGTTGGGGCTCGAATGAGCCAGTCGTCTAAGTAGGGGAAGACGAATATCCCTAGAGTGCGGAGAAATACTGCTACAACAGCCATGCATTTCGTGAACACCCTTGGTGCTGAGGCCAGGCCAAAAGGAAGCACCCTGTATTGGTAGTGCTTTCCATGAAAAAGGAACTGAAGGGGTGTACGCATCCTTGAGATCTAGAGAACAAAGCCAATCCTGACTCTGAAGGTATGGCAGCAGAGTTCCGAGAGAAATCATCTTGAATTTCTCTTTGACAAGGAATTTGTTCAATTCTCTGAGGTCTAAGATAGGTCTGTATCCCCCTGTTTTCTTTGGGATAAGGAAATAGGGGGAGTAAAACCCTGTACCCTGATGAGGAATGGGTACTTCTTCTATCGCCCCTTGGGCAAGAAGGATAGTGACCTCCTGACCTAACAGGTTGATGAGAGGTGTCAGAGAATTGAACTGCTTTATTACTGTGGGAGGGGGCATGCTTGAAAAATGAAGCCTGTACCCCTACTTTATGATGGAAAGTGTCCAATGCTCTGCTGTTATCTGCCCCCATCTGGGGGCAAAGTGACATAACCTTCCTGGAATGGTGGAAGGCTCTGGTCCCACGAGAGCCAGGAAGGCTAAGTTCTCTAGCTGAAAGTCAAAAGCCTTGTGGAGGCTGAGACTACTGAGACGGTTGAGGCTTAGCAGTCTTTGCTTTCTTCTGCTTGGGTGGTTGCTGACCTTTCCTGACAAGCTGACCTGCAGAACGTCCCTGCTGAGCATAAGCAGGATAATATCTTTTCTTCTTAGAAAAGAATGGTTTCTTGAACGATTTCTTTCTAGCAGGATCAGCTGTGGACTTGGATAATCTATCCAAGGTAGAGTTGTCAGCATCCAACTCATTGGCCTTTTCCTGCCAATCTCTACCAAACAGGTTCTCACCAGTACAAGGGATATTTCCCAATTTGTCTTGTACCCAGAGCTCCAGATCAGATGCCTGGAGCCAAGCAATTCTATGTGTGCCTATGGCAATGGCAGAAGTTCTGCTTATGCACTCAAAGCAGTCAAAGGCTGCACGGTTGACAAATTTAGAAACATCTTGGGCATGTTTGACCAATGTGAGAAAATCCTGTCTTCTATCCTCAGGAAGAATAGGACTCCAAGGCCTCTAAATCATCTGTGACCTCCTTCAGGAACATTCCCATGTAAAGACTATAGGAACTGATCCTGGCAGAAAGCATGGAAGCTTGGAAGACACGACGTCCAAAAGCAGCCAGGGTTCTGCACTCACGTCCTGGAGGATTAGAGGCATGCCTCTTTGCACTCTTAATCCTTCTCATAGCTGATACCACTACAGTAGAGTGGTGAGGAAGCTGAGTTTTCTGGAAACCAGGACAAGGAGGGACTCGATACAGAGTATCTAGTCTGCGAGAATGAAGAGAGGTGGTAAGAGGTGTCTCCCACATCCTTAACATGAGATCATGCAGAATCTCATGAATGGGCAAGGTAGCTGCCTCCTTAGGAGTTTTGGGATATTGTAAAATTTCCAACTCCTTAGCTCTTGGCTCTGTTTCAGGGGCCACAGTAATGGACAGACCCCGAGCCACCTCCCTGATAAAATCCTGGAAGGAAATATCCTCTGGAGGAGACATCCTGCGCTTAGGGGAGGAGGGCTCCTCTGGGAGAAACATTCCTGCATCGACAGAACTGTCAGAATCCTCAGATTCTTCTGAGGACTCGAAGTACCGTCTGTTCGGATGCTCTTGAAGAGCCCGATACCCGTACCGACCGAAGTCGGTACCGGGAGTAATCGGTACCAGGGTATCGAAACCCGAGGGCATCGGATGATTGGGTACCGGAAAAGCAGACACCGATGCTGATGTCGATGCTATCGGTACCGATGCCGGGGCTGGTGCTGGTACCGGCCGGATTGTCTGTCGCGGTTCTGAGGGCGTCAATGCCGCAAGGAGAGCCGCCAGACTGCGCTCAATAACCAGGACTTTCTGGTATATCGACGCTGCCAATGCCTGGATGTCGGTACCGGAGAAGACCGCCGGTACCCCAGAGCATGGCACCAGTAGTTCGGCCAAGGCCTCGAGAACATCCTGGAGCCCCGATAATGCTTTGGAAGCCGAAGCCTCCCGCCGGGGCAATGTTGCCGGTGCAGAATCCTCAAGGGCAACGCCAGAGCCATCTCGATGCTTAGAAGGAGATCTACCCTTTGAGGACCGGCTGGACTTATGTTTAGTTACCTGAGATCCACGGGAGGAAAAGGAAGCCCTGGAAGACGTCGATGCCACCGAAGCTGCATCAGAGGGAAACAGGGTACTGAGCTTAGCAGCTCGGTTCTGCCGACCTCTTTTAGACATCATGGCGCAGGACATACAATCCGTGATGGAGTGGTCAGGACCTAAACATTTTAGACACCATTCATGGGTGTCGGTGACGGAAATGGTACCGCCACACTTGGTGCACATTTTGAAACCTGAAGCAGGTTTCTCCATTGTAGGAAAGATTTTTGGGCCTAATGCCCAAAAAGGCGCATGCACCTGGGAAAAAATAGGAAAAAGTCCTAGTATATATATATATATATTTTTTAAAGACAGAAAATAAGAAGAAAAAAACGGCGGTACCGGTAAAGCATCGAGGAAGGCAGACGCGACCACAAAAAAGAATGAAATAAAGACGAATTCTTCTGCGGTGACAGGAACAACGACCTGCTGGCTCCACGGAAAAAGAAGAACTGGAGAGAGGCAGTTGGGAAAGGCGAGAAGGCAGCACGCAGGCGCTGTGGGATGCTCCCAAAAGCTTTCTAATTGGACTCTGGGGAGCGTTCCCGCGCAGGCTCCATCGGTACCGACGATACCCATATGTGTTGACTACATTCCTGCTTGTTCCTGGAGATTACAAGCAACACCTTGAAATCTTTCTGTGGACACCATAGAAAACGTGTATATCAAGAAGTAATTTTATAATAGGGTACCTGGATTTTGAGAGCAAGAAGGGTCAAAATATGCACTATTTTATAAAAGACACATAGGCACCTTTGTGTCTCTTTAAAATACTACTGGGTAGCAGAAATCCAGCATAAATTACGCCTACGTTAAAGGTGTGAATGTTAGACATGATCGTGAGATGTGTGCTTTGCAACGCCATCTATGCTCTGCCCAGGCTGCATCCCCAGCGATTCCTACACGTGTTCACGCCATAACACTTTTGCCTGATGTAATTTTATAATAGACAATTTACACACATATACTGTTCTCTATTCTATGCACTAAAATGACTTTATGACTTTATAACATTATCCCCAAGTGACTAGCTGGAGAGCTACAATAGCAAAATAGAACTAGTTCATGCTTGTCTCTGGTTGTTGTTCCAGAAGGCAGTTTAAGCCCATGTATGGTTAAAAAGTGGATTCGATTTTCAGAGGCCACACGCTGATTCCTGAGAGAGTCTTGGAATCTGAGGGCAATAGTGTGTGTCTGGAGGAGGTGTAGGACAGTGTGGCTTTAATTTCAGGAGTTTGTCATTCCGATTATGTCCTGGCACTTGAGTGGATTCCGCACCTCCACCACTGCCACTTGGTGGCCTGCTTGGGCAAGTCACTTTATCTCCCTGTGCATCTGAGACCCACAACATAAAAAAAAGACATCAACCTATATTCTGACTTTAATCTGAAAAATAAGTTATGATTTGATCTTTATTCACTACTGCTTTGAAAGTATGCAAGTTGTGTGCTATAGCAGCAGCCATCAAAACTTTAGCTACTGATATAAACATACAGTTCATTTACCCTGTAAAACAATGGAATGCAATCTTTCATTTGCTTTTTAATGGGGATTAGTTAAAAGATGGCAGAAGACTGGTTCTGTAGTTTTAAGGGCAACACCGGGATTTCTTTTTATTTTATTTTAGCTCACATATTTCTATTGATAGCTCAAGTTGAGTGACATTCAGGTACAATAGGTATTTCTCTGTCCCCAGAGATCCTACAATAGATGTTTTGCTCTGAACATTATCAAAGAAACTTAGGGGCTTGTTTACAAAGCCGCGGTAGTGGTTCGCGATCGCAACCGCGGCCCCATTGAAATCAATGGGGCCGCGGCTCCGATTACGATCGCAAACCGCTACCGCGGCTTTGTAAACAAGCCCCTTAATTTGCGGGCCTTTGGCTGGCTTTGGGAGAAGATGCTGGGTTTTGGGTATCAAACCTAAGTCCTCCCATATAGCAGCCTCTGGGCAAACCTTGTGTTGTATCTCTTAGCTGTGGTGTGGCTTAGGCTGAATACAGTACATCTGGTGAGACATCCCTACTTACACTGATGGATTTGTCATTCTAGATACCAGCATATATCTAGACCAGTGGTTCTCAACCCAGTCCTCTGGGACCCCCAGGCCAATCAGGTTTTCAGGGTATCCACAATGAATATGCATGAGAGAGATCTGCATACAATGGAAGCAGGGCATGCAGATCAATCTCATGCATATTCATTGTGGATGTCCTGAAAACCTGACTGGCCTGGGGGGGTCCCAGAGGACTGGGTTGAGAACCACTGATCTAGACCATGCAAGATCATTTGATTGGCTGCTAGGTCTCTGCTGCAGAGAGTTTAGTCTTGGTTTTAGTACCTAAGAGCTTGTGGTTCTGCAATGAGGAATGTGGATAAAGTTGACTTGTTACTATAGAAATGCATATGCACAGCTCACATACCAAACGTTGATAGAAGATCCCAAAGCACTGATTCCCAAAATGTATCTATTTATTAGTGTTTTTTATATACCACATTTCCATAGATCGGTGTAGTTGAACTCAACATTTTACAAGGAACAGAAACATAACATATAAAAGAAAAATCAGATAACAGGTCATGTAGAACTTGTCCAGGTAATCACACAGCCTGTTGAATTTTGGGATATTCAGAATAAATAAAGATAAGATATATTTACAATATTTATTTAACAGATCTTTTATACTGCTTTATCATTTTAGTCAAAGTGGTTTACATTGTAACTTGGTAATATACATTAAACAGGGACATTGATAACTTGGATTCCTTATTGTTCCTCCAGTCCAGTCCCACACCTCTTTGATGACCTCACTGTACTTAGGCAGCTGGCACCTCCCACCAGCCTCCAGTAAGCTCGGTCTCCAAGCAGCTGGAGCAGGTGATCCCAGGGATCTGGACTCACTTTAGTGAACAACTAGGAAATTTAGTGTTTAAGTTATTTTTTCTTTTTTTCCTTTTTTTGGGCTGGCTATCCAGGGCTTGTGTTGAAGAGGAGGTTTGGAGAATTCAACTCCTGAGAGGCCATTTTGTCTGAAGCTTAAAGCTTAGTTTAAAAAAGGGATATAGAAACAGCACTTCAGTTGAGAGGCCAGGGGCTCTCCGGCAGAGAAGGAGGCTTCCGAAGTCTGCTGGGACAGTGACAGTGTCTCCCAAACCCTGAGCGAGTGAGGAGCCGCAGACGCAGACACCAGGCCGTGTTTAGAGTGCAGCGCCGTCATTCCTACTGCTGTGCCAAAGCCGGTAAAGAAAGGCTGAGCGCGAGGGGTTCCTGAGGGTTGTAGATCAGTGCAAAAGACAGTTTTTAAGCAGATCAGACAGCCTCTCTTTCAGTTGGTCGTGCAGTGGGGAGTCCAGTCATTGTGTGGCTCCCTCGCTGTCGGCAGAGTCGGTAGCATGGGAAATTGTGCAATTTTAAGCAGCCAGCGCCATCTTCTACAGGTGAGAACTGCAGGGGAGGGGGGCTCTTCAGATGTGGGCTCCTCCTTACTTGCGCTTTTTTGGTTTTTGCTTCTCCTGGAAGGTTTTAAACAGAGCAATTAAAAAAAAAAAAAAAAAAAAAAAAAGATGATTTCAGCGCTCCGTAGCAGTTAAGTCCCCCCCCCCCCCCCCCGAGGAGCAGCTGGCAGGAGTTTGGAAGGGGGCCTCTGGGCCTTCTTGCTCCACTAGCCAAATCATGCCGGGTAAGCTACAACATGGGTTCTACAGAGCCCTGGGGATTAGGCTTTTACCCTCGGGTCTCTGCCATGGATGCAAGGGGAAGATAGGTTAGCAGGCAGGGACCGGCTCAATGAGAACAATGGAGAATCTTCTTGAGCTGCATCCATGGAGATTCTGGGGGGGGGGGCTGGCTCAGAGTTTTAAGAGAGCTCGGGGTTTTGGTCCATTGCAGTTGCGGGGACACCAGCCCATAGAGAAGAGGAGTTAGGAAAGGAAGGCATGCCTCTCCAGGCCCCTCTGTTCTCACCAGTAGGAAGGGAGGGGGTTTCCTTCGAGTTCAAGCTCCTCAGGCACTAAGCCCTTGCCATGATGCAGCAGGGAGCTAGAGGGTCTCCTCTGGCACTTTCATGTGACTGACAGAGGTCAGTAGTGGAGGTAGCGGAGTGCACTGCAGAGGCAGAGCTTGCCACTGTAAACCATGGCTTGAGGCAGATGTGTTTGAGGAGATGGAGGCTCTGCACTCGGAGGATCCGGGTGGCTGAAGACTGGAAGCCAAACTGAATGCTGAACCAGAAGAGCTAGAAGAGGAAGACAGTCCGAAGGAGGAGAAATTTCACATTTTCCATGTCTTCCGCCATGGGAAATTGGGAGCACTTGTTATGGAGTTCCTGAAAGCATTGAACATGCCCGCTGTGACAAGGCAGAGCTGTCAGAGCACAAGAAAAAGGGTTTTAAACACACTTTTTCCTCTGAACCTGCCAGAGCTACAGGTCAAGAAAGGGTTAAAAGCTCAGCACTCAAAGGTTCAGTGCAGGAGAGACGAGAAAGGGAGCCACACCCTAGCTCTAGGCTGACAGGGAGAGCTAGCCTATCAGGGAAAGGGGTGGACTCACGCCTGGTTGGACAAAGCACTCCTCATAACCAGGAAGTGGTAATTTCAGAGAGGAAGGAGCAAGAGGAAAGGAAGGAAGAGGAGGAAGAGAAGGAGGAACGGAGAGGAGATGGAGTAATGAGAGGAAAGCAACGCAAAGGCTTATCTTTGGCACAGCCGGGAGAAAGGGAATCAGAAGGATCAGATGCAGCCTTAGAGTCAGAGATTCTTCCCAGAGGGATAAAGAAACCAGGTCCAGGCAGAGACCGGAGATCCCGAGGAGACAGAGCTGGTAGCAAGTGGAACCAGGTGGGAACCGAGTATTTGGACGGTTGCCAGCCACTTTGCTCAGAGAAAGCCACGTCTCGAGGAAGGCAGTTGGAAGTGCTGCCAGGAAGGAATAGCCCTCAAGCAAAGCCAAAGCAGGTTAGAAACTTTTATAAACCTTATAAGCAAAGTTTGGAATCCTTGTCTGAAAGGGACAGAAGCAATTCTACAGATAGCTTCCCTGGGACCAGACAGACAAGAGAGAAACTGGGTGGAAGGGAATTCCCAGTGTGTGAAAGACAAGCGTTGCCTTACTGCAGAGGAAGTGTCAGAAGCTGCAGGTTAGAGTCTAGCACAGCTGCACCTCAGCACGTTGCTAATTGGCAGCACCGGGACACAAACCTAGATACAGACTCTGATGACCAGGAGATATTAAAAGAGCCTGTAAAACATTCTCTGAAGAAATACATACCTCCTCACCAGAGAGTAAGACCGGGGCAACCCAAGGGAGAGAGAAATCCTTACTCTCAGCTCCTTAAGAACCTTAATAAACAGGTATCCCTGCAAGAGCCCCGGATACATAAAGAGAGGGGAGAGAAGCAGTTACAAACCCTTCTCAAGCACCTGAGATCACTAGACTCGAGTGAGCCTTATAACCAGGAAGCTCAAGATAGTGAAGGTGAACCAATGCAGACAGATAATCCATTGTCTTATAGTAGCAGTTCAGAAATGGAATGTGGTATCTGTCAAAGGGAAGTTTAAAGTACAGCTTAAACATATTACATATTTTAAGGCTGTGATAAATAGTCTAACTTTGGAGATTGGATGCAGACAGGAGTTTTGTCTCACTGCCAACACAAGTTAAATACCCAGCTCTAAGGGATAGCTTCAAGAGCACATAGAATTCTTTTGGGAGAAGTTTACACAGAAGAATGATCAGGCTTATGGAAGAAGCAGCTGTTATCCTTAGAGGCTACGAGGAATTATCTTAAGTACACGTGGACAAGAAAAACCACAACATTGAAAGTTTATTTATTGAAAGCTTATGTTGGAAAAGTATTGCTGTTATGAAGAACATTGATGTTTTGGAATATTGAAAGAAGTAAGAGAAGCTGATGGTTGATTGCTTATGATGCCCTGAGAAGTATCAGGAGAGCTGTTATCCAGGACTTTTTCTGTTACGCTTATGTTATCATTTAACCTCTGTTCTTGGGGGAAGAAACCCTGTGAAAACAATAAAAATATTGTTTACCCTTAACCTACTTTGGCTGTCATCACTGGGCTACAACTACACAAGCATATCCAGATAACAGCATTAACAGAGTGACTTTAACTGTGCCCCCTCTCCTACTGCCTCATTACTGGGGTTGGCGGGCGAGGGGAGACACCGCGAACAGAGGGCAGTGGAGCAAGTACCAAGTGGTGCAGAAACCACCAAGGGTTTTTTCCCCTAGCATCAAGGTATCAAGCAAATGATACCGGATGAGTGGGACCTCTCTAGAGTCTGCCCTTAGGGGAACTCAGACCAAGGCACACCTTTACCTGCTGCCAGAGCATGAGCAGGAGTTGCGGCAATCACTAAAGGTGGTTGCCGTGGTGTCAACAGTGCCTAAGAAGACCACTCTACTGGTGGAAAGCAGCACAGCGCTGAGACGTGCGGGGCCAGAGGTTAGACACCTTGTTGCAACAGGCTTTTGATGCTGAAGCCCAAAGACAAGGCTCTGGATTCTCAAGATCTGGCTGTTTCAGCTGCCAGACTGAAGTTGGGGGCCACTTATCTAACAGATGCCTGCTATGATCTTATTGGAGCTCTAGAGAAGAGCATGCCTTCCGTAGGGGCAGCTCATCGCTCTCTCTGGTTATGAAACTGGGCGTTAGATATGTCCTCTGAGTCCCTGTTTAGTAAGTTTCTGTTCAAGGTCAAGTTTTTGTTTCAGAACAGATGTTGAGAGTTTGGTTAAGGACTTAGGGGAGTCGAAAGGAGCCCAGCTCCCAGGAGACAAGCCGAATTGGAGGCTTTACCCTGTCGGTTTGTGCCCTGCTGGCATAGACGTTACAACCCTCGGGGTCAAGGATTCTGGAGAGCAGGGTGGGGTTTTCTTTACCACAGTCTCTTCCTCGGCAATCAAAAAGCCACATTGAAATGAGGAGGGCCCAGACAGAGGGAGGCCCATGGGAGGTTGGCTATGGGTTTTCTGTGGCCTGGGTCCAGATTACATCCAACTAATAGGTATGGGAAGTCATCATCTGGAGTCATCTCGTCCCACAGGTGCTCCTTGTGGTCTTGGGCAAGCCACTTAACCCTCCATTGTCCCATGTTCCCTGTAAGTATTAGTGTATGTGTCTCATATCCCCTCGTGTTAAATGTATCCCCTAATTGTGTTGTGACCACTTTGATTGAAGGATAAGGTGGTATACAAAACTGTCTAAATAAATAAATCTGGGAGAGCTACACATTAGAGCTTCGGGCAGTTCCATGCAAGACACATGGCAAGGCCAAGGCAGTTCGAGACCCTCCAGCACCTGCTGCATTTGGGAACCGTGGTGCATGTTCCCAGGGTCCAGTACAGCTGTGGTCCATTCTCCATTTGTTTTCCAAAAAAAGAAAGAAGGATCTTTTCGGCCCATTTTGGATCTCAGGCAAATCTTCCCGTGTTTGCAGGTGCCCCAGATCGATATGGAGACACTCTGGTCCATCACTGTGGCAGTGAGAGTAGGAGCACTCTTCTCGTCCCTGGACTTCACAGAGGCTTACTTGCATATCCCACTTCACCCGGAATGTCTTTTTCCAGGGGACACTTCCAGTTTCTGATGTTGCCATTCAGCTTATCAATGGTGCCGTGCACTTTCACCAAGGTGATGGAGGTAGCGGCAGTGGTGCTCTGTCAGGAAGATGTCCTGGTGCACCCTTTTTTCGATGACTGGCTCATTTGCGCAGAGTCCATGGAAAGAGTTGTCGAATGTTTGCAGAGCCCTAGCTGGGTTGTTATCACAGCTAAGACGTAGATTCTGGAGTACTTTGGGGCCCGCTTTGACATGATCAAGGAAAGAGTGTGCCTACTGCGTCAGAGGGCGCAGACCCTGTGGAAGGTAGTTCAAGAGTTTCTTCGGATGAAGTCACCGATTGCATGGCATTATCTACAAATATTAGGGATCATGGTGCCAACAATCGAGGTGATTCAGTGGGTGCGGACCCATATGAGGCCGCTCCTATACAAGTGACACTCTTGCTTATCCATTGCCTTGCAGGGTAGAGACAGGGGGGAAACACTCCGGTAGTGTTTGTGCCCCGCGAACCTCACAGGGGGTTGCACCTGGGGACGCTGCTCTGGATTCTGGGAACAACGGACACCAGCCTCTCGGTTGAGGGGGTTTAGTGTGAGGGCCGGATGGCCCAGGGACGATGGACACCAGACATGAGTGGTTGCCCATAAACTGACTCAAGATGAGGGCAGTGGTCTTCTCGGACAACACGAGGACAGTGGCCTATATCAATAGCCAAGGGGGCATGGGCAGCATGTGCCTGAGAAGCGAGGCCGCCGGATTGTTGCAATGGGTGGAAGTTCCCCTATTGGCTTTGTCAGCAGCACATCTCGCAGGGACCGCCGATTATCTGTTTGTTTATTTATATTCTCTTATATACCGCGCTATTCTGCATCAGTGTGGTTTACATTGAACAAACTGAAATTACATTGAACAGGGCATTATAACTTGGAGATAACTATTATCTCCAGGATCAAGCAGGAATGAGTCTTTACATATGGGTATCGTCGGTACCGACGGAGCCTGTGCGGGAACGCTCCCCAGCGTCCAGTAAGAAAGCTTTTGGGAGCATCCCACAGCGCCTGCGTGCTGCCATCCCGTTGCCTTCCCACCTTTCCCAACCGCCTCTCTCCAGTTCTTCTTTTCCGCGGAGACAGCAGGTCGTGTTCCTGTCACCGCAGAAGAAGTTCTTTATTTTTTTTCTTTATTTTTCTGTGTCGCGTCTGCCTTCGATGTCAGACTGGTACCGCCGGTCTTTTCTTTTCTTTTTTCGCTAAAAAAAAAAAAACCCTTTTCTTTATTCAGCTGTGCTTTTTCATTTTGGGCCTTAGGCCTAAATATTTTCTCCTCATGGAGAAGCCCGCTTCCGGGTTCAAAAAGTGCACAAAATGTGGCGGTACTATTTCTGTCACCGACACCCATGATTGGTGTCTGAAATGTTTGGGTCCTGACCATTCCATCACGGATTGTGTCTCCTGCACCATGATGTCTAAGAGAGGTCGGCAGAACCAAGCAGCCAAGCTCAGTACCCTGTTTCCCTCTGATGCAGCCTCGGTGGCATCGACGTCTTCCAGGGCTTCTTCTTCCTCCCATGGATCTCAGGTAACCAAACATAAATCTAGCCGGTCCTCGAAGGGCAAATCTCCCTCTAAGCATCGAGATGCCTCCAGGCTTGTCCTCGAGGATTCTGCTCCGGCAGAATTACCCCGGCGGGAAGTTCCGGCTTCCAAAGCATTGTCTATGGGGTCACAGGTTGACATTGATGGCTCGGCCTCGACCGATCACCTGTTGCCGTGTTCTGGGGTACCGGTGGCCTCCACTGGTACTGACATCCAGACTTTGGTGGCGTCGATGGATCAGAAAATTCTGTCCATGCAGCGCACCCTTACGGCGTTTATGCAGGCTTCGACGCCTCCGGTACTGCAACAATCTCCGTTGCCGGTACTGACCCCGGCACCGGCACCGTTCCTGGTGCCGGTACCGATTGCATCGACATCGCTTTTTACTTACAAAGAACACAGCAACATAGACAGTCTTCTCAACTCTTTGTTGCTTTTGATCCTTCTCATTTAGGACTTCCAGTCTCTAAGAGAACACTGTCCAACTGGATTGCTCAGTGTATTTCTTTCGCCTACCAGAGTAGGAACATTTCTCTGGAGGGCCATGTCACAGCTCACAATGTGAGAGCCATGGCAGCCTCAATGGCTCATCTAAACTCTGTATCCATCGATCAAATCTGTCGAGCGGCCACCTGGGCCTCGGTTCATACCTTCACAGCCCATTACTGTTTGGACAAGGACTCCCGCCGGGATGCCTCGTTTGGTCAGGCTGTTCTCAAACACCTGTTCCATTCCTAATCAACTCCTACCCACCTACCCTGGTCGGATGCCAGAGATCCATGGGGGGAGGTAGAGTCCTTTTCAAGGACACACAACCTGGGGTTTCTCCCTGGCATCTGCAGCTAGGGAGTCCCCATATGTGAAGACTCATTCCTGCTTGTTCCTGGAGATAGCACAGTTACTTACCTGTAACAGGTGATCTCTGGGAACAGCAGGAATAAGTCTTCACAACCCACCCACCTCCCCTAGGAGTTGTATCTCTCTATCTATCTTTCCTTTCCTCTCCTCTCTCTCTCTTTGTGTCAGCTCTAAAACTCGAACTGGAGAGAGGCGGTTGGGAAAGGCGGGAAGGCAGCACGCAGGCGCTGTGGGATGCTCCCAAAAGCTTTCTTACTGGATGCTGGGGAGCGTTCCCGCGCAGGCTCCGTCGGTACCAACGATACCCATATGTGAAGACTTATTCCTGCTGTTCCCAGAGATCACCTGTTACAGGTAAGTAACTGTGCTTTACAGGGAACATGGGCTATGGAGGGTTAAGTGGCTTGCCCAAGACCATAAGAGCATCTGTGGGACTAGAAACCCCAGTCCTTCCGGCCCAAGGTTGCTGTCCTCTAGAAACATAGAAACATAGAAATATGACGACAGAAAAAGACCACATGTCCCATCCAGTCTGTCCCTCCATAACAACTACAACAGTCCACTTTTTGCCTCTAGAGATCCCCTGTGTTGGTCCCATGCCTCCCTGAATTCAGCCACTGTCCTCATCTCCACCACCTCCACTGGGAGACCACTCCACGGATCCACCACTCTTTCCGCAAAGAAATACTTCCGCATATCACTCCTGAATCTATCTCCCCTCACCCTCATCCCATGTCCCCTCGCAGCAGAACTTGCTTCCAATCGAAAGAGGCTCTCTCCCTGAACATTTATGCCACGGAGGCATTTAAACATCTCAATCATATCACCTCTATCCCGCCCCTCCTCCAAGGTGTACACACCAAGATCCCCAAGTCTGTCCTCATATGCTTTATAATGAAGCCCATCAATCATTCCGGTAGCAACCCTCTGCACCGACTCCATCCTGTTCACATCCTTCTGAAGGTGCGGTCTCCAGAACTGCACACCACACTCCAAATGAGGTCGCACCAAAGACCCACACAGAGGCACTATCACCTCCCCCCCTCTGCCAGCCATTCCTCTCCGTATGCACCCAAGCATCCCTCCAGCCCCTGCCGTCGCCCCTTCCACCTGTCTAGCCACTTTAAGATCATCAGACACAACCACGCCCAGGTCCCGCTCCTCTTCAGTGGACAAAAGCACTTCACCTCCCACACTGCACTGCTCCCCTGGATTGCTGCAGCCCAAATGCATGACCCCACATCTTCCAACATCAAATCCCAGCTGCCAAATTCTAGACCATTCCTCAAGCTCAGCTAGATCCCTCCTCATGCTATCCACCCCTTCCTGAGTGTCTACTCCACTGCAGACCTTGGCATCATCCGCAAAGAGGCAAACCTCACCCGACAGCCCTTCCGCTATATCACCAACAAAGATGCCAAAAAGAATCGGACCAAGGACAGATCCCTGGGGCACACCACTGGCAACATCCCTCTCCTCAGAGTGAGCTCCATTCACCTGTACTCTTTGTCGCCTCCCACCCAACCAATTTCCAACCCAAGCAGCAACTCTAGGGTCCATCCCTAGGGTGCTCAGTTTGTTTACAAGTCGCCTGTGAGGAACCCCCGACCTTCCGGCCTGAAGTACCTTGCCCCAACCACTAGGTCACTCCTCCACTCCAAGGTGTTTTCAGCTGCACCCGGAGGAATGGGTATTCAGCAACAAAGTATTCTTGCAGGTTGTGAGAAAATGGGTCAGGCCGATCATGAATCTCATGGCAAAGTTGGGCACTGCCAAGGCGCACAGATTCAGGAGACTGGAAAGAATGTTGGGGGCACTAGTTCTCAATCAGCGATTGCCTACAGGAGGGGGGGGGGACTCTTGTATGTCTTCCTCTGGGGTCCCTGATGGGGCATGTGTCTCAACGACTCGAAGCACACCCGGGGGGGGGGGGGGACAGTTTTCCACATTGCCCCCGATTGACTGAGATGCTTGTGGTATGCGGACCTGGTCCGTCTGCTGGCCGATAGGCCATGGTGGCTGCTGGTTGGACCTGACCTGCTGACCCAGGGCTCGAACCACATGCCGCAGGTGGATCATCTCTTGCTTATGGCTTGGCTCTTTAAAGGGCAAGGTTAAAGAAATGGCGAGACTCGGCCTCTATGATCACGACCTTATGGAAAGTTCGTAAGTGTTAAGATATGCACTTGTGGCAATTTTTCGAGACCTGGGGTGCGGAGTGAGCGTGCATGCCGTAGTGAGCCTCGTTGCCTGAGGTCATAGCCTTTCGGCAGGTGGGATATGAGAAGGGCCTAGCAAATAGCTCTTTGCGAGTGCAGGGGGCAACAATCAGGGACTTTTGCGGCAGGATCCAGGGGGTATCGTTAGGGACTCACCCAGAGGTGGTCTGTTTTTCTTCGGGAAGTGAAACAGCCTTGCCCTCCACGGCATTCCGTGGTTCCTTCTTGGGACCTCAACTTGGTTTTCTCAGGGCTTATGGAGGTGCTGTTCGAGCCTCGGGAGTTCTGTATGCTGAAGGACTTGAGGCTCATGACTGTGTCCTTAGTGGCAATTTGTTCTGCGCATAGAATTTTGGAGCTTCAAGCACTGTCATGTTGGGAACCCTTTCTATCCATCTCAAAGGAGAGGATGGTGCTCCAACCGATGCCATCCTTTTGGCCAATGGTGTTTTTCGTGTTTCACCGAAATTAGCCATACTTGCCCAGTGTGATCGGGGGGCCCAGGGGACTTGGTGGAGCCGCAGTTACATCTCCTGGGTGTTCAGAGAACCTCACAGTTCCGTATGTTGGTTGGGTTGTTCGTCATATTTGGAGGGCCACGTAAAGGGGAGGTGGCAACTAAGGCCTCCATTTTTCAGTGCATAAAGGAAGCATTCACATCAGCGTATGGGTTGCGGCAGTGGTGCGTGCCAACAGGATTATGGACTCATTAGAATTGGACACAGGACTGCGTCACGGGCACAGTATGGCCTCATCATGCCAGGAGATTTTGGCAGAGCAGCTACGGAGTCCTCTCTCTGCTTGTTCGTGAAGCATTACCGCCTGGATGTACAAGCAACAGGGGGATGCCAGATTTAGTGTGGCAGTGATTCAGACTGGGCTTGTTGACCCTCCCCTTGTGTTGTACTGCTCTGATACATCCCAGAAGTGTGGGACTGGACTGGAGGGACGATAAGGAAAGTGAAATTAGGCCTTACTTGCTAATTGTTGTTGAAAAACTCCAGCCCAGTCTCAGAACTATCCCTGTCTCAGCACAACCCCAGGCCTGAAGAAGGGCAACATATTTATGTCAGGTCTGGGTGGTCCTCACATTTAGATGTCAAGCATGTTTGCGAAGGCCAGGAGATGGTGTATAAGCTTGGCCATAATGTGTTCTGTATTTGCTGTGTCTCCTGTAGATTACAAGTAAAGCTTACCTTTCTTTGCGGGAAAGTGAAGGACTCCCCCCCCCCAGTATGGTTGGGGGGCAGATTCTGGTAAGATGATGCTGGAAGTTATGATTTTTTTTATTTGAGTTTGTATTAACTTCTTATTGGTTGCTCCTGTGAGTCTGCTTTGTCAATAGGTTACGGGAGGGGTGGGAGGTGCTGGCTGCCTAAGTACAGTGGGGTCATCAAAAAGATGACATGCCCAGTCTCCAAGCTGCTGAAAGAGGTACACTACCCAGAGGTGTGGGACTGGACTGGAGTTCCTCAAGCAGGTAAGGCCTAATTTCACTTTCTTCTGAGGCAATGGAGGGTTAAGTGCCTTGCCCAAGGCCACAAGGAGTACTAGTGGGAATTAAAGCCTGGTCTCTTGGTTCCCAAGCCAGTGCTCTAACCATTAGACTGCTACTCCACTCCATGCACGTACTGGTATACTACCACTTACATTTGTACAGTGCCACAAGGCATATGCAATGCTGTGCTTAAACACACCTCAGAATATATAAATATATCTCACATAGTAACATAATATATGACGGCAGATAAAGACCATCATGGTCCATCTAGTCTGCCCAGCAAGGTGAGAAGAGTAGGTGCACCTGCCACTCCGTGTAGGTCGCCCCCCCATGCCTTTGTTTAGGGGTGTACCCACTGCTCCGTGCAGGCCACCCCTATTTGTTGAGATAGCAGAGATAGTTAAGGTTATTTTGATTTTCTTAGGTTGCTATAAAAGGATCCACTCTGTCTGTCCCATGCCATTTTGAATTCTGTGTTCTCTGTGGGTATCCTGAAAACCTAACTAGCTGTGCCGTCACTTGGGCAGGTTTGGAAATCAGGGTTTTGCTTAAAGTATAGCTCATTTGTTAAAAACCTTTCTGTTCAAACATTTTGAAAATATTACCTAATCCATACCAATTACCTACTCTAAACACTGCCACCCACGATCACCCACATGACCCTACCTCCCCCCCAGTTCTCCCTCCCTGTGTCATCCCCCCTCTGCGATGTTTGTTGATCCTAATATCCTGTTAAACTGTTCACTATGTTATAGTTATTTATATCATGCTATAATGTTTTAACGTTCCCTGTAATGTTGAAATTATGTTCTATGGAAACGCGGTGTATAAGACCAATTAGTTAATTAAATAAATAAATACGTATCTGATGATCACCTCTCTCTAAGTCTGCATTCGTGGGAGATAGCTCTTAAATCATGGACATGTTCAGTGCACAGTCTGTGCATTCTAAAGTATTTCACAGCTGCATTTTATTAGAAGCTGTGACTTGGCTGCTTGCGTACTTCGCTTGTGCCAGTCAGTTTATTTATATGGGGTTCGATTTATAAAGTTCTTTCCACATGTAAAGCCTATTTTACAGGCTGAAAAGGCTTTAATACAAATGTGCTGTTGTATACACACACCCAAAGGGTGTGACTAATTTTACATGATCTATACATAGACGTTCCTGGGATCATAGTTTGAGTGGAGCAGAAGCAAGTTCTCATATATGCACATCCTTTAGAAACACAAATGGATTTACACCTTTGTTAGGGCAGGTGTAAATTTTGAGCATGTATATTTGCATACTGAGGGGGAGGGGCTGGTTCTAGGCACCTCTTTTATAAAGGCACATAGACTTTTAGGTTGCCTTTATGAAATAGTTGCCTTTTTTGGACGTTCCACATGGGTATCCTGTTATAAAATTAGCCTCCACAATGTTGGCATATGTGTATACATATAAATTTATTTTTGTAGGCAATAGTACTTTAGAATTCTCCAGGAACAAACAGGAAGTCAGTCCTCACATATGGGTGACATCAGCATTGATGGAGCCCATGCAGATTCACTCCCCAGCTTTCAAAGAAAGCCTTTGGGAGTTAGACCACGTATGTGTGGTCACCTTCCCGCCCTAGTAGTGCCATCTTACCTCCGTTTTCATTTTTCCACGGAGTCCTGCAGATGTCCTGTCTGTCATCCCCGCTAAAGGTTGATTTTTTTTTAATCCTTAGCATTTTTTTTCTCTTTTTGCTGGTTAGTTCTCAATCACCACTCGAGTCTGCCCTTCCCTCGGTGTCACGTTTTCTCAGGTCCTTTTATCTTTTTTGGTGCATGGGTCTTCTCTCACGCTCTCCTTGACCAAGATGTCCAAGTTGAGCTCGCAGCTACTGTCTTCCTTGCTATGTCTTTGGTCAGCGGATTTAAGCAATGTGGCAAATACCCCCATACCATTTCCATCATGGACTGCCACAGTTGCTGTATCAAGTGGCTCGGTGCCGATCCCAATGACTCCACATACCCGCTCTGCCTGCAGATGTTGAGGAAAAGCTGGAGGAATCATGAAAAGCAGCGAGGGGAGCTTTTTGGCTCAAAGGCCTCTGCCGCAGTCCCGGCATCAAACATGGAATCACTGCCCTCAGAGACTGCGTTACATGTACGGCTCGATCCGAGGCCATGGGGGCTCGGATCAGGGGTTGTCCTCTGAGGACTTCCCCCACAGGTCCAAGACATCTTCCAAGTCAAAGTCTGATCCTAGAGTCAGGGGTAAAACCTCCATTACCTGGCCTCAGAGTCCTCGACTTGATGCTGAAGGCGATGGCTGGGAGTGGCCTTCGAAGCTGCTCCAGCAGGAGGAGACTCTCACTGTGTTGGGGTATCAGGCTCTGTCCTCCATCGCTATCACCATTGGTGATTCCCCTTCGAGGGAGCCAGTTTTGGACTCGATACCTGCGAGGCCCGAACTGGTCACCACGGAGTCTAATGGTATCGAAGCCAGGATGGCGGCCTTGGAACACAGCTTGGCCGCCTTCCTCGTGGTGGCACAGAGCCCGATGCCTGGAACCTCCTGCTCATCGGTGCCGACAACGGGACCCTCTACTGAAAGGTTCTCCTTGGAGGACGTCCAGCCGGTGCTGGAATGATTCGCTCGTTCAGAGTCGCATCGATCGACCTCCCGTTTGAGGCGCAACTTGCCCCCGAGTACCTCGGGGTTGATGCGTTGGGCACCTTGAGGCGCAACCTCCATCGTCACCAGCGGTTCTTGGGCCTCGAAGTCTCGTCTGGTTCTGAGTCGGGCTGGGAGACAGACGACGAGTAGCCCAATACCATGTTACTCAGGGATGTCCCCTCAGAACCGTCTCCCCCTCAGGAACACTGAAGGTCCTCGCCTGAGGACCTCATGTTCCTTGAGTTTGTCCAGAGGATGTCAAAGGTCCTGGCCTTCATGGCGGAGCCGGAGGATGAGTCTCGTGCTGAGGACTTGGAGATCCTCCAGTACGGGGCCCCTCCAAGGATGGCACTGACGGTGCTGATTTCCCCCTCCCCATCCTGAAGGGCTTGCTGTTCCGGATGTGGGAGAGCACGGTGACGGTGCCAGTAGTGAGCCGGCGACATGATTCCACGTATTGAGTTTGCAGGAGCCCTGGCTTTCAGAAGACACAGCTGCCTCATGACTCCATGATGGTGGAGTCAGCCATGCATTGGATAAAGAGTCAGAAGATGCACTTCTTGGTGCCTCCTGGTAGGGAGGCCTGCACCATGGACGAGTTTGGCAGAAAGTGCTACCAGGGCTCAATGCTTGCGGCCCGCATCCAGGCTTACATGTGTATATACCTGAGAGACCTGGCAAAGTTGTTCACTGGGTTCTCAGCAGGACTGGCAGGTGAATCTCTCGAGAGCTTTTGGGCCCTCGTATCCTCAGTCAAGGAATGCTCCAAAATCCAGACTCTGCAGCCTATGATTGCTTTGAGTCCATCGCTCATGTGGCTTGGCTACAGTCCTCAACTTTGGAGCAATGGGTACAGGACCAACTGGCCCATGTACTCTTTGGCAAACCCATGACCAACAAGGTGGGCGAGTTGGAGTCAGAGTTCATGACCAGGACTAGGCTGTTTCGGAAGTTTGTTGACCCTTCTCATCGGAAGGCTTTGGGGGAAAAAGCCCTTCCACCAGAAGGCGAGAAAGGCTTATGGGAAATACTCCCAATTTCCAGCCTATCAGGTTCCCCATCAAGGCCAAGGGCCAGGGGATCTGCCCCATAAGCAGAAAGCCCCAAGCCCCAAACAGTGCCCCAGCCACAGTCTGGAAGAAGGGGGACTTTTGACTCCTTGAGCATAGCCCATCTTCTACCAGAGGGCCAGGGCCCAAGGCACACAGGAGGATGTCGGATCTACTTTATTCACCTCTGGCCAGGCATCACCACAGACGTCTGGGTGCTGAAGGTAGTGCTGAAAGGTTACCTTCTGCACTTCGACCAGATGCCTCCTCCCTTCTTTCCAGGGGAACTTCCCATGACCTCCCTGCATAGAGAGCTCCTGAAGAAGGAACTCGAATCCCTGCTCGAGGATCAGGCAGTGGAGCCAGTACCTCGGCCCCTCTGGGGCACGGGGTTCTATTCCCCGTGCTTCCTCATCCCAAAAACCACAGGCGGCTTTCGGCCCATCCTGGATCTGCGACACTTAAACTGTTTTCTGGTCAAGGAGAAGTTCAAAATGCTATCCCTTGGAACATTGCTGCTCTACCTCTTGCAGGGAGATTGTCTGTTCTCCTTGGATCTCAAAGATGCCTATACCTATATCCTGATCCATCCCCGGCACTGTCAGTACCTCCGTTTTGTCATCTGAGGCTGCCTCTACCAGTACAGGGTGCTCCCCTTCGGCTTCTCCTTAGCTCCCAGAGTGTTCACCAAGTGCCTGGTGGTAGCTGCTGCTCACCTCTACTTACTGGGAGTCTTTGTCTTCTCCTATCTGGATGATTGGCTTCTGAAAGCCAGCTCAACAGAGGAAGTATGTCACACAGCCTACCGCACCATAAGGGTGCTATAACATCTGGGGTTTGTGATCAACTTCCCAAAGTCGCATCTGCTCCTGATCCAGCACCTAGAGTTCATAGGAGCCCTTCTGGACTAGACTGAGGCCAGAGCCAGCCTTCTTCCCTCTAGACCGGGCGCAGCATCTGACAGCCCTAGCAAGAGAGGTACATTAGCGTCCACCCATCTCCTGCTGTGCCTCTTGGGGCACATGGCCTCGCTAGTTCACGTAACTCTGCAGGCCCGACTCCGGATGCGACAGGCTCAGTGGACATTCAGCTCTCAATGGACTCAGGCCACTAGCTGACTGGAAGATCAAGTCCAGATCACCCAGCCTCTGGCAGCCTCTCTTGCCTGGTGGCAGAGCCAATAGAATCTCATAGCCGGCCTTCCCTTCCAAGCCCCACCGGCCCAATGCTTTCTGTCCACAGACGCTTCTAAGTGTGTGTATGCTTTCAAATGGCATAGATTCTCCATCTGGTGTACAGACAGGAATCTCAACCCTTTCTCTTGCTCTGTGCAGGACATCCTGCAATATCTTCTGCACCTATCCTGGGCTGGTCTGAAGTCCAACTCCATCAGAGTGCGCCTCGGCACCCTAGCAGCACATCACCTCTTCGTCGACGGGCAGCCCGTCTCTGTGCATCCTCTTGTGGGCTGCTTTATGAAGGGGCTTCTCCTCTCCCAACTCCTGGTCCACCCACTGCCAGTGGCGTGGGACCTGAACATTCTTTCTTGGGAAACTGATGACGCCCCCTTTTGAGTCTCTGGCTGCATGCTATCTCAAGTTCTTGTCATGGAAAGTAGTGTTCCTGGTAGCACTCACTTCAGCCAGGAGAGTTAGTGAGCTGCAGGCATTGGTGGCCCACGCCCCCTACACCATGTTCCACAAAACAGGGTCGTTCTCCGGACTCACCCAAAATTCCTGCCTATGGCGTTGTCCCCTTTTCACATGAACCAGGAGGTGGTCCTTCCCACCTATTTCTCCAGGTCGCAAACATCCCGAACAGAGGCCTCACTACAGACCCTGGATTGCAAGAGGGCACTGTCATCCTACCTTCAGAGGACACAGCCCCATCGCCACTTGTCGTAACTGTTAGTCTCTTATGACATCAACAGGCTCAGGGTTGCGGTCTCTAAGCGTACCTTGTTTACCTGGGTGGTAGACTGCATCTCTTCTATCTACAAGCAGGCTGGACTCTCCCTGGAGCATCATGTTGCAGTGCATAATGTGTGTGCCATGGCGGCCTCGGTGGCTCACCTGCACTTGGTCTCTCTGCTGGACATCTGCTGGGCCGCCACCTGGTCTTTGGTCCATACCTTTGCAGTGCATTACTGCTTGGAGGAGCGCTCACGACATGATAGAGCTTTCGGCCAGGCAGTACTTCATCATCTGTTTGGGGACTAGTACAACTCCTCCTCTCCGGCCCTTTGAGTCCAGGCTATTGGAGAGGTGATTCCATCATCAATACTGGGGCAGCATCACTGGACTTCAAGCCATTTAGCGCTCTTTGATACCCTTCATGGTTCGCCTTTTGGTTCACTCGTGGCTCCTACAGGTTTTTTCGGTAGCCTGTAGCTTGGGAATCCCATATGTGAGGACTGACTTCCTGCTTGTTCCTGGAGAAAGCATAGTTACTCACCTGTAACAGGTGTTCTCCAGGGACAGCAGGAATCAGTCCTCACAAACTTTCCTTCTCCCCATGGACTTGTTTTTTCTTTTTTATGCTTGATTAAGCTATGTCATCATACTGAGGTAAGATGGCACTCTTGGGTGGGAAGATGACCGCACATGCACGGGCTAATTCCCAAAGTCTTTCTTTGAAAGCTGAGGAGTGAATCTGCATGGGCTCCATCAATGTAAAACAGACCTGTTAATCTGTTCATTCCTTGTTCATTGTAAACTGCACCTGATCTGTGGAAGGTAGCGGTATATAAGCAACTGTTAAATAAATAAATAAAATAAAATGTCGACATCACCCATATATGAGGACTGATTCCTGCTGTCCCTGGAGAACACCTGTTACAAGTGAATAATTACACTAGACCAATTATATATTTTCTGTTTTATGAACCTTCTCACCCCTGATAGGTGACTTATGTAACCTCATAACACTGGATGTAGCTCACAATCAGCTTGAACACCTTCCAAAAGAGATTGGAAATTGTACACAGATCACGAATCTGGACCTGCAGCACAATGAGCTTCTGGACCTTCCAGAAACCATAGGTAATGAACCATTTTTTTCCTGATTTAAATCATTAACTGTTAAGTTGAAATGGCACAACAAAGACTCAATTTCACAGTAGAGCAGGTGTGAGATCCTTCATTAGGGGCTAAGAATATCATAGAAAGGTATCACTGTGCCTCTTTGTTCCCTGCCATTGGAAGTGAAAGATGCAATAGATACTGTGTTCACACCTTGAAACTTGCACGGTGAGCTTTTCATGGTTTCACTGTTTCCTTTTATGCATAGAGTAAATTGCTCAGCAGAATCCACCCTCATTGTGTAATAGTCATCAGGGAATTGAACTGGCTACAAATGCAGTCTGAAATCCAAGGGGACTGGTGTGATCACGGGCTCCTTCTCATCCACCACCAGCCTGTAGCTTTGCAGGAGAGTACTATGAAATTTATAGTCTGGTTTCCGTCGCACATTAGAATATTTGTTTGATAGAATAACACGCTTTTAAAGAAAGGGGAGAACAGTTTCCCACTGCAAAGATCTTAGTTCTAGAGACATATATAGGACAGAGCTGAACGGTTTTTTTCCTGTGTAATTAAATTCACATTGAACAGATGGTAGAATAAAACAAATACTGTTTAAATAAACACTGCCGTTGTGTGGTTTAAGCTTTATGATGCCTGCTTTAGGGTGATGTTAAAAACGAATGTGTTGAGAATCACAGAGCCTACAGCGCATCTGATGAACACAGTGTTCAGTGCCCATGAGATGCTTCTGGGCTAGAGAAAATTGAAGGTCAGTGCCACAGGTACATTGGCTAAATACTGTAATATATTGAATGTGTGAAACTCTTAGAGCACCGCTGTGCTAGTTGACTGCAGAAAATCCAAAAAGCTCAATTTGTGCTTCAGCAACTAAATAACTTGATATGCTCTCGCACTGCCAGTGCATATGGTTTACTGTGACATCGACCTGTAATTATAGGAAGTAAATAATTCTGCATTTAATGTTCTTTTTTGTCAATATTTGAAGATATTTATATTCAGGTGTATGTCTGTAAATTATTTCTTCTCTCCCCTAACGGTTTTCTTGGCTGCTAAATTCAGTTGGGATCACAAAGGTTTACTGTGTTCACACAGATGACATGACCACCGTGTGCTTCTTAGTACACATGTGTTTGCATTGTCCAGTGGTAAATCATAATAAAGGGAAATAATTTAGTGGTGAGGGAGGAAGAATGGTAAATGTTAAAATGGCTAAACAGGCCAAAGGATGTGGGTAACTATAGTAGAGGGAATTTGGGAGGAGGGTGTGAGAATTGCACTGAAATAACCAGTATGCTGGCTAAATGCACCACAGTTAGCAAGGAGCTGTACAGATTACTGGCACTTCTTCATGAGGGAGGGAGGAGTGGTCTAGTGGTAAGGATAAGGTACTTCAGGCCGGAGGGCCAAGGGTTCAAGTCCCACCTGGGGACAGCAATCTCAGGCCGGAGGGACTGGGATTTCTAGTCCTATAGGTACTCCTTGTGGTCTTGGGCAAGCCACTTAACCCTCCATTGCCCATGTTCCCTGTAAGTATTAGCGTATGTGTCTCATATCCCCTCGTGTTAAATGTATCCCCCAATTGACCGCTTTGACCCGGTGAAAAGCGGGATATAAATACAGCTAAATAAATAAATGATGTTTAATGCTTTCCCTTGGAGATTCCTTATCCTGCTAGATCAGTCCAGATGAGTGGGTTATGCTCCCCAGCCAATAGATGGAGGTAGACTTGAGCAACTTTCAGTGATATCATTACTTGGTATATCCTCTGGTGCAGCATTGAAAGAAGCCAGTATTATCTGCCTCCAGCAGGTGGCAAGGTGTATGAACTGGTGCAGCAGTGCAGATAGGCCCAACTCTCCTGGCCTACCCTGTGGTGCAGTGGTCACTGAGATTGAATCTTGGAGGGCCTAAAATTGATTGGAGCGCGGGTACACCCATGTCGCCTATACCTGGCTGCTTTCCTGTGTCTGCTATTTGCCATGGGCTTCTAGCACTTGGTGGGCTGAAGAGGAGCAGGAGGAACCTCCACAGGGCCCCTGAGGGGATTGATAAGTTGGGCCCAGACCCCCATTCCCTCTTGGTGTCTTTAGTTGCATGAACTCTTTTTTTCAAAAAAAATTTCTGATTTCCTTTTTTCTCCCATTGATTTCAATGAACAATGTTTGGCTTTCTGCTGCTTTTAGTAAAACAGCTCCAAATGTGACAAAAACAAAGGCCTTGATTGACTCCGGGCAGGGGCAGCCTGTCCACTAACACTAGGCGGGCTAGGCAGCCACCTATGGTGGTAGACCTTCATTGGCGGCACAGCACACATGCCCTATTGCCTCTCCTCCCCCCATGCTGAGCCGCTCTGTGCCACGCCGCCGTGCTGCCCCTCACTGCTGCTGATTCCGTTGGTGGGGTCAGATGGGCTTGGCGGTAGTGGCCCATGGCATGTCATGTGCTTCGGCAACACCAGCGAGCTCCCCCGAGCGATTGGGGTAGAGCGGAGGCCCGAGGCAGAGTCCCGCCTCCTGCGGCCCTTTAAAAGAAGGGCGCCATCGGGGCGCCCGCGCCTGAGGACCTCGCCAGAGGGCCCTTTGGTGTGGCCCTTAGGTGGGAGCACTCTCCCTGGAGCACTTATGTGGGGGCGCTCTGGCGTGAGCCGTTAACCCTGCTCCTCCAAATCTCCGTAGCTGTCTGGAGCCGAGTAGGCACGATCGCTCCACCACACTTCGCCTCCTGACCCCAACCATCTCACGATCACCACCCTTTACCTTCAAGCAACTTTCCTTGACTTGCTTCCCACTGCTGGCATTGATCTTCCTTTCCACTACCCGCCTAGAACTTGCTACCCATTGTTTGCATAGATCTGCTATCATTGCCTGCATAGAACTTCTACCCATTGCCTGCATAGAACTGCTATATAACCTATCTATTTTATTAAGAACTACATTCTCATATGCAGAGATCATAACATTCGGTTTAGAAGGTGGAACCCATGTGGAGGGTCTTTTTACTATAGAAGGATCAGCGGTATCAGACTGATGTTGGTCAAAATAATCAATTATTTTTAACTTACAAAAGAATTTGTAAAGCTCAATGTGTGCAGTGAACCTGTCATGTGCTTTAGTAGGGACAAAGGAAAGCCCCTTGTTAAGGACTTTCAATTCCGCTTCTGTTAAAAGATGTTTCGAAAGATTGATCACTACATTTAGAGGTCCCAATCGAGATGTCTTTTGGCCATTAGGCCCTGGCTGTGTGTTCTCACTCGTTGTGGGTATTGTCTGCTTGGTGAGTCCTTGGGTCTGTATGGACGACGTTGTGGGGACCTTGGAGAAAGATTTCTTTTGCCTTTTTCCCATAGTCTGTCCATTTGAAAATCCCGTTTTTTAACATAAGTCTTTTCTTTCGATGGGCAACGTTCAGTGGAAAATAAAGGAGCAGACGGATTGATTTGGTCACGTGAATGGTGCCGTGTTCTTTTAGTGTGTCTTTCAACATCTGGAGTGATGAATGGAGACCTAGATCTATTTCTCACCTTATCCCTAAAATTGTTCTTACGTTTCTCAGCCCTACGTTTGTCTGTGTTTTATGTTTTACAATTAATTTATGGTTTTACATTTAATATATGTATTTATTGAGTTTAAGTGATTTATATATAATATTTGTTATATATTTCACATCATGCCAATTGGTTTTAATTGTTTTTAGATGTTTGTATCATTAATCTGATCTTGTTTTTATTGTTTGTTTAAGTGACAATTCCCCTGAGGAAGGCGTTGCCGAAACGCGTTGGGGTCCTTATCAATAAAAGACTCATTAGTTCATCCAACGTCTCCTGCTCTTTGTGTTCCTTTCGTCCTTTACACTCCACTGAAACGGCCCTTGTCAAAGTCTCCATTGACTTGTTCCAGGCGAAATCTAAGGGCCTGTACTCTGTCCTCATACTCCTTGACTTCTCTGCTGCTTTCGACACCGTTGACCACAACCTTCTCCTTGATACCCTGTCCTCACTTGGCTTTAAGGGTTTTGTACTATCTTGGTTCTCCGCCTCTCTCCCACCGCTCCTTCAGTGTGTGTTCTGGTGGCTCCTCCTCCTCCTCCCCACCCCCTCCCCCTCCCAGTTGAGGTACCCCAAGGTTCTGTCTTGGGTCCGCTCCTTTTCTCTCTCTATACCCAGTCCCTTGGCACGCTTATCTCTTCCCATGGCTTTCAGTACCATCTGTAGGCGGATGACTCCCAAATCTACCTCTCTATGCCCGAACTCTCTCCGGCAATCCAGACGCGGATCTCTGCCTTCCTTTCTGACATTGCTGCCTGGATGTTTCACCACCACTTGAAATTGAACATGGCCAAGACTGAACTTCTTATCTTTCCCCCTAAAACCTCCCCTCCTCTTCCTCTTTTCTCAGTCTCTGTGGACAACTCTGTACTTCTTCCTGTCTCCTCGGCCCGCAATTTGGGGGTTATCTTTGACTCCTCTCTCTCCTTCTCCACACACATCCATCTCGTAGCCAAGACCTGCCGCTTCTTCCTCTACAACATTAACAAAATCCGCCCTTTCCTTTCTGAACACACTACTAAAATGCTTATCCACTCCCTAATCACCTCCCGTCTTGACTACTGTAACCTACTCCTTGCTGGTCTCCCCTTGAATCATCTCTCTCCCCTTCAATCTGTTCAATATTCCGCTGCACGACTAATCTTCCGCCAGCCTCGTTATGCCCATATTACTCCCCTTCTCAAGTCACTCCACTGGCTCCATATCCGTTTCCGCATCCAGTTCAAACTTCTCCTGCTGACCTACAAATGCATTCACTCTGCAGCTCCTCAGTACCTTTCCTCCCTTATCTCTCCTTACAACCCCTCTCGGGAACTCCACTCATCTAGTCAACTGCTTCTGTTTATGCCCCCCTCTCGTACTGCCAACTCCAGATTCCACTCCTTTCACCTTGCTGTGCCTTACGCCTGGAACAAACTACCTCTATCTGTATGCCAGGCACCCTCTCTGACCCTCTTCAAATCCAGGTTGAAAGCTCACCTCTTCGCTGTTGCCTTTGGATCCTGACTCACCTAATCTCCTCCCCCCCCCCCCCCCATTTACCCCTGTTTCACCACTCCCTACACCTTCTATGTTTGTCTTGATTAGATTGTAAGCTCTGATGAGCAGGGACTTTCTCTTATTTGCCTGTTCAGCGCTGCGTACGACTGGTAACGCTATAGAAATGCTCAGTAGTAGTAGTAGTAGTAGTAGTAGTATTTATACTAACTTTCTACGTCTTCTTCCAGGAAACATTGTTTGACCTGTAGTAGGCGAGAAGCCTCATCCTTGTATTCTGGACTCTGCCTTTCCTGTATGGCAGCTTCTGAGTCATCCCTGGAGGGCATACTTTTCCCCTCTTAGCCGGGGGGTACAGTTAATCCACCCTTACCTGCCTCAGGGCAGGAGGTGCAGGATGGTGCTAAGGGTAAAGATGCTTAGCCAGCCAGTGGCTCCAGCCACTGTGCTCTGAGCTGCCCTTCATCCTCTAAGGGGTCTGAGGTGACGATGTCCCCTTGTGTCGGGGGAACCTTTTCCGAGAAGGGCGTTTCCAGAGTCCAGATTGTTCTCCCCAGAATTCTTTTCTTTTTTGCAACAGACCTGGTACATCTGGCATGGAAATTCAGACCCTGTGGTCTCTAGGTGTCCCCTGACGCAGTCTTATGATGGACAGGCTGAAAGTAGAAGCCATTCGAGATGTTGACTATGCCTCGGATCCAGATATATCGGTATTGGGCTCTGATGTGAATGAGGACCTACTCTCACCTTCAGGAAACTATGCAGAGGCCAGTATGATCCACCTGCTCTGGAAGCAGGAGGTGGCAACATTGATTTCCAGGGTCTCATCCACCTTGATCTTGACAGATGCTTCCAGCACAGAGCAGAAGCTGAAAATACACCCGCTTCTTCAAGGTGTGTGGAAATCAACTATTGTATTCCCTTTTCTGGAGGTGATAAAGCTACTTGCCTAAAGGGTTAAAGGCTGATAAGAAGATTTATGCTGTCCAGTAGGAGGAGTGCGGTGAGTGGTTTGACTTTCCCAAGGTGGATGCACAGGTCACAGCGGTTAACAGATGGACCACCATTCCCATGGAAGGCGGATCAGTCTTAAAGGATGTTCTGGACCGCAAAATTGATTCCTTGTTGTAGAGCCAGTTTGCTGAGGTGGCAGCTGTTCTACAGCTGGGGGTATGTACCAGCTTGATGTCTTGAGCCATGCTCTATCGGATTCAGTATCTTCCTGCAAGATGATACTAATTCTCTCTTGGATTAATCTATGGCCTTCCTTTCTAATGCCATGTATGAATTGGTATGCTTGTTAGCCAGGGATGGTGCCCTCACAATGGTGTCATGGCATTGGATTTGACTCCATCACTGGGTGGCTGATACATCCTACAAAGCCTATTTGCCTCAACTGACCTTTAAGGGGAAGCTTCTCTTTGGAACCAATTTGGAGAAACTGGTGAAGGACCTAAGCTTGAGAAAATCTTACCGCCTCTCAGAAGACAGGGCCAGGGTACCTGTAAAGCTGGCCAGTGCCTCCTTCTCTTCAGCCTCTGCCCAGTCACCAAGGGCATGCTGGCCGGATTCCTGGAGGTCTCTGGACTGTCATCACTACCACCCTGGAAAACCACCTTCTCTTCCGCTTCAGGGCCTCAGGCTCGTTCTCAGTCCTTTTGTGGAGCACATGGACCCAGGGTCTCTGCTCCATCCAGAAGAAGACCCTCCCAGGTCTCGCAATGAAGATTTGGGGGCCCATTCCATGGTGTCTCTGGTGGGCGGCAGGCTTCATCTGTTCATTCAGGAATGGGCCCAGGTTACCAAGGATCGCTGAGTGCTAGACACCATTCAATTCAGCTATGTCCTGGAATGCAAGGAGCCAATTCCCGATGCCTTCATCGGACCACCTTGGACAAGATACTGCATCTAAAGGCAGTGATACCCCCATGTCCAGCCCAAGAGTTTCTGCCACCCTAGATAGAAGCCCCGGCCGTGCTCCCCCCCCCCCAAGCTGGACGGCCCCTCCCCCCCCAGACTGAGCTGTGCTGCCATTAATTCTGGCAGCGGGATCCAGGGGGCGTGGCTTGGCTTGGTGGCAGGCCATGTGCTTCGACGCACACAGCCTGCTGTTCCTGACCCCCCTCCGACATAACTTTGGGGGTTCAGAAGCAGCAGGTCATGTGTACCAAAGCACATCACCTGCCACTGAGACTAGCCGTCCCCACCCCCTGCCACCTGAGTCAGCGGCAGTGGGGGGACTACTCAGCTTGGGGGAGGAAGCGCAGTGCCGCTCAGTGCGCAGGCGAGGAGGGCGGCAGACCATATGTGCCAAAGCACATGACCTGCTACCCATGGAGATCTGCCACCCTAGGAGGCTGCCTAGTGGATGGGGCCGGCCCTGGGGCAAGGGTAGATACTCCATCTACTTCGTAGTGCCAAAGAAGGGATGGTTCTATCAGGCCCATTCTAGACCTCAAGGAGATTAACATGCCCTTGGGTGTCCTGCACTTTCAGATGAAAACCTTATGCTCTGTGATTCAAGCGGTGCGCAGAGGGAAATTCTTGGTTTCTCTGGATTTGACCGAGGCGTATTTTCATATTCTGATACGGGCAGATCAGCGGAAGTATCTGCATTTTGCCATGCTTGGCTCTCACTATCAGTTCACCATCCTTCCTTTCAGGCTCTCTGACACCCCAAGGATGTTCTCAAAGGTCATGGTGGTGGTGGCTGCATTGCCAAGGGATTTGTGTCCGTCCCTATCTAGAAGACTGGCTCATCCGAGCCCGTTCCCTGTCAGAAGTGTCTCGGGTGACGTCCCAAATGGTGTCCTTTTTGTAAAGCCTCGGCTGGGCGATCAATCAGGAAATGAACCCACTTTTACCTTTCCAGTCCTTGGAGCTTCTGGGAGTACATTTCAGCACTCGAGTGGGCAGAGTTTTCCTGCCACAGGAGAAAGTCAGAAGACTGTTGAATTTGCCTGGTGATCTGTGCACAGCAGGCTCGCAGAGTCTGGGATTATAGCTTCTATAAGACCTATTCTAAAGAGTAACAACCTTGATAAAAAAGACGCTAAATCATACTGTCCAATTTCAAGCTTGCCTTTTATAATGAAGGTAATTGAGAAGGTGGTGCAGTTACAATTACAGGATCATATTGACACACATGCCCCATTGGACCCTCACCAGCATGGTTTTAGACCTAACTATTGTGTTGACTCTATTTATAATACTTCTAGACACACTATTATCTGGCATAGACAACTCTAGTACTGGATATCTACTAATATTTATTGACATCGCAGCTGCCTTTGACACTGTGAATCACTATACACTAATTGAAAGACTCAAAGACATTGGTATCAGTGGCATGGTCCTGAAATGGTTCATTTTCTATCTAACGGATAAAAGACAGCAAGTTAGATATAGGAAGGATCAATCAAATCCTTTTATCCAGTGCCAGAGGGTTCCACAGGATTCAGCCCTATTTGCATTACTTGTTAACATCTATCTGCAACCTCTCTGCTCTGTGATAGGAGCTCATAATGTTAAATATGAGATTTATGCTGATGGTATTATAATCTTTGCCCCTTTCAACACCATTCTGCCAGATTATCCTCAGATCTCGGCATGCTTAAAGGAAATGATAAGCTGCCTCAGCAAGCTTAGTCTAACAATTTCTCAAAGACAGAAGCCCTATTTGTCACGAGGAATGCTGCATTCTCACCACCAAGTAACTTAAATACACTAGGCAATAGCATAGAAGTTAACATGTAAGATATCTTGGAGTAACCCTTGACTGTAGCCTTAACTTTAATGAACACATTAAAAGAACTACTAAGAAAGCATACTACAAACTAAGAACAATACAGAAACTAAAACCACTACTCAGTGAAAATGACTTTATAACAGTATGTCAGTCTATGATAACACCTGTGTTAGATTACTGCAATCTAATTTATCAAGGTCTTCCTATGAAAGCAGTGTGCTCACTCCAACTTGTACAAAACACAGCGGCACGGCTTATTATTACTGGGACCCCTAAGCAGAGCCACATAACACCAACCTTATATCAACGTCAATGGCTTCCAATCCATATCAGTTTGAAATGTAAATCACTTCTAATCATTTTTAAAATAATTCATGCCATGTCACCACCACTCCTACAGCCATTGATCACTATGGTAAATTATAATAGGCAAAGATGTACTATATGTAGGAATTTACTAACTATCCCAAGGAACTGTATAAGAGCAAAGCAAACAACATGCAACCGTGCCATTTCCTTATTTGTTCCATCGCTTTGGAACTCTTTGCCGGAATTTATAAGATCCACCTCTGACGTTAAAGATTTCAGAAATACTCTAAAGACGCATCTCTTCAGAGATTTTTTTTGGTATAGATAATTCAACATAGCCTCTCTCTTACTTAGTTGTAGTACTTTATACCCTATTTTGTCCAAGTTAATATTCCTTGTTCAGTGTATATTGTTTGTTGCCTGTTTTTGAGTTTTATGTAAACCGCATTAAATTTTGATAATGTGGTATAAAAAACATGTTAAATAAATAAAATTATCTTCAGCTGCCTGGATTGATGGTGGTGACCATAGAGATGGTCCCGCAGGCATGCGCTCACATGCGGCCACTCCAGCGGTCCTTTTTGACTTGATGGTCCCTGACTTCTCGGGTTCGAGTGCAGGCTTCTCACGTTGATGAGGTCCAGCCTGCAATGGTGGTGGCAATCCTGTCATCTGAGGAAGGGTGTACCGCTGGACAATTTCTCCTGGATCCTGCTGACAACAGATGCCAGTCTTTTGGGCTGGGGAGCCCATTGCTGACACCGTATGGCATTGTTGAAACCGCAGGGAAGCAGTGTGGTCCATCAGTCACCTCGAGGCGAGCGACATCAGTTTGGCTGTTCTGCGATCCAGCCCCTAATCGATGGCCGGATGATTCTAGTGTTTTCAGACAGTGCCACAGTGATGGTTTACATCAGTTGTCAGGGTGGCACAAGAAGCACTAGTGTGGCCTTGGAGATGTTATCTTCTGTTTGCCTGGGTGGAGAAGAACATCCTAACCTTGTCAGCTCAGCAGATTGCCAGAGTGGACAATGTGAAAGCGGACGACTTCAGTCAGCACTCTCTCTGAATCCTGGTGAGTGGGAGTTGAGTCAAGAGGTGTTTCAGTTGATTCTGCATTACTGAGGTTGCCCCGAAATGGGTCTGATGGTGACCCACTCCGATGTCAAAGTGTATCGCTGCTTCAGTCGCCACACAGAGATGGGGTCTGAGGGCATTGATGCCCTGATCCAGCTTTGCTCCAGTCAGCAACTGCTGTATGTGTTTCCTTCATGACCCCTGGTGGGGTATGTGGTTTGGCATATAGAGCACCACCCAGGCAGGATTGTTCTGGTAGTGCCGGATAGACTGCAGAGAGCATGGTTCGGAGACCTGAAGCAGCTCTTTCAAGCACCTCCTCTTCAGCTGCCTCCATCTTGGGGGCAGTAGTGACTGATCGTCCTGAAGAACCTGGTTCCCTTCTCACTTACGGCATAGCTCTTGAAAGGAGATTTCTAGCATGTAAGAGCTACTCTCCAGCAGTAATCTCTACTATACTTTGTGCCTGCAGGAGGTCTGCCAAGCTAGCATATGTACAGCTATGGTGCCTCTTTGAGCGCTGGTGTGGCGCATGGCATTTGGCTCGTGAGACTCTCTGTTGGCCTGTCTGCAGAATGGCCTAGAGAAGGGCTTCTCACTTAGCTCCCTGAAGGCTGAGGTGACAGCTTTAGCCTGTTTCCATGGTCTGGTGGTGGGTAAGTCCTTGGCCTTGCACTCAGATGTCTCAAGTTTTCTCCAAGGGGTTTGATATCTGCATCTTCCCCTTCGTTCTGTGATCCCTTCCTGGGTTCTGTCTCTTGTGCTCAGGGCCCTGATGGCGGCCCCCTTTGAGGTGTTGAAGTGCACTGCCTTGAAGGATTTGACTCTCAAGATTGTCGTCTTGGTTGCAGTTTGTTCTGCAAGGCAAAACTCTGAGCTGCAGGCTTTGTCTTGCCAGGATCCTTATCTGTCCTTTTCAACTGAGGCCATTTCCATTTGGCCTATGCCTTCCTTCTTGCCTAAAGTGCTGTCTCCCTTTCACATGAATCAGATGGTTTGCCTTCCCTCCTTCTCTAAGGAGCAGTGTCGAGGGAAGGATAAGGATCTTCACCTTATGGATGTCTGGAGGGTGCTTTTCTGGCAGATGGAGGTTATGAATTCCTTTCGTAAGTTAGACCATCTTTTTGTGCTGTTCGCTGTCCCATGCAAGAGTGAAGCGATGATCAAGTTGACTTTGGGTGCTGGATTAAGGAAGTTATTGCCTCAGTGTATTTGTTATGGAACTTGCCGGTTCTGGAGGGTCTGCGCGCCTACTCTACCCAGGCACAAGCATCCTTGTGGGTGAAACGAAGCTCGGTATCCCTGCAAACATTTGTCAGGCAATGGCGTAGGCATCACTTTCTACTTTTGTCAAGCATTATCTCTTGGATGTCCAAGCATGGGTAGACACAGCCTTTGGCTCAAGAGTTGTGCAAGCTGCTGTATTTTCTTCCCACCCAGTGGTGGTGTAGCTTTGATACATTCCACTTGTCTGGACTGGTCCATCAGGACGATAAGGGAGATTATGTTTTACTTACCAGTTAAAGTCCTTTCTTTGAGTCCTGCTAAACCAGTCCAGGGCCTGCCCCTGAAACTGTATTTGCTCTGTTCTTCTACTGTGGTACCCTTGGGTCTGCCGTGTTTTTTATACTTGGCTTTGCAGGCTCATCTTCTACTGACAGCCTTCTGTTTCTGTCTTCCAGTACATAGTTCTCTACTGTTGTTTACTCACTGTTGTCCACATTGAGATTGTGAGGCTTGCTCTGTATCTTCCATTTGCTTTGGGACGAATACTGAAGGAACCTCTAGTGGGTGAGGCAGATCGAGGCACAGGAGTGATGTTATTGAAACCTGGACTTTTCATTGGTTCTTTGTTTCCACTAACCTGCTGGTAGGGGAACACAACCAACTTGTCTGGACTGGTCTAGCAGGACTCAAGAAATTATCTGGTAAGTAAAATGTCATCTTCTGTCCGCATCTATTGCAGTGAACAGTCTATAGTTTCTAGATCCCTTTGGAAGGAGAAATGTTCTTCCTGTTTTAAGCTATTGCGGTGTTAAGTTCAGCTGTTTGATCAATTTGTTTTTGTAGTTTGCCAGGTCTTGGTGAAGTGATGTTAACTGTTTGAGCCAAAAGTTGGTTACTCCATCTGGGCCAGGGCTCTTCCAGTTTGGGGCTTCTTTTAGCCGCCTTCTCTGCTCTTTTGTTACTACAGGCCATTCCATAGGTTTGATGTTTGATTTTTCTAAATCTTCCTGTATTCAGGGTAACCATTCTGCTTCTTGATTGTGATATATGGGGTTCTCAGATAGGCTTCTCCAGAAGGGTTCTGTTTCAGCTTTGGTTGGTGCTGTTTTTACCATATTAATGCTGTTCCCAATTCCCGGTAGTACTTTTTTGGGTTTTCTCTAAATAGTTTATTTTGATATCTTTCTTTTCTGTTGTCTTCATATCTTTACAGTTTTTGCACTTCTGCTGCTACTTTCAATTTATTGTTGAAATTATAAATTATAAATTTCAGATCGTCTTCTGTTAATGCAGCGTGTTTCAGCTTGATATCTTGTATCTTCCTCAATATCTTCGATGATCTTAATCCTTTTAGATGCCCATCTATCAGGGATACCTTTCCACACAATGATTTTATTTCTCCTTTGATGCGCTTTTTTCCAAGGAGGAAGTGTTATTGTTCTCTTTTTCTTCTAGCAGTGCAGTTTAGTTGGTAATATTCTTGCAGTAATGATTTTAGATGCAGAATATTGTATTCAGTTAATTTTGTTGCTATCAATATCTTTTATACAGGATATGGCCTTGTTCATCTTAATTATCATACTTTTAACCTTAGGTGTTAAATTTAAATTAGGTAACCTTTTTCTTGCCTGGAATCCAGCGTATTCATCTTTTTCCATATGGACTAGGAGTTTAATCTTGAATTCCTCCACCTCTGGGTCTTTCTCCTCCCTTTCTTCCTTTATCTTTATTGAGGCTTTTGATAGACCGCTTAGGCCATAGCATTAAAGTTGTGTACAATACAAATGACTGCTGAGGGAAGAAAAGGAAAGGAACACCATATTTTGACAGGATAGGAGACAGGAATGGAAAGAGAAGAGGAAAGATACCAGGGAGGAGGACAAAGAAGGTAAGCATTAGAAGAAGAGGAGATAGCGCAAGGCTTTATTGTGTTAGTGGAGCAGGTAGATTAAAGGACAGTTGGCATAAGTGGGTTTTGAACTTGGGAAAGGAGGGCTCAGAAGGAAGAGTGAGGGGAAGGGAGTTCCAAAGTGAGGGACCCAGGAAAAAGAAAGTGGAACATCGGGTACGTTCAAGGTAGACCAGTGACACAGAGGAAAGGGCCAGGCGATGGTTATGGAGAGAGCATAGCAAACAGGGAGGGATATGATTATGAAGAAGATCTGCGAGATACTGGAGAGTGGAGGTATGAATAGTCCTGTGAACAAAGGTGAGTATTTTGTACCGGATTCTGTAAGGCACTGGAAGCCAATGTGGGCGGGCAAGAAGTGGAGATAGATGGTTGAAACGGAAAGAAAATGTAAGAATGCGGGCAGCTGTATTATGAAGTAGCTGAAGCCTATGGAGACTATACTGAGGAAGGCCAGCAAAAATGATATTACAATAGTCGATCCTAGAGACAACAAGAGAAAGGGCAAGTGGTCAGTAAAGCAGGTTATAGGAAAGGACGGATAGCATGAATTTAACGAAGGTGGTAGAAAGACCGATGGGAAAGAGAAGAAATGTGCTAGGTGAAGGAGAGGGAGGAATCAAGAATAACACAGAGGTACCTAAATGAGGGGACCAGAGGGACAGAAGCAGAAGAGAGTAAGGGGGCCAAAGAAGGAGAGGGGGGCCCTGAAAGTGATCCAGGTGATGGTAGATTTGGAAGGGTTCAGGTGAAGACAGTTGGCAGTCAATCAATTGTGAACATGGGCCAAGCAGGCATTGAGTAGGGAAATGTCAGGCGTGGAGCAGCTGGTGCGGTGGAGAATAATAATATTTTTCGCATATTATGTGGAAATGGCAGATTGCTGTATGAGAAGGGCAAGCGGGACTAAGCAGATATTGAAGAAAAGAGGTGACAAGACAGACCCCTGAGGGACACCACAAGACAGAGGCCGTGAGGGTGAAACAGAGGAGGCAACTGGACAGAGGAGTGACCAGTGAGGAAAGATTGGAACCATTTCCATGGAGTGCTGGAGATACCAAGATCAGAGAGACGAGTGAGAAGAATGCGATGATCTACCAGATCAAACGCAGAAGAGAGATCAAAGAAACAACAAGGGTGAATTCCTTGTGATCGTGAGCAATGTAAAGCTCATTCAGGAGAGAGAGCAGAATAGACTCTATGCTGTGATCAGCCCGAAATCCAGATTGTCATGGGTGTAGGGCATTAATAGAAGTGAGATGGAAGGAAAGCTGTGCAAAAACAAATTTCTCAAGAAGCTTAGAGAGGAAGGAGAGATTAGAGACAGGGCACCAGTTGGCAGGGACGGAAGGGTCAGGGGAAGGTTTCTTAAGAATTGGGCAGACAAGGGCATACTTCTAGGGAGTGGGAAAACAACCAGTAGAAAGTCTAGAATTTAGCATTGAGGGAAGGAGAGTGAGGGAGGGTTCAGGAATCCACTCTGAAGGGATTGGGTCAAGTGAACAACTGGTTTTCCGGGAGGAAGAAATGGTCTTTGTCAATTCAGAGGCGGTGATTTGGCTGGAATGTCATCCAGATGTGGGGGAAGAATGGCGCTGTTGAGGAGAGAGGAGGGGGTGGACAGAATGGCATAGCTGAGCGAAGTGACAGGAATGTATCAGAGAAAAAGTCAGCCAAACTGGTAGGATCTGGTGCTGGAGATTGAAAAGAGGAGGCAGAAAGAGCTCTGAATACAGTATAAAGCTGTCTGAAAGAGTTAAAAGATGAAAGAATCAGATTAAAGAAGTAGTCCTGCTTGGCCGAGTGGATCATAGTCTGGTATTTGTGGTGATGTGGGCGGAAGATAAGAAGAGTGCCGGGAGAGGGCAGAGCATGCCACTGGCACTCAGCACGATGGAGATAAGTGTGGTGCACGTGGAGTCCAGAGTGATACCAAGGACGGTGAGTAGATGGACAGGGAATAGGGACCAGAAATAGGAGGGCCAAAAGGTCTAGGGCAGTGGAAAAAGCATTGCTCCATATGTGGGCCTAAGAGTCAAAGGACGAAAGGAGAAGTCTGGAGGAAGAAGCTGATCTGCTGGAGGAAAACGCTAAAAAGTAAAGGAGGATATATGACATTTATTTTATTTATTTATTTACAGTTTCTTTTATACCGCACATTTAAGCTAAAAGGGGCGGGGAGTAGAAGGAGACGAGCTGGATGGGCAGGGCAGTGGGAGGGGAAAAAAGAATACAGTGATGATTAGTCCAAGGGAGAGGGAGGGATGATAAAAGGTAGGCGAATAAAGGGGGAGGCAGTTGATTTGTTGACCTATCCTTTATTCATCTCCTTCTCCTGCAGTTCCAGATCTCTAAGCTCCATCTCTCCTCAACTGCTCTTTATTTTTCTGTGTATTCCTTTCTTCTGGTACTCTCACCTAGGTCTCCTCCCCCCTCTCTGTATTTATTTTTCCACAGAAGCCCTTAGTTGATTCAAGATGTTATCATTCACATACTTCTTTACTTTGATCTGTAAAATTAAAGATCTTAGATTTGCATCCTTTGCTTTTTTGCAGTTTGCCTTGTGGCAGTTTTCCTCTTTCTTCCAGTTTTTGGTGGATTCTCTTTGTATACTCTCTTGATTTAAATATAAGGTTTATGGCATAAAAGTAGCAGTATATTATCTCTTGTTTATACTCAGAAGTCCCCATAACTGTAGTGTTAATCCTCTTAATCGTTTTATTAATTTCTGCAGTTTATCTCCTGCCACAGTGGGTCCATGAACAGGCTCACCATGGCCTTTATCTGTGGCAGGGATGTTAACTACATCTGCAGTGTCTATTGCTACCACCACCATTAGATCTAGGGCGAAGGCTATGGGTGGCACCTTTTTATCCTGAGCGACATGTGCCCAGTATGTATTTTTCTTTTTCTTTCCTACCATAATTCAATTGTAGTGTCACCTGGCTTGGATTTAGTATAGATTTTGTACAACGGGGTCACCACGTGAAGGTACCCAGCAAGACTTGGGGAAGGAACTATATTCTCACCGCCTAAGAGATGCACAGCAATCACCAGCCATAGCTAGTGAATTTTATGCTGCACTTCCCGTTGTTTAAACTTTGCTGCTGCAGTGTTGAGCCGTGCAATCTGATGCAGCTTGTGTCCTTTAGAATATTTTTTAAATCTTTGCTGCTGTTTTGCTCCCTTTATGGCATTCTGCTCCCCCCCTTTTTTTTTTTGGGGGGGGGCATTCTGAGATCTGCAGGGAGCCCAGGGTCCAATGCTGTTCCCTGTGGACCCTGCAGCTGCTATCTTTTTTTCTTTTCCCACCAGTGAGCACCACAACCAATTCAGTTGGCAGCTTGGGCCAGGCAGAAGTGGAGGGTGGTGGGGCAGCCTTATATATATGTCTGGGGGCCTCAAGAGCAGCCCCAGGGCCCCAATCAACAGACTTGTGTTGCAGCTCCTGAAACAGCTCATAGGCTGTATTCAGTCTAGCTAACTGCTTGCCAGCCCCCTTCATGGGCGTCTGAGGCCTGGGCTTCCCCTCCAGGGACCCGGGACGCATGAGCACTTTTGTCATGGATAGTTAGAAAGGTCATGACCCTCACTTCACCCTTGCACTCCTCTCCTGCTTCTATGGAGGGTTGGTTGAAAGACTGCACTGAAATTCCTGTCCCCATAAGTTACTTCTGAGGAGGACAGGGTAGTGGTTCCTCTAGGATAGTACTTGCATGACCCCATTTTAACTACTGAAAATTCACATGACCCCAGATGATGGATCAAAATAGCAGGTCTCCAGCCTCCTTCCCTTCCCTCCATTCATCTAAAGCAGGAAGGCAGCAGCAACAGTGGTGGCAGCAGCAGTCAGCATAGGGTCCCTTGTGTCAATGTGCTCAGCATGGGTTTCCGTTCTAACAGGAAACTTACCAAGGAGGGGGCAAGGGCCTATGAATGAACACTGGCTCACACGCCACATGCTTATCGGTAACTGTCACTACTTGGTATAGGTCACAATGAAAGCCCAGAGAGAAAGGAAAATGATCATGTTTCTATGATCCCATCCACTAACGATATTACCCCATTTGTGGTCCTTAATCCTCTTTATATTAGGATTTCCAGGATCCACCTTTTCATTGACTGGCTCTGTTTAGGCTCTTGCAGGGATGATATGGCGGCTCTGCAAGTTGCAGAGCCTGCTTTTGTGCAAGGTTAGCAGGTGGTCTACTACTACTACTGATCATTTGTATAGTCCTACAAGGTGTACGCAGTACTGTACATATAGGTGTAAGAGACAGTCCATGCTCATCAGAGCTTACAGTATAATCAAGACACAACACACAGTGAAACTGGGGACTAGAGTATGGTAAGATACACGTAAGTAGTGGACAAGAGAGTGAGGAGCATCAGGATCCAGAAGCAGCTTCAAAGAGCTTGGGTTTTAGCCTGGATTTGAATAGAGCTAGAAAAGGAGCCCAACTCACTGACTCAGGTAGTTTATTTATTTAACAGATTTTTTTTATATCGCTTTATCATTCAGTCAAAACAGTTTACATTGTAACTTAAACTTGGCAATGCATATTAAACAAGGACATAGATAACTTGGATTTTTCTGAGGCAGCTGACTTGCCCAAGGCCACAAGGAGTGCTAGTGGGAATCGAATCATGGTCTCTTGGTTCCTAAGCCAGTGCTCTAACCATTAGGCTACTCCTCCACTCCAAGGTATATGGAGCAGCAAGATGGAAGGAATGAACTTTGGAGATGGTAGTGGCAGAGAAGGGTACAAATAAAAGGGATCTACCAGAGGAGAGGAGTTCCCGAAGAGGGTTGTAGAGTGAAATAAGAGAGGAAAGGTAATGAGGAACCGCAGAATTTGAATGCACTTGTAGGTCAGCAGGAGAAGTTTGAACTGGATGTGGAAACTGATAGGGAGCCAGTGAAGTGACTTGAGAAGAGGGGTTACATGAGCATAGCAACACTGGCAGAAGATAAGCCATGCAGCTGCATTTTGAACAGATTGAAGGGGACAGAGATGATTCAGAGGGAGACTAGCAAGGAACAGGTTAGAATAGTCAAGGGGAGAGGTGACTAGTAAGTGGATAAGGAAGGGATAAATTTGGCTAATTTTATAGAGAAAGACTTGGCAGGTTTTAGCTATCTGTTGGATGTGCCCAAAGTAAGAGAGAATAGAGTCAAAGATGACCCTAAGGTTGCGAGCTGAGGAAATGGGGAGGAATCTAGTGTCATCCACAGAAATAGAGAAGGGAAGAAGAGGAGACTTTGGTCTCCCTTATGCCTGGTGGGAATTTGGGCAGCTGCATTCATATCGCTCCCTGTGACAGCACCTAGGGTTTTAGGGAGGAAACCCCATAAGGCCCTGTCTCATCCCCAAGGTGAACAGGATCAGCCTTTCAGGCTGGGAGTCCTAGTCCAGGCGTGGGAGTCCTGGTCATGGCTGTAACTAAGTGCATGACCGTCCCTGGGGAAGGAGGTTCTGTGCATGAGGAATCTGTTTTGGAGAATCAAGGTCCTCCTTAAGAATGCCTTTGTGGGTGCCGCCTTAGGCTCTCAGGCAGTGCTGTGCACGCGTAGTGGACAAATTATGCACCCTCAACCTCTCCAGTATAAAGGGCCAGATCATGAATTAAATTGTATTTATTTATTTATTTTAAAAAGCTTATATATCTCCAATTGCTAAAACATTCATGGCAGTTTTGAAAACGTTGGGTACCTGTACGTTCTATAGAGTAGACAGAACATTAAGTCTGACATAAAGCTGTGCTGTAGGCCTCCAACCAAATTTTATCCCATTCTTGCTCATCCAGATTTATTGCAAGTTTTTCATTCCACTTAGAAACAAAGAACTGCAGCCCTGGACATGTGACCCAAAGTTTCCAGCAGTCATTGGTGCATTAAGGCTATGACTTTCCCAGTTTATTTTGCCATTAAACAATACCAACTGCACAATATTTGGTTCCCTTTGGACATGTGCTCTGTTTTTTCTGCATATTTGAATTCCTGACCTGTTCATAATTAATGTAGGTATCCTTCAGGATGTCATATATCCCCGCACTAGCATTTTGAAAGTTTTGACAAGTTCTTGAGACTTTACTTTCCACAAAATGTCATCCTCCCAGCTCTTCAAACCCAGAGAAAATGAGCTAAAGGACACAAGTGGGTTGCCATGTGAAAAGAACGTAGGAGACAGTTTGATTTCCTTTTTCCTAGTCTATGAAAGTTCATATAATCATTGTGGTATTGTAATAGGGTTGGTCTTGCAAATTCTCCTCAATGAGAGCAAGCAGGGATCATTAACAGATATATCCCCAGCGTTCAGAAATGCAACCTTGATAGAGTTCCATGAAGGCATTGCTACATGATCAACCCATTTCCTTGCCCTAGACAGCCCTATTGACCTGTAATAAAACTGCAAATTTTGGGAGAGTAATTTCTCTCACTTTCTCCAATTCCTGGTTAGCCAGAGTTGGAAAAACAGGTCAATATGTTTACACTTTACTGTTTAGTTCTTTAAAAGTTTCATTCAGTACCATGTCTGGCAGGAATTGGGGAAGAATATTCATTTTTACCTCGCTTATCTTTCCTAGCTAAGAGAACTAAAGTTCTAGCCATTCTGCAAGGTTAAACTGGGATGAGGTCGCGCAGTAAATTTTCTGAAACAGGTCTTTGAAGATCTTGGTGATTTCATGCCCAGGTATACAAACCCATCCTTAGATAGTCTGACTCTTGAAAAACATCCCAGAATGCCTGAAATAAGCCCTACTGGAAATATCTCTGAATTAGGAAGATTTATTTTGCATCGCGAGGCCTGCCCAAAATTCCCTAAAACCGCAAGGAACCTAAGTGCCAACATCTTAGAGGAAGTCGGTATATAAAGATACCTTGTAATCTCCAGGAACAAGCAGGAATGAGTCTTCACATATGGGTATCGTCGGTACCGACGGAGCCTGCGCGGGAACGCTCCCCAGCGTCCAGTAAGAAAACTTTTGGGAGCATCCCACAGCGCCTGCGCGCTGCCTTCCCGCCTTTCCTAACCGCCTCTCTCCAGTTCTTCTTTTCCGCGGAGCCAGCAGGTCGTCTTCCTGTCACCGCTGAAGAAGTTCTTTATTTTTCTTTATTTCTTTGGTCGCGCGTCTGCCTTCTTCGACGTCGGACCGGTACTGCCGGTCTTTTCTTCTTTCTTCTTTTAAAAAAAAAAAAAAAAACCTACCGTTTCCCACTTCTGTACAATTTTTCCTTTTGGGCCTTCGGCCTAGAAAAGTTTTCCTCATGGAAAAGCCCGCTTCCGGGTTTAAAAAATGCACGAAGTGCAGCGGTACTCTTTCTATCACCGACACCCATGGCTGGTGTCTAAAATGTTTGGGTCCTGACCACTCCATCACCGATTGTGAGTCCTGTTCCATGATGTCTAAAAGAGGTCGACAGAATCGAGCGGCAAAGCTCAGTACCCTGTTTCCCTCTGATGCAGCTTCGGTGGCATCGACATCTTCCAGGGCTTCTTCATCCTCCCATGGATCTCAGGTAACCAAACATAAGTCCAGCCGGTCCTCGAAGGGTAGATCTCCCTCTAAGTATTGAGATGCCTCCGGGCTTGCTCTCGAGGATCCTGCACCGGCAAAATTACCCTGGCGGGAAGCTTCGGCTTCCAAAGCTTCATCTATGGGGTCACAGGTTGACATCGATGGCATGGCCTCGACCGATCACCTGTTGCCATGTTCTGGGGTACCGGTGGTTTCCACTGGTACCGACATCCAGACATTGGTTAACCCTTCTCACACTAATATCAGCCAACATGCAGCTTAGCCGATAGGCACTGTGAGTCCTTTCCAAATGTATGCTGTAATTTACCTATATATAGTTGTATATAATGACCCTGTTATTATTACCTGTACATATACCCTTGTTATATTGTAAATCATGTTATCTGTACATATACCCACGTTATATTGTAAATCCAGGGCAGATCCTCTGTGCTGGACAGTTGTGTTTTGATGTAAACCGCACTGATGCAAAAGAGCGCGGTATATAAGAAAGTTAAATAAATAAATTGGTTGCGTCGATGGATCAGAATATTCTGACCATGCAGCGTGCCATCACGGCATTCATACAAGCTGCGACACCTCCGGTACCGCAACAAACTCCGTTGTCGGTACCGGTTCTGGCACCGGTACCGATTGCATCGACATCGGCTTCGGTGTCGACTACAGCGGTACCCTGTCCTGTGATGCCAATCGGTACCGATCACTCCCGATGTCGATACCACTCGGTACGCGTATCGGGCTCTGCAAGAGCATCCAGACAGGCGATACTTCGATTCCTCCGAAGACTCTGATGAATCAGAGGCTTCTCTCGAAGCATCGGTACGCCTTCCTCAGGAGCTCTCTTCTCCAAAAAGAAGAATGTCTCCTCCAGAAGACTTGTCTTTTCAAGACTTCATTAGGGAAGTGGCCAGGGGCCTCTCTATTTCAGTGGCCCCTGAACCAGAGCCTAGAGCCAAGAAATTAGATATTTTACAATATCCTAAGGCTCCTAAAGAGGCAGCTACTTTACCAATTTATGAGATCCTTTATGATCACATGTTGGGCATATGGGAGACACCTCTTACTACCTCCCCTCATTCTCGCAGGTTGGACACCATGTACCGTGTTCCTCCTTGTCCTGGCTTTCATAAGACTCAGCTTCCTCACCACTCTATTGTGGTGGAGTCTGCTATGAAAAAGATAAAGCGTGCAAAAAGACACTCATCTAATCCTCCAGGAATAGAATACAGAACCTTGGATGCTTTTGGCCGGAGAATTTTCCAGGCCAATATGCTTACTGCCAGAATCAACTCCTATAGTCTCTATATGGGGATGTTTCTAAAGGAAGTTACAGATCATCTGCAAACTTTATCTCCTTTTATCTCAGAAGATAAAAGGGAGGAGTTTCTCACCTGGCTTAAACATGGCCAGGATGTTTCCAAATTTTCCAACCGTGCAGCCTTTGACTCTTTTGAGTGTGCCAGCAGAGCCTCGGCTATTGCCATAGGTGCACGCAGACTTGCTTGGTTACAAGCTTCTGATTTGGAACCCTGGGTTCAGGATGGACTAGGAAACCTTCCTTGTACAGGTGAAAACCTTTTTGGCAAAGATTGGCAAGCAAAGGCCACCCAGATGGATGCTGAAAATTCTGCTTTAGATAGACTTTCAAAGTCTACTTCTGCTCCTGCTAGAAAAAGGTTATTCAAAAAGGCTTTCTTTCCCAAAAAAGGGAAATATTATCCTGGTTATGGTCACCAGGCATCTTCTGCAGGTCGTTTTGCTGCAAAGCGTCAGCAACAACCTAAACAAGCCAAGCCTAAGGCTGCAGGGACTGCTACGACCCAACAGCCTCAGCCTCCTCAGGGCCTTTGACTTACAACTTGAGAACTTAGCCTTTCTGGCTCTAGAAGAACCAGAGCCTCTCACCATTCCAGGAAGGTTAGCTCACTTTGCTCCCAGATGGGAACAAATCACAGCAGAGCAATGGACCCTCTCCATCATAAGGGAGGGGTACAAGCTTCATTTCTTAAACCTTCCTCCTCACACCATGGTGAGACAGTTCAATTCTCCAACATCTCTCCTCGACCTTCTGGGTCAGGAGATTGCTACCCTTCTTGCCCAAAGGGCAATAGAAGAAGTACCCCTTCTTCAACAGGGTTGAGGGTTCTACTCCCCCTATTTTCTTATCCCAAAGAAAACAGGGGGCTACAGACCCATATTAGATCTCAGAGAATTGAACAAGTTTCTATGCAAGAAGAAATTCAAGATGATTTCTCTCGGTGCTCTCCTTCCATACCTTCAGAGTCAGGATTGGTTTTGTTCTCTAGATCTCAAGGATGCGTACACCCATGTCCTCATCCATCCAATACACAGAAGGTTCCTTCGGTTCCTTTATCAAGGAAAGCACTACCAATACAGAGTGCTTCCTTTCGGTCTGGCCTCTGCTCCAAGAGTGTTCACAAAATGCATGGCAGTAGTAGCTGCATTTCTATGCACTCTAGGAATATTTGTATTCCCATATCTGGACGACTGGCTCATCCGAGCTCCATCCCAGACAGAGGCCCAGGCTTCCCTAGCCTGCACAAGGCGTGTTCTTCAGTATCTGGGACTGGTAATAAACATCCCAAAATCACATCTCACCCCTACTCAGTCATTAGAGTTCATAGGGGCCTTGCTGGATACCACAACTGCAAGGGCCTATCTTCCCCGAGCCCGTTGCCTACGATTGGTGCAGTTAGCCTCACAAGTTCAGTTAAAGTCCCATTTAACTGCTCGAGAGATGTTACAACTGTTAGGTCACATGGCATCCACCGTGCATGTGGTTCCTTACACTCGCCTTCACATGCGGGCAGCTCAGCGGACTCTGTCCACCCAATGGACCCAGGCATCAGGGTGCCTGTCAGACAAAATAGCAACCTCCAGTCGCCTCTTTTGGTCTCTCCAGTGGTGGAAGTCCACTCAGAATCTGTTGCTGGGGTCCCCCTTTCAACAGTTACTGCCCCAAGCAACCCTCACAACAGATGCCTCTCCAAAGGGTTGGGGAGCTCATCTACAAGATCTCTCCACCCAGGGCATCTGGTCTCCACAGGAGACATCTCTACATATCAACTTCTTGGAGCTCAGAGCAATTTTTCTAGCTCTGAGTCTTCCACACCCTGCTAAGCTACAAGACAGTCCTCATCCACACGGACAACCAAGTAGCCATGTTCTACGTGAACAAGCAGGGCGGGACTGGCTCTCTGGCGCTTTGCAATGAAGCTTTGAGATTGTGGGCCTTCGCCAGAGAGCATCAAATTCATCTCATGGCAGTTTATCTTCCAGGGGTTCAAAACTCTTGGGCAGACAGACTCAGTCGAGTTCTGCTTCCACACGAATGGTCCCTCCATGGGGATCAGATAGCCAGGATCTTTCAAATTTGGGGAACCCCGGACATAGACCTCTTTGCAAGTCCGTGGAATGCCAAACTTCCCCGGTTCTGTTCCAGGATTCCGTGTCAGGGAGTTCAGGCCAGGGATGCCTTCCTCCTCCATTGGGGGCAAGACTTCCTCTATGCCTTTCCACCCATTCCCCTAATTTCCAAGACACTGTTCAAGCTTCAGAGAGACAAGGGGTCTATGATCCTCATAGCACCACGTTGGCCATGCCAAGTGTGGTACCCTCTACTTCTGCATCTCTCTCAAGCTCCCTCCCTGGACTTGGGATCTGCTCCAGACCTCCTATCCGAGGAGGAGTGAACCTTGTGGCACCCAAATCCCCAGTCTCTTCATCTCAGGGCCTGGTTGCTGAAGGCCTAGACCTTCAAGATTTGCATCTTTCTCAGCATGTGAAGGATATCCTTCATGCTTCCAGAAAGCCTTCCACTAGACGTTCCTATGCTTTTAAATGGAAAAGGTTTACTGTTTGGTGTGCAGAGAAGGGTCTTAACCCTCTTGCAATACCTCTGAATTCTTTACTAGAGTATTTGCTGCATTTATCCCATGCAGGCCTTAAAACGAATTCAGTAAGAGTCCATTTGAGTGCTATTGCAGCATCCCTTAAGCCTCTCAATGGACAGCCTCTTTCCTCTCATCCTCTTATTGCAAGATTCATGAGAGGCCTTCTTTTAACTAAACCTCCCATTAGACCACCTCCAGTGGCATGGGATTTGAATTTGGTTCTTGGCCAGCTCATGAAGCCACCCTTTGAACCCTTAGCTACTACCTCCTTGAAATTCCTTTCCTGGAAGGTTATTTTTCTCATTGCAGTCACCTCAGCTCGCCGTATCAGTGAGCTGCAAGCCTTGGTGGCTAATCCTCCTTATACAAGGTTCCATCATGACAAGGTAGTCCTCAGGACGAATCCACACTTTATGCCTAAAGTGGTCTCACCTTTTCATCTGAACCAGGAGGTGTATTTACCTGTCTTTTTTCCAGGACCTCATGCATCAAGTGCAGAGAGGGAATCTTCATACCCTGGATTGTAAGAGAGCACTTGCTTTTTACTTACAAAGGACACAGCAACATAGAAAGTCCTCTCAACTCTTTGTTGCTTTTGATATCTCTCATTTAGGACTTCCAGTCTCTAAGAGAACTCTGTCCAATTGGATTGCTCGGTATATTTCTTTTGCCTACCAGAGTAAGAACCTTTCTCTGGAGGGCCATGTCACAGCTCACAATGTGAGGGCCATGGCAGCCTCTATGGCTCATCTAAACTCTGTGTCCATCGACCAAATCTGTTGAGCGGCCACCTGAGCCTAGGTTCATACCTTTACAGCCCATTACTGCTTGGAGAAGGACTCCCGCCAGGATGCCTTGTTTGGTCAGGCTGTTCTCAAACACCTGTTCCATACCTAATCAACTCTTATCCCCCATCCCTGGTTGGATGCCCGAGATCCATGGGGTGAGGTAGAGCCCTTCTCAGGGACTCACAACTTTGGAGATCTCCCTGGCATCTCTAACTGGGGAGTCCCCATATGTGAAGACTCATTCCTGCTTGTTCCTGGAGATAGCACAGTTACTTACCTGTAACAGGTGATCTCTGGGAACAGCAGGAATAAGTCTTCACAACCCACCCACCTCCCCTAGGAGTTGTATTTCTCTATCTATCTTTCCTTTCCTCTCTCTCTCTTTGTCTCAGCTTTAAAACTCGAACTGGAGAGATGCGGTTAGGAAAGGCAGGAAGGCAGCGCGCAGGCGCTGTGGGATGCTCCCAAAAGCTTTCTTACTGGACACTGGGGAGCGTTGCCGCGCAGGCTCCGTTGGTACCGACGATACCCATATGTGAAGACTTATTCCTGCTGTTCCCAGAGATCACCTGTTACAGGTAAGTAACTGTGCTTTTTATTCCATTGATCTTAAACCCTGTAATCTGATTGTTTGCACTAAAGTTATTGAAGAAAATGACATAATGTGATTAGAGAGCATTGTTTGTTTTCATCAAAAAGGTTCAATGACCAAATTAAATGGGTAAGAAGACAGGAAACAACTTTGTCTCATGGCTCTTTAAATGGAAGATATCTGGGCAAGTAGGTTATTAAGTAAGTACAGAGTGGAGGATGGGTAGATGTGAATAGGTAAGAGACTATGTGTGGGTGGGTCAGTGGTTTGGGGTAGATGGGCATCCTTAATCATAGGCCCTCATATTCCCCAAGTATGGAGATCCTTGAATCTTCAGAATCCCTAACTAGGGGATTTCAGAGTTTTGGTGACTGATTTTTTAAACTTCAGATTTGCTTTGGATTTGAAGTTATTTGGATGTCAAAACTTTATTAAAGTAGGCTCAGTGCTAACTTTCAAGTAAAAATGTGCGTTCAAAATTAATTTCTGAATGTAGCTTGTTAGCAAGGCATATCCTTATTCATTGTGTTAGGAAGTAAAGCACTGCGTTAATCTTACTTAGAGCAGGTCTTTTGTATATTAACACTCTTGCCCCTGCCCCCCCCCCAAAGGTATATCACAGGTTCTTTTTTAGGGTTATAGGGCCTGATTTACTTAAACTGTTTACACATTTTCTAGGGGGGAAAAAACCTTAATAAATTAGGCTTATTGTGCCACTGCACAGTGCCAACAGAAGGCAGTGGCTTCACTCCTCCTCCAACCTTTCCCACTGACCCTTTACGCTACACCTGTGGGTGTGGAGGGGTGGGGTGGGGGGTGCCTGTATGTTCGCGTGTATAGGTGGGGTGCTTGCATGTTTTTTGGTTGGGGTGGAGGAATGCACCATTTGGCATATACAGATTGTGTTCTTTTGTCCCTATACATTCATCTCTTTAATTTCCAACCCTTGCACTCTTCCCTCTCCCCTTTAACCCTTCCCCATTCTCTCCCCTTCCCCCTACCCCCTAGCACTGCAACCCCTCCTTCCATTCCACCCCATCCTCCTTTTTTTTTTTTTTTACTACTGCCCCTTTAAATTTTTGCTTTCTCATTTTCCCCCACCCCATCTTTTTTTTTTTTTTTCTGTAGGCCTGATAACTGCTGTCCTCTGCAGGGGGGGGGGGGTGGGATGGGATTCCCTGGGGCAGCCTGTTACTTTCCTGGCCTGGTCTTCCCCTTCTGTTCTGTTCACAGGGATCTGATCTCCTGTGGACATAACAGGAGGGGCCTTAGTGCAATCGCAACTTCTCTTCTTGTTTTCTGCCCGTTGGGGTTAGAATTCACACAGGCAGCCAGTTACCGCAGAGCTGTGATCGTCTTCTCCTCCTGCCTGTGGGGATCTGATCTTCTACCCCATCATATTTTTTAGAGAAGGAGGGGGGAGAAAATCCCGGGTGCCAGGTGCAAATATCTGGTCACCATGGCAACCCGGGATTTGTCGAGCCCTGCCATAGTATCTTAAGGATCCTACTAATGAATTTATGCATAGGTTCAGAATAAGAGAAAAATTTGAGGACTGTTTTCAAAAGGACAATGTTCTTCAGTTTTATAGCAAGGATGAGCCAGGGTGATTAATTTTTCAAATAACTTCCTTTCATGTACTGGAAAGGCAGCATTGCAGTCTTTAAAAACCATTCTTTTTCACTTGCAGGAAGCCTTTCTAGTCTGAGTCGCCTTGGTTTGAGGTACAACAGACTCTCAGCGATACCCAAGTCCTTAGCAAAATGCAGTGAACTAGATGAGCTGAATCTGGAGAACAACATTATTTCTACTTTACCAGAGGTGAGAGATTAGAAAAAAACGGTACTGACAGTCACTTGTAGACTTTTGTAGGTCACATTCTTTGCTTTCTTAGGCTCCTTGGTTCCTCGGAAATCTTGACGTTGGCAGCATCTTCTGTGGCTATAAAGATCCACATGCAAATGAAGGTTTCAATTAGAGCCACTGTAACAGAAACCAATCACAGCTATAAATTCTGTAGGAATAGTTTTAAAAGTGTGTAGAACAGTCTCTATAAATAAGGTGGAACATATGTGCCTGTGTGCCTTAACAAACTAGGTGCCTTGTAAAAAAAAAAAAATTCCAGTTCGACAGTCCAGTCCAGACGAGTGGGTTATGCTCTTCGACCAGCAGGTGGAGACTGAGAACACAAACCTAACGTGTGCTATAAATAATCTGTACCAATTGACAATAGCCAGTATTCTCAGTCTCTATGGTAAAGGAGCATAGCCTGTGCAGTCTCGTGCTTGTTGTGGGCCAAAGGCAGCAGTGCAGGCCCTGGGTGCAGAACCCGATAGTGCTGGGTCCCTCCCCCTTCTCCCCCAGCTGCTCTCTGCCACTGGGCTCCTGACCTCCTCCCCAACCTTTGGGAGAGAGCCAGGGGTTAAGCAGACTCCTGTAACTTTAAGGCCAAAAACCTCCCCAAAGCAACAGAGGCAGAAACAGCGGTGTTTTTTGGGTGGAGCGGCCATTGGGTATGTCCAGGGATCAGCATGGGGGGACTGCAGTGTTGCACCCAGGGAGTGTCCATGGGGACATGGATCATGTCCAGTGCGTAATGTGCGGCTTCCGCAGGGCACAGCTTTCTGAAGTTGGACTGTGCTGCGACTTCCTGTGAGAGAATGCGGTTGTCATGGATTGCCTTGGGGGAGACCCAGGGGAGCTGGAACCATGCGGGACAGGTGTCAGGGAGCAGGAAGGGGCTCCCGAAGTGGTGGTGGTCCCGCAGTTTTGGTAGGAACTGCCTCCAGTTTGACTGTCTCTGGGGCAGCAACCCTGGAGAGTGTTGAGCCCCTGTTTCTGCAGCCCATGACTGAAGTGTTATTGGAAATGTCAGCTGCATTGTCTGGGGAGAGTGGGGGGGAGGGTCAGGGGCTCCCACTTTTCACCCAAATTCATCCTCTTGCTCCACCAAGCCTTTGTCATGTAGCAGGGCTTGCGGGAAGGGTCCCCGGTTTCCTCAAAACCCCCCTTGGGTAAGAAGCCAGGGTCTTCAACAGTGGCTAAGTGCTTGCATAGGGATGGGTTCAAGGAGGACATGGAGCTTGGCTCTGTGAGGTCATTTGATTCTGTGGACCCCTTGGACGGGATGGCATATCTCCTGCAGGAGCATTCTCTGGAGGAGAGGGAACTCCTGGTAGGGGAGTATCCTGCAGCGTTGCGGATCTTTCACCGGGATGAGCTCCCCTCTCTTATTTCAGAGTCTCTGGTGGTATCATGAATTGCGGATGAGCCTAGGTCGGAGCCCGTGGAGTCCTTAGAGGATCCGCTGATGGAGGGCATCTGAGAGCTCCCTTTTGTTCTTCCCTAGATCCTTCAGAGCGATGATTGCGGAAGAGTTCAACACTCCTGATGTGGGCTTGCATGTCAGTTGTATTGTGCAGCTGTACTCGATTCCCCTTGAAGAGAGGGCGAAGCTGTGCTTGCCACGTTTGGATGTGCACGTGACGGCAATTACTCATAAGATCACTATCCTGGTGGAGGATGGTGTGGCCCTGAAGGATCTGCAGAACAGGCATATGGAAACCCTGCCTAAGCAGGCTTTTGAAGTGCTGGTGCTGGCTCTGAAGGGGACCATTTGTGGGGCTTACGTGACTAGAACCTGTCTCCAGTGGTCTTAACAGATTCAGGAGGAGGCTGGGGCAGATCCTGCTGCTGACCAAGGAAAAGCTGCTTGGATGAAGTCGGGTTCAGCCTTTTTGGTGGATCTGCTCTATGATCTGCTGCACGCATCAGCCAAGAATATGGCAACAGTGGTTTCGGTGTGTCGAGTGTTACGGTTGCATAATTGGTCGGCAGATGTGGCCTCCAAGGCGAAGCTGAGCAAGCTCCCCTTTACAGGGAAGTTGCTGCTTGGGGAGGACTTGGAAAAACTGGTCAAGGATTTGGGTGTTTCTAAGGTATCCAAGCTGCTGGAGGATAAGCCATAAGGGGCCAGCAGAGGGGCTCCTCTGCAGGGCCGTGGTCGAGATTCTTGCAGGTTTCTGCCTGCCCAGGCTGTTAACCCGCGGAGGTCCCATTTTCTTCTAGCAGGGCCCATCCTTTTGGGGGGGAGGCTGCCATGGAGGCCAAGGAGGAGCCTCCGGGGCTCCCAGTGCTGCCAAGTCCTTCCAATGAAGATATGGAGGTCCTGGCGGGACTTCAGCCAGCGGGCAGATGCCTGCAATGGTTCTTTCTTGTTTGGGTCCAGATTACGTCGGATGCCTGGGTGCTGGAGGTGATCAGAAATGGTTGCACCCTTGAGTTTGCCAGGCCTCTCCCGGACACTTTCATGATTTTGCCATGCCAGACCTCTGACAAGGCTCAGGCAGTGGAGGAGATGCGACAACTGGGACTCAGGCTGGTATTCCATCTATTTTGTGATTCCAAGAAGGAGGGCTCTTGGTGTCCTATTCTCGATCTGAAAGGAGTCAACAGAGCCTGAAGATCCCGCATTTCCGCATGGAAACCTTGCACTCAGTAATAGTGGCGGTGTGGCAGGGTGAGTTTCTGGTCTCTCTGGATCTGACCAATACTTAGCTACACATTCCTATTCGTCCTGATCACTAGCAGTTTCTGCAGTGCCAAGGGGACATTTTCGGTTTCAGGCCTTGCCTTTCGGTCTCGCCACTGCACTGATGAAAGTGGTTCTACATCCAGTACCTTCCGTTCTAGTGGGTTGTGTCTGTTTTTTACCTTATTCAGGTGGTTTCTCTGCCATCCTTTTCCAAGTCACAAGATTTTGAGGAGGCCCTTCTTCAGAAGCTGGACATCTGTAGGGCTCTCAAACAGTATCTAAAGGTGTTTACCAATATTGTAGTGGCAGTGACAGTGGACTTGCGCAAGCATGGGGTCTTCGTCCACCCATATCAAGGCGATTGGCTGATTCGGGCCAAGTCATTCCAGGAGAGTCTGATGTGACAGCTCTTTGGATTCGGTACCTACAGGACTTAGACTGGCTAATCAACTTGGCCAAGAGCAGGGAGGAGTGGCCTAGTAGTTGGGATAAGTTGCCTTGGGCTGGAGGAATTGGGGTTTCTGGTCCCACAGGTGCTCCTTTTGGCCTTGGCAATCCATTTAACCCTCTGTTGCCTCAGGTATAAAAAAAAATAATATAGATTGTGAGCCCTTCAGGGACAAGGGAAACATATACCATATCTGAATGTACACCGCCTTGACCCGGTGAAAAACGGTATATAAGCATAAATAAATAGAGCCATCTCAGTCCTTTTGTTTTGAAACCCTTTAGGGCTTGGTTTTCTTTCCAGAGGGCAGGATTGCGAAGCTGCAGGCCCAGGCATGGGAGTTAAGGAAGGTCCCCTGCCTGCAGGTGTGGAACTACCTTCAGCTGCTAGGCTCTATGGCAGCCATATTGGAGCTGGTGTCCTGAGCAAGGTCATATGAGGGCCCTGCAGCTAGATATTCTCTCATGGTGTCCCCCGCAATGGCAATCCATGAAAGTTCGCCTCCTTTTTCAGATGAAAGCTCGGGTGAGTTTGCAAAGGTGGTTGGATTTGGAGAGGCTCGCGCAGGGATGTCGCTTAAATCTCCAGACTGGGTGGTGGTGACTACGGATGCCAGTCTGACCAGTTGGGGCCGACATTGTCTCAGATGGCTCAGGGCTGGTGGAATCTGGAGGAGAGCCGGCGGTCGATCAGTTGCTTGGCGACGCGGGTGGTGTGTCTAGCCTTAGAGGTGTTCCTTCCACTGATGAGGCGTAGGGCAGTGCGAATGCTGTCAGATAATACCATGGTGATGGCATATATCACTTGATAGGGCGGCACTCGGAACTCAGTGGTAGCAGCAGAGGCAATTCCTTTGCTGCAGTGGGTGGAGATTTACTTGCTGGCACTCTGAGCTGCCCATGTCACCGGGAAGAACAATGTCCAGGCAGATTATTTGAGTCTCACCTCCCGGATTCCAGAGAGTGGGCACTGTCTGAGTCGGTACTCCAGCAGGTTGTGGATTGCTGGGGGCAGCCGACGATGATGGCATCTCTGGCGAATGCCAAGATCAACCACTTCTTCAGTCAGTGAGGACGTATGTGTCCGAAGGACTGGATGCCCTGATTCAGCCATAGCCAAGGGTGAATCTGCTTTGTCTTCCCTCCAGGTCCTGCAGTGGATAGAGTCCCATCGGAAGTCGGGTGGTGCTGATTGCACCGGACTGGGCTCATTCCCACATGGGGACAAGTAACCTCAGGCCGGAGGGACTGAGGTCTCAAGTCCCATGGCTGCTCCTTGTGGCCTTGGGCAAGCCACTTAACCCTTCATTGCCTCAGGTACACTTAGATTGTGAGCCCTTCGGGGACAAGGGAATAAAAAAAGTACCTGTTAGTATATACGTGTAAACCGCTCTGATGCGTAAGTAAAGGGCGGTATATCAAATGCCTAAACCATAACCATAACCATTGTCCCTGATATACAGACCTGCTGCAGCTGCTGATAGCGGAGCCATTTTGGTTGCTGGTGGATGTAGACCTGCTTACCCAAGGGCCAGTGCAGATACTGGATGTGGGTCGGTTCTCACTTACAGCTTGGCTCTTCAGAGGGATCATCTGAGGCATAAAGGCTACTCACCTCAAGTCATTGATCTTACTTCAGGCCTGCAGGCGATCAACTTCCTTGGCCTATGTGCAGGTCTGGTGCATTTTTGAGGCCTGATGTGGAGAGCAAGGTGTTCACTCCCTTGGGGCCTTGCTTCCTGACATTCTGGTGTTCTTGCAAGCTGGACTGTAAAAGGGCTTGGCCTTGGGCTCTTGAGGGTCCGTGTGGCGGAATTGGCATGTTTCAGGGTCGAGTTCAGGGTCAAGCCCTGGCTATCCATGGGGATGTAATTCATTTTCTTCAAGGGGTGAAGCATCTTCGACCCCTTTGTCTGTCCATGGTTCCCTTATGGGACCTTAATTTGGTGCTGTCAGTTCTTGGACTGTCTCCCTTTGAGACACTTAGAGGCACCACATTGAAGGACTTTACTTTGAAAGGTGGTGTTTCTGGTGGCGATTTGCTCAGCTCGTCGAATTTCAGAACTTCAAGCGTTGTCTTGCAAGAAGCCTTATTTGGTCATTTCTAAGAAGGTGGTTCTACATCCAGTACCTTCCTTTCTACTGAAGATCATGTCTGTTTTTCACCTTAATCAGGCAGTTTCTCTGCCATTCTTCTCTGAGTCGCAAGATTCTGAGGAGGCCCATCTTCTTCACAAGTTGGATGTCTGCAGGGCTCTCAAGTGGTATCTAGAGGTGACTCAGTAATTTCGGTGCTCTGAGAAGCTTTTTATCTTGTTTGGCGGTCCTCGGAAGGGCGAGACAATTCCTAAGACTTCTATTTCCCAGTGGATCTGGGAGGCTACCATATCTATGTATCTGTTGAAGGGGTGCCAAGTGTCCTCTGGTTAGCGGGCCCACTCTACACGGCCCTAGGCATTGCCTTGGGTGGAGTTTGGTCTGGTTCTCCCTCAGGACATTTGTAAGGTGGCGACACAGTTGTCTCTTCATTCCTTTGTGCGGCATTACCATTCAAATGTGCAGGCCCAGTAGGACATGACTTTTGGGCCAGAATGTTGCAAGCCACTATCTTGGTTTCCACCCGTCATTAGTACTGCTTTGTTACATCCCACTTGTCTGGACAGGACTGGAGGGACAAATTGGAAGGTGAAATTTAGGCATTACTTGCTAATTTTCTTTCCTGGAGTCTGTCCAGTCCAGTCTAGGACCCACCCAGGGCATGTTTCTCAGTGGATGACTGTCTAGAGTTTGTTCTTGCAGAACTAGATTGGAGTGGGCACGTCTGGGACAGCGCATTTGGTTTCGGGGTCTTGGCTCAGTTGTTCTCGGTGTTCCTTCACATTTTCTGTTTATGTTTTTGCCAGGTTTGTGTTTAAAAAAAGAAAAAAAGGGAGGAGTAATATTTATTTATTTAACCTTTTTTTTTTAATTTTATACCACCTTAGGTGATCAAGGGGTGGTCAATTACCGTTCCTTTACCGAGGGCTAAGTGACGTTCCCGAAGTGTTCTATGTATATGAATGTTTTCAGCTTTCTTTTGAAGTCTTTACTGTCTGCCATGGCTCTTATGTCTTCCAGGAGGGAATTCCATAGGGCAGGGGTGAAGAGTGAGCGATTAAGTCTTGCCGGATGTCCGCCGAGAAATACTGTAAGATTTTGAAGATGTTGAGCATCATCTTAAACCTAGTGCGGGAGTGTACTGGGAGCCAATGTAGTTGTTTGAGTATGGGAGTGATATGACCGTGTTTTGTTATCTCAGTGATGATATGGATCGCTGTATTCTGTACCAACTGGAGTGGATGGATGGTTTGCTTTATGAGGCCCTGGTACAGCGAGTTGCAGTAGTCCAGAATTGGGGTGACAAGTATTAGATTTAGTTCCCTCATAGGAAGAAGATTTCTACTTGATGGGCCCCTTTGGGGGTTGGGAGGAGTCAGATGGCTGGTTCCTGTCATGAACTGATGCTAGGAGAGAGCATGGCTGGTGGAGAATTGTGGTTGGGCACCTTTTCTCTGCTTTGTGACGTTCATACTGGCTATTGTCAATTGGCACAAGCTACTTATAGCACACTTCAATTTTGTGTTCTAAGTCTCCACCTGCTGGTAGATGAGCATAACCCACTCTTCTGGACTGGGACTGGAGGGATTCTAGGAAAATAAATTAGCAGGTAAGATCCAATTTCACCTTACCTTTCCTCCGCACATTTCTCCATTCACTGATAGCTTGTCTGTGGCCACACCAGAAGGGGGTGTAACCAGCTATTTATTTAAACTTTTTTTTTTATAAGCTTTATTTATAAACACCATCAAACAAGAGAAACATTAACAACAGTAAACAGACTCCGAGCGGGGTTGTTTCTGATCCCCAACCCAGAGAACAGTCAAGGGTACAGGTGCAGTTTTCAAATTATATCCATCCCCTCCTACTCCCACCCTCCTCCCCCCTCACCCCCCCCCCCCCATAGTCACCATCCAATCCAAAGTTAGAGTAATCCCAGGGAGCTCCATACGGAAGCCACTGGATCAAGTCCCTATCTATATACTCCGTTAGAGACCCAATTGCAACACTTCATTGCGAATACCCAGGCTCAGGTTTTGAATATAAGGGTCCCAGAGCCTCTGAAAGACCGGTCACCTTCGAATGCTACCCCGGGCACACCTACACTCCAGGAGCATCAGTTGATGGAAATTATTTCGCCACTCCCAGAATGAGGGCGGATGCCGATCCCTCCACCCACACAGAAGGGGCCCCTTACCCACCAGACATGCCTTACGTACCAGTAAACGTTCCCATTTCCCCTTGGACTGTGTAGGGCGTAAGTTATCCAGCACAACTAGGGAACTATCCCAACACACCTGCTGCCCCAGCAGCCCAGACAGAAAGGAACAAATTTTTGCCCAATAGGGACGTATGAGTCGACACCCCCACCACATATGCAATAAAGTCGCTAAAGATTCAAAACACCTCGGGCATCGCCCATCCGACGTGATATGACAGCGGAAGGCCCGTCGAGGGGAAAAATATACCCTAGTTATGCATTTAAATTGTATTTCCCTCCAACGGACTCCCACCGCCAGATCTACTATTTGCCGTAGGGCTCTAAGAACCATACCGGGAGGGATCTCGCACCCCATCTCCACAGCCCAGGCCAGCTCCACACTACGGTAATCGGGTACAGGCCTATATTGGGCCACCCGATTTTTCAGCACTCTTATAGATGGCGAGTCTTCTCCCCACAACTCAAAAAATTCTATAATCTGCGCCGAGCGCTCCGCCCGAAGTTCCGTCTCCGGTAACGAGGCTACATAATGAGAAATCTGCAGGTAGGCAAAAAAAAGACCAGGCCTCAACTCATATTCCCCACGCAAGGACTGGAACTGCTTACATTTCCCCGAGGGTTCTACCACATGGCCTGTATTACAAATTCCTCTCTGGGCCCATTCACGACACATCCCAGTATCGGTCCCTGGGGTGAACTGCGCGTTGCCTTGAATGGGCAGCCAGCTCGAAACCCTCCAGTTCCTGCCCCAATACACGTTCAACTGCTTCCAGGTTCGCCGGACCAAGCCAAGCAACACACTATCCCCAACATTGCCCCAGCTCAGCCTGTTTTCTTGATGCAAAAGAGCCAGCAAGGTATTCGGCGCAGCAAGCGCCTCCTCGAATGCCCTTGGAGTGTATACTTCAGTTCCGCCCAGCCAATTCCCCAGGTGCCGAGCCTGGCAGGCCAGGGCATAAGCCTCGAGATCAGGAAGCCCCAACCCTCCCTGTTTCCATTTACCCACCAAGCAGCAATATGGAATACGCGCTCTCGCCCCCTTCCACAAAAAAACCTGAATTACTCCCTCTAACCGCCGAAGATCACATCTCAACAACCAGACAGGAAGAGTCTGCAGCCAGTAGAGTATCCGCGGCAGAATAACCATCTTGATCGCCGCTATTCGCCCCAACAAGGATAAAGGAAGGGATCTCCACGCCTGCAATTGATCCTGCAGCCTGTCAATGATCCAATTTAAGTTGCATCGATAGAGCCGGGAAGGCTGACTAGTCAGCCGAATGCCCAAATACTTAAAGTGGTCCTCTGCCCATCTAAGAGGGAAGTCCCCCTGCCACCCGCCCCTTAATTGTCCCGACACGTCTAGGGCCTCAAATTTTTCCGTATTAATACATAAACCCGCAAACTGTCCGAAAATATGGAATTCCCGCAACAGCGAGGATAAGGAGTCACAGGGCTCTGACAAATGCACCAGCAGGTCGTCCGCAAAGGCAGACAATTTAAACTCATGCGGGCCTATGCGGATTCCACTTATCTCATGAGACCCCTCCACTCGACGTATAAAAGGGTCTAGGGATAAAACAAAAAGAAGAGGGGAAAGAGGACATCCCTGCCGAGTGCCACATCGTAAGTTAAAAGCCTCTGACAACACCCCATTACAGTAAATCGCTGCAGACGGTTCGGCATAAAGGCTACGGACCATATTACAGAAGGAGTGCCCAAGCCCATAACACGGGAGTAGATAGTGTAGATATTTCCAATCAACTCTGTCAAAGGCTTTTTCTGCGTCGAAGCTCACTAGCAACGAATGTAGCTGTCTACTCTGCACCCATTCCAACGAGGACAATATTTTACGAAGGTTACGTACGGCATGTCGGTTTTTCACAAATCCAACTTGCGAGTCATGGACCAGCTGGCCCAACACTCCCGCCAGGCGATCTGTGAGGATATTCGCCAGTAACTTAAGATCAAAATTAAGTAGTGAGATGGGACGATAAGAAGCTGCCTGCAGAGGATCCTTCCCCGGTTTGGGGAAAAGGGTAATATTTATTTAACATCTTTTATATACCGCACTATTGTCACCAGCGCGGTTTACATGTAACAAACATATACATACAAAGAACTGTAATGCATTTTACAAGTAACAGGGTTATTGAACTTGGGAATAACAAGGTACCACTATATAAGGCTAGTTAACTATATACAGATTATTGAAATACATTAGTCAAATTTGGATATCAGTTGGGGAAATGTCTTGGTCAGAAAAGTGTCTGTGATATTTTCATGTGCGAAGGTTAGATTGGGAAATAGCTTAGGAAGAGGTGGTGTTTGAGACTCTTTCTGAATTGTGTTAAGCTGGTTATAACTCTCAGTTCTAGTGGGAGGGCATTCCAGGTTTTTGGGGCGTGGATACTGAAGGCTCTTTTGGTTGTTTCCTTAGTGTATCTGACTGTTTGTTTCGGGATTATTAATGTATTCATTGCAATTGATCTTCTGGATCTATTAGGGGTCTGTGAGTGTACAAGGTTGGTAATGGTTGATGGTGCTTGGTTGTTTATGGCTTTGAATGTAGTGATCAGTATCTTGTAGTGGATTCTTGCGTTGGTTGGTAGCCAGTGGAGTCTTTTTAGAACTGGGATTATGTGATCTGTCTTTGATATTCCTTCAAGTACTCTGGCAGCAGTGTTCATCGCTAATTGGAGAGGATTTAATGTTGCTTGAGGGAGTCCGTATAGAATTGCATTTGCAAAGTCGATGTGAGGCATTATCAGGGCTTGATAGACAGTTCTGAAATCTGAGGGTTCCAGTAGAGGTCGCAGGTGGCGTAATGTACGTATCTTGTGGTAAATTAGTTTTGTTATGTTTTTTATGTGGGCTTTCATATTGAGGTGCTGGTCAAGGGTTATACCTAGGTAGCGTAGTGTAGGCTTTACTGTTAATTCCTTGTCCTTTATCTTCACGGAGGTAGGAGGTGTGAAGTTTTGGTTTCTTGTTACAAACATCACATCAGTCTTGCTGTGGTTGATTCTTAGATTTTGGGAGATGAGCCAATCTTCTACTGCTTCGAGGCATGTTATCAATGATGTATAATCAGGGTGATTGATGGAGAATGGCATGAATAGTAGAATGTCATCTGCATATGCTAAACAGGTGACATTAAAGGAACGAATGAGGTCACAAATGGGTTGCATGTATATATTAAACATCAACGCTGACAGAGAAGATCCTTGTGGTACCCCTTGGTCTTGAAGAAATGGTTCGGAAGTAGTTTCGTCAATTCGTACTTGTTGCCAACGGTTAGTTAGATATGATATACACCAGTCAAGTGCAGCGCCAACTATTCCTTTTTCCTTGAGGCGATCGATAAGTATTTGGTGGTTTACTGAGTCGAACGCCGCTGAGATGTCCATGAATATAAGTATGAATCCTTGATGAATGTTATCTATTCCTGTGATTAGTGTGTTGAATAGTGTGATGAGGAGGGTTTCAACTCCATGAGCCTCTCTGAAGCCGTGTTGTGAAGGGTCAAGTGGAGCTTCATTGTCTATGTGCTGTTGTATTTGCCGTTGGACTACTTTCTCAATTATTTTCGCTAGGAGTGGGATACTGGATATTGGCCTGTAGGATTCTACTTTTTGGGGGTCTAATTTACTGTTTTTTAGTAATGGTCTAATTGAGGTTTGTTTGAGGCTTTGAGGAAAGGTTCCAGTTGAAAAGGATTGTTCAAGGATATTCTGTATGAAGAAGCTTACTTCATGTTTTAGATTTTTTATCCAGGCTGCCGGGCATGGATCGCTTGCAGCGGTGGTAGCATTTATTGATGCGATAGTGTTCTCAATTTCTTTGATTGATAGTGTATTAAACTTGGTTAATGTGGTTGACTGCGAATATATATCATTCTTTGTTGGTCCAGAAGTAAAAATGTTGGATGTTTTTGTCATCTTTGACTTTAGGTATTCGGCATATTCTTGCGGGTGTATTGCTTGTGTTTGATGAGGTGTTGGTTCCTTTGCCATTGTTCTTACGATGTTGAAGAGGTCATGATGTTTATTTAGTGATTTCTTTAGAAGGTTGGTATGGAATTGTTTCCTTCGATCTGCTATTTCTTTGCGATGCTTATCTAAGTATTTGCAGTAAGCTGTGTAGGCTTCAGTAGAGCGTGATCTTCTCCAATATTTCTCGAGTCTCCGGAGATGGAGGAGGGATGTTCTTAGCTCCTTGGAATACCAGGCTACGTGTGTACGATGGTTGGTATTTTTTGCCATGTTTGATGGTTGAGAATTGAATCTAAGGGAGTGATCCCAAGTGTTGATTAGACTGTCCAAGTCGGGTTCAGACGCATGTAGTGTTGGGAGGAGATTATTAAGTATTTCCTCTTTGACAAAGGGGCGGAACCTCCTAGCTGTTGGTTTCGCTTGAGTAGGTTTGGATTTAGAGGAATTGGAGTAGTTGGGGATTTTGAATAAAATGAGACTGTGGTCAGACCACGGTACTGGTATTATTGAAAGGTCGTAATTGTGGTTGGTGTCTGGGGTAACTTGTGGGACGAATATCAGATCAAGTATGTTTCCCATGTTATGAGTAGGGTCTTTGACTATTTGGTTGTATCCAAGGTTGTCAATTGCTTCTATAAATGCTGTAGTTATACTCAATCTCTTTTGGTCAGGTTACCGAACGATTGGTTTATCCCAAAAATTATTAAATATCGCTCATGTATCAGTAAAGTGGATTTTGTTTTTATTTCTGTCTTTTTCTTATATATTTTATCTAACTTGAGGTCTCAGACTCTGCGGCTCTGCTATTGGGACTGAACGTCCGTTATTCTAGCAGTTTGCCCTTTTGCATCAATGACCTCATATTGAAAAGCACATATTCAGGTGACTATGTTATGTTCAACTTTTTTGTCTTTTAACAAAGACTACTTATCTTATATATGTTGCACCCGTCAATGTGAAACAAGGACAGTTTAAGAATTCCGACGCCCTCTATGGGTACCACTCTCGCGTTTCAGATTGAAACTTTCTTCAGGGGATATTCCTCAAACTCATAGTCCTATAAGCTTTTCAACTGAAAAAACAAACATACATATAAAATCCAGATCCTAGTATAAAAACGTCCACCATTTTATACTAAAATTCTTACAGCTTTCCTTCTTATCACATATATTGTTATCTCTCATTCTATCTAAACAGAAAAACTACTGTTTGTTATGAACACCTTGATTATTTCTATCCGGTATCGTATATAAAAAACAGTTTACCATTATCAAAACGCTGCTGCCCGCATTTCATGTATATGTTATCGGTTTTCTCTTCAACTCAAAGATGAAACGCCGCGCATGCGGATTATGAACTAGGACACCATCTTTAAAGAGGCTGGAAGCTATTTCCACCTGTTGTAATTATCTTACTCCTCCCCTCTAATAGTTACTTCCCACATAACTGCAGTTCTTTTCTATAAATGCTGTGGCTTGCGAGTCCTGTAGGGAGGGAAGGTTGAAATCTCCCATTATCCAATTGGATAGTCTTGGTTTTTCAGTGTTGCAGGCAAGGTCAACTATCGTTGGTAGATCCTCAGCTGATGCTGTTGGAGCTCTATAGACTAGGCTGATTGAGTGTTCTTTGTTTGATATATTTAGTATATTTAGATGTGTTGAACTGATGTTGTTGTCAATTTGAAATTGTAGTTGGTTGTTAGAGATAATAAGTACTCCGCCTCCTCTTTGTTGGTTTCTATGGCACGTGTGTATAGAGAATCCTGGCGGTAGCATCTGGTTAAGAATGACATTGTCAGAATCGGTTAGCCAAGTTTCTGTGATCAGCAAGATGTCAAGGTTATGTGCAGTTATGAGATTAGTTATCAGAGGCCATTTTGTGCGGATGGACCTTATATTGATAAGGGCACAGTGTAATGGTGGATGATACTGTTGTTTTGGTTGAGGTCTTTTGGTAACGTGAAGGGCAATGTGAAGTAGATGTGGGTAGTGGGTGTGGTTAGGGTTTGTTTGATTTGTTTGAGTTTTGTTTGACCATCTCCTCCAATTATTTCGTAGTATTGGTATGTATTTTTGGTCGTCATTAAAGGCACTTGCTTGACCAGATAGTGCAGTGAGGAGGTAGGTGATGGTAAGGGTTACTAATGTGTGCATTCTTATAGTGAACATTGTGTGTTCTGAGAGGCGGTAGTGTTGCTAGTTGCACAAGGTTGTAGACTGTTGGTTTTGGGGTTGTAGTAATTTGTAGATAATATTGATGGAACCTTAATTGTGGTGAAAAGACGTATCAACAATATATTTGGATGCTGAGAAAAACAGTAATTGAAAAATTTGTGGGTAATGATACAGTATGTCTCTCTATCTACTGACAACAGTATATCTATTGGCAACAGTGTATCTCTCTGGGTAGTGGTAGCAGTATGTCTCTCAATATAGGCATGGTTGCCTCCCCAGTGAAAGCCGCCCTGCTCAGATCTCTTAGTGTGGAGGGCAACTAAGGTAGGAGAGATATAGTCACTAAGAATCTTGTAAAATTCAGCACCTAACCCATCGGGTCCCGGTGTTTTATAACAACTCGCCTTAGCGATAACCGTTTGCACCTCTTGGATAGTTAACGGTTGATCTAGCAATACCCTCTCTGTCTCGCTTAACCGAGGTAAGTCTATATCCTTCAAATATTGCATCATCCGTGTGGGAGATCCCGCCTCCACCGTGTATAGTGTCTGGAAAAAGGAACGAAAGACGCGGGCGATCTGCGGGCTATCTTTATGAAGTATCCCCTGACCATCTCGGAGTGCTGTAACCAATTTCGAGCTCCGGGGGCCACGCAAACAGCGGGCCAAAACGTGCCAGGTTTATCGCCGTGACAATACAATTGATAACGGTAATACATGACGGACTTCTTTGTCCGCTGGTGCAAGAGTTCATTTAAGGCTATTTGTGTCTCCCAGAGCTTTTTCTTAAGCGCAGTACTCGGATTACCTGCATTCCTCCTTCTTAACTTCATAACTAACTTCTCAAGGCGGATAATATGTTCGGCCTGCAGTCTCCATTTCCTTGCCATGAATCCGATAACATCCCCCCGTAGGACGACTTTAGCTGTCTCCCACACCAGCTCTGGATCATCGTGATGCTCACTATGATCCGATTCGAACTCCTGCCAGCGTCGTGTAAGAAATTGACGAAACTGGGTGTCTTTATAGAGCTCAAGCGGAAAACGCAAATCCTCGCCCTAGGGCTGTCTCCGCTCCACCGCAGCTCAAGCCAAATTAGAGCATGATCCGAGATTTCTACAGGTCCTATCTGCGCCGCGTCGACAGTGACAAACAAGCCTTTTGTAATCAACAGATAGTCGATACGTGCGCTGGAGCCGTGCGCGCGAGATTGGTGAGTATAATCCTTTTTGTCAGGGTGTAACAGCCGCCAAGGATCTACCAGCCCCAATCGAGTGCACAAGCGGAGCAACGCACGGGCCGTCTGTAGTCTTTCCCTAGGTCCCCCCCTTGGATGTATCTAATGCCACATCCAACACGCCATTAAAGTCACCTCCTAAGATCAGTAGGAGCTCTGGCAATTGCTCTATTTTGGACGCTAGGCGAGAATACAATGCAGAATCCAGCACATTGGGGCAATAAAGGTTCCCTAGAATGACAGGCTTCCCACCCAGTGTACCTTGCAGCAAGATAAATCGCCCTTTTGGATCAACAATGTCGTTTTTAACGTCGAAACGGACATTTTTATGTATCAACACCACCACTCCGCCCTTCTTTCCCGTGGCCGGGGCCCCCCATACCTGCCCCACCCATTCCCGGCAAAGTTTACTGTGCTCTTCAGCAGTCTGGTGGGTTTCTTGAAGCAAAGCTATGTCGGCTCGTTGCCTGGCCAAAGCCTGCAAAATTTTAGATCTCTTAATTGGGCTCCCCAAGCCGCAGACATTCCAAGAAATTATCTTCAGGTTAACTGGGTAATATATAGGTCTTCCAACAACATAATTACCAATTTCCCAGAGGGAGCCCCCCCAGCCTGGAACTCCCTCCACCGTGCATTCAAATTGCTCCCCCCAATACAAAACATTTTTGTCAGGGATGTGACTATGCCCCCACCCCCCCCCTTCCCCATCCCCCCCTACCTCCTTTCACTCTCTGTCTCTCTATCTTCCACTGGCCCTAAGTAGGGCAGAAGAAGATCACCTCCCGGAGATCAGTTAAATGCGTACGGTCCTCCCCACCCACATTACCCCGGTACTAAACAGCAGCAGCTCTAGCTCCCACTACAACAGTTTGCAGACTGGTCCCCACAAAGTCAGACATACCAGGAACCCCGCATGTTTTAACAGACCGGAAACCCAAACAATAGCAAAGGCATATATATAGAGTCATGAAAGGCCTCTCAAGGATCTCTCCCCCTGCCGGAGACAGGTCCTCAGGGGCCGCAGCTGGTCGGCAATGCCCCCCGAAGGCGCACCCCAGTCCCCAACCAATTATTAGGGTCCCCACCCGCCCACCCCAACCCCCCAGGACCCCGGGACCGCACAACTCCAAGTTTAAGAAAGTTCCTACCCAAAGCCATTGGGCAGCCAGGGGACCTGCAGGAGGCTGCGACCAGGGCTCCTGCTATCCCCTGACATTACAAGGCATACCAGCACCTGCCACACAGATATCTGGGATTATTAGACTGAACAGTAGGCCTGACCCACACCCCGGAGGGACGTGAAGAAGGCATCCCTGGACTTTCTGTCTACCTCAACATCTTCCCACAGGCTAGGGGGACTACCCCTACCCCCCCCCCCCCCCCACATGCTACTTCACAGGAACAGTTTACAACATGATATGTCAAAAACCAAGAAAACAACAACAACAAAAAAATAAGACATCAAACAGTTCAAAGTCCCTATGTTGAGGAAGGGCCGGAGGGTCCTCCCCAAGGAGCGTTCTGTCCCACCGACTCCATGCGCCACAACAATCCTCGGTTGGGTAATGTCCAGGCTTGTAACTGAGGGACGGACTGCAAGAGCTCTTCATAGGCCAGCATCGTTCCCTTCTCACATCTCCAGGGACCATCCCCGAGGCTATCCAAGGAAGGGACCACGAAAAACAATGACATATGTCCATGGATTTCAGACCGGAACAAAGGTCCGCCATTGTCCCCTCCGGCTAACTGTGCTCTTTCCGACTAAATCCAGGCCGCAATGATTACATGTCGGCTCATGTAGCTGCCGGAGACAGTCGCTCTCCTCTCCCCAGCGCCTCAATGTAGGGACCGGCATCCACGACGGATTCGAAGGACCGATGGCTTCCTGCATGGAACACATGCAACCTAGCAGGGTACTGCAAGGAGAACTTAATATTCGAGTTAATAAGCTTTTGGCAAAGGGGAGCGTAGGCTTGGCGTTTCTGACTTAGAGCCACGGAATAATCTTGTGCGATTCTAATTTTCATGTTATCGTGTAGTAGCTCACCCTTCTGCCTCGCGGCTCTAATTATGGCTTCTTTTTGAGGAAAGTGTAGAAATTTTGCTAAAACCACTCTCGGCCGCTGATCTCGAGGCTGCTTAGCTCCCACGCGGAGTGCTCTTTCAATACGCAATTTACCACCATCTTCGATGCCTTCGAATAGCTGGGGGAGTAAGATTTCCAGGTAATGAGCTAAATCTTTATCTGCAATCGAATTTGCAATACCCATCACCCTCAGATTGTTGTGCCTAGAGCGATTCTCCAAATCGTCCATTTTCAGTTCATGTGCCTGTATCTGGGATTTCAACAGCGTCAGATCTTGTGTTAAGGTCTCCAGGCAGTCCTCCGCCTTCCCTATACCATCCTCCGCCCCAAGGCCCCGACGGAGGCTTGTAAAGTATCCATTTTTTCATGTAGTGCGGTAAATTGCATGGATAATGCCTCTGCCACTGCTGCAGAAACCTCCTCCAGAAATACCGGAGAGGTCGGCGATTTAGGCATAGCCATGTTGTCGGCCATTTTAGGTGCCGGGATTCCACGCTCCTTCTCCCTCCGAGCGGTTTTTACAGCTGCTGCCATCCCTCCAGGTAGCACCCGAGAACAGTTCAAGCCAGAAATTACCACTGTGACTAGGTAAATATTATCATTAGCTTGAATTCGGCATTCAAAACGGCAGTAAATTCACGGTTTGGGCCAAGGAAGACCGGAGCGCAAGCAGTGGCGACCTGCTGCCCTCACCGCATCACGTGATCGCCCCTAAACTTATTTTTATACCGCCTTTCTACTATTCAAAGAAATTTACAGTTAACCAAAAATTTAACAGGACCATAAAGTACGTTGTTGTACAAGGAACTGGAACAATATAACAAAATAACAGTAAGCGCATTGAACTTTGAGCTATTTACAGTGTTATAAGTGAGAGTTAGTGTTCAATATTAACTCTAGTAATCTGGAGAACTAGTCAGCATATTGAAAGAAATCATAAAAACATAAAAAAGATGATGTAAATTTTATCATTAGTATTTAGATGCAAGAAGGAAAAAGATGAATATGATAGAAAATTATATATATATCTAAAGAAAATCAAAAGTATAGAAACCATTATAATGTGTGCCATATTCTTTCTCCAAAAAATAACAGAACTACAACAACAAATTTAATCATGAGGAACAAAAAAAATGATAGCAAACCAAAAATACAGTCCCTCATTAGTAAATATACCCCTTCATGTACTAAAGTGTGCTACTCAGTAGCGCAGGGTTTAGTGCATGGTAAGAATACCATACTAAAACGTAGCCCAGAGCCCCATTCTAAAAATTTTATGCATACCAGGTAGTGCTCAATGGGCGGGCCAGTGGTAGAATGTAGTCGTTGACGGCAGTTCACGGTTAGCGTGGATGGCTTGCGCTTCCTGCCCTTAGTGCAGGTGCACTTAATACCACCTCAGTGGGTGGCATTAAGTACACCTGCATGCCATCTTGCATGGTGCTGCGTCTTTGCACAGTGCTAACTGGACAGGGATGGATGCACAGGCTCTCTGAAGTTAATGAAGGGCCCCAACACATTACCGGCACAGGCTGTAGTAAACATGCCTCCTGGAGTCAAAGGAAAAAATTAAAAAGGGGGTAAAAGACAGACTGAGCTTTTGCATCCAGCAAAACAGTCACTAAGTAATAATCCCATCACTGCATGTCTCAAGAAAAACAAACAAACCCATACATAATCAAAACTTAAAGATACGGCTGTTATATTTTCTAGACATGGAGTGGCAGGTTCTTCAAGAAAGGATGAGGGTGCCTGAGAGACAAGGGAAGAAAACAAAATATGTATAAGGAAAATATATAGAAAAGAGTCTATACTGTAAGAACAGTTTTGACAAACAAAGCAGCTTACCAGAGCATGAAGCCATGCTTACTACTACTATTTCTTAGCATATGTATAGCACTACAAGGCGTATGCAGCACTGTACATGCTTATATTGTACCGTTTAAGTGTTAGCTGTCTTACATTGAGCAAAAAGCTGTAACTATATACATGGAGGGTTTGTTGTGGGCATAGAACAACAAAGGGCTGGTCTTGGAACATGTTTAAATTCAAGTTTTTACATTGACTTAATTAAATAATATCTAGTCTATCCTGTCATGTCTGTGGCTGTTACATAGGGGAGTTGGCACAGACATGGGGAAACAGAGGGATTGGTAGGATTTATAATCTGATTCACAATTTAATCAGTGCATGACATCAGATACATACAGTAGGGTATTATATGTAGGCAGAGGCTAGGCTGTTGGACTAAAATGCTCAATGAATAGGTGGGTTTTCAACCTTTTATGAAAGTCCGAGGTGTCTTCAATCAATCTTAAATTGGCTGGGAGTGTATTCCATAATGTTGGGCCGTAGACTGCAAAGGTTCGGTGACATGTTGCTTCGGAACTTGTCATCAGAGTTTACAGTTTAATCAAGACAGACAACACAACTGGGACTAGGATAAATCTAGGAGAATGGTAAAGATACACGTAGGTGGTGAGTAGAATAAGCGGATCAGGATCCAAAAGCAGCCTTGAAGAAGTGGGTTTTCAGCCTGGATTTGAATAGCACTAGAGATGAAGCCCGATGTACTGTCTCGAGTAGTCTGTTCCAGGCATATGGAGCAGAAAGGTGGAATGAACAAAGTCTGGAGTTGGCGGTGGCAGACAATGGCACAGATAAAAGGGATCTGCCAGAAGAGTAAGAGTTCCAGAGGAGAGGTGTAGGGAAAGATAAGAGGAAAGGTAGTGAGGAGCTGCAGAATGATTGTATTTATAGATCAGCAGAAGAAGTTTGAACTGGTTGTGAATACAGATAAGAAGCCAATGAAATGAGAAGAAGGATTATGTGAGCATAGTGACACTGGTGGAAGATTAGCCATTCAGCTGAGTTTAGAACAGACTGAAGGGGAGAGAGATGATTTAGAGGCAGATCAGCAAGGAGCAGGTTTCAATAGTCTAGACAGGAGGTGACCAGAGAGTGGATAACAGTTTTAATAGTGTATTCAGAAAGGAAGGGTCAAATTTTTCTGATATTATTTAAAAACAAACAACAGATTTTAGCTTTCTGGTGGATGTGTACAGAGAGAGAGAAGAGTCAAAGATGACCTCAAGGTTGCGAACCAAAGAAATAGGGAGGAATATAGTGTTCTCGAGGAACAAACATGAAGTTAGTCCTTACATATGGGTGATGTCTGTGCCGATGGAGCCTGGGAGGAAGCTTCTCCCCAGCTTTCAAAGAAAGTCTTTGGGAGATGCACCACGCATGCGTGGTCCCCTTCCTGCCAAAGGGTCCAATCTTGCCTTAGTTTCCTTTTTTCCATGGAGCCCATCGGACGTCTGTCTGTTTTCCCTGGAAAAAGTGTTGATTTTTATCTAATTTTCGCTTTAATTTTTTCTCCAGTTGCATACCAGTTCCCTTTCCTGCCCTCAGCCTCGCATCTTGGGTTTCTTTACTTTTTCGAGTCTTCTCGACCAGTGTGGCTTCACACCCTTTGTTCTCTGGCTGGGCCTAAGGTCTTCGACCTTGCCGGGGCCGTTTTCCCCATGGCCTCCGCCAGTGGTTTTAAGCGGTATGATTGGTGCGTTCGTACCATGTCCCTTACCGATCCCCATGACTGCTGCCTCTGTTGCCTGGGGCCGTACTGCAACCTCTTGTGGACTGTGGCATCTGTAAGAAGATGTTCTCCAAGGCCAACAAGAGTTGTCAGCAATAGCAGGAAAAGATTTTCCAGAGGTCCGACTCTGCTCCGGAGTCACCAGTGACACTGCGCTTCAAGGCCCCTCTGGAACCCTGGGGTGACCTTGACACCTTGAGACTTCAAGGCCGCGGGTCCTCTGAACAGAGTACCCTGGAGGTGGAATACAAGAAGAAAAAACCCTCGAGGACCGCCTCGGTGGACAGGTTGGGGAAGGTGGGTAAGTCCCAGCTCTGCATCCCACACTGAGTCTGAGGGGACAGAACAGGAGCAGCCAACCAAGATGGCCTGAAAGGAATTGTTGGCCTCCGGCGATCAGCCTCGGACCCTCAAAGCATCCTAGTTGAGGACTCTCCCTAGTCTGAACTGGTGCCAGTCCCGAAATCCTCTGTGCCCTTGCCAAAAGCTGCAGTCATCTGAACTGGAGACCAGAATGGCGGCCTTGAAGTGCAGCTTGTCTGCCTTCATGGTCCAGCAGCGGGCTCTGATGTCCGGGTTATCTGCCCCAGCCACTGGACCCTCGACCTCGAGGATATCCCCGGTGGTCGAGCTGGTCCTCGACCAGCCTCGAGATGTCCTGATCCTGGAGGCTGAGATCCTCCCTGATGAGTGTCCACAGCTCTGATTGCCACATTTCAGAGGGACACAGGTCCTTGGGCCAGGGACCTGGATAGCCCTCGACACCTCCATCACCTATGACTCAGACTGAGAGACCGAGGACGAGGCGTCCCCAGACACCCGACGCCACCGCGATGTGCCTTCGGATCTGTCTCCCACCGAGACCCAGCACTGGTCCCTGCTCGAGGATATGACCTTCCTCGACTTCACGCGGGACATGGTGAAGACACTGGCATTTGACACTGAGTTCAGAGGAGGATCCTCACACGGAGGAACTAGAGATCCTCCAGTACGAGGGCCCCCTGAAGGAGGTGCTCACGGTGCCCATCCCTCAAATCCTGGAATGGCTACTTCTACGAATGTGGGAGACACCCACACCGGTACCCATCGTGAACCGACAGCTGGATTCGATGTACCGAGTCCACCCAAGCCCTAGGTGTTCCAGAAGACACAGCTGCCACATAATTCCATGGTGGTGGAGTCAGCCATGTGTTGGTTCAAGAGCCAAAAGACACAATCCTCAGTGCCCCTGGCGAAGGAGGCCATGCTATGGATGCTATGGGCAGAATGTGCTACCAGGGCTCGATGCTCATCGGCGGTTCCAGGCATATCAGCTGTACATGGGCATGTACCTGAGAGACCTGGTGAAGGAGCTCATCAGGTTCTTAACTGGTCTCTGAGGAACCCCGCCAGTGGTTCCAGACCCTGGCCTTGGGTGTTGGAGAATGCTCCAAGTTTATGACTTGGGCAGCCTATGACAGCTTCAAGTCCATGGCTAGAATAGTTGCAGCAGGCATCAGTGCCTGGCGCCAGGCCTGGCTACAGTCTCCCGACCTGGAGTAATGAGTTCAGGACAAATTGTTCGATGTCCCTTGCCAGGAAGAGAATCTCTTTGGTAAACCCATGACCCATAAGGCTGCAGATTTGGAGTCTGAGTTCCTGACGAGGACCAGGCTCTCCAAGAAGACTGCTACCCTTCCCTGATGGAAGCCCTCAGGTAAAACTCCCCCTTATTCGGGGAAGGGCAAGGCTTACGGAAACTACTCTCAGTATCAGGCCTTCCCAACTCCCCAACAACAGGGTCAGCAGGCCAAGAGACAAGCACAAGGTCCTCATAAGCCCAAGACTCCCAAACCCCAGGCACCGGCTCTGGTCCAGTTTGGTGGGAACCTTTGACTCCTTGGGCATAACCTTTCCCCCCCCCCCCCCGCCGGAGGCCCACCCCAGCAGCCCACAGTGGGATGTCTAGTGTTGTTTGCCAACAAGTGGCCATCCATCACCATCGACGCCTGGTCACTGAAAGTGGTCTGGGAGGATTACCTCCTCCACTTGCTACAGACGCCCCCTTAATTCTTCCCCGGAGAGCTCCCCAAGGACTCCCCTCCACCAGACGCTAGTACTGCAGGAACTCACAGGTCTTTTAGAGGACAGAGCAGTGGAACCAGTGCCTCCACATCTTTGAGGCAAAGGGTTCTACTCCCAGTACTTCCTCGTACCCAAAAGAGTAGGGGGCCTATAGCCCATCCTAGACCTGAGGGACCTAAATAGGTTCCTGGTGAGGGAGAAGTTCAAGATGCTCTCCTTTGGAACATTGCTTCCATGCCTCCAGCAGGGAGACTGGCTATGCTCCTTAGACCTAAAGGATGTGTAGTCCTCCATCCTCATCCATCCCAACCACAGGTTCATGATGGGGGGGCGCCACTACCTGTACAGTGTATTATCCTTTGGCCTAGTCTGCCCCCAAGAGTCTTCATCAAGTGCCAAGTGGTGGTCGTGTCCCACCTTCGTCTTCAAGGGGCCTTCATCTTCCCCTACCTGGATGACTGTCTCATAAGAGGGGGCTTGGCCGTCAAGGTGCAGCAGGCCATGGCTTGCACCATCCATGTCCTCCAGTATCTGGGCTTAGTCATAAACCACCCATAGCCCATCTCCTTCTGACACAGTTTCTGGAGTTCATAGGGGAATGGCTAGACACCATTCAGGCCAGAGTCTTCCTGCCTCTGGACAGAACCAACTGCCTTAGGGCATTGGCCGCAGACATGCAGTACCAACGCTCAGTGTTTGCTTGTCTTCTGCTCCAACTGCTGGGCCACATGGCATCCACAGTCCATGTTATCCCAGACACTTGCCTTCACATGAGGGCGGCCCAACGGTGCCTCCGCTCTCAGTGGACCCAGGGTGATGGTGACCTGCTGTCTGGCGCTCTCCCTTGGCTTGGTGGCAAGTGCCTCAGCATCTTCAGGCCGGGATGCCTTTTCAGGCCTCCGCCCCCCAGAGAGTCCTCACCATGGATGCCTCCCTTCTGGGCTGGGGGCTCATTGCAAGGACCTCTGCACTCAGGGCAGTTGGTTGCAGGGGGGAAGCCAACAGCAGATCAACCTCCTAGAGCTTTGGAACATATCCCTTGCTCTCTGAGCCTTTTGCCACCGTCTGCAGCACCAATCGGTGCTGATCCAAACGGACAACCAGGTTGCAGTGTTTTACATCAATAAGCAGGGGGGCACAGGGTCATGCACCCTCTGCCGGGAGGCAGAAGCCATCTGCTTGTATGAGAACCACAATGGGATACTCCTGTGGGCGGTATATCTGCTGGGCCAGGACATTGCCCTGGCAGACAGGCTGAGCAGGGTCCTCCAGCCATACAAGTGGCAGCTGGACCCCAGAGTGACCTCTCTGCTCTTCCATCTCTGGGGAACTCCACGGCTGAACCTCTTCACCAACCTGGCCAACTCTGTTGCCCCTCTTTTGCTCCCGACAGCCACATCCATCCCAGGTGGCAACGGTTGCCTTCCTCATTCCATGGATGAAGGACCTTCTTATGCCTTCCCACCCATGCCACTGATAGCCAAGACTCTCTTCAAAGCTCAACGGGATGGGGCATCACTGATATTGGTGAGCCCTCAGTGCCCCAAGCAATCGTGGTTCCCACTGCTCCTTCTCATATCCATAGTGCCACTGGTCCTCCTGGGGAGCGACCCAGGGCTGCTGTTGCAGGAGGGGTGTTCCATCCTACACCCCAATCTGGGGTCTCTGGTGCTAACGACTTGGCTGCTAAAAGGGTAGCCTTGGCCCTTTCAGCCTGTCAGGGGAGGTTGAGGAAGTCCTCCCAGCCTCCTGAAAGACTTTCAAATGGCATATATTCTCTGGTTAACCCATTCTCGTGCTCTGTGCAGCTTGGGCTGCAATATTTGCTTCACCTGTCTCAAGCAGGACTGAAGCCCAACTCTCTCAGGGTCTACCTGAGTGCTATTGCGGTGCACTACCACCTCATGGAGGGCAAGCCTCTCTCTGTCCAGCCCCTCATAACCCGCTATCTCCAGGAACAAGCAGGAATAAGTCCTCACATATGGGTACGTCGGTACCGACGGAGCCCGCGCGGGAAAGCTCCCCAGCTTCTTAGAATAGAAGCTTTTGGGACCTCCCACTGCACATGCGCACTGCCTTCCCGCCTTCCTGAACAGCTCTCCTCAGTTTCTCTTTTTCCGCGGAGCCAGCAGGTCGTGTTCCTGTCACCGCTGAAGAAATTGTTATTTTATTTTGTTTCTTTAGACCGCGTACCTGCCTTCCCCATACCGATAACCGGTATCGCCGGTCTTTTCTTTCTTTCTTTAAAAAATTATAATTCTTTTTTCTTATTTTTTAGCTTTTTGGTCACTTCAGAGAGGCCTCTCGGCCTACTCAATTTCTCCTCATGGAGAAGCCAGCCCCTGGATTTAAGAAGTGTACCAAATGTAATGCTGTTATTTCAGTCACAGACACCCATGACTGGTGTCTGAAATGTTTGGGGCCTGACCATTCCATACCGGACTGCCCATCTTGCTCCCACATGTCTAAACGTGGGCTGCAGAACCGGGCCAACAAATTCCATGTGCTGTTTGCTTCAGAGAATACAGCATCACAGTCATCCAGGTCTTCTTCTCCGGATGGATCTCAGGTAACCAAACCTTCTGTGGGCAAGTCCTCAAAGAGCAAATCTCCTTCAAAGCATCGAGAGGCTCTTAGCTTAGAACTTGAGGACCCTGCCCCAGCCAAACAACCCCGGCGGGAAGTCCAACTTCCAAAAACGCCAATTCAGGGGTCTCAGGTTGATATCGATGCTACGGCCTCGACAGATCACCTGTTAGTCTGCTCTGGGGTACCGGGTCACTCCGGTACCGACATCCAGGCAGCTGTGGCGTCCATGGGCGATACTGTACAGTCCATGCAGCAGGCCGTCATGGCCTTCATTAAAGCTGCAACGCCATCGGTTCCGCTTTCAGCGGTTCCGGGCCCGATACCGGTATCGTCCGCCATGCCGGTATCGAGGCCGTCCACCTCTAAACGCAAGTCGGTACCGTATGGGCTTTCGCTCCATACCGGTTCCATACCCGATACGCCCGACGTCGATACCGATCGGTACGCATATCGTGCGTTAGAGGAAAGCACCGATTCCTCTGAGGATTTTCACTCCTCTGATGATTCTGCTGAGTTTTCACTTAACTTACCTGAGGAGCCCTCTTCTCCTAAAAGGAGAATGTCCCCTCCAGAGGATTTGTCCTTCCAGGACTTTATTTTAGATATGGCTACAGCCCTTTCTATTACCACATCCTCTGAAAAGGAACCCAGATCCAAAAAACTGGATATTTTGGGATACTCAAAGGCCCCTAAGGAGGCAGTTACCCTGCCTATCCATGAAATCCTTCAAGAACAACTGATGGATTTCTGGGAAAATCCTTTGACTTTGTCTCCTTATTCCCGTAGGTTGGACACCATGTATAGGGTCCCTCCTTCTCCTGGTTTCCAAAAGACTCAATTGCCTCACCACTCTATTGTGGTGAAGTCTGCAATGAAGAAGATTAGGAGTACCAAAAGGCACTCTTCCACCCCTCCAGGACGGGAATGTAAGACTTTGGACTCTTTTGGTAGGAAAATTTTCCAGGCTAGTATGCTTATAGCCAGGATTAATTCCTACAGTCTCTATATGGGCATGTTCCTGGAGGAACTTGCCAAAAAAGTGCAGCATTTTGCCCCCTTTATCCCTGAGGATAAAAAGCAGGGATTCCTTTCCCTAGTGAAACAACTCTTAGAGGTTTCTAAGTTCTCTAATAGGGCAGCATATGATTCCTTTGAGGGAGCCAGTAGGGCTTCGGGCATTGCTATTGCAGCCCGACGTCTTGCTTGGCTCCAGGCTTCTGATCTGGAACCTTGGGTTCTAGATGGCTTACGGAATCTGCCCTGTACAGGTGAGAACTTATTTGGGGAAGAGTGGCAAATCAAGGCCACCCAGATGGATGCTGAAAATGCCACCTTGGAAAGACTTTCAAAGTCCACTTCAATTCCTACTAAGAAAAAGTCTTTTAAAAGGCCTTACTATAAGAAGGCCAGAGTTGCTTCAAATACTGGCCAGCAGTCTTCTCAACCTCGCTATACTGCTAAGCGTCAGCAATCCAAACAAGCACGAGCTAAGCCTGCAGCAGCTACTGTAGCTCAGCAGGCTCCAACCCCTCAGGGGTTTTGACTTGCTCCTAGGGAACTTGCCACTTCTGGTTCTAACACATCCAGAACCTCTCACCATACCCGGAAGGTTGGTTCACTTTGCTCCCAGATGGGAACAAATCACAACAGAACAATGGACCCTCTCTATCATTCGAGAGGGTTACAAACTTCATTTCTCCAGCCTTCCTCCCCATCATATGGTGAGACCATTCAATTCTCCCCCATCTCTCCTAACCCTGTTAGGTCAAGAGGTTTCTTCTCTTCTTGCCCAAGGGGCCATAGAAGAGGTTCCTCTTCCTCAACAAGGGTCCGGTTTCTACTCCCCTTATTTTCTCATTCCAAAGAAGACAGGGGGATTCAGACCAATCCTAGATCTGAGAGAATTGAACAAATTTCTCTTCAAGGAGAAATTCAAAATGCTGTCTCTCGGCATTCTCCTTCCTTACCTCCAGGGTCAGGACTGGCTTTGTTCTCTAGACCTACAGGATGCGTATACACATATACTCATCCATCCATCCCACAGAAAGTATCTTCGCTTTCTGTTTCAGGGAAAACATTTCCAATACAGAGTACTCCCCTTCGGTCTAGCCTCTGCTCCAAGAGTATTCACAAAATGCATGGCAGTCGTAGCCGCATTTCTAAGAGGCATGGGAATCTTTGTCTTCCCATATCTGGACGACTGGCTCATCCGAGCTCCAACTCAGTCACAGGCCCAGATTTCCCTGGACCACACAAGGAGCCTTTTGCAGTATCTGGGACTGGTAGTAAACCTTCCCAAGTCCCAACTCATCCCTACTCAATCTCTAGAATTCATAGGGGCCCAGTTGGACACCATCACTGCAAGGGCCTACCTTCCACAGGTTCGAGGCCAGCGCCTCCTGAGTTTGGCCTCCCAAGCTCAGTCCAGCACTCACTTGACAGCCAGGGAAATGCTACGCCTACTGGGTCATATGGCCTCCACAGTGCATGTGGTGCCCTATGCTCGTCTTCATATGAGAGCAGCTCAATGGACCCTGGCCACTCAGTGGACTCAGGCGTCAGGAGCGCTCTCAGACCAAATACAAACCTCCGATCGTCTGTTTTGGTCCCTCCACTGGTGGACTTCCACCAAGAATCTGTTCTTGGGGGCTCCATTTCAACCATTGCTACCCCAAGCAACCCTCACAACAGATGCCTCCCAAACAGGGTGGGGAGCCCATCTGCAAACTCTCTCCACTCAGGGCACTTGGTCTCTACAGGAGACCACCCTTCATATCAATCTTCTGGAACTGCGAGCAATTTACCTTGCCCTCAAGGTCTTCCACTCCCTCCTAGCCAACCTGACTGTCCTAGTTCAGACGGACAATCAGGTGGCCATGTTTTACATAAACAAACAAGGAGGGACAGGCTCTCTGTCGCTTTGCAACGAAGCTCTAAGACTATGGGCCTTCGCCAGAGAGCATCAGATTCACCTGCTAGCAGTGTATCTCCCAGGAGTTCAAAACTCTCGGGCAGACAGGCTCAGTCGAGTTCTGCTGCCACACGAATGGTCCCTACATTTGGACCAAATAAACCGAATCTTTCAGGAATGGGGGACCCCGGACATAGACCTCTTTGCAAGTCCGTGGAATGCCAAACTTCCCCGGTTCTGTTCCAGAACTCCGTGTCAGGGAGCTCAGGCCACGGACGCCTTTCTCCTGAATTGGAATCAGGCATTCCTATATGCCTTTCCACCCATTCCTTTGATTCCCAAGACTCTGTTCAAACTCCAGAGGGATCATGGAACTATGATCCTCATAGCTCCACGCTGGCCACGCCAAGTGTGGTTCCCTCTACTTCTACAGCTCTCCCAGGGATCCTACTTGGATCTGGGAGCTGCGCCAGACCTCCTGTCTCAGGAGAAGGGGACTTTGTGGCACCCAAACCCCAAATCCCTTCACCTCAGTGCTTGGTTACTGAAGGCTTAAGCCTTCAAGATTTTCATCTTTCCCAACCAGTGAAAGATATCCTTTCTGCCTCTAGGAAACCCTCTACCAGGCGTTCCTATGCTTTCAAATGGAAACGTTTTTCCATTTGGTGTGCTCAGCAGGGTCTTGACCCTCTGGCACTTCCTTTGAATTCTCTTCTTGATTATCTCCTGCATCTATCCAATGCAGGCCTCAAGACGAATTCAGTAAGAGTCCATTTAAGTGCTATTGCAGCATCCTTGAAACATATAAATGGACAACCTATCTCCTCTCATCCTCTTGTTGCAAGATTCATGAGAGGCCTGACTCTCACTAAACCTCCCATCAGACCACCCCCGGTCGCATGGGATTTGAATCTAGTGCTCGGTCAACTTATGAAGCCACCTTTTGAGCCAATGTTTTCCACCTCCTTGAAATTTCTTTCCTGGAAGGTCATCTTCCTCATTGCAGTCACTTCGGCTCGCCGCATCAGTGAACTGCAGGCTTTAGTGGCTAATCCACCTTACACAAGATTTCATCATGATAAGGTGGTCCTTAGGACGAATCCCCACTTTATGCCTAAAGTGGTCTCGCCTTTTCATCTTAATCAAGAGGTATATCTACCTGTCTTTTTTCCAGCTCCTCATGCATCCAATGCAGAGAGGAACCTTCATACTCTGGATTGTAAAAGAGCTCTCGCTTTTTACCTTAATAGGACTCAGCCACATCGAAAGTCTTCTCAACTTTTTGTGGCCTTTGATCCTTCCCATTTGGGACTTCCAGTCTCCAAGCGTACACTTTCCAATTGGATTGCTCAGTGTATTTCTTTCGCTTACCAGAGCAAGAACATTTCCCTGGAAGGCCATGTCACTGCTCACAATGTGAGGGCCATGGCAACTTCTATGGCTCATCTGCACTCTGTTTCCATAGATCAGATCTGTCGAGCCGCTACCTGGGCCTCGGTTCATACCTTCACAGCCCATTACTGTTTGGACAAGGACTCCCGCCGGGATGCCTTGTTTGGCCAGGCTGTCCTCAAGCACCTGTTCCATTCCTAAACAACTCCTGCCCACCTTCCCAGAATGGATGCCTGAGATCCATACGAAGATGGCGAACCTTTACAGGGGATCCCATGCATCTAAGCTAGGGAGTCCCCATATGTGAGGACTTATTCCTGCTTGTTCCTGGAGATAGCACAGTTACTTACCTGTAACAGGTGATCTCTGGGAACAGCAGGAATTAGTCCTCACAACCCACCCACCTCCCCTAGGAGTTGTATCTTTTATCTATCTATCTTCCTGTCCTCTCTCTGTTGACTCAGCTATAAACTCGAAACTGAGGAGAGCTGTTCAGGAAGGCGGGAAGGCAGTGCGCATGTGCAGTGGGAGGTCCCAAAAGCTTCTATTCTAAGAAGCTGGGGAGCTTTCCCGCGCGGGCTCCGTCGGTACCGACGTACCCATATGTGAGGACTAATTCCTGCTGTTCCCAGAGATCACCTGTTACAGGTAAGTAACTGTGCTTTCTGCGAGGCCTCCTGTTATCCAAACCCCCCATCTGGCAGAGTGGGACCTCAGCGTGGTGCTCTCACAGCTCACAGGCCCATCATTTTACCTGCCACCTGTATTACCTTTCATGGAAGGTTATCTTCCTGGTGGTGCTTATGTCCGCTCGCAGGGCCAACGAGCTTCAGGCTTTGGTGGCGGATCCACCTACACGAAGTTCTTTAAGAACAGGGTTGTGCTCCACACGCACCTAAGTTCCTTCCCCAAGGTAGTGTCCCCATTCCAACTCAATTAAGAGATGGTGCTCCCCACCTTCTTTCCACAGCCTCATGCCAGCAGGGCAGAGACCGTCCGTCATACCCTAGACTGTAAGAGGGCCCTGTCCTTCTACCTTCAACCTACACAGGGCCACCACATAGCCTCGCAGCTTTTTGTCTCCTATGACCCCAGCTGGCTGGGGGAGGCGGTGACCAAGCACACTATGTCCACTTGGGTGGCGGATTGCATTGCCCTTGCCTATGAGCAGCCTGGGCTTTCACTGGAGTGCCTGGTCATGGCGCACAGTGTCAGGGCCATGGCAGCCTCTGTGGCAAACCTGTGTTCCATCCTTATGATGGAAATCTGCCAGGCCATCACCCGGTCTTCGGTCCATACCTTCACAGCTCATTACTGCCTGGAGAGGGAGTCCCGATGGGACAGCGCCTTTGGCCAGGCTGTACTCCGTCATCTGTTTGGGGTGTAAGCAACTCCTGCCCTCTGACCCTTCTGTATTCAGGCTGCAGGAATGCTGGTTCCTCACTGGACACTTGAGAGTCTGTTACTTAGGACTCCGCTGTTGCTCACAGCTTACCTTTTTCTGGTCACCCATGGTGTCTTACAGGTTTTCGGTAGCCTATAGCTAGGGAGTCCCATCTGTGATGACTGACTTCCTGCTTGTTCCTGGAGAAAGCGTAGTTACTCACCTGTAACAGGTGTTCTCCAGGGACAGCAGGAATCAGTCCTCACAACCTTATCTCTTCCTCCTCGTGGAGTTGTTTCTCTGTCATTTTTTGCCATCTTTAGCTGTGTCTTTTGACTGAGGCAATATGGCACCCTTGGGAGAGAAGGGGACCACACATGCATGGTGCATCTCCTAAAGGCTTTCTTTGAAAGCTGGGGAGAAGCTTCCGCGTACCCTCCGTCAGCACCGATGTCACCCATATGTGAGGACTGATTCCTGCTGTCCCCGGAGAAACTGTTAGAGGTGAGTAACTATGCTTTATCCACAGAAACTGAGAAAAGAGTAAGGGGGAGGTGGGTTTTACTGAAAATATAAGGAGCTCGGTTTTGGTCATATTCGGTTTCAGATGGCAGTGAGACATCTAGGTAGATAAGGGCTGGAGAGAGAGGAGAGATGCTGGACATGTGGTGAGGGAAGAGAGAGGAAAGATGCTAGGCATGGGTTGGGGAAGAGAGAGAGAAGATCCTGGGAACAAGGTGGGGGAAAGAGAGAAACACAGAAACATGACGACAGAAAAAGACCATTTGGCTTGTCCAGTCTGTCCTTCCATACCAACTACTATAGTCCCTTTTTTTCCCTTTAGAGGTCTTCTGTGTTGTTCCCATGTGTTCTTGAATTCATATACTAGCCTGGTCTCTGCTATCTCCACTGGGAAACTGTTCCACATATCTACCACGCTCTACGTAAAGAAATATTTCTGCATATTACTCCTGAGTCTATTCCCTTTCACCTTCATCCTATGACTCATCGTTGCAGAACTTTCTTCCATTGAAAGAAGCTCTACTCCTGTGCATTTATGCCATGGAGGTATTTAAATGTCTCTATCATATCTCCTCTCTTGCCTTTCCTTTAGCGTATACTTATGGAGGTCTTTGTCCCCATATTTGATTCGAGGCAGCATGGATTCACCAGAGGCAGGTCTTGTCTGACAAATCTGATTGATTTCTTTGACAGGGTGACCAGGAAGTTGGGTTGATGGAGAACCCTAGATATGGTGTATTTAGATTTCAGTAAAGCCTTTGACACCGTTCCGCACAGGCGACTTATAAACAAACTGAGCACCCTAGGGATGCACCCTAAAGTTACTGATTAGGTTAGAAACTGGTTGAGTGGGAGGTGACAAAGGGTACAGGTAAATGGAGCGCACTCTGAGGAGAAGGATGTTACCAGTGGTGTGCCTCAATGATTTGTCCTTCGTCCGATTCTTTTTAACATCTTTGTTATTGCAGAAGGGCTTTCGGGTAAGATTTGCTTGTTTGTGGATAGCAAAATCTGCAATAGAGTAGACACCCAGGAAGGAGTAGATAACATGAGGAGGGATCTAGCTAAGCTTGAAGAATGGTCTAGAATTTGGCAGCTGAAATTTAATGCTAAAAAATGCAGTCATGCATTTGGGCTGCAAAAAATCCAAAGGAATGGTACAATGTAGGGGGTGAGGTACTTCTGTCCACAAAAGAAGAGCATGACCTGGACTTAATTGTGTCTGATGATCTTAAAGTAGCTAAACAGGCAGAAAAGGAGACTATGATAGCGAGAAGGATGCTTGAGTGTATAGGGAGAGGAATGGCCAGCAGAAACAAGGAGGTGATAATGCCTCTGTATATAAGTCTCTGGTGCAACCTCATTTGGAGCATTGTGTGCAATTCTGGAGACTGCACCTTCAGAATGATATAAGCAGGTTGGAGTTGGTACAGAGGTGGCTACTAAAATGGTTAGTGGTTTTCGTTATGAAACATATGAGGGCAAACTTACAGATCTTAATATGTATTCTTTAGAGGAAAAGCGGGATAGGGTCGTTATGATAGAGACATTTAAATTCCTCCGTGGCATAAATGCACAGGAGGAGAGTCTCTACTACGAGGGGACATAGCATGAGAGTGAAAAGTGATAGACTCAGGAGTAATATGCGGAAATATTTCTTTATGGAAAGAGTGGTAGATGCATGGAATAGTCTCCCAGTGGAGGTGGTGGACACGAGGACAGTATCTGAATTCAAAAAAGTATGGGACAAACAAAGAGAATCTCTAAAGGTAAAAGGAGGCTATTGTAGTTGATATGGAAGGGCAGACTAGATAGGCCATGTGGTCTTTTTCTGCTGTCATGTTTCTATGTTTCTATATGCCTTATGACAAAGTCCACTGACCATTTTAGTAGCCACCCTCTGCACAGACTCCAGCCTGTTTATATCCTTTTGAAGGTGCGGTCTCCAGAATTGCACGCAGTACTCCAAATGAGGTCACACCAGAGACTTATTCAGAAGTACTATCACCTCCTCTTTCCTACTGGCCATTCCTCTCCCTTTGCACCCAAGCATCCTTCTGGCTTTTGCCATCGCCTTTTCTACCTGTTTAACCACTTTAAGATCATCAGAAACAATCACGCCCAGGTCCCACTCTTCTTTTGTGGACAGAAGTACTTTGCCCCCTACTCTGTACCATTCGCTAGGATTTTTGCAGCCCAGATGCATGACCCTGCATTTTTTTAGCATTAAATCTCAGCTGTCAAATTATTGACAACTCTTCAAGCTTAACAAGATCCATCGTCATGTTATCTACTCCTTCCTGGGTGTCTACTCTATTGCAGATTTTGGTATCATCAGCAAGTGCCATACCTTACCCGACAGGCCTTCACCATTATCACTAACAAAAATGTTAAAAAGAATTGGACCAAAAACAGATCCCTGCAGCATACCACTGGTTACATCCTTCTCCTCAGAGTGAGCTCGCCCCACTCGACCAATTTCTAACCCAGTTAGTCACTTTAGGTTCCATTCCTAAGATGCTTAATTTATTTATAAGTCATATGTATGGAACAGTGTCAAAGGCTTTATTAAAATCTAAGTACAGCATACTCTCCCTCAGTCCAACTCTTTGGTAAAATAAATTAATTAGATTTGTCTGACAAGACCTGCCTCTAATAAAACCTTGTGGCCCAGAGTTTCTCATGGTTTACACAGTCAAAAGCCTTGCTGTTGTCAATAAAATACATATAGATATCCTTTTGGTATTCTTTTGTCTTTTCAAGGATCCATCCTGAACCCTGCTTGCACGTCAGGCAGTTCTCATTCCAGGTAAAGTTGTAGTCTCTGCTGGACAATCTTGAGTAGAATCTTACTGGCATGTGGGGTCAGAGCGATTGTACGATAATTTCCACAGTCAGTTGGAGCATCTTTCTTCAGTTTTGGTTTAAAGACAGATCTTTTTCAGTCAGTTGGCCATGATATTGTCTTCCAAATTTCCTGGCAGAGCCTTGTAAGTATGGCAACAGCTGCATCCGATTGCTGTATTACTTCAGAGGGGAATGCCTTCAATACCCGTGCTTTGTTCTTTGATAATGCTTTCAATGCTGCTTCAATGACTTCTTTCATCACCAATGGTTCCTCATCATAATGTACAAGTTGAAATGGCTGTTCCTTATCGTCCCTCCAGTCCAGTCTCACACCTCTTCCAGCAGCTTGGAGACTGAGCATGTGATCTTTCTGATGACACCAGGGTACTTATACAGCTGGCACCGCCTACAGGCCTCAATACCTACTAAAAAAGCAGACTCACAGGAGCAACAAACAAGTAGTTAAACATTCAGCAAAACGATGTTACTTACCTGTAACTGGAGTTCTCCGGGGACAGCAGGATTAGTCAGCCACACCTGGTGACGTCATCCGACGGTGCCGAGACGGAAGTCCTCTCTATAGCCCAGAAGGGCTTTTAGCCCTTCTGAGCATGAGCCCCGGTAGCCCAACCCCCGGACCGCCCCTAGCTGGTCAGTTTGTCACTAGCTGAGATGTCGTGCTAGGGAGCGGTACGGTGGAGGCCAGGGCGGCCTCTGATAGGGGAGGAAGGGTGGGATGGTGTGGCTGACTAATCCTGCTGTCCCCGGAGAACTCCAGTTACAGGTAAGTAACATCGTTTTCTCCTAGGACAAGCAGGATGAGTCAGCCACACCTGGTGACTCCCGAGCTTTGCGCTGCTGTGGAGGGGCGCCCTGGCATGTGAAGTATAATACAGTGGATGCCAGGACTTCAATCAAGATTTATTAAGTCATGTGCAAAAACCATGCGAGAACAATCATGTGTAAACTTTTAACAGTGCAAACAAGCGTGTGCAAAACTTTCAATTGTGCAAACTGACTTGTGCAATATCATGGAATACATAAAACAATGTGCAAATCGACATGTGCAATAACATGGTGCCAACTGACATGTGCAATATTATGGAATACATAACCATTGTGTTCGCCATTACTAGCGCAACAACCGAGTGGGTTCCAACAACTGTGGCGGGGACATGATGGTAGTCATACCACGTCATTTTGCCCCTCATGAGTCTGACTGTCCCGTCCGGATAGGTTCGGCGGCAGACAGGACCGCTTGGCCAAATGAAGCATCGCATCCTGATATCTTGTCAAGGCAGTAATGCTTTTGGAATGTGTGTGGTGAGGCCCAAGTTGCAGCCTTGCAGATGTCTTGCGCTGGTATGGCGCGGAGGTTGGCAATGGTCATTGCCAATGCCCTGAGCTGATGGGCATGTATCCTTGGCAAGTCTTGCGAGCCTGCGAGCTGCAGGCAGTAGGCAATGCAGGACTTAATCCCTCCTGAGAGAGTTCGTTTGCTGACAGGCTGGCCCGGCTTGTTGGGGTCATAGGATACGAAAAGCTGGGTTGCCTTCCGTATGGAAGCAGTCCGTTGTAGGTAGTTGCGTAAGGCCCTGACACAGTCCAGGGTGTGCAGGCGCTGTTCTTCCGCAGAGGAGTGAGGTTCTGGATGAAAGCAGGGCAGCTCAATTGCTTGGTTGATGTGGAAGGCGGAAGGCACTTTAGGCATGAACCGTGGGTGGGTCCGAAGGATTGCTCTGTCCTGGGTGACGAGTGTATAGGGTGGTTGTGACACCAGGGCCTGCAGTTCACTGATCCTCCTGGCTGAGGTGATTGCTATTAGAAACAAGGCCTTCCATGAGGCGTATTTAAGTTCCACCGCTTCAAGGGGTTCAAAGGGTGGCAGTGTTAACTGATGTAGAACGACGCCCAAATCCCATTGAGGCATGGGCTCTTGTACCGGGGGCCGCAGGTTTGCCAAACCTTTCATGAAGCGGGCTACCAGGGGCTGCTTGGCGATGGAGCCACCCTCAGTCTGGTTGTGGAAGGCGGCAATTGCCGCTAGGTGCACTCGGATAGAGGCGACTTTCAGGCCACTGTGGAACAGAGAATTGAGATATTGGAGGACCTTGGCCACTGGACACAAGAAGGCGTTGAGTTGGTGTCGTGAGCACCAGAGGGTGAAGCGTTTCCATTTTAAGCCATAGGATTTTCTGGTCGCCGGGCGCCTTGCCTGGAGGACCACCTGCTGAACCTCATTGGTGAGGTTGAATTGCGCCAGAGTTACCCTTTCAGTTTCCATGCAGAAAGAGCTAGGGTCTTGAGGTTGGGGTGGAGGCTCTTCCCGTTCTGCGATGAGACAAGGTCTGGTCTCAACGGGAGCCTCAGGGGGGGTTCCAGTGCGAGGCGGCGTAGGTACGGGAACCACATCTGGCGAGGCCAATGTGGCACGATTAGAATGGCCGTCGCTTTGTCCGTGATGAGGCGCTGGATGGTCAGTGAAATGAGTGGGGAGGGTGGGAAGGCATATATCAGAGACCACTCCCCCCATGATACGTCGAATGCATCCCCTGCAAAGCTGTGGCTGGAGGGGCGCTTCGAACAGAAGAGGGGACACTTCGCGTTGTCCTCCGTGGCGAAGAGGTCGATCTGTGGTTGTCCCCATCTCCGGAATAGTGTGGAGGTTACCTGGGGGTTGAGGGACCATTCGTGTGGATCCATCTGGCGACTGAGCCTGTCTGCCTGCTCGTTCTGTACCTCTGGGAGGTAGGCGGCACGAGGAATGCAATCTCTTGAAAGCGCGAAGGTCCAGAGTTGGATGGCTTCCTTGCAGAGGCAGCGGGAGCCGGTCCCTCCCTGCTTGTTGACGTAGAACATAGCTACCTGGTTGTCCGTCTGGAGCAGGACGGTTTTCCCCCGTATCAGCCTTTGGAAGGCCCTGAGAGCATAGAGAAGCGCTCTGAGTTCCAGGAGGTTGATGTGTAAGCTGCGCTTTTCCTGGGTCCAGGTACCTTGTGCGCGCAGCTGTAGGCAATGCGCTCCCCAACCCATCAGGGAGGCATCCGATGTGATGGTCAGCTGGTGTGGTTGCTGCTGTAGTGGGCGTCCCGCCGCCAGATTCCCGTGGCGTGTCCACCATTTTAGGCAGCGTGCTGTTGCTATGTCCATAGGGACTAGAGATGAGAGCGGCTGCGTGTGTTGACTCCAATGGCTGCGCAGGTGCCATTGTAGGCGCCTCATGTGTAGTCTTGCGAGTGGTAGGACTTGAGTCGTAGCAGCCATGTGCCCCAGTAATCGGAGCACGTTCCGAGCCGATGTTTGATGGCTCAAAATGAGTGTAGTGGCCAGTTTGGCAATGGTCTTTCTCCACAGTTGGGGAAGGAACGCCTTTGCCGATCTGGTGTTTATCTCCGCGCCGATGAACTCCAGGCTCTGTGTTTGGTACCAGGTGAGATTTCTGCAGATTTACTCGGAATCCTAGAGAGGTCAGCAGGTTGAGTGTGCTTGTGAGCGCAGATTGCGTTTCCTGGAAAGACGTGCCGGTTATCAGCCAGTCGTCTAGGTAGGGGAATACGCAGATGTCCTGTCGTCGTAGGTGTGCAGCTGCCACCGCCACGCATTTCGTGAAGACCCGAGGGGCCGGAGACAGGCCAAATGGGAGAACTCTGTACTGATAGTGCTCGTTTTTCACTTGAAAACTGAGGTATTTTCGGTGAGATGGGTGTATCAGGATGTGCGTGTAGGCATCGTGAAGATCCAGAGATGTCAACCAATCTCCCGGTTGAAGGAGCGGGAGGATGGAGCCCAGGGAGTACATTCTGAACTTCTCTTTCAGTATGAATTTGTTTAATTTTCGGAGATCAAGGATAGGGCGGACTCCGCCCGACTTCTTTTGAATGAGAAAAACTCTGGAGTAGAAGCCAGAGTAAAGTTCGGAGGTGGGTACCGGCTCTATGGCTTGCGCTGACAGTAAGCTGTGTACCTCTGCCTGAAGAGCAAGGAGTGAGGATGGTGGGATTGTGCTGCAAGGGATTTTGTGTTGCTTCGGGGGGCAAGTGAATCTCAATCTGTATCCTTCTTTGATGATCAGCAAGACCCACTTGTCCGTAGTGACGGTTCTCCAAACATGTATGAAAGCAGTCAGGCGTCCCCCAGTGGGAAGGCTGACTGTTGAGTTCCCGTCAAAAGGAAGGGTTGGTTTTCCCTGCGTTGGATGGTGTGTTTTTCTGAGGTTTCCTGTCTCTTTGGCGTGGTTTAGAGCGATAAGAGTTATTGTTGAACTGGCGTTTGTAGCGGGGGGCTTGCCACTTGCGGTAGGAACTGTAGGAATTATGTTTCGGGAATTTTTGGTGGCTGTAAGACCTCTTTGAGGAGGAAGGTTTTAGGTCAAGACCTTCCTCTGCCAGGGTCTGCAGCGTGTTGCATCGGTCTTTCATGTCATTGACCGTGTCTTTTACCTTCTCCCCGAAGAGGGAGTCCCCCGTGCATGGTGCATCCGCCAGACGGTCGTGTGTGTCTTCTCTGAGGCCGGAAGCCCTTAGCCAGGCCATACGCCGGGCTGCTATTGCTGAGCCGGCGGTGCGGGCTGCTGTCTCGAAAGCATCGAAGGCCCCTCTGACCTGATGTTTTGTGCATTCCTGAAGGTCATTTAAGGGTGCTGAGATGGTGGCCAGTGCTTCCGGGCTAAGTGTGCTCTTGATTTTATTCATGAGCACGTCTTGGTAGAGGGCCTGCTGAAGTTGGTGCACGGCTACTCTGGAAGAGAGCATAGCCCCTTGGAAGGTTCTCTTGCCCATGTCGTCAAGGAGCTTGAGGTCCCGGGTAGGGGGACTATTGGTGTTCGTACGAGCAGTTTTCACGCGCTTGAGGGCGGATTCCACAACAATGGAGGCGTGTGGTAATTGTGTTTTATCAAATCCCACTGTTGGCTGGACTTGGTACTTAAGGTCCAATTTCCGGGGAGCGACAGGTCCCGAGGCCGGGTTCTGCCATAACTTTAGCATGTTTTCACTCAGCAAAGGATGGACTGTGAGGAGTGCCGTGCTCTTGGGTGCCTCCAGGAATTTCAATGCTGCTTGTGTCTCTGGTCGGAGGTCTGCTGGTAGGACTGTGGTAATTCCCAGGGCTGATGAGACCTTTTGTATGAATTTGAAATAGGTTAAATCTTCCGGATTGGTGGCAGGCGTCTCCGGTATTGCGGTGGTGGAGGGTTCCTGTGTGTGCTCCTCCACTTGTGCTTTCTGACTCCCCGAACCTACGCTGATATCTGGGAGCGAGCAGCAATTTTCTGGGTCCGGAGGAGGTTCCAGGTGCTTCTCTGCAGTATTTTCCGAGGAGTGTACGGTTTGCTTAGCTGACCACTGTTTGAAGCAGTCAGTGAGCAGCTGGAGCAGATCATTGGGTACTTCAGTAGGCGTACCAGAGGAGAAGGGGTCCTGCTGCTGAGATTCTGGTACAGGTTCTTCTACCTCAAAGGACAGATTTCGCTGCAAAGGAATTGAGGTAATAGAGTCTGATCTCACAGAGGAAGGAGTGCAGCTGGATCTTGCAGAGTTGGATCTGCTGCTGCTGCTGTTGCTCCGGTCCCGATTGTGTCTATAATGATGCTGGCTGCTAGACGAGCTTCTTCGTTGGTGTCTGCTGCGCCTGTGAGAGTGTCGGCGCCGAGAGCCGGAACGGCGTCGGTGCCGAGAGTTAACCCGGTGTTGGCCCCGATAGCTGGAATGGCGTCAGTTCCGCGATCTGGATCGGTGTCTGTGTCTGGGGCTGCCCCGAGATCGGGATCGGTGCCGGTGCTTGTTTCGTCGGTGCAGGGAACTCCTGTGCTGGTGCCGAGGAGAGCAGGAGGCTGAGCCCTGAGAGCTGCGAGGGGAGCCAATCGCAGCTGGAGGGGAGGAGTCATCAATCCGTTCAGGCCCAATCGGCATCAAGTGGGCGGAGCCGGCAGCAGAGCCAATCGATCTTGAGGAGGCGGGACTATCAGGTGACGCCGTCCGGCCAATGGGAGCAGACGAAGTGGAAGGAAAGCAGGAGGCAAGATGGCTGCCTCCAGGATTGACTCCACGTGTGCAGGAAGCCTCAGCCTGCAGGGACGGTAAGGGGAGACTGCCGGGGACGGAGGCCACAGTGGGCGCGTCCCGGGCTGCTGCAGAGTCCTTTCCCGAGGCTTTAAAGCTCGCAGCACTAGAGGATTTATCAGCAGCTTTTTTCTGGACCGCCGTACCTTTTCTTCTGGCGTCGCGATGCGAACCCTCTTTCCGGCTGTGTTCTTCGATGAAAGCCACTGTTCCCGTCGCGCTGGAGGAGGCCAGGAAGTCCTTGAGAGCATGCCCCCGCGATCTTAGTGTTCTGGGAGACATCCGAGCCACAGAGGGGGCAATCTTCAACCTTGTGGTCTCTGCCTAGGCAACGGAGGCAGTAAAGGTGAGTGTCCGTATTGCTCATCTTTCTTGAGCAGTTCGTGCATTTTTTAAAACCCGGTTTGGGCATAGTAGTAGTAGAATTCTTGATTGAAGTACTTTCAAATCTGTAGAGAGAGGTAGAATCCGTCTTGTAGCAAGGCGGAAGATTGAAAAACTGACCAGCTAGGGGCGGTCCGGGGGTTGGGCTACTGGGGCTCATGCTCAGAAGGGCTAAAAGCCCTTCTGGGCTATAGAGAGGACTTCCGTCTCGGCGCCGTCGGATGACGTCACCAGGTGTGGCTGACTCATCCTGCTTGTCCTAGGAGAAATAAACCAACTACATAAACCAACACCACCTCTACCCCCTGGGAAGGATCCCATCCCCTCCCCACCAGGACAAGGAGGCTCACCTTTAAAGCTCATTCAACACGGATCCTTGAGCATCTTGCAGCATTTCCTGTATGAGGTGTTTTTACTTGAGACATGCCAATGATTAGAATTATTGCTTAGTGGCTGTTTTGCTGCTTATAAAAGCTATGAGCCTGTCTCTCTTCCCCTTAACTGTTCTTATTTTAACTTTTGGCTCTAAGTATACTAATGAAGGACTAAATGCATTTCTTTAGTTCACCAAGTTCTCTCTGACATTTTGTTGCAATAACTGCACAGTTTGTTCCTAAATGGCCAGAACAGAAAACATTCTAAATAATGGATTTTTATGAGTAATGCAAATTTTAAAAAATTCAGATAATGGAAGTTTTTCTGGATCACATGAAGATAGCCAGTTTTCAGATGATAGAAGAGCTTCCAGATAGTGAATCAGAGAACAGGGGCCAAAGCTTTCCTGAATGCTCAGTAGAGTGGGGCATCAATCGGATGGAAATAGACAATGAGTATGGTCATTTGAACAATACTGTACTGTAACATAGTTTGAACATTGTTTTTGGAACTGTTTTATCCCACAGCTTCTATTAGAAAAATAGGTGGACAGTCTCAGGTATTGTTTTTTGAGCACATAGTATTGTCTGCTTGTGGCTGGTTAATTAAATGGTCGAAATGAGGACATTTACTGGTTTGATGGCAGCACGATACTTTTCCATGTAGGGAAAGTAGGTTATAAGCATCCAAGCATCTTTCCAGCTTTCGCTGTCGCTGTTGCCTTTTCTACCTATTTAGCTACTTTAAGATCATCAGACACGATCACGCCCAGGTGCCGCTCTTCTTTAGTGGACAAAAGTACTTCACCCCCTACACTATATTGCTCCCTTAGATTGCGGCAGCCCAAATGCATGACCTTGCACTTTTTAACATTAAATCTCAGCTGCCAAATTTCTAGACCATTCTTCAAGCTTAGCTAGATCTCTCCTCATGTTATCTACACCTTCCTGTGTGTCTACTCTGTTGCAGATTTTGGAATCATCCGCAAAGAGGCAAACTTTACCCGACAGCCCTTCTGCTATATCACTAACAAAATTGTTAAAAAGAATCGGATCAAGGACAGATCCCTGGGGCACACCACTGGTAACCACCTTCTCCTCAGAGTGGACTCCATTTACCTGTACCCTTTGTTGCCTCCCACTCAACCAATTTGTAACCCAAGCTGTAACTTTAGAGTCCATCCCTAGGGTGCTCAGTTTGTTTGTAAGTTGCCTGTGAGGAACGGCGTCAAAAGCTTTACTGAAATCTAAATACACCACATCTAGGGCCCTCCCTCAGTCCAACTCCCTGGTCACCCAGTCAAAGAAATCAATCAGATTTGTCTGACAAGACCTGCCTCTGGTGAATTCATGCTGCAGCTGGACTCCAGAAAACTCACTGTTTTCTCTTTCAGCAGCGCTTCTAATAATTTACTTACCAACGAAGTTAAATTAACCGGCCTGTAGTTTTCAACCACATCTTTACCTCCACTTTTGTGTAAAAGGAACACATGAGCCTCTCTGCAGTCCTTTGGCACCACTCCCGACTCCAACGAGGCATTGAAAAGGTCAGTCAGTGGAGTTGCTAGAACGTCCCCAAGTTCCCTCAGTATTCTAGGGTGTATCCCATCTGGTCCCATCGCTTTGTCTACTTTAAGTTTAGCTAGTTTTTCACGAACACAGTTTTTGAAAATTGTTCAAGATGCCCCTCGCTTCTGTTCCTGTTTGTGGGTGTTTTCTGAGGTCCTGGTCCTGGTTTTTCATCTCTGAACACAGAACAGAAATGTTTGTTAAGCAATTCCACTTTATCCTCATCAGTTTCTACATATTCCTCCCCTTCACCCTTGAGTCTGACAATATCACTTTTGCCCTTTCTCTTTTCACTAACATATCTGAAAAATGTCTCCCGCCCGCCCCCCCCCCCCCCCCCCCCCCATTTTATTGCATTGTCTGTTTCCTCCTCTTTTTGAATCTTGGCTTTTCTGACTACTTTGCTAGCTTCTTTAAGTTTTTCCAAATATGGATGCCTGTCTTCCTCTCTCTGTGATCTCTTGTATTTCATGAAGGCCTCTCTCTTTTTTTTCACCTTCTCAGCTAATTCTTTCAAAAATCATATCTGTCTCCTTTTCCTTTTACCTTTATTTACCATTTTAACAAAAAGGTTTGTTGCCCTTAAAATATCCCCTTTCAGTTTTGCCCACTGTTTTTCTACATCCCCCATCTGCTACCATCCTGCTAATGACTCATTGAGGTATTGGCCCGTCTTGGCAATGTTAGTTTTCATAAAGTCTAAGACCCTCGCTTTTAAATGGATTTTAACAGCCCTAGTTCTAATACTGAACCACACCATCTGGTGATCACTGGATGCAAAATGATCTCCCACTATAACATCAGAAACACTTTCCCCATTGGTAAGCACCAAGTCCAGTATGGCCCCTTCACGTATTCTATTACCAGTTGCCTGAATAGTTCTCCCTGTAGAGAAGCCAGGATCTCCTTATTTCTAAATGACACAGCAGCAGGGATGTGCCAATCAACATCTGGCATTTTGAAATCCCCTATCAGTAGCACTTCCCCTTTCCTGGCTATGCTGCGTATGTCTTCAATTAACTCTCTGTCCACCTCTTCCTCCTGTGAGAGAGGTCTATATATCATGCCAATGCAAACAGATTTCTCTTTCTCTCTTTCTAGTTTTTTTTTTAAATTTATGGATTTTAGTCAAATACAATAACCAAATATAGTACAGGACAATTTGTGCTCCGCAAACAATATAAGGAAATAAATACACCAAGATCTTTTTCTAGTTTAACACATAGTGCCTCCTCTCTCCCTTTTAAGCTCTGTATTTCCATAGCTTTAATATTATTTTTTACATATATTATAGCCTGGTATAGTTACATCCCAGTCATGGCTTTCTGTGAACCATATTTCTGTAACTGCCACTAAATCCAAGTCAGCCTCTCCCATTAAAGCTTCAGCATTTGGGATCTTATTTCCCATGCTACGGGCATTTATACACACCACTTTCCATATGTTGCCACTTTTACCCATTTCCATAAAGGTATTTGTGGCGGCACCCACAGATGTCCAGCCGTGTTAGTGCCGCTAAATATCCCATTCAGCGGCACCTACACGTTTTGCAGGTCTGCAAACTGTGTAAATGTCTGACCCCCCCCCCCCCCCTTCCCCTCTGAGCCGAATATTCAGAGGGTGCCATACTGGAATATAGATCTCTTAGGTAGTCATCTTTTTCTAGCTGATTTTAGGAGCCAAAAGTTTGGCTTAATTTTAAGTATAGGGACCTTAAAATGAGACTCCTAAAGTTAGAGCAACCATTAACTCTCCGAAGTTTAGGAACTTTGTATAGTAAGGTACCAAAATTTAGGAACTCATCAGAGATCAATGTTTTTAATAAGCCAGATCTGGGATATCTGTGTGCAAATTTGTAATACATTCTGCTCAAGTTGTCTGTCTGCAGTGAGATGATTTTCATTAAAGAGGGCAGATCAGGTTCTAACTTTATGTGAAGGCCAACCTGGAATTAACTTTCTTGGAATTCAGCAGATCCTGACCAGTGAAGTATCAAAAAGCGCTGCCGATTTTATTCATTATGCATGCCTTTGTTTGCCTTGTTCCATTACTGACAGCACCTAATTTGGTTGTCAGGCTTCTTTCTAAAACCTTCTTTTTGTCATAGCCTTGACCACCAAGTGCCTATGAAACGGTTTAGGCTGCATGTAAAGAAGAGGAAGACAGGGAGCCTCTCTATCATTTTCTTGAAATTTAGTTTTTAAATTAAGCATCCACACATCCTTGCAGGGCTGGTCCGACCATTAGGCAAGACTAGGTTTTTGCCTAGGACAGCAACTTCCGAGGGGAGGCAAAATGCAGCAACAGTCCAAGCAAAACTATAGATCCTGACAGTCACACAAACTCAAAGCACATTCTTTTACCTACAGGGGAGTGTGGGCACAGACATACATACAAAGCAAAGTCTCATATTTAAGAGTATGCTGTCCAGTTATTGATTTTGCAGGATTGTTGTGGGAGGGATGGTGTTGAGATTATCATGATTGTTAAGTTTAATTATTGAATTCTGGACGGGGACATGAGGCTGAAGGTTTTCCCAATATCCTTGCACCAACCCTGCATTCTGGTTTGTATTCCCCAGTCTGTACCATGTGGCATGCTGTGCAGAGAGAGAAGTGACAGATAAGAGGAAATAAGCCAATATATTACCCAGACTGAAAGAGCACTTGATGGGGGTCATACTTAGGTTTCTTCTTTCCCCTAAAGCCTTTGTTATCTCTGCAGGGATTATTGTCCAGCCTTGTGAACCTGACCAGTTTAACACTGGCAAGGAACTGCTTCCAGTCCTATCCTGTGGGTGGGCCATCACAGTTTTCCACAATCTACTCTCTCAACATGGAACACAACCGCATCAATAAAATCCCTTTTGGAATTTTCTCCAGAGCCAAAGTATTAAGTAAGCTGAACATGAAGGTAAGGTCATTTTGTTTTATTAGTTTAAACATCTCTTACATATGGGAATAGGGAAAGAAATTTTACCAGGCTGTAGGGTAAAACATAGTTACTCAACTATAACAGGTGATCTCCGGGAACAGCAGGAATTTAGTCTTCACATATGGGTATCATCGGTACCGACGGAGCCTGCACGGGAACGCTCCCCAGGGTCCAATTAGAAAGCTTTTGGGAGCATCCCACAGCGCCTGCGTGCTGCCTTCCCGCCTTTCCCAACTGCCTTTCTCCAGTTGAGTTTAAAGCTGAGACAAAGAGAGAGAGAGGGAAAGAGAAAGAGATAGATAGAGAGATACAACTCCTAGGGGAGGTGGGTGGGTTGTGAAGACTAAATTCTCCAGCACCAAGTAGGAAGTCAGTCCTCACATATGGGTGACATCGGCGCCGACGGAGCCCCCATGCGGAGCATTTCCCCAGCTTTCAAAGAAAGCCTTTGGAACTGCAGAACGCATGCGCGGTCCCCTTCCCGCCCAAGGGTGCCATCTTGCTCAGTCTTCTTTTTTCCGCGGAGCCCGACGGATGTGTTTCGTAGTCACCCAAGAAAAAAGTTGATTTTGGTAGTGGAACTGTTTTTTTCTTCAGTTCGATGCCGGTTTCCCTTTCCCGCCTGGGCCCGGTACACCGGTATCGAGCCCGGACTTCTTTTTTCGTTTTTTGTCCTTCGTGACTAGCGTTCACGCCATTTTTCTGTTTTTCACTGGCAGCCCTGTCTTTTGACCTAGCAGGGGCCCTTTTTCCCCCGATGGCTGCCAGCAAGTTCAAAAAGTGTGATCGGTGTAATAAACGTATGTCTCTCACCGACACACATGACTGCTGCCTCGGGCCCGATCATGACCCGATGATCTGTGGCCCTTGTGGGAAAATGTCCTCGAAGGCGTTGAGGAGTCGGCAGCACCAGAAGGAAAGAATCTTCTCTGATTCCGCGTCCGGCCGGGCCCGGACTTCGTCAAGAGGCCTCAACGTCTCGGGATTCCGATCCCGAGCATCGCCGTGGTTCCTCTGAGAGGGGGTCTCCTTCGCGGGAGCATCGCAGGAAGAAGAAACCTGCGAGGGCGGCATCGGTGGACGCACTTGGCTCCTCGGGGGCCAGGTCGCATAGCCCCGACCGCCGTCCCGTGTCTTTGGAGTCGGAGAGACCTGCTAAACAACCTCGTGTGGAGCCGGAGTCCCCGGGTCACGTGAGTACTGTAGTCCTCGTGGACTCTCCTCCGGGGGAGCCGATGTCGGGCCCGACAGAGTTGGGAGCTGATGAGTCTCCTGAGCTCGGACTCAGGTTGATAGCCTTGGAGAGCAGCTTGGCTGCCTTCATGGAACAGCAGCAGGCACTGATCGCCGGTCTCACCGTTGCATCTGCCCTGACCACTGGGACATCGACTTCCAAGTCGACCCCGGAGGCCGAGCCGATCCTCGAGTCCATGCGCGCTCGAGTCAATCCTCGGCCAAGGTCTCCCTCGGCCTCCCATTCGGGACCAAGGTTGTCGACGCCGGTACCCTCAGCATCGGGGCGGATGGCATCGGTGCCTGCCTGACCAGAGCCACTCGATTCCTCCTCCGAGGGGTCAGGCTGGGAAACAGAGGATGAGGAGTCCCCGGACACCTTTCAGACCCGGTGTGTCCCTTCGGACTCACTGGAGTCCGAACCTCGGAGATGGTCCCCCCGGAGGACACCCAGTTCTCGGACTTCGTGCGGGATATGGCCAAGGCTTTGGCCTTCCCTGCGGACCCCGAGGAGGAGCCTCGAGCCGAGGAGCTCGAGGCCCTGCAGTATGACTCTCCTCCCAAGGAGGCCTTTACTGTACCGGTTCCTCCGATGCTGGATCGGTTGCTGTTCCGCATGTGGGAGGCGCCGGCCTCGATGCCGGTTCTGAGCAAGCGGGTCGATTCCATCTATCGAGTCCGTAAGAGCCCTGGGTTCCAAAAGGCACAGCTACCGTACCGCTCCATGGTTGTGGAATCGGCCATGCATCATCTGAAGAGTCAGAAGATGCACTCCTCGGTGCCTCCTGGCCAGGAGGCCTGGAACCTGGATGCCCTCGGTAGAAAGTGCTTCCAGGGCTCTATGCTTGCTTGCCGTGTCCAGACCTACCAGCTGTACATGGGCATGTACCTTCAAGACCTGGCAAAGAAGATTGCCGGGTTCTCTGCTGGTCTCTCCGAGGAACCTTTGCAGAGGTTCAAGGCCCTGTCATCGGGGATCCGAGAGTGCTCAAAGTTTATTTCTTGAGCAGCCTATGATGGCTTCGAGGCTTCGGCCCGAGTAGCCGGGGCCGGCATCGGTGCACGCCATCAGGCCTGGCTACAGTCATCGGACCTCGAGCCATGGATGCAGGATAAGTTGGTCGATGTCCCCTGCCGAGGTGAAAACCTCTTTGGCAAGCCCATGGCTAAAAAAAGGCTGCAGAACTCGAGTCCGAGACTCTCACCCGGACACGGCTGTCCAGAAAAACCTCTGCCCCTTCTCAGAAGAAGGGCTCGGGAAAAAAGACCTTTTGCCCGAGGAAGTCATCTGCCTACAAATCATACCCTCACTTACAGGCCTCCACAGCTCCCCAGCAGGGTCAGCAGGCCAAGGGGCAGTGACATGGGCCCCGTAGGCAGAAAACCCCCAAGCCACCAGCTCCGGCTCCTGCACAGCAGGGAGCGGGGTTTTGACTCCAGTGGCATAGCCTCTCCTCCTCAGCTGGCCCCCCTAAGCACAGGAGGCTGGCTGACCCTGTATGCCCACAGGTGGTCAGCCGTGACAAGGGATACCTGGGTGCTCAGCATAGTCCACAGGGCCTATCTTCTCCACTTCCACCAGGTACCTCCCTCCTACTTTCCAGGGGAGCCTCCAAGACTCCCTCTACACAGGGACTTACTCCTGCAGGAGTTAGCAAGTCTTCTAAAGGAACAGGCGGTGGAACCGGTGCCCCACCACCTGAGAGGTCAAGGCTTCTATTCCAGGTACTTTCTAGTACCAAAAAGGACAGGAGGCCTAAGGCCCATCCTAGACTTGCGGAATCTCAACAAGTTCCTGGAGAGGGAAAAGTTCAAGATGCTTACCCTTGGAATCCTGCTGCCCTACCTCCAGCAGGGAGATTGGCTATGCTCCTTAGACCTAAAGGATGCTTATACTCACATCCTTATTCATCCAGACCACAGACAATATCTTTGATTTGTTGTGGGAGGAAACCATTATCAGTACAGAGTACTGCCTTTTGGCCTAACCTCCGCCCCCAGGGTTTTCACCAAGTGCCTGGCGGTGGTGGCGGCCTATCTCAGGGTTCAAGGACTCTTTTTGTTTCCCTACCTGGACGACTGGCTCATGAGGGGTCAGTCTCTACAGGAGACCAATCAAGCCACCCTCCGCACTGTCTCTCTTCTCCAGCATCTGGGGTTTGTCATAAATTTTGCAAAGTTCGCTTTGCGCCCCTCACAGAACATGGAATTCATCGGAGCAAGACTAGACACCCTTCATGCAAAGGCCTTTTTACCTGTGGACAGGGCCCATGGACTGATGGATCTGGCCAGACAGTTCCACAGCAATTCTCTGGTCTCCACCAGACAATTCCTGAGGCTCTTAGGACACATGGCATCCACGGTCCATGTAACTCCAAATGCCCGTCTGCATATGAGGCCAGCTCAGTGGGGCCTCAGAACTCAGTGGCTGCAGGCCACAGGAAACCTGACGGACAAGGTCAGGGTGTCCAAGCTACTAGCCTCTTCTCTACAGTGGTGTCTTCATCTTTTGAATCTGCTGCCAGGGGTGCTTTTTCAAGCACCTCCACACTCTCAAGTGCTGACAACCGATGCTTCTCCAAGGTTGGGGTGCACATTGCCAAGGAGCATGCACTCAGGGCCTCTGGTCTCCTTGGGAGGCCACACAGCAGATCAGTTTCTTAGAACTCAGAGTGATCCGCATAGCCCTGCGGACTTTCTCTCATGTCCTCTCTCACCAGTCCATCTTGGTTCAGACAGACAATCAAGTTGCTATGTTCTATGTGAACAAGCAGGGGGGCACAGGGTCCCGACCTCTCTGTCAGGAAGCACAGGACCTGTGCTCCTGGGCAGTCAATCATGGCATACTTCTCAGGGCGGTCTATCTCCCTGGACAAGAGAATTATCTGGCAGACAGATTGAGCAGGATTCTACAGCCACATGAATGGCAGTTGAATCCTCTGGTGGTTCAACAGATCTTCCTAAGATGGGGTCTTCCCACCATAGATCTCTTTGCCAGTCCACTGAACTGTCAACTGCCCAGGTTCTGCTCCAGACAACCGCATCCTCTCAGAGTAGCAGCGGATGCGTTTCTCATTCCATGGTCTACAGGCCTCTTATATGTGTTTCCTCCCACGCCTCTAGTGCCCAAGACACTGTTCAAAGTGATTCGGGACAAGGCCTCGGTGATTCTGGTGGCCCCCAGGTGGCCAAGGCAACCCTGGTTCCCGCTTCTTTTGCAACTGGCGGTGGACACTCCTCTTCCTCTGGGGATGCAACCCGATCTCCTTTCTCAGGAGCAGGGATCTCTCTTACACCCCAACCTCCAGTCCCTCAATCTGATGGCCTGGCTGCTGAAAGGGTAGTTCTAGCACCCTTACTGCTGCCTAGGGAAGTGGAGGACGTGGTCTTGGCCTCTAGGAGGCAGTCCACCCGGACGTCTTATGCCCTCAAGTGGCGTAGGTTCTCCACCTGGTGTGCTCAACACAAGCAGGATCCGTTCTTCTGCCTGGTACCAGTGGTGCTGCAATATTTGCTTCACCTGTCCAATCTGGGCCTTAAATCCAACTCTGTTAGGGTCCATCTCAGTGCTCTCTCTGCGCACCATTCACTGGTGGAGGGTCAGTCTCTATCAAGCCACCCCTTGGTGGCTCACTTCCTCAGAGGCCTACTTTTGCTTAAGCCTCCAGTTCGTCCACCTGCCCCTGAGTGGGATTTGAATGTGGTCTTGCAGCGGCTTACTTGCCCACCATTTGAGCCTATGGCTAGTTGTCCTTTGCTCTTTCTCTCCTGGAAAGCGTTGTTTTTGGTAGCTCTTACCTCAGCAAGGCGAGTGAGCGAGCTTCAAGCCCTGGTGTCAGAGGCACCATACACTAGGTTCTATAGGAACAGGATAGTCTTACGGACTCACCCTAAATTACTTCCCCAGGTTGTCTCTTCCTTCCACCTCAATCAGGAGGTGGTTCTTCTGACTTTCTTTCCCAGGCCACATGCCAGCCAGGCTGAGATGGTCTTCCATACCCTGGACTGTAGGAAGGCGTTGTCCTTCTACCTTGACTGTGCGCAGGAGCATCGAAGGGCTGTCCAGCTCTTCATCTCTTTTGACCCTAATAAGTTGGGGTTACCTGTCTCCAAGCGTATCCTGTCCATCTGGGTAGCAGACTGTATCGCATGGGCGTACAGGGCAGCCGGCCTCTCGTTGCAGGGTCAAGTCACGGCTCACCGTGTCAGGGTGAAGGCTGCGTCAGTGGCTCATCTCCGCTCTGTTCCGTTGGCAGACATCTGCCGGGCCGCTACTTGGTCTTCAAGCCAGACTTTTGCGGCCCACTACTGCCTCGAGAGGGAGTCCCACAGGGACAGAGCTTTCGGACAGGCGGTACTCCATAATCTCTTTGAGGTATAGGCAACTCCTACCCTCCAGCCCTGGTGTTGGGCTACCATACGGGGGCGTTCTCAGAGAAGATTCTTTTCGTACATGCTCAGGCTCTAGAGGGAGCTCAATTTTTCAGCTTTGGATCCCTGGTAGCCTTAAGCTGGGGGAGTCCCATATGTGAGGACTGACTTCCTGCTTGGTCCTGGAGAAAGAGTAGTTACTCACCTGTAACAGGTGTTCTCCAGGAGCAGCAGGAATCAGGCCTCACAAACCTCCCTCCTCCCCTTGGAGTTGCAGTCATATGATTTATTTTTGTTTTTTGCTGTCTTTTAGCTATGTCATCTGACTGAGCAAGATAGCACCCTTGGGCGAGAAGGGGACCACACATGCGTGCTGCAGTCCCAAAGGCTTTCTTTGAAAGCTGGGGAAATGCTCCGCATGGGGGCTCCGTCGACGCCGACGTCACCCATATGTGAGGACTGATTCCTGTTGCTCCTGGAGAACATTTGTTACAGGTGAGTAACTACTCTTTCCTGCTGTTCCCGGAGATCACCTGTTACAGGTGAGTAACTATGCTATCTCCAGGAACAAGCAGGAATGTAGTCTTCACATATGGGGACTCCCTAGCTTTAGATGCCAGGGAGCGACCCCAGAAGTTGTGTGTCCCTCTGAAAGGGCTTCACTTCTCCCCATGGATCTCTGGCATCCAACCAGGGATGGTGGGTAGGAGTTGATTAGGTATGGAACAGGTGTTGGAGAACAGCCTGACCAAACAAGGCATCCCGGCAGGAGTCCTTGTCCAAGCAGTAATGGGCTGTGAAGGTATGAACCGAGGCCCAAGTGGCTGCTCGACAGATGTCGTCAATAGACACAGAGTGCAGATGAGCCACTGAAGCTGCCATGGCTCTCACATTGTGAGCTGTGACATGGCCCTCTAGAGGAAGATTCTTACTCTGATAGGCAAAGGAAATGCACTGAGCAATCCAGTTGGACAGTGTTCTCTTGGAGACTGGAAGTCCGAAATGAGAAGGATCGAAAGCAACAAAGAGTTGAGAGGACTTTCTATGTTGCTGTGTTCTTTGTAAGTAAAAGGCTAAAGCTCTTTTACATTCCAAAGTAGGAAGATTCCTTTCTGCATTTGATGCATAAGGCCTTGGAAAAAACACAGGCAGGTAGACCGCTTGGTTTAGATCAGGGGTCTCAAACTCAAATTGCTTTGAGGGCCGAATGAGGACTTGTAAAGTAACCCGGGGGCCGCATAAGACACGGGCCTCATTTGCATAAGGGGCCTCATTTGCATAAATATTTGCATAATGTTGCATAATGAGTGCATGGATAAAGAAAGACTAGAAAATTTCTATATTACTATAATCCAGTGCCAACCGCCAGGCACATTAGGAACTACTACTAACACTGCCCATTTGGAACCCATAGCAAACCCCCCGTATCATAACAGCACTACCAGGACTCACAAAGCACCAGACCCTACCTATCAAAAGGCAACACTGCAAATATTAAATCAATACATTTCAGAGAACAATACATGACCTACTGGGAAAAGAGAACAAGTAGCAATGTCAAATAGGAATTACACAGAATACCTCAGCACTGTAGAAATAAAACTATAAATAATTTCTTGTACCAAAGCACAGACATTAATGATGCACATTTCCCAGAGCTGACATATTCCAGTTAATAAATTCAAAATAAAGAGATATTTTTCTACCTTTTGTGCATTTTTTTTCAGTTGCAATTGCTCCAGCCACTTCTGGTTTCTTCGTGTCTTCTGCTATCTCCATCGTCTGCTGTCCATTTGTCCTTTCTTCTCTCTTCTAGTTTTTTTCCATTCTCTCTCTCTACATCTGCTTTAACATACTAATCTTTCTCCTTTTGCTCTTTCCTCATTCCTATTTCATCCACTCAAATTTTACCCCTCCATCCTCAATCCCCACTTACTCTCCCAATACCTGGCCAATTGTAGATTTGTCTTCTCTTCCAGACAAAATATTTTTCCCCTCTCCATTTCACTTTCCCAGCTCCATCCCATTCTAATCCTCCCCCAACATCAGCTCCCTTCTAGTTCCAGCCCCACCCAGCATCTGCTCCTTTCTAGTCCCTGCATCAGTCCATTTCCAGTCCTATCCTAGCCTCACCATCAGCCCATTTCCAATCCTAGCCCCCCATCAGCCCATTTCCAATCCTAGCTCCCTCCCCTCACAGCCCATTTCCATTCCAAGCCCCCCTCCCCATCAGCCATTTGCAGTTCAAGCCCCCCTTCCACTCAGCCCATTTCCAGTCCTAGCAACCCCCCCAGCCCATTACCAGTCCTAGACCCCCCATAGCCCATAACCAGTCCTAACCTCCCCATAGCGCACTTCCAGTCTTACCCCCCCATCACCCCATTTTCAGTCTTACCCCCCCCATAGCCCATTACCAGTCCTAGTCCCCCCCATAGCCCACTTGCAGTCGTATCCCCCATCACCCCATTTTCAGTCCTAGCCCCCACCATAGCCCATTACCAGTCATAACCCCCCCCTGCCAATAGCCCACTTCCAGTCCTAACCCCCATCTGCCCATTTCCAGTCCTAGCCCCCACCATAGCCCATTACTAGTTATAACCCCCCCCAGCCCATTACCAGTCATAACCCCCCCTGCCAATAGCCCACTTCCAGTCCTAACCCCCATCTGCCCATTTCCAGTCCTAGCCCCCACCATAGCCCATTACCAGTTATAACCCCCCCCCAGCCCATTACCAGTCATAACCCCCCCCCTCACCCCTCTGCCAATAGCCCACTTCCAGTTCAGTCAGCCCCTCCATAGCTCATTACCGGCCAACAAAAAAAACCCCAAAACCCTGGCTTCTGCTGCTGCCGTTGCCGCCGTGGCAGCAGCAGAATCAATTGTCAAATTAAAAAAAAAAACTGACTTCTGCTGCTCAAGCAGCTGTCCTGCGGCCCCTTTCCCTCTGCCCGGAGATCCGACTCTGCTCTCAGCGGCGTGCTTTTCAAGCCGCGACGAGAGTATTCCCCTCTCGCGCGGTTTTTCAAGCCGCGCGAGAGGGGAATACTCTCTTCGCGGCTTGAAAAGCACGCCGCTGAGAGCAGAGTCGGATCTCCGGGCAGAGGGAAAGGGGCCGCAGGACAGCTGCTTGAGCAGCAGAAGTCAGTTTTTTTTTTAAATTTAACAATTGATTCTGCTGCTGCCACGGCGGCAACGGCAGCAGCAGAAGCCAGGGTTTTGGGGGATTTTTGGTTTTCCGCCGTCGCGGGCCGCACAAAGTTGTCTCTGCGGCCCGCGGGCCGCGTGTTTGAGACCCCTGGTTTAGATGAAAAGGTGAGACCACCTTTGGCATAAAGTGTGGATGAGTCCTAAGGACTAACTTGTCATGATGGAACCTTGTATAAGGTGGATAAGCCACTAGTGCCTGCAACTCACTGATGCGACGTGCTGATGTGATTGCAATGAGAAAGATAACCTTCCAGGAAAGGAATTTCAATGAGGTAGTAGCTAAGGGTTCGAAAGGTGGCTTCATGAGCTGACCAAGAACCAGGTTTAAGTCCCATGCCACCGGTGGTGGCCTAATGGGAGGCTTAGTTAGAAGAAGGCCTCTCATAAATCTTGCTATAAGAGGATGGGAGGAAAGAGGTTGTCCATTTAGAGGCTTGAAAGAAGCTGCAATAGCACTCAAATGGACTCTTACTGAGTTAGTCTTTTGTCCTGCATTTGATAAATGAAGGAGATACTCCAGTAATGATTCCAGAGGTATCGCAAGGGGGTTAAGACCCTTCTGCGAACACCATATGGTAAACCTTTTCCACTTGAAAGCATAAGAGCGTCTTGTGGAAGGCTTCCTGTAAGCATAAAGGATATCCCTTACTTGCTGAGGGAGGTTAAGATCATGGAGATCTAGGCCTTTAGCAACCAAGCCCTGAGATGCAAAGAGTGGGGATTGGGATGCCATAACATTCCGTCCTCCTGAGACAGGAGATCTGGAGCAGACCCTAACTCCAGAGAGGGAGCTTGAGAGAGATGTAGAAGCAGAGGGTACCACACTTGCTGTGGCCAATGTGGTGCTATGAGAATCATGTGGCCTCTGTCTCTCTGAAGCTTGAAGAGGGTTTTGGGAATTAGGGGAATGGGTGGAAAGGCATACAGGAAGTCTTGACCCCAGTGAAGGAGGAAAGCATCGCTGGCCTGAGAGCCCTGAGCTGGAATTCTGGAACAGAACCGGGGAAGTTTGACATTCAACGGACTTGCAAAGAGGTCTATGTCCGGAGTTCCTCAAATTTGAAAAATCTTGGCCACCTGGTCTGCATGTAGAGACCATTTGTGTGGAAGCAGAACTCGACTGAGTCTGTCTGCCCAAGAGTTTTGTATGCCTGGAAGATACACTGCCAGGAGATGAATCTGATGCTCTCTGGTGAGGGCCCATAGTCGCATAGCTTTTTTGCAAAGCGACAGAGAGCCTGTTCCCCCCCCCCCTGCTTGTTCACGTAGAACATGGCTACTTGATTGTCCGTATGAATGAGGACTGTCTTGTGGCTGAGCAGGGTGTGGGACACTCGAAGAGCAAGGAAGATTGCTCTGAGCTCTAAGAGATTGATATGTAGATGAGTTTCCTGTGGAGTCCAAGTGCCTTGGGTGGAGAGATCTTGTAGATGAGCTCCCCAACCCATTGGTGAAGCATCTGTTGTGAGAGTTGCTTGGGGTAAAGACTGTTGAAATGGGGACCCCACTAACAGGTTTTGAGTGGACTGCCACCATTGGAGGGACAAAATAAGGTGATTTGTGTTTGCTATTTTGTCTGACAGGCACCCTGATGCCTGGGTCCATTGAGTGGATAAAGTCCACTGGGCTGCTCTCATATGGAGGCAAGCATAAGGAACCACATGCACAGTAGATGCTATGTGGCCTAGTAGTTGTAACATTTCTCGAGCAGTGAGATGAGGCTTTGACACTGCCTGAGAAGCTAACTGCATCTTGCGAAGGCAACGGGTCTGGGGAAGGTAGGCCCTTGCTTTTCTAGTATCCAATAAAGCTCCTATGAACTCTAGAGACTGAGTGGGAGTTAGACTGGATTTTGGGATGTTTTATGACCAGACCCAAATACTGAAGGATACGCATTGTGCAAGCTAGAGAAATCCTGGCCTCTGACTCTGATGGGGCTCGAATGAGCCAATCGTCTAAGTAGGGGAAGATGAATATTCCTAGAGTGCGGAGAAATGCTGCTATCACAGCCATGCATTTTGTAAACACCCTCGGTGCTGAGGCCAGGCCAAAAGGAAGCACCCTGTATTGGTAGTGCTTTCCTTGAAAAAGGAACCGAAGGAATTTTCTGTGAGTTGGATGGATGAGAACATGAGTGTACGCATCCTTGAGATCTAGAGAACAAAGCCAATCCTGACTCTGAAGGTATGGCAGCAGAGTTCCCAGAGAAATCATCTTGAATTTCTCTTTGAACAGGAATTTGTTCAATTCTCTGAGGTCTAAAATAGGTCTGTGTCCCCCTTTTTTCTTTGGGATAAGGAAATAGGGGGAGTAAAACCCTGTACCCTGTTATTGCCCCTTGGGCAAGAAGCATAGTGACCTCTTGATCTAACAGGTTGATGAGAGAGGTCTGAGAATTGGGGGCATGCAAAGAAAGTGAAGCTTGTACCCCACTTTTATAATGGATAGAGTCCAATTTTCTGCTGTTATCTGCCCCCATCTGGGGGCAAAGTGACACAACCTTCCTGGAATTGTGGAAGGCTCTGGACCATTGAGAGCCAGGAAGGCTAAATTCTCTAGATGGAAGTCAAAGGCCTTGTGGAGGCTGAGACTGCTGAGACGGTTGAGGTTTAGCAGCCTTTGCTTTCCTTTGCTTAGGTGGTTGCTGACTCTTTCGGACAGGCTGACCTGCAGAACATCCCTGCTGGGAATAAGAGGGATAAAACCTCTTCTTTCTTGAGAAGAATGGTTTCTTGAAAGATTTCTTCCTTGCAGGATCAGCTATGGCTTTGGAGAACCTATCCAAAATGGAGTTGTCAGCATCCAACTCATTGGCTTTTTCTTGCCAGTCTTTGCCGAATAGATTCTCACCTGTACAAGGGATATTGCCCAGTTTGTCCTGCACCCAGAGCTCCAGATCAGATGCCTGGAGCCAGGCAATTCTACGTGCACCTATGGCAATGGCAGAGGTTCTGCTTATGCACTCAAAACAGTCAAAAGCTGCACGGTTGACAAACTTAGAAACATCTTGGGCACGTTTAACCAGTGTGAGAAAATCCTGCCTTTTATCCTCAGGAAGAAGAGGGCTCAAAACCTCTAAATCTCCTGTGACTTCCTTAAGGAACATTCCCATATATAAGATATAGGAACTGATCCTGGCAGAAAGCATGGAAGCCTGGAAAGTACGACGTCCAAAGGCATCCAAAGTTCTACACTCACGTCCTGGAGGATTAGAGGCATGCCTCTTTGCACTCCTGATCCTTCTCATAGCTGATTCCACTACAATAGAGTGGTGAGGAAGCTGGGTCTTCTGGAAACCAGGACAAGGAGGGACTCGATACATGGTATCCAGTCTACGAGAGTGAGGAGAGGTGTAAGAGGTATTTCCCACATTCTTAACATGAGATCATGTAAGATCTCATGGATAGGCAAGGTAGCTGCCTCTTTAGGAGCCTTGGGATATTGTAGAATCTCCAACTGCTTTGCCCTGGGCTCTGTTTCGGGAGCCACAGTAATGGAAAGACCTCGAGCCACCTCCCTGATAAAATCCTGAAAGGAGATATCTTCTGGAGGACAGATCCTACATTTAGGAGAGGAAGGCTCCTCCGGGAGAAGTATTCCGGTACCGACAGAATTATCAGAATCCTCAGACTCTTCCGAGGATTCGAAGTACCTTCTGTCCGGATGCTCTTGAAGAGCCCGATACCCGTACCAACCGAAGTCGGTACCGGGGGGAATCGGTACCGGTGTATCGGTACCGGAAGGCATCGCATGACTGGGTGCCGGCAAAGCAGACACCGATGTCGATGCCGATGCTGTCAGAACCGATACCAGTGCCGGAGTCGGTGCCGGTACCGGTTGAACTGTCTGACGCGGTTCCGAGGGCGTCGATGCCGCAAGGAGAGCCTCCAGACTGCATTCAATAGCCAGGAACCTCTGTTCTATCGACGCTGCTGATGCCTGGGTGTCGGTACCGGAGAAAACAGTCGGTACCCCAGAGCATGGCACCAGTAGTTCTGCCGAGGTCGAGGCCTCGAGAACATCCTGGAGCCCCGATAATGCTTTGGAAGCCAAAGCCTCCCGCCGGGGCAATTTTGCCGGTACAGAACCCTCAAGGGCAATGCCAGAGGCATCTCGATGCTTAGAAGGGGATCTACCCTTTGAGGACCAGCTAGATTTATGTTTAGTTATCTGAGATCCATGGGAGGAAGACGAAGCCCTGGAAGACGTTGATGCCACAGAAGCTGCATCGGAGGGAAAAAGGGTGCTGAGCTTAGCAGCTCGGTTTGTCGACCCCTCTTGGACATCATGGCACAAGCCATACAGTTGGAGATGGAGTGGTTAGGACCTAAACATTTGAGACACCACTCATGGGTGTCGGTGACGGAGATGGTACCGCCACACTTGGTGCACTTTTTGAAACCCGAAGTGGGTTTTTCCATAGTGGAGGAAATTTTGGGCCTAAGGCTCCAGTTTCTCTTGGGCCTAAGGCCCAAAATGGCGCGTGCACCTGGAAAAGAAAAGTTTGGAAAAAAATACTATTTTTATTTTTTTTTTAAAGAAAGAAAGAAGAACCGGCGGTACCGGTATATAGTCGAGGAAGGGAGACGCAACCACAAAAAAGAAGGGAATAAGGAAAAATTTTCTGCGGTGACAGGAACGACGACCTGCTGGCTCCGCGGAAAACAAAGAAGTGGAGAGAGGCAGTTGGGAAAGGCGGGAAGGCAGCATGCAGGCGCTGTGGGATGCTCCCAAAAGCTTTCTAATTGGATGCTGGGGAGCGTTCCCACGCAGGCTTCGTCGGTACCGACGATACCCATATTTGAAGACTACATTCCTGCTTGTTCCTGGAGATGAAGAATGAGGCTTGAGTTGGGATAAAACCCTTGGTAACAAGAATAAAAAAGCACATATTATCAGTCTTCCTTCCCCATCATAAATTGCAAAGAACTAGGTTAGGGCAGGTTCAGGTATAGGCTGGGCTGGGAAAAGGCGAGTTGTGTCAAAAAATAGAGAATGATTTACATTCTGAAATGAATTAAGTTTCCTCTTTAGCATTCAGAATTTTGATTAGTTTCTCTTTCGCGAGTAATCTCTCCAAATGGGTTATTTTTGCACCTACCAGGACAGTCATGACTATCTCTTCTAAGACAGGGAGGAGATGGTGATGTTTTTATTTTACAGTTATGGTCAACATTATTGGCAGCCTTGCATTTTAGGTATGTTGTGTATAATATCTGGAGAAATAATTGGAAATATTCCAACTGTATGTTGTCATAATATTTTAATAGTATGTTCATAGGTATACAACAAAAAAAGATGTCTGTGAAACTTAGACATAGTAATTTTGGAAAAAAACCAAAACAAAATATGACCTGGACAGGATTAATGGCACTAATGTTTGTTTGCACAACCCTTACCAATGATAACAGCCTCCAAACATTTCTTGTAGTCATCTGTAAGTTTCGTACATCTGTCTGCTGGTAGTTTCTTCCACTCTTCAATTGCAATTTGTTCCAGCTCATGGATGTTTCCAGGATTCCTTTTACCAATGGCAGATTTCAGCTCTTTCCAAAGGTTTTCGATTGGATTGAGATCAGGACTCATTGCTGGCCAGTTTAAAGCAGTCAATGTTTTCCTTTTTAACCATTCTTTTGTAGTTTTAGATGTATGTTTTGGGCCATTGTCCTGCTGGAGGACCCATGACTTTCAACCCAGGCCTAACTTTCTGATACTAGATAGCACATTTCACTCCAAAATACCTTGGTAGTCCTCTGACTTCATGATTCCTTTAATATGTTCCAGACCTCCAGTTCCTGGGGCAGCAAAACAGCCCCACAACATTTTGGAACCTCCACCATATTTAACTGTTAGGAAGGGTGTTTCTTTCCTTATAAGCCTCATTTCTTCACCTGTAAATGTATCGCTGGTCTGCATTGCCAAAGAGCTCAGTTTGGTTTCATCTGTCCACAGATCATTTTCCCAGGAGAATTGTGGTTTCTGAAGGTGGGTTTGGGCAAAGATCAAGTGTGCCTTTTAATGTCTATCTTTGAGCAGTGGAGTCCTCCTTGGCCTTCACCCACAAAGTCCTTCTTTGTTTTATGCATGTCGTATGGTGCAGGTAGAAACCACCACTCCAGATTGCTACAGGTCAGCTTTAAGCTGTTTGGATGTTGTACATGGTGTTTTTCCAATAGTTTGCACTAATCTTCGATGACTTCTTGGATCAATTTTCCTCTTCCCACCACATCTTGGGAGGTTCTTGATAGTTCCATGAGCAGAAAATTTCTTAACAACGTTTGAACTGTAGACACGGGAATCCCAAGGGCTTTGGAGATGACCTTGCACCCCTTTGATGTTTGGTGCTAATGGCTTTTCTGACGGTCTCAGGCAGCTCTCTTGTCTTCACCATTGCGAAAATGGAACAGGGAGTGAATGTGGCCATTTTAAACATTAGAGCCCTCATTCATTGGTTGATTCAAGTCATGTGAATACTGACAATTGATCATAGGTGCGTCTAAATTTTCTTGCAGTGGGAATGTGGTTCTTCTGTTCAAACAGATTGGAATTGTTAATAAAGGTGCCAATAATCATGTCCAGGCAGTGTTCCAGTTTTTATACTATTTCATACTGTTTTTTTTAATTGGTCTTGTTTTATTTGATTTTTTTTGTGTCAAATTTGTGTGCATATATAGTCCAAAGCTATTTCACTGGCCACTTTTTTAAAAAGAAATATTGGACATTAAGAGGTTGAACTGCAAGGGTGCCAATTATGTTGACCACAACTGTATACAAATGTATGAGCCCATAAACTGAATGATAAGTTAATGTGCATGTAACATATGATGCTTTTTATTTAAGTCAATTTTGCATAAAAAGACTGAAATGTAAGTGTGAGCTGGTATATAGCAATGAGAATTGGCACAGAGCTTCTTCTTTCTTGATGTCCATAGTGATGAAAACGAGCTAGAATCTGCAATGGAATGGGAATAGGGTTGCAGTGATTAAATTTAAACCCAGTTCACCAATACCTTGTTAAATGGCTTGGGGGCTTTAAAAGCATTTTCATCAGTACAAACCATGAAGCTTGCTATAATGCATCCTGTAGGATGCCTGTGCTGTACTTCATTGTACAGCAGTGTATTTTAAACTTATTACTTACATTCACTATCATACTTGAACTTGGAAAAATTGGTTTTTGAAGTTTATACTACAGCAAACTTTTCAGGAACACTGATTCTCCAGGACCAAGCAGGAAGTCAGTCCTCACTTATGGGTGACGTCGGCGCCGACGGAGCCCTCGCGGAGCAATTTTCCCCAGCTTTCAAAGAAAGCCTTTGGGAATTGCAGCGCGCATGCGCGGTCGTCTTCCCGCCCGAAGGTGCCATCTTAGCCAGTCTTCTTTTTTCCGCGGAGCCCTACAGACGTCCCCGTCTTGTCCCCGCGAAAAAGTTGATTTTCTTCTTTATTTTATCCTTGTTTTCTTTCGGTTCGACGCCGATCGTTTTCCCGCCCGGACTCGCGACGCCGGTCTCGAGTCCTCCTACTTTTTTCGGTTTTTCTGACTTAGCTTTCGTTTTCGTTTTCCCTGGCAGCCCGGTCCTTTGACCTCGCAGGGGCCCTTTTTCCCCCGATGGCTGCCAGTGGGTTTAAGCGGTGTGGTCGGTGTGACCGAAATATGTCACTAACCGACACACACGACTTTTGCCTCCGCTGCCTGGGCCCGGATCATGAAGAACTGATCTGTGGGCCCTGCAGCAAACTGTCCTCAAAGGCGTTGAGAAGTCGGCGGCATCAGCGTGAGAGAATCTTCGCTGACCCCAGCCGTACCCGGACCTCGTCGGAGGCCTCCGTGTCAAAAGGCTCCAGCTCGGACCGTCGCCGGAGCTCCTCCGACCGGGGTTCTCCCTCCGGGGACCATCGTCGGAAGGAAAAACCCGCGAGGGCGGCGTCGGTGGACGCTCCTGGTTCCGCGAGGGCCAGGTCGCATAGCCCCGACAGCCGCCCCGGGTCCTTGGAGAAGGAACACGTCCCGAAGCGACCTCGCCTGGAGTCGGAGATGCCTGCCCGGGTAAGTCCTGTGGTCCTTCTGGACTCGCCTCCGCGACAGCCGACGTCGGGCCCGACGCCGTCGGGGCCCGAGTCGGGGACTGCTGGGTCACCTGAGCTCGGACTCAGGTTGACGGCCTTGGAGAGCAGACTGTCTGCCTTCATGGACCAGCAGAGGGCACTGCTCGCTGGCTTCGCTGGCGTCGCTGCCCCGACCGCCGGGACGTCGACGTCCAAGTCGACCCCGGAGACCGAGCCGATCCTCGAGTCGATGAGAACTCGAGTCGATCCTCGGTCGAGGTCGCCCTCGGCCTCCCGTTCGGGACCGAGGTCGCCGACGCCGACTCCCTTGGCGTCGGGGCGGCTGGCGCCGCACCCTGCCCGGGCCGACCCCACCGAGTCCTCGTCGGAGTCGGTCTGGGAGTCTGAGGAGGAAGAGTCACCTGATTCTTTCCGGACTCGGTGTGTCCCATCGGACTCACCGGAGTCCGAGCCTCGGAAGCAGTCCCCCCCGGAGGATGCCCGGTTCTCGGACTTCGTTAGGGATATGGCCAAGGCTTTGGCCTTCCCTGCGGATCCAGAGGAGGAGCCTCGAGCCGAAGAGCTCGACGCCCTCCAGTATGACTCTCCCGCGAGGGAACACTTTACTGTGCCGGTTCCTCCTATGCTGGAACGACTACTCTTCCGCATGTGGGAGAGTCCGGCCTCCTCGCCGGTCCTGAGCAAGCGGGTCGATTCTATCTATCGAGTCCACAAGAGCCCTGGCTTTCAAAAGGCACAGCTGCCACACCATTCCATGGTAGTGGAATCGGCCATGCATCGTCTTAAGAGCCAGAAGATGCACTCCTCGGTGCCTCCTGGCAGGGAGGCCCGTAACCTGGATGGCCTTGGCAAGAAGTGCTTCCAGGGCTCTATGCTCGCTTGTCGTGTCCAGACTTACCAGCTATACATGGGCATGTATCTCCGGGATCTGGCTAAGGAGCTAGCCGGATTCTCCGCTGGTCTCTCCGAGGAGCCCTTGCGGAGGTTCCTTGCCTTGTCCACTGGCATTCGGGAATGCTCAAAGTTCATGTCCCGAGCAGCCTATGATGGCTTTGAAGCCTCGGCTCGAGTGGCCGCAGCCGGCATCGGTGCCCGCCGACAGGCTTGGCTTCAGTCGTCAGACCTTGAGCCCTGGGTGCAGGACAAGTTGGTCGATGTCCCCTGCCGAGGCGAAAACCTCTTTGGCAAGCCCATGGCGGAAAAGGCTGCGCAAATTGAGACTGAGACACTCACCCGGACCAGGCTTTCTAGGAAGACCTCCGCCCCTTCCCAGAAAAAGAAGGGCTCGGGAAAAAGTCCTTTTACCCGAGGAAGGCGGCTGCCTACAAACAATACCCCCATTATCAGGCCCCTGCAGCTCCCCAACAGGGCCAGCAGGCCAAGGGACGGGGTAACGGGTCCCGTAGGCAGCAGGCCCCCAAGCCTGCACCACCAGCCCCTGCTCAGCAGGGTGGGGGTTTTTTGACTCGCTCAGCATAGCCTCTCCCCCCCCGCTGGTCCCCCCCAGCACCGGAGGCCGGCTGGTTCACTTCGCCCACAGGTGGTCCAGCATCACCGCAGATGCCTGGGTGCTTCAGGTCGTGCGAGAAGGCTACCTTCTCCACTTCCATCAGGTCCCTCCCTCCTATTTTCCGGGGGAGCCTCCGCGCCCCCCTCTGCACAGGGAGTTGCTCCTTCAGGAGTTAGCAGGTCTTCTGCAGGATCAGGCGGTGGAACCGGTGCCACACCACCTGAGAGGTCAAGGCTTCTATTCAAGGTATTTTCTGATACCAAAGAGAACAGGGGGCCTCAGACCCATCCTGGACTTGCGCAACCTCAACAAGTTCCTTGTGCGGGAGAAGTTCAAAATGCTTACCCTTGGAATCCTTCTGCCCTACCTCCAGCAGGGAGATTGGCTATGCTCCTTGGATCTAAAGGATGCCTACACGCACATCCTCATCCACCCAAGCCACCGCCAATACCTAAGGTTTGTGGTGGCGGGAAATCATTACCAGTACAGAGTACTGCCCTTTGGCCTGTCCTCCGCACCGCGAGTCTTCACGAAATGTCTCGCGGTCGTGGCGGCCCATCTCCGGCTTCACGGCCTCTATGTCTTTCCGTACCTCGACGACTGGCTCATCAGAGCAGCGTCCGCTCAGGAGGTCACCAACGCCACGTGTCGCACGGTGGCTCTGCTGCAGCACTTGGGCTTTGTCATAAACTTCGCAAAGTCCACTTTGCTCCCCTCACAGGATCTCGAGTTCATCGGCGCAAGGCTGCACATTCCTCAGGCGCGAGCGTATCTACCGCTCGACAGGGCTCAGCGGCTCATGGACCTAGCCGACCGCTTTCGCAGCCAGCCCCTGGTCTCCGCCAGGCGCTTCCTGAGACTGCTCGGCCATATGGCTTCCACTGTCCATGTGACCCCCAATGCCCGCCTGAATATGCGGTCTGCTCAATGGTGTCTCCGCCGGCAGTGGCGACAGGCCACGGGCGGCCTCGCAAACCTAGTGCGCGTTTCCGAGCCGCTGATCTCGTCTCTCCGGTGGTGGCTCCGGCAGCCGATCCTGACATGCGGTATGCCCTTCCAGTCACCTCAGCCAACCCGGGTGCTGACCACCGATGCATCCCTCCTGGGCTGGGGAGCGCATTGCCAAGAGGCGCGTACTCAGGGCCTCTGGACCACGTGGGAGTCTGCTCAGCAGATCAACTTCCTGGAGCTCCGGGCGATCCGCCTAGCTCTCCGGGCCTTCTCCCACCTGACTTCCCAACAGTCCGTCCTTGTCCAGACGGACAATCAAGTTGCCATGTTCTACGTGAACAAACAGGGGGGCACGGGCTCCTTTCTCCTCTGCCGGGAGGCTCAGAAGCTCTGCTCTTGGGCCGTCAGTCACGGCATTCTCCTCAAGGCAGTTTATCTCCCGGGCCGGGACAATTGCCTTGCGGACAAACTCAGCAGGGTCCTCCAGCCGCACGAGTGGCGTCTGGATCCCTTGGTAGTTCAGAAGCTCTTCCTCAAGTGGGGCCTCCCCACAATGGATCTCTTTGCCAGTCCTCGCAACCGGCAGCTTCCTCGCTTCTGCTCTCGTCTGCCACACCCCCTTCGGGTTGCGGCGGACGCCTTTCTGATCTCATGGTCGGGGAGCCTTCTGTATGCGTTCCCTCCCATCCCGCTAGTCTCTCGGACTCTTTTCAAGGTTCTCCGAGACAAAGCCTTCATGATCCTGGTGGCCCCTCGCTGGCCCAGGCAGCCGTGGTTTCCGCTCCTGCTGCAACTGGCGGTGGAGGATCCAATCCCTCTGGGGGTACAACCGGATCTCCTCACTCAGGATCAGGGGTCCCTCCTGCACCCCAACCTCAGGTCTCTCAACCTCATGGCCTGGCTGCTGAGAGGGTAGTCCTTGCTCCCCTTCTCCTGCCGGCAGAGGTGGAGGAGGTCGTCTTAGCTTCGCGACGACCTTCTACCCGCAAATGCTACGCCCTTAAATGGCGTCGCTTTGCCGTCTGGTGTGCCCCACAGTCTCAGGATCCCTTCTCCTGCCCGGTGTCGGTGATCTTGCAGTACTTGCTACACCTCTCTAATCTGGGACTTAAGTCCAACTCCGTCAAAGTTCACCTCAGTGCTCTTTCGGCACATCATGTGCCGGTGGACGGTAGACCTCTCTCCAGCGACCCTCTCGTAGCGAGGTTTCTCCGAGGTCTCCTTCTACTTAAACCACCTCTGCGCCCGCCAGCGCCTGACTGGGACCTGAATGTGGTTTTGCAGCGGATCACCTGTCCGCCTTTTGAACCTATGGCTACCTGTTCTCTCTCCGTTTTCTGTCTTGGAAAACACTGTTCTTGATAGCCCTCACTTCCGCTAGACGCGTAAGTGAATTGCAGGCCCTCGTGTCTGATCCCCCTTACACTCGGTTCTACAAAAATAGGGTAGTCCTACGGACTCACCCAAAATTTCTTCCAAAAGTGGTCTCCCCTTTTCACATCAATCAGGAGGTGGTACTTCCAACCTTCTTTCCCAGACCACACTCCAGCCGAGCTGAAACGGTCCTCCATACCCTGGACTGTAGAAGGGCATTGAACTTCTACCTTGACCGTACGCGGGAGCACCGTAAAGCTGCTCAGCTTTTTGTGTCTTTTGACCCCAATAAATTGGGGCTCCCGGTCTCCAAGCGTACTCTGTCCATCTGGGTTGCGGACTGTATCTCTTGGGCTTATGGGGCAGCCGGACTCTCCTTAGAAAGTCGAGTCACGGCTCATTGCGTTCGGGCAAAGGCTACGTCAGTGGCTTACCTCCGCTCTGTTCCGCTGGCAGACATCTGCCGGGCCGCTACTTGGTCTTCGAGCCAGACTTTTGCGGTCCATTACTGTCTCGAGAGGGAGTCCCGCAGGGACAGTGCTTTCGGACAGGCAGTCCTCCGTAATCTCTTTGAGGTCTGAGCAACTCCTACCCTCCATCCCGGATGTGGGCTACCGGTGGGTGTTAATTCAGCGAAGATTCTTTCCTTCTGTGCTGCTGAGCTAGAGGGAGCTCATTTTTGTGCTTAGGGTCTCCGGTAGCCTTGAGCTTGGGAGTCCCATAAGTGAGGACTGACTTCCTGCTTGGTCCTGGAGAAAGCGTAGTTACTCACCTGTAACAGGTGTTCTCCAGGAGCAGCAGGAATCAGTCCTCACTACCCTCCCTCCTCCCCTTGGAGTTGCAATCGTCTGCTTATGTTCTTTTTGCAAATTTTTATGCTGTCTTTTTAGCTATGTCATCTGACTGGCTAAGATGGCACCTTCGGGCGGGAAGACGACCGCGCATGCGCGCTGCAATTCCCAAAGGCTTTCTTTGAAAGCTGGGGAAAATTGCTCCGCGAGGGCTCCGTCGGCGCCGACGTCACCCATAAGTGAGGACTGATTCCTGCTGCTCCTGGAGAACACCTGTTACAGGTGAGTAACTACGCTTTCGTATAACCAAGACAAACAATTCATTGAAACATTAAAAAACAGAGCTTTAAAAAAGGCTACAGTAATAATTCAGCTTTTGTTGTGGAAAATATAATTGTTCAGTGGAAACCATGTTGCAGAACAAGTTTATCAGCCTCATAAATCTTTGCTTGCTATCTGTATTTGAAAATGTTTGTGATTTTAACTTGTGCTGTGCCACGTTTGACAGTGTTCATTTGCTATTGTTAAAATCCAATATAAAAATCTATTTTGCTAAATAAAATTTGAAAAAATGTTTATTCCTTATCGTTCCTCCAGTTCAGTCCTCCACCTCTGGGTAGTACACCTCTTTCTGCAGCATGGAGACTGGACAAGTCAAATTCGTGACATCACTGGATATTTATTTATTTATTGATTGATTGCTTTTATATACCACGCTCTTTAAAATCAGTGTGGTTTACAGATAACATTTTTATGCAGAACAGGAGGTCTGCTATGCACTTACAGTGAACGGATGATACAACTTGGATTTCAAACTGGTGGAGCTATCTACAGCGATCTACAACTATCTACAGTATAAATATGAGTTGTCTGTGACTTATATATCCTGCTGGTCTTCTCCCCTCAGCCCCCAGTGTGTCCAGTCTCCATGCAGCAGGAGGACTTAGTGAGCCTAAGTGCTGGGCTCACCTGAGGAACGAATAAGGAGCATTAGTTAGTTAGATAGTAGACTTTTATTTTATTATATTTTTTATTTTATTTTATTTGATCTTCTGTTTGTTCATTTATTGGAGCTATTTTAAAAAAAAAAAAAAAAAAAAAAAAAGCTTAAGCCTCGATGCTGTGCCTTTCGGTCCCTTTGGATCCCTTGTCTGTCTGCCTGTATTCTTTCTTGGTCGGCTTTCCCCTCCTAGACTGTATGGAGGGGAGCCCGGCAGGGGAGAGATCTGTCGGCCTGCTGCTGCCCCAGTTTGCCGCAAGGCATAAAGGTGAGACTGCGACATCGGGAGCTCAGCCCTCGCCGCAAACGCTGCTAGCAATGTGGCTGTGCAGCTTAGTGGTTTGAAGGGCTTCGAGTCGGTTTGGGGGGGGGGTGTTTCTGGTCACTAAGAGTAATATTTTTGATATGCCGAGATCGCGGCGGTATCTTTTCTTTCTCTGATCTCTTTTGGTCTTCCTTCCTTCTTTCTGTCTGTCTTACTCTGATCTGTGGGGAAGAGGGCAGGGGCAAGAAGGAGGTTGTGGCTTTCCCTTTTATTTTAGGGAATTGTAGTTTTAAACGTTAAAGGTTAAGTTTAGAGTTCTAATTAATACTTTAGCTACTTATTTGTTGCTCCTTTGAGTCTGCTTTGTCAATAGTTCACTGGGGGCTGAGGGGAGAAGACTAGCAGGATATATCCAGTGATGTCACAAATTTGACTTGTCCAGTCTCCATGCTGCAGGAGGAGGTGCACTAGCCAGAGGTGGAGGACTGAACTGGAGTTCCTCAAGGAACAACAATTACCTGGTAAGTGTAATTTCTATTTCATGTACTCCTAGTGGCACAAGCTAATAATGTTGGACGATTATCTGATTGGTTGCAGATACTGTAGAATATATAAATAATTTGCACAACTGGCCATACAGTGCTTACAGTATTATACTATGACTGATAACAGGCAACTAGGGAATCTGGTGTGACCATGCCAACTTAACCCTTGAATCACCTGTACTATATCTGGGTTTTGACCAAGGTAATACTGTTTGACTATTTTCAATATGTAAGCACCAGATTGATTGGTGCCTTTCTGTCATTGAAGGTGATGTACAGGAGCTCTCAGTGGTTAGTGGCGTTTATTTTTTTAATGAAAGTTTAAGGATAGAAAATATTTCTGTAGCAAACCTGTGCACAAAATTTGCTACAAGGAAGCCATGAAAACCTCATTGTATGTAGGGTTTTTTGTACTTTTTTTTTTTTTAAATCGGCCTATGGAGATATTTTTGCATGGCAGTTTTTTGAAAGTCTTATTTAATGAACTGCTTTGCATGATATTGTATTGTAGTAGTTCATTAATTTTTGAATTTGAATAAAAATCCAGATGTAATAAATGACACACAAAAGTTTTCTATTTGCAAAGGAGAAATCAGGTCAAAAATTTTGCAGACTGGGCTTGATGCACAAATATGCACAAAAGCCTGAAACTTGGGGGCATTTGCATATGAAGAACCATTTACAAAATTTTTGCTTGATCAGAATGTCGTGCTCCCTTTTTCCAGCCCTAAAGCAATGTGATGTTCTAAAAGAAGTTTTAGTGTCTCTTTTTGTATTATATGTGTGGTATGGAACTCTTGCAAAGTATTGTATACACTGCTTTCAAAGTATCAGTAGGTGCTGTTTTGTTAAGATGCTGATCAAAAGTTGGCATGCATAACCATAAATGTGCAGGAAGTAACAATGACTATTAAAATGGAGGAGTAGCCTAATGGTTAGAGCACTGACTTGGGAACCAAGACCAGGGTTCAATTCCTACTAGCACAACTTGTGGCTTTGGACAAGTCACTTAAGCCTCCATTGCCTCAGAAGAATCCAATAGATCAATATCCCTGTTTTAATGAACATTACCAAGTTTGTTACAATGTAAACCGCTTTGACTAAAATGATAAAGCGTCATAAAAAAAATGTTAAATAACTACATAGAAGTAAAAGAGCATTTTTTTAAAAATTGGAAATTGTTTTGTCATGTTTCTGAATAACTGGGGGCTCCTGTGAAGTCCTTTTAGAGGAGATCAGACATATGCTATGCTAGAAATACGCTATCCTTTTTATTAAAATTTTCTCTTGCAGAGGCTGTAGAATACCATGCAGCTTGGCTGAACACTTATTGATTATTTTCGTTGGCTCTGTTGACATGGTTATGGAGAAGTCATTTGACCTTTCCTCATATTTCACCATCATTTTGCATGAAGAAGGCATCATCATTATTGATTGACATGAGGTTTTCAGTGCATAATAAGGAACTGTATATTAGTCAAGAAACCCTTAGGAGGGTAAAATAAATAAATAAATAAAATTTAGATAAAACTGAGGCTTGCCCTTGGGACCAATAGGTGGGACGCTTCCTCGGGATTGCCTGTTTAAAATAGCAACAGCGTAGATTAAATCTCTCGGTGTGTGAATCTCCTCCAACACTGCTGACCTGTTTAAACTTAACTATGCATCATTGGGGCAAGTATCACTGAGGAGTTAACCCCATGGGCAGATCTCACATAGATCTCACATTGAGATGGATGAGTCGGATTGCAGCTTTGAAGATGACGGTAGTTCTAAAGTTGCTTTTCCTTTTCTCACAACTACTTATTAGACTCCCAGCAAGGTTCTTTTGTAAGCTTGAGGAGCAGTTTAGTTGCTTTGTCTGGGGCAACCACAAGGCACATATCAATTGGCTGCTTCTGTAGACGATGGAGGGATGAGTTACCCAAATATATCCTTATATTATAAAACTGCTATTCTGTGGGGTCTCCGGTATCATTATGTCCATCCACCAGATGCCCAATGGGTAAGTGGCATGCCTTTGGTTGGCCCATACTCTGTGTTTGAGGATGTCCTGACTGGGGCTGGAAGTGTGGCTTATGTGTTGCTGGCTCCACTCCTGTTAGCGTGGATGCAGGTCTACCAGAAGGCTGGTCTTCACTCTTTTCTTGGTCCAGAATCCCAAATTGCAGATTTTCTCCACTTCAGTAGTCCATCCTTTGCTAGCTTGCACCAGGAATGTCATGCTAACGGGATTTATTGTTTTGCTGAATTGATTGAGAACTGTGCCTGTATGAGCCTTGCTTGGCCAATACTTCCAAAGCAACGCTAAAAAACAAAGTAGACACTATCAAAAAATAACACTTGGGCACCAACAGGGAAAAAGGAAGAAGATTAAATATGCAGTGAACAGAGTCACAAACTGAAGTAAGGAAGAATAATCGCTCTTATAACAGGAATAAATCAACAACTTATATATGTTCTGTAGAATATCTAGAGTGGATGACTCAAAAAAAAAAAATATATATATATAAATAAATAAATCTCAACCAGAGGGAAAAGAAATTTAATCTAGGAGTCCCTGGAAGGGTAAGAGCGATAAATAAAAACCTGCCTGCAGAACAGGGAGATCATTGAAAATATTGTAAACGAATAAAACTGCCCTTTGAGATCATCTTGGCTATCCATAGGTCACAGATGTCTAGAAGACAATGTCATTTATGGACGGTCAGTCAGCACTAAGAAAGCGGGATCTGTATAAAAAAGTAAACTCATTCTAACTATGACTCTGATGAACACCTCGATGTGCACATATTAAATTACAATGGTACTTGTAAATGAGGACAAGATAAAAGAAGAAACTCACCTTAGACGTCCATCATTGGACAAACAGCGTACTGGAAAAAACATTGAGAAAGACGGGGCAGCTCGCCGCTGCCATTTAAAACCAATATACTTCCCACCAAAGCCACTATAGTTTTTTGTAACCCCGGCAGCATAGCTGGCCAATGGGAGATGGCCTCCATAATACACACCTAATTCTGTCTTGACTGCATAACCAAAATGGAATTATGTGAATTAAAAGTATAAGAAGAATGAAACAAGACCAAGAACCAAGCACAAGTTATAGATGCTGCCTAAGGATAATGTCTGAGGACTGAAAAAAGGGACCAAAGGGGGCAGTTACAAATAATCATAAAACAAGGGGCAATGGTAAAGGGGGCTTTATAAAAGAGAGCTGAGATCGCATGCAGTTCATTCCACACCATGTCTGTAAACCCTGCTCCAGTATAAGGATTTACAGGCATATTTCGTTCTTATTGATAAGCCGGGTTACTGGTTACATGCAGTAGGATATTAGTGTTTTACTTTTGCAATGATTCCTTTTTAACTATTAATTATCACTTATGATTTTCAGTACAGTTTAGGGTTTAGATTTTATTTTTAGTACACTGTTTTTAGTCAATTCATGCCATTCTTCCCATTTGAACTCAATTCGTTTTTCTACTTTTAACTCTCATAATTCCATTTTGTGGCAGAATGATGTCACTCACCGATCCACATGACTGCTGCCTCCATTGTCTTGGCCCGGAGCACAAAGACTCTGACTGTGAACTCTGCAGAACCATGACCTCAAAGGCCTTGAACAGCCACCATCAACATAAGAACATAACATAACATAAGAACATAAGATAACAGCAGATAAGTTTTTTTTCAGAAGTCCAACTCTGCGCCGGAGTCTCTGATGACACTACGCTTCTGGGGCCGCCTCTGATACCTCAGTGCCCTGCGAAGCCAAAGCCTCCTCAGAGTCCCATGGCCACAGTTCCTCTGAGCGTAGATCCCAGGAGGTGGAGCACAAGAAGAAATCCTTGAAGTCCGCCTCAGAGGACGGATCTGGGAAAAAGGCAAAATCCCACCCCAGGATCTACAGTCCCAGGTGTCAATCCGAGGAGTGGCCTGTGCCAGCTTAAGAACCAAAAAACCCATTTGTCGGTACCACCCGGCAAGGAGGCCTGAACTCTCGATGCCCTCAGCTGAAAGGTCTTTCAGGGCTCGATGCTAACATGCCGGACCCAGTCCTACCAGCTCTATATCAGCATTTACCTGAAGGAACCGTCGAAGGAGCTTAGTGGATTCTCTGCAGGCCTCGAGGGGGAACCCCTACCGAGGTTCACGACCCTAACCTTGGCAGTAAAGGAATGCTTGAAGCTTTTGTCCTGGGCAGCCAGGGTGGCTGCCGTAGGCATCGGGGCTCTACGTCAGGCATGGCTACAGTCATCTGACCTGGAACAGTGGGTGCAGGACAAACTTAGATGTCCCCTGCATAGGTGAAAATCTGTTCAGGAAGCCCATGGCAGATAAGGCAGCGGAGATAGAGACAGAGTATGTGACAAGAACCAGACTCTCAAAAAAGACCTCGGTGCACCCCTGGAAGAAAGCCCCAGGGAGAAAGCCCATCTTCACAAGAAAGAAAGGAGGCTTCAGCAGTACTCCGCACTTCCAGGCATTCTCAGTCCTTCAGCAGGGCCAGCAACAAAAAGAACAAGGACGTGGTCCCATAAAACAAACAGCCCCGAAGTCCCAAGCACCGGCCTCTGCCTAGCCTGGGGGGGGGGGGGGCCTTTTGACTGCCTGGGCACGACCTCCTTACCCCACAGGGGGCACCTAGCCATGTTTGCCCACAGGTGGACAACCATCACCACCGACACCTGGGTGCTACAGGTGATCAAGAAGGGCTACCTTCTCCACCTACATTGGGCACAACCCACGTACTTCCCAGGGGAGCCCACCAGGCTTCTCCTTCACCAGACTCTGCTCCTTACTGAGCTAGTAGGCCTAATCCACAACAAAGCAGTTGAGCCAGTGCCGAAACATCTTTGGGGCACAGGCTTCTATTCCAGATACTTCTTCGTCCCCAAGAGGATGGGGGCCTTCAGGCCCATCCTGGACTTGCGAGAGCTCAACAGGTTGCTGGTCAGGGAGAAGTTCAAGATGCTCTCCCTTGGGACACGACTGCCATTCCTCCAGCAGGGAGATTGACCATGCTCTTAGACCTAAAGGATGCCTACACGCACATCCTAATTCATCCCAGCCTTAGAAAATAGCTCCAGTTTGTGGTGGAGGACTGCACTACCAATGCAGGGTGCTGCCCTTTGGTCTGGCCTCACAGTGGTTGCAGCCTATCTCCAGCTCCAAGCCTATCTGGATGACTGGCTCATGACAGGGGACACAGCTGCAGAGGCACAATGCACCACCGGGTGCACTATCAACACACTGCAGCACCTGGGGTTCGTCATAAACTACCCCAAGTCCCACCTCACTCTGGCCCTGTGCCTAGAGTTCATAGAGGCGCAACTAGATACCCTCCAGGCAAAAGCCTTTTCCCCCCAGAAGAGGTCAGAATGCCTCAAGGAGTTAGCCGCAGAGATACACTGATTCCAGATGCTACCTGCCCAGCTCCTACTCTGCCTATTGGGACACATGGCCTCCACGGTCCACATGACCCCTGTATGCCCACCTGCACATCAGCGCAGCCCAATGGTGCCTCTACTCTTAGTGGACTCAAGCCACAGGCAGGCTCAGGGACAGAGTGAAGGTGACCCATTAGCTGGTGGACTCCCTCAGCTGGTGGCGGAATCCACGCCACCTTCAGGCCAGGAAGCCCTTCAATGCACCCAGCCCCCAGAAGGTCCTCACCACGGATGCCTCGCTAATGGACTGGGGAGTACATTGTGGGAGTCTCCAGATGCAAGGCTGCTGGTCCCAGTAGGAATCCCGGTTGCAAATCAACCTGCTAGAATTCTGGGCAATATATCTAGCTCTTCAACCCTTCTGCCATCAACTCCAACACTACTCTGTGCTGATCCATACCAACAATCAGGTCTCAATGTTCTTCGTGAACAAACAGGGGGGTACAGGGTTGTGCCCCCCTCTCGCAGGAGGCAGTAGCTCTGTGCTCCTATGCGGCAGGCAGAGGGATGCTCCTAAGGGCAGTGTGCCTCCCGAGTCCTCCAGCTGCACGAGTTGCACCTGGATCCAATGGTAGCCTCATTGCTGTTCCATCTCTGGGGCATCCTATCAGTGGACTTGTTCGCCAGCCCAGACAACATGCAGTTGCCCTGATTCTGCTCGCGCTAGCAACACCCATCATGGGTAGCAGCGGATGCGTTCCTCAGTGTCCTCATGTATGCCTTCCCACTGACACCGCTGGTAGCCAAGACACCATTCAAGGTCTAGCGCGACAGAGCATTGCTAGTACTGATAGCCCCTTGGTGGCCCAGGCAATCCTGATTCCCACTGTTCCTCTCCCTATCGGCAGTGTCGCCAATTCCTCTGGGCCAAGCTCCAGGGCTACTCTCACAGGAGCAAGACTCTCTCCTGCACCCCAAACTGGGGTCCCTCTCACACATGGCTTGACTGATGAAAGGGTAGCATTAGCTCCCTTCAACCTCCCACGGGATGTAGAAGAGATTCTTCTGGTCTCTCCTAAGGCCTCCACTAGAACAGCATACATCTTCAAGTGGCATCGATTCTCGCTATGGTGTGCGGAAAGACGGGTGAACCGATTTTCCTGCTCAGTACAAATGGTTCTCCAGTACCTGCTTCACTTATTGCAGGTGGGTCTGAAGTCTAATTCGACCAGAATACACCTGAGTGCCATCGCAGCGCATCACCATTCCATTGAGGGAAAACCCCTCTCGGCTCAGCCCCTTGTGTCCCAATTCCTGTGGGGCCTCATGTTATACAACCCACCTGTCCACTCCCCCGTGGCAGAATGGGATCTCAATATGATGCTCTCGCACCTCACTAAGCCCCCCCCCCCCCATTCAAGTCTCTAGTTACCTGTCACCTCTGGTACCTGGTAGCACTCACATCAGCTCGCAGAATCAGCGAGCTCCAGGCTCTGATGGCAGAGTCCCCCCCCCCCCCACACACAAGGTTCTACAAGAACAGGGTGGTGCTCCGCATGCATCCCAAGTTTCTGCCAAAAGTGGTGTCCCCAACCAGGAGGTGGTACTCCCCACCTTCTTTCCGAGGCCCCATGCCGGTAGAGAAGAGACCATTCTCCACGATCTACATTGTAAGAGAGCCCTGTCCTTTTATCGGCAACAGACCCAGGGCCACCTTAAAGCACCACAGCTTTTCGTATCCTACAAACCCAGCTGCCTGGGGCTTCCAGTGACTAAGCAAACTCTCTCCACTTGGGTGGCGGACTGTATTACGCGTACTCTTGCCTATGAGCAAGCAGGAATGTCATTGGACCAGAGGGTCACAGCACACCGTGTCAGGGCCACAGCTACTTTAGTGGCAAATCTGCATTCCATCCCTGTGACGGAAATCTGCTGGGCCAGAACCTGGTCTTTGGTCCACATCTTTGCAGCTCACTACTGCCTGGAGAGGGAGTCCTGAGGGGGCAGCGCCTTCAGCCAGGCCATACTCAGTAATCTCTTCGGGGTGTAGGCAACTCCTTCCCTCCGACCCTTCTGTGTTCAGGCTATCAGAGTGCTGATTTTCCACCGGACATTTGGGTCTTGCGAGAGTCTCTTAGGAGGGACTCAACTGCTGCTGATCATGGCTTACCTTTTGGACGTCGCCATGGCATTTTTGGTTAAGGTTCTCAGTAGCCTGTAGCTGGGAATCATTCCTCACAACCCTTCCTTCTTCCCTTGGGGTTGCTTCTTTACCATATTTTATTTTTGCCATCTTAGCTATGCTATTAGACTGAGGCAAGATGGCAGCCTTGGGTGGGAAGTGGGCCACTTATGCATGGTGCATCTCCCAAAGGCTTTCTTTGAAAGCTGGGGAGATGATTCTGCACGGGCTCCGTCAGCACTGGCATCGCCCACATGTGAAGACTGATCCTGTTGTCCACGGCGAACATATGTTACAGATAAGTAACTACGCTAAATGGCGGCGGCAAGCTGCCCCGTCTTTTTCAGTGTATTTTCCAGTACGCTGTTTGTCCAGTGGTGGACGTCAAAGGTGAGTTTCTCCTTTTATCTTGTCCTCATTTACAAGTACCATTGTAATTTAATACACACCCATTGATGTGTTTTTCGGAGTCATAATTAGAATGAGTTTACTTTTTTATCCTTTTTTTATTGGATGATTTTTTTGGACATATTTATACACATTCCATTTTCTTAGTGCCGACTGACCGTCCATAAATGATATTGTCCTATAGACATCTGTGACCTATGGATGGCCAAGATGATCTCAAAGGACAGTTTTATTAGTTTATAGTATTCTCCGGAAACAAGCAGGAAGTTAGTCCTTACATATAGGTGACATCGGCACCGATGGAGCCCGCGTGGAGCATTTCCCCAGCTTTCAAAGAAAGCCTTTGGGAATGTTACCACGCATGCATGTTCCCCTTCCCACCCAAGGGTGCTCAGCCCGGAGAGTCTTCGACCTTGCAGGGGTACTTTTTTCCCCCATTGCTACCAGTGGCTTTAAGAAGTGTGATCAGTGCTCCAAAATCATGTCTTTGACCGATACACACGACTGCTTTCCTCGCTGCCTCGGGCCAGACCATGACCCTGCAGCCTGCGGTCTCTGCAAAAGGATGTCCTGCAAGGCCCTCGAGCCACCAGCAGCAGCACAATAAGTTTTTTTCCCCGAATCCCCGATGCCTCCGAAGGCCAGGGCCTCGTCTGAGGCCCCGACATCTCGGGTGGAAAACTCCAAGCCCGAGCCTCGTCGTGGGTTCTCGGAAAGGGGATATCCCTCGAGGGAACCCAGGAAGATGAAAAAACCCTTGAAGGTGGCGTCCTTGGATGGTTCCAACTGGCCGGGGCCTCCCCAGGCCTGGTCCTGCAGTCTGAGGCGCTCGTCTGAGGCAGTGGAGAAGGAGCAGCCTGCGAAGGTCCCCCAGAAGGATCCAACCACGGACCTGCCTCAATCCCCAGACACTATCCTAGTCGAGGATTCCCCTTCAGGGGAACCGGTGTCGGGCCCAAGTCCCTCAGTGCCCTTCATGGACCAGCAGCGGGAGCTGTTCTCAGGTATGACTGGTTCATCCACCCCGACCACCGGGCCCTTGACATCCAAAACGTCCCCAGAGGCCAAGCTGATCATCGAGGTCCTTCTGCCTTGAGTCGATCCTCAGCCAAGGTCATGCTCTAAGTCCCGCTTGACTGGACCATGGTCAATCCCTGCGAATTTGCTGTGTGTCGACCGCAGGGCTTCGGGGGCCCTGAGTCCCACAGAGCAGCCCTCCTACAAGTTCTCAACGGACTACTCCAAGTGGGAGAATGAGGACGAGGAGTCTCCCAATATTTCTTAACGTTGCCTTTCAGTTTACCCCCTTGCAGCTTCATGTTATGTCCTCTAGTTTTGCAACTTCCCCGTCTTTAGAAAAGGTTGGTTTGTTCATTAATATCTTTTAAGTATTTAAAGGTCTGAATCATATCTCCCTTGTCCCTCCTCTCCTCCAGAGAGTACATATTTAGGTTTTCAAGTCTCTTCTCATACGTCTTCTGACACAGGCACCAAATTATTTTGGTTGCCTTCCTCTGAACCATTTTTAGTATTTTTATATCCTTTGCGAGATACGGTCTCCAAAACTGAGCACAATATTCCAAGTGAGGCCTCGCCAGCGTCTTGTACGGTGGCATTAGTACCTTTTCCTTTCTGCTGTTAATTCTTCTCTGTATGCAACCCAGCATCCTTGTGGCTTTGGCCACCGCCTTGTCGCACTATTTTGCCACCTTGAGATCCTCAGAAACTATCACTCTGAGGTTCTTCTCCTGGTCCGTGCACACCATCCTCTCGCCCCTATCACAAACAATTTCCTTGGATTTCTGCATGACACTGCACTTCTTCACATTAAATCTTAACTGCCAAGCCTTAGTCCATTCTTCCACCTGCCACCTGATAGATCTTTCCTCATGTTATCCACGCCCTTGTAATATGTTTCATTTAACCTTTTTTTGATTGCCATTATTCACCATTTTCATTCATTAATATTTTGTAGATATGCTTCAGATCCCACATTTTTTTATGTATGCATTTTCCTCTCTTCTTATCATATCACTCTTTGTTTTTTATATTTTACATTGCGGTCTTAAGCCCTTGAAGAAGGCTTTTAGCCGAAACATGTAGGATTGACTTGCTGGACACTTGAATAAAGGAATTGCTGTTCTCCATAGTGTATCCGTAGTACCTGCTCTTTTCTGTTCTCATGTGTTTCAAGGTCTACTTTTCAAATCACTAATCTCGAGATTCAAAATGTACAATAGGAATGGTTTTAAGGGCTATCTAAAACTTGCAATCAAAAAAGATTAGTAATGGAAACTCATGTTTCTCACTGCATTGGAGAGAGATTAATAATTACAGCACAGAATAATGGACAATAGAGTTCATAAGCAATATAAATAAAATAGAATAGATAAATGCAGCTTTTGTAGCACTGAACTGGAAATGACCACATATATCATCATAGAATGTGACGTGCTGATGTCAGGAAAACTGTACACAAAAAGGCACAATAAAGTAGCATGTCTCATCCACTATAACACTGCTGTGCCAGAAAAACACTGGGGTGATAACCCTAACAGAATTTTAGAGAATGAAGATGTGTTCATCTGAGACATTCCTGTTCCCAATGATAAAAAGTTTGATGCAAGAAACTGGACTTGTAATAAAGGAGAAAAGTTTAAGAATGGCATTACTAATAGAAGCATCAGTACTAAGTTATTCTATACTAAGCATGGAGAAAGAGAAGATAACAACTCAAGTACCAACAAATGCAATCGGAGACCTGGAAAATATGGTAGAAAGCTAGAGAAACTGGCCCAGTTGTCTTGAGCATTACTGACCTGATTAAAAAGAATTTCCAAGCGCATCTTTATTTCATTTACGATATGTTGCCGGATATATTACACCTTATGACTTTATAAGCAGGCACGCTTTGAAAATGTGACTATATTGAAATGAACATTGCTAGTGAAGAGAATAAGGTCATCTCCAGCAGACCCTGGCTTAGGGATGAGGTCCATTCTTGTCATCGTATATGCAAAATTAACGCATTCGGAGATATTGCCCTATTTTATTGTGCAAAATGTAGGATGTGCAAAAAGTGCAATTGCATAACAAATGATTGTACAATTTACAGTTTCAGTGTTAATGAGGATTTGTTGCGAGTTGGCAGGTTTAAGAGTTAAATAGAGAAACAGAAAGGAAAGAAGGTGATACCTTTTTAGTGGACTAACTTAATACATTTGTAGACTAGCTTTCAAAGGTAAAACCACCTTCCTCAGGTCAGGACAATATGAGCAACACATGTTGATACCAAAATATATACAGGAATCAATACAATATTACATGGATGGTTGATAAAAGGGTGGTGGTGGTGGTGTTAAGAGCTGTTGAGTTGGTGTTGACTCATGGCGACCCTCTGCATAGTTGTCCTAAACTGTGTTCAGTCTTCAGTCAGGTGGTCATGACCAGGCTGTAAATGTTTATAGTGTGATAGAAAGCACATGTATTTTTTGAGTCCTGTTGGTGATCAGGCTGTAAATATTTATAGTTGATAATGTGCCAGGAAACCAGTGTCCTTATTGAGTCCTGTCTAGTCTGATTCAAAGTATCTTCATTTCAAATGTTTTACGGTCCTGGATAGCTTTAAATCTGCCTTCCAGGACCTTCACCATAAAGCCCTCAAAGCTGTGTTCTCGCCTTGTGAAGTGTTCAATAACAGTAGATGCTGGAGTGGCTGAATTCACACCTTGGTCTGTTCTGTTTCTCATAATTAGATGTCTGTGAACATTTGCCCTAGTCTTTAACATTTGACTTCTCTCTCCAACATAGCAGCCCTTTGTATATTTCCTGCATTGTATCATATGAACTACATCGGAGGAGCAGCATTTGTAGGATTCCCTTATGTTGAATGTTTTTTGCATGTGGGTAACTGCAGGCTCCTGTGATGTGTTGGCATAATTTGCAGCTTGGTATATTGCAGGGATTTGTGGTGTTTTCATTTTTTGGGCTCCTTTCGGGAGTCTGCTTCTCACTAACTTTTGTTTCAGATTAGGAGGTTGCTTAAAGGCCAATATTGGTGCAGTAGGGAATAACTCCGTCATTCGTCTTCCCGGAGTGGCGAGTGTAAGCCCTTTATGATTTTCCAGCTCTGGATTGTAGGTCACTATAAAGGGGGACTCTCTCTGTTTTGTAGAAAGTTGTCTCTGGGTGTTTTAACGGAAGTGACAATCTTCTTGGAGATGATTTGGGGACTGTAGCCAGGATTTGAGTCAGAGCATATGCAGTGATATCGTGTTGCTTGGCTCTGTACGATGGCCTTTTTTGTATGTGAGGGTTGGAAGGTAGCTGCATCTGTCAGTTGGTTTCTTGTAAATGGATGTCTGTATATTGCCATTGTTGATGGAAACTGTGGTGTCTGGAAAGTTAACTTTTTCGGTGGAGTAGTCAATTTTGACTCTGATTGAGGGATGAGATATGTATTAAAAGAATTGTGACATGGTTTGTGAGTCCAAATCATAAATATGGAATCAATGTACCAATAATATTTAAAGGGTTAGTTGGATTTCTTCAAAAACGCCTCTTCCAGTTCTGTCACGAAGAAGTTGGGATATTGCGTTGCCTCCTTGTGCCCACAGCCATGGCCATGATTTGTAGATGGATGTCATTATTGAAGCTGAAGTAGTCGTGAGTTAGAATGAGTTCTGCCAATTGTGTAATAGTTTCTGGTGTGTTTTGGTGGTCCAGAGTAGATGCCTGAAGGAATTTTCCACATGCATTTATTCCATCTGCATGGGGAATGTTGCTGTATAGTGCTTGCGCATTCAATGTGACCAGGACTGTGCCAGGCGGGAGTTGTTCAGTGTTTTGGGCCAGAACACAGCATTGAGGATTGAAAGGCAAATTTAATTCTATCCAGAACTATAAAACTTTTGAAATGAAGATAAGTTACTTTAAATCAGACCAGACAGGACACAATAAGGACATTGGCTTCCTGTCAGCTTATAAACTATAAATATTTACAGCGTGCTCACTAACATGTATTTTCTATCACACTATAAACATTTGCAGCCTGGTCATCCTCTGATCAACATTCCATCCCTTCCCCTCACCCCTCCGCTCTCCACCCCTGTCTATGTAATGCTGCATTGATTCCTGTATATATTTTGGTATCAACATTTTGCTGCTCTTATTGTTCTGACATGAGAAAGAAGGTTTTACCTTCAAAAGCTAGTCTACAAATCTATTGTTAATCCAATAAAAAGGTATCATCTTATTTTCCTTTTTGTTTCTCTTTTTATTTAACTACCATCCTAGTGAACTAACATGGCCTTCACACTTCTTTATCCAGGTTTGGGAGGGATTTGGAAACAAAGATAATAGGAATGGCTTACTGTACGCAGTCAGGAAGACAAATGAGTTTGTTATGAAAGAGATTCCAGGTATTAGAGCAATTGCTGTAAAGTATACAAGACCTGCCTTTGTGCTAGTTCCTTGTTTAATTGCACGTTCTATTCTGCCTTTCGTGCAGCCAGTGATTTAGGTTTAGAATAAAACTCCACAGACGTGAAACAGACAGCACCCTCCGTATATTTGCTAGCTTCATCTGGTAATAAATAGTTTCTCCAGGACCAAGTAGGAAGTCAGTCCTCACATATGGGTGTCATCGACGCCGATGAAGCCCTAGCGGAGCATTTCCCCAGCTTTCCATGAAAGCCTTTGGGAATGCAGGCACGCATGCGCGGTTCCCTTCCCGCCTAAAGGTGCCATCTTACCTCAGTCTCTCTTTTTCCGAGAAGCCCACCGGACGTGTGTCCTGTCATCCCGGATAAAAGTTTGATTTTTTCGGCGATTCTCGCTATTGTTTTCTTCCTGGTTCAACGCCGGTTCCCCTCCCGCCGGGTTCGGTACACCGGTATCAAGCCCGTTTCTACTTTTTCGTTTTTTGCCCTTCGTGGCTGGCGTTCGCGCCCTTTTTTTGCTTTTTCCCTGGAAGGCCGGTCCTTTGACCTCGCGGGGACTCTTTTTTTTTCCCCGATGGCTTCCAGCGGTTTTAAAAAGTGTGATCGGTGTAAGAAATTGATGTCTCTCACCGACACACACACAACTGCTGCCTTCGGTGCCTCAGTCCTGATCACGACTCTAAGATGTGTGGACCATGTGGGAAGATGTCTTCCAAGGCACTGCGAAGTCGCCAGCAGCAGAAAGAAAGGCTTTTTTCTGACTCAGCCGCCGGCCGGGCGCGGACCTCATCTGAGGCCTCGACATCTCGGGATTCGGATCCCGAGCACCGTCGAGGCTCCTTGGACAGGGGGTCCCCCGACCGTGAACGCAAGAGGAAGAAGCAGCTCATGGGGGCATCATCGGAAGAGGTCCCTGGCTCCTCGAAGGCCAGGTCTAAGACCCCCGACCGTCGCCCCGGGCCCGTGGAACAAGAGAAGCCTGCCAAGGTTCCTCGCGTGGAACTGGAGTCTGCTGGACACGTATAAGGCTGCCCAAGCTGTACCCCAGGGTCAGCAAGCCAAGGGGCAGGGTAATGGGCCCCATAGGCAGAGGACCCCCAAGCCTTCGGCCCCTGCTCCCACTCAGCAGGGTGGGGTTTTTTGACTCCTCAAGCATAGCCTCTCCATCCCTGCTCCCCCAACCCTGCACAGGAGGTCACCGCGCCCTCTTTGCCCACCAGTGGCCCCGCATTACGTGGGACAGTTCGATGTTAAACATAGTCCACAGGAGCTATGCACTGCACTTTCACCAACTGCCTCCTCCATATTTTCCAGGAGACCCTCCAAGGCCTCCCCTGCACACAGATCTTCTCCTCCAGGAGCTCCAAGGTCTGTTGGTGGACAGGGTGATGGAGCCTGTGCCTCTTCAAATGCAAGGTCAAGGGTTCTACTCCAGGTATTTCCTGGTACCCAAAAGAACCGGTGGCCTTCGACCTATCCTGGACCTCAGGAATCTCAACAAGTTCCTAGAGAAAGAAAAGTTCAAGATGCTTACTCTTGGAACACTTCTGCCCTACCTCCAGCAGGGAGATTGGCTATGCTCCTTAGATCTAAAGGATGCGTACACTCACATCCTCATTCATCCAGACCACAGAAAGTACCTCAGGTTCATTGTGGGAGGAAACCATTATCAGTACAGAGTACTGCCTTTTGGCCTAACCTCCGCTCCCAGGGTCTTTACCAAATGCCTGGCAGTGGTGGCGGCCTACCTGAGAACTCAAGGCATCTTTGTCTTTCCTTATCTGGACGACTGGCTTATAAGAGGTCAGACGTGCCCGGAGGCCCGACAGGCCACCCTCAGGACTATTGCTCTTCTTCAAAGCTTGGGGTTTGTGATAAACTTCGCAAAGTCCACTTTGCTTCCCTCCCAGAACTTGGAGTTCATAGGGGCAAGGCTAGACTCTGTCCTGGCAAAGGCATTCTTGCCAAAAGACAGAGCTCAGAGACTCATAAACTTAGCAAACCAGTTTCTCAGCAGGTCACTGGTCTCCGCCAGACTCTGCCTGAGGCTTCTAGGCCACATGGCTTCTACAGTACATGTGACCCCCAATGCCAGGCTCCATATGAGGCCTGCACAGTGGTGCCTTCGGAGTCAGTGGTCACAGGCCACAGGCAGCCTCAGAGACAGGATAAGGGTGTCCAGACCCTTTCTGGAATCCCTCAACTGGTAGTTGCACCCACCCAATCTACTGAAAGGGGTGCCTTTTCAAATTCCTGGGTACACAGTGGTACTGACCACAGACGCCTCCCTGCAAGGCTGCGGGGCTCATTGTTTGAACAAGTGCACCCAGGGCCTGTGGTCTCCCTGGGAGGCCGCACAGCAGATCAATCTCCTAGAACTCAGGGCTATTCGATTAGCACTCAGAGCTTTCTCTCCTGCCCTGGCTCATCAATCTGTCCTGGTTCAGACAGACAACCAGGTAGCCATGTTTTATGTGAACAAGCAAGGTGGAACTGGGTCCAGGCTCCTTTGTCAGGAGGCACAGGACCTTTGCTCATTTGCCCTCAAGCACAACATGCTCCTCAAGGCTGTATACCTTCCAGGCCAGGAAAATTACCTGGCCGACAGGTTGAGCAGAGTTCTGCAGCCCCACGAGTGGCAGCTGCATCCTTTGCTAGTTCAGAAGATTTTCCTGAAATGGGGTCTTCCCTTGATAGATCTGTTTGCCAGTCCACTGAACAAACAGCTGCCTCGGTTCTGCTCCAGACAGCCGCATCCACTGAGGGTAGCAGCCGATGCTTTTCTGATACCGTGGTCTCAGGGCCTGTATGCGTTTCCTCCCACGCCTTTGGTGGCCCGAACTCTGTTCAAAATTCTTCAGGACAAGGCCTCAGTCCTGCTGGTGGCTCCCAGGTGGCCGAGACAGCCTTGGTTTCCACTTCTGCTTCAGCTGGCAGTGGATCCCCCACTGCCTCTGGGGTTGCAACCCGACCTTCTCTCTCAGGATCAGGGTTTCCTTCTTCACCCCAATCTCAAAGTTTTCAATTTGATGGCCTGGAGGCTGCAAGGGTAGTTTTGGCTCCCTGGGGCCTACCTCAGGAGGTTGAGGAGGTTGTCCTAGCCTCTAGGAAACAGTCCACTAGGAAAACCTATGCTCTCAAATGGAAAAGGTTTTCTGTGTGGTGTCAGCTATGTACACAAGATCCTTTCTCCTGTACTGTACCAGTAGTGCTTCAGTACTTACTGCACTTATCCAATCAGGGACTTAAGTCCAATTCTGTTCGGGTCCACCTCTCAGCTTCAGCAGCTCACCACTCACTGGTGGAAGGACAGTCTCTCTCGGTTCACCCCTTGGTGTCCCGCTTTCTCAGAGGCTTGCTTTTGCTCAAGCCTCCAATCCATCCTCCTGCTCCTGAGTGGGAGTTGAATGTGGTCTTGCAGCAACTGACTCGCCCACCTTTTGAGCCGATGGCTACTTGCCCCCTACGCTTCCTGTCCTGGAAGACACTGTTCTTGATAGCCCTAACCTCGGCCAGGCGAGTGAGTGAGCTTCAGGCCCTGGTCTGTGACAGGCCTTACACTCGCTTCTATAGGAACAGGGTAGTCCTTAGGACTCATCCAAAGTTCCTCCCTAAAGTTGTCTCCTCTTTTCACCTCAACCAGGAGATGGTTCTTCCAACATTCTTCCCTAGGGTCTCATGCAAGCCAGGCTGAAGCAGTTCTGCATACCCTGGACTGTAGGAGGGTCTTATCCTTCTACCTTGACCGTACGCAGGGGCATAGAAGGGCTACTCAGCTCTTCGTGTCTTTTGACCCTAATAAGTTGGGGTTGGCTGTGTCCAAGCGTACCTTGTCCATCTGGGTCGCTGACTGTATCACCTGGGCTTACAGGGCGGCTGACCTTCCTTTGCAGGGTCGGGTCATGGCCCACCGTGTCAGGGCAATGGCTGCCTCAGTGGCTCATCTCCGCTCTGTACCGTTGGTAGACATCTGCAGGGCTGCAACTTGGTCTTCAAGCCAGACGTTTGCAGCCCATTACTGTCTGGAGAGGGAGTCCCGTAGGGACAGTGCTTTTGGCTAGGCAGTACTCCGGAATCTCTTTGAGGTATAGGCAACTCCTGCCCTCCTGCCCTCTGTTGGGCTAATGGTGGAGGTTGTGTCAGTGAAAAGCCTTTCTTTGCTGCTGGGACTAGAGGGAGTTCTCTTGTTCAGCCTGGGTTCCTCGGTAGCCCAGAGCTAGGGAGTCACCCATATATGAGGACTGACTTCCTGCTTGGTCCTGGAGAAAGAGTAGTTACTCACCTGTAACAGGTGTTCTCCAGGAGCAGCAGGAATCAGTCCTCACAACCCTCCCTCCTCCCCTGGGAGTTGCAGTTGTACATAGCTAAAAACAGCACACAAAAATGTAAAAATAAACTATGTCATTTGACTGAGATAAGATGGCACCTTTAGGCGGGAAGGGAACCGCGCATGCGTGCCTGCATTCCCAAAGGCTTTCATGGAAAGCTGGGGAAATGCTTTGCTAGGGCTTCATCGGCATCGATGACACCCATATGTGAGGACTGATTCCTGCTGCTCCTGGAGAACACCTGTTACAGGTGAGTAACTACTCTATTTGGCATTATCTCCAGGAACAAGTAGGAATGTAGTCTTCACATATGGGTATCATCGGTACCGACGGAGCCTGCGCGAGAACGCTCCCTAGCATCCAATAGGAATGCTTTTGGGAGCGTCCCTCAGCACATGCGTGCTGCCTTCCCACCTTTCCAACTGTCCCTCTTCAGTTCTTCGTTTTCCACGGAGCCGACAGGACCCATACCCTGTCACCGCAGAAAATTCCATCTTTAAAATTGTTTTTTTATGGTCGCGTTTGCCTCTGCACGACGCCTACAGGTACCGCCGGTTCTTTTCTTTTCTTTAAAAAAAAAAAAAAATTTGAACTGTTTCTCTTCAGAAACATTTCTTTTTTGGTGCTAGGCGCCATTTTGGGCATTAGTCCCCATATTCCTGAAACATGGAAAAACCAACTAGTGGTTTAAAAAAATGTACTAAGTGTGGCGGTACCATGTCCATCACTGACACCCATGATTGGTGTCTTAAATGTTTAGGGCCTGAACATTCTCCATCTGAATGTCTCTCCTGTATGGGGATGACTAAAAGGGGAAGACAGAACCAGGCTGCCAGATTCATTGCATCGACATCTTCGGATGCCAGATCCATTGCATCGACATCTTCAAGGGCCTCCTCTTCCTCCCATGGATTTCAGGTAACTAAACATAAAAGCCGGTCCTCAAAGGGTAGCTCTCCTGCTAAGCATTGAGAGGCCATTGGCATTGCTCTTGAGGGAACCACACCGGCAAAACAGCCCCTGCGGGAGGCTTCAGCTTCCAAAGCATCAATGGGGCTTCAGGATGTTCTCGAGGCCTCGACCTCGCAAGAACTACCTGTGCCATGCTCAGGGGTCCCGGCCGTTTTCACCGCTACCGACACCCAGGCATCAGCAGCGTCGATAGACCAGAGGTTCCTCGCTATCGAACGCAGCATTGCAGCTCTGCTCACAGCTACGGTACCGTTGACACCTATGGTTCAACGGGCACCGGTACCGACATCAGTACCGATGCCGGTACCGACACCGGTACCGGCCCCGATGGGAATTCTTCCCACGCCATCTTTGGCTGGAATCGACAGATCGGTACCGGATCAACTCGGTACCGACTTCGATCGATACCGGGACCGTGCTTTGCATGAGCATCGTGGTCAGGAATACTTTGAATCCTCCGATTCCGAAGACTCTGACAATTCTGCTGGTACCAGAAGGTTTCTCCTGGAAGATCCCTCTTCTCCCCAACGCAGAATGTCACCTCCAGAGGACATGTCTTTTCAGGATTTTATTTGTGATATGGCCAAGGGCATTTAAATCACGGTAGCTCCTGAAGAGGAACCCAGAGCAAAGGAATTGGAAATTCTCCAATATCCTAAAGCTCCAAAGGAAGCAGCTACTCTGCCCATCCATGAAATTCTGGATAACTTGATGCTCAGAATGTGGGAGACGCCTCTGAATACATCTCCTCATTCTAGGAGGCTTGATACTATGTATCGAGTTGCCCCATGTCCTGGATTTCAAAAGACTCAGCTGCCACACCATTCAGTGGTGGTGGAGTCAGCCATGCATAGGATGAAAAGTGCAAAGAGGCATGCATCCAATCACCCAGGTCGTGAATGCAGGACTCTGGACGCTTTTGGGTGCCGAACCTTTTAGGCTTCCATGCTTTCACCTAGGATCAGTTCATATATACTATATATGGGAATGTTCCTTAAAGAATTTACAGGAGACTTGGAGCTTATGAGCCCATTTCTCCCAGATGACAAGAGACAAGACTTTCTTGCTCTAGTTAAGCATGCTCAAGATGTCTCCAAGTTTGTGAATCGTGCAGCCTTTGACTGCTTTGAATGTATCAGCAGAACTTCTGCTATTGCCATTGAGGCACGGCGGATTGCCTGGCTTCAGGCATCAGACTTGGAGACTTGGGTACAGGACAAGTTAGGACACATTCCTTGCACGGGAGAGAATCTCTTTGGCAAGAACTGGCAGGAAAAGGCTAACGAGTTAGATGCTGACAATACCACTCTAGATAGATTGTCAAAATCTACAGCCACTCCAGCCAAAAAGAAGCCTTATAAAAAACCCTCTTTCAGCAAAAAGAGGAAATGTTATCCTTCCTATACCCAGCAGAGTCAAACTCAGGGTCAGGTTCCCAAAAGAGACAAACTAGACAGCAAAAGAAGCCAAAAGGCCCAAGAGCCCAACCAGCTCCTCAGGTTCACCCCCCTCAAGGGCTTTGACTCCTTCCTAGAGAGCTTAGCCTTCCTGCCTCTGAGGGGTCCCCAACCCCCCAATATCCTAGGCAGGTTATGCCACTTTGCCAGCAGATGGCATCAGATAACAGCAGAAGATTGGACTCTGTCCATTGTAGGAGAGGGGTACAAGCTTCATTTTCACAGCATGCCCCCTCCTACAATTCTAAGGCAATTCAATTCTCAAACCTCCGCAGACAATCTGCTAGATCACGAGGTCTCAACACTTCTTGCCCAAGGGGCAATAGAAGAGGTACCCATTCTTCAATGGGGTGCAGGGTTCGACTCCCCCTATTTTCTTATTCCAAAGAAAACAGGAGGACACAGACCCATTCTAGACCTCAGAGAATTGAACAAATACATGTTCTGAGGAAAATTCAAAATGATTTCTCTAGGAACTCTTCTGCCATACCTTCAAGGCCAGGATTGGCTTTGCTCTCTAGACTTAAAGGATGCATACACTCACATTCTGATCCATCCAGATCACAGGAAATTCTTATAATTCCTTTTCAAGGGAAAAGATTTCTAGTACAGGGTTCTTCCCTTTGGTCTGGCTTCAGCACCAAGAGTATTCACGAAATGCATGGCAATAGTAGCTGCATTTCTGTGAACCCTGGGGATATTCGTCTTCCCTTACTTAGACAACTGGCTCATTTGAGCCCCTACAGTTGCAGAGGCCAGCACTATACTGTCTCGCACAATGCGAATCCTCCAATACTTGGGGTTGGTAATAAACTTCCCAAAATCCCAACTTGATCCTTCCCAATGCCTGGAATTCATAGGGGCCTGTCTAGATACCAGACAGGCAAAGGTTTTCCTTCCACAGGCCCGGTGTCTTCGCATAATGCAACTAGCTTCTCAAGCAGCAAAGAAATCCTCCCTAACTGCTCGGGAGCTACTACAGTTGCTGGGACATATGGCATCCACAGTTCATCTAGTCCCATATGCTCACCTCCACATGCGAGCAGCTCAGTGGACACAGGCCACAGGACACTTAACAGACAAAATAATAAACTCTCAACGACTAATTTTGTCCCTCCAATGGTGTCAGTCACTAGAAAATCTGACAGTGGGGTCTCCTTTTCATCAACCCCTCTTTCAGGCCACCCTAACAACAGATGCATCACAGGTGGATTAGGGAGCACACCTGAATCATCTCTCTACACAGGGCGGCTGGTCTACACATAAATCTCCTGGAATTAAGACCAATCTATTTAGCTCTTCAAGTATTCCACGCCCAGCTCAGCTACAAGACAGTCCTAGTTTAGACGGACAATAAAGTAGCCATGTTCTATGTGAACAAGCAGGGTGGAACAGGCTCTCTGTTATGCAACAAAGTTTTACGACTGTGGGCCCTCGCCAGAGAGTATCAAATTCACCTTCTAGTGGTATATCTTCCAGGCATTCAAAACCTTTGGGCAGACAGACTCAGTTGAGTACTGCTGCCTCACGAGTGGTCGCTCCACCGAGACCAGGTGGCAAAGATATTTCATCTCTGGGGCACTCCAGACATAGACCTCTTTGCAAGTCCACTGAATGCTAAACTTCCCCGGTTCTGTTCCAGGATTCAGGCTCACACTTGTCAGGCAAGGGATGCCTTCCTCCTTCATTGGGGTCAGGACTTCCTTTATGCCTTCCCACCCATTCCCCTCATCCCCAAAACACTCTTCAAGCTTCAGAGAGACAGGGGTCGTATGATTAAGTTTAAGTTTAATTTCTTGATATACCGCTCAGGCCGAAGCATCAGAGCGGTTTACAATATAATTGATTTTTAGGAAAATACGAAAAGAACGCCATATATGAGATAGGACAGAGTGAGAGACAGTGATAGACAAAAGAACAGAAGAGAGAAGGAGGAAGGGGAACAGCAGATTACAGCCATGATATAACAGCATATGTCATGAGATAGATTCTCATAGCGCCATGATGGCCACGCCAAGCGTGGTATACCCTGCTTCTACATCTCTCTCAAGCTACCCCTCTAGAGTTAGGGCATGCTCCAGATTTCCTTTCCCAAGAGGATGGGACGCTATGGCACCCGAGCCCCCCCAGTCCCTGCATCTCACGGCCTGGTTGCTGAAGGCTTAGACCTCCAGGATTTCAACCTGTCCCAACAGGTAAAGGATATCCTTCAGGCTTCTAGAAAACTTTCCACAAGAAGGTCTTATGCCTTCAAGTGGAAACGTTTTACTATATGGTGCTCCAAGAAGGGATTAAACCCCCTTGTCATACCTTTAGAATCCATACTAGAGTATCTCCTTCACTTATCGAATTCTGGTCTAAAGACTAATTCGGTAAGAGTCCATCTTAGTGCAATTGCAGCTTCTTATAAGCCTCTGAATGGACAACCAATTTCCTCTCATCCACTCATATCCAGATTTATGAGAGGTCTTCTGTTAACCAAACCTCCCATTAAGCCACTACCGGTGGCATGGGATCTAAATCTAGTTCTCGGGCACCGCCTTTTGAGCCTTTAGCCACTACAACCCTTACGTTTTTGACCTGGAAGGTCATCTTCCTAGTTGCAATCACCTCTGCACGTCGCATTAGTGAATTGCAAGCTTTAGTGGCTGATCCTCCTTATACTAGCTTTCACCATGATAAGGTTGTTCTTAGAACTCATCCACACTTTATGCCAAAGGTGCTTACGCCTTTCATTTAAATCAATCAATTTATCTTCCTGTATTTTTTCCGAGGCCTCACACCTCTAATGCAGAAAGAAACCTTCATACTTTGGATTGTAAAAGAGCCTTAGGCTTTTACCTACAGAGAACACAGCAACATAGAAAGTCCTCGCAACTTTTTATAGCTTTTGACTCTAGTCATCTGGGACTTCCAGTCTCCAAAAGAACTTTATCTAAATGGATTGCCCAATGCATATCCTTTGCTTATGTGAGAGTAAGGGTCTTCCTCTTCTAGGCCATGTCACAGCTCATAACGTGAGAGCTATGGCAACTTTCATGGCTAATCTCCACTCTGTGTCTATCGATAACATTTGTCGAGCAGCCACCTGGGCTTCGGTGCACACCTTCACAGCCCATTACTGCCTGGATAAAGCCTCCCGTCGGGATGCCTTCTTTGGCCAAGCTGTTCTTCAAAATCTCTTTCAGACCTAATTCAACTCCTACCCACCAACCCTGGTGGAATGCCAGAGATCCATGGGAGGAAGGATGCCTACCTTTCTAGGGTGGCACCTTCCTGGGGCTATCTCCCTGGCATCTTCAACTAGGGAGTCCCTATATGTGAAGACTACATTCCTGCTTGTTCCTGGAGATAGCGTAGTTACTCACCTGTAACAGGTGATCTCCGGGAACAACAGGAATTTAGTCTTCACAACCCACCCACCTCCCCTAGGAGTTGTCTCTCTATCTCTTTGTCTCTTTCCTCTCTCCTTCTATCCTTTCACTCAGCTACAAACTTAACTGAAGAGGGACAGTTGGAAAGGCTGGAAGGCAGCACGCATGTGCTGAGGGATGCTCCCAAAAGCATTCCTATTGGACGCTGGGTTATGTTCCCACGCAGGCTCCGTCGGTACCGACGATACCCATATGTGAAGACTAAATTCCTGCTGTTCCCGGAAATCACCTGTTACAGGTGAGTAACTACGCTTTATGGATACTTGAATTGTTTTCCCTCTTTGCTTGCACCCTCTACTGTTCCCAGGAATGCTATTTTGCTGGCTTCTCCACATGATGGAGTGGAGTGGAGTGGAGGAGTGGCCTAATGGTTGGGGCAAGGTACTTCAGGCCAGAAGGTCGGGGGTTCAAATCCCACTAGAGGACAGCAACCTTGGGCCGAAAGGACTGGGGTTTCTAGTCCCACAGGTGCTCCTTGTGTCTTGGGCAAGCCACTTAACCCTCCATAGCCCATGTTCCCTGTAAAATAGTTATCTCCAAGTTATAATGCCCTGTTCAGTGTAATTTCAGTTTGTTCAATGTAAACCGCACTGATGCAGAATAGCGAGGTATATAAGAGAATGTAAATAAATAAAATTGAAAAAAAAATGATGATGTGGTCAGTTTTTCAGCATAATTATATCTCCCATGCAGTAATTTTGCTTTTTTGTGTTCAATGAAAATAAGTCTACCAGCATTAAAAGGAAACACTTTTTTTTTTTTAGTGCCATCAAGTCAGTGTTGACTCATAGCGACCTAGCTACCTCTGGGTTTTCATGGCATTGTATCACCGGAAGTAAATTGCCAGCCTTTTCTTCCGAGGCAATGGAGGGTAAGGTGACTTACCCAAGGTCACAAGGAATGCCAGTGGGAATCAAACCCTTGATCTTCTGGATACTAGGCAGTTGCTCTACCACTAGGCTACTCCTCCACTCCAAAGGAAACACTACAGACTCTGAAATATTTCAAAGTTACATGAAACACTTTTACTAAAGCAGTTCTGAACAGGGTGTGCTGTTACTGTCTATCTGAGTTAGTGAATATCAGAATACTGGAATTTCATAGCAGTTGGTTAAACAGGAAAATGACCTAGAAGGGAGACCTGAAGGTTGCCAGTCAGTGTCATAAGGTAGCAGAGAAAGCAAACAGTATGTTCTGTTACGTAAGTAGAGGTGGTGTCAGCAGGAAAAATTTATATAGGTCACGAGTATGATTCCACCTTGAATACTGTGTTCTCTTCTGGAGGCTGTACCTTTTGTAAGGAAATGGGAAAGTTGGAAATAGTTCATTGTAATATTACTAAAATGATACAGGGCCTAAAACACAAACAGACCCATTTTAGATAGGTCATTGAGATTGGAATTCATATTACCTCCAGGTCAGGATGTGCTCAGTTCCCTTTGTATTTTACAAATGGCTATGAAGATTGTGACACCTTTTGTAAAATACATATAAAGACGTGCAGGAATTTGTGTACCAGCATGTACAACAGGAGAGGTCATTTTACAAATTTATACATGCACAAAAAGGGTGACATCTACTCCACATTCTCCAGGAACAAGCAGGAAATCAGTCCTCACATATGAGTGACGTCAGCACCGACAGAGCCCATGTGTAGCATTTCCCCATGTTTCAAAAAAAGCCTTTGGGACATGCTATCTCGCATGCGTGGTCCCCTTCCTGCCCAAGAATGCCATCTTGCTCAGTTTCATTTTTTCCACGAAGCCCAAAGGACGTCTGTCCTATTTCCCTGGAAAAATCCTTGCTAATTATCCTTAAAAAGTTACCTTTCCCAGTTTGCATACCGGTTTCTATTCTCACCTCGAGTCGGCGCTATTCTCGGCTCCCATTTCATTTTTTGATCAAGGCTTGCCTCGATCGGCGTTTGCGTATTTTTTAGCCTGGGGGTCATTGACCCTGTCCGGGTGCTCCCCACCATGTCTCCCTGTGGATTGAAAAAATGTGACCCTTTCAGTCAAACCATGTCATTAATCAACACTCATGACTGCTGCCTGTGCTTTCTGGGCCCGGACCACAACAGAACCTCCTGCGACCTCCTGTGCCAGGCCATAATGCCTAAGACCAACAAAAAGAGGTCAGAGTTGCAGGAGAAATTGTTCCCCAGGTCCAATGGCCCCAGCCTCCCTGATGTTGAGCTCCAAGCCCAGCACTTCCCATGAGGCCCGAGTGTCCTCGGAGTCCTGCAGTGGCAGCTCCTCCGAGAAGACCTCTGACCCGGAGAAAAAGAAGTCGTCCTCTTAGTCCGTTGAGGTAGCGCTGGAGAAGCCTGGTAAAACCACCCGGAGAGACTCGGGCGACTCCGAGAAGTGCCCTACCAAGGATTCCTTGGTCAGTGGAGACCGTGCGAGATTCCTCAAGGCCGTAGTCCTTGTCGAGGATGCACTTGCGAGAGTGCTGGCACCGGGCCCGAGATCATCGATGCCCGCGCCAAAAGCTGCGGAACCATCTGGCTTGGAAACAAGAATGGCGGCCCTGGAGCAGAATACCACTGCTATCCTGGCCTTGCAGCAGGCAATGATGGCTGGTTCATCCGCATCATCTGCCCCCACGACCAGGTCCCCAACTGCAGGGGTGTCGCTGGTCATCAAGCCGAGCTCCAAGTGCCACTGGCCTTGGGAAAGCCCTCTGCATTGATCGAAATCCCAGTCCTATTCCTTGGGTATCCGATCCTCCCTGGTTAGTTTCTGTGACTCAGACCCCAGGTCTTCCAGAGGCTGCCGACCTTCAGCACTGGCCTCGAGACAATGATTCGCAGGGGCCTCTGGTTCATCGTCACACTCGAGTCCGTGGGAGACCGACGATGATGCATCTCTTGAAACCAAACAGCACTGAGATATTCCCTCGGACCCGAATGCCCCGGCGCCATTCTCCTCCGGAGGACATGGCCTTCCATGACTTTGTCAAAGACATGGCCAGAAACCCCTCGGTACAGACCGAGGTGGAGGAAGACCCGCGCACCAAGGAACTGGAGATCCTTCAATATGAGGCTTCACCCAAGGAAACCTTCATGGTGCCCGTGCAGCCGATCCTTGAGTGGCTGCTGTTCAGAATGTGGGAGACACCGTTGTCGGTACCGGTAGTAAGCCGGCGCCTCGACACCATGTACAGTGTCCGGAAGGGCCTGGGGTTCCACAAACCCCAGCTCCCACATAACTCCATGATCATCGAGTCGACCATGCAAAAGCATAAGAGCCAAAAGACCCACTCCTCTGTTTCCCCCGGAAGGGAGGCCAGAGCCCTCAACTCCCTCGGGCGCAAGTGTTACCAGGGCTCGATGCTGGGGTGCCAGATACAAGCCTATGAATTATACATAAGTATGTACCTGAAAGTTCTAGTCCAGGAACTGTTGGGGTTTTCGGCTGGCCTGGCTGAGGAGCACCTCTAGCGGCTCCAGTCACTGACCTTGGGGATCAGGGACTGCTCCAAGTTCCTCTCCTGAGCAGCCTATGAAAGCTTCGCGTCAGCGGCCTGAGTCGCACAGCCAGCATCGGCGTCCGATGTCAGGCATGGCTATAGTCTTCCGACCTCGAGCAATGGTTCCCAGCCAAGCTGCTCAACGTCCCCTGTACCGGGGAGAACTCATTGGGCAAACCTATGTTCGACAAGGCGGCCGAGATCAAGGCTGATGTAGTAACTCGCCAGAGGCTGTCTAAATAGATTTCATCCCTTCCCCGCAAGAAGCCATCGGGGAAAAGAGTCCTGTTCCTGAGGAAAAAGGGACCTTTTGCACAAACCACTACCAACCCTTCTTGGGCCAGCAATAAGGTTCTCATCCTAAGAGGCAAGGCCATGGAGTTCGGAAGGCAGAGACACCAAAGCCCAAGGCCCCAGCTCCCACTCAACCCAGAGGGGGCTTTTGATTCCCAGGGTAGGGCCTCCCCTCCCCCAGGAGACCTTCACCAGCGCACAGGGGGGCACCTGATGCTCTTTTGCCCACAGATAGGCCAACATCACCTCAGACCAGTGAGTATTGCAAGTGATAAGGGAGGGATACCTCATCCACCTACAGTAGGTACCACCTAGGTTCTTCCCAGGAAGAGCCAGTGCAACCCCTCTTTCACCAGACTCTTCTGCTCACAGAGATCGCAGGTCTGATCAGGGACAACGCAGTAGAGGAAAAGGCTTCTACTCCAGATACTTCCTTGTCCCAGAGAGGACTGGGGGCCTCAGGCCTATCCCTAGACCTGCGAAACTTAAACAAGTTTCTGCCGAGTGAGAAGTTCAAAATGCTCTCCCTTACAACACTACTGCCTTACCTACACCAGGGAGATTTTCTGTGCTCCTTGGATGTAAAGGATGCAAGCACACACATCCTAATACACCCCTCCCACAGGCAATACCTAAGGTTTGTGTTGGGAGGAGGGCAGTACAGGATGTTACCCTTCAGCCTGGCCTCTTTGCCAGGGGTCTTTACCAAATGCCTGGTGGTGGTGGCCACCCACCTGCGTTTACAAGTGGCCTTCCTAAGTGTCCCTCCAGTCCAGTCCCTCTCCACTGGGTTGTGCCCCCCCTTCCAGCAGCCTGGGAGACTGAGCACGTCATCATCTTGATGACCCTTCAGTATAAGTACCTGTGGCACCACCCACCAGAGCCAGTATTTGCTCAGTCTCCAAAGCAGCTTCAGGGAGTCACTTACCCAGGGCAGGCTTTTTGGAAAGACGCTATAGTTAGGAGAGTTTTTTTTCCTTTGATTTGCTGTATATTTTATATATTTTCTTTATTGTTCTGTAAGGGCTAATTTTAGGAGGGATTCAGGGAGAGATTTCCTTCCCTTCCCTCTTTTCACTTTCTCCCCCCTTCTTAGGCCATTCTTGGCTAGGCATAGTAGAAGCAGAGCGGAGCGGAGGGGAGTGAATCGCAGTGCCGGCAGCAAGAGAAGGAGCCGTGGAGACAGGCGTTCTAGGCATGATCAGCACGTCCCACCTTTTGGCTGAAGCCCTGCTGGTGGCTGTGCATGAGGGCGGGAAAGTGCGCCCAAGCAGGGGAAGAAAGCAGGCCCATTGGAAGAGACGCAGGAGCGGCACAGCGTGGCGGCGATTCCTGCGGAGGGTGTGATTCACCGCAGGATCGCCAGCCGCAGTCGAATGTGAGGCCAGCCACCTCCGGTGAGTCCCGGATAAGGAGGTAGGTGAGGGCTGCGCTTTCACATGCTTTTTTGGGCCGTGGCTGTTTGAAAGAAGTTTTTTTTTTTGTTTGTTTTTTTAAAAGACAGTAGAGGAGTACTAAAGGAGAGGGGTTTTTGGCTGTGGAGTGAGGCTGCGTTCCGCTCCTCTTTCTCGGAAGACCTGGAAGGGGAGGCTTCTGAGTTGGGGGACGATGAGGAGGAGCTGGAAGAAGGCAAGATTCCGGAAGAGGAACAAGTGAGAATCGTGTGGGTTTTCTGCCGTGAGGAGCTACCGGCTGTAATTGGGGAGTCTCTGAAGGCCCTCAACATTGTCACTGGGGCTCCGGCTGATGAGGAATCCTCGGAGGACCCGCTGATTCAGGTGGTACGGAAAAAGCAAAGGGTCTTTCCAGTCCACCGGGTGGTTAGGCAGATGATCCAGGAAGAGTGGAATCAGCCATAATCCAGTCTTAAGGGCGTGCGTTCAATGGCTCATTTGTACCCTTTATCAGAGACCGAAAGGGAACTGTTGCGGTTGCCCATGGTGGACGCCATGGTTTCGGTGGTCACCAAGAAGATGACCAGTCCGGTAGAGGGAAGTGCGGCCCTAAAGGACACTCAGGACAGAAAATTGGATACTCTGTTGAAGCAAGCCTTTGATGTTAGTGCCCTGGCCCTTCAGGCTTCGGTTTGCGGAGCTTGGGTGGCTAGGGCATGCTTGCGTTGGTCTCAACAAATGCAACTGTTGGACACCGCCCCTAAGGATTCGGCTAGGGAGGCTGCCAGAATTGAATCTGGTGCGGCCTACCTAGCTGACAGCCAGTATGACCTCATCAGGAGCCTGGCTAAGAATATGGCATCTGTGGTGCGGCGCGTTTATACCTTTGGCTCTGTAATTGGTTCGTCCAAAGCGCGCCTTAGCAGGCTCCCCTTTAAGGGTAAGCTCCTATTTGGTGAGGAGTTGGACAAGCTAGTTAAAGAATTGGGGGAGTCCAAGGGAGTTAGGCTCCCGGAGGATAGACCTAAGCAGAGTCGGACTCCTGCTCCGGCTAGGTCCCAGCCAAAGGAGTTTTGTAAGTTCCGATCGGCTCGCACGATACCCTTTCTGAAGGGTCACTTTTCATCCAGAGGTCAAGGCATCTGGGGGGCAGGAAGAGGGTTCGGAGCCTCTTCCTCCTCCTCAGGACCTCGGAAGTCGCAATGAAGCGAGGGAGGTCCAGGTGGGGGTGCCGCTGATAGGAGGGCGGTTATGGCAGTTTCTCCCTGCCTGGGCCCGGGTCACGTCCGACCAGTGGGTTCTCGAGGTGATTCGAGATAGATATGCCCTTGAATTGGCAAGACCAATTCTTCCATCCTTTATGCAGTCCCCTTGAAGCTCTCTACTGCCAAAAGATTGGCGGTGGAAGAGACCCTATCCCGTCTTCAGCTCTTAAGGGCAGTAATTCCGGTTCCCAGCAACCAATGCGGATCCGGTCGATACTCCATATATTTTGTGGTTCCAAAGAAGGAAGGCTCCTTTCGGCCAATTCTCGACCTGAAGCAGGTTAATCGATGTCTCTGGGTCCCTCACTTTCGGATGGAAACCCTAAGATCGGTGATTGTCGCGGTGAGCCAGGGAGAGTTTCTGACCTCGCTAGATCTCTGAGGCGTATTTGCATATTCCCATCAGGGAATCACATCAGCAGTTTCTGCGTTTTGCGGTGCCAAGCAGGCATTTTCACTTTCAAGCCTTGCTGTTCGGTCTAGTGATATTGCCTTGGACCTTTACCCTCACTTTCATTATGATATTTTTACTCATTGCCATGTAAATATCTCATGTATATAATTGACCCCTGTTATCCAAGTTACTCTTTACCATGTAAATATCTCATGTATATAGTGACCCCTGTTATCCAAGTTTGGACCCCTGTTCGATGTAAAACCAAACAGCTTGTTGTTATGGTCGTTGTGTTATAATGTAAACCGTGCTGATGCCAAATAGCGCGGTATATAAGAAATTGTAATAAATAAATAAATAAAGGTAATGGTGGTGGTAGCAGCGGCGCTTCACAAAGGAGGAGTCTTGGTCCACCCGTACCTCGACGACTGGCTGATTCATGCCAAGTCCAAGGAGGAGAGTGTAAAGGCAACGGACAGAGTGGTAAGGCTCCTAAGGAGCCTCGGTTTGGTCATCAGTCTGACAGATTGGGTCCCTTGCAGGAACTAGAGTATCACGGCGCAAAGTTCGACACCTCCTTGGGTAAAGTATTCTTGCCGGAGCAGAGAGCAGAGGATCTTCGCCATCTGGTACGGCAGTTTCTGGACATGGAGGTTCCCTCAGCATGGCATTATCTGCAAGTGCTGGGGACCATGGCGGCAACTATCGATCTGGTCCCATGGGCCAGAGCTCAGATATGCTCGCTTCATAGAGCACTTCTTTGCAGGTGGTCTCATCAGAGACAGGCATTGTCAGTGCTGCTCCCATGTCCTGTGGCGGCATGGAAGGCATTGCGGTGGTGGCTTTGTCCACGGAATTTGGCAAGGGGCATGCCCCTGGAACCTCCAGATTGGCTGCAGTTAACAACGGATGCCAGTCTGGGGAGGGTGGGGGAGCCCACTGCGAAGGTTGTTTTGCTCAAGGGACCTGGAGTCCCCAGGAAGCTCAGTGGTCCATCAACAGATTAGAATTTAGAGCCGTGTGTCTCGCTCTCAGGTCATTCGAGCAGTTGGTCAGCCGGAGGGTGGTCCAAGTGCTGTCGGACAATGTCACCACAGTAGCATACATCAATCGGCAGGGCGGCACCAGCAGTCCTCCACTGAAAGAGGCGGCGGGAGGGTCTGTTAGTATGGGCTGAGACCCAGCTGGTGGCCCTGTCGGTGCAACACGTGGCTGGAGTGGACAAAGTCACAGCAGATTATCTGAACAGAGTCAGAGTGGGCCATGGTGAATGGGAGCTCTGTCAGGGAGTGTTCGAGCTGGTGGTATGCAGATGGAGGAACCCCGTCATGGATCTGATGGCTCGCTGGGAGTCGGTCAAAGCAAACCGCTTCTTCAGCAGAAGAAGGGAAAGGATGTCAGAAGGCCTAGATATGTTGGTACAAAAGTGGCCCTCAGAGGGGCTCCTGTACGTGTTTCCGCTGTGGGAACTGATAGGCAGGACACTCTACCGAATAGAAGCCCACAGAGGACGAGTGGTACTCATAGCTCCGGATTGGCTGCGTCATCCGTGGTATGCCGACCTCATGAGATTGCTGGACGACCGCCCATGGCGGCTTCTGCTAAGGGACGACCTCTTGGTCCAGGGCCCATTAAGGATGCCGCAGGTCAATCGGTTCTCGCTTACAGCTTAGCTCTTGAGAGGGCGAGGCTGCAGAAGCAGGGATATTCCGGGGCAGTGATTTCAACATTGCTGAGAGTCCGCAAGCGTTCTACCTGTGTTTATGTGCGTGTGTGGCGCATCTTTGAGGACTGGTGTGAGGCTCAGCATAAAAAGCCTATGGCTGTTTCGGTTCCGGAGATCTTGGAATTCCTACAGGCAGGATTCAAGAAGGGGATAGTGGCCAGCCCCCTGTGAGTCCAACTAGCGGCTATTTCCTGTTTCAGGGGTAAAGTTCAGGGTAGGTCTTTAGGGGAGCACGCCGACGTGAGTAGGTTTCTGAAGGCGGTCCGTCAACTGTGCCCGCAACAGAGATCGTCTGTGCCTCCCTGGGATCTTAATCTCATTTTGAATTCGCTAACGGGAGCACCCTTTGAACTCTTGGAGCAAGCTTTGGAAAAGGATTTGACCTTTAAGGCGGTCTTTTTGGTGGCAATCTGTTCCGCTAGGCGCATCTCGGAGCTCCAGGCTTTCTCCTGCCGCCCACTGTCCCTGTTTTTCAAGGAAAAGGTGGTCTTGCGAACAGTGCCATCCTTTTTGCCTAAGGTCGTCTCACCCTACCATTTGAATCAGACGGTAGCCCTTCCTTCCCTGGTCAGACAGAGTCAAGATCCAGAGGATGGGAGGTCACGTTCTCTGGATGTGCGCAGTGTACTCAAGCGCTACCTGAAACGCATGGCGGCATTCTGGGTATCGGAGTGGTTGTTTGTGTTGTTTGGAGGGCCGCGCAGGGGGGAGGTGGACTCTAAGGCTTCCATTTCCAGGTGGATTAAGGAGACTATTGCTTCGGCTTATATGCTGAAGGGAAGACCAGTCCCCGGGGGGGGGGGGGGGGTACGGGCGCATTCTACCCGGGCCCAAGCGGCTTCGTGGGCAGAATTTAGTCTCATACCTCCGCTAGAGTGGTGACTTGGTCTTCCCTACATACTTTTGCCAAGCATTACCTAGCAATCTGGCGGATGCTAGGTTTGGTGAAGCTGTACTGCCTGCCGGTCTTGCAGGCCCCTCCCAGGTGTGAACTGCTCTGATACATCCCAGTGGAGAGGGACTGGACTGGAGGGACGCTTAGGAAAGAGTAATTAGACCATACCTGCTTATTAGCGTTCCTGAAGGAACTCCAGTCCAGTCCCTGATCCCGCCCGATTTGTGATATTTTTTAGGTAAGAATAATAGGACCGTCCCGAAGCATCAGGTAAACAAGTGATTATTGCCGATGTGCGGGACTTTCTAGTCAGGGGGAGCGGATTAAGGGAAGAGTGATTTGAGGTTAACTCTTTCTTCTCCTGCTACCTTTCTTCTCCCCCTCCTCTTCTTGTCCCTGGGGAGGGGGGAGGTCTCTCCTTGGGTTACGAAGGGGGGACACTATTGTTGTTTAGTTGATCAGTTAAGATTGTTGGGGTTTTTTTAGTTAAATTTGTCTCTCTGTTGAGTCTGCTTTGTCAATAGGATACTGGCTCTGGTGGGTGGTGCCAGAGGTACTTATATTGAAGGGTCATCAAGATGATGACGTGCTCAGTCTCCCAGGCTGCTGGAAGGGGGACACAACCCAGTGGAGAGGGACTGGACTGGAGTTCCTTCAGGAACGCTAATTAGCAGGTAAGGTCTAATTACTCTTTTGTCTTCCCCTACCTAGACGACTGGCTAATCAGGGGCAGTACAGCCTCAGAGGCCAGTCAGGTCACAGAGCGGGCGACCCTCCTTCTGCAGCACCTGGGATTCATTATCAACTACCCCAAATCCCACCTCTCTCCAGCCCAAAGCCTGGAGTTCATTGGTGCTCAGCTGGACATATTATAGATCAAGGCGGTCCTCCCCAGAGAAAGGGAGTGAATGCCTCAGGTACCTAGCAGGAGAGGTACAAAGTTGCCGGTCAGTGCCAGCTCATCTCTTCTTCAGTCTACTGGATGATATTTATTTATTTGTACATTCTTTTATACCGCCTCTTCCAGAGATCAGATGCGGTTTACATATAACAGAACAGAATAATAATGAACTTATTATTATTTTTACAATGAACATTTTAGGACAATTTAGTTAAATATATAATAAACTTTTAAACTTTTACAAAACTATTAAACAACTGAACTATTTACAGAAGGTAAAGTATATGGTTCCATTTGCTGAATGACTGGATGGTACAAAGATGTGGAGGAATTGTGCATGTGTGCGATTGTGTGTGTAATGTGTCTGTTATGTCTAAGTAGGGTCAGTGTATGGATGCTGATCAGTGTTGACCTGTGAATTCGGAACATCATTGTATTGTAGATTGTAAAAATGCTGGGTAAATAGATACATTTTTAGATCTTTTCTAAATAATTGTAGGTCCTTAATCTCTCTTGAGTTCAACTGGGAGGTTGTTCCACAAAGTGGCTAGATATGGCCTCTACAGTCCACATAATGTCCTCAGTCCACTTGCACATGCGGATGGCTCAGTGATGCCTCTGCTCACAATGGACTCATGCCATGGGCAGGCTAGAGGACAGAATCGGGGTTACCCACCAACTGGCAGAATCCCTCAACTGGTGGCAAAATTTCTGCCACCTCCGAGCAGGAATGCCTTTTCAGGCACCCGTGCCTCAGAGGTCCCTGACCATGAACGCCTCCCTCCTAGATTGGGGGCACATTGTGTGGACTGCTGCACAAAGGGAAGCTGGTCTCAGGAAGAATCACTGCTGCAGTTCAGCCTCCTGGAGCTCAGGGTAATCTTCCTGGCCCTACCAGTGTTCCACCACCGCCTGTGACACTGGCCCATACTGATCCAGATGGGCAACCAAGTCTCCATGTTTTATATCAACAAGTAAGGGGGCATGGGGTGTATTCCCTCTCGCTGCTGAAAGGGTAGCGTTGGCCCCTTTCAGTCTTCCGAGAGAAGTTGAGGAGATCCTACTGGCCTCCCGAAAGCCCTCCACCAGACGGGTTTATGCCTTTAAATGGAGAAGGTTCTTCACCTGGTCTGTGGAAAGAAGGGAGAACCCCTTCTCCTGCCATGTGCAATTAGTACTACAGTACCTACTGCATCTGTCACACACCGGGTTGAAGTCTAACTCCATGAGAGTGCATCTGAGCGCTATAGCCGTTCACCACCACCCTGTCGAGGGAAAACCCCTCTCAGGCCAGCCCCTGATCTCCAGGTTCCTCCGGGGCCTCCTCTTATCCAAGCCCCCTCTCCATCCCTCCGGCAGCAGAGTGGACCTCAAAGTGGTGCTCTCACAGCTCATCAGACCGCCATTCGAGCCCCTAGCCACTTGCCACCTGCGGTACCTCTCTTGGAAGGTGGCCTTCCTGGTGGCCCTCACGTCCACTCGAAGGGTGAGCAAACTCCAGGCCCTAGTGGTGGATCCACCATATTCAAGGTTCTACAAGAACAGGGTAGTGCTCCGCATGCACCCCAAATTCTTCCTGAAGGTGGTATCTCCTTTCCACCTCAAACAAGAGGTGGTTCTCCCCACCTTTTTCCCGCAGCCTCATGCCGGCCAGGAGGAAATAGTACTTCATACATTGAATTGCAAATGGGCCCTGTCCTTCTATTTACAGTGGACAAGGGGGTTATTTTGTGCTACAAATAGTGGGGATGGACGGCCCAATGGGACGTCCATCCCCACTGTTCGTGCCAGCTCCTGCCTCCAATTAACTTCCCCGCTGATTGTACGGGGAAGTTAGACGTGGGCAGGGAATGGGTGGCTCGGGGGTAGAGTTTGAGTGGGCAGGGAGCGGTCACAGGCTCTGGATGTGCAGGGCTGATTCTAATGTCGGCTCTGTATGTCCAGGGCCAGCGACATGTCCAGGTGGAATAACTTGCCTGGACTTGTCTTAATTTTAATGCTGGGGCAGGGAGGCCAGGGGACATTCCCCACAGCCCGACCCTGGCCTTAGGAAGCCAGATCGGGGGTCGGGCTGCTGGGAATAAACCCCTTTTTCAGGCAGCCGGCATCGCAGCTCTTCAATGGAGCCATGATGCCATGGCAACATGATGCCATGGTGCAGTGGCTCCGTTGAGGATCCTTGACTGAGATAGCCTGACGCAGTCTTGCACGTGTAGGCTGGACTGAATCGCAGTCCCAGCCTGCACATGAAGAACTGTTCACGATTCTGATCCTGTGGGGGCTAGACGTGCCCCGCGGGATCAGAATCACGATCCCCCTCTGTGCGTCCGGTTCAGACCAGATGCACAGAGGGGATCTACATGTTGGACGGAATCGGGCCCTAAGTGAATTCTGTCCACCTGGATGGCAGATTGTATTGCCCTCGCTTATGAGCAAGTTGGCCTCTCTCTTGAGCACAGGATCACAACACATTGCATGAGGGCAATGGCCATGTCGGAGGCCAACATGTGCTCATTGCTGGTGATGGAGATCTGCAAGGCCACCACATGGTCCTCAGCTCATACATCTGCAGCTCACAACTGCCTGGAGAGCAAGTCCCGGAGGGACGGTGCATTTGGCCAGGCAGTACTCTGTAATATTCTTGGAGTATAGGCAACTCCTGCCCTCTGACTCTTCTGTGTTCAGGCTACCAGAGTGATAGTGTCACTGGACACTAGGGTCCTACAGAGTTTCTGTGGGAACTCATTTTCTGCAACTCATGGTTACCCCTTTGGTTGCCGTTGGTGCTGTTGTGGTTTGGTCCTCGGCAGCCTGGAGCTAGGAAGTCCCATATGTGAGGACTGACTTCCTGCTTGTTCCTGGGGAAAACGTAGTTACTCATCTGTAACAGGTGTTCTCCAGAGACAGCAGGAATCAGTCCTCACAACCCCCCTCCCTCCTCCCCTGTTAGTTGCCTCCCTACCTTGTTTTATTTTTTACTACAGTTCTAGCTATGTCATCTGACTGAGCAAGATGGCACCCTTGGGCGGGAAGGGGACCAAGCATGCATGGTAGCATTTATTTATTTAGTATACATTTTGTATACCGCTACTTCCAGCGATCAGCAGCGTTTTTTGATTACAGATTGGAAATTGTCAAATCATGACAGGAAATTTTTGAGGTATAAACACATTGATTAGACAGGAAAGCACAGCACACAGAGAACTATTTTACAGGGAACATGGGCTATGGAGGGTTAAGTGGCTTGCCCAAGACCACAAGGAGCACCTGTGGGACTAGAAACCCCAGTCCTTCCGGCCCAAGGTTGCTGTCCTCTAGTGGGATTTGAACCCCCGACCTTCCGGCCTGAAGTACCTTGACCCAACCACTAGGCTACTCCTCCACTCTTTGAAAGCTGGGGAAAATCTCCGTGCGGGCTTTGTCATATGCCGACGTCACCCATATGTGAGGACTGATTCCTGCTGTTCCTGGAGAACATATGTTACAGATGAGTAACTATGCTTTCTCCTCATATAAGTGCTGCTACTTAAACATAGAAGCGACAATTTTGCAGTTTCCACATAAATGTGTTGGCACTTATAGAGAGTTATTTTATGACAGGGCAGAGGGTAAACAGGCAACTATTTTAAGCCTTTTTTATAAAGACACATAGGTTCCTATTTGTCTATAAAATATTAGTGTAAGTCACAAGGATCGTACCTAAAGGCAAGCATGGAAATTTGCACCTGCTCTGTAGCATGTGTAAATGAATTTGAGTGAAGTACACAAGTATGCACATAAAATAAAGTATTTTATATTCAACATACATACTTGCAAACTCCATCTATACTTAAGCAAGATCATGCTCCTGGCTACACCTATTGGCAAAGTATGCAAATTCATGCCAACACACATAGGGGCATGTTTACTAAACTGTGTTACCCAGTTGTGTGAAGTTTAGCATGCAGTTTGGACACTCTTAGGAAGCGCCATGCTTCCCTGGTTGCACACATAGGGGTGGTGACTGGGCGGGATGAGGGTGTTTCCAGCATGGTACAGAAGCAGCACATGCGTTTGTATCCTTCACTATCTGCGCTCAGTAAAAGTAAAGTAAAGGCTGTTAGTGTAGCTGGATTTAAAAGAGGGTTGGATGAGTTCCTTGAGGAAAAGTCCATAAACCATTGTTAAAGTAGACTAGGGAAATCCACTGCTTACCCCTGCGACACGCAGCATGGAATCTATCTACCCTTTGGGAACCTGACAAGTGTTTGTGACCTGGATTGGCCTCTGTTGGAAACAGGATACTGTTCTTGAGGGACTCTTGGTCTGACCCAGTATGGCATATCTTATGTTCTTATGCAACTAATGCCACCTCAGTGATTGGCATTAATTGCACCCACAGCAGGTTTGCTGTGCTACAGCGTGGTAACTGCAGGGGGATCTTTATCTTTAATGTTTCTTAATATACCTCCCTAGGCGACTAAGGCATCAGAGCGGTGTACAAATAAGTAAAAAAAAATACAGAATGGAAAAAAAAAAAAGGAACGCCAGTTGGTGGACAGGAAAGATAACACACAAAAGGAAGCAGAAAGAGAAAGAAGAATAATTAGGAAGGAGATGGAGGAAGATCATAGGCAAGTTGAAAGAGGTGAGTTTTGAGGAGAGATTTAAACCAAGGCAGTGAAGGCTCTGCACGTATTAAAGTAGGCAGGGTATTCCACAGTGCAGGATGGAAGTACACCCTCCCCCCTCCAGTAAAGTATTGGGATATAAAATGAATTTAACAAAGATGGAGGTGCTGCCGCTAGAGCTAGCTCCGGGATTGGAGAAGCATTCCCCTTCAGATGGGCTAAGGGCAGTATTAAATATTTTGGGAGTACGAATTGGGAGGGATGTAGTGAAGCTGTATATGGACCTCTATGGAAGCAAATCCTGCGGGTCTTGGAGGGTTGGAATCAGCTCCAGTTTTCTCGGCTGGGCCATATCACTGTAGTAAGATGGATGTGCTCCCCCACTTGCTGTTTCTGATCATGAACCTCCCTGTAGAGGTGCTGTAGCAGGTATTGCGGAGAATGCAGCGGCAGCTGTTTTCTTATATTTGGAAGAGATGTCCACCTAGAGTGAATTTATTTATTTATTTATTTATTTTACAGTTTTTATATACCGCGCTCTTTGGTATCAGCGCGGTTTGAATAGGAGGGTGATGTGCCGGACCCGTCAGGAGAGTGGCATGGGGTGCTGGATTTAGTGAGGTACTATGGGACAATGCAGGTAAGGGCTATCTTAGATTGGAGGCAGGAAAGGGGGGAAGCATTGGGTCCAAATGAAAGGGATGGGGGGGATCCAGGGGATTGCTTATGGCAATGGAGGGAGGGGGCAGGAGCATCCCCTAGTGGGAATCACTCTAGAGGTATGGAGGAGGGTATGGGTGCAGTTGGTGTCCGGGGGGATCTCCACTTTCACACCATTAGGAAAATGGGATCTATGCCAGATGGGCAGCTAAGGGACTCAAGGAATGGGAGCAGATCCTTACGAGGGCAGGACAGGTAAAGAGTTTTGAGATTTTGATTGAGGATTGGGACTTTTTCTCCTACCTTCAGGTTTTGCATTTTTTACGGACTCCGGGGGATCGGGGGGCCAAGAAAGGGTTTGAGAAGCTGTATTGTACAGTGGGTACAATGGGGGGTTATGGCCTACTGGACGAAGTGAAAGATAAAGAGGGATACATGGGGGCTTGGGAACTAGGATAGGGATAAGTGGAAGGGCATTTCAAGGAGTGGGTAAAGGAGGGGGAGGATCTGCTAGTGTACAGGAGCATTGTTTTAAGTTACTGTACCGAGCATATTTGACCACTGGGATTAGTAGACAGAAGGAGGGATATAGTCCCCTATGCTGGAAAGAATATGGACAGGAGGGGAATTATCTCCATATGTGGTGGTCCTGTCCCTTGGTAAGGAGATGTTGAGGGGATACAGGGAGGTAGTTCAAGGATATAACAGGGGTGGAATGCCCAGAATTTCTGTTGCATTTGAGGTTGGCGGGTAATGCCTGCCCAGTGGGGATTTTGGCATTAAAGGTGGCATTAGCTGTTCGCCTAGAGCTTGCTAAAGGGTGGGGGGTGCAGGGTTTGCCACAGCGAGTGGCAGTGCTGCGGCGACTGCAGTATCTATACAAAATGAGTAAGCTCACAGCACTTAAAAATGGATATTGGGAGAAGGAGAAAAAGTTTTGGGAACCCTATGAGGTGTGGAGGGTGGGAGTTGGTTGGGTAAGGTGGGAAAGGAAGAGAAGGGATGGGATGGTGGGGTTAAAGTTGAAATAAGCAGTGGAATATTCGCTGTTGTAACGAATTGTATAAGTGTTTGGACATCAAGGTAATTGCTTTACAGGGTGGGTACTACTCTATAGTAATGGGGGCAATTCTTGGGCAGGGTGTCATTTGTTAGGATAAGTTGAAGACATATTTAAGGTGTATTGTAACCTCAATCTGTGGTTCCTGGTTTCATTGTTTATATGGAAAATCAATAAAATCTTAATCCTCTTCCCCCCCCCCCCCCCAAAAAAAAAAGTGTAAATTAAGAATTACACAACAGGGTTGCCGTGAGTTGACATTGACTCAATGGCACTTAACAACAAGGAGAATGGGAGGAAGTGGAAATTATTTGTTTCCATTTATAAAACACTCTAAACAATGTACACAATCCTTAAAATAAATTCCCCCCCCCAACCCAATACAAAGCATAAAACTATACAAACGCAGTAAACATCTCCCATACCTTCTGTGGAGAGAGGGAAGATATTAAGCTACTGAATAAATTCCATACCATGAGTCGAAGGGACTTTAAGATGGGATGACATAGTCAGCCGTCCACTTATGTCAAGAGGAGGGGTGAGTCCTCAGCCGAATTGGTGATTTGCTGGTATGTGCATACTTTCATTTTTTTAAAAAATAATTAGTAGTAGTAGTATAGTAGTATTTGGAATATGTACTACCAGGTCAGTGTAACTGGCAAATAGGTGCAACCCTTGATTTTATAAAAGGTGCACCATATGCACCCACTCTGCAAAGTACAGAGATTTACACCTTTGAAAAGGAGGCATGTCTGGGTGATCCTTCCAGGTATACATGTATATTTCATCACTTTACCTGCTGCTCAGAATCGCGAATAACCCCTAACTTGTCTGTTGAGACCCGGGTCTTGGGGGAATGTTTGATGGTGAAGATTTGCTCACCTCTCTGACTGCAAATCCGTCTCTCTTGCAGCAAAGCTTTGCTTTCTGAGGAAGGGATACTGCTATTGTGCTTGTTCGTTTATAACATTCACTATATACATGTTCAAATGGCAGCACATACGAGTGTATTTCCCTTCATATGCATGGTGTTTTATATATATGCATGTGATTTGATTTATTTACGAGGTAACTATATATTCTGCCTTTAATAAAAAGCTACACCAATGTGGATTACAATTAAAAAAAAAAAACACCACATAAAAACAAACAAAAGTGACAGTTTACCCCTTCCCCCCTTATGTTCCCACTTTGGAAATGCTGATTTTTTTTAGTGACTTTGTTGATAAAATATCCACATTCCCACTGTTACTTTTCACTTGTTGTGTACCATAATTCACTTGTTATTGATCGCTTGTTTTATTGCCTCATACTTCTTATTAATTATGTTCTATGAAGAGTTATCATAGGTTAATTGTTAATTTCACAAACTACGTTCTATGTAAAGTTAAAGTTGTTAAACCCATTCCATGTACACTATTGTGACTTGTAGATATAGCGGTATAGAAAAGCTGCTAAATAAATAACATTTCTGACACTTTTTGTACACTTGCTACATGCACATGTATTTTCAGTATTTGCTGAGCCTTTTATAAAGCATTTGCCTAGTTTTCTGCAATCTAACTTGGGCATCCTGTTTGGCACTCACCCTTGTTTATAAAATTACCCCCCCCCCCCCCCCCAGGTATCTTTATTTTGAGACTCCTCACAGAAGTCTGGCTGTCAGGATTGCCATTGACTTGTTCCTTCTATTCACTTTAAATAGTGAGCATTGCAAAATGCAGCTTTTATTTTTGCATGTGAAAGTTCTTAATGGCTCTGGGGTGTCTAGCTGAGGAAAATGCGGTGGTCATGGCATTTGTCTTAGAAGTGTCCAGTAAGTGCAAGCCATGTACAGCCTATAGCCAGGAATTAGGTGTGCTGTGAAGTTTGTAGTAGTGGCTGATTATTAGAATAGTGCACTAGTCAGCACTGACTGTCTTCCGCGTGTGTATATATTGGTTGATGAGATCTCAAAAAGTATGTGTTGTGTGCATGTAACTGCCTTGTTTTGTCTTGTTGTTGGTTCTACTCCATTCTGCAACAGCGTTGTTGGCCATAACTCCAAGGTTGATACTCCCCAATCTGTCTGTATCTGCAGGATAAAAAGATTGCAGTAGTAGAGCTCCTTCAGCCATGCAACATCTTATATTTGTACGATCATGATTACAAAATGTTTTTTGTTTTGTAATAACAGGACAATCAGCTAACATCTCTCCCCCTGGATTTTGGGACTTGGCTTAGTATGGTGGAATTGAACTTGGCTACTAATCAGCTCAGCAAAATTCCAGAGGATGTGTCGGGGCTGATTTCCCTTGAGGTGAGTGGAAAGGAAGAAATGCAAGTGAGGCATCTAGTCGCAGTGTACTAGTGACCTTGCACAATGATGTATATTAAAGCAACATCTTTGCTGGAAAAAAAATTGCTTTGCACTTTTGAATAAATGTTACGTGCTGCAGCTAAATAAATGTAGATAGTAAGGGTTCAAGACTTGAAAGGATTAACAGGGATGTTCACCTATGTCTTTTGTATCCTTTATTTAATGGCATCGTTAGCGCTCTTGCTGACCTAGCTTGAAAAGGTTCTCTAGTAGTTCACTCTGAGATTGCAGGACATGCTACCAGTTGATAGAAGGTGAGGCATACAGTTTATTGTAACTTTTTCACAGCCAAAGTTACAACAAAAACGTGGATTTAGTAATTGTAATAGGGGCTGCAGTAGGAATGGCACAGACTCACCCTCTCAACAGTTTTCCTAGGTCAAACTTAAAGTTGTTTTTTAAAAATCAAGATACAATAGCGTTTACAAATGTATTTCTCCCACGTTTCCAACTTCCCCTTGATTGGTGAGGATTGATTTAAATACCTCTTTTTTTTTTTTTTTGAGTCTGACGGGTCCCTTTAACAATGCATGGCTAAGTTCTTCTTGCATAAACTGTTTATTTATGAGATAACAACAGAGAGTAAAGTATGAAGCAAGATTTTCAATTACAATATGATGATGTAGCCACAGAAATAATTTTCACCCCAAACATAATATAAAGATAATCTATAAACTTTGCAAAATAAATGACTACCTGTATGCATGAGAGAAGTCTTCCAATTAGGAGAAATTTTCTTTTGACATATGGATAAAGATATTTGTGCGCTGCCAGGCATTAGCAGTTTATTTCTCTGTGTAGGAGGAACTAGAGAGAGGGGACGGTACCACATGGTTTCACACTCCCACAATAGCTTCATGCCCTGTAAACATCATTTTTCCTGAAGACACTCCTTTGCGCCACTTCTGAGAACACTGCTCTCATGTGCCAGACCAAAACACACCTTTGGTAGATACTTGTCTCATAAATAACTTCAGGGGGGCATTGTTAATGGTGGCAGCAAAGCTAAATAAAGCACGTAGCTGCTGCTGTCACTTTAATTACAACTAGATATTTGGTGATGGAACATATCCAATTTCTGCCACGGACTATTTGGGCTGGCTGGACAGTGATAGTCAGCTGCTACTGGTTAAAGTTAGGACAGCCATTCCACCTGTCCTAACTTTAATTGCTTAAGCTATCCAGTTAGCGGCTCTTGCTGCCCACAGAGTGCCCTGGTTTTAACTAGGCATTTGTTCAGCAGTCTGGGGAATTCAGCGGTTAGTGCCGCTGAATATCACAGTCTTCTAACTGGCTAAAATGCTTTGAAAATGTCCCTTTAGTGACTTACAGCAGCTAATAAAATGATATTGTCTAGCAGCTAAACTGACTGACTGGCTGGTGGACTCTTAGACTAACCAATTTATTAAGGCATGAGCTTTTGAAGATGTGTCTTGTCCTCAAAAGCTTATGCCTCAATAAATAAGTATCCCTGTGTTTTATAACCTAGCCAACCTAATTATAGGCCTATCTCTAATTTGCCTTTGGTGGCCAAAATTGGAGTGTCTTGCATCACAAACCAGCTAAAAGATGATTTAGAGCAAGTTGATGGTCTTAAAATCATTGAAACATGACAGCAGAAAAAGACCACGTGGCCTATCTAGTCTGCTCTTCCATATCTACTACTACAACAGTCCCCTTTTTCCCTTTAGAGATCCTCTGTGTTTGTCCCATGCTATTGATCCTTCCCAGTCATGTTTCTGTGGTGGTTTCAGCATGGAGATGGTTTAAGGATATTGTTAAACAACATGCGTACGTGGATGGATTCAGGAGTATCGGGATTGCAAATTCTCCTCTACTTAGCCACTGATTTTGATACAATTAATTATGATAATTTTTTTGAGGTGGCTTCAGCAAACTGGTGTCACTATGATGGCTTTTTTAAAAAAGATTTTTCAAGATTTACCAATATCAATAAAGGCAATGTCAATGTAAATTTAACAATACAAAGAAATATCAAGGGAAAATGCAACACACCTTCATTACAATACGACCACAAATTTTGGAGGCAAGTAAGAAAAATAAAATTTCAAGAAATACAACAATGTAATGACTGAGGAGCATGAACTGCCAGCGGAGCGCACACTATGGCCCCCCACTACTAGCCCCAAGTTTTCCCTTCAAAGAAACTATAAGCTCAAGTAGCTGTTTAGGCTCAGAAAAGTAATAATTTTTGCCCTTAAAGCTAATGTAACACAATGAAGGAGATTTCAAAAGCCAGGTTCCCCCAAGTAAAAGGACACAAAGCTGTAAGGCCAAGAATTCCTTTTATCGGGCCTAGGTTTGTTTAGAGACATCAAGAAATATTTGTATAGCAGAGCTTAAAAACTGCTCCTGCATGTGTTGGAAGTATAAACAAAGAACAGACATTTTGTCCTGCTCAAATCTGGTTAGGTCCAACTGATCCAGGGGATGAGCAGGGCTCCCTGGCACTCTGCTAGTAGAGGACAGGTAATAGACTTTAGCTATAGGAGGAAGATTGTCCGATACCCAGCACAAAACTTCCATCAAATATTTTTTACCAAACTCCACAGGGCCAAGCAGGGAGACCGGGGAAAACTCAAAAACCGAAGATTGTTACTCTGGGACTGGGGAAAACCCAAAAAACAAAGATTGTTCCTCTGGAACTGGTTCTCGAGATATTCAAGTTTTCTCCAGAGTCCCAAACTCTCCTTAACATTGGCATCCTTAACCATCCTCAACTCCATCATCTGCCTCTTCGAGCTGTCCCAGTTTAGCAGCATGTTAGTCTATTTCACTCTTTTGAGACGAGACAAATTCTGTCAAAGAATCCACCTTTGCACAAGTCTGCAACAAGTTTAAATTGAGGGAAACATCCAGGGCTTTAATTGAGTCCCAAAGCATCCCTAGGGTAATTAAAGCGTCCTTTTCCCCAGTAGAAGCTCCCAGGCTCTCCCCCCAAGATGACCCGCAGGCTTACCTCCTTCCCCTTGCCTCAAGCCTGCTGCTTTGGGGGAAGACCGCGCGAGTGGGAGCCCAGCGAATCTCCCATCTCCGACTCCACAACTATGCTTGCGGGCAGGAGAACTCCCCTTCCCCTCTGCTGGAGAACCTCTGGGTTTCCAGGGAAGATCCCGTTCCTCGGGGCTTAACTATGCCTCGTCCATGCTCCACTCTGAAGGCATACTACCAGAGTGATCCAAAGCAGTTGCAGACTCCTTCACTGGACAAACACAGAGCTTGTCCAAGGTGAGCTGCCCTCGTTCTCCCATACTGGACCACGAGAGTGGATCAGATGTTTGCCTTTCCGTTTCAGCATGGAGCAGGAAAGGTGAGTCAATCACTCCTCGGAACTCTCGGAGTTCAGCACCAGCAGCCTTCTCAATCCGCCATCTTGCCTCCTGTCCACTGAAATGTCTTTTAAATGATTTTATTCCTTTCTTGTGGAAAAATCTTAGAAAGCAGTGGAAGGGGATCAACAGTCTAGGGTTCTATATGGTAGCTCATGGAGTTGCTTACAGCTTCCTCTCATCATCCATTTATTTAGTACATATCTCTGGCCAATAGCAGATATCAGAGTTTGTGGTTTTAAGCCATACAGCAAAATTAGACCTTACCTGTTAATGGTCTTTCCTTGAGTCCATCCAGTCCAGCCCAGTATGAATGGGTTATCAGCCTCCACCAGCAGCTGAGAACTGAGCATGTCAGATTTCTTCTGTCATAGTACAAGAGCTCCCTCCATAGGCTCCAGAGATCATTATCCAATTGACAAAGCAGACTCCAGAAGAGCATAGTAAGGTTACAAACATGGGCAATATTCCAAGTATACAAACCCAAGGGCAAAAACCAACCCCCCTTCCCCTAAAAAAAACCTTGTGTTCCAGAAAAGAAAACTGCCAGAACTATTTACAAGGTGAGAAGGAGGCAATAAGCCAGGGTCATACTTGCTATAAAGTAAAGAAAACATCCAAGGGGTCTCCCCAGTGTATAGTGATGCTCTTCTTAAGGAAACACTCCCAGGAAAACAACTGGACTCTTCTAATGCTCCTAGGAATCAAAATATAGAATGTCGTTACCCACAGGAGGGAGTCCTGGACTGGATGTACTCAAGGAAAGACAACAGGTAAGGCCTAATTTGGCTTCCTTATCATCCCTCCAGTCCAGTCCAGTACAAGTGGGATGTACTAGAGCAGTAACTAATCTTGGGAGGGACCCACGAGTCCAGCCTGGGGTACCGAAGCCCAAAAACACGCATCATTCGAGGCTTGCACATCCAGGCGGTCATTCTTACATACCTTTATGCATCATTACCAAGTGACCACCCTGCAAATGTCAGCTGGCATAACTAGCCTAAACTCCGCCCAGGAGGCTGATTGAGAAATCATAGAATGTGCCTTCAGGACTAGCCTACTCTTTAGCGCAGAGGCAGTTGCCTACTTGACCCACAGGACAATTGAAACCGCTTTAGCCTTGTGCGGCCCCCCCCCCCCAACAAAACAAAGAGATGATTGGATTTACAGAATGACTTCATTCTCTTAAGATACTGATGCAAGGTCCTATGCAAGTGCAGACAGTGCAGCTACCAACCCTCCTCCATATCCTGCAGACCATGAAAAACCGGAAGGGTCACTGCCTGATTGAGATGAAAACGTGACACTACCTTCAATAAAAAGGACGGAACCAGTCTCAACACCACTTTTTCATTAGAGAAGACCAGAAAGGGCTCACTATAAGATAGAGCCTAGTGCTCTGAAATTCGATGTACCAAACAGATTGCCATCAAGAAAACTGCCTTCAAGGTAAGGTCCTTGAAGGAAGCTCTGGAAAGAGGTTCAAAAGTGACTGTGTAAGAGTGGATAGCACCAGGTTGAGGTCCCATGGAGGAACAATAGCCTATCAGGACAGCCGCACTTGCTTTACTGCCCTGAGAAAATGGACCACGGGGTGAGCTGCCAGCAAGAACCCTTGTACACAAGCCCACAGTAACATGAGAGACCCTCAACCTGGACTCTGAGGAATTTAAGGCCAACCCCTTGTCCAGCCCTGCCTGCAAGAAGGCCAGAACATCTGGAAGTGAAGACGAAAAGGCTTGGAGCCCATTTTCCCACACCATCTCTCAAACACGCTTCATATTGACATAAGCCAAGGACATTGAATGCTTACGGGCTTTCAAGAGAGTATCTACTAACGCTGTTGAATAGCCCTTCCGCTTCTGCCATGACATTTCAAGAGCCAGACCATAAGCAAGAATCAATCTATTTGAGGCATCAGGATCGGCCCTTGCGAGAGCAGATTGATTCTGTTCGGGAGACGCCAGGGACTGGTTATCAAAATCCTGTGGAGGTCGATGTACCAGGATCTTTGGGGTCAGTCTGGAGTGATGAGAACCACCTTTCCGGGATGGCCCCTAATAGAGGCCATGGAGGAAACATATACAGGAGTCCTTCCATTGGCCACCTCTACTCCAGAGCATCAAAGCCCTCGGACATGGGCTCCCGATATCTGCTGAAGAACCTGTTCACCTTGGCATTGGAGGTGGAGGCCATGAGATCCATGACAGCACACCCCACCAGCAGGTGATCCCGTGAAACACTGCCGCGCTTATTTCCCATTCTCCAGAGTCTAGGCAGTGTCAACTGAGAAAATCCGCTTGAACATTCATCTTGCCAGCCACGTGAGCTGCTGAAAGAGCCTCAAAGTTCTGTTCCACCTACAGCAATAGGGGGCAATTGATATATGCTACCGTCCCATTGTCAGAGCAGACCCTTACCGCTCTCTGATGAAACAGAGGGAGGGAAGGATTCTAGAGCTAAAAAGACTGCCCTCATTTCAAGGCGATTGATGGACCATAAGCTCTCCTCCTGGAACCAGAGTCCCTGTGTCATTTGTGACTTGCAATGCACTCTCCACCTCGTGAAGCTGGCATCTGTTGTCAGCAAAATCCAGTTCTGTGGTTTTAGTGGAATTTCCGCTGCAAGGTACTCTGGCCGCAGCCACCAGAGAAGACTGTCTTGCAACCAGTGGGCAGACCAGCTTCTTTGAAAGTGAGTGTAGCTGCGGGGACCAATGAGCAAGCAGAGCCTGCTGAAAAGGATGCATGTAAGCCTGTGCCCAGGGCACCAGTTCCAAGACTGTTGCCATGGAGCCCAGGAGCTGAAGATAGCATCACGCCAAGGAAAGACTGTATCTGAGCATGAATCTTCTGCACCCACTCTTCCTGGAGTATTAAAGCAGGCTCCCAGATAGACCAGATCCTGCACCAGATTGATCTCGCTCCTTGCCAAATTGACTGCCCATCCGATGCTCCAGAGGAATTCCATCACCCGCTGGGTGGCAGATGCGCTTTCACTCATTGATTTTGCTGTGATCAACCAGTCATTGAGATATGGATGAACTAACATGCCCTTTTGTCACAGAGCAGCTGCAACAACCACCATGATTTGATGATGGTCTATGATGCTGTGGCCAGGTCGAATGGTGGTGCCCAGAATTGATAATGTCCCATCAGCACTGGAAACCACAGATACTGCTGATGGACTGGTTGAATTGGGATGTGAGTTATGCTTCCATGAGATCCAGCGCTAAGAGGAACTCTCTCTTCTGACTGCCACTTTCATGAATGCAAGGTTTCCGTGGGAAAATGCGGCACTTGAAGGGCCTGGTTTACATGCTTGAGGTCTAAGATATGGATACGATATGTTTGTGCTGCTTTTGGCATTTCTTAGCGTGCTGAGGAGATATGGATACGATATGGATATATACTTTTTTTTGAAAATAATTTGACTTTTTTTATAAAGGAACCGGGTCTCAGACTGGTAGGAGCTACGGTAATAACTTTTCAACCAAATGCTCCAGTTTGCATGAATGACCCCTTTTATCATTACTCATTTATCTCATGTTCATTACTCATTTTTTTCATATTCAAATTTGCAAAAGAGAAGAACAAAAAAGTCAGGCTTATCTTTGTTAGAGAGTCCCAACGCCAGACTCAGCGCTGCTACATTTCACGATTACTTCATTTCTTCAGGGGCTTACAAGCCAACTTCTAAATATTTGCAACTTATACAACCATGTTCTTCATAGACGATTCTACCCCTTAATGCGAAAAAACGCCACGCAAGATGCGTTTTTTCGCATTAAGGGGTAGAATCGTCTATGAAGAACATGGTTGTATAAGTTGCAAATATTTAGAAGTCAGCTTGTAAGCCCCTGAAGAAACGAAGTAATCGTGAAACGTAGCAGCGCTGAGTCTGGCGTTGGGACTCTCTAACAAAGATAAGCCTGACTTTTTTGTTCTTCTCTTTTGCAAATTTGAATATGAGAAAAATGAGTAATGAACATGAGATAAATGAGTAATGATAAAAGGGGTCATTGATGCAAACTGGAGCATTTGGTTGAAAAGTTATTACCGTAGCTCCTACCAGTCTGAGAACCGGTTCCTTTATAAAAAAAAAAGTCAAATTATTTTTAAAAAAAAGTATATATTTACAGTTATCTGGGGAGTTTAAGACTAACTGTGAAAAATTCTCATAATGATGGAGTAATTGTGCTATTTTGTGGCTTAACTGTAATATTAAGTGCAGCCAGCAAGTGCACAACAGCTCAGCCAGTTCCTCCTTGTGAAAAGCTCTAACCACATTGGGATCCTCCCCTTGAGGGGTTACCCCTTCCTCAAGTTCAATAGCTGCTGCCTTCTTCCAGAGGTCCGCTGCCCCCTCCAGAAATTCCTCTGAATGGAGATACTGAGGTGAATCTTGGTCTAACCAAGAATCTTCCTCCATGTGTTTTTTTTTTGCTGGAAGAGTCTCCACAGTTAGAGAGGTCTCCTGCAGGGTATTAGGCAAATTCTCGGACCCAGAAGCCTTGGAAACTTGTGCCCCAAATGTTCTCTTTAGTAAATATGCCTTGTGCAAAGCTAGAATAAACTCCGGGGCAAAACGCTCTTCAGCCTGCCCAGGAGAAGACATATGAGCTGCCTCTGGTGCTGAAACTAAATGTTTGTGCTGCTTTTGGCATTTCTTAGCGTGCTGAGGAGAAATGGCCAGTGGAGAGGAAATGGCTGCAGCCCTAGACTGAGAGGAATTCTGTATTGTTATCTCTGAAGAAGAATCCATGTCCTCCATGTTAACAAAACAAAAAACAAAAAGCCCTTGGGCATAGGTTCCCTGCCTAACACAGCCTCTGCAAAAGCCTCCTGCAAAGAAACCAGGGCTCTCCTCACACACAGCACAGCAGGAGGGAGCCTGTAACATGCAGGAGAAAAGTGAGGTTGAAAACAAAACAACTCCCCAATCACCACTGAATACACAGCTTTGGTTTCACTTTATTTATTTTATTTATTTATTTATTTAACATTTTTTATATACCGCACTATTCATCATCAGTGCGGTTTACATTGAACAACAGCATACCTGTCAGTACATGACTGATCTAGGTTTACAGATTTATTATTTATTTTATTTATTTATTTAACAGTTCTTCTATACCGCTCTATTTTAGATCAGAGCGGTTTACATTCAACATCAACCATACAACACAGGAAAACAGAGTTACTTACCTGTAACGGAGTTCTCCGTGGACAGCAGGATAAGTCAGCCACACTTGGTGGTGACGTCATCCGACGGCGCCGAGGACGGAAGTACTCTCCATAGCTCAGAAGGGCTTTTGCCCTTCTGAGCATGGGCCAACTGGCCCTGCCCCCTGGCCCGCCCCTAGCTAGCCAGTTCGTCACTAGCTGAGCCTTAGCCGCTAGGAGGCGGGCACTGATCCGGGCCGAGCCCCTTCCCAGGGGAGGAGGGCGGGTATGTGTGGCTGACTTATCCTGCTGTCCACGGAGAACTCCGTTACAGGTAAGTAACTCTGTTTTCTCCTAGGACAAGCAGGATGAGTCAGCCACACTTGGTGCCTCCCAAGCTGTAAAGCGCTGCGGTGGAAGGGGGGAAGGCTGAGGTCAGGTTCAGGTGACACGTTATCAGGGCTGGATGTTTAGATGTGCCCTGGGTACCTGGTGGCGGCGTCAACGCGCCATGTGCCAACCTGCAATGTGCACGCACACAGTACGATATGCAGAGTGTAGTGCTAATGAGTATGCGCTCATTTTGAGGTGAGCGTGTAGTAATACAGAACGTGTAGACGTGCAGACTCACTTCGCGCCGAAGCGGAAGCGGTGGTTGTGCGAGTATACTGCCTCAATGTGCAGCTGCCGAGAATGGTCTAATAGGCAGAGATGCGGCAGCAGAGGGAGTCATGCCGAAAGCTGAGTTATCCACTGCGAGCAGGGATAGCCACGGTATCAATGCAGGAAGCGTGACCGGAGTGGTGCAAGATTGAAGCCTTAGTGCCGCCATGGCGATGAGGTCGCGGCAGGCCGGGCTAGGACCAGCAGCCATATTGACAGTACTACAAGAGTGATTCAATTAGAGCAGTAACGTTGCGAGGGTATGGGCCATGACAAAGTTAAGGACCTGCCAGGCAGGAGGTCTCAGCCTAGACCCAAAGACTGCTAGGCGATGCGTCTGTGGTATGTAGTCTTTGTAGGTGTCCTGTCAATGATCCTTCGGCAGGCTGTCGATGGATCAATTGTCACAGCTAGTCCCGAGCATGCCTCTGCGTGTGCTCCTGACCGTTCCCGTTGATGGTGGCGCATGAAGAATTTCTAGAGGTGGAGTCCGCTGGGACCGGTTGGCCAGGTTTATTAAGGTCACATGCGAAGAAGGGTTTGATCCCTTGTTGTTGATGTGGTGCCCCGTGTATGTCCTAGGCATGAAGGGTCACATGCGAAGAAGAGTTGGGTCCCTTGCTGTTCCTGGGCATGCAGCTGCGTAGGGGTGTGATGATGCCTAGAGCGTGCGGTGCGTCTGGGGCCGTGATAGCATTACGTGTGTGGTAGGTACGCCATGGATCGCTAACCAATATGCCATTGGACTGGCAGTTTTGCCTGCAAGTGACCGCAAGGCTGCTGGGCGCAGTCACCGGGGGTCGCGACCGGCTTGCCTGGTTCCAGATGCTTGTGTAGGCCTGCAGGATTGACTTTCATTCATATCAGATTAGGAGACAAGTCAGTTCTGAATTGGCAGTTGCCAAACATGTAAGCCTCTCGAGTTACTCCGAGTTACTCCTTGTCCACCCGCACTTGGTGGGAGGAAGAAGAATCCAGGAGTCCTAGGGCCATACGTTTAGGGAAAAACTGCACCGGTTAAGGGACTTGAACCTGTGATCTTCTGCTCTTGAACACACTGTCTGTGTGTACTGCACCACACTGTTGTCATCTGATGACCTGACTCTGACTGTCTTTACACAGATGCCCTTCCTGCTCACCACGAGGTGGGCAGGTCGCTTTGTGTTCAGACCCACTGATGGGAGAAGGAAGCTGATGGCCAAGGATTGTGAGTTGCTACCTGCAGGTACTCTGGCAGTCGAGTCGGGAATAGCCCGCCTGGAAGGATTGGAAGGATGGTTTTGAGTTCTTCTTGTAGAGAAGCGGGAACCTGTTCCCCTTCTGTGCAGGTGCGGGACTACAGCCACCTTGCTGTGTGCTTGTCTGGCCCTAGACGTGCGCTCGCATCCCCATGAATATGCGACCTTTGTAACAATGTCTGCCTTTGTGACCTTTGTACAATGCTGATCTGCTTAATGGCCTCGACTTCTGCACCTTGCACTCATGCCCCCAGGACCTGCGTTTATTGCCGTATGACTGTCACCTTGCACAAGGGCCACATCAACCTGGGTTTGGTGCCAGAGAGCTCTTGTGTTCAGTGCCACAGCTCTCGCTGGTGGGCTGTGTGGTGCAGGATTCCCTCTGTAAGGGTAGTATGATGGTTTTCTTTTGCTCCTATAGCATGATTTGCTCCTCTTTCTGGGCACCAGGTGGAGTCAAATGTTCCTGTCCCTGGAGGACTGAGCGTAGCCACTGAGGCACCCAGGAGCTGCGGATCATGGTACTGCCAGCGGCCTTTGTGACATTTCTAGGCCATGATATTCAGGGGATTGCCGAGACATGTTCTACGAGGTCCACAAGAGACCTGGATCTGTGAACCTCCCTTCGAGACAAGTGGGTGTGTAGTGTCTTGCACTGTAGTCCTATCGGGTTCGGGGAGGCCTCCCGAATAATGATGATGATGATGCATCCCTGCGGATTGCCTTGGGTGCTGTAGTGTGCAGTTGGTGCTTATGTTCACTCCAACCATGCAGGCATGGTTCGTTGAAGTGGCCTCGCGATGGCAAGGCAGGGGCTGGCTTATTACCAAGATGGCGATACCAGTATCTGGCACAGGGGACTGCTGCCACCACACGCTGTGAAGTGGCCTCGCGATGGCAAGGCAGGGGCTGGCTTATTACCAAGATGGCGAGACCAGTATCTGGCACAGGGGACTGCTGCCACCACACGCTGTGAAGCATGCGTCATGGACCATCTGATTGTCCCTGAGCTGTAAGCGAGGATGTGAGGTAGTCCTGGCAGAGGAGTATAAGGGCGCAAGATGCAGGTCAACCTGTAGGAGCAGGTACTGCCTCAGCCAGCCTTTCTCATTATGCACAGTGGGGATTGAACCCATGACTCTGCACATCAGTCGTGGCTTAACCATTGTGCTGTGGCTCCGTTTGGCGGTTGGCCTTGGCAGTATGGGCAAGCTGCCGAGTCAGGAGTGCTGTTGGGTGCGATAAGATTGTGGCTGGCCCAACAGAAACGCCCAATTTGCGGATTGGTGACCTTCTCCTTGGACGAAGTCAGTAGCCTCACCCCCAGGAGCAGAGGCTGGTTTCGTATGCCATCTGATGTAGGGGGAAGGGCGGACTCGAGCCTCACGGTCGAAGCCGTGAGGAAGAAAATTAGGAGCAGGGGAGGATCTTATATCGTAGCTCGTGAAACTCATGTACTAACCCGAGGACTATGAGCATTTTCCTCTGTATGTGTACACATTGATGGATAGGCTATAAGCATGTACTCCACGCCCTAGAAGATGTAAGTGTCATCTTCCGTATTCTTAGATGCAGTTGTTGTTCCAGAGGTGGATGGATTGTCCAGCTTTGCCAGGGAAGATCCCAACAGCGCATGTGGCTTGGGCTCGGTCCCTGCGGAGAACCAATTCTGTGGTGAACGAACCAGACTGCCACTTGTGTCTTGCCCAATGCAGAAGCCTCAGCTGAGAGGGAAAAAGGGGCCATGTGCCAATCATTTACGCATATTCTGTTCTGCAAGAACCAGCTGGGACTTGAACCTGCGACCCTCAGTTCCAAGATCTCTGTAGTGCACCACACTGTTGCCTTGTCTGCACTTATAGATATCTTGTTTTTCGAGGCAAGTGATCAGCAAGTGCCACTGGGGGCACAGGACCCCCCACGGCAAGGTGGAAGCCATTGCCCTCTTTTGGAGAAAGGGCAGGCTGTGGGCAGGGTCTGTTTCCATTGAACAACAGCGCAGGTCATTGACCCGAGCCCTGAAGGGGGCAGAGGGTTTCCACACATGGCTTCTGCAGCCACCCCAACTCATGAATGCAGTTGTTTTCGTACCAGGAGGTGGCGCCATACTGAGGAGTCAGCAAGGAAGGCTTGGACTGACTTGTTGTTGTCTGATGGCAGAGGGTAGCCCACTTTTGCCTTGGCCCTGTCCGCCGTCCTTGGAGGGCAGTGTTGCTGTTAGCACAGGACCCGGTGGTAAGAGTGCCCTGCTTGTATCTGCTTGCTGTGATTTCTGTTTGGGGCGTTCGAGAGCCCTAGCCGGGGTGATGTGGCGCTACTGAACCAGCCGCCTTCGGGTTAGAAGGTAGGCAACTTGAGAAGAGCTTGTATGCCTCGCTGGGGATTGGGTCCTTGAAGGAGTTCTTGCACCATTGGTCAGTGTCTTAATCATTGTGCTGTAGCTCTGTTTAGGCTGACGTAGTGTCTTTGCCTCCTTTGAGAGCCTCGGACAGTGAGGGATTGAACCCATGTACCCTGCACCATCAGTCAGTGCCTTAACCATATGTTACACTGCTGTTTCAGAGGACCTGCTTGTCGTTGGGGAGAGCAGGCCCCCATGGATAGTGGAGCACTATCACAGGCCACTGGCGATTCCTGCTGGCCTGGGATCACTCAGCAGTGAATAGATAACCGTGCAGGCATGGAGATGCTGACATAGCGCTCAGGGTTTTGTATAATATTATTGGGCCCACTCGGGAAACGAGCTCATGGCCCCTGTAGCATCAGTGGTGCTGGGCTTTTATGCACTGACCAATGCTAGCACGGGAGCGGGTGATTGAACCGGTGCGGAGGCGTCTGCCGGGGCTTACAGCAGAGGCAGCAAACACTCTGACTCCTCCGATGTGTGCATCTGCTCCGAGTGGTAGGGGCACAAGTGCGACCGGCCTGGAGCGCTGGGCTATTTCAGCATCATCATTGAGATGCTCCGATTGCAGCCTCGGGGGCGATACGCCAGAGAATATTCCCTGCGTGAAGAGAGCAAGCCTGCTCCGTGGCGTCTCTGTACCGTCGGGTCAGCGCCAGGGAGTCTTTACCATCGCCGCATTCTCAATCGCTGCATTCTCGAGTGGGGAGAATTGTTGCGTCTGGAAGAGAGTGCGTTGTGCAATCCGCAAGAGAAGCTGGCTGCCTCTCACCGATTCGCCCATCCATAAGCGAGTTCGTCCTGTCAATGTCTGTGCGCCGAACGGACCGTCGGCGCTGGGAGAGCCGCTCCTTGACCGTCCACAGCTGCTGTACGCGATCGGCGCGGAGGCAGGGCCGCAGGCACCAACACCGGCCAACACGATAGGCGGAGGAGGCATTAATCTTTGCTGATGCTAGCGTCCGCGCCAAGACGGCGCCGATGCTCTGGTCACCAGCGCAGAGGACAAGTCCTCTCTGTGTTGTGGCTCTGTTCCTGTGCGATTGGTTCCTCCCCCCCTCGATGCTTGGATCAGCGCCGACCAATGGCGCCAAGGGGGAGGAGCCTGGCCCGTGATGTCATTAGAAGATGGCCGCCGCCATGAGAGCCTCGTGGCTGGCCGGATCGGGATGCAGCAAGGCAGAGTTGGAGCTCTCGAGCAAGGCAGGGTCGAATGCAGCAAGGCAGAGTTGGAGCGCTCGAGCAAGGCAGGGTCGGAGTTCTCGAGCGACACCCGTCGCTCCCTTCCCAGTCGAAGCGACGCAGAGAGCCCCACAGCATGGTACACCAACGGGGGAGCGCAGGCGGGGATGGAGGCCCAGAGGCACATCCCGGCTGCAGGCTGAGTAGCGGGACAGTGACTCCCCTGCCTGAACCAGTGCCCTGCACTCATCCTCCACTGCTCAGTTGCAGAACGGGAGGAGGAAGGCCTCAAGGGGGCCAGCCGGGGATGGAGGCCGATAGGCACATCCTGGGCTGCCGCTCTGCCATGCATATTGGTCTGAGATTCTCTGTCCGAAGAGGCTCTGCAGAGAAGGGAAGAAATAAGGTAATTTAAATTACAATACATACAGTGTAGGAAAAAAAAAATTCTCTGGATGATTTTAAAATTGATGTCTGTTGGAGAGTAGCAAAAATCCGTCTTGCTGGCAAGGCGGAAGAAGTGAAACTGGCTAGCTAGGGGCGGGCCAGGGGGCAGGGCCAGTTGGTCCATGCTCAGAAGGGCAAAAGCCCTTCTGAGCTATGGAGAGTACTTCCGTCCTCGGCGCCGTCGGATGACGTCACCACCAAGTGTGGCTGACTCATCCTGCTTGTCCTAGGAGAACCCTGAGTTGTATTTACAATAAACAGGAGATCAACTTGGAAGTAACTGGGGGGAACTATGTACATTGTATAACATATCTACATCTTATTTACACTGGGGGTCCTGATTCCATTTCAGTGGGTATCTTCTGAGCGATCAGTTGATTATCCTTTTTCATGCTGAGTCTGATTGTTTAATTGTAAGGAGTGATTGTCTGAGGGGGCATATGTATGATTACTAGTGCTGGATTCAGGGTAGTATGTGGTGAATAGGTGCTGCTTTAATGCCTTCCTGAAGTCAATTAGGTAAGTGATGTTTCGAATAGAGGTGGGGAGAGCGTTCCATGCTCTGGGTGCGTAAATCGTAAAGGCCCTATTTGTCGTTGCTTTTGTGCATTTTGTTATTACTTTTGGGACCTCTAGTGTGTTTTGCATCATGGGTCTTCTGTTTCTGTTCTGTGGTACTTTATGTATCATCTTGCTGAGGGCTGTGGGGGTCAGGGTGTTTGCGGCTTTGAAAGCTAAGGGAAAACAGGGAAAACAGATAACAGGGAAAATCAACTGGGTGTGAACTGGGGAATAACTATCTAAATAATTATACATAATTATATATACATTGAATAGGTTACAACAAGATTTGATATTCGATAAGAATACAGTGTTTTCACATTTTGATCTTTTGTTCTGGGTTGTTGTTATGTGTAGTAGTTTTCTGAGTAATACGGGAGCCGGTTCTATTGTGTGTATGGTAGCTTGAAGTGTAAAGTGAATAAATAGTGCTTGATGGACTTTCTAAATTGAGTGATATCCCTGATTGATCTGATGTTTGGAGGTAGTCTGTTCCAGCACTGGGGAGCATAGGACACAAAAGCTCTGTTAGTAGTTTGTTGTGTCCATTTTGTGGAGATACTAGGAGTAACTAGTGTGTTTTCTGCTACTAGTCTCCTGGGTCTGTTGTTTGGTGTGTGGGTGATGAGATTTGAGATCGATGCAGGAGATAAATTATTAATAGCCTTGAATGTGATGAGGAGGGTTTTGTATGATGTTCTGCAGTTTATTGGAAGCCAGTGCAGATCGATCAGTATTGGTGTTATATGATCTCTTATAGAAGCTCCAGATAGGATGCGGGCTGCTGCGTTCATCGCCAGTTGAAGTGGATTTAGTGTATTCTTGGGGAGACCATGAAGGATGATATTTGCATAGTCGAAATGCGGTGTTACTATTGCTTGGAAAACTGTACGGAAGTCCTTGGTCTCCATCATTGGTTTCAGGTGGCGCAGTGTTTTTAGTTTGTAGTAAATTGATTTTACTGTGTTCTTTATGTGCTCTTTAAGATTGAGTTGTTGATCAAGTATCACATCGAGGTACTTTATGGACTTTGAATTTAAAGGCACCGTAGCATATAAATACCAAAGACTGAATTGAAGGGAGAAAATTAGGAAATTCAGCAGAGCCCCCTTAGAGAAATGCTGGAGAGTTTGGCTTTTTGTGGGGGGAGGGAGGGACCTGGACTACCAGGTATTTGACCCCTGGGCTGCACCCGATCCGCTCCGGGGTCCTGATACTGAAGAGGCAGACCCTGTCAACTGCCAGCCCCCACCAGTAAAAGGTTTCTCAGAGGAAATTGCCTAGTCTGTTAACTCATATGTTTTATGTAAACCGCACTGATCTGTAATAGCACGGTATAGAAAAACAAATAAATAAGTAAACTCCTGAGAGATGGTCAGCTTTTGGTAGTAATCTGCAGCTGCCTTTTCTCTTCTCTTTTCTTTTCCCCTCTGTTTTCCTTGCTTTGTTTGTTGTTTTTTTTTAAACCTGAATAAAATCTTCCAGTGGAGTTCAGCCACGGAGAAGCTCTCCCAGCTTCTGGGAACTGAACACTGATCTCTGGAGCCTGTGGAGGGAGCTCTTCTACTGTTGCATCAGAAATCTGCCATGAACAGTTCCCAGCTGCTGGTGGAGGCTGATTGCCCACTCGTGCTGGACTGGAGGGACGATATAAAAGTTTATGCTAGTGACATACAGTTCTTTGTTCCACTTAAGCAGGCTTATTGGCTCTCCTCACAAGAGCTTAATAATTGTTCTCAAGTGTTAAAATCTTGGGCAGATTCAAATAGGCTGTGCTTAATATGGATACAACAGAAATCTTGTGGGTGGTTTGGAACTGCATGACAAATGCTCTTTCAAAATTAGTCATTCAGGGGAATGTGATTCCAATTCTGAAGGAGGTTAAAATTCTTATGGTCATATTGGATTCGTCTTTAACCTTGAATGTACAGGTTTCTACAGCGTGTAGGAAGATGGGTAAAATTGAGGCCAATGCTCCAGTCAGGGGCCCTCCTGACACCCCACAGTTTTCAAATGGTCGTGCAGGAGGTGATCATTTATTTATTGATTAGTATTTAGCTCACACCTTTCCAGTGGTAGTTCAGGTATGTAGGTATTTCTCTGCCCCCAGAGGATTTACAATTTAAATTTGTTCCTGAAGCAATGGAGGGTTAAGTGACTTGCCCAAGACCACAAGGAGTGCCACTGGGATTTGAACGTTGGTCTCTCTGGTCATCAGGCCATTGCTTTAACCACTAGGTTACTCATCGGTCAGTCAGACTATTATTTCCACAAAAAACGTGGGTAGAATACAGAGAATCAAAAATTTGGCAGCAAAAGTGGTTACTAGAAGTGCAAAGTGGAACAGAAGGGATCTATCCTCCAGAGCCAGCTAGTGCCCTCTAAAAGATCTTAGCATTGCTAATGAAGCTCTTTACAGTAAAAGATTCCCTATCCCCTGATCTATAAGGGCCTCAGACGCTTGTCAGTTTTGCTGCTGCAGACCAATATAGCTACCTCTCTGGAAGTTTTCATCTGCTAGTGAAGCAGTCAGTTAAGATTCTCTTTTTTTTCTAAGGCTCTTCTGAGAATAAGATGCGGACAGAAGAAGTGAATAGAGGATGGAGTAAGGATTGCATATGTTGTATTGCTGTGATTTTTTAGTAGAGCGCCTCAATGTATGATTTGCAGGAAGTGATATATCAAGTTGTTATACGACGTTTATTTTTGAGATTCATAATTGTAGTAATGCAGCTGCTACTTAACTCCTGCTACTCGTATCAAGTTACCTTTATTTTTTTAACTCACCCTTCCTTCTGCACTCTTAAGAAAATCTGATGTCACTCTGCCCACCTGCATCTGAAACTTATGTTTGTGTAGCCAGAGCCTGAGTGGAGGAGTAGCCTAATGGTTAGAGCACTGGCTTGGGAACCAAAGGACTAGGGTTTGATTCCCATTAGCACCCCTTGTGGCCTGGGGCAAGTCACTTAACCCTCCATTGCCTCAGAAGAATCCAGGTTATCAATGTACCAGGTTTAAGTTACAATGTAAACCGCTTTGACTGAAATGATAAAATGCTATAAATAAACCTGATAAGTAAATAAGTAAGCCACTGGAGAGAACTTGTTAAGGAGATCTATAAAAGGCACTGGCACCATAGTAAAACTATTAACTTTAAAAAACTGCAGGTATAAGAAACAAAATGTATTAGATCCAAAAAGAAGGAAGCAATAGAAATAAAAAATGGATCAACAGTAGAGTCAAGATACAAGAAAATTCATATTTTGAGCAGTCTGGTTAGTAATCTTACTTTAATGCTGTTGGTCTTAACTGGAAGTGGATATCCTGCTTCTTAGGGGCTGCAAACAGAATATTCACTATGAATATTAGTATATTTGCAAATGTTTAGTCTAGGGATCAGATAAATTTCGACCATGTGTTTTGCTTAACTTGATGTGACCCCAGAAGCAGCACAGTGAATACTTTAAGGGTAGAATCTATCTGCTGCATTATATTGAAATGTTCACTTTTTTTCTCTAGGTTCTAATATTATCAAACAATCTCCTGAGGAAACTTCCTCATGGCATTGGAAACTTAAGGAAGTTAAGAGAGCTGGATCTGGAAGAGAATAAACTTGAATCTCTGCCTAATGAAATTGCATATCTTAAGGATTTACAGGTAAATCTGTCTCTTGTTCCTCTTTTGGGGTCTGCATTCAAGGTTCACACTTGCAGAACTAACAGAACTAGTGGCAAGAACTCAAAATCTAAAGATAGGTCAGTTAATATTGTTATACATATACAAGTGCTCACCCACTAAAATTTTCCAGAGGCTTCTTGCCCACCTTTCATCCCACCCAGTCTGAGTGGCTGTGTCCTAGGCGTTCCCCTCCCCTCTTGCATGACCGGATTTGAACATCCCCCCCTTGTCCTCCTATTACCGTTTGCTCACACTTTCTAGTCTCTTGGCTCTCTAGTTGAGGCCACCTGTCTGCCATACTCCACCTGGTTCTATGTCCCTGTATCGGCCAACAACCGTTGTCTCACCATGTCTCTGCAACCATCCTTCATCCACGGCCAGGGCTTCAAATGCATATTGTACAACCAAACATCATAATCCAGTCAAAACTGCTTTCAGTTTAAGTTAGAAGCACAAAGCTGCAGAAGGAAATTTGTGCTCCAAAATACTATTAAAGATAAAAATATGTTCTCTTTGGTTTCTGCAGCTAGTATGATCAACTTTGCAGGAAATGGAACCGACGTTTCAGCCACCATACTGTAGATTTCTTCAGGGTGAAGACTGAAACCAGTCTGGTTTGAGGACTACTATATAAAAGAACAAACATCCATACTGTGGCTTAGGAGTGAAGTTCATGACTGTCATGGTGCCCACGGGGGGAAGTAAAGATGGCATCAAGAAGGAGCATCGCTGGTTAGCTGCTTTCAATTCTTGAGCCCGGTGCCTTGAAGTTTGAGCTGCGACCAAAGTATGGGTCGCCGGAAGCGCAAGCAGGCAGACCTACCCTCGGGTTCTGCTGTTGCTAATCCTCCTCGGCAGAAGACTTTGGATGTTTGCGGCTTTCTCCAGGACCAAGCAGGAACTCAGTCCTCACATATGGGTGACATCGACGCCGATGGAGCCCCTGCGGAGCATTTCCCCAGCTTTCTATGAAAGCCTTTGGGAATACTGCACGCATGCGCGGTCCCCTTCCTGCCTAAAGGTGCCATCTTGCTCAGTCTCTCTTTTTCCGTGGAGCCCTTCGGACGTGTGTCCTAGTTAACCCGGAAAATAGTTCGATTTTTTCGTTTATTCCTTGCGATTTTCTTCACGGTTTTTGTCCGGTTCGACGCCGGTTCCCCTTCTCACCGGGTTCGGTACACCAGTATCGAGCCCAATCTTATTTTTTCGGTTTTTGCCCTTCGTGGCTGGCGTTCGCTCCCTTTTTTCCTTTTCCCTGGAAGGCCGGTCCTTTGACCTCGCGGGGACTCTTTTTTCCCTGATGGCTTCCAGTGGTTTTAAAAAGTGTGATCGTGCAAGAAGCTAATGTCTCTCACCGACACACACGACTGCTGCCTTCGGTGCCTCGGTCCTGATCATGATCCTAAGATCTGTGGACCGTGTGGAAAAATGTCCACTAAGGCACTTCGAAGTCATCAGCACCAGAAGGAAAGGCTTTTCTCAGACTCGGCCTCCGGCCGGGCCTGGACCTCATCTGAGGCCTCGATGTCTCGGGAGTCTGACCCCGAGCATCGTCGGGGTTCCTCAGATAGGGGATCTCCCGAGCGGCAGCGAAAGAGGAAGAAGTGGCTCACGAGGGCGGCATCGGAGGAGGTCCCTGGCTCCTCGAGGGCTAGGTCTCGGACCCCCAACCGCCATCCCGGGCCCATGGAACAGGAGAAGCCGTCAAAAGTACCTCGGGTGGAACCAGAGTCTGCTGGACACAAGTCCTGTTGTCCTTGAGGACTCTCCTCCCAGGGGAGCCGACGTCGAGCCCGGCACCGCCGGGGCCCGAGTCGGTAGCTGCTGAGTCTCCTGAGCTGGGTCTCAGGCTTGACAGCCTTGGAGTGCAGACCATCTGCCTTCATGGATCAGCAGCGGGTGCTGATGGCCAGCCTGTCTGGCGCATCTGCCCCGACCACCGGGACATCGACGTCAAAGTTGACCCCGGAGACCGAGCTGATACTCGATACCATGAAGGCTCTAGGTCATCCTTGGTTGCGGTCACCCTCGACCTCCCGGTCGGGACCGAGGGCGTCGACGCCAGTGCCTTCAGCGTCGGGGCGGGTGCTGCCGGGCCCCGTGCGGTCGGAGCCAGACTCCTCTTCGGACGAGTCTGCCTGGGAGACGGAGGTTGAGGAGTCCCCCGATACCATCAAGACTTGGTGCGTCCCGTCGGACTCACCGCAGTCTGAGCCCCGGAATAGGTCCCCTCCGGAGGATACCCGGTTCTCGGAGTTCATGCGGGATATGGCCACTGCTTTGGCGATCCCGGCGGATCCAGAGGAGGAGCCTCGAGCCGAAGAGCTCGAGGCCCTCCAGTGTGACTCTCCTCCGAAGGAGGCCTTTACTGTGCCGGTTCCTCCGATGCTGGAATGGCTTCTCTTCCGGATGTGGGAGGCACCGGCCTTGGCGCCGGTTCTGAGCAAGCGGGTCAATTCCATTTATCGACTCTGTAAGAACCCTGGGTTTCAAAAGGCGCAGCTACCGCACCATTCCATGGTGGTGGAATCGGCCATGCATCATCTGAAAAGTCAGAAGATGCACTCCGCGGTGCTCCCTGGCAGGGAGGCCCGGAACCTGGATGCGTTCAGTAGAAAGTGCTTCCAGGGCTCGATGCTTGCTTGCCGTGTCCAGTCTTACCAGCTGTAGATGGGCATGTACTTCCGGGACCTGGCAAAGGGGCTTGCCGGGTTCTCTGCTGGTCTCTCCAGGGAACCTTTGTAGAGGTTCAAGTCCTTGTCTTCGAGGATCCGGGAATGCTCTAAGTTCATGTCCCGAGCGGCCTACGATGGCTTCGAGGCCTCGGCCCGGGTTGCGGCTGCCGGCATCACGGCTCGACGCCAGGCATGGCTGCAGTCATCGGACTTCAAGCCATGGGTTCAAGACAAGTTGGTCGATGTCCCTTGCCGAGGTGAAAACCTTTTTGGCAAGCCCATGGCTGAGAAGGCTGCTGAGCTCGAGACCGAGCACCTCACGAGGACAAGGCTGTCTCGAAAGACTTCTGCCCCTTCACACAAGAAGAAGGGCTCGGGTAAAAAGCCCTTTTACCCGAGGAAGGCGACTGCCTACAAACAGTTCCCAACTTACCAGGCCTCTCCCGCTCCCCCACAGGGTCAGCAGGCCAAGGGGCAGGGACATGGGCCCAGTAGGCAGAAAGCCCCCAAGCCTTTGGCTCCTGCTCCTACTCAGCAGGCTGGGGGTTTTTGACTCCCAGGGCATAGCCTCTCCATCTCTGCTGTCCCATCCCTGCACAGGAGGTCGCCTAGCCCTGTTTGCCCACCGGTGGCCACCCATTACAGGGGACAACTGGGTCTTAAGCATAGTCCAAAAGGGCTACCTGCTTCATTTTCATCAGTTGCCTCCTCCCTATTTTCCAGGAGAGCCTCAAGGCCTCCTCTCCATACAGCCCTCCTCCTGCAAGAGCTCCAGGGTCTGTTACGAGACCAGGCGGTGGAGCCTGTGCCTCCCCACCTCCAAGGTCACGGGTTTTACTCCAGGTACTTCCTAGTACCAAAGAGAACAGGGGATCTCAGGCCTATTCTCGACCTCAAAAATCTCAACAAGTTCTTACAGAAGGAAAAGTTCAAGATGCTTACTCTTGGAACACTTCTGCCCTACCTCCAGCAGGGAGATTGGCTATGCTCTTTAGATCTAAAGGATGCGTACACTCACATCCTTATTCATCCAGACCACAGAAAGTACCTCAGGTTCATTGTGGGAGGAAACCATTATCAGTACAGGGTGCTGCCATTTGGCCTCACCTCCGCCCCCAGAGTCTTTACCAAATGCCTGGCAGTGGTGGCGGCCTACTTGAGAAATCAGGGTATCTTTGTCTTCCCCTATCTGGACGACTGGCTCATCAGGGGTCAGACGTGCCAGGAGGCCAGGCAAGCCACCCTCCGAACGATTTCTCTGCTGCAGCATCTGGGGTTTGTCATAAACTTCGCAAAGTCCACTTTGCTCCCCTCCCAAAACTTAGAGTTCATAGGGGCAAGACTAGACTCTCTGCAGGCAAAAGCTTTCTTGCCAGAAGACAGAGCTCAAAGACTGATGACCTTGGCAAACCAGTTTCTCAGCAGGTCATTGGTCTCCGCCAGGCTCTGCCTGAGGCTTCTGGGCCACATGGCTTCGACAGTGCATGTCACACCCCATGCCAGGCTTCATATGAGGCCTGCACAATGGTGCCTCAGAACTCAGTGGTCGCAGGCCACAGGGAGCCTCAGAGACAGAGTAAGGGTGTCCAGACCATTCCTGCACTCCCTACGTTGGTGGCTGCATCCCCTCAACTTACTGGAAGGGATGCCTTTTCAGCCACCTGGGTTCACAGTGGTATTGACCACCGATGCCTCTCTACAGCGCTGGGGAGCACACTATCTGGGCAAGTGCACTCAAAGCCTGTGGTCTCCCTGGGAGGCGCAGCAGCAGATCAATCTACTGGAGCTTCGGGCTATTCGCTTAGCCCTCAAGACTTTCTCTCCAACCCTGGCTTACCAGTCTGTTTTAGTGCAAACAGACAACCAGGTAGCCATGTTTTATGTGAACAAACAGGGAGGCACTGGGTCCAGGCTCCTTTGTCAGGAGGCGCAGGACCTTTGCTTGTTTGCGCTCAGGCACAACATGTTGCTCAAGGCGGTTTATCTCCCTGGCCAGGACAATTACCTAGCAGACAGGTTGAGCAGAATTCTGCAGCCACACGAGTGGCAGCTCCATCCCTTGGTAGTTCAGAAGATCTTCCTGAGATGGGGACTTCCATCCATTGATCTCTTTGCCAGTCCACTGAACAGACAGCTGTCCCAGTTCTGCTCCAGGCAACCGCATCCTCTGAGACTAGCAGCAGATGCTTTTCTGATTTCCTGGTCCCAAGGCCTCCTATATGCGTTTCCTCCCACGCCTCTGGTGGCTCGAACCCTGTTCAAAGTTCTGAAGGACCAGGCCTCGGTCCTTCTGGTAGCCCCCAGGTGGTCGAGACAACCTTGGTTCCCACTTCTGCTTCAGCTAGCAGTGGACACTCCTCTACCTCTAGGGTTGCAGCCCGACCTTCTGTCTCAAGACCAGGGGTCTCTTCTGCATTCCTACCTCAAATCTCTCAATTTGATGGCCTGGAAGCTGCAAGGGTAGCTTTGGCTCCTTGGGGGCCTACCTCCTGAAGTTGAAGAGGTCGTCCTGGCCTCTAGGAAGCAGTCCACTAGAAAAACCTATGCCCTGAAGTGGAAGAGGTTTTCTGTGTGGTGTCAGCTGCGTACAGAAGATCCTTTCTCCTGTACTGTACCAGTGGTGCTTCAGTACCTGCTACATTTATCCAATCAGGGCCTTAAGTCCAATTCTGTTCGGGTCCACCTCTCAGCTCTAGCAGCTCACCACTCACTGGTGGAGGGAAACTCTATATTGGTTCACCCCTTGGTGTCCCGGTTCCTCAGAGGTTTGCTCTTGCTCAAGCCTCCTGTCCATCCTCCAGCCCCTGAGTGGGAGTTGAATGTGGTCTTGCAGCAACTGACTCGCCCAACTTTTGAGTCGATGGCTACTTGTCCTCTCCGCTTCCTTTCCTGGAAGACGCTCTTCTTAGTGGCCTTAACCTCGGCCAGACGGGTGAGTGAGCTTCAGGCCCTAGTCTGTGACAGGCCTTACACCCGCTTCTATAGGAACAGGGTAGTCCTTAGGACTCATCCAAAGTTCCTCCCTAAAGTTGTCTCCTCCTTCCACCTCATCCAAGAGGTGGTTCTTCCAACATTCTTCCCTAGGCCTCATGCAAGCCAGGCGGAAGCGGTCCTGCATACCCTGGACTGTAGAAGGGCCTTATCCTTCTACCTTGACCGTATGCAAGGACATAGAAGGGCTACTCAGCTCTTCATCTCTTTTGACCCTAATAATTTGGGGTTAGCTGTGTCCAAGCGTACCTTGTCCATATGGGTGGCTGACTGTATCACCTGGGCTTACAGGGCGGCTGACCTTCCCTTGCAGGGTCGGGTCACGGCCCATCGTGTCAGGGCAATGGCTGCCTCAGTAGCTCATCTCCGCTCTGTACCGTTGGCAGACATCTGCAGGGCTGCAACTTGGTCCTCAAGCCAGACCTTTGCAGCTCATTACTGCCTGGAGAGGGAGTCCTGTAGGGACAGTGCTTTTGGCCGGGCAGTACTCCGGAATCTCTTTGAGGTTTAGGCAACTCCTGCCCTCCAGCCCTCCGTTGGTCTACCGGTGGAGGTTCTTTCAGTGAAAAGCCTTTCTTTGATGCTGGGACTAGAGGGAGTTCTCTTGTTCAGCCTGGGTTCCTTGGTAGCCCAGAGCTTGGGAGTCACCCATATGTGAGGACTGACTTCCTGCTTGGTCCTGGAGAAAGAGTAGTTACTCACCTGTAACAGGTGTTCTCCAGGAGCAGCAGGAATCAGTCCTCACAACCCTCCCTCCTCCCCTGGGAGTTGCAGTTGTACATAGTTTATTTTATATTTTTGTGTGCTGTTTTTTAGCTGTGTCATTTGACTGAGCAAGATGGCACCTTTAGGCGGGAAGGGGACTGCGCATGCGTGCAATATTCCCAAAGGCTTTCATAGAAAGCTGGGGAAATGCTCCGCAGGGGCTCCATCGGTGTCGATGTCACCCATATGTGAGGACTAATTCCTGCTGCTCCTGGAGAACACCTGTTACAGGTGAGTAACTACTCTTTTCCCACAGGGCTGGAGTGGCGTCTTTGCTGAGGCTGTTAGGAGAGTTGTCGGCCCTGTGTGCTTCAGGGGTGCAGCTTTCTCCTGAGCTGCAAACACCCTCTATCGAGATCCAGAAGTGTATGGCCAGTTGGAGCTGTGCCACCCTCCGGCTTGCTGATGAGCACGCCGTTGAAGGGGGGTGAAGAGGGCGCTTCACTGGTGAGAGCTGGTTCTCCAGAGAGTGAGTCACTGTACGGAGGGGCAGTTGAGCTAGTATCCTCTGCTGTGGTGGTGTCATCAGTACAGACAGGGGAATTGTCAACTTCCAAATCTCAAGGTTTGGTTAAGCCAATTGTGATTACAATGGATGCGCTGTGGGACACCATAGTGATGGTGAACTCTTCTCTTAATCGTCTTGTGGATTCTGTGAGTACTGAATTAATTGAGGTTAAGGATAAATGTTTGAATATCACCAATACCCAGGAGCAGCAAGCGGGGAAAATTCTCTTATTGGAACAAAAGCTGGGTCAACTTCAGGTTCTGGTTATGGCCCAGATTAAAGACAAGTCTGTATTTACACGGAAAACTGAATATCTAGAGAATCAAGTTTGTCGGAATAATATCAGACCGTTGAACTTTCCTAGATCTCCAGTTTTGTCACCTGTGGAGATATTGAAGTATTTTGGAGAAGTGCTACGAATTCCATCGGAGCATTTCCCACCATTGACTCATGTACAGTACTTGTCTCTGGGGCCGGAGACCAAGATGTTGTTCCTGGGACAGTTACGTTGGGGGTTGGGGACCTAATGGGGTTTTTGGAAAACTCCTTAGAGATTATCACGGATAGGTCTACCCTTCTTGTTACCCTGGCTTTGGAGTCAGATAAAGCTTTAATTTTTTGTTCTTACTTTAAGAACTTTAATGTGTTATTCCTAGGGTCTCAGGTTAGAATGTTTCCTGATTTGTCTCGTAGTTCTCAGTTGAGAAGGAAGGAGTTCTTGGGTCTTCGGCCTAAGGTCTTGGCCATTGGCGCTACCTTTCAGTTAAAATTTCCTGTGAAATGTTGTGTTTTTTAGAAAGATAAAACTTATTTGTTTTTCGAGCCTAGGCAGCTATTACAGTTCTTGAATGCTAGAGAGGAATCTTTAGTTCAGGCAGCTGTTTCTTCTCATGCGGCTGACGTTTAAGTCTCTACCTACCTAATTTAGGGGTTTTTTTTGGATAGCTTTTGGATGGGTTCCAGTCATTGCTGGTTTAATTTCTTGGTACCCACTTAGTTTCCTTTTATTGTGGACTAGGCTATTATGGCTGTTTATTGCTTTTGATAATTACCCTTTGTGTATAAGTCATTATCTTTTCATTAGTGTTTGATACCTGTAAGTATAATTTGAAAATACTAATAAAAATCTAAATTATGACTGTCAAAAAAAAAACCCAGACATCCACTGCTCAACCATTTCCCCCTGAAGAAAGCCACAGCACAGGTAGCTGAAATGTCGGTTCCAGTTACGAAGACGCAGCATGATCCGGAAGACTGCAAAGTTTAAAGATAAAAATAGTTCACATTCAGTGAAAACTTTTAAAACATGCTTCCTTATCATCCTGCTAGACCAATCCAGATGAGTGGGTCATGCTCCCCAGCTAGCGGCAGACTAGAGCAAATTTCAGTGATGTTATTTATTTATTTATTTAATGTCTTTTTTTTTTTTTTTTTATACCACACTCTTTAGAATCAGTGCGGTTTACAGTTAACAAATTTGTGCAGTGCAGGCAGGGCCTACACTGGACTTACAGAGAACAGGGATTTCTTCACGGGGCTGGCAGTGTAGTAACTATGTACAGGCAAGCTGGCTGCCACAGGCGACATGGTCAGCTCACAACTATTTACAGGTTGGTTTAACTATGTACAGATTGACAGGTCAGAGTATGTATACCTTCCACCTGCCGAGAGTATCGTGATCTATAGGGTGGGGCTGCGCTGGGGATGACAACCTGGTTCCTGAGAGTGACTGGCTGTGAGATGTCATTTGGGTCGCTATAGTGCTGGAGGAAAAGATGGTGCTTTAGCGACTTTCTAAACTGGGTGAGGTCATTGATGGCACTAGTATCACTAGTGGCACTAGTATTACTAGTATATCTATTGGTGCAGCACTGAAAGAAGGCAGTATTTGTCTGGCTCAAGCAGGTTGTAAGGTGTTTGGACTGGTGCTGCAACACAGATAGGCCTTTCTCCCCTGGCTGACACCATGGTGCTGTGGCCTGTGTGACTGAGACCTGTAGTCCTAATGTTGCTCATCGCTCAGGTACACCCCTGTTTCCTGGAGTCAACAGCCACCCTGTGTCCAGCACTGCTTACCCACCAGTTCTAGCACTGGGTGGGCTGGAGAATGGACAGGAATCTCCATAGGGTCCGTGAGGGGGGTCAGAAGTTGGGCCCACATCCCCTTTCCCTCTTTTTGTCTGTCTGCTTGCTTGTGAATTTTGTTTTGTCTATCTTTTCCTTATTGCTGTATTTTCAATCGGCTCTGTTTGGCTGCTTACAATAAAGCAGCTTCAGAAAACAGCTCTTAAGGGAGCTGGGAATCTCCAGGAACAAGCAGGAATGTAGTCTTCACATATGGGTATCATTGGTACCAACGGAGCCTGCACGGGAACGCTCCCCATCGTCAAATAGGAAAGCTTTTGGGAGCATCCCACAGTGCTTGCGTGCTGCCTTCCCGCCTTTCCAACTCTCCCTCTTCAGTTCTTCGTTTTCCGCGGAGCTGACAGGATACATACCTGTCACCGCAGAAAACTTATTCTTGTTTTTTTGTGGTCGCGTCTGCCTTTATTTTACACCTATCGGTACCGCCGGTTCTCTTTTCTTCTTTTTTCAAAAAACCCCCCTATCTTTTCTTTCAGGGGTCTTTCCCCTCTCGGTGCTAGGCGCCATTTTGGGCACTAGGCCCAATTTTCTTCAAACATGGAGAAACCAGATAGTGGTTTCAAAAAATTTTCTAAATGTGGCGGTACCATATCCGTCACCGACACCCATGAATGGTGTCTTTTTTTTTTTTTTTTTTTTAAATTATTATATTTTACATTTTACAACACACATATACACACAAGAACAACCTCCATTAACAATAACAACTAACAACCATGTGTCACCCACACCCCTACCCCGCACCAGTCAGCCATCTTGCAAGCCCTTCAAGATCATTAGTCGCCGTCAACCATCCCCACAAAGTCATCCAGAGCTGCCCATTTGTTCACCAAACATTTCCCGCCCCTGGATCGAACAAATTTGTCATAGGCTTTCTCATATTTACTATATATGCACACTTGATTCCACCAGGCCAGCCAGGACAGCGCTGTTGAGCCTTTCCAATTGCTCAGTATCTGTTTTATCGCTATTGCCAGCATAAAGTCCACTCCAAAGAAATGCTTTTTGGGGAGCATAGGAATGTCAGCCAGTGATCTGAGTCCCAGTATACTTCACGTCAAAGGAGAAGAGAAGTTGAACACCCGCTGTATCCTACGCCATACTGGGGTCCAGTAGACTTGTAGGCACGGGCACTCCAGGAACATATGTCTCAAGGTGCCAAGCTCCTGCTTGCAAGACCAGCAATGTGGGGAAGCTTCTTTGCTCCACCTTGACAGCTTTACCGGGGTGATGTAAGCCCTGTGAGTGAAAAAATACATAGACTGCGTTACCGCAGCAGATCTGGAGACCCGGATTATTGGGTCCCAGAGGCGATTCCACACGGGCTGAGACAAGTCGGAGCCGGTCTCCTCCTCCCAAACCTTCTGTGGGCCTCTTACCATCTCCGTGCCATGACATCTAAGGACGGAGTACAGCCTGGACATGCCTCCTTTCTTGGCTGACACCATCTCTGCTAATTCTTTCAGCTGCCAATCTTCGGGGTAATCACAAGGTTTTTTCTGCCCATGACACAAGCAATGTCTTAGTTGTAGCCATTGATAATAACACTTGGACGGGATCCTGAACTCCTTCTGTAGTGATCCAAAGGACTTCCAGCCTTCCTCTGCGAACAGCTGACCCACCGTCCAAATCCCTCTGCTCTGCCACGTTCCCCAGGCGAAGGAGGCCTTGTTGATCTTCAGCAAGGGATTGTGCCATAACGGAAGCTGCCTTGAGAGAAGCTTGTCCTTGCCCGCAACCAGCAAGAGACTCTGAAAAGCTCTCTGCGTGGAAATAATGACTCTTCCCACCTTGACTTCATCCGGACATAGCATACCCATCAGCAGACGCCCTGGGAGAGGCATAGCCAAACGTTCTTCAAGTTCGAGCCATATCGGCCGCTGAGCTAAGGACTTCTCAGCAGACCATAAACTACCTTGCTTGAGAATAGCTGACATATGATACCAAAGGAAATCTGGGAAGTGAACACCGCCTTCGAGCTTATTTGCTTTGAGTTTCTTGAGGGCGATCCTGGGAGTTTTCCCATTCCACAGAAAGGAGACGAGGATACGTTCTACCTCTTTATACACTGCACCCGGAAACAGCACCGGGACCATTCCCAGGATATAATTTATCTTAGGCATTAATGTCATCTTGATAGACTCCAGTCTTCCCCACCATGTCAAACGGAGCGGAGACCACTGCAATGTGAAACGCCAAGCGATCTCCTTGATCCTTTCTGCATTGAGTCTAATTGTTTCATCCAAAGGGGCCCCGAACTGCACACCTAGATATTTTATCGGCGAGGATTCCCACCGGAAAGCAAATTGCTGTACCATGTCTGCTGTGGCATATCTGCTCAGAGGGAAGGCCGATGATTTTGCCCAGTTCACACGATAGCCCGCGAACCGGGAGTAATCCTCGATCAGCTGCAGAAGGGACTGAAGTGATGCTGGTTGAAGAAAAAATACCAGATCATCTGCGTAAGCCGAGAGTTTGATATGAAGGTCTCGAAGTATAACTCCCTTGACCTCCACTGACTGCCTCACCAGTAATGCTAGAGGCTCCAGGGCTAGGTTAAACAGCAGGGGAGATAACGGACAGCCTTGCCTGGTGCCTCTGTAAAGAGGGAAGGAGGTAGAGAGCACTTGATTGGTGAGAATCCGCGCAGCTGGGTTGGCATACAAGACCCGGATCATATGGATAAACTGAGCGAGGAATCCAAACCACTCCAATACACGAAACAGGAAGGGCCACTCCAGTCTGTCAAATGCCTTTTCGGCGTCCAACGATAGGCCTATCAGAGGCAAGTTCAGCCCTTCCGCAACCTCAAAGACATTACAAAGGAGCCGTGCGTTGTCCGCAGTCGATCGTCCACTAACGAAGCCGCATTGATCAGGGTGAATAAGCAGGTGCAAGACTGCGTTGACACGGCTCGCCAGGATGGAGGAGTAAATTTTGTAGTCCGCGTTAAGCAGAGAGATGGGCCTGTAATTACCCACCAGCTTTGGATCTTTCCCGGGCTTTTCCAAGACCACAATAGTAGCCGCTGCAAAGGCACCTGTGCCATTATCGGCTTCCCGCAATCGTTGATAGTACAACAACAGGTGAGGTAATAAATCCTTTGCGAAGGTCTGATAAAATTCTACCGGAAGACCATCTGGCCCTGCGGCTTTACCCGTCTGCATTCTCCGCAAGGCTTCCCGCACCTCCTCGCTCGCCAGTTCCTTTTCCAAAGCCTCTTGATGTTCCAATCCCAGACTAGGATGCTCTATCTGCTTCAGGAAGCTTTCCACCTCTTCCTCATTCCACTGTATTTCAGATGAGTACAAGCCCTCATAAAACTTTCAAAAGGCTTCCATAATACCCGTGCTATCCTTCACGACCGTTCCATTGGCCTCTTCAATAACTGCAATGTGGGATTTACCGTATCTGGGTTTTAATTTCTTGGCCAACAATTTCCCTGGTTTATTCATTTCAGTATAATATCTTGCTTGGGTCTCAAAATCAGACTGTGCTACCTCCTTGCTTAACATGGAGTTATACTGAAAACGCAGCTTCTGGAGATGCAATATGACTTGAGCACTCGCTTGTTTCTGTAACAATCTTTCCCCCGCACGGATCTGCTGGTCCAGAGCTGAGATCCTGGCCTTCTGTCGTCTGGCAGCGATAGAAAAGCTAAAGATCTTAGCCCTCATTGAGGCCTTGAATGCCTCCCACCATGCCCATATGGATGTTTCTGCTGGGTCATTAACCTCAAAATATTCTTTAATTTATTTATTTATTTATTTATTTATTTTATTACAGTTTCTTATATACCGCGCTATTTAGAATCAGCGCGGTTTACATCATAACAAAACGACCATTACGACAAACTGTCAGGTTTTACATTGAACAGGAGTACAAACTTGGATAACTGGGTTAACTATATACATAATCTATCTACACTGCCGCACATATTCCTTAAATGTATCTGCCGCCAACAGAGCTCTGGGGAAAAACCACCCATTACTTCTCTCTTCGGCCTGCAATAACTCCACTTCCAGGGTTATGGCGGCATGATCAGAAATGTGCGTACTTAGGATCGCTGCATCCATGATCTTCGGCACTAACAGTCGAGAGACTAAGAAAAAATCAATCCTCGAGAAGGAACCGTGAGGGTGGGAATAAAAAGTGTAATCCTTTTCGGAAGGGTGAAGAAGTCTCCAAATATCCACCAGACCAAACTCAGACATAGCTGACGTCAGCACCTCTAGAGCTCTGCATTTCCGACTGCCTCGAACAGGCTTGCAGTCAACTAAGTGGTCTATGATCAGGTTGAAGTCTCCTCCCAGTATAATAGGGACCCCGGCATACTCATGAATCACATTTGCCAGGTTTTGGAAAAAATTTTGGGAGCATAAATATTCACTAGTCCCACCCTCTTTCCATCCAGGTCAAGCTGTACACTCGCCCATCTTCCCTCTGGGTCCGATCCAATCTTCTGCAAAAGGGCTCCAATGGTCTTCCGGACTAAAATTGCCACTCCGTTCTTCTTTCCCAGGGCAGGGGCGTGCGCTGCAAGCACAAACTTCCCTTGTTCCAATTTCAGGGCCTCTTTAGTGACTAAATGCGTCTCCTGTAGCATTACAATATCAGCCCTCTACTTCTGGGCGTACACTAGAATCTTCTTACGCTTAGCCGGATGAATAATGCCTTTGACATTTAAGGACAGCACCTTTAAGGGGGCCATTTGCTCATAGGGAAAGAAAACTTAGCCCCGGGCGCGTTCTGGATGTCCCAATCGTTAGATGGCTTATATACAGGTCTGACTATAGAGGGCTTGCAAGACGACTGGTGCACCACCTCTGTGCGACTGATAACAAAATTTGGGTGAGCCAACATGCAACAAGCGGCCACAGTGACTATCAGATAACAATAATCAGTGCTCAACTAGACAAATCCCTCTTCCCCCAAGGTTACCAAAAACAGAATCGTGAGTACATAATGACACCCGCCCTCTACCCACACAATCACCCGCTAAACATAGCGGAATTCTAGCAATCCACCCGGCCCTCCCGTTACCCCCTTCAACACCCCAGTTTCAAAAATTACCCTACACATAATCATCTGTAGTAATGCAATGATAACAACAGTCACAGAATGGTAAATCCCCCTCCACCAGAGAAAACAGTTGTCTTCAATCCCCCTTCTGCCCCTCCAGTGTGCCACCCCCTGGGCCCACTATCATCCAGGCAAGGCCAGGGAGCAGCACACTGGAGCCATGATAGGCCTACCAACATTCTAGTCACTGCATCGCCAGTGCTTCCTGCTCCTCGACAAACCGGGCTGCCTCCGCAGGATCCTCGAAAGCTCGGGTGCGATTGTCCATAGTTATCTTGAAGCGCGCTGGGTAGAACAGCCCATACTTTGCTTGTAGGTGTTGCAGTCGGGGCCTCAAAGCCAGAAACTGCTTCCTTTTATCAATCGTGGCCTTGCAAAAGTCGGGAAAGAAGGAGACGTTGCGACCCTCAAACGTTACCGCCGAGGCTGCACGAGCCGCTGCCATTATCTGCGAGACGTGCTGAAACCGCAGGATACAGCAAATGATGGGCCTTGTCTGCTGTTTGCGAGGGCCTGTGTGCGCAGGCACTCTGTGCGCTCTCTCGAATTCCAGTGGCCCCGTCAGACTTAATCTCATCATTTTCGGAATAGCTTGGGTTAAGAACGCTATCAGATCAGTACCTTCGGCCCCCTCTGGGACCCCTATAATCCTGATATTATTGCGCCTACTACGATTACTTAGGTCCTCTATGGTCGCCTCCAGTCGCTCAATTCGCTTCTGGGCCTTCCGACATTGCTCAACTTGGACCTCGTGCACTGCTAGCGTAGCATCCATTTTCTCTAGGCGGTTAGACAGTCTCTCCATCTGCGCCCTCAGATCCTGCAGATCCTCTTGCACACGAGACATCACATCGCCGCTCGCCGCCACCATTTCCTTTACCGCCCTGATCTCACCTAGGACCTCCTTCATCGTCTCGTCTGTCTCCCGCGCAGCCGCCATCTTTAGCGGGGAGAGCGGATCTGACTTGCTCCGTTTCGTCCCAGCAGTCTGGCTTGATGTAAAATCCAGCTTCGTCGGCTTACTGCTAGACATTATCCCACCACTTTCAGGGTATCGTAACACCTTTAATGACACTACTTCCGAATCTCGGAGAGAGGGAAAGTCTCAGGATTCTACACAAGCCACCGGAGAACCTCTCCTACGCAGCCACCCTGTATCGCCGCTGGCTCCGCCTCTCCACCCATGAATGGTGTCTTAAGTCTGTAGGTCCTGACCATTCTCCATCGGAGTGTTTCTCCTGCAGAAAGATGACCAAGAGGGGCCTGCAGAGTAGAGCTGCAAAACTCGGTACCCTTTTTGCCGCAGATACGATGTCAGTTGCATCGACGTCTTCCAGGGCTTCATCTTCCTCCCATGGATCTCAGGTAACTAAACCTAAGTCTTCTAAAACTGGCCAGTCCTCAAAGGGTAGATCTTCTTCCAGGTGTCGAGATGCCACTGGCATTGCCCTTGAGGAAAGTTCACCGGCAAAACAGCCCCAGTGGGAGTCCTCGGTCTCCAAAGCCTTAATGGGGCTCCAGAATGTTCCAGAGGCTTCCACCTCTGCAGAACTACTGGTGCCATGTTCTGGGGTCGTACCTGCTTCCGTCAGTACCGACATCCAGGCATCGGCAGGAGTGATGGATCAGAGAATCTTTGCTATCGAACGCAGTCTAGCAGCCCTCTTAGCAGCTTCGGTACCGCTAAGACCGCTATAGACGGTTCCACAGGTATCGGTATCGGTACCGGTACCGAGCACCTCGGCCGGTATGCTTCCCCTCATGCCGAGCCTTGAGTCTATCTCAAGTATCGACAGACCAATACTGAGACACCCCCAATACCGACTTCGAGCGATACCGGTACCGTGCGTTGCAGGAACACCCGGCGCAGAGATACTTCGAATCCTCCGATTCTGATGACTCTGCCGGTACCAGAGCAATCCTTCCGGAGGATCCATCTCCTTCTCCTCAATGCAGAGTGTCTCCTCCAGAAGACATGTCCTTTCAGGATTTCATACGTGATTTAGCTTGAGGTCTCTCAATCATGGTGACTCCGGAGAAGGAACCCAGAGCAGAAGAATTAGAAATTCTTCAGTACCCTAAGGCTCCTAAAGAGGCAACTACCCTGCCCATTCATAGGATCTTGCATGATCTTATGCTAAGAATGTGGGAAACTCCTTTAATGGTGTCTCCATACTCTCGACGACTCGATACCATGTACCGAGTAACAAGCTGTCCTGGTTTTCAAAAGACTCAGTTACCACACCATTCAATGGTAGTGGAATCAGCGATGCATAGGATTAAGAGTGCTAAAACGCATTCTTTCAATCCTCCAGGTCATGTATCAAGGACACTCGATGCCTTTGGATGTCGATGCTTCCAATCCTCCATGTTATCAGCCAGGATCAGCTCCTACATTCTCTATATGGGAATGTTCCTCAAGGAGGTTATAGGAGACTTGGAGCTCATGAGCCCTCTTCTCCCTGAGGAAAAAAGGGGAGAATTCCTTACTCTGGTCAAACATGCCCAGGATGTCTCTAAGTTTATGAACCATGCAACCTTTGATTGCTTTGAATGCATTACCAGAACCTCTGCTATTTCCATCGGTGTACGTCGTATTGCCTGGCTTCTGGCATCAGACGTAGAACAATGGGTGCAAGATAAACTGGGAAACATTCCTTGCACATGAGAAAATCTCTTTGGCAAGGATTGTCAAGACAAGGCCAATCAGATTGAATCTGAAAATACTACCTTGAACAGACTATCAAAGTCTACAGCCAACCCAGCAAAGAAAAAGTCAGTCAAGAAACCCTTTTTCAACAAGAAAAAGACATTTTACCCATCTTACACCCATCAGGGACACTGTCCAGTTCATGTTCCCCAAAGGGGGCAACAACAGACCAGACAGCAGAGGAAGCCACAAGTTCCAAGAGCTCAACCGGCTCAACAGACTTAGCCTCCTCAGGGGCTTTGACTCCTTCCTAGAGAACTTAGTCTTTCTGCCCCTGAAAGGTCCAGATCCCCTTACTATCCCGGGCAGGTTATGCCATTTTGCCAGAAGATGGCAAAAAATAACATCAGAAAACTGGACTCTGTCCATTGTACGAGAGGGGTACAGACTTGATTTTCACAGCATGCCCCCTCCTACAATCATAAAACAGTTCAATTCTCAAATACCTGTCACCAATCTCTTGGGTCAGGAGGTCGCATCACTTCTTGCTCAAGGAGCAATAGAAGAGGTACCCATACCCCAACAGGGTATGGGGTTCTACTCCCCTTACTTTCTCATACCAAAGAAAACAGGGGTACTCAGGCCTATACTGGACCTCAGAGAATTAAACAAGTATCTGTTCCGGGAAAAATTCAAAATGATCTCCCTCAGAACACTCCTGCCATACCTTCAGTGTCAGGTCTGGCTATGTTCTCTAGATCTAAAGGATGCATATACGCATATTCTCATCCATGCAGATCACAGGAAATTCCTTCGATTCCTTTTCCAGGGAAGACACTTCCAATACAGAGTTCTTCCCTTCGGTCTGGCTTCTGGCCCAAGATTCTTCACAAAATGCATAGCAGTAATAGCAGCATTCCTGAGAACTCTAGGAACATTCGTCTTCCCCTACTTAGACGACTGGCTCATCCGAGCATCAACAGCTCCAGATGCCAGCTTCGCTCTTTCTCGTACTATGTGAATCCTTCGGTATTTGGGATTGGTCATAAACCTCCCAAAATCTCAACTCACCCCTTCTCAATCTCTAGAATTCATAGGGGCTCGTCTAGACACAAGGTAGTCAAGGGCTTTCCTGCCACAGCCACGTTGTCTTTGTATAGTACAGCTGGCCTCCCAAGCAGCTGTGAAGGTCCTCCTGACTGCTCGGGAGATGCTTCAGCTTCTGGGGCATATGGCGTCCACTGTCCATGTGGATCCCTATGCATATGCAAGCAGCCCAGTGGACCATATCCTCTCAGTGGACAAAGGCCTCGGGTCGGCTAAGGGACAAAATCAGAAACTCCACATGTCTCATTTCGTCCCTGCAATGGTGGCAATCACTGGAAAACCTTCTCATAGGCTCTCCTTTCCAGCAGCCTCCATGCCAAACCACCCTAACAGCAGATGCGTCCAAGTTGGGTTGGGGGGCTCACTTGCATGATCTTTCAACTCAGGGTCTCTGGACCCTATAGGAGGCTTGTCTTCACATAAACCTCCTAGAACTCAGAGCCATTTTCCATGCCATCTGCGTTTTTCAGACCTATCTCAGCTACAAGACAGTTCTGGTCCAGACCAACAATCAAGTAGCCATGTTCTGTGTGAACAAGCAGGGCGGAACAGGCTCTCTGTCGTTATGCAACGAGTCGAATACTGCTGCCACACGAATGGTCTCTGCACTCAGACCATCTTGCTCGAGTGTTTCGAATCTGGGGAACGCCAGATATAGACCTCTTTGCAAGTCCACAGAATGCCAAACTTCCCCAATTCTGTTCCAGAATTCCGTCTCAAAACTATCAGGCAAGGGATGCTTTCTTCCTCCACTGGGATCGGGACTTCCTCTATGCCTTCCCACCCATTCCCCTCATTCCCAAAACTTTGTTCAAGCTTCAGAGAGACAGAGGTCATATGATACTCATAGCTCCGCATTGGCCACGGCAGACATGGTATCATCTGCTTCTTCATCTCTCTCAAGCCACACCTCTGGAGTTGGGATGTGCTCCAGATCTTCTTTCCCAGGAGAACGGGACGCTATTGCACCCAAATCCCCAGCCCCTGCACCTCAGGGCCTGGTTACTGAAAGCCTGGGATTCCCGGATATCAACCTATCTCAACAGGTAAAGGATATCCTTGTGGCTTCCAGGAAGCCTTCCACAAGGCGATTCTATGCCTTTAAGTGGAAGAGATTCTCTGTATGGTGTTCTCAAAGGGGACTTAACCCCCATACAGTGCCTGTGGAATCGCTTCTGGAGTATCTCCTCCATTTATCAGATTCTGGTCTTAAAACCAATTCAATAAGGGTCCATCTTAGTGCCATTGCTGCTTTTCGTGAACCTCTGGGTGGACAACTTATTTCCTCTCATCCACTCGTAGCAAGATTTATGAGAGGTCTACTTTTAACAAAACCTCCCATTAAGCCACCATGGGATCTGAATCTTGTTCTCGGGCAGCTCATGAACCCGCCCTTTGAGCCTTTAGCCACTAGAGCTCTAAAGTTTCTTTCCTGGAAGGTCATCTTCCTAGTTGCCCTCACTTCTGCAAGGCGCATCAGTGAGTTACAGCCTTTAGTGGCGGATCCTCCTTATACAAGATTTCACCATGATAAGGTAGTTCTTAGGACTCATCTTCACTTTATACCAAAGGTGGTTTCGCCTTTTCATTTAAACCAAGCGGTTTACCTTCCTGTATTCTTCCCTAGGCCTCATGCCTCTAAAGCAGAACGGAATCTTCATACTTTAGATTGTAAAAGAGCCTTGTCTTTTTACCTTCAAAGAACTAAGCAACATGGAAAATCTTCTCAGCTTTTTGTTGCTTTTGATTCTAGTCATTTGGGACTTCCATTTTCCAAAAGAAATCTCTCTAGGTGGATTGCAAATTGCATATCCTTTGCATATGAGAGTAAGGGACTTTCTCTCGAAGGCCATGTCACAACTCACAATGTGAGAGCAATGGCAGCCTCTACAGCTAATCTTTGTTCTGTGTCCATTGACGACATCTGTAAGCAGCCACTTGGGCTTCGGTACGTACCATTACAGCCCACTATTGCTTAGACAAGGACTCTCGTCAGGATGCCTCATTTGGCCAGGCTGTTCTACAGCATCTTTTTCAGACTTAGTGCAACTCCTACCCGCCGTCCCGGGTTTCGATGCCAGAGATCCATGGGAGGAAGCATGACCCATCTCTCCTGGGGTTCGCAGCTTGCTGGGGCCATCCCCATGGCATCTCTCAGCTGGGGAGTCCCCATATGTGAAGACTACATTCCTTCTTGTTCCTGGAGATAGCGTAGTTACTCACCTGTAACAGGTGATCTCTGGGAACAGCAGGAATTAAGTCTTCACAACCCACCCACCTCCCCTAGGAGTTGTCTCTATCTATCTCTCTCTTTGTCTACTTCTCTCCTTTGGTCTCAGCTATAAACTCAACTGAAGAGGGAGAGTTGGAAAGGCGGGAAGGCAGCACGCAGGTGCTGTGGGATGCTCCCAAATGCTTTCCTATTGGACGCTGGGGAGCGTTCCCGCACAGGCTCCGTCGGCACCGACGATACCCATATGTGAAGACTTAATTCCTGCTGTTCCCGGAGATCACCTGTTACAGGTGAGTAACTACGCTTTCCCAAGCATGCAGGTGCCACTGGGGCAGCCTTTCTCAGGTTTCTCTGGCTAGTTTGAGGCTTCCTTTTTCACTGTAGTTTCTCTTTTCATTAGGCTTTTATCTTTGCAGTATTTTCTTTTTACCGCATGATGCCGGGTGCACAGTACTGTGCCTCCTGTTGGGTGAGCTATGTCAAAAAACAACAAAGCTTCAAAATTTCCTCACACTCGATGATTCGTCAAAAGAAAAATAAGGGAAAGGAAAATATAATGAACTGCAAATCTTCTTCTCATGTCTGAGGAATGTATGGAGTTGGAGGAGTAGCCTAGTGATTAGAGCCTAGTACCCAAAAGATCAAGGATCCGATTCCCACTGGTGCTCCTTGTGACCTTGGGCAAGTCACTTAACCTCCCATTGCCTCGGAAGGAAAGGCCTGGCAATCTACTTCCAGTTATACATTGCCAAGAAAACCCAAAGTCTGCTGTGTCGCCAGGAGTCGGCACCGACTTGACGGCATTTTAAAAAAATATATGGAGATACTTCTTCCAATAAGGCAGATGTCTTATCTCATCTACTTCCCTTCTCCTGAGAATTCACTGGGAAAATGGAGGCCTCAGTGCTAGGACTGACCAGTGGCAAATTATGTATATGCTTACCACAGAAAGCACATTAGCGATGCCTGTTCATGCCTGGATGCCTGGAGTGGCCTAGTGGTTGGGGGCAAGGTACTTCAGGCCGGAAGGTCAGGGGTTCAAATCCCACTAGAGGACAGCAACCTTGGGCCTGAAGGACTGGGGTTTCTAGTCCCACAGGTGCTCCTTGTGGTCTTGGGCAAGCCACTTAACCCTCCATAGCCCATGTTCCCTGTAAAATAGTTCTCTGTGTGCTGTGCTTTCCTGTCTAATCAATGTGTTTATACCTCAAAAATTTCCTGTCATGATTTGACAATTTCCAATCTGTAATCAAAACCGCTGCTGATCGCTGGAAGTAGCGGTATACAAATGTATACTAAATAAATAAATAAATAAATATCATTCATCAGCCTCAATATACAGCACATGTATTTTTTTACAATTTTTAAATGCATTTAAAATGAAAGAAAAAAACACTTAGCTGTAATCCCAGTGATTCACCAAACTGAGGGAAACTGAATTCGTTGTATGACAAAAAGTCAACTTGAGTTTCGTCCACTTCTTGGCTGCATCAGTACTTGTCAAGAACAACTACTTGTAAACAGACAAACAACACTAGGCCCAACCGGAGTTTAGCTATGATATTCCAAAATAACAAAAACAACTCCACAAATTAACCTCTTTGTAGTATTGGTAACTATGCACTAATAAAAGCTTTTTGTACCACGACAGTAACAACGGGGAGCACAGACCTCAGAATTATCCCCAGATGGTCATTGAAAACTTCAAAACCGGAAACCCGGATTTCAGTAATCTAAACAGGGGGAAATTTACATCAACGGTCTGTGACCAACCCCTCCGACCGTCCAATAGTACAAAAAGACATACATTTCACAAAATACTGATGGGAAAGACAAAGTTGTTTTAACAAATGAACTACTTTAAAACTTCATAACCATAGTATCATTAAACACAATAAAACAACTCAACAGGGGACTCGCTGCTATAAACATATAACATTCAACACATCTATGTTTCACTATTATTTAACAGGTCATAGCAAACAGAGAACCCTATAGAACAACAAAACCCATCAGCAACACATAATAAGCCTCAGCTCCAAGATGATCATCGCCATATTAGCCCCGACGCCACAGTCAGACGTCTCTCCTAGCGTTTCGCAGACGCTGCTTCAGGGGGGTATATTATAAAACAAATAAAACAAAAAACGTGCTAAATAAACCTACTACAAAACTATATACACTCCTACATCAGAACAAAACAGAGCCTGAGATTCTCACCTGGCCCACGCTATAGCCACCGACTCATTCATCCAGCTCAAGAGACACTCACTCCCACCCACTGACCGCAGTCAAGATATCCAAAAATCGGCGTCTGACGTCACACCTTCGTCACTACCGGAAAACACCCAACCTCCCATCCAACACAACCTTCATATACAAGCCTGCCAATCAATGTTAAGGTTCAGCCCACCCGGGGTCACAGTGTGGAGCAAAAATATCCATCGCTGCTCACGGCGAATCAAAAACTGCTCACGGGACAGATCCCCAGAACCCTGGGACACCTGCTCAATCCCAAAGCATTTTAAATCCTCGAAAACATGTCCCAACTCCAAACAATGGCCAACTAATGGCGCTTCCCGTCTCCTACACCGGAAAAAGTTTCCGGAAAAAATTGCTCTGGCAAGTTTGACTGCTCGATTGGATATTATCATTAAACGGGCGGATAAGGGGGGAGCAATTGTGGTGATGAATAGGCATGACTATTTGGAGGAAGCTCACCGTCAACTGTCGGATTTGGCAGTGTACTGTAAATTGGAAGAGGACCCCACTACAGTATTGCAAATAGAGATACGGGAGTTGACTTCTCAGGCTTTAGAGAAACATCTTGTCTCTAAGAAAGAAATGTCATTTTTGAATGTTAAGTCACCGTCTGTGCCAGTTTTTTACTTGCTTCCTAAAATACACAAGAATTTAAGACACCCCCCGGGGAGACCTATAGTCTCAACGAGGGGATCTGTTTTAGAGCCTCTTTCTATGCTGTTAGACTCCTTTTTGCGCCCTCTGTTGAAATCTTTTCCCTCTTTTCTTCGGTACACAATGCATTTTTTGGACATTTTGACGGCGGCTGATGTCTGGGCTAAGAATCCTTCTATACTTTTAGTCACGTTTGACGTGAAAGCTCTGTATACGAGCATTCCCCAAGAAGCGGCGTTGGAAGCGATTAACTTAGGGCTCTGACAGCGGGGTGATGTTGAGAATGAGCAGTTGGAGTTCTTGTTGCAATGCGCTAGGATGGCTTTAAGTAGGAATTATTTCCAATTTAATGAGGAAATATTTCAACAGAAGATGGGTGTGGCCATGGGTGCATCTTTTGCCCCTTCTGTAGCCAATCTTTTTATGGGGTTTTATGAAAAACGCTGGTTGGAGGATTCGCCTTTTTCATTTCAGATTAAAGTCTGGCGGCGCTTTATAGATGATATTTTTATGCTTTGGGAGGGCACGGTGGAGTCTTTGTATAAGTTCTATAACTGGTTGAATGGATTGGACCCCTGTATACAGTTTACGATCACTTTTGATGCATATTCTATTGTATTTTTGGATGTTTGTATTAAAAGACAGGAAGATGGTTGGGGCACCACGGTGCATAAGAAGTCTACTGATCGGAACACTTTCCTACATTTCTCTAGTGCTCACCCTAAGGGATTGATTAAGGGGTTGCCCTTTTCGCAGTTTTTGCGCTATCGGCGCAATTGTTCATCTAGGGAAGATTTTAAGATTCAGGCACGTTCCTTGAAGAGGGAGTTTGTAGATAGAGGCTACCCTGCGGAGGTGGTGGAAAAAGCGTATAAGCGTGCGCTTTATAATGATCGGGGGTGGTTGTTGGCCCCTAAGAAGAAATCGTTGTATAAGGAGGAATGTGTGAATTTTATCTCTAGGTATTCCCCTTTGAGTATGTGCATTCAGCGAATTTTACATCGGCATGAGAATGTGTTACAAACCCTGCCCAGACTTGCTGGTAAAAGCCTCCGGTGTGTCTGGCAACGCGATCGGAATTTTAAAGAGATCTTGAGTCCGTCCAGGTTACCGACCGCTGTACGGTCTGAACATCGGGGCCGGCACGTCCGTTGTGGTGATTGTACCTGCTGTGCTGTTTGTTGGGAGACCGATCGTTTTGAGTATGCTGGGAGAGAATTTCTTTTGCGTTCCTCTACCTCTTGCAAATCAGCATACATAGTGTATGGCATTTTTTGCCATTGCCATCTATTATATGTTGGTAAGATGATCCGTCCTCTGTATATACGGCTTGGGGAACACCGCAGTAGGTTGCGGTGTAGGAGACGGGAAGCGCCATTAGTTGGCCATTGTTTGGAGTTGGGACATGTTTTCGAGGATTTAAAATGCTTTGGGATTGAGCAGGTGTCCCAGGGTTCTGGGGATCTGTCCCGTGAGCAGTTTTTGATTCGCCGTGAGCAGCGATGGATATTTTTGCTCCACACTGTGACCCCGGGTGGGCTGAACCTTAACATTGATTGGCAGGCTTGTATATGAAGGTTGTGTTGGATGGGAGGTTGGGTGTTTTCTGGTAGTGACGAAGGTGTGACGTCAGACGCCGATTTTTGGATATCTTGCCTGCGGTCAGTGGGTGGGAGTGAGTGTCTCTTGAGCTGGATGAATGAGTCGGTGGCTATAGCGTGGGCCAGGTGAGAATCTCAGGCTCTGTTTTGTTCTGATGTAGGAGTGTATATAGTTTTGTAGTAGGTTTATTTAGCACGTTTTTTGTTTTACTTGTTTTATAGTATACCCCCCTGAAGCAGCGTCTGCGAAACGCTAGGAGAGACGTCTGACTGTGGCGTCGGGGCTAATATGGCGATGATCATCTTGGAGCTGAGGCTTATTATGTGTTGCTGATGGGTTTTGTTGTTCTATAGGGTTCTCTGTTTGCTATGACCTGTTAAATAATAGTGAAACATAGATGTGTTGAATGTTATATGTTTATAGCAGCGAGTCCCCTGTTGAGTTGTTTTATTGTGTTTAATGATACTATGGTTATGAAGTTTTAAAGTAGTTCATTTGTTAAAACAACTTTGTCTTTCCCATCAGTATTTTGTGAAATGTATGTCTTTTTGTACTATTGGACGGTCGGAGGGGTTGGTCACAGACCGTTGATGTAAATTTCCCCCTGTTTAGATTACTGAAATCCGGGTTTCCGGTTTTGAAGTTTTCAATGACCATCTGGGGATAATTCTGAGGTCTGTGCTCCCCGTTGTTACTGTCGTGGTACAAAAAGCTTTTATTAGTGCATAGCTACCAATACTACAAAGAGGTTAATTTGTGGAGTTGTTTTTGTTATTTAAGAACAACTACTTGGCATCCAAGCCTTCAGGACTAACAATGTAACCAGCACTAGTGGTCATTTAAAAAGACAGTAGCGGCAGACCTCCAAGCAGACCTCAACCGATCAAATCACACCGCTATTAGCCACTCCATTGCTTTGTTCAGTCCCATTGGTTGAATCGTATTGAGGGAGAAGATCCATTTTTGTTCAAGGTGAGTCAGTCATTTCTTGGGATTACTGATGTGAATATCTTGGATGCCATCAATTGTAATTGTTCCCACTCATGTTTATGATCTAAACAATGCTGCACAATGAGTTATGTGGCAGACTCCTTTTACTCTAGGTGCGATAGGGGAACCTCAGAGCCTGTTTTTTCTGAAATGTTGGAGCACCCACAGGAGGCCCAATGCCAATGTATCTGCCTCTGCTGTGTCTCCCAAGGTTTTCCAGCCAACGGAAGCAGCAGTCATCTTGGACCGTCGCATAGTCCCTGGAAAGTGGGGCATGTGTTGAGGACTCCGCAGGCTCAAGCAGGCAGATCCCTCTGGACCCTTCATCATCAACTTTGAGCAGCAGCTCCTGAAACAGCTCATGGACTGTTTTAAGTCTTGTTTTAACTGCATGGCAGCCCCCCTTCCCTGACCTCCCCGTAAGGGACCTTGTGCTTTTCAGCAACTCCCCTGCTGATGATTCCCGCCCCGCTTTTTCACTGATCCATTTATCCAGGAGCCCTATCTTGTTCCCTGTGGGGTTGATTGGGATGAGGTGGAGGATTCCCTTTCTCCAGCAGGGGAGTCAGTGGAGGAGGAGAAGCTTTCTCAGGTGGAAGGCAAGGATCCATCAGCTATCTGCCTGTTAGATAGGGAGGATCTTTCCACCCTTATTCTGGATGCTGTGATGGCCTTGCACATTTCAGAACCCACCCCTCTGGAGATTTCACAAGTGCAGTCTATTCTGCAGCATCCTTTCAGCTTTCTTTCCCCTCCCTGAGCCTGAGTGTAAGCTTGTGGTCTCAGTGGGAGACACTGAAGCTAGGTCTGGAGGGGTCCTAAGATCCAGGCCCAGCTGTTTCCTCTGCCCCAGGGCAAGAGGGGATAGCTTCTTTGGCTGCTTAGGGCAATGCCCTGGTCATTGCAGTGACAAAGCACATGACCATCCTGGTGAAAAGGGGCACTGCACAGGAGGAGTCTAATGCTATGAAAATGGAAGCCCTCCTCAAAAAGCTTTTACAGCTTTGATTTTGTGCACAGATTTAGCAGTCTGAGCTCTCTTACATTGGATGCAGCAGTTGCTGGATAGCCCAGAGCTTGTGAGATTGAAGTCTTGTGCTTCTTATGTGGCAGATGCACTATTGATTTTATCAGAATTTCCTCCAAGTCCATGGTGGCGGTAATTAGATGGTAGCTTTGATTCCAGAATTAGTCAGCCAATGCTGCCTCCAAGTTATGGCTGAGCAAGCTCTCCTTTAAGGATAGATTGCTCTTTGGGGGGAGGATCTGGTGAAAGACCTTGGAGAAGCTTGCCCTCGGACGCTCCCAGAGATAGCCTAGAAGGCCCAGAAGTACTTCATGTAAGGCTCTGTGTGGAGCATGGGGACAGCCTGGGGCCAGTAAGAGTTCGTTCATGGCCTATTCCTCTTATGCGTCTAAACCCAAGAAGAGTCAGTCCTTTCAGGGTTCGCAGCGTTCTTGAGAATCAACAGTGGCTCCCTCTGGAGCCATTAATCCCTGCTGTGAGATCCATCAGCTCCCTTCCGAGGTACATCTGATCAGGGACAGCTCAAGCTGTTTTACTCACAGTGGGCTCATATCACATCAGACTGATGGGTCCTCAAGGTCCTAGTCAGGGATATGTGCTGGAGTTTGTAGAGACTCTTCAGGACACCTTTGTGGAGTCTCTCTGTGGCTCCCCACAGTTGCAAGTTATTGCCTTCCACAGAGTGACATCAAGAGCATTATTCCATCTACTTCATGGTACCCAACAAAGGAGTCTCCTTCCACCCATTCTGGACCTGAAAATGATGAGTGCAAAGCCTTCAGTGCCTCAGTTCCACGTGGAGACCATCAAGTCAAGTAATTGCAGTGGTCCAGCAAGGGGAGTTCCTTGCCACCTCAAACCTTTCCAAAGCATGCTTCCAGTATTCCCATTTGGGAGAAACATCAGTGGTTCCTCTATTTTTATGTCCTTTTTTAGGCTGTACCATTTGGCCTGGCCATGGCACCTTGCACCTTCTTGAAGGTCATGGTGGTGGTGATGGTGGCGTTCCTGTGCAGACAGGGTGATTCGGTTCACCCATACATGGATGACTGGCTCATTCAGTCCAGTTCCTTGGAGAAGTCCAGAGCAGATATGGCCCTGATAATTTTGCTGGCTGAAACATCTGGGGTTGATGATCAACTATCCCAAGAGCAGCCTTGTTCTCTCCCAGGACTTGGAATATTTTGGAGCTCTGTTAAGTTCTCTTTTGGACCGATCGTTTATCAATCCAGAGAGGTTAAACAAGCTACAGCATCAGCTCAGGGAGTTTTGCACTAAGGCAGCTCCCCAGGTCTAGGATTACCTGCATATCTGGAGGTCCATGGCATCTATATGCACTCTGGCCCAAGAGTTTGGTTCCATTTGGCCAGAGTGCATATATGACCCCTGCAGAGGCACCTGATGGCTCACTGGTCTTCCTGCTCTGAGTTGTTCAATCAGTGTCTTCTGTCTCCTGGAGATCAAGGCGCAATTTGTCTGGTGGTTGCAGGCTCACCTTCTGATGCATGGGGATGCCTCTGGAAGCACCAGATTGGGTGATAATCATCATGATGTCAGCCCAAGGAGCTGGGGAATGCACTATCTGGGTCAGTTTGTTCAGGGCACTGGTTCCCACAGGAAGCCTCCTGGTCTATCAACTGTCTGGAAGCCAGCATAATCCACCTGGATCTGGATAGGTTCAAGTCTCTCCTGGTGGACAAAGCTGTTAGTGTTCTTGGAAATGCCACAGCAGTGGTATATCAACATGCAGAGTGGCATTTGCAATGCTGTGGTGGCTGTCGATGTGGCAAGATGTGTTGTTGAGCAGAGGAACATCTACTTGCTCTGTTGGCAGCCCACATAGCAGGCATCAACAGTGTATAGGCTAACTTCTTGAGTTGGAATAGTGTAGATCCCGATGAGTGGGAGTTAAGCCCTCATACGTTTGACCTCATAGTGAAGAGGTGAGGCCTGCAAGTATTCAACAGGATGCTCTGCTTTGGTTGTGGCCTCAGGATGAGTTCCAGTATATTTTTCACCCATGGTTCTTGATAAGCTGTATTTAGCATAGAATTTGGTCTCACCTGGCCTTGGTGATTCTAGTGGTGCTGGACTGTCGCATAGGTCATGGTAGATGTATCTCTAGAGCCTGTTGGTGGGGTCCCCTCTCTGATTACTTTAAAAGAGGGGTCTTCTGTGACAAGGGTCCCTAGTGATGGAGCTTCCTGTTCTCTTCTCGTATAGGCTGTTCTAGAAGTACTGCTCTGGAGCAGTAGTGGACACTTCAAAACCCAGAGGGGCCTCTATTTCCATGGCATATGTGAGAGTCTGGAGGGTCTTCAAGAGGTGATGTTCCTCTCAGGCTCTGGATGCTAGGAAGCAATCTTAGTTGCTATTTTATCCTTCTTACAATCCAGTTTGGGCCAGGGTTTGGCCCTGAGTTCTTTCAAGGTTCAGGTAGTGGCCCTAGCATTCTAGGGAATGAAGCAGATTCATCCACCAGTGTGTCCAGTTGTTCCTCAGTGGAGTCTTCCTCTGCTGTTGAAGGCACGGAAAACTTTTGAGCCCATTCAGAAGGCCTTTCTTTCAAGTATTTGACCCTATAGGTGATTTTTTTGGTCGGTATTGCGTCTGCCAGGCAGATGTCAGAGTTGCAGGCCTTGACCTGCAGGGAGCCTTTTCTAGTTATCTTAATGGTGTCTGTCTGTGCTGTCCTTTCTCCTAAGGTACTGTCTTACTTTTGTCTTTATCAGGGTGTTATCCTGTCCTCCTCAGAAGAGGTCCTTTGGATGAGCCACTTGCTGCATCTGGTGGCTGTAAGGAGGACATTTGTGAGATACTGGATTTCTCATTCCTTTTTTCAGATGGACCATCTCTTTTGTTTTCTTCAGCACTCCAAGGAAAAGCAGGCAACATCCAAGTCTTCAATTGTTGGCTGGATTAGGGAAGCTAATAGTTCAGCCTACTTTCTATGTAGAAAACACTCCATTAGGGCACAGGCCGCCTCCTTGGCAGAGTTGGTTTTGGTGTCCCTGTAGGACGTTTGTAAGGTGGCTATTTGGTTATCTTTGAGCACCTTTGTGAATCATTACAGATTGCATTTGGGAGCTACTGTGGATGATGCTTTTGGCAGGACAGTTCTTAAGAGAACGTTATTTTCTCCCATTCTGGGTTCTGACTACTTGGATATGTCCCATTCATGTGGACTGGTCTAGAAGGATAATAAGGAAGGAGAAATCTACTACCCAATAATTTTCTTTCCTTGAATCCTGCTAGACTAGTCCAGGATCCGCCCTGGAAGGCTGTGCCTCTAGATTTGAGAGCCCTGCTGTCTCTTGGTTGCTTCATCAGTATCAGTGTCTTGGCATAGAGTCAGCCGTGGTAAGAGAGTCAAACATTTTGTTCAAAGTTATTATTGTTGGTTAATAAGTTTGAGTTTTTCATTGTTGCTTTCTGTTTGGGAAGTGTCATACTGACTACTCAGTGCTGTACCAGTTGATACTATAGTAGTGATGACATCACTGAAAGTTTCTCTAGTCTGCCCCCACTGGGGCGCATAATCCACTTGTCTGCACTGATCTAGCAGGATTCAAGGAAAGAAAATTATCAGGTACGTAAATTTCTCCATATGTTGGCAGTCTGTGTAATACTGGCCAATAAGACCTGAAGCTGAAAAACATGGTACAGAGCTAAACGAGGAAGATGAATCATTGGAAGCATTTCCTTTTTTATTCCAGAACTGTTTCAAAAGCAAACATTTTATATGCACATCACCAGTATAAATATAACATAGCAAGATAATAAATGATGGAAGATAAAGGCAAGCATTGTCCCGTAAAGTAGCTAGAGGAGTTCTTACAACTCTGTGCTTGTTAACACTCTCTATGCCAGTGGTTCTCAACCTTTTTTGTACCGCGACCCCTTTTACCATTGGTCAACTTGTGCTGACCCCCAATGATAAAATCAAATGCATGTCTCTTCCTTTACTGTTAACGCATTGTCGCTGTAATCATTTGTTGAATTATTAATATATTATAGGCCTTTGCAATATGTTTTTATTTATAAAATTTACTTATTTAAACCACAATAATTAATCACAATAACAAGTAACAATATTTGATTTCAAAATTATGATGATTTTGCAGTCAAATCACTAATATGAAATAAAATTATTTTTTCTACCTTTGTTGTCTGACCAATTTATTCTCTGATCATGCTGGTCCCGATCTGAGGCTTCTGCTTTCCTGTCTTCTCTTAGCTCTCTTTCTGTGGTCTATGGTCCATCTGCCATTTCTTATCTCTTCTTTCGTTTTCTTCACTTCTTTCCATCAGCCTATTTCCAGTCCCAGTAACCCTCCCCAGTATCAGCCCCTTTCCAGCCCTCACTCTCAGTACCTTCCAATGTCAACTTGCATTCCCATGACTGCCACTGGTGTCCATTCCCTTCCAGTCCCCCTCCTTCCCCACTGACCAGTCCCTTCTAGTACAAATACCATGGCAGGCCCTCTCAGATCCACTCCCTTCCAATTCCATTCTCCCATCCCCTCGTATCATCCCATTTGTAGCCTTAGCCCCCAGTTTTCTTCCAGGGCCAGCAGCTCTATCCTCCCCTCCCCACAATCAGCCCATTCCCAGTCGAAGCCCCTCAATCAGCTTGCTTCCCGTGCTAGTCCCCCTCAACCCTATTACCAGTGCTAGCCTCCCCTAATCAGCCCAATACCAGTCCTACCCCCCCCATCAGCTCATTACCAGTCCTACCCCCCCCCCATCAGCTCTTTACCAGTCCTAGCCTCTCCTAATCAGCTCATTTCCAGTGCTAGTCCCTCCTCAACCCCATTACCAGTGCTAGGCTCCCCTAACCAGCCCATTACCAGTCCTACCCCCCCATCAGCCCATTACCGGTCCTAGCCTCCTCTAATCAGCCCATTTCAAGTCCTAACCTCCCCAATCAGCTCATTTCCAATGATAGCCCCCCATCAGTCCATTACCAGTCCTACCCCCCTATCGGCACATTACCAGTCCCAACCCCCCCTTGATCAGTCCATTCCCAGTCCTAGCCTTCCCTAATCAACCCATTACCATTCCTAGCCCTCCCCATCTGCCCATTATAATCCTAACACGCACTGTCCCTCCCCTCTGTCCAGCATTTATCCCCGTCTGTCCAGTATGTCCCCCTGTCTCTTCCCTTTGTCCATGTCAGCCCCACCCCTCCGTCCATGTCAGCCCCACCCCTCCGTCCATGTCAGCCCTCCTCCCTCCCTCCATGTCAGCCCTCCCTCCCCTCCCTCCCCTCCATGTCAGCCCCCCCTGTCCGTCAGCCCTCCCTCCCTGTCAGCCCCCCTCCCTCCCTCCATGTCAGCCCCCTCCCTCCCTCCTTGTCAGCCCCCACCCTCTCTCCCTCCATCCCTCCATGACAGTCCCCCCTCTGTCCATGTCAACCCTCCCTCCCTCCCTCCATCAATGTCAGCCCCCCCTCCCTCCATCAATGTCAGCCCCATTGCAGGTTCCCTGCCCCCTCCTCCCCTCTCTCTGTCTGCCTGCTACTGCCCTGTTCTTCTGCAGCCGCGGCTCCCTGCCTCCTAGGGAACCGCGGCTGAGCCTGTGAAACCATTGCAGAGCCTTCCTGTCTCTCGATGGGCTCCGTGCAGCATTGTCCCGCCTCCAAAGGAAGTGGTAAACAACTTCCTTTGGAGGCGGGACAATGCTTCACAGAACCCGTCGAGAGGCAGGAAGGCTCCGCAACTGTTTTACAGGCATAGCCGTGGTTCCCTAAGAGGCAGGGAACTGCGGCTGCAATAGAAGGGAAGTGGTGAGTTTGCCGCTGCCGAGAAGCAGACGCGGCAGCAACTTGTGCGCTTTTTTTTTAAACTGCGGAGTGAGTCGACCCCCGCGGGGGTCATGACCCACAGGTTGAGAACTGCTGCTCTATGCCTTTGTTTAGGGAGTACCTGCTTTCCGTGCTGATTACTACTCTCTATGTAATGATTTACACAAGATCAACAGTGTATTTGGAGAAGCAGAATTTGAACCCTGACTTCCCTGGTTCTCAACCTGCTGCTCTAAATACTGGGTATCTCCTTCACTACTAAAATCAGTTGTAGATAACTTTAAAGAAGGCTGTTATTTTATAGTCTTTTTTCCTCAGACAGGGCCATTCTCTCATACCTCAGCAGCATCAGATCACCTTTCTCTGAAAGTGTGATTGGACGTTCCTCTTCTCCCATGGTCTGTTTGCTTTCTAATATCAAGATACTGATGCTCCTCAGATCACTATATCTCATGAACGGGGAAAACAGCACCTTTCTTTTTTCCCTTTAATGATTCTCTATTTTTATTTATTTATTTATTTTTACTTTCATTAACCAGAAATTGGTCCTCACTAATAATCAGTTGACCATCCTACCAAGGGGGATTGGACACCTTACCAACCTGACACATCTTGGCCTTGGAGAGAATCTCCTCACACACCTACCTGAAGAAATTGGTAAGAGGCCTCCTAATCTATCCTCCTCGGATTATAATTATTTAGTGCTCAAACCGAACACTGCTGATGGGATGAGGATGATACTGGGGTTCAAGAGCTGATGGGATAGAGCTGAAAAGCAAAATGTGAAAAGGGGAGGCCTGGGTTTAAGTTTCCTGTTTTGCATTGCCAGCACAGTATGGAGGTAATGCATTTTGTACTGTGTCTGAAGGGAAAAATTATGCTTGATTTTCAAGTAGCTCTGAAAAGCTTAGCCTTGGAAACGTCTTTTTGAGCCCTCTGCCAACAAAGAAGGGACCAGGTACTAGCATTTATACTGTAAAAAAAAAGAAATATCCAGTTTGTTTTCAAAATTCTTTGAGCTGCTCTTCTCTGATCCTTGAATAGTTTGTTCCACTGTATTCTCCTGACTGCAGTAGTGCATTATCAAGACTATAAATGCTTTCTGCACAGGCAGAATGTTTTGCTAATTGTAGATAATGTGTTTTCTTTGTTCATACATTTTTTATGTAGGTACACTGGAGAATCTAGAAGAGCTTTATCTGAATGACAACCCCAACTTGCACAGCCTGCCCTTTGAGTTGGCACTCTGCAGCAAACTGTCAATCATGAGTATTGAGAACTGTCCGCTCAGCCACCTCCCACCTCAGATCGTTGCCGGGGGCCCCTCCTTCATCATTCAGTTCTTAAAAATGCAGGGTCCCTATCGTGCCATGGTCTAACGCAAGTCAGATGTCCCTTACACTGTACAAAACACGAACTGCATTTATTAAGACTGTGTTATGTGTTTCTGCTAATAGAGGAATCATAGCCATTTAGATTTATTTTTGTTTTGTTAAAGAAGTGCTCACCTACGTTTTCTGTTGCTGAATTTGATGGATGGATGGGCGATCAGTGTATAATCTGTAAATGCCACTTACTCTGAAATCAGTTGCCAACAAACTCGACAGTAATCACAGCTAAAGGGAAAGGAATTTAACATTGTTTGGTCAACTTTCCACCTCTACAAATTATACAGGATTTTATTCAGGTGTATAGTTGTAGTCAACGTTATTGGCACTCTTGCAGTTCAACCCCTTACTGTCTAATACCTCCTTAAAAAATAGTGGCCAGTGAAATGGCTTTGGACTATATATGAACACATATTTGACACACAAAAAATATCAAACAAGGCCAATTAAAAAAGGAAATAGTATAAAAACTGGGATATTGCCAGGAATGATTATTGGCATCCTCATAAACAATTAAAATCAGTTTGAACATAAGAACCACATTCCCACTGCAGTAAATTAGATGCACCTGTGATCAATTGTCAGTATTCACATGACTTGAATCAACCAGTGGATGATGACTCTTAATGTTTAAAATGGCCACATTCACTCCCTATTCCATTTGCACAATGGTAAAGACAAGAGAACTGCCTAAGACCATCAGAAAAGCCATAGTCACCAAACATCAAACTTCAAAGGGGTACAAGCCCATCTTCAAAGACCTTGTCTACAGTTTGCAATGCTATTAAGAAGTTTTCTGCTCATGGAACTTTCAAGAACCTCCCAGAACGTGGTGAGAAGAGGAAAATTAATCCAAGAAGTCTTCGAAGGTTAGTTCGAACTATTGGAAAAACACTACGCACAACAACCAAAGAGCTTAAGGCTGACCTGGAGTAGTGGTTTTCACTCTCACCATATGCTGCACACTAAACAAAGGAGGACTCCTCTGTCAAAGGTCAAGGAGGACTCCTCTGCTCAAAGACGGACATAAAATGGCATGCCTGCTCTTTGTCCAAACCCAACTTGAGAAACCCCAATTCTTCTAGGAAAATGTTCTGTGGACAGATGAAACAAAGCTTGAGCTCTTTGGCAGTGCAGACCAGTGATTCATTTATAGGTGAAGAAATGAAGCTTATTAGGAAAAAAAGACCCTTTCTACACTTAAATATGGTGGAGATTTCATAATATTGTGGGGCTGTTTTGCTGCCTTAGGAACTGGAGGCCTGCAACATATTAAAGGAATCATGAAGTCAGAGGACTACCAAGGTATTTTGGAGCGAAATGTGCTACCTAGTGTCAGAAAGCTAGGTCTGGGTTGGAGATAATGGGTCCCCCAGCAGACAATGACGCAAAACATACATCCAAAGGTACAAAAGAATGGTTAAAAAGGAGCAAATGGACTGTTTTAAACTGGCCAGCAATGAGTCCTGATCTCAATCCAATCAAGGTTTGGAAAGAGCTGAAATCTGTCATCAGTAAAAGGAATCCCGTAAACATTCATGAGCTGGAACAAATCACAGTTGAAGAATGGGAAAAATTACCATCAGACAGATATACAAAACTTATAGATGGCTACAAGAAACATTTGGAGGTTGTCATCACTGCCAAGGGCTGTGCAACCAAATATTAGTGAAGGGTGCCATTAATCCTGTTCAGGTCATATTTTGTTTTGTTTCTCAAAAATTACTACATCCAAGTTGCACAGACATCTTTTTTTTTGTTGTATGCCTTTGAACATAATATTAAAATATGAATATTTCCAATTATTTCTCAAGATAGTGTACACAACATACCTAAAATGCAAGGGTGCCATTAATGTTGACTACAACTGTACTTAGGGGTTTCTCCATTTCGGTGTCTGTAGTGTAGAGGAACTGTTCAGTATGTAGGACCCTTTTCACCTTTCTGCCAATCCTCTCAGATCCCTTTATATCCAGGGCCCTAATGTTGGCTTTTCTTTTAACTTATTTTTTAAAGATTTAAACAGTTGATGTTTTTATATTGTTTACAGTTAGAGTAAATCACTGGAATGTTTTGTAAAGTCGTTTTTGCATTGCTGTTTTAATTGACCATATCTAGGATTTACGTGCTTTTGGTGAGGAATCGCAACCGAACAAACCTATGTATATATTTTCTGACCACGATATGATACATGTATTTGTAAGTTATGGCCTTTACGATATTATGAGCGACTTTGCCACAAGTGGTGATGAGGAGACACTCTGACTAATGAGTAAAGGGAATATGCTCGGGCGCTACCCTAGAAATATTTCTCACGGTAAATGCTGAAATTTGTGCATATCTAGTGTAATCTTTACCTTTTTATCCAGGAAAAGCAAGGAAGAAAAATAGAAAGTCATACCTGCCTGATTCCCTTGTTCCACACTACTGTAGATATCATACACCCCAAGCTCTCCTTTCTGCATTTTGTCACAAAATGCAAGTTTCCTCTGTTGTGCGGCTGCACTTAACTTAGATTTAGGACTCCATTCAAGCATATCACTTAAATGTATCTCATATTTTCAGTCAGGCTAATTGATGATTAGATTTGTACAACCTATTTATTTTAAAGCTTTGTCATTAGATTTGATTTTATAGTAAAATACATCAAAATTGACATTTGAAATAAATATTTAAGGTATTGCAGTGAATTTAGGCCAGATTTTTGGGAAGAATGCCGGCTATGATGTCATCAGCCATCTTTGGAGCTACTCTACCATTGTTGGGTCAGGCGCTGCACAACCCCAACCCACTCTGCAGTCCTCCTTTGCAGTGCATGCTGCATATCTGAGTGATATTGTTTTTTATATTTTCACAGCACAGAAGGAGAGTAATTCTATAAACTGCACAGTTAATGTCACTCACGTATGTAGGGACTGTTCTATAAAGGAAAGTGTAAGCATACTTTATAGAATTGGGGTGTAAGTGCCGAGATACATATTCCAAATCTAGGCATTGCCACTTAAAGCAACCCTAGACTTGGTGTAAATGCCCGCGACTAGATTTATACAGAGCACACGTGTGTAAATGGAGGCTGTATACGCTTTGCCCATACTGCACCCCTGTGCCCACCCACACTAAAAATATGCACAGTGGGGCTTATGCACACATTTACAGAATACAACATGCGTGTAAATAGTGAAAATAGTAAATAGGTCAAAATGTCTGAGATGAGTTGTACAACATATGTGTCTGCAAATATGGAAATGTATAGCTGTGTTGGTATATATACCCGTGTGCACATTAACAGACCTTTGAGAACAAAAGGATAGAAGAATATGATTTTTTTTTAAAGTCTGCTTCCATCTGTCATAGCTATGGATATCAGAACTGAGCCTTTCTGAGAGCCGAGATCCTTTGCTAGCACAGATCAAGGTTTTCAGCTAAGAGTCTTTATGACATTGCATTTCCAGGAGGTTTGCTAGAAATAATACATCTTTGACTAATATTAGCAAACAATTGGTCTTAATTCTTACATATCAAGGGGGGGTATTTTCACAGTGTTGTTTGCAATTTGGATGTCTGCAAATGGGCATGCAGACATCCAAACCATAGGACATCCCCAGAGCCATTGTAGAAGCCGAGTCTGTGGATGTTTCCAGCATGAGGACGTTCACGTTTGAACGGGGGTGTGGTGGAGGCACGGCCAGGACGTTCCCCAGAACCTGGACTTTCCCCATCTGATCTCAGAAATGCCCTGAACGTCCTGAATCGCGTCTAAAGTTAAACCTGCTCCAGGCATGAACAGGCACCTGAAAAATGCTTGTTGTGTCAGGTCAACATCTGGAAAGCGTGGAGAAGGAGCTACAATTATACCCCCTCTGTTTTACACTATGTCAGTGAACACTGATGGGGAATGAGGGCTTGTGTTTTCACTTTGCTATGCCACTGGATGTAGCATACCTGAGATGGATGTTCCCGACCCAAGCATCCCTGATGGGGATGTCCATGTGGCCACCCGCGTGCATGTCTATGTTCCTGAAATCATCCGGAGACATAGACGTCCATGACATTTTCCTGCTTATTCTGCCCTGTATGCCCCCGATTTAACTTGGACGTCCTTTCTAAAATTCCCCTCCAAATGGATGTGAATGATAGTTTTAAACCACCAATCCATGTCCATTTTACAGTTAGCTGTAATGATATGCTTTGCTTTCTGTTTTAGTGCGAGTCCCCTGCATCGTTCTGTCAGGCAGCCTCTGTGTACCGGGCACCATCTTCTCGCTGTGCTGTATTGCTGCTGAACTGATCACATTTTTGTTTCTCGTAGTTAGGGACACCTTCATTGTAATGCTTAGTTCAGTACCATGATCATTCTCTTACCCTCGTGCCTTCGATCTTTGTGCATACTGGAGAGAATGTGGATTTATTTGGATTTTCGTTCTGCTTCAGTGAAGCTTATGTTTGGGGTAATTGGAATTTTATTTTCTCAGTGTCAGAATAATAATAATTTAAAGCAAAAGGCAGTCGCATTTCAGACCTGGAGAAACTTGCAAGTGAGGTTTCTGTTTAGAGAGAAGCGTGTCATGCACATGAAGATGAACAGAAAGTGGTATTTGCTGGAAGTCAGTTGAATGAGCAGAAGGTTTTTGGACTTGTTCAGCTTCACTTTGTAAACTCAATTATTGCCTTGCTCTCCTGCCACCAGTGTTAAATAGCTGATTTATGCTTTTTCTGGTATGCTGAAGTGGATTTGAGGAATTTCAAGACAGGCATCAATGTAAAACTCTTAATTTATATAAATAACAAGGGGATACAATATTGAAGATGTGCTTGTTTGGCTTTTCTTGTATGGTTTTTATTTTTTCTCTTATAGGGGTTTTTTTTCAAGAAATGATTTTACTGTTCCTTTGTATCCTTTCCTCCTTAGCAGGTGTGACATGTACTCTGTACTTCCTGCTGTCCTCTCAGCGGTGAATGTAAGGTTAACAGATTTCAGACTAGGAAATGCTGGCACCATATGTCCAGTCTGTAGCATGTCCAAAGCAATCTAGGTGAGTGATTGGCTGTCATGTAACATAGTATATGATGGCAGATAAAGGCCAGTATGGTCCATTTAGTCTGCCCAGTAAGATGGCTAGAGGAGGTGTACCCGCCACTCCATGCAGGTCACCTCCCCTCTATTCCTTTGTTTAGGGCTGTGCCCACCACTCCGTGCAGGTCATCCCTCTCCATTTGTCGAAGTATAAAATATAGTTAAGTTTATTTAAATTTTATCCTCCTGCTATTTGCCATTATCCTCCTCCATGCCATTTTGAATTCCACCACCTCCATTGGGAGGGCATTCCAAGCATCCACCTCCCTTGAAATGCCGCCTGCCAGCAGGAAGGACGCCTAGGAGTCCCTGTCAAGGGGAAACTGAGAAAGTTATGAAGTGTGTATGGAGTACCTAACCGTGCGGAGTACCTTACTGTACAGTGAGGGGAATAAATGCAAATTCACCTCTAAATATCCCTGCCTGTAAAATAGAAATCCTAAGCACAGCGAGGTGGTATTGCATGGTTTTTCATAAACAGAGAAAAATGATAGCAGATAAAGACCATACAACCTATGCAGTCTGCCCTTCCATAGCATCTACTAAGCTTTCCCTTAGAGATCCTCTGTATTTGTTGCATGCTTTCTTGAATACAGATACAGTCCTCGTCTCTAGCACCTCCACTGGGAAGCTATTCCACGCATTTGGCACTCTTCTTCCAGAAAGAATTACTACTTCAGATTACTCCCGAGTCTATCCCCTTCCACCTTCATCCTATGCCCCCTCATTGCTGACTTTTCTTTCAGTTGAAAGAGGCTCTCCTCCTGTGCATTTATGCCATTAAGGTTTTTTAATGGCTGTCATATCTCCTCTCTCCCGCCTTTCTTCCAAAGTATACATATTGAGATCTTTAGTTTGTCCCCCATATGCCTTATGATGCAGACCACTGACTATTTTAGTAGTCATCCTCTGCACCAACTCTCCCTATGCACCTAAACATCCTGGCTCACATCGTCACTTTTCTACCTGCTTAGTCACCTTAAGATCATCTGAAGCAATCACCCCCAGGTCCTACTTTTCTTTCATGAACAGAAGTGTCTCACCCCCTATATTGTACCGCTCCTTTGGATTTTTGCAGCCCAAATGCTTGACCCTGAATTATTTAGCATTAAATCTTACAATCTTACAGCAGTGGGATTCGAACCCTGGCTTCCTTGGTTCTAGCCTACTGCTCTAACCATTGGGCGGCTACTCCACTCTACATCAGCTTTATCAGTCGACCAGGATGTGTGCCTTCCCCCACCTGTTGGTAAAGCTATAGTTGCCATTTATTTTTCTCCAGTTGTAGTTACTTTTCTTTACAACTGAACAGATACTGATGTCTGGCCACCCTTGTTGAGTGGTCAGATTGAAGATAAACATAGATGCGTAGGCCATGTGGTCTATTTCTGCCATCATGTTTCTATCTAGTCTGCCCTTCCATATTGACTACTACAATAGTCTCCTCTTTTCCCTTAGAGACCCTCTGTGTTTGTCCCATGCTTTTTTAAATTCAGATACTGTCCTTGTCTCTACCACCTCCACTGGGAGACTGTTCCACACATCTACCACTCTGTCCATAAAGAAATATTGCCGCATATTACCAGTGTATTCATTATAACTTTGTGTATGCCATTCCTCAGTGGTCTTTTCCTTGAAAGCTTTCATGCTCAGTTGAGATGTGAAGTATGACAATCTAATAAGTCATGGTTCAGTTTTTAAATGTTTAAATTTTAAAAAATTATATTATCAAAAATGTAAAGCATGTCCTAGATGGCCTAATGAAGGAGCCACCACCCCTGATCATAGGACAGATTAACCAAGAGACCAGGGTTCGATTCCCACTAGCACTCCTTGTGGCCTTGGGCAAGGCACTTAACCCTCTATTGCCTCAGAAAAATCCAAGTTATCAGTATCCCTGTTTAATTTAAGTTTAAGTTACAGTGTAAATCGCTTTGACTGAAATGATAAAGCAGTATGAAAAACCTGTTGAATAAACAAACCATGAACTTGGCTGACAGAGAGAGATGTGGATGAATCAAGATCTTTTCCCTAACCTGATCCGTCTTCTCCTTTTCTAGAATATCCAGTAAATCATTGCTGTAGAAATAGACACAGATGAAACTACAGATTGTTTTAGTCACACTAGTTAATAGATTTTCAAGAGCAAACTCCCGGTGTGCAGTGTATGATGTCTGAGATCAGGAGCTCTCTTTTACTAGATTTCCTTGACAAGTTGAAAATATCACGTACGGAGTGCAGCTCACATGTCTTCAAATTGTTTCTTGGTATCTTTCCTTGTTCTTGTTTTCAGCTCTTTCTTTAAGTAGTGTAATCATGTTTGCCATAGCTCAGTTTTATTCATTTTGATGATTTGTTTCACATCCAAGAATAACTCTTTAAGTGAAGTACAAAATAAAATATACATATCCAAAATGCAATCTTATAAAACAGTATAGCCCTGGCTATAGTGTCCCGTCAGGATAAATCCTTTTTTTTTGGCAGTCAGATGCTCAGGAGAATGGGTAAAGCTCTGTCCCCTGTCTGCTGAGTCCTTAGGAGTGGGTCTGATGTTGTTTCACTCTTTTTGAGGTCTCCAAATAGATAAAAGTGGTTTGTGTGTTTGAGGCCAAAGTATACTTCTCATTATTTTTCCTCTCAGTCTGAAGGTCCAGACGATGCAGAGAATGGAGTATGCAATGTGATTGTTAAATCACTTGAAGGTGGAATTCAAGCAATAAACTTGTTGAAAGAGGAGCTCCATAAATTCTGCTGAGGGAGAGAGCTTGCCAGCATCAGTAGGCATATAAAAAAAAAATGTCTCAACGTGACTTGTTCGCCATGACATATGCACTGGATTTAGTGTTAGGAGCCCAATATATCTCCCATAGTCTGTCACAAAATGTATCTCTGCCTCCCACTTTTCTCTATTCTGCTCCAAAGCCTATAGTTTTGCTTCACAGTCTAATCGGCATTGACCTCATTCCAGCAGTCTACTAATATGTATAGAGAGGGCAATCCAGACCAGGACCCTGATGGCTTAAGGCAAAGTCTCAGAAAACAATACATCATCATGAGCCTGAGGGCTATGGCCTGCTTATGTTGTTACAGAACATTGCTGTGTCAATCCAGTTTTTGCAAGTCTATTAGGAATAAGAACCAGTAGCCCAGTATGCATTTCAGACTGAGTACTTAAATTTAATAATTGGAAGTTGATCGGTATAATCAAAACAGATTTTTTTTTTAATGTATACAGGCAGAATACAGGGGTTCTGTTTCTAGAGCATCCCCTCCCCTTCTGTACTTACGACATCCTTCCCGTGATGGATATCTTGAACAAAGGGAGTTATTTTATTTTTCATATCTCTGGCACGTTTATGTTTTTAGCTATAATGGTGTGCTATTAAGCTTTTGGTCTTTACCCTGGAATACACTTTTCTACGTTTTGGAGGGTTTTAGTTGCATGTATGTGTATTGAGACAACAATCTACATGGACTCTATGGCACTTAACAACAAACTTGCTCACTGGAAAACCATATGATATTTCTGCAACCTGACAAATACAGTATACCGTACATAAGGAGCCCATGCAAGTTTTAATGCAAGACACATCCCTATTGCATTGTATAAATTACTACTACTACTAATCATTTGTATAGCGCTACAAGGCATACGCAGCGTGTGTGCATATAGATATAAGACACAGTCCCAGCTCATCAGAGCTTACAATCTAATCAAGACAAAACACATAGAGAAACTGGGGACTAGAGTATGGTAAGATAGACATAAGTAGTGGACAAGAGAGTGAGGAGCATCAGGATCCAAAAGCGGCTTCAAGGAGGTGGGTTTTTAGCCTAGATTTGAATAGGGCTAGTGAAGGAGCCCAATGTACCGACTCAGATAGTTTGTTCCAGGCATATGGAGCAGCAAGATGGAATGAAGGAAGTCTGGAGCTGGCAGTGGCAGAAAAGGGCACAGATGCAAGGGATCTGCCAGAGGAGCAGAGTTCCCAAGGAGGGGTGTAGAATGAGATAAGAAAGGTAGCAAAGGGCCGAAGAATGAATGCACTTGTAGGTCAATAGGAGAAGTTAGAACTGGATGAGGAAATGATAGGGGGCCAGTGAAGTGACTTGAGAAAAGGGGTTACATGAGCCTTGCCACACTGGCAGAAGATAAGCCATGCAGCTGAATTTTGAACAGATTGAAGGGGGAGAGAGAATTCAAAGAGACCAGTGAAGAGCAGGTTACAATAGTCAAGGCAGGAGGTGACTGGTGAGTAGATAAGATTCTTAGAAGTGTGAGTAGAAAGGAAGGGACAAATACTACTGTAATAAGAGAAAGAAGCGGCAGATTTTAGCTATCTGTTGGATGTGTACAGAGAGAAAATAGAGTCAAAGATGACCCCAAGGTTGCAAGCTGAGGAAACGGAGGGGAGAGTAATGTCATAACCGCTTTGAATTGTCTTGAAAAGGCGGTATATCAAGTGCTGAATAAACCATTCCCAGAAATAGGGAAGGGGGAAGTGAGTTTAGGGGGAAAGATAAGGAATTCAGTTTTGGCCATGTTCAATTTCAGACCGTGGTGAGATATCCAGGCAGCAATGTCGGATAAGCAGGCAGAGATCCGGGACTGGATTCCTGGAGAGATTTCAGAGGCAGAGAGGTAGATGTGAGAATCGACAGCATAAAGATGTTACTGAAAACCATGGGAGGAAATAAGTGCACCAAGGGACTTAGTGTAGAGAGAAAAGTAAAGGTCCCAAGACAGAGCCCTGAGGTACAGCAACTGAAAGCGGAATGGCAGTAGAGAAGGATCCATCAGAATATACACTAAAAGTGCAGTGGGAGAGACAAGAAGAAAATCAGGACAGAACAGAGTCCCTAAATCCAAGCAGGGATGGTATCGAGGAGAAGGTGGTGATCAACAGTGTCAAAGGCAGCAGAAAGGTCAAGAAGGATGAGGACCAAGTAAAAACCCTTGGATTTGGTGAGGAACAAGTCACTGAAGACTTTGGCAAGAGCTGTTTCTGTGGAATGTAGAGGACAAAAGCCAGACTGCAGTAGATCCAGAAGGGCTTGAGAGGAAAGAAAGTCGAAACAGCGGCAGTGAATTGCTCGTTCAAGTAGTTTTGAAGCAAAGGGGAGGAGACAGATAGGCCGATAGCTGGGAGAACAGGCAGGGTCTAGTGAGGGCTTTTTGAGGAAAGATGTTTGCAGTTTCCTCGTCAGTGGTTTCAGAAAAGAAAGAAAGTGTGACAGTACTGTTCCACCCTTTGTGACATTATTGGAGCCATTTTCATCTTAATGGACCTTGTTCAATAGATTTTTTTACATAAATACAGAATGAAGGAGAAGTCTTTTTTTAAATTGAGCCCAATATCTATTAGAATTTTCTCTTGACCAGTTAAGCATTAGTGTTTTACTGTATTAATTTTCAAGTACTATAGTTTTTTGTGATGTCACCCTTCAGCTTTGCTAAGCTTGAATAGACAGTAGCATATTCAGATTTATCATGACGTTTGCACTATCCAGATATCATAGAAACACAGAACAGGTTAGCAGTTAAGGACCATAAGGCCTATCTACTCTACCCTCCCTCATCTTCTGTTAAACATTACTTTGTCTGTGAACAAGCAGCATAAGTGCTCACGTATGGGTGATGTCATTTCCTCCTAGAATGTTTTGGACTGGTTCTGCTGCCATGCCTCATCCCTTTAGTCTGTTTGTCAACAGAGCCCCAAAGACATGGGGTTTTTTTTTGTTTCTCCGCATGCAACATCTGTTTCTTCATATTCCAATTTCTCTCACATTTTGTGAGTCTTTCCTTCCCTGCTGCTGCGGCAATTGTTGTGCCTTTGCTACCTTTAAGTACATTTCGTTTAGTGCTTTTTGTCATTTTTAAGTTTGGTTTAGGCAGCATTTAGGTCTCGGGTGATCCAACCAGATTATTTTTTTCAAAATTGAGTCTTTTGATTTCACTGTGGCAATTTTTCCAGATATGTCCCACAAACTGGTCAGTGGGTTTAAACAATGCATCCTGTGAGGCAAGACCATGTCTATAATAGACATGCACAAATGATGTATGCAGTGTTTGTGATCCAACCACTAATCTTCTCATTGCCTTTTGTATTCACAGATGACAAGGAGAGAGAGGAATCAAGAGTTGTGAATAGCAGCACAAACAAAATTTGGCACAGATAAGACAGAATCTTTGTCATCAGCTTTGGCGGCATTGGTCTCCATGGTTTCAGGCACTGCACCAGTTACTAGTAGGTCACCCCAGCATTGGTCACCCACCAATACCTTCCTGGGGAATTGTGAAAGTATTTGTTTCATCCTCTTAAGATATTGAGAATAAAAGATACTGACCTTCAAGCAGAAGCTGGCTATATTAGCATTGAAATTCATCAGAACACAATGTCAGGAGCATCGAGATATTTGAGGAATTCTGATCCTCAAAGTAGACCTGATGTGAGGACTGCTCATCCTCCTCCGTGTTGGAGGGGCCATGCCAGACTCTGAGGTTGAGAACAGCCTGCTGATGCTCCCCATCAATTTCTAGAGACATCAACCAGTTTTGCTTCAGACCTCATGTCTTTGTCAAAGGCATGCCTTGAGAGCCTTGAGGAGAGGATGATAATTATGATCTTTGCCCTACTTGAAGCTGCTGCTCTGATGGCAACATCGATGGTGCATCAGCACATTGAGCCTATCCTTGAGACTCACTGCCTGCCTGCAGGAGAGAAATCGACATTGAGACCTCGAAGGACCTCAACACCGATTCCTGTCCAACTGATATCAGTATCAAGTGCCTCGGGTGGAGATCGATCCCTAAGGCATTGGAGGCGGTCAGTGCACCAATACTCATGAGAAGCAGAGATTGATCCAGACAGAGACTCAGATGTCAATTGAGTACCTCTCTGATTCTGCATCTGAGCATTCTTGGGATCAAGTATGACTCAAAGTACTTCTTGGAGGAGAGGTCCCTGGAGCTTCCTTCAGTTTCCATATTACCTCATGAGTTCTGAAAGTTCTGGCTTGAGGTACTGACTCCATGATTTTGTGAGGGAAATGCCCAAGTCCATTCCATTTCAATTTGGAAGTGGAGGAGGAGCCCAGGGTCGAAAAATTGGACATTCTGCAATATTCTGATTCCTCTAAGGAGAAGGTGACAGTAGCCATGCCTGTGCACTGCATCCTTCAGAGGCTGCATAACAGAATATGGGAGATCTCTTGTGGATCATCATGTGCAATCTAGACAGGTTTGTGGACTTTCTCCCTCCAGAGAAAACTGCACAATACCAATCCCTAGTGAACCAAGGGAAAAAGTGTGGAAAATTCATGATCCAAGTGACACATGATATGTTCGATATGGCATTGAGGGCTGCTTCCATGAGTATCAGCACCAGGAGACTCTCATGGCTCTAGGTCTCAGACTTAGAACCTAGTGTCCAGGAGCAGCTCGCTGACATGCCCAGCCATGCCATGGGGAGGATTCCTTTGGAAATAAAGTGCAAGAGACCATGACCATGTTCAGGCAGCATACTGACACTCTTAACTCTCTCCATGCACATCTGACCCGGCCTCCACTTCATTTTGGAGCTGTCACACCAATTGGAATTCATTGAGGCTTTGCGAGACATGACTCAGGTGAAAGACTTTCTTTCCTGAGAAAGGCTCACCCACTTGGTGGCGATCATGGAAGAAGTACAACAGAGTCATCAGACATCAGCAAGAAACCTCAACAGTTCATGTTACTCCCTTGACATGTCTCCACATGACCCCGAGCTTGAAGTTGATCTAGGCCACTGCCAGGCTCAGAGATTTCATTTCTGTCATGCCTCATTTCTGGAGATCTCTGTCCTAGTGGATGAATCATTCCAGTCTAGTCAAATGTCTACCCTTTCAAATACCCCCTTCTAAAAGTTGCTCACGCCAGATGTGTCCAAACTGGGCTTGGGATCCCATGTGTTCCACACTCGGGGTGGTTGGTCACCCAGTAAAGCCTCTATCAGATAAATTTCCTGAAATATTGAACCCTGTTAAGGGCTTTCAGAGATTGGTTGGCCATCCAAAGTTTCATGATTCAGACGGACAATCAAGTAGCATTGTACTACTTCAAACAGCAAGGAGGAACGAGATCATATCTTCTGTGTTGCAAAATGGTCAAGATGTAGAACTTTGCCATCACTCAAGAAATGACTCTCAGAGCCACATACCTCCCTGCTAGAGCAATGCCCTGGCGGACAGACTGAGCCAGGTCTTTCAACCTCATGAATGACTTGAACCGAAAGTGGCCCAGACCATCCTTCGATAGTGGGGCACCTCCTCAATAGATTTATTTGCCATCATTCAACAGGTAGGTGCCTCAGTTTCTTGTTCAGTGTATTGACCCATGGCAAACTAGCCCCAGATGCATTCCTCTTCCACTGGGGGAAGGGTCTTTTCTATGCGTATCCTTTGATTTTTCTGATAGCAAAGATTCTCCTTATTGGCCCAGCAATCATGGTTTCCTCCTTTTCTCAAGCTTTCTATCAGGGATCTTGTTTGTCTAGGCAGCTCACCAACCCTGGTAACACAAGAGTAGGGAATGTTGTTGCACCCCAACATAAAGTCTCTTGCCTTCACAGCTTGGTATTAAGGGGGTAACCTCCTCTGAACATGCTGATTGGTGCCACTAACATCCCCTGGGCTTCCAGGAGAGATTCCACACACAGGTCCTATAGTTTCAAGTGGAGGAGGTTTGCCATTTGGTGTGAGGGACAGGCCCTAGACCCCTTCTCATGTCCCACACAAAATCTGCTTGAACACCACCTGCTTTTGTCTGAATTTGGCTTAAAGACCAACTCCATAGGAGTTCACCTTAGTGCAATTGACGCTTATCATTATCATGTTGAAGGTAAACTCATCTCTCTATAACTTAGTTGATTGCTTCATATGAAGCCTCCCATAGTGTCTTCGGACCTCAGTGTGGTTTTAACTCAGCTAATGAAAGCTCCCATCGAGCTGCTGGATGCCTGTGCCCTGACGTTTCTGACTTGGAAGATCCTATTTTTGGTGGTGGTGACATCAGCATGCAGAGTTAACCAGCTCCAGGCTGTAGTAGTCTAGTCCCACAGGTGCTCCTTGTGGTCTTGGGCAAGCCACTTAACCCTCCATAGCCCATGTTCCCTGTAAAATAGTTATCTCCAAGTTATAATGCCCTGTTCAATGTAATTTCAGTTTGTTCAATGTAAACCGCACTGATGCAGAATAGCGCGGTATATAAGAGAATGTAAATAAATAAAAATAAATAGTAGCGTATCTGTCCTTTATCAGATTTTTCAACAGTAGGGTTGTGTTGCGTACTTATCTTAAATTCCTTCCTAAAGCAGTGTCCAGCATCCACCTTTATCAGTCAGTTGTACTTCCAACATTTTTCCCAAAACCTCATGTTCACATAGGGAAACACATATTATACTGTATGAGAGCCTTGGCCGCCTACTTGAAACAAAGCCCATAGAAAGTTCACTCAGCTTTTTGTTTTTTTGATCCTAGTAGATTGGGGACTACCGTCAACAAACATACTCTTTCAATTTGGCTGGCAGATTGCATCTCCTGCTTACGCCCAGTCAGATCTGGTGCCTGAGGATCATGTCATGGCTCATGATATCTTAGCCATGGCTGTGTTGGTGGCCCACTTGCACCCAGCCTCCATGAAAAGAATTCCAAGATTTCTGGCCACATATTCACTTCCCCCTATTGTCTGGAAAGGGATGCCTCATAAGACAGCAGACTCTGCCACTCCATTCTTCAGAATCTTTTCAGGGATTATAATACAACTCCAATTCCTCCTAAACTGTGATCATTTTTGTTCCATTCTGCCTCATTATCTAGCCTACATAAAGCCTTGTTGTCCAAAATAGGAGGAAAAAGTTGTATTTTGTTGTGTACGTTTATTGTGACAATTATTTAACCTTTTCTTTCCGAAGCACCAAGAAGCTAGAATGTCTCATGTGAGCATTCATCCTGTTTGTTCAGGGAGAAAACCAAGTTGATTATCTGTAGCAGTGTTTGCCATGGACAGCAGGATAAATCCTGACAACCCTCCCATCTCCCCTTGGAGTTATATTCTGATATTAGTTAGTCATTGGATTGAGGGGAAGAGGTGCAGTAGCGGCAGGCAGGAATTCGGAGTCACTCCAAAAGTTTATAGAAGGAGCTGGGAAAGGTTCCTGTGCGGGGCTCCATCAATGATCTCACATATATATGAGGACTTATCCTGCTATCCACGGAGAACACCTGCTACAGGTAAGTAACTTTGCTATCTCTTCCTTTCCCTCGGGGAGCCCAGGGACTCTGATGCTGTCCTTGTCTCCGTCAACCTCCATTGGGAGGCCATTCTATGCATCCACCCTCTCCCTATGAATGTTTCTTAGATCACTCTTGTGTCTTCCTCTTTTTCTCCCTTATTCTAGAGTTTCCTTTGGCTTGAAATAAGCCTGCCTCTTGTGCATTTATTTATTGGAGGTATTTGAGCATCCCTATCCTATTTCTCTTTTCCCTCATATTTTCAAGGGTTTATTACATATTTAGCTCTTTAAGTCTTTCCCTATGTGTTTTTATAGTGAAATCCTTAAATTATTTTGGTAGCTGTTCTCTATATGGCTCTGTCCAATTTGTATCTTTTTGAAGATGTAGACCCCAGAATTACATGCACTGTTCGAAATGAGGTCTCATGTGTGATTTTCACAATAGCATTATTCTCTCCCTTTTTCCGCTACGGGAACCCTAGGCCAGTCAAGTTTTCAGGATTCCCACAATGAATATGCATAAGATAGATTTGCATACAACGAAGGCAGAACATGCAAATCTTTCTCTTGCATATTTATTCTGGGAATCCTGAAAACCTGATTGGCCTAGGGTTCCCCGAGGGCTGGGTTGAAAACCCCTGCACTACTCCTTATTTGTATAGCATTACAAGGCGTACACAACGCTGTACAGAGACATGTAATAGAGTCCCTGCTCATAAGAGCTTACAGTCAAGACAACACAACGACTGGAGACACGATATATCTAGGGCAGGAGATGATGTTGGATTAACATTTAGATTATTAATTATCAGAGTTATCAACACAGAATGAGATGGTAAAACATTGCCTGTGGAAATACTTCAAGAAGTCAAGAATGATTTGGAAGTCCTAAGTACAAATTTTGAGGGTTACTTCTCAGATATGAATGACTTTAGCATGGAATCTGTTTGACTCGTGAACCCATTCTCATTTGATATATCTGCGATGAATGACAACAATTTAGCCAAGGATAATTTCATTGAATTGCAAGACCACTCAAGAAAGAAAGCTGATTTCAAAAAGGTTGGGCTGGATATCGGGCAGTTTTGTTGTGAGCAAATCGCAGCTTACCCTAGCTTGGCGATGAGGGCAGTGTATGTTTGGTTCCCTTCACAACTACTTATCTCTGTGAAATGGCACTCTCTGCATTATTAAACCTGAAATCAAAGTGGAGAAATTGACTTGATGTGTCAGATGACATGAATAACGGTTTCAGTAACTGTACCTAGATTCCCTGTTTTGATTGCACAAAAACAGCAAAAATCTCATTAGTTGTAGTTAGCTTATGTGTTTGTGATTTGAATAAATATGACAAAATCCTTAAGATTTTCTTTAGATTGTTCTGTTACATATATATATGATTTTGACATTCTAGTGAAGGGGGGTATGGGGACATACTGGGCGATGCACTGGGGGGTCTGTAGTTGTATAAAAGGTTAAGAATTCCTGATCTACTACTACTACTACTGAGCATTTGTATAGGGGAATGGTAAGGGGAAACACAAGAAGTGAACAGGAGTCTAAAGGGATCAGGATCCAAAAGCAGTCTAAAAAAATGCATTTTTAGCCTGGATTGAGACTACTTTTGGATCCCGATGGCCTTAGTCTCCTTTTTTGACTTTTCTTCTGCCTGTGCAACCCCGTCCTCCACCTGGCTTTTGCCATGGCCTAATGTTTATTTAGCCACTTTTGAAATCATTTAGTATGATCATCATAGAGCCCCCTTATTTTGTGCACATCAGAATTTCAACCTGTGTTGCTGTCTTGGGATTTTAGAATCCAAATGCATCGACTTTCAGTTTTTTAATGTTAGCTTTTAGCTGCCAGACTCTAATCTAGCTGTTGGCACACACAAACCAGTTGTATCCTCTTGAAACCCAGCCAGTGAACATATCACATACAACGTGCAGTTCACATTTGTAAAACTTGTCTCTCGGTATCTTTCATTGCAAAGCTGCCTTTGCTTGTCATTTCATTTTCTGTTCTTTATTAAGGATTAATGTTAAGTTCTCAGCTTAACAGTGAGATGATGTCTCCAGTGTGATCGTAAGAGTGGACGCTGCAGCAGTGCCTAGTTTTGTACAGTCGATATTGTATCACAGTTGTAGCTTAAATCTGCATGTCAAATGTCATGCTTTTAATTGATGTACAGTTGACAGTAATTTGCACGACGCAGTTTTTTGAAGCACGGGATAATTGCGAACTGAAATTGTAAAAGCACACAAGGGGTCATGTTTAATAAACAGCAGGCGCTATCTGCCACCATGCCCATAGGAATAACATGGATGCTGCACACTAACGTTTATTAGACATGATCCAGTATCTATTTTGGGGATATTTTGTTTTGTTATTCTTTGTTTTTAGAAAATTGTAGCCAAGATGAAAAAATCATGTTTCAGTTCTTGTGTTTTGGGTTCTAACCAGGTCTGCACAGGAATTTGTGCTGTGGAAGTGCTAGGCCACAGTGTGATTTGTGCATCAGAAGTTTGAAAAAGTAAACAATCTTTAACAAAAAAATGTACTTTTAATATGAATTATTGTAATGTTAATTTTTTGTCTGTATAAAAAGATTGCCTTGTCTTTTTTATATAAAAGTCAATCTGTGTCAATGCATTCATTATAAATAGTATATTTGTAAATAAGCTGCCACTCGGTCATTTGAAAGTTTTTAAGTTTTAGAAAGTCGACTTTTATCCTGGCAAAGTGAATATTTGCTTTACCACGGTCACATCTTAAAACTGTTACAATTTATGTGGAATTAAAGCTAATCTGTTTGCATACTAAATGAGACTGAAAAACTCCATCTTCAGTGATTATTGACGTTTCAAAGATGTCTGTCCTACTGAAAAAATGTTGATGTACAGTGATTTCATAAAATAATTTGTACTTAAAATTTGTCTTGACAGCGATTATTGTACCAGGCCTGAGTTGTATTAATTGTACAGATTTATTGAGGAAGCAGTGGTGAAGTTGTCTGTGTTCCTGACCCTCCAGTCAATAGTAAAATAGCCATTAGGATTCTCTCTTTGACAGGTTCCAGGCACATGGGCAAAAAGGGCTAAAACTCCGTCTGCTTGAAAGAATGTCACTGGACTAGAAAATGTCATCTGCTAGAAGATTTTTATAGAGGTTGGTGGAAGGCAGCTGTTGTCATCTCGACCTTCTGAGGATGTTGGAGATTCCCTGGGGCACCTGGTAGGTCACTCAAGAACTTTTAAGTGATGGAGGGCTGCTGGACCTACTCTGGGGTGACTAACTTGGTGTCTCTCTCCACTCAAAAAGAAAGAAAAAGCCAACTGTTATATACAGACAGACATTTACCCCCTCCTTCCCTATGGAGGCTGCTGCCGCCTTTCTACAATACTCATGAACGTCCAGTTCTTACGCATCTTCTGTAGGGGCCTCTGCCGCCACTTATCATTTACTTCCTCATCCTTTGCGGCCCTTCAGTCCCATTCTCCACTCCTCACTTTTCCTGAAGCAGGGGAGAAATTGCTGGTGCTGGCAATACTCCGGGGCATAGCTAGCAGAGCAGGGTAATGGCAACAACATTATGGGGCCTGTGAACACACATCTCCTGACTGACATCCCACTGTTCTCTGCTATCACGTAGACAAGATGGTGGACTGGAAATGACTGAGGCTCTATTTTGCCCACATCTGAGCTTAAGTCGTTCTGGGCCAGAGGTAATAAATATTTTTCTCCCATAAGCCTAAAATTTAGAAAATCCTTTTGGTTGTCTGTCAAAAATACCCAGGAGATCTCAGGCACTCAAAAAGGCTTCCTACATGTCATAAATGCTACTATATTTCCAGAAATGTTTGAAAAAATACAAACCATCTCCAAACTCAGTAATATTCAAATTATAAGCACATGAATTCTTTTAAGTTAAAATTTGAATGCTAAAAGTAAGATGCAATTTTATAATGCCAGTTGGGTCAGTATTTAAACACCGTAATTGGAGTTTTTTCAAATGCTGTCTGTGCTGTTCAAAAATAATCTGGATTGAAGGGGGCTCTGAATACACCCAGATACAGTGACAAGCGCTGCTATTATTTGTATCCATGATATCGGGACCACTATCCAGATAACTGTCTGGATACACTTAGGACAGCAGTCTGAATATCATCACTCTCCAGATAACTTCCTGTCCAGCACTGTCTGGAGAGTGCCACCTTGATCAAATATCTGGAGAATGGTGGTTATTCTCCAGATATTTGCTTTGGAATAAGAGAACAAATAATCCCCAGCAACCTTTTCTTTAAAGAAAATCAAGTGTACCATTGGGTTACCCATAATCAAACAATAACAAAAAAACCCCAAAGAGAGCCATACAGGTATTCCAGTATTCTTAACCCTTTTTTGGTCTGTCTTCTGATTTAGCTCTGTCATACTTGTTCGCATAATGAAATCCTTTGTCGACTGAATAAAGATTTGGGGCTCTTGGATGGAAATATCTTCTAGTTCTATGAAGCCAGCTCAGGATCTAATTACTGTGCCATAGTTTCTCAGCCTTCAGCATGGTATATCTCTGCCATTTTTTTTTTTGTTTTCTCTTATCCGATGGCATCCCCAGGCTTGTCGAACACAAGCTTCCATATCCCCTTTCACTCTACCAGTAAATTAATAGTTTTATGATTACATTTTCTGTGGTTTCAAGGATCCATCGCTGTCATCTCAGCTATTCACAAATACAGTTGTATGTACCGTGTTATATAAATGCACCCCAATGGTTTTCTGCAGTCTATTGCTCATACAAAATCCTCTAGCTTACACTGTATATTGGGTTAGAATTCATGGACAAGGGAGACAAAATGTAACCTCCTTTGAATGAGGTTGATGAGACATGTACTATTGTTGAGAAGTGAATTGAAAAAGGGAGTACTGTTGAGATAGAGACTAGAATTATTCCAGAGAGAAGATGCAAAAGTAAGAGCCTCTTTTACTAACACTTGCTATCTGCCGCACATCCCAAAGGAACAAAATGGACCATGCAACAGAAAGCTCAGGCTAAGGTGCCCTTTATCTAACATGGCAATAACACTGAACTGTGGCATGGTAAGTGCAACACCACCATGTTAACTCTTGGGGGTATGGAAAGCATTTCCATGGCAGTTAACGTGAGTCTTGCCCCTTACTGCATGCCACATTAGCGTTGATGCACTTAACTCTGCCAATTGAGGTGGTGGTAAGTGATCCTGCACTAATGTTAGTGCAGGGTATGAATCTGGTGCTAACCACATCGAGCACACCACACCCATTCTCTCCCCCTACCCTGCCCATCTGCTACCCTAATGTGAGTTAGACAGTGTGGGAATTGTCCTGTCCTAACTCTAATGGGCCTGCACTAGCTGACAACGCGTGTCCCAGAACATGAGTTCTCCATGGACAAGCAGGAATGAATTCCCAAAGTATGGGTGATGTCCATTATTTGGAGCCCGCACAGGAACGCTCCCCAGCTACTAGTTGAAGCTTTTGGGTGCTTCCTCTGAGCATGTGCGCTATCTTTCCACCTGCTGCCATGACACCATTTTAGGCTAGTCTTCATTTTTCTGCAGAGCCCAAAGGATTCATTTCAGCAGCTCTCCACACCTGTTGGCAAATTTTCCCCTCACCGGGGATCTCTGCCACCTTCGATGGTATTTTTAGTGTCAATTTCCTGCCTTTTTATCGCGTTCAACCCTTTCCTTCATTTATTTTTGTTGATTGTTTAGTTTCCTTTTCTTTGCCATGGCACCTCTGCCCCCTTAGCTGCCAGAGCTCTGGCTTCGGGTCCTTCTTATTTTCATAATTGAGTCATTTGATTTTGCTGCAGCTGTTTTTCTGGCCAGTATGTTCTGGAAACTAGCCAGCGGGTTTTAAGTGTTCCCAGTACTCAAGGACCATATCCACCATGGATACCATAACTGGTGCCTGGGACCCCAATCATCAGTCCTCTTGTAATTTGTGCTTGCAGATGACAAAAAGAGGACCCAAAGGTCAAGAGAAGCAGCGCTTCTTCTTTTTGGCACTTATAAGTTCGATCCATTGGCAGCACTGGTCTCAGTGGCATTGAATGCTACATTGGATGCTGGCAGTGCATTGACATCGCGAAGTTCTTGAGCCCATTTGGAGCCAAACACCCATAGTGGCCCAGAACATCGGCTATCAATTGATGTCCAACCAAAGATGAGGAAGTATTTGGCTTCATCTTTGGCACTACAGGATGATCGCGCCAAGCATCAAGTGGGGATTGCTATGCATCAACTTCGAAGCCTTTCGAGCATGGCAGCAAGAGCAATGAGGGTCCACGAGAGCACCCTTTTAAGCTGTCCTGAAGGCAGAAGAGCTGATCCTCCAAGATGTTGGAGGGGCAGTGACAGCCTACTGAATGCCGAGACCAAGCCACTGATACCCCCTTACAGATTCTGGGTACATCGGCTAAAGTTGCTGAGGCCCCACAGCCTTTGGAGTCGGCAGCAATGGAGAAGTACCTTCTGAGGGCACTTGAGGATCAGATCACAATGCTGCTTGCCATTCAGCATTTCAGTGCCTCGATGGCATCTACATAGACAGTGGCTCCCATCCAACCAATCCTCGACATGCATGGCTTGCCTGCAGGAGAGGCAACAACATGAAGGCATTGAAAGGCCCTGACATTTGAGCCTGTCCAGTTGATCTCTCTTTTGAGTTTATCGGGGGCTGAGCATCAGTGCATCATCACTCCCGATCCCCAAGGGTCAAGAGAGAGATTCAGGCAGAGACAAGTATTTCAATTTCCTTAATAAATCAGACTCAGAAGGCTGGATCACTGATGGATTAAGAACATAATATATGCCATACAGGGTCAGACCACGGGTCTATCAAACCCAGTATCCTATTTCCAACAGTGGCCACGCCAGGACTCAAGTACCTTTTGAGTTCGCTAAGGTATACACATTCCATGCTGCTTGTTCCAGGGATAAGCAGTGGATTTCTTCAGTCCCCTTTAATAATAGTTTATGGACTTTTTCTCCAGGAACTTGTCCAAACCTGTTTTGAACCCAGCTACACTAACAGCTTTTACTATATCCTCCAGTATTGAATTCCAGAGTTTGATTATGCACTGAGTGAAAAAATATCTTCTCTGATTAGTCTTAAATCTGCCACATTATAGCTTTATTACGTGTCCCCTAGTCTTTCTACTTTTTGAAGGAATAAACAGCCGATCTATGTTTACCTGTTCTACTCCATTCATTATTTTATAGACCTCTATTATATCTCCTCTCAGCTATCTCTTTTCCAAGTTGAAGAGCCCTAACCTCTTAAGTCTTTCCTTATAAGGGTATCCTTTCGTCCCCTTTACCAGTTTGGTCACTCTTCTCTGTACCTTTTTGAATTCTACTATATCATTTTTAAGATATGGTGGCCAGAAATGCACGGAATATTCAATATCACCATGGAGTGATGCATTATTATATCCTTGGTTTTATTCTCTATTCCTTTTTCTTATAATTCCTAGCGTTCTATTTGCTTTCTTGGACATGGCTGCGGACTGGGCAGAGGGTTTCAATGTACTATCCATGATGATGCCCAGATCCTTTTCCTGAGTGGAACCCTGCATCGTGTAACTGTAGTTTGGGTTGCTCTTCCCTAAGTGCATAACTTTGCACTTGTCCACATTAAATATCACCTGCCATTTGGATGCCTGGTCTCCCAAATTATCATCAAGGTCCTCTTGCAATTTTTCACAATCCTCTTTTGACAAATTTGAATAATTTTGTGTCATTTGCAAATTTGATCACCTTACTTGTCCCTATTTCCAGGTCATTTATAAATATGTTAAAAAGCAGCGGACCCAGCACAGATCCCTGGGGTACTCCATTATTCTACTTTCACTCTAGCCACCTTCTGGGCAGATTAGATGGATCATACTTTATCTGTCATCATATACTATGTTACTATGAGAAAATTGTCCATTTAGTCCTACACTTTGTTTTCTATCTTTTAACCAGTTCCTAATCCACATTAATACACTGCCTCCTATCCCATTACTTTTTAATTTCCAAAAGAGTTTCTCATGAGGGACCTTGTAAAAGACTTTCTGAAAATCCAGATACACTATATCAACAGGCTCACCTTTATCTACCTGTTTATTCACACCTTCAATAAAAGAGATTAGTGAAACAAGACCTTCCTTGGCTAAATCCATGTTAGCTTCCTGCCATTAAACCATGACTATCCAGATGTTCAGTAATTTTGTCCTTTATAATGGTTTACCATTTTGCTCAGTACAGACGTCAAACTCACCAGTCTGTAGTTTCCTGCATCACCCCTGGAACCCTTTTTAAAAATTAGCGTTACATTGGCCACTCTCCAGGCCTTGGGTACTACAGATGATTACTAAAAGTAGGTCCATAATCTCATATTTCAGTTCTTTCAACACCCTGGGATTTATGCCATCCACTCCAGGTGATTTGCTGCTCTTTAGTTTATCAAATTGCTGTATTACATCTTACAGTTTATTAAGATTTGTTTTATTTCCTCTGATACATCACCTTTGAATATCATTTCTAGCATGGGTAAGTTTCCTACATCATCTTCAGTAAAGACTGAAGCAAAGAATTCATTCTGTCTCTTCTCCATGGCCTTGTCCTCTCTTAGTGCCCCCTTTAGCCCTCTATCATCTAATGGTCCAACTGGCTCTCTCACAGGTGTTTGCTCCAAATGCACTTGAAAATGTTTTTATTGTGCACTTTTGCTTCCATGGCAAGCTTCTTTTCAAATTCTCTCTTTGCCTGTCTTATCTCAAGGCCTTGCATTTAACTTGCCAGTACTTATGTTGTTTCCTGTTTTCATCATTTGACTCTTTTTTTTCCATTTTCTGATTTTCTCTTAGCTATAGCAGCCTCTTTGACCTCACCATTAAGCCATGCTGGCAGTTATTTGGCCTTCCTTCCACCTTTCTTAAAGCTTGGAATACATCTGGTCTGAGCTTCAAAGACAGTATATTTAAATAATGCCCAGGTCTGATGTAGACTCTTAACCTTTGCAGTTGTTCCTTTTAGTTTTTTTCTTAACTATCTTCCTCATTTTATCATAGTCTCCTTTTTGAAAGTTAAATGTTAGCGCAAATTTCCTTGTTATCCTCCCTCCATTTATTAAAGCAAATGTGATCACATTTTTATTTATTTTTTATTTATTTATTTAGGTGGGGTTTTTTATACCGCCCTTTCCATCGAGCAAGGGCAGTTTACAAAGAACAGAACAATTACATTAAACTTTTTTAAAAACATTAGTGCAACATGTTTACAATGAACACATTATGATTGCTATTGCTAAGCGACCCCCAACACAGTTACCTCTCGCACTAGATCCTGTGTTCCTCTAAGGACTAGATCTAAAATAGCTTCCCCTTGTGTTGGTTCTTGACCCAGCTGCTCCATGAAGCAGTCATTTATTTCATCTAGAAACGTTATCTCCCTAGCATGGCCTGATGTAACATTGACCCAGTCAATACTGGGCTAATTGAAATCTCCCTTTATTACTATGTTGTAAACTTTGCAAGCTTCCCTAATTTCTTTTAGCATTTCATTATCTGTCTGTTCACTCTCTAGCCAAACGGGCAGTTGTATACCCCTCCTGCCATTCCCTTTTTACATGGAATTTCTATCCATAAAGATTCTACAGTATATTTTATTTATTTATTTACAATCTCTTCTATACCGTGCTATTTGGCATTAGTGCGGTTTACATGGAACAAAATTCTCAGAACAGGATAACAGGTTTGAGTTTACAATTAACAGGACAGCAAAACTTGGATAATAGTGGGGTAACTATTTACACACAGGTGTCATAGAATAATATGTAACATAGTGGATAACTATTTACATACAGGTGTCATTAATAATATGTGACACAGGTCTCAATGATCAAGGATATCTTGATAGGAGTGTTAGTTTAGCTGACTAGGTATGCTGGTGTAGATACATTTGTTTGAGTGAATTGATTCATTGTTATCTGAGACGTATTTGAGGAAGAGGTAGTGCTTGAGGGCCTTCCTAAACTGGGTTAGGTTAGTGATGGCCTGGATGTTTGGTGGTAAAGCGTTCCAGCATCTTGGAGCGCAGAGTCTGAAGGTCCTGTTTGCAGTTGTTGAGGTGCATTTTGTTAATGCCTTCGGAATTATTAGCGTATTTATTGCTGTGGATCTTCTTGATCTATTAGGGGCTATGGTGTGGATGAGGTCTGTTAGTGAGGAGGAGGAGAGCCTATTGACAGCTTTGAAAGTCAGTAACACGGTCTTGAAAACAATCCTGGCCTGTATAGGAAGCCAGTGTAACTGTTTCAGAAGGGGCGTCACATGGTCACTCCTAGATATGCCCCATGGAGAACCCTCGCTGCGGCATGCATTGTGAGCTGTAGAGGGTTCAGGGTGGATTGGGGGAGTCCTTGTAATATGGCATTGGCGTAATCAAAGTGAGGTATGATCAGAGCCTGGTAGATTGTCTGGAAATCTTCTGGTTCAAGCAAGGAGCGTAGATGTCTGAGTGAATGGATCTTGTAGTAGATTGCTCTAACTGTGTTACCTATGTGGGCCTTCATGTCTAGGCGTTGATCCAGTGTGACACCCAGGTATCGTATTGTGGATTTTGCTTGTAGATCGGCTTCTTTCACTTTCAAGTATTGTGGTGGGCTAAAATTTGGGTTCCTTGTAATGAAGAGCACCTCTGTCTTATTTCCTGACCACTTCCGTATTATTTCCTGTAAAACCTTTATCCTGTTTGACTCAATGCCCTCAATGTATCAACACAGTAGGCTGCTCCTCAGCACTATTTAAAAACATATCTATGTGGCTGTGTGGGGTATTCATACCAGTCGGGCATGTTACTAGGTGATCCTCACATATACCAGCCACTCAGCCTAATGATTGTATCACCAACTATAATGGACATTCTAACCTTTCCCTTATGGGCACATGGCCCTGGAGATACATCCTCGATATGAGAGGGTATTGCATCACTTGGAGGACAGATCTTAGCTATAGGATCACTTCCTGTCACACCAAGGTGATGCTCTCCTTCCACATGACCTCCCTCCTCCATGGCAGCAGAAAGACTACCAAACTGGAGGTGGGACCTCTCTACTACATCCCTGTAGATCTTGTCTATATACCTATCTGCCTCTGCGATTGGACTTATTCCCTGAGAGCAAGTCTGATACTCTAGCCTCCAGTGATTGGACTCATTCCCTGAGAGCAAAGGGCTCTTTGCACCTAGTAAGACCTTTCACCAACTGAGAGGAAATCATACATGTAACACTCAGTGTAAAAGACTGGATAGCCCCCATCTCAGCTGGACTGCTGTTTGCATCATAAGATTTAAAGATTTATTTTATCTATTTAAAGTTGTTCAGTTGTTTAAAGGTCAACTGCAAAGACTTAATTATCTACTCCCAAGGCTTAATAACTTGCATATTAAGATAATCTGTTAAACCTGAAAGTGAGCGAGATCACTCCCTTCCCCTTAACTGGTTTAGGAGGCTATAAATCAAGGATTTTGCCTGGGGTGGTGGGAGACAGTGTGGGTGGGAGGGAAAGAAAGAAACAAACTGAAAGCTGGCTTGTTTTTGTATGCCCTAACTGCTTTTAACTTAAATGAAAGCTGGCTTGTTTTGGTATATTCTAACTGACCTAACAAAAACACTAAATTTGAAAATACACAGATTCTATCGCTTCCATCAGACCCTTCTCCTCATGAGCAATGCAAATCCCCTCCTGAGGATATGACCTTCCAAGATTTTGTCAGGGATATGGGTAAGGTTATATCAATTTCTTTGGAGACTGAGGATCAGCCCAGGACAGAAGCTTTAGAGATTCTACAGTACTCTTCGGCCCCTAAACAATCGGTAACAGGGTCTGTGCACCGTATCCTTCAGAGAGTGCAGATGAGAATGTGGGAGAATCCTTTCACTGTACCTCCTTTTATTTTTATCTTTATTATAATGCGTAATATATTGCGCCTTAGTGGATGTCAAGGTATTTTACAAATCAAAAAAGAAAAAATTGTGAAAGTGGCTGGCGCCAGAAAGTAAAGGAGCTACAACTATTTGATAAGAAAGAAAGTTGTATTCATACAAAAAGGGAAAGGGGAGAGGAGGAGAAGAGGCAAATCAGAGAGGGGAGTCAGGAGTGGGGAGGTCAAAAGAACATTGAAAGAGGTGGGTTTTGAGAAGAGACTTAAATTTTGGAAATGATGGCTCTAGGAGTAGGTTAGTGTGGGTAGGGCATTCCAGAGGAAAGGGCCCCAGGAAAAAAAAAGACAGAGTGGCGTATTGTCTCAAGGTGTGCACGAGAAGGGGGGGGGGGGGGGGGAGGTGTAGGCTTTTAGATGAACAGAGCACAGGCTACGAGGTGGAGTATGGAAATGGAGAAATTTGAGAGATATTAGGAATATGTGTATAAATGGATATATGAACCAGGCTAAGTATTTTGTAAATAAGTAGGGGAGTGATATGGTTGAACCGTGTGGTATGTAAGATGATCCTGTCTGTGGTATTTTGGAGCAATTGAAGGCGGTGGAGCTGAAATTAGGGGATTACTGCGAGGACAACATTGCAGTAATCAGTACATGATATGACAAGAGATAAGAGGAGAGAATGGTCAGTGAATGAGTGTTCAGGAACATTCAGATAGCGTGAATGGTGGAGAAGTAGAAAGAAATGATCCTGAAAGGACAGGGCAGACTCAAGGGTTACACTGAGGTAATGAAGTGAAGAGACCAGGGGAATAGGGGAGCCAGGAAAAGAACGGGTCAGAGGAGGACAGGAACCACCAAAAGTGAACCAAATGGCTGACGTTTTAGAGGGGTTAAGGTGGAGAAAGTTGGAAGATAGCCAGTGGGACACAACAGAGAGGCAGTTGTTTAGTGGGGTGAGACCAGGAACCAGCAGAGCTAGTGTGGTGAAGAAGAATGATGATATCGGCATAGTAATATGCCGACAGTCTGGATTGTTGAATTAATAATGTGAGAGGATCCAGGACAGAACCTTGGGGAACACCACAAGGAAGGTGGAGTGGGGGCGGAGGAGGCAGTTTCCGAGATGACAGAGAAGGATCGAGAGGAAAGAAAGGAGTGAAATCAGTGATAGACCAAATTGTGAATACCATCTTTCCGAAGATGTGAGAGGAGTGTGGAGTGATCAGCCAAGTCAAAGGTAAAAGAGAGATCCAGTGATACAGCCAACAAAATATCACTATGGACATGTGAGATGTAAGATGTGAAGCTCATCAAGAAAAGAAAGCAGAATGGTTTTGGTGCTATGTCCACATCTGAAACCAGACTGATGGGAATAAAGAAAGTGGATGGAGGAAAAATGTGAAGAGAGCTGGGAGAAGACAAACTTTTCAAGGATCTTAGAGAAGCTTGACTTTATAGAGTTCAGAAGGCTCCCGGATTCAAGAAGCCCAAGCTTCCTCACCATTCCTTGGTGATCGAATCCACCCTTAAGAGATCCAAAAGTTACAAGACTCACTCCTTGGCACCTCTGGGGAGGGAAACTCAGATACTGGACTCTTTTGGAAGAAGGTTTTTTCAGAGTTCCGTGCTTAAGGCCTGCATGGCCTCTTAGTAGCTCTACATGGGCATGTTTCTGAAGAAAATCACGTGTGACCTAGCTGATCTTTCCCAGGGTTTTCCTCCAGAGAAACTGGAGCAATATTGTTCCCTAGTGGGTTACGGCAAGGACTGCTTCAAGTTCATTGTCCAGGTGACCTATGATAACTTTGAAATAGTTGAGAACATCTGCCATGGTTATTGGCATCCGGAGACTCACTTGGCTCTGGTCCTCAAACCTAGAACAATCAGTGTAGTACAAGCTTTCTGATGTGTGATGCATGGAGAGAATCTCTTTGGAGAGCAAGTTTGAATAAAAGGCTAGCTTCATCACGAAGCAACATATCGCCCTTCATAATCTCTCAAGGCTCGTGTCCGAGTTGGCCTCCTACTGCAGGAGGTACCAGGGTGGCTCCCAGAATTAGACCTATCATTCTCGTAGGCATAGATACTTTCCTGGGCCCCAAATTTCCAACTGAAACAGACTCCATGACCATAAACATGGCATGAGAAGCCCCAGCTACTCTTCCAATAACTGCAATGTAAAACTCTCCTGTCGGGAGGGAGACTCACTCTTTTTGCCCAAAAATGGCCCCCTCATAACCTCAGACATATGGGTTTTGCAAATTGTCCAAAGCAGTTACAAATTACATCTATTCGACATTCCTCTAAATTGTTCACAAGGGCTCATTCCAGCTACCCTATACATCTGGAACTACTTCAGAGAGAAATCACTGCCCTCTTGACAGATCTGGGGATCAAGCTCGTGCCAACAGAGCAAAGAGGATAAGGGCTTTATTCCAGGTTTTTCCTGATCCCTAAAAGGAAAAGGGGATTCCATCCCATCCTAGACCTAAGTCATCAGAGAAAAGTTTAAAATGATTTCTCTAGGCACCCTACTACCCTATCTGCCAAAAGGAGATTGGCTTATGCTCTCTGGATCTGAAGGATGTGTATACCCACATACAGATACCTCCCACTCACATGAAGTATCTCAAATTCATCCTGAGGGACAACACTTCCAGTACTGCATATTGTCCTTTGGCCTAGACTCAGTCCCCCATGTTTTCACAAAATGCCTTGAGATAGTAGCAGCTTACCTCTGGACAATAGGAGTGTTTGTCTTCCCCTACTTGGACAATTGGCTGATCAAGAGTACCACTCAGGAAAGAGTTTGAGAATCAACACTGTTGGCCATTTGGGTGCTGAAATTATTAGGGTTCATCATAAATTACCAAAAATCCAATCTACATCCTTTTCAACAATTGAAATTCATTAGAGCCCTGCTCAATATGACTCCGGTGAATGCCATCCTCTCACATGACAGAGCTACTGAGGTAGACTCAATTGAGTCAGCAGGTCACAGCTCACAGGATGTTAACTGTACTTGGTTACATGGCCTCTACAGTACACATAACATCCTTGGCACGTCGCCATATGAGACAGGCTCAATGGATTCTGAGGATTCATTGGACCTGGGTCACTAGAAGACTGAGGGATCATCTGTGTGTCACCAATCCACTCATTCAGTCATTACAATGGCAGATAGTCCCCCACAATTTGCTCAAAGGTATCCCCTTCCAAATTGCTCCACCACAAAAAGTTTTGATGACAGATGCATCCAAACTGGGTTGAGGAGCTGATGGGTTTCACACGCAAGGCAATTAGTTCTTCCAGGAAAGTTTCCACCAGATCAACTTCTTGGAATTAAGAGTCATAGCAAATGCTCTAAAGGCTTTCAGAGATCAATTGGCCAACAAAATTGTCCCGATTCAAACAATCAAGTAGCAATGTTCTGTATGAACAAGCAGGGAAAAATGGGCCTATAACTCCTATGTTGGGAAGTGGTCAGGTTGTGCAAATTTGCCAGTGCTCATGGAATAGACTTGAGAGCCAAATATCTATCAGGCAAACAAAACACTCTGGCAGACAGACTGAGTTGAGTCCTCCAACTGCACATATGGATACTGGACAAGGAGGTTGCAGCTCACATCTTTTGAGAGTGAAGCACCCTCTAGATAGATCTGTTCATGACTACTCAGAATGCCTAAGTGGATTTCTTCTGTTCCAGAGTAAGATCACACAGCAGACTAACCTCAGATGATTTCCTCCTACATTGGGAGGGGGATCTTCTATATATGTATCCTCCAATCCCTCTTATTGCAAAGACCCTCCTGAAACTCAAAACAGACAGAGGCACAATGATTCTCAGTGCTCCCTACTGGCCCAGATAGCCTTGGTTTCCTCTCCAGCTGCAGATCTTTAGTCGGGAACCACTCTGGCTGGGTCCTGATTTCACAGGATAATGGAATGATGTTGCACCCTAACATCAAGTCCTTGGCCCTCACGACATAGATATTGAGAGGCTAACATTATCTGTGCTCAATCTGCCAGCTGGTGTGTCTGATATCCTTTTGGCCTCCAGGAAGGCCTCAGCTAGAAAATCCTATTCATGCAAGTGGAAGAGGTTTGCTGTCTGGTTTGCGGACCATACCCTAGATCCCTCCACCTATCCCATACAAAAACTGCTTTAGTATCTTCTACATCTCTCTGAATCAGGACTTAAGTCCAACTCCATTAGGATTCACCTCGGTGCAATTGGAGCTTAGAGGTGTAGCAGGGCAGTCCATCTCAGTGCAGCCTTTAGTGGCTCGCTTTATACGAAGTTTGCTTCTCTTGAAGCCTCCCTACAAACCTCCTGCAGTGTTTTTGGGCCTCAATGTGGTTCTTGCACAGTTGATGAAAGCTCTTTTTGAGCCACTCAATTCCTGCCCTCTAATGTTTTTGACCTGGAAAGTGAGCAAGCTTCAGGCTCTCATAGTTCATCCACCTTACATCAAATTCCATCATAACAGAGTGGTCCTTCTTACTCATCCGAAATTCCGTCAGAAAGTGGTATCAGATTTCCATCTTAATCAGTCGATTGTCCTGCTAACATTTTTCCCAGAACCTCATACCTACAAAGGGGAAACTGCATTACACATGTTGGACTGCAAGTGAGCTTTGGCCTTCTCCTTGGAGCAGACAAAAGCCTAAATATATAGAAATTCCATTCAGCTTTTTGTTTCTTTTGACCTTGATAAGCTAGGGGCTGCCGTCTCCATACACTCTTTCAATTTGGCTAGCAGGTTGCATCAGGCCTGAGCCTTGATGGTCATCTAACAGCTCACAATGTCAGAACCATGGCTGCATCAGTGGCCAACTTGTTTTCAGTTTCCATGGAAGAGATTTACAAAGTTGCAACGTCATCTTCTGTCCACACATTCATATCTCAGTACTCTCTGGAAGAGGATTCCCAATGCGACAGCAACTTCAGCCAATCAGTACTACGGAATCGGTTTAGTAATTAGAATCCAATTCAATCCTCCTTAGGCCCATTCTTTTCTGTTTAGGTTACCTAAAACAAACATGCAAACAAACAAAGTTAGTGTATATACATATATATGATATGAAATGTCTGTTGCCATCAAATTGACAGACCCTGTTGGGCTCATCTTCACTTTTCCTTTTGCTTATGCTTATGCTATGCTGTAGCTAGGGAGTCCCATATATGAGGATTTCATTCCTGCTTGTCCATGCAGAAAAAGGTAGTTACTCACCTGTAGCAGGTATTCTCTGTGGACAGCAGGAATAACTCCTCACAATCCTCCCACCTCCCTTTGGACTTGTATTCTACTGTAGCTATTATATCAGACTAATCTAAAATGGTGCCACAGAGGCAGGCGGGAAGATGGCGCACATGTGCAGACAAAGCTCCCAAAAGCTTCAACTAGTAGCTGGAGAGCGTTCTTGTACAGGCTCCATCAGATGATGTCATCCATATGTGAGGACTTATTCCTGCTGTCCACAGAGAACACTTGCAACAATTGCATAGCTAACTTTTGTCAGCTAATACCTTTTAGTAAAAGACCCCCTAAGTGTTAGTAAAAGGGGCCCTATGACCAGCCCCCAGCAGCAATAGGTAATGAGTTGAAAGATAGAGAAGGGAAGTAATGGGAAATTAATATTCTGAAGCAGCTAGAGGACGTTGTCTCTATTTACCTTATTCAGAAAGGTTCAAGAACAGTTATTCAGGGGCATTTCAGAGGTGCTTAATATTATACTTAAGCCTTCTGATTTTAGGTTTTAGCCAATAAACACTAATAAAACAACACCGTTGCAAAAAAATAAAATAGGTGTTTATTTGATAAACATCAGAAACCACCACTTCTCCTAGTTCTCTCTCATCCTGCCCCGGCTTGTTGTGTGTCATCCACTCAGTCTGTGTCTTTTCTATACTAATGATTCCCATGCACATGTTTGATTCCACCAGAAAAGGTATTCACTTTAAAAAGGCCAATAAAAACAAATGATTTGCAAGTAGTAGTATAATGGGTGCACTACTCGTCAAACTGATTGACAGGTGAGATAAGGATGACAGGAGCCAATCAACGCTCACTTCTGGTGTATGACCTGCCTCAGGCCATGCCCCCTCCCCTAGAAGTGAATAGTGAGTTAGCACCGCCTGTCCATGCCTCCAGGTGTGGCCACACACCCCACTTTGACACGCCCCACCCCACCCCACCCCACCCCACCCCACTCCCAAGGATGACATCAGCCAATCAGCGTCCACTTCTGGGTTTGTGCCACACCCACACCCCACCCCACCCCACAATGTTGGCATTAGCCAATCAGTGCCCACTGCTGTGTTTGTGCCACACCCATGCCCTCCCACCCTCAACCACACCCCAGCCTACATCATCGGAAATGACATCACCGGAAACAGTGTGTCATCGGAAATGGCAGTGTCGCTTTTCGATGACATCAGCGGAAGCAGTGACTGACTCCAGAAATGTGTTTTGCTTCTGGTTAATGCTGACATCTGCAAAAGCAGGAACCCTGGAAAACAAAACAAACAAAACAAAAAAATGGAGTTACTTACCTGTAACTGGAGTTCTCCGGGGACAGCAGGATAAGTCAGCCACACTTGGTGACATCATCCGACGGCGCCGAGACGGAAGTACTCTCCATAGCTCAGAAGGGCTTTTGTGCCCTTCTGAGCATGGGCCAACTGGCCCCACCCCCTGCCCGCCCCTAGCTAGCCAGTACGTCCCTAGCTGAGCCTTTCGCCGCTAGGAGGCGGGCACCAGACGGAGGCCGACCCCATCACAGGGGAGGTGGGTGGGTATGTGTGGCTGACTTATCCTGCTGTCCCCGGAGAACTCCAGTTACAGGTAAGTAACTCCGTTTTCTCCTAGGACAAGCAGGATGAGTCAGCCACACTTGGTGCCTCCCAAGCTACGATGTGCTGTGGGGGATGGGGGAAGGCCAAGACCATTCTTCAGGTCAGGCATGACAGCGTGTTGCATCAAGAACGAATAGGCCTACAATAGGCAAGTAGAGGCGATGCACCTATGTGCAGTCGTAGTGTTGTGGGAACATACAGGTCTGCAAGAATCTAGGCTGCAGGGGCCCATGGGGCCTGCGGGAACATATAGGGAAGCACGCATGCGCGGAGCAGCGTGCCGTTCCCAGGTACCGTGCGACGGCCTGCAGTCGCGATTGTAGTTAAAGAGTGCCTCAGCACGGTAGCAGAGATGCCAGCCCATCGAGCAGTGGTGGTGCGGGAGCAACGCAATGCAGACATCAAGCAGTAGTGGTGCGGGAATAACTGCCATGAAGAAACCACCGCATCAGTTGCTGGCACGCGCCGCCTCAGTCGGTACGCACTGCATCAGTCGCCGGCTTGCGCTGCATTAGTCGCTGGCACGACGAGGAAAATCAGTCGATGGCACGGATTGGCCAGTGTTGGAAGCAGGATAATGTACGTGACTAGCCTAGTCAGACCAATTACGCTGCACCATCCGGTCTATGTCATCAGAGAAGTGAAGGTGCGTGCCGGGATAGCAAGGCGGCATCGGCGATGCTATAAGAGTGGTATGAGGTTGACCACTAAAGTTGCAGTGTTTATAAGTCAGTTCCAAGCCGGGCGGTCTGTGGGGTGGCGGCAAGATTGCAGTCCAGATTGTTAGGCTGTCTGGTCGACAAGGACTCATGGCCTTACGACCTCATCCCGTGTGGTGCACCCTTACCAATGGTGTTTAGTGCACGGGTGACGATAGTTCAAGTTGCAAGGTCTTGGTGGGCAGGACACAGGGAGGGCCTCTGGGAAGGAATGCCATGTGTGCGTGCCTCTGTGTGTGTTCTTGGCTCTTGCCTGTCACCTGGCTTTTGCCTGTATCCGGCGAGGCTTGGGCCCTTGCCAGTGTAGCTGAGCCCTTGGCTGTATCCAGGCAGCTGTGGTTTGTGGAATTGCCAGTGGGGTTTGGACCAGATAGTCTGGGTAGTAGACTGCGGTACTAACCACTGAGCCCCGCCTTCATAAGGTGGAATCTCCAGGTGAGTAGTCCACTGGGCAGATCCGGGCATATCGGAGATCTATTCCAGGCCCACATGCCCTAGATGGCCAAGGGCTGTCACGAGTAAGGCTTGTGGAGACTGCTGTTCATCCGTGTGGGCCACAGCAGCCATTCGGTCGTGTTTTGGTAAGTAGAGAACCACCGGCTCAGGTCTGGCGTACAGCTTGTCAACAGGGTCAGGAGTTAACAGGATCTGGCTTTGGTACTGGACAGTCAGCATGCAGATCCGGTGCTGGGCCATCAGCCTGCCGATGTATGCGCGATGAGGCCCGGTGAAGGAGGGTGCCTACGGGTTGAGTTCCTGCCTGATCCCAAGAGGGAGGACTGCCAAGAGCAGCCGTTTCCTCCCTGTCCCGGCCCTGGAGTGCCGAGCTGCAGGCATCGTAGCGCCGTGGTAACTCCACAACATGGTCCATGGCGGGTCTTGGACCTGCGACTCGACCCTACGCCCGCTGGTCAGGACACCTGCCTTTGTGCACACTGAGGCAGGTTGCCCCTGGGTAGATCATAGGAAGATCCAGACTGGTGCCCCAGGCTGGCCATGAGCCTGACGCTCCGCCTTTCTGCCTTCATGACGTCAGGTACAGAGCCATCAAGTTTAATGGAGCAGGTGCTCCCCGCAGGGAGGAGAAGATGATCTGCGCCATGAAGATGATGAAGGTTGCGTATTCTCCAGTTATGGAGGGGATGCATGGGTCTTGAGGCGGTTCACCAGGGAGCTCAGGGGTAATGGGCGGCCTGGTTCTTGGATCACGGCAAGGCTCCAGATGGTGGCGGCAGGGCCGTCGCTCCAGAGTCCAGGGCCGGCATGAAGGCTGTTGTTGGCGGAAGATGCAGCGCTGCTGACTTCGAGAGGTGGAAGGGCATATCTGAACCAGATGGTAATGCCTACCTATGCCGTTTGTCAGGCGGGTTGCACCGGGATCCATGTAACTGTGGTAGAGTGAACACCGAGTCTGCTGCACCGCGATGCAGGTATGTGGCATGGACTGAGCTGTAGAGGATGCGAAGATGGAGCGCAGCCAGGGGGTCTTGGTTATGTCACTGGCATCGGTCGCTGTTTAGTTGTGCCAGAAATGTAGGCCTCTTGGTCCTGTTATTCTGCCAGGGATGCAGGCATCTTGGTTTTGTCAATGGCATTGGCGGCTGTGAATCAGCGGCTGTGAAGTTTTTGCCTGGGATACTCGCACGGAAGACCATGGTATTCAGGGAGTGTGGAGACGTGTATAGATCCAGAGTTGGGACCAAACATGTGGTGCTGCTCCGAGACACAGTGCTGCGAGTGATGTACCACACTGTATTCGTGATGATGACGAAGATGATGATGTTCCTGCTGTTCGCTTCAACAGGAACCAGTTAATGTGAGGCTTTCATAAGAATCCAATTAAGGTGAGGCCTTCATCGTTGACCTGGACATCCCCGATGGCATAGCATGGGGGTCAATGGCCTTCTGATCGTCCATGAACCCCCTTTTTTCTTTTTTTAAATAATTCCCATGTAGTGGGACGCTGACTACATTGCCAGGCACTGCCTTGGAGCGAGAGTTTGAGGTAGTCTTGACGGTTGTCCCTTGAGAGCAAGAACGGCGCTGCATGGTTGAAGGTGCTGTTGGGTTTGAGAGACTGGCGTGTCCCCAGTCTGATGATGGAGGTGGTGTTTTGCCTCCGCGATGATCTGAACTGCGGAGTGGCCACTTTCTCCTTGGACCACCTCTGTTGTCTTACCTAAAGAAGACTAGTTACCGCATACTGACTACTGCACCCACCTGATCCAGGTGATACAGGGTGGAGTGTATGGGACAAACATATTAGGTGGCTACCTTGAAAGGTTAGGATGCATTTCTCATGGGGATGTAAAAAGAAGGAATCCTGAGCTCCTTGTACTGTGGTTGTTTTAGCTTAACTGAACCAGAACAGCACGTAACCTTCCTTCCAGCCTTCACCGTTGCGATGCTTTCAGAGCAATCGTGATGGAATGCCACTGTAGGGTTCTGAAGCACAGTGTGAGGGAGAGGGGTTGTGAATCCCTGCACCTTGTCTGGGAGCCTATTTCCAGAGTCTGACGCATGCTGGTAGAGGCTGAAGACCATAGGGAGGCTAACGTCACAGTGGGCATGGTCAAGGAGCATAAGAACATAAGAACATAAGAACATAAGAAATGCCATACTGGGTCAGACCGAGGTCCATCAAGCCCAGTATCCTGTTTCCAACAGTGGCCAATCTAGGTCATACGTACCTAGCAGTTTCCCCAAAAGACACAGGTTCTGCAGTGCTTGTACTAGGCCAAGCATTGATATCCTGGGTCCCTTTTTAATAGTGGTTTATGGACCTTTCCTCCAGGAACTTGTCCAAACCTTTTTTAAACCCAGCTATACTAACAGCCCTTACTACATCCTCCGGTAACAGATTCCAGAGTTTGATTACACGTTGAGAGAAGAAATATTTTCTCCTATTTGTCTTAAATAGTTTACCCTGTAGCTTCATTACATGCCCCCTAGTCCTTCTATATTCTGATAGCGTAAACAATTTATCCACGTTTATCCGTTCCACTCCATTCATTAATTTATACACCTCTATCATATCTCCCCTCAGCCGCCTCTTTTCTAGGTTAAAGAGCCCTAACCTTTTTAGCCTCTCTTCATAGGAGTAGCCTTCCATCCCCTTCACCAATTTGGTGGCTCTTCTCTGTACTTTTTCTAATAACTCTATGTCCTTTTTAAGATACGGTGACCAGAATTGCACACAATATTCAAGGTGCGGTCGTACCATGGAGCGATACAGAGGCATTATAATATCCTTTGTTTTATTCTCCATCCCTTTCCTTAGGATACCTAGCATTCTATTTGCTTTCTTGGCCGCCGCTGCACACTGGGCGGAGGGTTTTAACATGTTATCCACGATGACTCCTAAATCTTTTTCCTGGGTGGTGGTTTCTAATGTGGAGCCTTGCATCTTGTAACTATAGTGTGGGTTGTTCTTTCCTAGGTGCATAACTTTGCACTTGTCCACATTAAATTTCATCTGCCATTTGGATGCCCAGTCTTCCAATTTATCCAGATCCTCCTGCAGTTTTCCACAATCCTCTTGGGTTTTAACAACTTTAAACAGTTTTGTGTCATCTGCAAATTTGATTACCTCACTAGTTATTCCCTTTTCCAGGTCATTTATGAATATGTCAAAAAGTAGCGGACCCAGTACAGATCCCTGGGGTACTCCACTATTCACCTTTTTCCATTGGGAATATTGGCCATTTAGCCCTACCCTCTGCTTTCTATCTTTTAACCAGTTCCCGATCCACAATAGTACACTGCCTCCTATCCCATGACTTTTTAGCTTCGCCAAAAGTCTCTGATGGGGGACCTTGTCAAAAGCTTTCTGAAAGTCCAGATACACTATATCAACCGACTCACCTTTGTCTACCTGTTTATGCACACCTTCAAAAAAACAGATCAGATTAGTAAGACAAGATCTGCCTTGTCTAAAGCCATGTTGGCTGTCTCCCATTAGGCCATGACTATCTACATGCTGTGTAATTTTGTTCTTTATGATGGCTTCTACCATTTTCCCTGGTACTGACGTCAGGCTCACCGGTCTGTAATTTCCCGGGTCACCCCTGGAACCCTTTTTAAAAATTGGTGTTACGTTGGCGACCCTCCAATCTTCAGGTATTACAGATGATTTTAATGAAAGTTCACAGATTACCAATAACAGGTCTGCAATCTCATATTTCAGTTCTTTCAACACTCTGGGATGTATACCATCCGGTCCAGGTGATTTGCTACTATTCAGTTTATCAAATAGTTGTAATATATCTTCCCGGTGTAGCGATATTTCTCTCAATTCCTCTGCAGTATCACCTTTAAATACCACTTCAGTCTTGGGTAACACCCCTACATCTTCCTCAGTAAAGACCGAAGCAAAGAATTCATTCAGTCTCTCTGCTATAGCCTTGTCTCCTCTTACTGCCCCTTTTACCCCTCTATCATCTAATGGTCCAATTGACTCTCTCACAGGCCTTTTGCTACGAATGTACTTGAAAAAGTCTTTATTTCGTGTTTTTGCTTCCGTAGCAAGTTTCTTCTCAAATTCCCGCTTTGCCTGCCTTATCAATGCTTTGCATTTAACTTGCCAGTGCTTGTGCTGTTTCCAGTTTTCATCATTTGGCTCTTTTTTCCATTTTCTGAAGGTTGCTCTTTTGGCAGCAACAGCCTCTCTGACCTCACCTTTAAACCATGCTGGCAGTTTTTTGGACTTTCTTCCACTTTTCTTAATGCGTGGAATACAGCTGGTCTGGGCTTCGAGGATAGTATTTTTAAATAACACCCAAGCTTGCTGTAAGTCTTTAACCTTTGGAACCGCTCCTTTTAGTTTTTTCCGAACTATATTCCTCATTCTATCATAGTCACCCTTTTGAAAGTTAAAAGGTAGTACTGTGGATTCCTTTACTATCTGTCCTCCACTGATTAAATCAAACATGATCATACTATGATCACTATTGCCAAGTGGTCCCAACACCCTTATTTCTTGCACCAGATCTGGCGTTCCACTAAGGACTAGGTCCAGTATGGCTTCCCCTCTGGTCGGTTCATGAACCAGCTGCTCCAAGAAGCAGTCATTTATTTCATCTAGAAACTTTATCTCTTTAGCTTGTCCTGCTGTGACACTGTCCCAGTCGATACCGGGGTAATTGAAATCACCCATTATTACTACTCTGTTGTGGCTTTTGTTAGCTTCCTTGATTTCTTTGAGCATTTCATCATCCATTTGTTCATTCTGGCCAGGTGGTCGATAGTATACTCCCACTGCCATCACCTTCCCCTTCATAAATGGAATTTCAATCCATAGAGATTCTACAGCATATTTTGTTCCCTGCAAAACTTTAATCCTTTCTGACTCAATGCCCTCTCTAACATAGAGCGCAACCCCTCCACCAATTTGTTCAGCTCTATCATTACGATATAGTTTGTATCCAGGTATCACAGTGTCCCACTGGTTATCCTCCTTCCACCATGTCTCTGAGAGTGCAATCATATCTAACCTCTCATTTAATGCTATATATTCTAATTCTCCCATCTTATTGTTTAGACTTCTAGCATTGGCATACAAGCATTTTAGAGACTGCATTTTATTAATATTAATCTGGCTATTGGTAGGCATGGGTAATTGGGAATCTTTATGCTCTGTCTGCTCCTTACTCAAGGGCATTTGGGCTACTATACTCCCTTTTGGAACCTCACTGCTTTTGGTAGTATCCTTCAAGGATACCTTTGTCCGAACCGTGCGCTCCTGGGTGACTGTCGGCTTTCCCCTATTTTCTAGTTTAAAAGCTTCTCTATCTCTTTTTTAAAGGTTAATGCCAGCAGTCTGGTCCCATCCTGATTAAGGTGAAGCCCATCCCTTCGGAAGAGCCCCCCCTTTCCCCAGAATGTTCCCCAGTTCCTAACAAATCCAAAACCCTCATCCTTGCACCATTGTCTCATCCACGCATTGAGACTCCGGAGCTCTGCCTGTCTTTTGGGTCCTGCACGTGGAACAGGAAGCATTTCGGAGAACGCTATCCTGGAAGTTCTGGATTTCAACTTCCTACCTAAAAGCTTAAATTTAGCCTCCAGAACTTCCCTACCACATTTTCCTATGTCATTGGTACCAACATGTACCAAGACAGCAGACTCCCCCCCAGCACTATCTATGATCCTATCTAGGCGGTGCGTGAGATCTGCTACCTTCGCACCAGGCAGGCATGTTACCAGGCGATCCTCACGTCCACCAGCCACCCAGCTATCTACATTCCTAATGATTGAATCACCAACTATAACAGCTGTCCTGACCCTCCCCTCATGGGGACATGGCCCTGGAGAAACGTCCTCGGTGCGAGAGGGTTTTACATCACCTGGAGGACAGGTCCTAGTTACAGGATCACTTCCTGCCACACCAGGGTGATGCTCTCCTGTCACGTGACCTCTCTCCTCCATGGCAACAGGGATGCTGCCAGACTGGAGGTGGGACTTCAGGACTATATCCCTGTAGGTCTCGTCCATGTACTTCTCTGTCTTTCTTATGTCTTCCAGGTCTGCTACTCTAGCCTCTAGAGAACGGACTCGTTCCCTGAGAGCAAAGAGCTCCCTGCACTTAGTGCATATGTAGGACCTCTCACCAACTGGGAGATAATCATACATGTGACACTCGATGCAAAAGACTGGAGAACCCCCATCTCGTTGCTGGACCTCTGACTGCATCTTAGTTTAAAGCTTGTGTTTAGGTCTTTTAAAGCGGTATATAATAAGGATTGGTGTAGATGCTTATACTAATAAAAGTGTATCTAATACCCCTAATACACCCTGTGTACCTGAAACTAATTAATCACAGGTCCTCTGTGTATGACTGATTTGGATTAAGAGCTGCACCTGAGAGCAGCCCCTTTCCTCTAAGATGTCCAAGTACCTATAAAACTACAATTTCCCCAGGGGTGGGTGGGTGCTGGGGAGGGAGGGGGGGAGATAAGTCCTATTAAAGAGGGCAGTTACAAGGTACCCTGTCCTGAACCCTCAGCAGGGGGATGGGGGTACCACACAAGGCCCAGTTAATTGAGAGAGGCAAGGTAAGTACAGCTGAGAAGGCTGAATTAGCACACCACTAAGACAAACACTAAATAATTAAACAAACAACAGTTAGACAAACAGTAAATAATTAAATAAACAGCTAGAACTCACAGTAAGATGTCCCAGGAGGCAAAAATCCACTCACTAGCAGAGCTCTGTAAAAGATCAGCCTTTCTCTGATCAGAGAAAAGCAAACTAAAACAGCCTATGCACACGTGGAGAAAACAGGAACAAGGTTACAGGATACCTCAGGGGGAGGGGGTCAGGGGGAGGAGTCACTCAGGCAGGCAAGGACAGGAAAAAGCTTAACAGCAGGCTCTGGGGAGAGAGATTAATTCAAAATGGCTACCACACACACAGGGGGAGGAGTCACTCAGGCAGGCAAGGACAGGAAAAGCTTAACAGCAGGCTCTGGGGAGAGAGATTAATTCAAAATGGCTACCACACAAGGCCCAGTTAATTGAGAGAGGCAAGGTAAGTACAGCTGAGAAGGCTGAATTAGCACACCACTAAGACAAACACTAAATAATTAAACAAACAACAGTTAGACAAACAGTAAATAATTAAATAAACAGCTAGAACTCACAGTAAGATGTCCCAGGAGGCAAAAATCCACTCACTAGCAGAGCTCTGTAAAAGTTCAGCCTTTCTCTGATCAGAGAAAAGCAAACTAAAACAGCCTATGCACACGTGGAGAAAACAGGAACAAGGTTACAGGATACCTCAGGGGGAGGGGGTCAGGGGGAGGAGTCACTCAGGCAGGCAAGGACAGGAAAAAGCTTAACAGCAGGCTCTGGGGAGAGAGATTAATTCAAAATGGCTACCACACACACAGGGGGAGGAGTCACTCAGGCAGGCAAGGACAGGAAAAGCTTAACAGCAGGCTCTGGGGAGAGAGATTAATTCAAAATGGCTACCACACAAGGCCCAGTTAATTGAGAGAGGCAAGGTAAGTACAGCTGAGAAGGCTGAATTAGCACACCACTAAGACAAACACTAAATAATTAAACAAACAACAGTTAGACAAACAGTAAATAATTAAATAAACAGCTAGAACTCACAGTAAGATGTCCCAGGAGGCAAAAATCCACTCACTAGCAGAGCTCTGTAAAAGTTCAGCCTTTCTCTGATCAGAGAAAAGCAAACTAAAACAGCCTATGCACACGTGGAGAAAACAGGAACAAGGTTACAGGATACCTCAGGGGGAGGGGGTCAGGGGAGGAGTCACTCAGGCAGGCAAGGACAGGAAAAAGCTTAACAGCAGGCTCTGGGGAGAGAGATTAATTCAAAATGGCTACCACACACACAGGGGGAGGAGTCACTCAGGCAGGCAAGGACAGGAAAAGCTTAACAGCAGGCTCTGGGGAGAGAGATTAATTCAAAATGGCTACCACACAAGGCCCAGTTAATTGAGAGAGGCAAGGTAAGTACAGCTGAGAAGGCTGAATTAGCACACCACTAAGACAAACACTAAATAATTAAACAAACAACAGTTAGCCAAACAGTAAATAATTAAATAAACAGCTAGAACTCACAGTAAGATGTCCCAGGAGGCAAAAATCCACTCACTAGCAGAGCTCTGTAAAAGTTCAGCCCTTCTCTGATCAGAGAAAAGCAAACTGGCGTAGCTGTGGTGGGATCGAGTTCTGGTATTGACCAGTCATCCCTGGTCATTTTTAATCCAATTATTCAGGGGTCACTGAGACTTGTCAAGGCTCCTAGGGTTGAAGATTGGACCCTGAACTCCCAGGACTCTGCGTCCAAGGGAGTCGGTGTTGTTCTGGGGCTCTGTGCGCCACTGCGGCACAGGGCCCTCTCCTCAGCGCATAGTTATTGCTGTGTCTGAGTTAGTGACCTGCTTTTGGTGCGCTGCATCCTGGTGATACTCCAATATCGACTTCTCTGAATATGGGGACTGGGTCGGCAGGAGCCACAGCTGGGACTTGAACCTGTGACCTTCTGCTCCTGAACACACTGCTTGTGTTCACTGCACCACACTGTGGCCACAGGATCCAAGAAGGAACTGGCTGCAGGTTAACAAGCACAGGGCATCCTTCTCTGTAAAGTCAGAAATATAGGGGCATGGTTTGCAGGGGCCACAGCTGGGTCTCGAACCTGTGACCTTCTGACAATGAACACACTGGCTGTGTGTACTGCACCACACTGTTGCCACTAAGGTCAGAAGTTGGTTGCTAGTGATCCCTCACCACGCTGTTTCAGATGAACTACTTATAATCGGTTCCCATTGAAACCAGTGTGCCTCCAGGCAACCGCCGAATTCTGATAAGGTATGCCCCTTTCCCGATGTTCCCGGTGGCTCTTGACCTGGGAGCGGAATACGGCCAGGGCGGTATGGCAGACCGCCAGATCTTCCATCCCCAGTAAGAGTAGGGACCAAAAACTGTCACGGACACCGCCAGTCTCCCTCACCGGGTCCAGACCCCCGCTCAGCGGGCCCAGCGGTCCGGCCACCCCCCAGCGGGTCCGATCGCCACCAATGGCTTGGGTCCAGCGCTGTCGACGCCCGCCGGGATCGCACCGCGGCAGCGCCGAGCACTCGCCTGGGAGAGATGTCCCATCGGTTCCGCGGACCCCGCTGAGACAGCCCCCCAAAGGGGGTGAGCAGAGCCCGGGCAGTCGGCACCGCGAGGTCCCGACTGGAAAAGGAAACCCGCAGGGCCGATGATGTGTGCCAGAGTGCCCGCCGGAGCAATCACCATGGCGGAAGCCTCCCGAGCGGCGAGCAGAGTCCGGAGCCTGGTCACATGAAGCTGCGCTGGGGGGTGGAGCTCCAGCGACGAGGCGAAGCACTGCCAAAAGGCCAAAAGGGAGCCCGCAGGACATCGGACCCACTCTGCTCCCTCCGCCCGAACCCCGATTCAAGGGAAAAACCCCCGGTGACACGGCCCCACGAGCCGGATCCCCGGGGCACCGTCGAGGGAGGCCAGAAGGGCAGAGCACCAGAGCCGCGCTGAGGGAGCTCCCACGCCAGCGCCAGAACAGCCTGGGGCTCCAACGTCGGCGCCAGAATGTTTTCCAGGGGCGGATCCAGCCAAGGCATTCTGGGCAGGGTGGACCTAACCCCAGCCAGCCGATGGGGCCATGGGGGCGGGTTGACATGGCGCCGACCAATAGCGCTGAGGGTGCAGGAAGCTTCAAATCAAGATGGCCGCCCCCATGGTCCACGTGTGTGAGGAGGTCTGTGGAGCATCGGAGGAGCAAAGGCCGAGGACGGATGCTTCCTTTGACATGTCCCGGGCCTGCTGAGGGGTCTCTACATCCAGAGTGGCCCCTTTTGAAATGCAGCTGGGCAGAGGCCGATGACGGAGGCCTCCTTTGGCAAGTCCTGGGCCTGCTGAGGGGCTCTACATCCAGAGCGGTCACCCTTTCGAATATACGGCTGGGCAGAGGCCGGGGACGGAGGCCTATTTTGGCACGTCCAGGGCTTGCTGAGGGGCTCTACAGCCAGAGCGGTCACCATTTTGAGTGCGCAGATGGGCAGAGGCCAGGGATGGAGGCCTTCAAGGCATGTGCTGGGCTGCCGCGAGGGCTTCCACATCGCGTTGATCATCTGGAGCCTGCGTCTGAGTAGAGACCAGGGACGGGGGCTTCCCAGGCACATCCTAGGGCGCTGCAAGGGCTTTTACATTCAGCGGTGGGACCTTCAAGTGCCCTAGACCCTTGTAGCGTGCCCCAAGTTCGTGGGCTGCACCGCATGGCTGGGGCTCAAGCTCATCCTTAGAAGTCAGAGCCCCTGGAACAGATCTGAAAGAAAGCTTTGGACAAGTATTAAGGTAAGGCTTAACTGATATACATACCCTGGTAGAAGATTTTGTAAGTAGTTTAAGAGGTTAGATTTTGTGGAGAGTAAAGAAAAACTGTCTTGCTGGCAAGGCGGAAGAACTAAAACTGGCTAGCTGGGGGCGGGCAGGGGGTGCGGCCAGTTGGCCCATGCTCAGAAGGGCAGAGTACTTCCGTCTCGGCGCCATCGGATGACGTCACCAAGTGTGGCTGACTCATCCTGCTTGTCCTAGGAGAATGCTTTCTCTCCCCCTGCCCCAGTTCTTTTTTCTCACAAAGCAGTGCAATGCTTTTATGTGTATTGCAGGCTATTTAGAACTGATTGTTAAAAATAACCCTTTGGTAGCAACAGCAGCAGGAACACAATGCATTTGGTATACAGGCTTTTCACAGAGACACAGCACTTGGTATAGAAGCTTTTCTTTCCAAAATGTTAAGCTACAATTAACACATCTTTGTTAGAGAAACCAGTGCTGTCCATGTGATAGAATTTTGCTTTTAAGACCTCACTGTTAGAGAGAAGTATTCTGGCAGTCCTGTAGTTCAGACTGAAATACAGAGAGAGACCTGAATTCAAATCCCACAACAGCTATTTTTTAGTGGCTTTGAAAAAAAAAAAACCAATACAGAGAAACAAGTCTGAGCATGCGTCTAGGATATGGTAACACGTGATTGGCCGAAACAAGAGACTTGTTCTGAGCATGCTCCAGGTGTTATGAGCAGGCTCCTGGTGTAAGGCTGTGTGTCCTGTGGGGGGAAAATTCTAACACGGAGATTCAAAAAGAAAAAATGGCTCTTTTTGGAACACCAAGCAGAATTTCCAACAGGGTGAATAACATTAATTATTTTCTTAAGGATCGTGATGCCGCAGCAGAGGGTTATCCACTGATAGAAAATCCATTTGAACAACAGGAGAATCCGGCAGAGTCTGAACATGAATTAACAGGGGTTGAATATTTACCAGATGCCCAAAGGTTGTTTGACTCTCAGGATCTTTGTGATTGAGGCACCGAAATTGACTTAATGGATGACAACGCAACGGATCCAGAGGACATAGAATTATATTATGCCATGGCAGATGCAGAAACAACCTGTTTACTGGAAGAACTAGGATCAGTAGAGGTAAGAGAAGTCTTTTTTTTTTTTTGTAGAAAAGTGTTATAGAAGAGGTAGTGTGGCAGGCTACGGCCTAGTATGGCCTGCCACTATGAAAGGCCTGTAAGTTAGGCCTGGATTCTAAACCCCCATTATAGCTAGAAAGAACCAAAAATCTGTGAGAAATGAGAAAACTGTTTTAAACTGCTTAATAAGAAGTTTCACATGAATTCATAAGTCTTTCATTATTCTCTTGTGTGCAAAAGAAAGAAATGTTTCAATCCATGCATTCCTGAAGCTAGGGATAACCTTGCAGTAGAGAAGTATCAAAATCAAGAACTGCACCATTGTTAGAACAATCCTAAGGGAGGGGGCTGGTTGCTAAGCCCCGGTGGGGTTTCTGGTTGGACAGGTGCAGGGGGCTTTGGAACCAATGAGAAGTTTGCATGTATCGAGCTAGAACCAATAGAAAGTTCTCATGTATCAAACTGAAAAAGAGGTATAAATGGTTATGTCTCTGTAGAAACTTTGCTCAGTTCCTTTTTAAGCTTTGACTGACTGGGCCTGTGCACAATAAACTGGCTTGGACCCTGTCAATTGACTCCTGGAGTGGAGGAGTGGCCTAGTGGTTGGGGCAAGGTACTTCAGGCCGGAAGGTCGGGGGTTCAAATCCCACTAGAGGACAGCAACCTTGGGCCGGAAGGACTGGGGTTTCTAGTCCCACAGGTGCTCCTTGTGGTCTTGGGCAAGTCACTTAACCCTCCATAGCCCATGTTCTCTGTAAAATAGTTATCTCCAAGTTATAATGCCCTGTTCAATGTAATTTCGGTTTGTTCAATGTAAACCGCACTGATGCAGAATAGCGCGGTATATAAGAGAATGTAAATAAATAAATAAAATTCATTGATTGCACTTTGCTGCAGCAGTAGTTCATTTCACACCGACATTGTTTTGTTTTTGTAGGGAAGTAACGAATCTCCGCTCCTACAAGAGCTAGAGGACAGACATGCAATCAATCTACGCTGCTTGTGCTTTCTATGTACATATCAAAGGGAGGCATTTGATGTCATAGTTAATCAAAAGAACAACTCAAAACCTGAAAAAATAAACACATTTAAATCTGCTATGCAAGCAATAGTGTGCTGTATTATCAAGAAATGCTGGCAGGACATTATGCATAGAGACTGTGCAGCTTGTCTAATACATGCTCCAGGGCAAAGACATCATGATTGCCTGAGGTGGGGGCACAAGGAAATACAACAGAAAATCCATAAAACTTGTAACAGGTTGTGTCTAGGACCTATTGTAAATGTTGCAATGATTGTTGGTCATTAAATGAAAGCAACTAACCTAGTTTATGAAAATGTTTATTTTTTGTTTGAACTCATCAGAGATTTTAATACCAGTAGAAATCCAGGACAACTGCTCAATATTTTGCTTAGATCTGTGGCAGACTGTGATATGGAGCTAGTGGAAGGTTTAATCTGTGACAGAGATTATAGATCATTCTTTAAAAAAACACCAAGTTCTGTAAAAATCGACTTTTTATGAAAATGTTTGTATTTCCAGAATCTATTAGCTGAACATACAGATGAACAAAAATTATATGTATGCCTTTATATTAAAAAAACAACAACTTGTAATGCTCAAATGAATCAGTTCACAAGATGAACACATTTTATTTGAAATAAAACATTTTGAACCTACAGCTTTGTGTGGTGTGTTTTAGGAATTCCTAGTTAATTAAACCTACAATGGGTTGTCTGGAAAAACTGGGACAGTGTGAATTATCAGGGCATGACACAATAGACCCGGGGTCTCAAACCCGTGGCCCGCGGGCCGCAAGTGCCCCGCAAGAGAACTTTGAGCGGCCCGCGAAGGAGAGGAAACAAAAACAAAACAAACCCCTGGCTTCTGCTGCTGCCGCTGGGAACTGCGACGGGGGAAATACTACTCTCTTCACGGCCCTGAAAGCTGCCGCTGATGGAGCTGACAACTGAGGGCTCTGCTGGGCAGATGGGAAGGGGCCGTGGGACAGTTGATTCTGCCGCTGCCACGGCGGCAGCAGCAGAAGCCAGGGGTTTGTTTTGTTTTTAATTTTTAAATTTACTTGGGCTGATGGGGGGGGAGGGGGTTAGGACTGGTAATGGGGAGGGGGGGGCTAAGACTGAAAATGGGGTGATGGGGGATAGGACTGGTAATGGGCAGATGGTGGTTAGGACTGGAGGTGGTCTGATTGGGGGCTAAGACTGAAAATGGGGTTATGTGGGGGGGCTAAGAATGAAAATGGGGTGATGGAAGGGTTAGGACTGGAAGTGGGCTGTTGGGGGGCTTAGGACTGGTAATGGGCTATGGGTGGGCTTGGACTGGAAATGGGCTGAGTAGAAGGGGGGGCTTGAACTGCAAATAGCTAATGGGGACAGGGTTTTGGAATGGAAATGGGCTGAGTGGAAGGGGGCTTGGAATGGAAATGGGCTGATGGGGAGGGAGCTAGGACTGGAAATGGGTTGATGGTGGGGCTAGGATAGGACTGGAAATGGGCTGATGATGTGGGGACTAGAAGGCAGCGGATGTTGGGGGAGGATTAGAATGGGATAGGGCTGGGAGAGTCAAATGGAGAGGGGAAAAATATTTTGTGTGGGAGGGAAGAAAAATCTACAATTGACTGGGTATTGGGAGAGTAAGTGTGGATTGAGGTTAGAGGGGTAAAATTTGAGTGGATGAAATAGGAATGAGGAAAGAGCAAAAGGAGAAAGATTAGTATGTTAAAGCAGATGTAGAGAGAGAATGGAAAAAAAACTAGAAGAGAGAAGAAAGGACAAATGGACAGCAGACGATGGAGAGTTAGCAGAAGACACGAAGAAACCAGAAGAAAGTGGCTGGAACAATTGCAACTGAAAAAAAAATGCACAAAAGGTAGAAAAATATCTCTCTTTTTGAATTTATTAACTGGAATATGTCAGCTCTTGGAAATGTGCATCATTAACGTCTGCACTTTGTTTAATACAAGAGGAAATTAATTTATAGTTTTATTTCTACAGTGTTGTACATTCTAAGTTTGGCTTTTGGGGTTCCCAGTTTAATTATTGTCTTCCTGTTTCTAAATTGTGATTCCTTGTTTGGTGATGGTGTATGTTCTGCATGTGTAACTGAGCTGAGGTATTCTCTTTATGTAATTCGTATTTGACATTGCCACTTGTTCTCTTTCCCCAGTAGCTCATGTATTGTTATTCCCTGAAATGTATTGATTTAATATTTGCAGTGTTGCCTTTTGATAGGTAGGGTATAGTGCTTTGTGAGTCCTGGTAGTGCTGTTAGGATATGGCGGGTTTGCTATGGGTTCTAAATGGGCAGTGTTTTTAGTAGTTCCTAATGTGCCTGGTGGTTGGCACTGGATTATAGTAATGTAGAAATCTTTTAGTCTTTCTTTATCCATACACTCATTAAGAGGCATGTTTACTAAAAGTTAGTATATGGTAACATTATGCAAATATTTATGCAAATGAGGCCCGTGTCTTGTGCGGCCCCCGGGTTACTTTACAAGTCCTCATTTGGCCCTCAAAGCAATTTGAGTTTGAGACACCTGCAATAGACCATATGATAAGAATGTGGAGAACGTCTGGGAATGGGGGAATGTGTATTAGCCACATAGGTCCACATACACAATATATAGCATCTATTACAATGTACTGTCTGCGAAAAAAAAAATGGTGTGGTGTGAATTAGCTGTGGGGGTGAGGGTGACACATAAAACCATAGGCCAGAGATGTTTCAGTTAGAGTCTGGGGTTGTAAATCCCATCAAAGAATTTCATTTAAAAAGGCGCAGTACATTCCAGCTGACAGAAAAGATCACATAGTCTCTATAGATTGTAAGATCGGTACCTCTTCAGACATCAACATGGTGAGTAGATATGAGTCCTACTTTTTAAAAATATTGGTTATATAATGTTTCTGTCTCCAAATTTATGATTGTCTTTAAAAATAGGAGCAGAAATCGGGTTTTACAAATAGGCTGTCTCTTACAAAACGAAGATAGAAAAGAAAGTTAAAAGGTATGTCATGTGTTTTTTAATTTTCCAGTAGCCATGCTCTTTATAATGTGTCTCAACCTTTAATCTTTTTTATTTTAGACCGAGAAGATGCTACAAAACAAGATGACCAACCTAATCAACAGCCGGTTCCTTACCGAAAGCCAAAAGACAAGCAAAATAGTAAGTATTCAGGCTTTATCCCTCGCCTAGATTTTAAGGCCGCTGTAAAAGAAAAAAAGTATTAGCCCCTACGTTTTCTTTTTCAGATCGAGAAAATGTTAGAAAATCAGCGACTATGGGAGAGAAGTCTAACAGGAAAAGATCATACAGCAAAAGTTTTTTTGACGGCGAATCTACACACGCCGAAACAGAATACGGAGAGTGTGGTGAAAGCCGTGTCTTTGATCACCGTGTTTCAGAGGACAGAACAAATAATCTTGCATTAGATCCCTCTGAAGAATCAGAACCAGTTAGCTATGTTCAGTTTGTGAAAAGGTGGGATCGTAAATTGGACAAGTTTAATGGTGCAATTTATTCAGAGGAATTTCGGTTTATTAATTTAGACAGGGTAACATCATTATTTGAGGCTCAAAATGCCATTCGGCAAGGTATCCAGCATATTCTGGATGAGGTTAGCAGCAGCGTTTCACCTGGTGATTATGTATAGGTGCATCTGCGTTCATCTCTTTTTCACAATTCCTTGTATTCTGGAAAGTTAAACCCAGAAGCATTAGATGCTGATGATTTCTTAGATCAGATTGCTAAACTCCTTCAGAGTTACAGAGAAATCCAGTTTTGTGATATATTCCGTGTTGTTGTACTTGTCATAAGAAATCAGGGTGGGGGGGGGGGCTCATAGGGTCTTAAAGACTATACCATTTAGCCAAATTATTCATAAGAAAAGGATGTATTTGATAGACTTGAATAACACTGATAATAACCTGTGTTTTGCAGGTAGCCTCACAGCCCTCATGTCACTGGTAAAAATGACAGATGTCGAATTGTTAGAAGGTGCTAAAAAAACTACATAATGAGTTGGGATGGCCGGTACATAGAAAAGTCATGCTCGATGATGTAGCAATATTTGAACAGCATTTAGAGATAAACATACGCGTTGTGCTTTACACTAATTCATGGGTTTGTTTTAAGACATCAGACAGACCTGTGTTCCCTAAGACTGTGTTCTTGTTGCTACACGATGACCATTTCTATGGTATAACCGATGTCAAAAAATTCTATGGGGAGTGCAACTTCTGTAGTTACTGTCAGAAACTGTACAGTCACGATCATAATTGCACATTATGGTGTCGTCTTTGTTTGACACTAATGTGTGCGAATAATGTTGGTGTACATCAGAGATGTCCTATTTGCAAACTCTTTTGTCGTTCTAAAGAGTGTTTAGATAGACACATGTATTTGGCTCTGAAAAAAAGAAGTGGCGTGTTTATCTAAGATACTGTGCCAGAAATGTGAGTCTTATGTGGACAAGAAACATAAGTGCAAGGGCCGGCATTGTAAACTATGTCGTGAACCCCTAACCGGGGATGGCGTCCACTTATGTTTTATGACCCCTATTGGTAAAACTGAAACATCTGAAAAGTATATTTTTTATGATTGTGAATGTATGCAAGAAACAGGCTGGCATGTCCCTAATTACATATATGCGACGGACTTAAATGATGAAAGAAACTGGGAATTCAAGGGCCTCGAATGTATTTCTGCCTTTATACAGATTTTTTGTGACAAAAAATTAAAGGCTACACCTTCATAGCCCATAATTCCAAAGGTTATGATGGGTATTTTGTTCTTAAACAACTGCTAAAGGAAAAGATGAGCACAGGGCTGCTGGTTCAAGGTGCTAAACTTTTACAAATTACCGTTGAACCTTTGATTATCCGTTTTATAGACTCTCTAAATTTCCTGCCTATGAAACTTAGCAAACTTCCACAAGCCATGGGTTTTACAGGCTGCAAGGGGTACTTTCCACACTTTTTTAATACTCTGGAAAATCAAAATTATGTGGGCCCCATGCCGGGTGTTGAACATTACAGTGTGGGAAGCATGTTGCCTGAAGAAAAAGAGGAATTTTTACAGTGGTACAAGGACAATCAGCATAAAACTTTTAATCTGCAAAAAGAGCTGGCTTATTACTGCCAGCAGGATGTATCTATTTTGCGGCAGGCCTGTGTTCTCTACCGAGCTGAAATCATGTAAATGACAGAGAAAGAAGTGGTTGTAGAGCAGGGTGACGTCTCAGAAATTCTAACAAGTTGTTTAGACCCTTTCCAGTATATAACCCTTGCATCTGAATGTTTGGCTATGTTCAGATTAATGTTTTTAGAACCCAAGACTGTGACACTCATTCCACCAGATAACTATCACCGGCAGACAAAGAGATATTCATCCCTCTCTATTCAATGGCTGATGTATGTAGAGGCCAAAGAAAATATACAGATCACACATGCTCTGAAAGGTGGCAAAAAAAGGTGGGGTCTTATTTTCTTGATGGTTATGTATTTTTTTTATTTATTTTATTTATACATACATTTATATACCGCATCTTCCAAGGTTCAGTTGCGGTTTACAGTTGAACAACACTTAACAAAACAAGTTTGTTTTACAGGGAACGTCATATTATAACAGAACATATCTACAAGGAACATCAAATTTATATATAGTATATATGTATATGTAGTGATCGATGGGGTAGAAACAGCTTTTGAATTTAATGGTTGTTTTCATCACAGCTGTCCGAGTTATAATGATAAAGACCAGAATCCTGTAACAGCCACGACTTATGGTTTTCTTTATTACAAAACACAGCTAAAAGCTGCATTCCTGGAAATCAGGGGGTTCAAGGTCATAAGTCTATAGGAGCATGCGAGTGGAAGCGGATGGTAAAAGAAAATGACGGGAGCTGCGCAGATTTCCTGGCTGACTCCGCATTACCGCAACCTCTGATTCCACAAGATGCCCTTTTTGGGGGTAGAAGAAATCCCATTTGTACCGCAAAACAAGACCTGGGGAAAAAATACACTACAATTTTACTAGTCTATACCCTTTTGACAATAAAACAAAGGAATATCCAATAGGCCATCCACAAATCATTTATGACAAATTTGGCCCCCCTACAAATTACTTTGGTTTTATAAAAGCAAAAGTATATCCTCCACGAAAGCTCTTTTTCCCGGTGTTACCCATACGGTTGGGCGGTAAGCTTGTGTTTCCGCTGTGTCATACGTGTGCTGACATGGATGAGGAGAGAGCTTTTGTGGGGACTTGGTCTACGGTGGAGATGAATTTAGCCATTGCAAAAGGGTATGTGGTTGTTGAAATCTATGAAATCTGGCATTTCGAGCAAAAATCTGATAATCTCTTTTCCGAATACATCAAAATGCACCTCCGTCAAAAACAAGAGGCTTCTGGCTACCCTTGGTGGTGCAATGATACTGAAAAACAAAATGTGTACATAGCTGATTTCTTTAGAAAAGAAGGGGTGTGTTTGCGTGCAGACCAGATTAATGTAAACCCTGCTAAGCGTCAAATAGCAAAACTTTTCTTAAATTCCCTGTGTGGTATATTTGGTCAAAGAACAAACCTGCCTACCACAAGCATTGTGTGAGAACCTGATGATCTCTTTAAATATCTGTTTTCTCTTGAATTCGAGGTTTCATCATGCAATTTTATTGATGATGAAACTTGTGTCTTGGAGGCACTCAAAAGACCGCTGTATATTGTCGGGTAGCACCAATGTTTTCATTGCCTGTTTTACAACGGCTTATGCACGCCTGGAGTTGTACAATCTTACCCCATCTTTGGGTGATTATTTAGGTGAGCTCACAAGTGAGATACCCTCAGATGAACATATCACAGAGTTTGTATCAGCGGGGCCTAAAACATATGGTTACAAGCTGTCAAGCGTGAAGACCTGTATGAAAGTGAAAGGGATTACATTAAACGTAGAAAACTGCCAGAAAATAAATTTCACTAGTTTGAAAGATCTAGTTTTGGACTATAAGCCTGGGGCAGCAGATTTACCCCAGAAAAAGATAGGAGTACAGCAACCTGGTATTATAAGAAACAAAAAGGGTTGGACAATAGAGACTGGTGTGATTAAAAAAACACAAAAGGTTGTGTATGTCAAAAAGGTGAAGTTGGAGAATGGCTTTAACACATTACCCTACGGATACTAGCGTGGTGGATGTGCGCTGGTCACATCCTTTTTCTTGTATTTTAGCTGGGCCATCCAATTCAGGCAAGAGCTTCTTTGTTAAAAAGCTGTTAGAACACGCTGGTCATGTATTACTGTCATGCCTAACAATATTGTGTGGTGTTACAGTTGCTAGCAACCTTTGTATAAAGAAATTTTAAATAAATTTATTATTTATTTATTTATTTATTTATTACAGTTTCTTATATACCGCGCTATTTAGAATCAGCGCGGTTTACATCATAACAACAACGACCATAACGACAAACTGTCAGGTTTTACATTGAACAGGAGTACAAACTTGGATAACTGGGTTAACTATATACATAATCTATCTACACTGCAGTGTGAGGGCATTTCTAGATTGGGTCATTTCTTGGAGGGGATATCTAGTTCAGTTGCTGTCTGGGAAGTATTGGCAGAAAAGGTATGTTTTGAGAGCCTTCCTGAACTGATATAGATTGGTAATGGCTCTAATGTCGGGGGGTAGGGTGTTCCAGCATTTTGGGACATAAAAACTGAATGCCCTGTTTGTGGTGTTCGTGTTGGACTTTGTCGAAGCCTTTGGTATAGCTAGCAAGTTTACAGCTGATGTTCTTCTTGATCTGTTGGGGGGGACCATGTGGATTAGATTCGTGAGTGAGAGGGATGAGGTGCCTTTGATTGCCTTAAATGCTAATAAAAGGGATTTGAAGGTGATTCTCCCGTGAATTGGTAGCCAGTGCAGTTGTTTGAGAATAGGAGTCACGTGGTCGTTTCTGGATGCACCGTAGAGGACCCTAGCTGCGGCATTCATGGCCAACTGTAAGGGGGTTAGTGTGGATTGGGGGAGACCTTGTAAGATGGCATTTGCAAAGTCAAAATGCGGCAGGATCAGCGCTTGATATATGGTACGGAAATCGTCTGGGTCCAGCAGGGAGCGTAGGTGTTTGAGGGAGTGGATTTTGAAGTAGATGGCTTTGACTACGCTGCTTATGTGGCGTTTCATGTCTAGATGTTGGTCCAGGGTAACTCCCAAATATTTTATTGCATCTTTAGTTTGCAAATCAGCTTCCTTGACACTGACGTGGGACGGGGGCGTAAAGTTGGAGTCTCTGGAGATGAAAAGGACCTCTGTTTTTTTATGCTGGATACGTAGGTTCTGTGTCTGGAGCCATGTTGAAACTGCATTTAAACAATCTGTGAGTGTTGTCAGGTCCATGTGGGTTGTGGAGAAAGGCATGTATAAAAGAATGTCATCTGCATATATCATGCAGTTTACGTTGAATGATCTTATGATATTGCATATGGGCTGCATGTAGATATTGAAGAGTAAGGAGGATAATGAGGATCCTTGAGGTACCCCTTGTTTTTGATGGAAGTGGCTAGACTCTTCTGATCCAGACTTCACATATTGCCATCTATCGTCCAGATAAGACTTACACCATTTTAGTGCATTGTTGCAGACACCCTTTTCTTTTAGTCTTCCAAGGAGGATTTCATGACTCACGGAGTCAAATGCCGCGGCGATGTCTAGGAAAATGAGGACAAAACCTTGATGGATGTTGTCAATTCCTGTGATGATATTGTTGAATAGACCAGTAAGTAGTGTCTCAACCCCATGATGTTCTCTGAACCCATGTTGGCAGTTATCTAAGGGAGCAACAGAGTCTATGTGATCTTGAATTTGCCGTTGTGCTTCTTTCTCAATTATTTTGGCTAAGATGGGGATGCTAGCTATTGGTCGATAGGAGTCAACCCTTTGGGGGTCCAGTTTGGGGTTTTTCAGTAATGGCCTAATGGAAGTCTGCTTGAGTGAAGTGGGAAAATAGCCTGTTGTAAAGGAGAGTTTCATTATATTTGCGATGACAGGACTGAGCACATCACGTAGCTCCTTGATCCAAAAAGCTGGACATGGGTCGGTCTGTGCAGTGGAGGTGTTGAGTGATGCTATGGTGTTCTCAATACATTTATTGGATGGTGTGGAAAAAAAGTTAAGTGGAGAGAGGTCCGCCGGTTCTTGATATTGGACTGCTGAGACCTTGTTAGTTTGTACAATCTTGGATTGCAGATAATCAGCGAATTCTTGTGGGTGTATGTTGATGTGTTGCTCGGGTGATGGTTCCTTTGAGAGGGATTTGACCAAATTGAAGAGGTCACGAGGTTTATTCAATGACCTCTTTAGGGTGTCAGTGTGATATTGTCTCATTCTGGTAGAGATTGTTTCTCGATGTATTGCAAGGTGGGTTAGGTATGCGGTCTGATCTTCCGGTGAGCGTGATTGGCGCCATCAGCGTTCGAGTCTACGTAGTTGCATGAGGGAAGCGCGTAGCTCAGGAGAGAACCATGGGGAGGATCTTCTTTTCGCTCTTGCTGTATTTTTAGGGTTTGGGTGTTGTGAGATGGCAAGCAGGCTGGAATTCCAGCAATATCCTCTTATTACATTTATGGACACTTTGCCTGATACTTTTAATGATGAACGAATGTTTCCAACCAATAAAGTAAACTTGGTTATTGTTGATGATCTAATGGATTCTGCCTGTAAAAGTGACGAAATAGAGAACGCCTTTACCAAGTATGTGCATCACAGAAACCTGAGCATCATCTATATTGTTCAAAATGTTTTCTGCCAAGGCAAAGCAAGCCGAACTATAACTTTAAATACCAAATAAATGGTGCTCTTTAAGAAACCTAGAGATAAGTTACAGATTGCCATTCTAGCCAGGCAGATGTACCCTGTAAAATCAAAATTCTTTTTAGAAGTCTTCGAAGAGGCCCCCAGAAAGCCGTTTGGTTATCTCGTTGTGAATTTAAATAACACAATGCCTGAGGCTTACAGACTGAGGACGGATATCTTCCCGCCAGATTGGACTATGGTATACTGTGAAAAACCACAAATCTCACATAAAAAGAAATGAATATGTAACCGGCCCTTCATACATGCTTGTGTGTCTCAGACAACATGTCTCGCCATGTAAAGAGAAACCTGCCCCTTTTAAAACTTTTGGTTCAAGCCTCTCCACAGCACAGAAGAGCCATCCTGAATACAGCTTCTAATGATTTGGTAGCAGCTATAGTTGAAATCGCTCTCAACACCCTAAAAGGTAACATTCCTCTTTTACAACACCAGATAAAGGTTTTAAAAGGGAAGCGTCACGCCATAAAGAGTCTGTGCGATGAAAGACTACCCATTAAAAAAAAGAAGCAATTGGTGAGACAGTCGGGTGGACTTATCTGGCCCCTGTTAAGTTTTGCATTACCATTGATAACGGAGTTTCTGACAAACTGCTAATGCAGCATGCTGAAAAAATGTACATAGTCCCCAGTCAACAGCTCGAGCGTTTGAGAAACCCACCAGATCGGTATGAAAATATTAGAACCACGACCATTCATAAGTTAAATGAAGAAATGAAAAACATCCTGCAAAGCGTTGGTATGTCTGAACACGAAAAGGCTAAATGTTACTCAGAAGTGTTACAGCGCTATCTCGTGCTTAACAGACAAAGGGATGTGGAAAAGGAAAAAATAAACTTGTATCTACAGGCACAAGATGAGACATCAACAGCAGCATCTCTAGAAAATATTATACCGCCGGACCCTGTAATACAAGAAGTGTTAAACAGCATCAATATGCGCTATAGGAAAAATGCTGAATTGCTGCTTAATAAACTGTTAAAAAACAAGGATGTGGCATCCTGGGAGGGAAATGGAACATTTGTATACCGGGGAAACCCTGTCAATGGCTCTAACCTACTCAACCTCGTTCGTGGGGCTACGCAGCCCCAAATTCTTTCACAACGAAGAATACCCAGGGGCTGGGAGGAGTTCATGCAAACCCTGGCCGAATTGAATATACCCTCTATGGTGATGGGTAATGCAGACAACAGAGATATACTGGCACGCCTCAAGGAGAACCCATCTGTGAAGGTTACTAAAATGTACACTCAGCCGATAAAGAGCAAAGAGCTACTCCCTCACAAAAAACTTAAATTATCTCACAGATACCGGTGGTTGAGTGTATAAAAAAACAAAAACAAAAGCATTTATTTTCAATAAAATGTTTAAAAACAAAAATAAAAGACTAGACAGTGGTTTCTTTTCAAAAAACTTCCTTAGAGGGGTTACTTTTTATTTAGAAACAGCAAAACATTCACGATAGGAAACACACACCTGCTGGTTATGAAACGGATTTCTAAAAGATCTACACAAAGTTTGTTTGTTTGCGTTTTACAAAATGTAACACCATATCATCATTTTGCATTAAATCTTCAGAATACATTTCTAAAATATTTTCAAAAGGCACCCCTTTACAGCGGTGGTGCAAGAAAAATACACAGTGATATCCACTAGCCGTAGACATTGGGTGCTGTAATTGTCTGCTGTGGTATAAAACAGCTTTACAATGCTTGTTGAAAAAGCTCATAATGCTGGTAGGAAAGAATAAGCTATTTGGGGGTTGTCCATAAGAATCAAAAAATTCCCCTGTTCCACATATATAGAGGGCTAACCAATGTTCTCCAGGTAGGTTATGAGGGTGTGTATTTACCACCAAACACACAGGCTTCCTTGATATTTGTACATCAGCTAACCAGTCACTGGGTAGCACATCTAAAAAGAAATCTGCAACACAGGGGTCCTTCTTTAAAATACGGAAGATCTGCAGGGTGTTCATTTTCACGAATGATCAAAAAGAACATTCCTTTTATGATTAATTTCTATCACATTGTCAAAAACCCCATAAACAATCATGTTAACTGTGTGGGGTAAAGTGCTGGCAAAACGTATTTCAGCCCGCAGGTTGCCAGTTTTAATCAGCGAGTAATGGTCTGCACACTCCTGATCCGGTGAAAGGTCAAACGCCAACAGGGTATAACCTCTGTAAAACTCCTGACGGTCAATCAGCAACGCTGTGTCTTTCAGATGTTTGCCAGTTGCTTGCACCAGTTACATATATTCTCTTACACAACATCCATTTTGAAAGTCAGGTTGAAGAGGTTTCCCGGGTACCTGTTCACCATCCACATACAGAGTGGCAAAATTAATATCATAATGTTTAAAATTGAAGGGGTTTTTAGCATAATTACCGCTGAAAGCATCATTATCCACTGTGATGCAGCAAGGGGTACACAGCCTATGCAAATTCAGGTAAAAGAAAGACTTACCTCAGAGTCAGCTTTAGAAAGCAGCACTAGGCACTCTGAGTCACCGGAGCAAGGGAAATTCTTGCTACGTAGCAAACAAAAATCCCATCAGGAACACCTGAGTGAAAATCCCCAGGTCACGTGCAGAGCTAGGGATTACTTAAGGCAAGGTTCCAGTCAGTGGAGTAGATTGGGAGTGGCAAGAGGAGGAGCAAGAACACGAACACCAAAGGGAACTGCAGAGAGTAGGACTGCAGGTCGGGTTGCAGAGAATAGCAGGAGGTGTGGCTCTCATCAGCTGAGCAGAAACCCCAGGGGATTGCTGGGAGGAAACTCTTCTCACGGAGAACCAGGAAGTGAGTCTGACTCCAGCTCTCGAGAAGAGAGGTTCAAGGCAAGCTGTTCCAAGAGTAAACCTGCTACCAGAAATAACCTGAAAGGGAAGCTAGGAGGATCCCACTACACTAGAGACCGGTATGTGCCAGCTCAAGGCAGAGGTCACTGTGAGAGGAAAGTGTTGGGGGATGGGAACTCCAAGCACGTCTGCAGCCTAAGAAGTAGGTGTAAAACTAAGTCTAATTATACTCCTGCACAACCAGCCTGGAAGGCAAAAGCCATAAGGTATAGGGAGCCAAGTATTAAGGCAGTCCCTGCAGAGAGAAGGAATCCTCCATATGATTATAGGGAAAAGTTTAAAACCCCTAAGTACCAAGGGCGTGGTCCTGAATATAACTACAAGCAGCAAGGTGGTTCAGAACTGTTATTCTGGGAGGAGAGCCCAGGCAGAAGATACCACAGGCCAGAGAGGTATAGCCCTGAAGGGAGAAGAGCCTCTTTTGATTATTTCAGTGATTTATCACAGGACACTGTGTCTGAGCGCGATTTGTATGAGGAGTCTGACACAGGGAGTTTGGGCACTGCTGAGGAGAATATGATATGGGAAGACGCTAGCAATCTTCCGGAGCCCATTCCCATGGAATGCAGCATGTGTTACAAACGCAGCCTGGCTATGTGAATGATTGCAAAGAGAACTTTGTACAGGAAATAAGGATTATTTGTTTGCCATTAATTTGTTGCTCTGTTCATCTTTGAGTTTCTGTTTTCTTGACAAGTCCGAGCGGGACGGAGAATAAAACCCACTTTAAGTTTCATTCAAAAGTTGCTCTGAAAGACTTTTATTTAACAAGCCAGAGCAATTACTTGTTCATAGGCCCTAGGCAACCACCTATACAGGGCAATAAGGGCTCTAACCACGGGCCCCATCACACCACAAATCCCAGCACAATGAGTTTTGGTAGCTGCCCCAAAAAGAGATTTTCCTGGTTAGTTACACGGGCTCCGGCTGGTATGCTAAACACCTTCAGCCCCACACGGTCAATAGCATACTTGACATTAGCTTTCAGCAGAGCTTCCGCATGTCCCAAGCGCACTCCGGGGGAAACTTTAACTCTCTTTACAAAGAGCGCAGCATTTAGGATAAGGAGTTTATAACTTTCTTCGACATCACCGCTCATTAACCCTTTGAAGGCCTACTTTAAATTTTTAATCCACATTCTGCAGCCAGGTTAATTTTTGCATATTTCAGGAAAATTGTGCCTGTCTTATTCAATATGTTCTAATAGTGATTTTCCTTCTGCTATGGTCATGTATTATATATCATTTGATAGGAATATTTAGTCAGAATTTTGGATACCGAGAGTTTTGGGCTCGGCCTTGAAAGGGTTAAACAGAAAGAATTTTTGTTGCAGGTCAATTTAATTTTGAGATCCACACCATTAATCAATAGCTTTTCTTGAAAAAATAGATGGCTATGTAAATGCCCCAATAGCTGTACCTTGTGGCTAGAAGCCGTAAATTGAGCCCTTTCAGTAAAGCTGACGTTGCGAGATCCTATCTCTCTCACTTCATGCTGCCCGGCTGTGTCTTTATAAAACAGCCCGCTTGTAAACTGTGATTTGAGGGATCCTTCACCATAATTGAGAAGCAGCTCTATGAGGGCTCTGTAGGGGTAGCAGTTGTTGCTCTGGCTAATGAGTTGGTCTCCCAGGGTAAAATCCAGCTGGCTAAACAGAGATGCGATTGGGTAGGCAAGAAAACTCTGTTGTAAATCATAGGGTTTATGATTTACAACAGAGTTTTCTTGCCTGGCTAGCCCCTGACGAAGGGTACGAAACACGGCCTGTGTCGGGCGGCCGTTGGTTCAATAAAGGACTCTTTCTTTCCTCTCATTCACGCCTATGACTGTTTCCTTGTGCTCAGCGTGATTTGTGCTTTTTTGGTGTCGCTGTTTGTTCACAGGGACATAGTGCGGCTTATCATAAGTTAATGTGATAAATTCATCCCTAAACCCCTTAGTTGGAACACAGCGCAGCAGTGGCACAAAATGGTCACCTACTAACTGGTGCTCTACAATATATGTGTACAGGTAGAGGGTATTAAAACCGCCCATGATATCCGCTGGAAAATGGGAACGCTGTGTATTAACGTCAGCTTCTATTCCCAAAATGGTTGCCAAATCACCATCTGCAGAAATAACAGACTTATCTTCCAAATTTATTCGGATTCTTCGCGCATAGGGTTCATAAATGATTCGTGGTGCCGCAGATTTATAGATGCTGCTAATGTCCTGATTCATGGATTCCACTAAACTCTGCATGGTCGTGTAATGTCCTCTCCTGACTGTCATGTGGTGCTGTATATTTCCTGCTATGGAGGTGACAACATACTTTTGATCTTCCTTAATATTCTCCCAAGTGTTGGGATATTGTATTTCCACTAACCCTACTTCCCACGGTCCTTGTAAGTCCAACGGCCTTGCTAGCTGTATGGTAAAATTAGCACTGGTATTTCGGGGAAACACTCCTGCTGAAGTATTGCTAGGCAGTGTGATATAAAAGCCACCATCATTCATTTTTTATTTTATTTTAATGCTGCTTCAAAAGAAAAAAAGAAATCAGATATCTTGAATTTCTGATGCTTTAACCCAACTGTTAAATTTAACAGGCCATCCCCTCCATTTCACGAAGTAGAATCTGTTCCTGCCACATCCTTTTTCCTTATCGATACGGTATATTCTGTCCTGTTGCGGGGTGACTTTTAGCAATTCTTCAGGATAAAAAGAACCTTGTATGGCTTCACCGTCATAATCCTGTATCTTGTATGTTGCTTTCTGGCCCCTGTTTAAAATGTCCGTTATTATAAATACCTCGTCAGTCCACGTTTGCTCGTAACCTTTTTCAAATTTTCCTTTAGTTTTTGAAAGTCTTACATGATCTCCTTTCTTTAAGGGGTTCTTGGTGTGCTTACGTTTGATGCTATCACCATAGACTCTTTTCCAGATCTGCAGAGAATTTGTGTATGTCACATCTATAGGCCTCGTCTTTATTGTTCTGTGAAAACTGTGATTGTGGCAGGTGAAGGCCTGTGACCCACGGTGTCTGACATAAGCAGGCCAGCATGGCTAGCTTGACCTGTAAATGAGGCCTGTGGAGAGGCACATAGGATTGCACATCCCCCAATATGCTGCTATTGTAAGATAGAACTCAGTAGAAGTATTGAATTAGCTTAGGTAAGCAGAACCGAGAGATGGAAAAATACAGAAAGACATGTTTAAAAGTTACTGATAAGAAAAAGTACATCTGCAAAGAAATAATTAGGAGTGCTGACAGATGAGTTGCAGAGCCCTGCTCCTCTGCATGCACAAATTGGCTATATGGCCTTGAGAGTGTGAAAGTAACAAGTTGATGAACTAACCATTGTAATTGGGACTAGAAGGGGGGCATGCAGGTGTCATGCCCACTGGAGGGACATAATTGGATAAACTTATCAGTACCGGGACCAATGGAAGGGGTACGGGAGGTACGGGAGAGTACCGGGACCAATGAAATGTTTTTCTATACCTAGAATGGAACAGAAGTCTATAAAAGTTGTTGTAATGCTTGAAAACTTTGCTCAGCCATTTTGAAATTGACTGGTTCGAGACCTGTGCACAAATAAATGATTTGGACCTTCTGAACAGACTCCTGGTATCATTGGTTTGTCTGCGCTTTGCTGCTACATATTGTTGGTGCGTTGGCCGGGAAGTTGTGGAAACAAAGTGTATATAGGGCAATATACCACGACTTTCCGCCTCTATAGGCTTGGTCCTGCCGGGATCGCGCCCTTCCGACGAGGGCTGCTCCCTGGCGCCACCGGTCCCTTGTATCGGAGGGAGCTGGTCGGACCTCGGTGGGTGCCGGGCCCGGTTGGAGCCAACGCCTCGAACCCGAGTGAGGGGAGTCCGAGGTCCAACTCATGCGCCTGCTTGGGAAGTTTGAGGACCGGATCCGGTGAGTATAGTTTTGATTTGGTGTCTAGACAGAGATAGAAAGAGCAGTACTGCCATTGGAACTTGGAATTTGGAATTTGTAATCTCGAGATATTGGGAATTGGTAAGAGAGCATGATCACCTCTCAAGGAAGGGCCGAGTAACCCCGCATGGGAATTCGCCGGGTGAAACCCTCATCCTTATTGTAATTGGGAAAAAGACTAGTCAGAATAGATAGAAACGAATGCATTCTGGGATACGTTGCTAGCATGATTGTGTGAACGAAGTGTGAATGAGAGGTCTGGCAGCACGGACCAAGTGAAGGCGGACCCCTGAGTAGCGCATTTCCTGACCGGGCGACCGCGTTCAGGTCGCGAAAAGGGGGAAGCGATTGTCGTCTTGTCCTGTTATTTGTATTCCCTATACGTTTCCAGGGCCGTGAGGACCCCTTACCCACGGTCCGACCTCCTTTTTCCTTCTGTCTGTTGTTGCGCGCACACATCGAAATGGGAGGGGCGGGGTCTACTAGAAACACTCCATTAGAATGTATGATCGCACATTTTAAAGAGGGATATTCAGGAGATTATGGTATTAAAATGACAGCAGCCCGTTTGCAGATTTTGTGTACTAGGGAGTGGCCCGATCTAGACCCCATCTGGCCCCGAGAGGGAACGTTCAATGTAGAGATTATTCAGTCAATACACCGTAGAGTGCGGATAGCGCACCCCGATCAGTACCCCTATATAGATTCCTGGTTAAGTATTTGTGAAGATCCGCCCCCCTGGGCGCAGCGCTGTTATGAGGAACAGTGCAGAATAATGTTAGCAAAAACAGATTCTAAACAGAAAGCGGAGCAGCCCAAAATGAGAGAGCAGGATAAGAAAGCCAGAAAGAAGCCCATCCTGGTAGATCCTGATTCCCCAGAAATAATTCTCAGGCAGCCCCGAACCCCAGGTCCAATAAGAGTAGCCCGGCGTCCTGCCCCAGAACCCCAGAGACGGCCGGAGCCGGAGCGGGACCCAATCCCTGATCCACCTCCCGGAGGGGAGGAAGAGGAGGAATTAGCTGAAAGAGAAGAGGAGGACATAAAAAGTGAGCCAGAAGCGGAGGTAGAAGAAGGAGAAAAAGAGAATGCCCCAGACGAGGAGGACAGTGTACAAGTAATTGCTAATACTAGTAAACTAGCAAAAGACAAACCCAAAGCAAAACCTGTTGAGAAAAAGAAAGTGACCCCTTCAAAGGCAATTATGACAATAACCCTTAGATCCCAAAAGACACCTACGGCAGCCAAAATGTTTCCCTTACGGCAAGTCCCGGGAGTGCCCGTGAAGAATGATAATGATGAAGTGGTAGCGGGACCCCTAACTTATGTGTATATCCCTTTTTCTACAACTGATTTATTAAATTGGAGGTCGCATTATGCCTCCTATACTAGTAAGCCCCAGGAGCTGACAGAATTAGTAACTACTATTATGGAAACTCACCAACCCACTTGGCCAGATTGCCGCCAGCTCCTGACCACCCTATTCACGACAGAAGAACGAGCAAGAATTAGAAAAGCAGCTATTGAGTGGATGGCAGATAACCCTGTAGCTCCGAGACAGGGGCAGAATATAATAGACCGTCGGGAAGCAGCTCAGAGAGAATTCCCGAATGAAGACCCCCAATGGGATCCAAATACAGATGAAGGATCCACAGCCCTAGCCCGTTTTCGCCAAGGCTTTTTACAAGGCCTGAAAAGGGGGGGCCAAAAAGCTATGAACCTTTCCAAAGTTGCAGGAGTTATCCAAGGGATAGATGAGAGCCCAGCAGATTTTTATGAAAGATTAACTGAAGCATACAGAATGTATACTCCCTATGATCCCGAGGCACCAGGAAGTTTATGTATGGTGAATTCTGCTTTTGTAAACCAGTCTCAACCAGACATTAGACGTAAATTACAGAAATTAGAAGGGTTTGCGGGCATGAATGCAACACAGTTATTGGAAGTCGCTCATAAAGTGTATGTGAATCGTGATAATGAAAGACAGAGAGAATGTGATAGAAAGATGAAGAAGAAAGCTGATTTTTTGGCTGCGGCCATAGTGGAACAGAAAAGGGGAGGTGTCCCTAGTCGAAGGAGCAGAGGAAGAGGGCGGGGTCAAGGCGGAGGCCGGACCCAGAGGCTAGGCGTGAACCAATGCGCCTACTGCAGAGAGGAAGGACATTGGAGAGATACGTGCCCGCAACTCGAAGACGCCCAGCAAGATGACGACAACAGTCATCAGTGGCGAGAAGAAAGACGAGGCTATCCCCGAAGCCGAGGAGGAGCCAATCGAGAACAATTCCAGCGAGAGAGAGGAGGAGCCATTCAAGCATTGGCCACACCAGCCCATGATGAGAATGACGTGGATTAGGACAGACCGGGCTCCAAGTTTGCTTTAGGTCTCCAGGAGCCTATGGTCGGAATACAAATAGGAGACCAAATTATGGACTTTATGGTTGATACTGGAGCACAACATTCAGTAATAGACAAAAAGATAGCCCCATTTTCTACAAAAGCAGTCACCATTATAGGAGCAACTGGTGCCAAAGCCACAAAGTCTTTTCTTCAAAATCGAATATGCAGTCTAGGAGGACAGCAAATAACTCATCAATTCCTTTACATGCCCGAATGTACAGTGCCATTACTGGGACGAGATATGCTAGCCAAGCTTCAAGCACAGATATCTTTCTCTGAACAAGGAGAAATGCAAATGACAGTGAATTCCCAAGCCAAACCAGCAGGAGTAATGCTGTTGACAGTGCCCCGAGAAGAAGAATGGAGGTATTACGTTGATGACTCCATCCAAGACACCTATTTTGAACAAACTTTAAAGAACATCGATGCACCACCTGGAGTATGGGCAGAAGGCAGTCCCCCAGGCCTAGCCAAGCATATAGCTCCAGTGATTGTAACCCTCAAGCCTAGTGCTACACCAGTGCACGTCAAACAGTACCCTCTTCCAAGAGCTGCAATTGAAGGCATACATCGCCACCTACAAAGATTGCTCGAGTATGGCCTACTAAAAGTATGTCAATCCCCATGGAACACTCCACTTTTGCCAGTAAAGAAACCTGGGACGGAGGATTACCGCCCAGTACAAGACTTAAGAAGAGTAAATGATGCAGTTGAAACTATACATCCAGTTGTACCCAATCCTTACACTCTTCTAGGACTGATACCTGCTGAAGCTACCCATTTCACTGTACTGGATTTGAAAGATGCATTCTTTTGCATAAGATTAGCCCCTGAAAGCCAAATATTGTTTGCATTCGAATGGCAGGACCCCGTCTCTGGAAGAGGGGGCCAACTCACCTGGACAAGATTACCCCAAGGATTCAAGAATTCGCCTACCATCTTTAGTGCTGCACTGAATCAAGACCTTTCAAGCTATCCAGTAGCCCCGGGGAAGAGAGTGCTTCTCCAATACGTGGATGATCTGTTGATAGCTGCCATATCAGAAAGTGAATGTATACTAGCCACCAAAGACCTCTTGCAGTTACTAGATGAAGCTGGATACAAAGTTTCCAGAGCCAAAGCACAGCTATGCCAAAAAGAAGTGAAATACTTGGGTTTTCGTATTACCCAAGGAAGCAGAAGATTAGGCAGAGAAAGAAAAGAAGCAGTATGTAGAATTCCAACTCCAACAACCAGAAAGCAAGTCAGAGCCTTTCTGGGAGCGGCAGGATATTGCCGAATCTGGATACCTAACTTTGCCCAAATTGCCAAACCACTGTATGAAGCCACAAAAGGAGAAGAGAAGTCACCACTGGAGTGGGGACTTGAGCAGGATACAGCCTTCAAGACGTTAAAGGAAGAATTGATGTCATCACCAGCACTTGGACTACCAGATGTCCACAAACCTTTCCACTTGTTTGTACATGAAGCACAGGGAAATGCCTTAGGCATGTTGACTCAGAAATTGCCAGAACATGACTGTATCGAAGTCATGGAAACTGTGTTCTCCAGTCGACCCGACTTGACAGATGTGCCCATAGACAATCCTGACCAGATCTATTACGTTGATGGGAGCAGTCTCATCCTTGATGGACGACGCTGTGCCGGATATGCAGTCGTCACTCAACACGAAGTAGTTGAATCATCAGCTCTAGCCTCAGGCACATCAGCCCAGAAAGCCGAATTGATAGCACTTACCAGAGCATTGTTGTTAGGAGAAAAACTTGTGCTGAATGTATATACAGATTCCAAATATGCCTTCACTACCTTGCATGCCCATGGAGCTCTCTATAAAGAAAGAGGACTCATCACATCCGGAGGAAAATCAGTCAAATATGGTCCCGAGATATTGATGTTACTTGATGCAGTTTGGGCCCCAACACGTGTAGCTGTCATGCATTGCAGAGGACATCAAGCGGGGAAAGGAGAAGTTGCCCGAGGAAATAGATTTGCAGATGCCTCAGCACGACAAGCAGCTATGACAGGACAGATTGCCCCACAAGCTATGCCAATGCAAGCAGCATTGTTTCCAGTACCTTTGAATCTATGGACCCCACGATATACCACCAAAGAATTGGATTACTATTGTAATAGAGAAGATGGAATACTGAAAGATGGATGGATTGAGCTGCCACCAGAAGAGGGCAGTCAACCTCCTGGACGAATAGTAATTCCTGAACTGTTAGGACCATCCTTTGTCAAAGCTTTCCACGAAGCCACCCACTATGGGAAGAGTGCTATGGAAAAAGCACTCAGACCACATTTTTACATCCCTCTGATGACAACCATATCAGCCTCAGTAGCACGTCAATGTCTAACCTGTGCCAAAAATAATGCCAAGCAAGGCCTTATAACGGCACCCCGAGTTCAGTCAGGAGGTGTCACCCCCATGCACAACCTCCAAGTTGATTTTACTGAAATGCCAAGAGCCAATGGATACCATTACCTATTAGTATTAGTTTGTACTTTCTCTGGGTGGGTAGAAGCATTCCCAACCAGAACTGAGAAAGCCCGAGAAGTTACCAAAGTTCTAATGAGAGAGATTGTCCCCAGGTTCGGAATCCCAGCAGTAATAGGGTCAGACAATGGACCCTCATTTGTCTCCCAAGTTACTCAGCAGTTAGCAAAAGCTTTGCAGATACAATGGAAACTCCACACTGCATACAGACCCCAGAGTTCAGGGAAAGTTGAGCGAATGAATCGTACCCTAAAAGCCCAAATGTCCAAGCTTTGTCAGGAGACACACTTGAAATGGCCCCAAGTGCTCCCCATAGCTTTACTCAGAATACGCTCAGCTCCTGTAAAGTCAACAGGATTTTCCCCTTTTGAAGTTTTGTATGGTAAACCCCCACCAATAATGCAGGGAGTCAAAGGAAGTTTAGCCCAGATTGGTTCAGAAGTAACCAGACAAGAACTCCTAGCTCTTAGTTTTGTTCTGCAGACTCTCCATACGTGGATCCAAGACCAGTTGCCTATCAACTTGACGGAACCCTTGCATCCCTATCAGCCTGGTACTTCGGTGTGGATCAAAGATTGGAAGAAGACACCGTTGGAACCCCATTGGAAGGGACCATACACCGTCATCCTGTCTACCCCAACTGCAGTAAAGGTAGCCGAGATCGACGCCTGGATCCACCACAGCAGAGTCAAGCCCGCCGCCGATCCTGAACCAGAGCAGTGGACAGCAGAACAGCATCTTGATGCACCCTTGCGAGTTACTCTGAGACGGCAACCAGCAGCTTAGACACTTCATCACAAGTGCTTTGCAGTAGCCAAGTCTTTCGAAGAGGATTGCTGTTTTCCATGCAGCAACAGTTTTGTTTCAACGAACCCAATTTGTGTGTGATTTGACACACCACTTTGAGACTACATTGACTAAACCAGACTTCACAAGCCAACTGAAATTGCTAAAAAGTTGGTTAATGTGTACTGGACAACCTGAGGATCTTCAATCAACACTCAGCACCCGTTAAATTGCTTCATTAGCAAACGGGATGAAGAATAAAAGACCGTCGTGATCAAGATCAGCAAGCTGAGGATTCAGAAGAACTCCAATCAACATCAACATGTATCTTTGCTTTTGCTTTGCCTTGGTTGCCTTCTTTGGAGGTTTTGAACTGACTTATGCCTTACCTCCATGCACTGCTTGCATTACTTCTACTAGAACTGGACTGAAAGTAACTCAGACTTTGCTTTATCATTCTTACTATACCTGCAAGGGAACAGTAACTCGGTGTATCTATAACACCACTGAACTAAATGTTTGCACTCATGGCAAAATCAAAGCATGCTATAATCCGCATCAGAATCCATCTTATTACACGTTGGAAATAAGATGGAAGGATGCAGATGGACCTATATTAGCTGCTACACCACCACTTAAAGACATTACTAAACCTGCTGTTTTGAATTTTGATGCATGTAATGCTATTAATAGAGATAGTTATTCCACCAGTGGTACATGGGAAAAAGCGTATCGAAATGACCATAAGTATATGTGTCCAGAAGGTGCCACAAATTGGTGGAAGTGTACAGGTAAAACGGGATCAGGCTATAGTACTGCAACAGCGGCAGATTACTATTGCCCGTATTGGGGATGTGTTTTTTATGCTACCTGGAACACTGGTATAACTGATGAGAAAATAGATAAACGGATGGCTACTCTAACCAAGCCAACCACAAATGATAAATGTCAGAAAGATGCTTGCAACCCCTTACATTTACGTATACACAATCCCCATGCATGGAAACAAGGATACAAGTTTGGTTTACGTATTGCTGGAGGAGCAATAGATCCAGGAACTATTGTGTATGTCAGATTGAATACCCAAGCTCACAAGTCATCTAAATATCATATCCATAATACCTTTTATGAAGCCATGCATGTAAATAAGTTTGAGATCCCTCACCCCTCACAGAATTTATTTTTAGAATTAGCTGGAGCAGTAGTATCTAGCCTTAAGATCTCAGATTGTTATTTTTGTGGCGGAACCCAAATGGGAGACCAATGGCCATGGGAAGCCCAAGAATTGAATTATTCTATGATTTACAATCAGACTGAATTACACAAGGCTACCAGTGAATGGGTGTTAGCGCACTCAATCGTTGGACGTCTTTGCTATGCCAGAACTGGACCCCAGTTCACCCAGAAGGTAGGACAGCTGGTCTGTCTTAGCCAGAAGTACTATAATGCCACGACCAAGAAGACAGCATGGTGGTCAGGAATCAGACATCCTGAACCTCCTAACCCATTAGCCAGATTTCCTGAACTTGCTGGTTTATGGACTAACCTTGCCAAAGTCCAAGCCTGGCAAGCCCCACCTGGCCTATATTGGATCTGTGGAAACCGAGCATATGCACAACTTCCGCCACATTGGGGAGGAGCATGTGTCTTAGGAACCATCAGATCTTCTTTCTTTCTTTTGAACACGGAACATGGAGAACAATTAGGATACCCTGTATATACTACCCACCGACACAAGAGAGCATTAAGACAGAAAAGAGAAGCCTTACAGATAGGCAAGTGGGAGAAGTGGCAAGGTGATGATTGGCCACCAGAAAGAATCATTGAGTATTATGGGCCTGCCACTTGGAATGATGATGGTATGTATGGTTATCGTACCCCAATTTATATGATTAATCGTATTATTCGCTTACAAGCAGTAGTTGAAATAATAACTAATGAAACTAGTCATGCTCTTACGCTCTTAGCTAGACAAAGTACTCAGATGCGCACTGCTATATATCAGAACCGCTTAGCACTTGATTATTTGTTAGCAGCTGAAGGAGGAGTATGTGGTAAGCTGAATCTAACTAATTGCTGTTTGAAAATAGATGATAAAGGTCAAGTAGTTGAAGAAATTGCTAAAGATATGCAAAGACATGCTTATGTGCCAGTACAGACTTGGCACTCATTGAAATTTCCTAACTGGTTTGCTAACCTCTTTTCATGGGTGGGAGGATTTAAGACTTTCATTGTTTTAGTACTAATCCTTGTTGCTGTTATCTTCTTATTACCATGTTTAATCCCATGTTGTATGCATTCCATTCATAACACTATTGATAGTACAGTAGAGCGGAAGACCGCAACTAAAATAATGGCTTTATACAAAGCTAGTCCTAGTCGAAATCCTTCAATCATGATGTGATTCTTCTAAAAGTGATTTAACTCTCACACCTTATTAAGTAATAGGGTGAGATTAATCAAAGGGGGGAATGTGGCAGGTGCAGGCCTGTGACCCACGGTGTCTGACATAGGCAGGCCAGCATGGCTAGCTTGACCTGTAAATGAGGCCTGTGGAGAGGCACATAGGATTGCACATCCCCCAATATGCTGCTATTGTAAGATAGAACTCAGTAGAAGTATTGAATTAGCTTAGGTAAGCAGAACCGAGAGATGGAAAAATACAGAAAGACATGTTTAAAAGTTACTGATAAGAAAAAGTACATCTGCAAAGAAATAATTAGGAGTGCTGACAGATGAGTTGCAGAGCCCTGCTCCTCTGCATGCACAAATTGGCTATATGGCCTTGAGAGTGTGAAAGTAACAAGTTGATGAACTAACCATTGTAATTGGGACTAGAAGGGGGGCATGCAGGTGTCATGCCCACTGGAGGGACATAATTGGATAAACTTATCAGTACCGGGACCAATGGAAGGGGTACGGGAGGTACGGGAGAGTACCGGGACCAATAAAATGTTTTTCTATACCTAGAATGGAACAGAAGTCTATAAAAGTTGTTGTAATGCTTGAAAACTTTGCTCAGCCATTTTGAAATTGACTGGTTCGAGACTTGTGCACAAATAAATGATTTGGACCTTCTGAACAGACTCCTGGTATCATTGGTTTGTCTGCGCTTTGCTGCTACATGATTATAGCTGTGCATGAAAGCCTGCAGTACGTCTTGGTACCTAAAGGTGTTGTGTGCTGTGAAATAACCCACATTTTGGATTTCAAAGTCCTGTTAAACCTTTCTACCACCACTGCTTTAACATCGTTATTGGTTACAAAATGATGAACCCCTCTTTGTTTTAATAAATTCTTCAGAGACCTATTTAAAAATTCTTTACACTTGTCTGTCTGTATTTTTTCAGGTATACAACCTAGATTAAATATTTTTTCAAAGGCTTTAGCAACTTCATGAACGGTTTTTGATTTTAAACTTACAGCCCAAGCATATTTTGACAGGATGTCTACCACTGTTCAAAAGTATGCCATATCAACTAAATCAGCCCCAGCCATTGCGCATCCACATCTGACATGATTGTCTTGTTTCTTTTAAAACGGACTCTAGCAGGTCTGTGTAAAGTATAAACACTGTTGACTGTTTTATCATGCTTTTTAGCAGCTTGAAGTAGAGGATTTATGCCCCCAAAGTTCCCTATTGCTTTGGGGTCATAGTAAATGCTCTTCAATAAGGTTTCCTTCATGATTGCCATGCTTTGACTATTCTTTTTATTTTGCTAACATCTTCAGAATGGATTTATTCCACAAATCCTGTGTGTTTTAAAGTATAGCCTGTTCTTTCTACCATTCACATGTTACCATTTCCTTTCCTAGAAGCATGTCCAGACTTGTTTCTCTGTATTGTTTTTTTTTCAAAGCCACTAAAAAATAGCTGTTGTGGGATTTGAACTCAGGTCTCTCTCTGTATTTCAGTCTGAACTACAGGACTGCCAGAATACTTCTAACAGTGAGGTCTTAAAAGCAAAATTCTATCACATGGACAGCACTGGTTTCTCTAACAAAGATGTGTTAATTGTAGCTTAACATTTTGGAAAGAAAAGCTCCTATACCAAGTGCTGTGTCTCTGCGAAAAGCCTGTATACCAAATGCATTGTGATCTCCATGGACCGCAGGATTTCGTCAGCCACACTTGGTGACGTCCTCCGGGCGGCTCCAGGTTCGGAAGTGCTCTCAAGTTTCTCAGGTAGCCCCCTCCCGGTTCCGCCCCCTAGCCTGGCCAGTTCTTGTTCTTCCGCCTTGCCAGCAAGACGGATCTGCTCTCCCTCTCTCACCTTGACCAGAAAACTCAACGAATTCAACAGAATACTCACTCAGAGAAGATGCCCAAATCGGGATCGAGAAAATGCCCCTGTGGGAAAAAGCTGCACTCCTCCGATGTGGATTTATGCGCCCTCTGCCAAGTCAGGGAACCCTCCGGCCTGCAGCGACATCATCCTACTGATTCGGCAGCCACCTCCAAGGCCCAGGATGTGCCCCTTTGGGCCTCCGTCCCCGGCCCCACGACCGGATTCACAGCGCTGCCTGTCCCAGGCCCCAGCTGTAATCTCCGCTTCTTCGGCCACGCGGTGGCCCCCGGCCTTGCGGCGGCCCCCGGCCATGCGGCGACTCCACTAGCTGAAGATGGCGCCATGCGTGAGTGCTTCTCTTCCTTCCCGCACCCTGAAGTTCCCGCCACCGCCGCCGGCTCCGTCCCCTCTCTGAGGCCGGGCTCCTTGCTGCAAATCCCTGCCAGCCCTGTCCTCCGACATCATCAAAATCAGACGCAGGATCCTACGCGTCATCAATCCTCGACGCTCGGGAATTGGAACAGCTTTTTAAACCCGGCGGAGGAGCCGCGTTTATCTCAGGGCTCCAGCCAAGGGAAGCAATCCAGGAAGCGCAGCCATCAGCCAACTTCCGATGCCGGTTCCCGGGCCCGTAAAAGGAGCAAGCGCACCAGAGACATCTCGGATAGCTCATCCGACTCCAGCGATGGTTCTCATCTCCGTAGGAGCCACAGATCTAGGAGACGCTCCTCCAGACACCGATCCCGCTCCAACAGAAGTTCATCTACTTCTTCCAATGCGGCTATTCTCCACCTGCTCACTCAACTCGTCCAACAAACAGCCCCCCCCCTCATCGGCTGCAACTGCACCTTCAATTCCATGCATGGAAGCCCCTCCACTTCAGGTAACATCTGCAGTTTGTAATCAGCTACTGCCTGAACCTCTACCTCCCCTACCCTCAGCTATCTCCTCCCAGGACAGCTCCGCCGAGGATCAGGAGACTGAGGCAGGGGTTGTGGGATCCGCCACCTTGGACCGGTCCGCCTCCGGGGCGAGGCTTTCCCCAGAAAAGGAAGGACCGCCACCCCCTCTGGAGGACCTGACTTATCCAAAATTCATTAGCAAGCTGTCCTCCACCCTGGGCCTAACCACGGCCTGCACGGCAGAGGAGGCAGAGCCTGAGGTACTTAAATACCTGTCTGCCCCCAAAACCCCTCTTGCCTTGCCCCTGCACCGCAAGCTGAAGGACAGTCACTCCAGACTTTGGCAGACGCCGGCATCAGGGCGCGCAACCTCCAGGAGACTGGACTCCAAATACCTACTTCAGCCTACACCTGGGTTTGAAAAAGCACAGCTGCCTCACCATTCCATAGTGGTCTCTTCCACCTTCAAGAAGGCTAAATCCTCGCGGATACACACCAACCACCCTCCTGGGCGTGACAACAAACTGCTCAACGACATCGGAAAGAAGGTCTTTCAGGGGACCATGCTCGGAGCACGGATTGCCGCCCATCAGTTTCAACAAGTCTTGTTCCAGGATACCTGTGTCTCTAACATCATAAATGCAGCTTCCTCCCTCCCTAAGGAGTCTCTCGCCTCATTCTCAGCCGCGCTGACTGACCTGATCGAGTGTAACAGACACCTGGCTAGCACGGCATTTGACGCCTTCGACACGTCCATACGCACAGCGGGCACTGCGATTTTGGCCAGGAGATGGGCATGGCTGCGAGCGTCCGGACTGAGAAATGACTCCCATGACAAGATTGCTGATGCCCCCTGCTCAGGCGAATCCCTCTTCGGGGACAAAGTGGCCGATACAGTAAACACCATGAAGGAAGACTGCAACACTCTGCAGACCCTGGCGGAGGAGGGCTTTGACCACTACGGTAACCCCAAAAAATCAAACTACCAGTGAAAAACTCTTTACAACTATGACAAGAGGTACTCATCCAACAGAAAGTGGCAAGGCCCCAGGTACAAGTCCAACTCATACCAAGGACCCTCGCAACAGCGCCACTTCCAGAGAGACCGCAAACAGAAGAAAGGCACCAACACGCAACCCGCCAAGGGTGGCCCTTCCTTTTGACGGCCATGGACCGCCCCCCTCCCAGATCGGGGGGGGCACCTTTCCTTCTTCTTCCCAGAATGGGAGAGGATCACCTCCGACTCCTGGGTGCTACGAATCATCCGCAAGGGATACCGCATCAGATTCTCTGCACCCCCTTCCAACACAGCAGGCCCACCAGCAACACACCACCTCACCTGCAGCTTGCCATGGCACTGGAGCTGATACACCTCCTGTCCTTCAAGGCGATCGAACTGGTCCCTCAGTCAGAGATCAATTCGGGGTTTTACTCCAAATACTTCCTCATCCCGAAGAAGTCAGGGGGGGTACGCCCCATCCTGGACCTTCGCAAATTGAACAGATTCATAGTAAAGGAGAAGTTCAGGATGTACTCCCTCAACTCCATTCTTCCCCTCATCCAGGCGGGCGACTGGCTCGCATCCCTGGACCTACAAGAGGCATACACACATGTCAGCATTCACAAAGCACACAGGAAATTCCTCAGATTCCATGTGCTGGGACAACACTATCAATACCGGGTACTTCCTTTCAGACTTTCCCCGGCCCCACGGGTCTTCACGAAGTGTGTGGCGGTCGCAGCGGCTCACCTCCGCAAGCGGAACATTGCAGTGTTTCCATACCTCGACGACTGGCTAATCTCAGCTCCCTCAGCCCCCGAGCTGCTAACGTCCCTGCGCACCACCACCGCCTTGATCTCCGCCCTGGGCTTCGTCATCAACTACAAGAAATCACAACTCCTCCCGTCTCAGCGGATGGAGTTTATTGGAGCTGTCATCGACACTCAGTCCTTGAGAGCCTACCTACCGCATTCCAGACTGCAAGCCATCATCTCGCTTGCCTCCAGGACAGCAGCGGCAGAGAGCCCCTCGGCTCGGTCAGTATTGCGCCTCCTGGGACACATGACAGCCACGACGGCGGTCATCTCAGTGGCGCAAATGCATATGCGTTCGCTGCAATGGAATCTCCGAACCCACTGGAACCAACACTCCCAGTCGATGACCTCCAGAATCCCGATGACCCCCTTTATCAGGTCTCAGCTCCGCTGGTGGACTATACCAGCGAACCTCTCCGTGGGAAAACCTCTACACCCGTCGCAACACCAGACTACCCTCACCACGGACGCCTCCTGTGCTGGCTGGGGTGCCCACTTCCAACAATTCATCACTCAAGCAGCGTGGTCTCAGAACGAGCGACAGCTGCACATCAAACTCCTGGAGCTGAGAGCGGTCAAGTACGCTCTCAAAGCGTTCCTGCCACATCTACGGGCCACTTCCATCCTCATCCAGACGGACAACCAAGTCGCCATGTTTTACCTCAACAAGCAAGGGGGTACGGCCTCCCGCTCCCTTTGCAAGGAGGCACTGGCAATCTGGTCGCTAGCCCTGAAGAACGAGTGCTGGGTACACGCCTCATACATCCCCGGAGACATGAACAGCCTGGCGGACAAACTGAGCAGACAACTGCAACCCCACGAATGGGCTCTCCTTCCAAAGGTGGCCTCTGCCCTCTTCCAGCGGTGGGGAGTCCCGGAGGTCGACCTCTTTGCCACGGAGGAGAACTCCAAATGCCCCTAATTCTGCTCCAGGCACCCATCGACCAAGAGGCTGGCAGGGGATGCATTCGACATGTGCTGGGGGGGGGGGGGGTGGTCTCTGGTGTATGCCTTCCCCCTGACCCCCCTCATCCCAGCGACTCTGCAACGCATTGTTCAAGACAAAGCACGAGTCATCCTTGTGGTTCCCCACTTGCCACGACAAATGTGGTTTGCACTCCTGAAACGCCTAGCACAGGATGCCCCGTGGCACCTGCCCCTGTGTCTGGATCTCCTGACGCAGAATTCGGGGTTAACGAGGCACCCCAATCTCAAGAACCTGTCGCTAACTGCCTGGATATTGAGCGGGTGAACCTGGCCACCCTCAAACTCCCCGCGGAGGTGCAGGACGTGGTCCTGGCAGCCAGGAGGCCTTCAACCCCAAAATCCTATGGCCTCAAGTGGAAGAGATTCAGCCTCTGGTGTGCTACTCGAGGGCTCAATCCTGTTTCCTGCCCAGTTGCCCAGATCTTGCAGTACCTCAGCTCCCTCTCTGACTTCGGCCTCAAGACACAATCTATCCGAGTACATCTATCAGCTATTGCGGCTCTGCACGCCCCTATTGAAGGCCCCGACTCTATAGCTGCGCTGCCCCTGATGGCTCGCTTCATGAAAGGCCTAACGAACCTTCGGCCCCCGGTTCCTCCCTGGGACCTCGGGGTAGTCCTCCACAACCTCACCCTGGCCCCATTCGAACCTCTGCTCACCGCGGATATGAAATATGTCTCCTGGAAGACCATATTCCTCGTGGTCATCACCTCAGCCAGGAGGATCAGCGAACTCCAGGCTCTAGTTGCACACCCGCCTTACATGCATCTACACCAAGACCGAGCTTCACTGCGTATGAACCCCAGATTCGTACCCAAGGTGCCATCGGCCTTCCATATCAATCAATCCATTGAGCTCCCCTCCTTTGTCCCGGAACCTCACCACTCTGAGGAGGAGTGACGTCTGCACACTCTGGACTGTCTGCGTGCACTCCGGATCTACCTGGCCAGGACTTTATCCACCCGTAAAGGCGAACAGCTGTTCGTTTCCTATGACCCTCTCAGGCCCGGCTTTCCGGTCACAAAACGGACTCTTTCCCATTGGGTCGCCTCCTGTGTATCCTTCTGCCTCGACCCACAAGGGAGTCAACCACATAGCAGAATAGGTCCTCATCGTCTACGAGCAATGGCCACATCTCTAGCCAACCTGTGGTCAGTTCCCCTGCCCGACATCTGTAAAGCGGCCACGTGGTCATCTCCCCACACGTTCCAGAAGCACTACTGCCTTGACCTCCGCTCCCAGGAGGACGCGGCGTTTGGCAGCGCGGACCTTGCCACTGCCCTACGGACTCCACGGCCTGCACCGTGATGACTGGCCCTAGGGCATATACCTGAACTCTGATGCACCTTAATGCTCATGCTAACCATGTGGCACTGTCCATTTTTAACTTGCGTTGTTGCACGTTGTTAACTTTTCTTGCACTGTTCTGATCCTTCACTGATTGCACTATTTTTTCTTGCACCTGTTGCACTGTTATTGTGTTGCTTGCACTTTATGCACGGTTACCACACGTTATCATGTACCTGTTTTCTTGGCACTGTTCCAGTAAAAGACTACCTCCACTGCCGTAGTTCTCTATTCATGCCTCCCTCCTCCACCTCAGCGCGCTGCACGCAGCTAGGGAGTCACCAAGTGTGGCTGACAAAATCCTGCGGTCCATGGAGAAAGCGGGGTTACTTACCTGTAATGGGGGTTCTCTGTGGACAGCAGGATAAGTCAGCCACATGCTCCCTCCCACCTCCCCTGGAGGAGGTCCGCCTGATGATCCGCTCCCTAGCCTTGTTGTCAAGCTTGGTAAAGAACTGGCCAGGCTAGGGGGCGGAACCGGGAGGTGGGCTACCTGAGAAACTTGAGAGCACTTCCGAACCTGGAGCCGCCCGGAGGACGTCACCAAGTGTGGCTGACTTATCCTGCTGTCCACAGAGAACCCCCGTTACAGGTAAGTAACCCCACTTTCCTGCTGCTGCTACCAAAGGGTTATTTTTAACAATCAGTTCTAAATAGCCTGCAATACACATAAAAGCATTGCACTGCTTTGTGAGAAAAAAAGAACTGGGACAGGGAGAGAGAAAGCATTTTTGTTTTGTTTTGTTTTGTTTTCCAGGGTTCCTGCTTTTGCAGATGTCAGCATTAACCAGAAGCAAAACACATTTCTGGAGTCAGTCACTCTGCTTCCACTGATTTATTTATTTATTTATTATTTATTTATATTTCTTATATACCGCGCTATTATAATCAGTGCGGTTTACAGTTGAACAAGAACATACTACAATGCCACAGGAACATCGAGTTTACAATGAACAGGGTAGTTAAAACTGGAGGTAAACAGGGGGAACTATGTACAAGATATAGTAGCTGAACTAAGGAACTTTAACAGAGTAACTATTTACAAAATACAGTCAAATTTTCATATATATCAGAGGCATGTAAGGGTCTTTGCAAAGGTATAAGTTCAGGAGTCAGGGGTGGGGAAGGGGAGGAACTGACTAACTAACCATTCTCTATGGGAGGCTGGGTTATGGGGTGGTTTGGGTAAGGAGTGGTGGTGGCTGGGTGTTTTCCAGAATTAGCTTCCGGGTAATGTTTTAAGAAGAGGTGGTGTTTGAGGGCTTTTCTAAATAATGTTAAGTTCGAGATGGCTCGGATTTCGGTAGGGAGGGCATTCCAGGCCCTGGGTGCAAATATGGAGAAGGCCCTACTGGCTATTGTCTTCGTGCATTTTGTTAGTAACTTAGGGACTACAAGAGTGTTCGTCGATGTGGATCTCCTATTTCTGATGACTAGCGTGCTGTGGATAAGTTTGCTGATGGGCGAGGGGGGCTGGTTCCTTAGGGCTTTGAATGTCAGGACTAGAGTCTTGTATTGGGTTCTAGCCTGTAGAGGTAGCCAGTGGAGGTTCATCAGGACTGGCGTTATGTGATCCGACCTCGGTAATCCTACAAGTACCCTGGCGGCTGAGTTCATGGCTAGACGGAGTGGGCTTAGCGTTGACTGGGGAAGTCCGTGGAGAATGATATTAGCGAAGTCAAGATGTGGGAGTACCAAGGCTTGGAAAATTGTTCGGTAGTCGGTGAAGTCAAGTAGAGGGCGGAGATGACGTAGTATCCGTATCTTGTGGTAGATTGCTTTCGTGGTGTTTTTCACATGTGCTGACATGTCGAGCTGTTGGTCAAGTGTAATGCCTAGATAGCGAATTGTGGATTTTGTCTTTAACTCAGCATTGTTGACTTGTAATGAGGAGGGTGGCGTGAACTTCTGATTTCTCGTAACAAAGAGGACATCAGTTTTGCTGTGGTTAATCCGTAGGTTCTGTAATAGGAGCCATTCTGTTACCGCTTCAAAGCATCTTAATATTGGTGAGAAGTCTGGTTGATCGATCTTGAAAGGTATGTAAATCAGGATGTCATCTGCATAGGCCAGGCACTGAACATTGAAGGAGCGGATTAAGGCACAGATTGGTTGCATATAGATGTTAAACAGCAATGCAGATAGGGATGAACCCTGAGGCACACCTTGTTTCAGTGGAAATGGATCTGAGGTCTTGGGGCCTGATCTGACTTGCCATCTGTTGGTCAAGTAGGATTTACACCATGCAAGAGCAGAGCCTTGTATTCCTTTCTCTATGAGACGGAGTAGCAGTGTCTCATGGTTCACCGAGTCAAAGGCGGCAGCGATGTCCATAAAGATGAGCACAAATCCTTGGTGGATGTTTTCGAGGCCTGTGACTAGGTCGTTGAAGAGGGTTGTGAGGATGGTGTCAACACCATGTGCTTCCCTGAAGCCATGTTGGGATGGGTCAAGTGGTGCTACAGTGTCGATGTGCTGTTGAATCTGTCGCTGGACCACCTTCTCAATGATTTTTGCAAGCAGGGGATGCTTGAAATTGGTCTGAAGGATTCAACTTTAGAGGGGTCGAGTCTGCTGTTCTTCAGCAGTGGACGAATTGATGTATACTTTAAGCTCTGTGGGAAGGACCCTGTTGAGAGAGATTGGTTCAGAATTCTGTTTATGGCAGGGCTGAGGTCGTGGCGCAGCTCTTTAATCCAGCTAGCTGGGCAGGGATCGTTGGGAGCAGTGGTGAGGTTAATGGATGAGATAATGTCTTGGATTGCTTTGTTGGATACCTCACGGAACTTGAGTAGAGGGGTTGGATGGGGAGTTTTGAGTGGGGTGGAGAGGGTTATGGAGGTTACATTCATGTTAGTTTGGATCATCTTCGACTGTAGATAGTTGGAGTAGTCCTGTGGCTGGGGCATGGGTGGTTGAGCGAGTGCTGGGTCACCTGTTAAGGACTTTACTATACTGAACAGGTCATGTGGTTTGTTCAGCGACCACTTTAGTAAATCAGAATGGTAATGCTTTCTTTTTTCCATCGTCTTTGTTCAGTGTGTTTGTAGGTGAGAGGAGTAAGCGCAGAGTGCCTCGGAGGTCCGGGTTTGGCGCCACTGTCTCTCGAGCTTGCGTAGGTGGAGGAGCGATGCTCTCAGGTCTTCAGAGTACCATGGTGCATGTTCCCGTTTCTTTGGATTCTTGCTAATGGTTGGGAGGCAGGCGGCGGTTCTGAGGGCATCGTCCCAGTGGGATACCAATTCATCTGGTTCAAGAGATGTGTTGGTAAGGAGAGGTAAGACCTTCTCGAGGACTTTGTCTTTAACGAGGGGCCGAAAGCGTGTTGTCATGGTTCTGGGAGGGGCCTGTGCTTTACTATTGCTATTGCTGTGGAGGTTGGTGGGTATGTGAAATGTGAGAAGGTTATGGTCGGACCAAGGTACTGGAGTTATGGAAGTCACAAGGCAATGGGTTGAGTTGATAATAGTCAGGGGAGCGAAGATCAGGTCAAGTTTGTTTCCCTTAGAGTGGGTGGGAGAGTTGACGAGTTGCTTGTAGCCCAGGTCGTACATTGCTTCAAGGAAGGCTGATGAATGTGCATCTTGCAGGGAAGGCAGGTTAAAATCTCCTATTAACCAACTTGGGGAGCGTGGGTTATTGGAATTGCAAGCGACATCAATTATTGTTGGAAGGTCATCTGGTGAGGCCGTTGGTGATCGGTACAGTAGGTTGATTGTACAGTGTTCATTTGTTACTGTGATCATGTCAAGATGGGTTGTGCTGGTGGCGTTGCTTAGATTAAATTGGAGTTCGGATCTGGTGAGGATGAGTGTACCGCCTCCCTTCTGGTTGGTCCTATGGCAGGCGTAGATAGAGAAACCTGGTGGTGACATCTGATTGATGAGAACGTTGTCACATTCGGATAGCCATGTCTCTGTTATCATTAGGATATCGAGGTCATGATGGGATATCAGGTCATTGACTACAGGCCATTTTGAACGTATTGACCTGGCGTTTATAAGTGCGCACTTGAGTATGCGTTGGTGATTGTATTTCTCAGTTTGGCTCTTCTTAAGGTTTTGCAAGGGGATGTGTAGCAGATGAGGATGGGCTGTGTTATTTCTTATTGTGGTGTGGCGGGGGATTTCAGACCATCTTCTCCCATTGTTGTGGAGGATTGGGATGTGACTGATGCCTGGGTTGAAGGCATGCGATAGGTTGGAGGATAAGGAGGCGAGGAGGATAAGAGTTAGGGACAGGATTGGGTGCATTTTTAGGGTGACCTATGTAAGAAACTTACTCAGGTATGGGGTCAGCAAGTCTAGATACAGAATTACAGAGATCACACAGTAAGGCAGGATTAGGCCAATGTTGTAGAAGTACACAGTGTAGCAGCAATGTATCAACAGTGTAGCAAAGGCAGTATAGGCTATAAGGAGTAGACAATGTAACAGCAATGTAACAACAGTGTAGCAGCGTTGTATCAGATAGGGCAGAACAGTGTAAATAGTAATATATCAGGAATGAACAGCACTGTGTTAAATTAGGGCAGGACTATCCTGGAAGGTTGTAGGGATTAGCAACAGCATTACGGCAGAGTATCTATTGGGTAGGTGGTGTATGTGAGCAAGCCTTGCAAGGTAGTAAGGGTTGCTCAAAAATAACAGTTCAAGATTCAGTTTAGTCATGGGTTACAGGATGGAGAGACCTCTTTAAAACAATGGTCTACCTCGTGGTCCGGAGCGTGTTCTTCCTCTTTGTTTTGTCGAGATGTATCGGCTAGGGAGGTAGTGGAGTGTTCATTCAGGGGTGTCAAGGATAATGGTCTGGGCCTGCTGTATAGGATATGCTCCGGGCTCACGTCTAAGGGCCATGCCAAAGGGCCCTCTGGCGAGGCCCTCAGGCGCGGGCCCGCCTGGCCGGCGCTCCTTAAGAAGCAGAGCTCAGGCTACCCCGATTGGGCAGCTCACGATGAAGAAGCGGTCCGATGCTCCGGCGGACTCGATCCTCTGCGGGAGGAGAGCAGATGGCCGCCGGAGTGCAGGGCTGAAAAGGTCGATGTGCTCAAGTAGCGCTCCTTAAGAAGCAGAGCTCAGGCTGCCCCGATTGATGTCATCGAAAAGTGACACTGTCCATTTCCGATGACACACTGTTTCCGGTGATGTCATTTCCGATGATGTAGGCTGGGGCGTGGTTGAGGGTGTGGGTGTGGCACAAACCCGGAAGTGGGCGCTGATTGGCTGATGTCATCCTTGGGGGTGGGGTGGGGCGTGCCAAAGTGGGGGTGTGTGGCCACGCTGGGGGCATGGATGGGTGGGGCTAACTCACCATTCACTTCTGTTGGAGGGGGCATGGCCTGAGGTGGGACATACACCAGAAGTGAGCGCTGATTGGCTCCTGTCATCCTTATCTCACCTGTCAATCAGTTTGACGAGTAGTGTACCCATTATACTACTACTTTTGCATCTTCAAAAAACACTAATTAGCCATAAAATAAGCATCTAAATTTACAATTTATAAACAAGTAGGAACATGAGATCTAATTATATTTGTGCTGTATTAAGTGCAGAGCTATGCAGAGGTTTCCTGAACCTAAAGAGACAACAGCTGTATCTGCACCCCCTACCACTGGTGTAATTTTCACCCAAGCGGTCCCTGAAAGTAGGTGGTGGTGTGGTAGGCTATGGCCTGTGAACTAGGCCTAGACCCCAACCCCCACCTGAGACTAGTGTTGAAGAGAACCAGAGTTTGAGAATCTGCTTTAAACTGCTTTTGAAAAGTTTGTATAATTCCTTTATGCTGATGATAGACATGTTCCTGCATTCCCGGAGCTAGAAATGTATCAATGTCAAAGACTAACAGGGAGCTAGACCCAGAGAGGGTCCCTGATTGGACAGGTGAAAGGGGAATTGGGACCAATAGAAAGTTTGCCTGTATCGAACTGTAAAAATTGTATATAAGGTATTTGCTCCTGTACTCCATTGCTCAGTCACTTTTGGACACGATTCTGTCTGAGCCTATGCACAATAAATTGGCTTGGATCCTGCAGCTGACTCCTGGTTTTATTCATTGCATGCACTTTGCTGCTACATTTCCTGATGCGTTGGCCAGAAAGTGCGAGTAGTGAATGGTCTTCAAGTGAATATACCACGTTTTACCACCTCAAGGTTTGGTCCAGCTGGAACCGTGTCTGGCCGACCGCAGGGGAAGCCTCAGGCGCCACCGGTCCTCTTGCATCAGAGAGGATTCCTCCTTGCCTCGGCAGATTACTGGATCCAGCTGGCCAACACCTCCGAACCCGAGGGGAGTCCAGGATTCAACCCAAGAACTGATTTTGCATTGGGTACCGGATCTGGTGAGTAGAACTTTTGTTGCTATCTAGTAAGCTAGCTTGGGATACGTCTTGCATGAGTGCGCGAGACCGAGAGCCTGATCACCTCTCTGGGCAGTCCGAGTAAGCCTTGCATGAGTATGCACGAGGCCGAAACTACTGCCCTTGGTTAATCAGCAGTCCGAGTACGTTTTGCATGAGTATGTGCGAGACTGGCTGCTGTTGGTTAGTAAGGTAGGCCTGGGAATTTGGGAAAACATTGCTAGCATGTCTGTTTGTGTCTCCCTCTGTTTCTAGGGCTGCCCGGACCCCTTACGGGCAGTCCGAATCACCCGCACCCTCTGTCTGTTGTCTAACTGCAGGTTTCACTTCTGGTATAATGTAAGGTTATTAATTAAGGAACAGTACTGAGAAAAGGAAAAAACAACAACTCAGGAGTCACTTTAAGGAATCGAGTCTAGGCACAGCACAGCGAAGACGAGCTGTCTCTCAGCACAGGGTATCTCTAGCAAGCAGAGGGAGGAAGGGTGTGTCTTCCACACAGCCTGCAGAAAGGAATGTTTCAGTTCTTATTAACCCCTTCGGATCTCCTCAACTATTTTAGTTATATCTCTGCCCTGCCTGTATTGTTACTTCACCTGAACTTGTTATATTAGTTTGCTGGTTATATCTCAGCCCTGCCTGTATTTCTACGTCAACTGTTCCTGTTATCTTATTATTTTTATTTATTTGTTTATTCTCTGATTTATGGGGGAAACCTGAATGGCTTAGAGGTCCGAGTATGGACCAAGGGATGAGGAAAGTGTTAATTTTGCAGTTGTTGAATGAGTGAGAGAGAGACAAAGGTTTTGAACAGCATGGACGGGGGTGTATCTATACTGAGCCTTCTGCAGTGTTTCCTTAAGAACTTTAAGAGGGGTTTCTCTGGTGATTATGTAATTGTAATGACCCCAGGTCGATGGGAAGTTTTATGTGAACGGGAATGGCCCCCCCCTGTCTTTATAGAGTGCACCCAGAGGAACACTGCCATATAGTTCTGTCATGCTGGAAATATTGGATTTTGCTGGCATGTCTGTTTGTGTGTGTGTGAATGAGAGGTCTTGAAACACAGACCAAGCGAGTGCGGACTCCTGATTAGCGCAGTTCCTGGCCGGGCGACCGCGCCCAGTTCGCGAAAAGGAGGAAGCGTTTGGTGTTTGTCTACCTATTTATTCCTAGGGCTGTACGGACCTCTTATCTGCAGCCCGACTACCCGCCCCTACTGTCTGTTGTTGTGTACGTCATTATCGGAGGGTCGGAGTTCATGCAAACTCCGTTGAAATGTATGATCAAGAATTTTAGCAAGGGATTTGCCGGAGACTATGGAATAAAAATGTCTCCGTCCCGATTAGGAATACTCTGTGACAGGGAGTGGCCGGTGCTGGTCACCGCGTGGCCCCCTGGTGGTACTTTTGATGTTAGAATTGTATCCCTAGTTCATCAGATTGTACGTAAGAAACACCCTGACCAGTTCCCCTTTATAGATTCCTGGTTAAGTATTTGTGAGAAGGAGCCCTCCTGGATAAAGCGCTGACATGAGGAACAGTGTAGGATATTGGTAGCGACCACAAGGGGGGGGGGCCCAGAGATCCAGAGAAGAGAAGCTGCCTGTATATTATGCCCCGGAATCTCCAGATGTTCTGACCCATTTGTCTCAGTTCCTCTATAGGCCAGTCCCCTCAGCTCCGTTACCACCCCGGGCAGAGCCTGGCACAAGAGGACCCCCTCCCGCCGACTTGCCCCTAGTCCACCAACCACTTCCGCAACAGGAGGAGGTGTACCCACCTCCTGCCCGCGAGCCCTAGCTCCGCTCGGAGTCCCCCGGAAGGGCCACAGTCCACCGATGACACTACAAGCAGGGATTCATTTGCTAGTTCAGGGTCACCTACTGCCAAAGATCAAAGCAGGGGAGCTGAATTCCAGCAGGCCAGACTGCATTACGCCCTCAGAAGTATGACAGCAAGCCAGAGGGATGGTCACGTGATGCCATTGCGCCAGGTCCCAGGGCTGCCTACCCTTAATGAACAGGACCAGGTTGTGGTGGGACCAACCAGTCTCGTTTATGTGCCCTTCTCCACCACAGATTTATTGAACTGGAAAATGCATTATGCATCCTATACTGAAAAACCCCAAGAATTAACTGAATTAATGTCAAGTATTATGCAGACCCATCAGCCTACCTGGTCAGATTGCCATCAGCTCCTGTCTACTCTCTTCACCACTGAAGAATGAGCACGGATTGTGCAAGCGTCCACCCGCTGGTTAGAAGAGAACCCTGCAGGAGAAGGAGGCCTGGATCCCAGGCAAGCAGCTGCCGCGGATTTTCCAAATGACGATCCTAAATGGGATCTGAACAGTGTGAATGGGGCGGCGGCCCTCACTCGGTTCTGCCAGGCCCTACTGCAAGGCCTGAAGAAAGGAAGCCAGAAGGCCATGAATATTGGAAAAGTATCAGAAGTCATCCAGCGTCCAGACGAGAGCCCAGCGGCCTTTTATGAACGCTTATCTGACGCCTATAGACTATATACCCCATATGATCCGGCAGCCCAGGAAAATTTGCGTATGGTAAATGCAGCCTTTGTGAGTCAGTCCCAGGGAGACATAAAACGAAAACTGCAAAAGTTGGAAGGATTTGCGGGCATGAATGCGGCCCAGTTAATGGAAGTTGCTCAGAAAGTGTTTGTGAATCGTGATCAAGAACGTCAGAAGAAAAATGAACGTAAAATGAAGAAGAAAGCTGATTTCCTTGCTGCAGCTTTAGCTGAAAGACGAGGAGGAAGTTTCTCTAACTGAAGGACTCGGGGACATGGAAGGGGCCGAGGAGATGGTCGGCCCCCATTGGGCGCAAATCAGTGTGCCCACTGTAGAGAAGAAGGACATTGGAGGAATGAATGCCTGTATTTTGGCTCTGCCTCCTGGAGGGGAGGAGGGAGCATGCGGAGAGCAGGGGGAAGATTCCAGCAACGGGGAAGAATGAATCTCACACAGTTCCAAAAGGGAGAAGCAGCTGTAGAGGGAGTGGCAGCCAAAGAGGGCTACAGCATGGATGAAGACTAGTCAAAGAAAAAACACCCAGCACAAGGCGGAGATACTCCAAATCTAAAAAATAGCCCCGGCTCCAAACCTCCGTATGTGATATATAATATGCAACCCTTATGATATACTCATAAGAAACACTTTCTTTTTGTCGGAGTAACCAGCCAGAGGAGGCAGGAAATACAACCCGTCCCTCGCCGTGGTCATTCCATTTTAATCATTTTAAATGCTTGAGAAAAATCCTTAACTATAACTTATCTTGCTTGAATCCAGCCAACAAGGAATTCAAAGGACACAACGTGCCACGTTTCGAGCCATCCAGCAGTAGAGCCAGTGACTGCTGGATGGCTCGAAACGTGGCACGTTGTGTCCTTTGAATTCCTTGTTGGCTGGATTCAAGCAAGATAAGTTATAGTTAAGGATTTTTCTCAAGCATTTAAAATGATTAAAATGGAATGACCACGGCGAGGGACGGGTTGTATTTCCTGCCTCCTCTGGCTGGTTGCTCCGACAAAAAGAAAGTGTTTCTTATGAGTATATCATAAGGGTTGCATATTACATATCACATACGGAGGTTTGGAGCCGGGGCTATTTTTTAGATTTGGATGAAGACTAGGCCAGACCAGGCTCCAAGTTTCCTTTGGGTCCCCAGGAGCCTATGGTCAGTCTGAAGATTGGGGACCAATATATGGACTTTATGGTGGATATGGGGGCTGAATATTCAGCAGTAGCAAAACCAGTGGCCCCACTGTCTTCTTGATCCATCACCATTGTCGGAGCAACTGGAGCTAGGGCCACAAAGCCTTTCTTGCAGAACCGCACTTGTGAACTAGGGGGACGGAAGATAACGCACCAGTTCCTGTACATGCCCGAATGCTCAGTTCCTCTTTTGGGCTGAGATATGCTTGCTAAGCTCCAGGTGCAGATATCCTTTATTGAAGGAGGAAAAATGGAAATGACTGTGAACTCAAAATCTGCAGGCCTGATGGTGCTGACTGTCCCCCGGGAAGAAGAATGGCGGTTCTATAGTGCATCTCCGACCAAGGCAGCCAGTCCCCGTATGTCCATCAGAATCTCAGCTCCGCCCGAGGTGTGGGCGGAGGATAATCCTCCAGGCTTAGCAAAGAATATAGCCCCTGTCATTGTCACCCTCAAGCCAGGAGTGGAACCAGTGCACGTGAGACAATACCCTCTCCCGTGACTGGCGATTGAAGGAATTCACTGTCATTTAATGAAATTATTGAAGTATGGTCTTCTCAGGGAGTGCCAATCGCCCTGGAATACCCCCCTCCTCCCAGTCAAGAAGCCTGGGACAGGTGACTACTGCCCAGTGCAGGATTTGAGATGAGTGAATGATGCAGTTGTAACCATACATCCAGTGGTACCAAACCCCTACACTCTCCTGGGACTGATTCCAGCTAAGGCTACTCATTTCACTGTTTTGGATTCGAAGGATGCTTTCTTCTGTATACGGCTAGCATCAACCAGCCAACTTTTGTTTGCCTTTGAATGGGAAGACCCTACTACAGGAAGACGGGGTCAACTCACCTGGACTCGACTACCCCAAGGATTTAAGAACTCGCCTACTCTCTTCAGTGCTGCTCTCAACCAAGATCTTTCAAGTTACTCTGTTACTCCAGGAAAAAGAGTCCTCCTCCAGTATGTGGATGACCTATTGATAGCCACCAACTCTAAAAGTGAATGCTCTGGGCGTTTTGACCCAATCGCTCGGATCTTGGCAGCGACCTGTAGCGTATCTATCAAAACAACTGGATACCGTCGCAAAAGGATGGCCACCTTGCCTGAGAGCCGTTGCAGCCACAGCCCTCCTAGTGGGTGAAGCTGACAAGCTCACCCTAGGTCAAATTCTCCAAGTTCCGGTACCGCACTCTGTCCTAACCCTCATGGAGCACAAAGGAAATTATTGGTTCACAAATTCACGAATGCTGAAGTACCAAAGTATGTTATGTGAAAACCCCCGATTGCAGTTGATCGTCAGTCAAGCTTTGAACCCTGCTATGCTGTTGCCAATTGGTCCAGGTCCACCTGATCCTGATTGCCTGGAAATTATGGACACTGTATTCTCCAGTCTCCCTGATCTAACTGATGTCCCATTAAATGACCCTGAATGAACTTTCTTCGCGGATGGAAGTAGTCTTGTCATCAACGGACGACGATGTGCTGGTTATGCAGTGGTGACCCTGGACATGGTAATAGAATCATCAGCTTTGGTCCCGGGGACTTCAGCACAGAAAGCTGAACTGATAGCCCTCACTAGGGCACTGATAGTAGGGACAGGGCTCCGCTTGAATGTGTACACAGATTCCAAGTATGCCTTCACCACATTACACGCCCATGGAGCCCTGTAAAGGAACGTGGGTTAATAACCTCAGGAGGCAGGTCTATTAAATATGGTCCCTCGTTTGTATCTCAAGTAACTCAGCAGTTGGCCCAGGCCCTACAGGTGCAGTGGAAGTTACATACAGCTTACAGACCCCAAAGTTCAGGAAAAGTAGAGCATATGAATCGGACCCTAAAGTCCCAGCTATCCAAACTCTGTCAGGAAGCTCACCTGAAGTGGCCCCAGGCTCTTCCTATAGCGCTCCTCAGGATACGTTCGGCCCCCACCAAGTCATTGGGAGTTTCCCCTTTTGAGGTCCTGTATGGGCAACCTCCGCCCATTGTCCAAGGGATAAAAGGGGATATGAGTCAGATTGGGTCCAAAATCACTAGATAAGAACTATTGGCTCTAGGTTCTGTCTTGCAGAGTCTCCATGCATGGGTACAAGACCAGTTGCCCACCAATCTGACCGAGCCGCTGCATCCCTTCAAGCCTGGAGCCTCGGTGTTGGTCAAAGAGTGGAGGAAGACACCGTTAGCATCTCATTGGAAGGGACCTTATGTCGTCATACTATCAACTCCTACAGCAGTTAAGGTTGCAGAATTGGAACCTTGGATCCATCACAGTCGAGTACAGCCAGTGGCATCTACTGAACTTTGTCCCTGGACATCAACATACAACCCAGACTCGCCATTGCGACTTACGCTGCGGCGACAACCACTGCTGTGAGAGAGTCTACAGCCCTACTCCTGCCACCCAGCTGGAAGCTGGCAGGTCTACATACAGTGGAAGCTGTGGAGAAAGAGAACTTTAGTAAAATAATTTGCAAATTTCTAGACGAATTCATTAAGATATTGTAATCATGATATATCTATGTATTTATGTTGTACTTACGGTAGCCCTGGGGCCCCTTAGAATGCCCACTGATATACCTCCTTGTATCACATGTTATGGACCAGCCACATGGGCAAATGATGGATCCTGGGGATACCGCACTCCTGTTTAGGTTTGAAGACTATTGTGTTTGCAGTTTTACTAATGGCAGCTATGTGTTTACTCCTTCCATGTTTTCTGCCTCTTTGTTTACGTATGGTTACCTCCATCGTTGACAGTACTATTGAACGTAAGACAGCAGCACAGGTACTAGCCATGTGGAAGTATCAAGCTATACCCCGAGAAGAAGCATCAGTTTGCACAGGGTTTGATATGGGATTATTTTCTCACCCTCTTTTATTCGGGCTGAGAATAATCAAAGGGGGGAATGTGGTAGGCTATGGCCTGTGAACTAGGCCTAGACCCCAACCCCCACCTGAGACTAGTGTTGAAGAGAACCAGAGTTTGAGAAACTGCTTTAAACTGCTTTTGAAAAGTTTGTATAATTCCTTTATGCTGATGATAGACATGTTCCTGCATTCCCGGAGCTAGAAATGTATCAATGTCAAAGACTAACAGGGAGCTAGACCCAGAGAGGGTCCCCGATTGGACAGGTGCAAGGGGCGTTGGGGCCAATAGAAAGTTTGCCTGTATCAAACTGTAAAAATTGTGTACAAGGTATTTGCTCCTGTACTCCATTGCTCAGTCTCTTTTGGACACAATTCTGTCTGAGCCTGTGCACAATAAATTGGCTTGGATCCTGCAGCTGACTCCTGGTTTTATTCATTGCATGCACTTCGCTACTACAGTGGGGGTTGTGGGGGGGGGGGGGCACTGATTCTACATCCCTAAGCTGCAAACCAGATTTATCCCCCTATGGTGATTTTTCATCAGAGGTGAATGAAAATGAAAGTCAGTATGGAGCTGATAAGCTGGCCTGTGTTCTCATAGATCTGGCTGGGGTCAACCCATTGCTTAGGTTTTCCTGGGGAGGTGGACCTAGCTTGTAGTTCCAGAATGGAGTATCATCATACCCCTTTCCCCACCCCTCACCCCCCCCCCCCAACCCCATTGTGCTTGGCTTGAGAGCAGTCAAGTGAGAGGAAGGCCAAAGAAGAATGGAGTAGGATGGGAGGATGACTCAGTAGGGCTATGCTGGGGGTATAGAAGAAAACTTGGGAAGAGGAGAATTTTGGGGGGCTTCAAAGGGGAAAACATATTCAGGAAGGATATACCCTCTTCCTGGCCTTCAGAAGGCTGTATGAGGAAGATGCTTAATAGCAATAAAGGTTCAAAGTCACGACCTCTGAACATTCATTATGGATTGATGTGACAGTGTGCGATGGTTCCCATATTATGAAATGGATGAAGAGACAAGCTGCAGCATTCTGACTAAAGATGACTTTTCACAGGTATAGTAAAAGGGTTCATAGTAACACAGTATATGATGGCAGATAAAGACCGGTCCATCTAGTCTGACCATTATGGTGGCTAGAGTGGTTGTAACTGTAGCTCTGTGCAGGTCACCCCCTTTATTAAAAGATATTTAAGCCTGCTTTGATTTTGTCGTCTTGCTATAAAGGGGTCCACTGTGTCTGTCCCATGCCATTTTGAATTCCATCACTGTATTTGCCCCCACCACCTCTGTCAGGAGGGCATTCCAAGCATCTATCACCCTTTCAGAAAAAAGTATTTTCTGATCTTGCTTTTAAGTTTACCGCCTTGCAGCTTCATCGTATGTCCTCTAGTTTTACAGCTTCCCCTTCTTTGAAAAAAGGGTTGCTTGTTCATTTATACCCTTTAAGTAGTTAAAGGTCTTTATCATATCCCCTCTGTCCCTCCTCTCTTCTAGGGTATGCATATTTAAGTCTTCAAGTCTCTTCTCATACATCACCTGGCACAGACTCCAAATCATTTTGATCACTGAGGGGAGATATGATAGAAGTCTATAAATTAATGAATGGAGTGGAACAAGTAAACGTAGATTGATTGTTTACGTCATCAGAATATAGAAAGACTAGGGGGACATACAATGAAGCTACAGGGTAATCTATTTAAGACTAATAAGAGAAAATATTTTTTCACTCAACATGTAATCAAACTCTGGAATTTGTTAGCGGAGGATGTGGTAAAAACTGTTAGTGTAGCCGGGTTTAAAAAAGGTTTGGACAAGTTCTGGAGGAAAGGTCCATAAACCATTATTAAAGTGGACCCAGAATATTCACTGCTTGCCCCAATACAAGCATTGTGGAACCTGTGTCTTTTGGGGAAACTGCTAGGTACTTGTGATCTAGATTGGCCACTGTTGGAAACAGGATACTGGACTTGATGGACCTTGGTCTGACCCAGTATGGCATCTCTTATGTTCTTTTTTTTTTTCTTTTTTTTTTTAATTTTAAACAATTCTTTATTGAAAATAAAGCAGGAATACAATCAAGTCCACATCTAGGAGACATCAACCTGCCCAAGAAAAAAAATAAAAGGAAAAAAACAAACAAACAACGGATTCACAATATTCAAAGCCCAATTTACATGGAAGAAAAGAACAATATATCACAAGGATTCTTTGCTAATCAGAAATGCCTCAAATTAGCCAACATAAAGAAAAACAAATTTAACACCCTCTAAAACTACAATACATTTACAAGGGTATTTCAGAAAGAAAGACGCACCAATGGCGAGGGTCCGTTCTTTTAATCCCAAAAATGCCTTCCGGCGAGCCTGGGTGCTCCTACACACATCAGGAAAAATTTGTATGGGGGCTCCACAAAAAACCTGATTCTTCTTTTTAAAGTATAAACTTAAAATCATATTTTTATCCTGAATTGAAATAAAAGAAACTAACAAGGTAGCTCGCTGGGAGATTAAATCATTAGAGGATTCCAAAAATTGAGACAAATCCAAGGACTCTACGCCATTGGGGTTCCCTTCCTGTAAAGCAACAGGAGAAGAAGCCTTTACTGCAGAAGACATAGGAATATAATATATAGAGGAAAACTTGATAGAATCCACATCATCAATAAGCAGTACTTCTTTAAAGTATTTTTGTAACAAAATCAAAGGAGCAAGATAATGAGTACACGGAAAATTTAAAAAACATAAGTTTTTCAAACGATTACTATTTTCCAAAGCCTCCAACTGATGATGAACCATAACACTATCTTTTATAGAAGAAGAGGCAATAGCCTCTAATACAGAAAAGCGACCCTCCAATTTAGACAGTAATTTATCATGTTTAGAAAGCGATTCCTCATGGTCTGAGAGCTTCTGTACCACTTCACTGGAAAAACGCTCTACTTGGGAGAAGGAAGCGCGAAAGGAAGCTTCCATACGCGCTATCAACTCCCAAATATCCTTCAAGGAAACTTCCGCAGGGACAGCCACATCCACTGCACCAGATGAAAATTTAACCGGAGTGGGAAACATAGGTCCTTGTTCTTTAAAGGCCAACAAAGATGAAGACTTCTGAACTGAAGGAGGATTTCCACCGGGAAAACCCTCCCGAGCAGAAATAACCTCTAATACTTCTTTCCTTCCTGGTTGGGCAACCCCATGCGTATTAAAGGAGGATTCAGACACAGTACTCACAGATTCCCTCGAGTGTTCTTCCTGAGAGGGAGACGAAGCAACACCCATGAGATGGCGATCCATGGTCCCGACAGTTTTACCAACTTTAGCAGGAATTGATGAAAAAACCTTTTTCCTCCGTCTCCCCATGAGACCGTGTTGAACAGCTCCTCACAGCTCCGAAGGGGCTCCAAAGGGGCGTGGCCTGCCCCTTTGGTCATGCCCCTTCGGGCACGCACCCACGGGTACGCGCCTGCGGGTACGCGCCCGCGGGTCGCGTTCCGCGGCAGGCCGACGCTGAAATAGCGGCCTGAAGGGGGGCGGGGCCTCCAATCTCCTCCTCCACCCGACGCCGCACCGGAATCCAGGAAAACAGCAGGCAAGTCTCACCGGGCAGCTGGAGGGCCGACGCTGAAATAGCGGCCCGAAGGGGGGCGGGGCCTCCAATCTCCTCCTCCACCCGACGCCGCACCGGAATCCAGGAAAACAGCAGGCAAGTCTCCATCTCTTATGTTCTTATGTTGCCGCCTTCTGAACCATTTCCTGTCTTTTTATATCCTTTCCGAGATATGGTCGCCAAAACCGAACACAATACCCCAAATGAAGCCTCACCAACGACTTGTATAGGGGCATTAATACTCCTCCTTTCTGCTGGCTATTCCTCTCTGTATGCAGCCCAGCATCCTTCTGGCTTTAGGTACTGCCTTGTCGCATTGTTTCGCCACCTTGAGATCCTCAGACTCTAGTGTCTGAGGTCCCTCTCCTGGTCTGTGCACACTTATCTCTCTCCTCCTATCGCATACGATTCTTTCAAATTTCTGCATCCCAGGCGCATGACTCTGCACGTCTTCACATTAAATCATTACTGCCAAGCATTAGACCATTCTTCTCGTGTTTTTAGATATTTCCTCATGTTGTCCACTCTCTCAGAAGTGTCACTCTGTTGCAAATTTTCACGTCAACTACAAAACAGCAGACTTTTCCATTCAATCCTTCCACAATATCACTCACAAATACGTTAAACAAAACTGGTCCCAGGACCAATCCCCGAGGCATGCCATTATGTGCTTTCCTTTCTTCTGAGTGAGTCCCGTTAACCTTCTGTCATTTGTCAGTCAACCAATTTCTGATCTAGTTCACCACCTTGGGATCTATCTGCATGTTGCTCAATTCATTGATAAGCCTCCTATAAGGAACAGTATAAAAGGCTTTGCTGAAATCCAGGTAGATCGCATCCATTGCATGTACTTGATCTAGTTCTCTGGTCACTCAGTGAACTCAATCAAATTTATTTGGCATGATCTTCCTTTGGTAAAAACCATGCCGCTTCAGATCCTACAATCCAGAAATCAAACTGTGAGAAAATGATGTATGAAAATGAATTTTGGCAGAAACACTGTCAATTAAGATCTGCCTTCCTTATTATACTCTTAACAGGTACCAAAGGAACATGACATAAGTGCTGCTTCTTGGCTAAAGATGACATTATGATTACAGACAAGCGGTAGCACATGCAAAGTCAGTCAAATAAAGGATGTAGAACTGTAATTAGCAAGGAATAATTTGCCAAGGAGGAAGGCCTTAGTTTTTGAACTATAAGGGAACAATGGATTTTTTTTTTTTTATTATTTATAACATTTTTCAATTTACAAAGAAAACAATCATGTAGCAAAACAATTTGTAATAAGAAAACATTAAAGAAATACATCAAATGAAAGACCACTTGAAGTGGTCTTGAAGGGAACAATGGATTGATTTGAGCAAATTAAATGAACAGACTGAAATGCAAAAACACAAAATGAATTATGAAAAACTTATCACTGATTGTCACCACCACAAATATGGTAGCCGATGATGCAATGAGTTATTCACAAAAAAGACAGAAAAAAGTAATAGGCAAAGAATACAGCCTTAATGTACACAATAAAGAAAATAATCAATGGATTGAACATAGAGATATACATTTGTTTGAAACTGATGAATGTTGATATATTTTGTTTGCTTCCCTTTATATGAACTGAATGGTACGGGAACTGAATGAACCAAAACTCTTTGCCATTTGTTTTCAGTGCTACTATAGTCTATGGGGCTAGGGAAAAAAAGCCTCTCTGCTTGGCCAAGCATAGCAGAGCCACCTTGGGGAAGGAGAAGGAAGAAGCAAGAATCACTTGAGCTGTAATATTGAAACTGTTTTATAGTATAGTACAATGAAAGAGAAACAGTTTCTAATTTATATATTGTGTGAAGTGTTTGACAAACAGCCAAACAAGCCTATCCCAGCCTCACTTCTTCCAAATCTCATGGTTGATCATCGCAGTAGGAAAATGAATCCAGCACCATTCTGGGTTGTATTCTTTGTTGGCTCTGTTGGGAAAGGGTGGGCTGTTAGAAGCTGCAGGTTAGGAGAGTGGAAAAATGGTGAAAAACATCAGGCTGATGAGCTAGGATGATTGACTGTGAACTGTCAGAGGAAAGTGACAGACAGACAGACTTCATTGTGCGAGGCTTGATATTGAAAACGCTGAAGAGCAGAGGACTGGCAGGGCACCTGCTGATTTAGTTTGTAGGTGTGAGAATGACTCCACTTCTAGGGTGCTGTGTGGCTCTACATAAGTAACTGTCTATTCTGTAGTGTCACTTCATTTCCAATACCGGATGGGATGTGTGCACTATGAATATTTAACAGTAAAATCCCAACGCTTGGGATCCGGTCACACAGTATATAAATTAGAAATGGTTTCTCTTTCATCGAACTATAAAAATGCTTCCAAGGTGTAGGCATGAGAACGGGTGAAAAACAGGAGGAAAGAAAGGTGCCCCCACCTGAATAATCTAAGAGAGTTCAGTCTCAGAACCCTTGGTGCAGCAGGGAAATTATTGTCCTGGATGACCACCCCACTTCATATGGTTGAGAACATGGAATCCAATTGGGTGCCCATCTCATAGTTCCCAATTAGCAAGTGCTCTCCTGGACAACCTTTAGTAGGTGGATGGTTCTCAGCCTGTACAAACAGTGCTGTGCATGTATTTCATTAGCGACAGTCAGAATGTTACACATGCCTTCTTGGCCCTACACTGGTGGCAGCTGGCAGGGCAGGCAGTAGGTATAGTGGGGTGAACTAGCAGCAGAATGTAGGAGGACTGTGCTGGACACCCAGGTGTTGGATAAAGCCATATCTTAGTAGCAATAAAGCCAATGATGGAGGACTCCTGGCTAGGCCAGAGAGAGACATCTGTGCTTCCTGGCTATGTTGTGGCAAGAACACAGTTAATACAGGGAAAGAGGGGTTGATGGGATCTGGTGCTTTGGGCGCTTACTGCACCTGGAAGTAAGAGATCGTCTGAGGCCTGGGGTCCAAGGGAAGCATCAGGAAGAGCAGGAAAACAGTGGGGTATTTCCACTGCAGCATAAAGGGTGGGCCTTAGCTGCATCAGGAATTGAAGCAGCAGCTCATCCAGCATGTAGGCACCAGGTGACATTCCAAAAAGAGAAGAAAACGGAGACTATCATTATGCCTCTGTATATAGGTCCCTGGTGTATCTGCACCTTGAGTGTCGTGCCTTTCTCAAAAGATTTATCATGCAGGGCTTGACAAACCGCAGGGACCAGATTGCTATACTGACTAAAAAATCAGAGCTGGCATATGAGGTGCAGAGCACATGTACAGCACCATGAGGCCACACCTAGGCATTTGAACGGGGACTGTCAGCTGGCCCTAACATCAGCCTTCTTCTTCTGCCTGCCCAGCACCTCTAAATTGACTGCAGAGTGGCAGGCACTTGCTTTATTTGCTGCCAGTGCTCTGCCTATCTTGTGCCGGTTTTGGCTGCTGAAAGCAGAGAATTAGGGATACATTTATCAGGAAAGGGGGTCAGACATACAGACTATCTGCATTTAGTTCTCATCTGAGTGTGATTGTCGGTGGGTCGATTGCAGTGGAGACCAGTGCTTGGCAAATTTCATTACTTGGCCATAGGACTCCTTGAACAGGAGGGTCTTGAGAGACTTGCAGAAGTCCTTGGTGTCATTTAGGGCCCTTAGTTCCTCAGGGAGAGTGTTTCATAGGGCAGGAGCTGACAGTGAAGGAGCCCTTTTAGACGTGGCTTGTTCTGTTTTATGATACCCTGCTGGCATGTTGAGTCTGTTACCATTGTTGGACCTCCTAGGTCTGCTAGTTACTTCCCTGATTATTAAATCCTGGAGCGTGTCTGCTGAACAGCGATGGATGACTTTGAATATGTTCAGGACTCACTTGTATTTCACCCTTGCAATTATTGGGCGTCAATGTAGTTGTCATAATATGGGTGTGATGTGTTCCGACTTTGCAGTGCTCGTGATGATGCATGCTGCAATATTCTGGACCAGTTGTAGTGGGTGGATAATCTGTTTTGGAAGTCCTTGAGATAGTGGGTTTTCATAGTCCAAAATTGGTGTTACGATTGCTTGACTGATACCGAGAGAAGGAGGCAGATACTAAGGGGTGGAGATGGGAGAAGGGGCTGGGGACTGACATGAAGCTAGAGATGACAGAAAGAGGGGTGATGGCAGGGCTTTCTTGGCTGCTGCTGTACACTGAGCAGAAGATTACAACGTATTATCCATGATGACACCTAGATCCTTGTCCTGGGTGGTGAATCTTGCTATGGAACCTTGTATCGTGTAGCTATAGCTTGGATTGTTACTTCCTTAAGTGCACTTGTGTGTATTAAATTTCATCTGCCATTTGGATGCCTAGTCTCCCAATTTCTGAAGGTCCTCTTGCAATTTTGATCACTTCCTTTGTGGTTCCAATTTTCAAGTCCTTTATCAATATGTTAAAAAGTAGTGGGCTCAGAACAAATCCCTGGGGTACTCCACTATTTACCTTTCTCCATTGAGAAAATTGACCACTTAGCCCTACCCTCTGCTTTCTATCTTGTAATGAGTTCCCAATCCACAATAAGACATTGACTCCTATCTCATGACTTTTTAATTTCCTCAAGAATCTCTGATGAGAGGGACCTTCTCAAAGGCTTTCTGAAAATCTAGATACACTATGGGGCTTGTTTACAAAGCCGCAGTAGCGGTTCGCGATCGTTATCCGATAACGATCGCGAACCGCTACCGTGGCTTTGTAAACAAGCCCCTTTATCTACCAGCACACTTTTATCTACCTGTTTATTCACACCTTTAAAAAAAATGTAACAGATTGGTGAGGAAAGACTTCCCTTTGCTTAATCCATGCTGGCTTTCTCCCATTAAACCATGACTGACAATACATTCAGTAATTTTGTTCTTTATAATGGTTTCTACCATTTTGCCTGGCAGTGATGTCGGGCTCACCATTCTGTAGTTTCATGACTCATCCCTGGAACCATTTTTTTAAAATATTGCTGTTACATTGGTCAGACACTATAGGCAATTTTAATTATAGTAATTTGCAGATTAATAGTAGATGCCGGCAGCCTCACTCCGGTTTGGGACCATTCCCACATCTGTGTGTTTCATACGCAAGACTGATTCCAAGACAGGGGTGCAATAGCAAATGTTGGCTGAACGTGCCACAACCTTTTGCATTATTTAGAGATCTTATTTTCAGAGTGGCCAAGTAACCTAGTGGTTAGGGCAACAGGCTGAGGCCAGAAAGACCAGTGTTCAAATTCCACTAGCACCCCTTGTGTCCTTGGGCAAGTCACTTAATCCTCCGGTACCTCAGGTACAACCATAGATTGTACTGTAAACCCTCTGGGGAACAGGGAAATACCTACTACATCTGAATGTAACTCACCTTGAACTACCACTAGAAAGATGTGAGCTAGATCCTAAATAAATCAGTTAATAAATAATAATTGCTGTTGAGAGATATCGACCTCACTGTCTTGATGAGGCAAGTTGTTATCATTTCTTGTCCACGGTTCTGTGTAACACAAAAATGGATGTCATAATACACTGCTTGAGAAATGACCACTCAAGGACTGCAGAGTTGGAGCTCATCCATCATACGTAACTTTAACCTTCCCCATAAATTGCCAAAGCTAGATACTGGTTCCTTAGCTACAATTGGAGTATTAATCACTGCCTGTTGTCATCAGTGCCAAGAACAGCTTAGTATTCAGCTAAACAGAGCAACAGTGGGAAAAGGTAAAAGATGTCTGAGTAGATTTGTACAGAGAACATAGGGAAAGAACAGTTGGCACAAGGTAGATTATCACTGGAGGACTTGGGAGCCTCCCCTTGAGTTTCTGCCTGGTGGGCTCAAACATCAGCTCTTTTATACAGATTGCTGCTGCCCTAAGGGTTCTTTTGACATTGTGTCCTTGACCTCTACGGTTCAGTAAATGACATGACTTCCATAATAGATTTCTCCTGCTTTTACCTGGATATAGCAGAGAAATATCAGTTATCTAGAAGGAATGAAAGAACAGCCTTTTGGTGACTTCTCAGAAAAACATCTTGATTATTAAGGGGATGATATGTCCGAAACCAACGATCTGAGCTGAGGCAGCTTCCTTATTTTATAATTTATGACATCAAATCCTGTGTGTGCATGAGCATCAAAATCGTTTGCTTTTGGATTGGATTCAGGCATATGTGTGGCCCATAAAGTGGTTACTTTAGTTTTATTTATTTATTTATTTATTTACGGTCTCTTCTATACCGCACTATTCAGCATCAGCGCGGTTTACATGGAACAAAAATGCTCAGTACAGATAACATGTATGAGTTTACAGATAACATGTATGAGTTTACAGATAACAGGGTAAGAAACTTGGATAACAGGGGTAACTATTTACAACATTTATGTGGAGCTTCTGGTTAGGGGTGTCCCAGTAGAGGACTTAAGAGCTACCAGCTTCTCAATCTTTATCTTCATGAACTTCCTATCGACATTATATAAGCAATTACATAGTAACAGTAACTGATGGCAGATAAAGACCAGTATAGTCCATCTAGTCTGCCCAGTAAGATGGCAAGAGTAGGTGCACCTGCCGCTCTGCGCAGGCTACCCCTCCCCATGTCTTTGTTCAGGGGTGAACGCACCACTCCGTGTAGGACACCCCTATTTGTTGAGAAATTCGATAAGTTTATTTTGATTTTATCCTGTTGCTGTAAAGGGATCCACTGTGTCTGTCCCATGCCATTTTGAATTCTGCAATTGTATTTGCCCCCACCACTTCCATCGGGAGGACATTCCAAGCATCCACCACCCTTTCAGTGAAAACGTATTTCCTGACATTGCCTTTCAATTTACCCCCTTGCAGCTTCATGTTATGCCCTCTAGTTTTACAGCTTCCCTGTCTTTGGAAGAGGTTTGTTTGTTCATTATTTCTCTTTAAGTATTTAAAGGTCTGAATTATATCTCCCCCAACCCTCCTCTCCTCCAGAGTGTACATATTTAGGTCTTCAAGTCTCTTCTCATAAGGCTTCCGACGCAGGATCCAAATCATTTTGGTCGCCTTCCTCTGAACAGTTTCCAGTCTTTCCACATCCTTGCAAGATATGGTCTCCAAAACTGAGCACAGTATTCCAAGTGAGGCCTCATAAGAACATAAGATATGCCATACTGGGTCAGACCAAGGTCCATCAAGCCCAGTATTCTGTTTCCAACAGTGGCCAATCTAGGTGATATGTACCTAGCAGTTTCCCCAAGGGACACAGGTTCCACAATGCTTGTATTGGTTCAAGCATTGATATCCTGGGTCCCTTCTTAATAATGGTTTATGGGCCTTTCCTCCAGGAACTTGTCCAAACCTTTTTTAAACCCAGCTACACTAACAGCCTTTACTACATCCTCCGGTAACAAATTCCAGAGTTTGATTACACGTTGAGTGAAAAAATATTTTCTTTTATTAGTCTTAAATAGTTTACCCTGTAGCTTCATTGCATGTCCCCTAGTCTTTCTATATTCTGATAAGGTAAACAATCGATCTACGTTTACCCGTTCCACTCCGTTCATTAATTTATAGACTTCTATCATATCTCCCCTCAGCCGTCTCTTTTCCAGGTTAAAGAGCCCTAACCTTTTTAGCCTTTCTTCATAGGAGTATCCTTCCATCCCCTTTACCATTTTGGTGGCTCTTCTCTGAACCTTTTCTAAAATCGCTATATCCTTTTTAAGATACGGCGACCAGAATTGCACACAATATTCAAGGTGCGGTCTCACCATGGAACGATACAGAGGCATTATAATATCTTTTGTTTTATTTTCCATTCCTTTCCTTATCATACCTAGCATTTCTATTTGCTCTCTTGGCCGCCGCTGCACACTGGGCCGAGGGTTTTAACATGGTATCCACAATGATGCCTAAATCTTTTTCCTGGGTGGTGGTTCCTAATGTGGAACCTTGCATCGTGTAACCATAGTTTGGGCTGTTCTTCCCTAGGTGCATAACCTTGCACTTGTCCACATTAAATTTCATCTGCCATTTTGATGCCCAGTCTTCCAATTTATCAAGATCCTCTTGCAATTTTCCACAATCCTCTTGGGTTTTAACAACTTTAAATAGTTTTGTGTCATCTGCAAATTTGATAACCTCACTCGTTATTCCACTTTCCAGGTCATTTATGAATATGTCAAAAAGCAGCGGACCCAGCACAGATCCCTAGGGTACACCACTATTTACCTTTCTCCATTGGGAAAATTGGCCATTTAGCCCTACCCTCTGCTTTCTATCTTTTAACCAGTTCCTGATCCACAATAGTACACTGCCTCCTATCCCATGACTCTTTAGTTTTGCCAAAAGTCTCTGATGAGGGACCTTGTCAAAGGCTTTCTGAAAGTCCAGATACACAATATCAACCGACTCACCTTTGTCCACCTGATTATTCACTCCTTCAAAAAAACATAACAGATTAGTAAGACAAGATCTTCCTTGTCTAAAGCCATGTTGGCTGTCTCCCATTAGGTCATGACTATCTACATGCTGAGTAATTTTATTCTTTATGATGGTTTCTACCATTTTTCCTGGTACTGATGTCAGGCTCACCAGTCTGTAGTTTCCCAGATCACCCCTGGAACCCTTTTTAAAAATTGGTGTTACATTGGCGATCCTCCAATCTTCAGGTATTAGAGATGATTTTAGTGATAGCTCACAGATTACTAATAGCAGGTCTGCAATCTCATATTTCAGTTCTTTCAACACCCTTGGATGTATACCATCCGGCCCAGGTGATTAGCTACTCTTCAGTTTATCTAATAGTTGTAATACATCTTCCCGATGTATCGATATTTCCTTCAATTCTTCCACACCTTTAAATACCACTTTAGTCATGGGTAACATCCCTACATCTTCCTCAGTAAAGACTGAAGCAAAGAATTCATTCAGTCTCTCCGCTATCGCCTTGTCGCCTCTTAGTGCTCCTTTAACCCCTTTATCATCTAATGGACCAATTGACTCTAGATGATAAAGGGGTTATACAGTGACATTAGTACCTCTTCCTTTCTGCTGGTAATTCCTCTTTGTATGCAACCCAACATCCTCCTGGCTTTTGCCACTGCCTTGTTGTGTTGTTTTGCTACCTTGAGATCCTCAGAAATAATCACACCAAGGTCCTTCTCCTGGTCTGTGCACACCAACCTCTCGCCCCCTATCGCGTACATTTCCCTTGGATTTCTGCTTCCCAAGTGCATGACACTACACTTCTTCACATTAAATCTTAAGTGCCAAGCATTACACCATTCTTCCAGCTTTTATAGATCTTTCTTCCACTCTGTTGCAAATTTTTGTGTCATCTGCAAAAAGACAGACTTTTCTATTCAGTCCTTCAGCAATATCACTCACAAATACATTGAACAGTGCCGGGCCTAGGACCAAACCCTGGGGCATCCTGCTAATCACCTTCCTTTCATCTGAGTGAGCTCCACTTACCATCACCTTCTGTCTGTCAGTCAATCAATTTCTGATCCAGTTCACCACCTTGGGACCCATCCCCAAACTTCTGAGTTTATTGATAAGCCTCCTATGAGGAAAGGGTATATGCTGATTTACCATATCAGATAAAAGAATCTCAGGAAAGCAGGTCAGGGCCTTCCAGGCAATGTCGTACCCAGCCCTATGGATATAAGACTGGCTTAACCACTGGTTAGAGCAAGCAGCTGTTTTTATTTGTGCCATCAAGTCAGTGTTGACTCCTGGTAACCCAGCTGCTTCTGGGTGCTCTTGGCAATGTCTCCCGAGAAGTAGATTGCCAGGCCTTTACTTCCAAGGCAACAGAGGATAAAGTGATTAGCCCAAGGAATGCTAGTGGGAATTGAACCCTTGATCTTCTGGGTATGAGGCAGTTGCTCTAGCCACTAGGCTACTCCTTCACTCCAAAGGAAACTGTAGTCAGAACAAACCATTTGTACATTTTTATAGGATCACTTTAGGTGGGATGGAATTGGAGCCATCATAATGGTTGAATTCAATTATTAAAATCTCAGGAGGTGGGAGGGGAAGTAGCCTGGGGGGTTGGATGTTGCTAGCAAGCAAAATTATCTGTATTAGTTTAATTCAAAATTCATCTGTGAAAAGAAACCATAAATAATAAAGGGTGAAAACTGGGTGGTGTTGTTAAGCTTTAACCCTACCGCACCTCGATTATGCTAATGCCATTTTTCAAGGCCTCCCACACTCCACTTTAAACCCTTTACAGCTTGCCATGGACACCGCTGCCAGAGTCCTCTATGGAGCATCAAGAAGAGACCATGTAACACCTATTCTGAAGCAGCTTCACTGGCTCCCCATTCATGGGAGACTGTTGTTCAAGACCTTATTACTCACCTTCAAGGCTATCAAAGGCATCACCTCCTCCTCTCTAATAGACCTCATTCAGACCGTTCCACCTAACAGAGCCAGGAGAACTATTTCTACAAATGCGCTAATAATCCCTAAGGAAGCAACAAAATGCTCCCGAGTGACGTCGAACAGGGCTTTCAGCTTCTATGCCCCTAAGTGCTGGAACACCTTACCACCGGAGATTAGGGCTATCTCCGATCTAACGCAGTTCAGAAAAGCTCTCAAATCCCACCTATTTCCCCAATATTACCAGACCAGCCAAACACCGACCTAACCTCCCATCTCCTTTTAATCACCTGTTCCACATGACCCATCCCAACCTAAGAATAATACTGCTGTATATACATGTAATTACATATGTAAATAGTTTCAGTTCAACTTTTTCCCCCTTGTTTTATCCAAGTTCTTGTTCCTGTTATATGTAAAACCAAACAACCTGTTGTTCTGGTATACTGTTATATTGTAAACCACGCTGATCTCAAATAGTGCGGTATATAAGAGCCTGTAATAAATAAATATAAATAAATAAATAAATAAATAAGTGCCGTCGAGTCGGAGTCGAGCTTTTTTTTGAAAGAATATTACGCAAGGCAATGCGCAGTATATTGAATAACAGTAAGAAGGGCTGGCACAACTCAATAAACAAACTAGGCGGAAGCTTAGAGAGTCAAGGTTCCCGGGGCGGCCTATTGCCTCCCTTTTCTAGGACCTGCAGTGGTGACAATGTTGTTTAAACCAGAATGCAGAACTTACCTGAACTCTCTAGCGCTGTGGTTCTGTTCCTGCTTTCTTTGGCCTGATGCTTCCACCACAGGAAGTACTCATGTGCAAACAGGAAGTCTGCATTGGAGGGGGGGCAGAAGCAGCAGGTCAAGGAAAGCAGGAACAGCAATGTAATGCCGGAGAGTTCTGGTAAGGGCTGCATTGTGGTTTAAATGGCATTGCCACCGCTTCAGGCCCTAGAGAGGGGTGGCAGTAGGGACAGGGGTGGAAGCAGGGGGATGGCAGGATTGAGAGATCACTTAGGGGTATGTTTACTAAACTGCAGTAAAGTTACCAGCGGTAAGTGCAACGTTAAGATACTTGAAGCCATATAAGGCAGTGGGCAGGAAGGGGGCGTTCTTGCGTAAAGGGAGCAATGGGTTGTTTAACGTGCGTTAAAGGGCGCCTTGGCCGTGTAGCGCACATTAACAAGACATTGCACGTTAAGGTGACAAATAGGACATGTTAAGGCTGACAAGGCGCCTTAAGGGCTGTAAGGTGCCACAACCTAAGGTGCCTTAAGTAAGGGCGCCTTAAAGCCCTTAGTGCACCCTAAAGCCCTTAAGGCACCTTAGGTTAAGATACCTTAAGTTAAGGCACCCTAAGGGCTTTAAGGTGCCTTAGGTTGTTATTGTTGTTAAGTGCCGTCGAGTCGGGGGTCGACTCATGGTGACCCTCTGGATAGCTATCCTAAATTGTGTTCGCTCTTCAGTCAGGCGGATCATTGTTGACAGACTGGTACCCGTAGCTGCTCTTATTGTATCGATCCAACTCATTGCTGGCCATCCTCTTTTGCGCTGACCTTCTATCTTGCCAAGCATGATGTCTTTCTCTAATGATCTCTCTCTTCGCATGATGTGTCCAAAGTATTTTATTTATTTATTTATTTTATTTATTTATTTATGCTTATTTCTATACCGCTTTTTCCAAAGATCAAAGGCGGTTTACAGGTAACATTTAGTGAACATGGTTTTACATAGAACATCGTTTTTTTCATAACTATGTACAGTTAACATGATAAAGTATGAAAGTCGAAGTCTTGTCATCTGAGCTTCTAAAGAAAGCTTAGGTTTGATCTCCTCTAGTACCGACTGGTTTGTTCTTCGGGCAGTCCATGGTATACACAGTATTCGCCGCCAGCACCATAATTCAAAGGCATCAATTTTCTTCCTGTCTATCTTTTTCACTGTCCAGCTTTCACATCCATATGATGTTATTGAAAATACCATGGCTTGAACAAGTCAAATCTTTGTATGGAGAGAGACATCTCTGCTCTTGAGAATCTTATCTAGGTCTTTCATAGCCATTCTGCCAAGAGCAATGCGTCGTCTGATTTCTTGACTGCTTGTTGCTTCTTTATTGATAGTTGATCCAAGTAGGTTAAAGTTGTTCACGATTTCAATTTCTTCTCCTTCAACGATGAACCTGTTGATTATGCCATTTGTCATGATCTTTGTCTTCTTTACATTAAGGTGCAGGCCCATTTTGAGACTATGTTCTTTGATTGTGAGAAGCAAATGTTTCAGATCATCTTCACTTTCAGCCAGTAATGTGGTATCATCAGCATAGCGAAGGTTGTTGATGAGTCTTCCACCAATCTTCACACCTCTGTTGTCTTCATACAATCCTGCTTCTCTGATGATTTGTTCTGCATATAAATTAAACAGGTAGGGGGAAAGTATACAGCCTTGTCTTACACCTTTGCTTATTTTAAACCATTCTGTTTCTCCTTGTTCCGTTCGAACTGTTGCTTCTTAATCAATGTACAGATTGTGCAAGAGTACGATCAGGTGTTCTGGTATACCCATGCTTCTTAATGTGGCCCAGAGTTTCTCGTGGTTTACACAGTCAAAAGCTTTGCTATAGTCGATAAAGCACAAATAGATATCCTTTTGGTATTCTTTAGTCTTTTCAAGGATCCATCTCATATCCGCAATGATGTCTCTCGTTCCTCGCCCTTTCCTAAACCCTGCTTGCACTTCAGGTAGTTCTTGTTCCAGGTATGGTTGTAGCCTCTTTTGAATAATCTTCAGTAGAATCTTGCTGGCATGTGGGATCAGAGTGTTTGTGCGATAATTTCCACAGTCAGTTGGATCACCTTTCTTTAGTATTGGTATAAACACAGATCTTTTCCAGTCAGTTGGCCATGATGTCGTCTTCGATATTTCTTGGCAGAGCTTTGTAAGTATGGTAACAGCTGCATCAGATTGCTGTAATACTTCTATGGGAATGCTATCAATGCCTGGTGCTTTGTTCTTTGATAAGGCTTTCAATGCTGCTTCAACTTCTTCTTTCATCACCAATGGTTCCCGATCATAAGGTACAGGTTGAAACGGCTGTTAGTCCACTTGATCTTTATCATATAAAAACTCTGTATATTCCTTCCACCTTTTCTTGATCTTCTCAGCATCATTCAACATAGAACCTTGAGCATCTTGTAACATTCCAATTTGAGGCTGGAACTTTTTCTTTAACTCTCGTAGCTTTAGGAAATCCGATCTTGTTCTTACTCTAATAGTTTCTGCTTCTATTTCCTTGCATGTGTCATTGTAATACTTTTCCTTGTCCTGTCTTGCTGCACGTTGGAAATCTCTGTTGAGTACTGTGATTGTCTTTCTTTCTCCTCTGGCTTTAGCTTCTCTGCGTTTCTGGGCAATTTTCAGAGTTTCTTCCGTCATCCATTTTGGCCGTTTTTTCTTTTTCACCTTTTGTAGAGACTTCTCACTTTCTTCCAACACAACCTTCTTGATGTCATTCCATAACTCTTTTGGAGCTCTGTCATTTGTATCTAAAGCAGCAAATTGATTTTGCAAGCAGTCTTTAAATTCCAGTGGTATATTCTCAAGGTCATATTTTGCTGCATTCATGAGTGGTTTGCTCTTTTTCAACTTTAGCTTGAGTTTGCATACTAGTAGTTGATGATCTGTACCACAGTCAGCTCCAGGTTTTGTCTTTGTTGATGTTATAGAGCTTTTCCATCGTTGACTTCCACAGATGTAGTCAATTTGATTTTTGTACAATCCATTGGGTGAAGTCCATGTGTACAGTCTCCGCTTGTGTTGTTGGAAGAAGGTGTTTGAGATGAATAGATCGTTGGTCTTGCAGAATTCTATCAGTCTTTCTCCAGATTCATTTCTGTTGCCAAGTCCATATTTTCCAACTACTTTGCCTTCTTCTTTGTTACCAACTTTTGCATTCCAGTCACCCATGACTATCAGGATATCCTGTTTGCATGTTCTGTCAATTTCAGTTTGTACTTGTTCATAGAACTCTTCAATTTCATTCTCTTCTGCAGCTGTTGTTGGGGCATATACTTGAATTATAGTTGTGTTGATAGGCAATCCTCATAGACGAATAGAGATTAAGCGTTCGCTGACTGCATTGTATTTCATTACAGTGCTTGCAAGTTTCTTCTTTATTATAAATGCAACACCATTTCTTCTTTGTCTTTCATTTCCAGCATAGTAGACCATGTGATCATCTGATGCAAAGTGCCCGATCCCAGTCCATTTCAGTTCGCTGACACCCAACAGATCAAGCTGTACATGTTCCATTTCATTCTTGACCACCTCCAACTTCCCTTGGTTCATGCTTCATACGTTCCATGTTCCAATGTGTAAGACATCTTTACAGCTCCTGACTCTCATTTCATGCACAGCTACATCAGCAGTCAGACATCCCAAGGGCTTTGATCCAACCACATCATAAATGCTGGCATTACTCTGAAAAGTCTTCAGCTCTTCCTTAGTAGCTAGTTGAGTGCCTTCCGACCTGGGGGTCTCATCTTCCAGCACTACAGCACAATTTGTTTTGTTGTAACTATCCATTGGGTTTTCATGGCAAGATACAGAAGTAGATTGCCAGGCCTTTCTTCCGCGCAGTTTAAGTTTGGTGTTGTTGCCGTTGTCACAGAAATGTGATCCTCCGCTGTCAACACTATCTCATTCTGCTGCTGCCCAGATGGGTGGTTTGTCTTGGTCTGGCACCTCAGCTGAGACCTGTCCATCTTGGGAGACCCTGCCAGTAGTTAAACTACCGATAGTTTAGCTCTCAGCATCACTGATGCACACAAGCCCTCACAGCACGACAAGCTGCAAACCAAGTGAGGGCCTTAGGTTAAGCCGCCCTATTTATTTATTTGTTACATTTTTCTATACCGCCCCTTCCAGAGATCAGGGGCAGTTTACATATAACTAATATTTTACATAGAACAGTTGTTTTTAGAACTATTTACATAAAAACTTGTAACGTTTAAGGGCTTTAAGGTGCCTTAGGTTAAGGCATCTTATAAGGCACCTTAGGTTAAGGTGCCCTAAGGGCTCTAAGGTGCTTCAAGTTGACATGCATGAACTATAAGGCATAAAACCAGATGTAACCCTAACACTGGATAGAGAACCAAGGAAAGGCAATGAACAAGTGATGGAAGGAAGGAGAGGTGGGGGCTGATGGACCTGCCATATCTGCGGGCATTCTATGTGGCGGCCGGTAAAATGGACAAACATGTTGGAGGCAGCTGTATCGATGCACAGGGTGTTGGCAATGTAAAGTGCTACAATGACAGTGGGTGGCAGAGGATGGGAATACGTGTCCCCCAGTGGAGGCAGAGGTAGCAGGATATTTGCAATCATAGGAGGACAGGAGTAGTGGTGCCATGCAGATCAGGCACAGGCGAGGCAATCACGAAGAGCCGCAATGCAGAAAGGGGTACCAGTGCAGGACATGGGGTACCAGCCTGCACAAGAAGACAGGACTCTACACAGCTGACAGAGGCAGATAGATGGGCTGAAGGATGGTTGGCAACTGAGGTGAGTGTATTATGGGCTGGCAGCACAGATCTGCAGAGATGTGACTGTTACAGGCATGAAAATGATTTTAGTAGGATAGACATAAAAAATGAGGACAAAGAGGAATTGAGCCCATGACCACTGTTCCCTCTAAGCTGTGCGCGTGCGCGCGCGCACACACCTCGCTGAACGAGCGCACATACTTTACAACAGAGCGCACAAAAATTACAGCTCTGATTCTGATAGAAAACAACACAGACGTCTTAAAATTTAAAAGTTATGATTGTAATTACTAGAAATTTCCCGCTTCATTTAGTAATAGTCTATTTTCATTTAATTTGATTAAAATCAATGTGGTGTACATACTGTATTCTGACATGTAGTCAAATTTTAAAGTATATAACTCCGAGTGTCCGTTATGTGGCGCACAAAAATTTAACCTTCCTTCAAAAGCTGCACACAGCTGATATTTTATGCGCACACAGCCTACAGAAAATTAGAGGGAACATTGTCCATGACCCCTGCCTAGAAAGTCATTGTACTAACCAGTAGGCTACACCTCCACAGCATTCTGCGCAGCAATGGCTGGATATGGGAAGACTGCAGGTCGTTGCACAAAATGTCTGCTGTGTGTGCCAGGATAGGGTAACCTCACCAGTACCCATGATGAAATGCACATACAGAACAGCAGTCTATAGCTGATCACCAAATAGAGAATGCACCTCTCCAGCACCTCAGCTTGGTAAGAAGAACTGACAATGTGTGATACTGGCACAGAGCAGCTACAGACCATGCCACTGCACAGGTTCTGTGTTCACCCTGAGGGTGAGGATGGGCACCCAGCATCAGGTCCGCAGTACCTGTGGTGCTAAAGATAGGCTCTGCTGCAGATCCTCATCACTACCTGTGTGTGGCAAGTGTTTCCTGCAGTGGAACCTAGAGTCACTTTGTGTCCGTCTGTATACCCCAGTCACATCTAGCCTTGGTGGACTGGGATCCAGTCAGAATAGTGCATACCCAGTGTTACAATGTGGCTGCCATAGCCACCTATTATCAGAGCAGAGGTGTGTCTAGACTTGCATGAGGTTTATGTAGCAATGCCTAATATACCACCTTCTCCAGGTCAAAGTGGTTTACAATATATGTCCCTTGTCCCCAAAGTTCCCAGAATAAATCTTTTTGAAATTGATATGTGGCACAGGCTGTCATCCAGGGGGTTTAGACCAGATCAGTACCTGTTGCTAGGGCACCAGAAGACCAGCAGTAATGCTGGGAATAGGCCTGGAAAACCTCAGCTACCACCCACCAAGGTCTAACATTTACCAGCAGAAGGCACAGTCAGACTGCACCTGCTGCATCCCACCAGGTGTTCCAGCCATGAACATACTAACTGCGGACAGTCCACTAGCCAATCCATATTGCATGTTCACAGAGGAACTATGTGCACCCAGAGTTGGGACATACAGCACAGACACCCAGCAGGTGCCTCAGTGATTAGACCCCAGAAAAGGGAGCACACAGATATCACTAGAAACAGTTACTATATAGCACTATGTGGGAACATAGCTGTGCCATGGCAGCTGCTCAGTCAGAGTGAGAGTGTCCTCCCAGCATGACATGCTGTGGCCACCCTGTCCATGCAGGTGGTGGTCGGACACTACGATGTCCCAGCCATTGCCCTACCCCCGATGCAGACACATAATTCCAAATCTGCCCTGTCTGGGCCATACCCACAATATCTTGCTCCTCAGTATGCACATTTAAAGGCTAATGCTGCAAACAGTGTATGCATTGTGGGCCCAATGAGGAGTAGGAAGCCACAAAACAATGGATAGACATATACACCCACCCATTCCTATTGCAGCATTGTGCAAAGATAGGGGTGGTTGGCAACCCTGCCTGCCACACTGGTCCCAATCACAGTGCAGGCATTGCTAAGGTGTGCAGGAGCTAGTAGTAGTGTTCTGGTGATAAATGCTGCCAATAACCTAGCTCTCCATGAAGCTTTGGATAGTGGAGCCTGTGAGTGTTTGTGCCCCTATTGGGCAATGCTTTGGGGATTATACATGTTGATGTTGTATCTGCAATGTAGGGTGAAATGTAGGGACATGCTCTGCAGGATCGACAGCTGGGACCTGAACCTGTGACCCTAGGTGCCAAGACACACTGGCTGTGTATACTGCACCACACTGTTGCCATAGAAGCATAGCAGTCCCTGGGGCTACCTTTGCTTTTTGTCAGACAGACCTTGTTTGTCGCACTGCACACCATGCACTGGAACAGGGCTTGGCCTTGGTCTGCTGCAGGTTGGTGCCACTACCCACTCTGCCACCAACACCCCCCGCCATGCTGACATGCCCATATGCTGTCGGTGCTGGTAGTGCACAGTCCCAGGCCAGCTAATGTGCAGATAGGCGGGTGCCTAGGGTGCAGAGTCTGGGATGGGGAGACATACATGGACATCCACACATCCCCCCCATCACCGCCTGCCAATGTTATGTCCCTTCCACATGGGGGTGAGATGGCTGGGGGGTGTCAGGTTGGTGATCTAGCAACTATTGGCTAGGGTGGACCTGGTAAACATAGGTAGATTGTGTTATGCCAGCAGACTGTGGACAGGCTAGGGCATGCAATGCGGGTACAGTGTACCCAGTTTGGATTACTGGATTTATACATGTTTCAGACAATGCGTGGTCACACCCTGCAGTGACTTAACAGGGGCTGTAGTAAAGGGTGTTTGTTTAGCTGGGTTTACAAACAGTTTGGGACGTATCATGGAGAAGGTACTTAGACCCTTGTTAGAGTGGTCCCCAGATGTGCACTGCTTGCCCCATTACAGGCATTGTGGTTCTTGTGTGACGTTTGGGGTACCTGCTGGGTATGTGTCCCCTGGATGGGACACTGTGGAACACAGACTACTGGGCATGTTTGACCTTGGTCAGATGCTGTCTTGCTGATTTCCAGTTTCTGTGTTTGTATGTGCCACCTAGGCAAGAGTCTAGTCCACCCTGTGCCCCAGCTGCCCCCACTGCATGTCCCGCCTGCAGCCCTCTTTGCCCCATTTGTACCATCACCATAATGCCCTTTCATACTTGCGCACTATGCTGTTGTTGCAAATGGGGCACTACTATCACTTTTCTTGGGCTCCCTGTCTGTGCTGTACATTGCTGACACTGAAATGGTCTCTCTCCTGTAAATGTGCATTTACCGACAGGTTTTCACTGGCTGTAAAGTCCTGGCGTTAATGTTCCAGCATTAGTGTCGCAGGGGCTTCTCCCTGCCCACTCCCCACCCATTGACCCCTTCTCTCCGCCTTCTCGCCACCCTCTGGGACATTTACAGCTGCCGGTAACATTACCGCGCGTTTAGTAAACATACCCCTTAGTGTACCTCATAACCTTGCACCAACCCTGACAGTAAGCAAATACAGACATAGAACTAGAATAACCCATGGTACATACAGACCCTACTGTTAACTTAGAAACTTCCATACAAATCCAGAATGTACATAAAACAAGATTTAAAAAATCGGTGAGAAAGCACATAACAGCCCATGTTGCATATCATGCCAGACGCCAGCGTCTCACACACAGTAGAAATAATAAAGCAAGATCTGTAGAGAGGAGCCAGGATGATATCCTAATCCCATGAGATACCTGAAATATCAGGGACTTGCCGGCTTTCATATGAATACTGGGAAAATATTAGAGGTGCCATCACGCTATGGTTCCCTCTGTACCCCGGAGCATGCAGCGTCCCACACATGATCTATATTTCAAGTTATAGAAACTACAACAGTTAATAATTGTGACACTGTCTCCATTATAGCACGATTTTATTTGCTGCTGCGGTAGATGGAATCATATCAGAGGTCTGGGGATCAGCAGGTATTGATTATGCCTCTTTTCTCTTCACAAATGGAATTTTCAATTGCATCTATTGTTTTGATTGATATTTATAAAAATGACAATTTACAAAGTAAACCATGATTTGAGATGTGAATGTCATTGTGTCCTCCATCAAGTCCACTGGAAATATTTCTTTGGACACAGACTTTAGAGTAAAAGGGAAGGCTCCTGGCTCAAAATTGTGCATGTATTTAAAGGCCTTTCAACAAACAGAGTATGTTTAGGAGTTGGTTCAGGGCATCCAGAGGCGCAGTAACATCCACCGACTTCACTGATCAGCTCCAGACTTGGAGAGAAGGTCCAACAGGTTACATAGTCTCCACCAGATTCTGGTCATTTTCAGTAGGGTAATACTGAAAAGCACTAGCCGTCTATGGATGGGTTTTATCTTCCTGATTTGCTTCCCCACTTCTCTTTCTATCCTTTTCTAGTTGTTGAGGATTAGGTCATCATGGCCCCACCACGATACCTGGGACTTTTACTTGTCAGAACACTACTGAGATTTGCCATTGCCTTCTGCAGCTCCTGCCATCTGGTGGTTTTTGAAAGGACAGCGTTCACTTCCCTGAATCTGTCTAATTTATGTCTCAAGGTCTGCCAGTTTCTAAAAGAGACTTCATGAGATCTTGTGGGTTTAAAAGGAAGTAGTTTGCCTTATGGTATGACAGAAAAAAACATAGAAAAATGAAGACAGAAAAAGACCGCATGACCTATCTAGTCTGCCCTTCCATATCAACAACTACAACAGTCGCCTTTTTTCCTTTAGAGATCCTCTGTGTTTGTCCCATGCTTTTTTTGATCCTGCTTGGGTTTGGAAATTCAAGTTTGGACTCATCCAGTCTCCAGTATTCACATGCAAAGTCTTTTATGTGCAAACAAAATAACACTTTCTAAAAGCAGGTAAATTCTTAGCCTATTTGGCTTCTGCCACTAGATGGAGAAATAGCAAATATTAATGCAGCCAAAGTCTGTTAACGTTTCCAGGGCTGGAACATCTTTTATAAAGAGGCCTGTGTCTTCTCATGGCCATCCTCCAGCTGTTTAGCAATATTATGTGTGGGATAATTGCTGTACAACAAAGCCTCAGACCACTGAATGGAGTGTTTGTTTATTATAGTGATAAATTATCCAGGAGCCTTGTATCAGCCCTGAGAATCTTGGCCCCTGTCATTCTTACTATTCTTTGTCTCGCTGGCCAGCTACAGTGAATTTATTCCTCTCGTACTGCGCTGAGATACAATGGCACGAACCAGCCACCCTGGCGAGTCACTGCAATACAGTGATGCACTGGAGGTGGTTCTTAGCTTCATCGATGGTACCACATGCAGAAACTGACGGAGATGCATATACGTCTGAACGATCACATTCAGGAACTGACAAGACAGACAAACATGCACACCCGTGAATGGACACACCGTTAGAGGCAGAGAACAAACACCTGGCCCACAGCATCTGCAGGTCGCATCCTCAGAAATATCCAGCTCTTAATTGATGATCTTCCTTTGCTTAATCAACTGGCTGAGAGGGAAGCCGTGAGTCTGAACCTGAAGTACTGGTTTTCACCTTGTTTACTCTAAAACCCTTCGTTTTAATCTACTGAACTTGGATGCTAAAATATAAACATTTTCTGAGGCTTGGTACTCTATGGAAGAACACACTTACTACCTGTCAGGCACTGAAACATAGAAAATGAAGGCAGATAAATACCATCCAGCCTATCCAGTCTGCCCATGTAAACCAACTACTAAGCTGTACGATCCTTTCCTCTCCCTTAGAGATCCTCTCTGCTGGTTCCATGCTTTCTTGAATTCAGATACAATCCTTGTCTCCACCACCTCCACTGGGAGGCTGTTCCATGTTCCCACTATTTTCTGTAAATAAATATTTCCTTAGATTACTTCCATCTTTCACCCTCATCTTATGACCCCTCATTCCAGCTTTGTTCCAAAGGATACATATGTAGATCTTTAAGTCTGTCTCCCAATGCTTAATGGGAAGACCACTGACCATTTTAGTATCTGCCTTCTGGAATGACTATATCCTGTTTCTATTCATTTGAAGGTGTGGTCTCTAGAATTGTACACAGTGAGGGATAATATTATTTAAAAAGCTTAGTGATGAAAATCTTGCTTTATCCTTATTAAATTGTTAAGTAGAGATTGCTGTTAGAAGCTTAAAGTAACTACAAGGCTTGTATGCTAAATGGAAAGGAAGCATATCTATAGATAGACGTTAGAAAACGTCAGATGTTGGACATTGACCACGAGTTCATACCAATTTGCTTGGCTAGGGTGACGTGACATAGGCTCCATGCTGTTAAAAATATATTTCTAAAGCAGGCTTGCCAACCACTAAGTTTCAAACACCTGCTCTTGGTATTACCTAATTCTGTCTTCTTAGCATTTGTGCTCCTGCAAACCTAAATTTTGATCCTGTGAAGTTTTGCTGTTTTTTTTTTAAAAAGAGGTGCCTGATCAATATTAGCTAGAGACTTTCATCTCGTGCTAGAATCTCTGCACGTCTGTCAATTCTCTCAGTTATGCAATTTATATAATAAAGGCTCATTCCAATTATCCAAAGAGGAATACGAGGGGACATAGGATGAGGGTGATGGGGGATAGACTCAGGAGTGATATGCGGAAATATTTCTTTATGGAAAGAGTGGTAGATGTGTGGAATAATCTCCCAATGGAGGTGGTAGAGATGAGGACAGTATCTAAATTCAAAAAAGCATGAGACAAACACAGAGGCTCTCTAAAGGAAAAAGGGGACTCTTGTAGGGGGTGATATGGAAGGGAAGACTGGATAGGCCATGTGGTCTTTTTCTGCCATCATGTTTCTATGTTTCTATTGCAAAATTTACAATATTCCAAATGAGGTCTCACTAGAGACTTATACAGAGGCACTGTCCTCTCCTTTTTCCTGCTGGTCTTTCCAAGCATCATTCTATCTGGTATCGCCACACATGCCCCAGAGCCGCCGAGGCTAACTGATCAGCAGCGATATTGCACCGCTACCCAGTTAGCATCCATGGCTAAAACTAGGTGAGCCAAAAGATGGCCTAGTTTTAGTCACGGATCGCTACCCAGTTAGCAGCAGTCTTCACCTCCGCTCCAACCCAGAACACCCTCAACACGCCCCGATACTAACCGCAGAGCATGTAGCAGGCTTTGAAGGGAATATTCAGCAGCACTAACCGTGTATGTGCTGTTGAATATCCCGATTTAGGGCATCTACACAGTTTACTGGGCTGTAAACCGTGTAAATGCCTTTCGAATATTGGGCCCTTAAAGGATAGAAAGCCTGGCTAGAAAGAACAAACCTAGAGAAAACAGAGATAAAAGTAGTGAAATATCAAGAGAGAAAAGACAGTTTAAAGAGAGGTCAGCAAAATATTGGAATTAATTATACATTTGTGGATTAAATAGTTTGCTTGTATGGCAAGAGACTAATGACAAGTAATTTTATAGTTCTGGATTTTCAGAAAGGCTTTGACAGGTTCTCGTGAGAGACTCTTGAGGAAACTAAAACATCATGGGATAAGAAGCAGTGTATTATTGTGGGTTGGAAACTGGTTAAAATATAGAAAATAAAGAATAGGGCTAAATGGCCAATTTTCTCAATGGAGAATGGAGAATAGTGGAATACCTCAGGGATCTGTGCTGGGCCCGCTGCTTTTTAACATATTCATAAATGACCTGGAAATGGGAACGAGTGAGGTGATCAAATCTGCAGATGACACAAGTTGTTAAAACACAAGAGGATTATGAAAAATTGCAACAGGACCTTAAGAAATTGGGACACTGGGCGTCCAAATGACAGATGAAATTTAATGTGGACCAAAGCAAATTTATGCACTTAGAGAAGAATAACCCAAACTGCGGTTAGACAATACAAGGTTCCGCATTAGGAATCACCATCCAGGAAAGGATCTGGGTGCCATTGTGGATAATACATTGAAATCCTCTGCCCATTGTGCAGCGGTGGCCAAGAAAGCAAATAGAATGCTAGGAATCATAAGGAAAGACATGGAGAATAAAACAAAGGATTTATTTAGTATACTGCTACTTCCAGCGATGGTTTGATTACAGATTGGAAATTGTCAAATCATGACAGGAAATTTTTGAGGTATAAACACATTGATTAGACAGGAAAGCACAGCACACAGAGAACTATTTTACAGGGAACATGGGCTATGGAGGGTTAAGTGGCTTGCCCAAGACCACAAGGAGCACCTGTGGGACTAGAAACCCCAGTCCTTCCGGCCCAAGGTTGCTGTCCTCTAGTGGGATTTGAACCCCCGACCTTCTGGTCTGAAGTACCTTGCCCCAACCACTAGGCCACTCCTCCACTCCATCATAATGCCTCTGTATCAATCCATGGTGCGACTACACCTATTGTGTGCAATTCTGGTCACCGTATCTTAAAAAGGATATAGTGGAGTTTGAAGAGGTATAGAGAAGAGCGACCAAAATGATAGAGGAGATGGAAGGATATCCCTATGAGGAAAGGCTTAAAAGGTTAGGATTCTTCAGCTTGGAAAAGAGATGAGATATGATAGAGGTCTATGAAATAATGAGCGGAGTGGAACGGGTAAACATACAGTAGATCGGTTGTTTATTCCTTCAAAAATTAGAAAGACTAGGGGTCACACAATGAAGCTACAGTGTAGCACATTTAAGACTAATAGGAGAAAATAGTTTTTCACTCAACGTGTAATGAAACTCTGGAATTTGGAAAACTCTGGATGTAGTAAAAGCTGTTAGTGTAGATGGGTTTAAAAGAGATTTGGATCTGATGGGGGGGAGCCACCATTGGGACCTTCTGGATAGCAGGCGGCAGCGAAGGAGTGGATTGTAATTGCTAATGGTGCGCTTTATTTCTTTGAATGTTAAGGGCCTTAACTCCCCGAGGAAGAGATCCCTACTGTTCTCCGAATTGCGCACTTTGCAGGGGGACATTGTATACCTACAGGAGACCCATCTTCAGAACTGTAAGCAGGGCTGGCTAAGGAGGTCCCCATATACTGAGGTGCGGGTGGCCTCCGATGCACAGGGACGGAAGAAGCGGGGAGTGGCCTTACTGTTTCACCAGAGTCTCTCTCTACAGATAGAGGAGATAAAGCAAGATACTTTGGGGAGGTGGCTTTTCTTGAATGTCTGTCTAGAAGGGTACCTGCTCACCCTGGCTAATGTTTACGCTCCCAATACAGGTCAAGGGGCCTTCTTTGCACGATTGAAAGCCTCATTGGCGGATTTTGCAAGGGGTCCTATTGTTCTGGGGGGGACTGTAACACGCACCTGGTTCCCCACCTGGATTCCACGAGTCGTGCTGGGGGGCGAGTGGGGGGACCGGCAAGAGCCCTGCAAAGTTTTATGCTTGACTTAGGTCTGAGGGATGTCTGGAGGGATACCCATGGGGGGGAAAGAGGTTATACGTACTACTCTCCGGTCCATCAGGTTCACACTCGCATTGATTATTTTCTATTGGATCAGCGCCTGATGGACGGGAGAGTGAAGGCTGGACATGGAGCACTGACTTGGTCAGATCATGCCCCGTGCTGGCTTGCTCTGCTGGCCGGATTGTACAGTGAGCACCAGCGGCTTTGGCGCCTAGATGTGAGGTTCCTACGGCGGCAGGGTGCAGTGCAGGATCATGTCCGTTTTATGACGGAATTCTTTGAGCTTAACAACTCTGGGGATGTTCCTCTCCCCACGGTGTGGGATGCTTATAAGGCTACGGCTCGCGGTCAACTTATGGTGGAGGCGGCCTGCACGCGCAAAAAGTGGACGCGTGATCACGACCAGTTGGTGGCGGAGGTTACCCGCCTAGGTTCGGAGCACGCCCGCACTGGTTCGCGGCAGGTCTTGCGCCAGTGGCGGACTGTTCGAGCCAACTTGGATGCGTGTTTGCAGAAAGAATTAGATAATAAGCGCCGGAAGTTACGACAAACTTTTTATGAGTATGGGAATAAAACAGGCCGCTTCCTAGCCTTGCGTCTTCGCCAACAACAATCTGCGCGAGTGGTACGCGAATTGCGTGATGCTGGGGGACGGAAGAGGGTTATCTCACGGGAGATACGTGATCTTTTTGCTGATTTTCTGGAGCAGCTCTATAAGGTGGAGCCCTTTGAGCGGGATCGTGTACAGGACTATTTGCGGGGGATTGGTCTGCCGCATCTTTCCGACCCTGATCGGGCTCAGCTAGATTCTGAATTAACGGTAGATGAAGTGGAAACCGCAATCCGGCGATTGAAAACTGGGAGTGCGCCAGGTAGTGATGGCTTCCCAGCAGAATATTATAAGAAGTTTCGGATACAATTGGCGCCAACCTTGACTATTCTGTTCAATGAGATCCTGGGGGGGGGCCTCTTTACCGCCGTCCCAGCGCGAGGCATTGATCGTGATGATACCCAAACCTGGTAAACCACTGCACGACGCGGCATCGTACCGCCCCATCTCCCTGTTAAATGTTGACGTTAAAATATTTGCCTCTGTACTGGCGGCGCGCCTGAATCGGGTCCTTCCGGGCTTGGTTCACCCAGATCAGGTGGGCTTCGTGCCAGGTCGCCAGGCGGCAGACAACATTAGGCGTATGCTGCAGGTCATTCATGTAGCCCAACGGGATCCACAACCAGCCCTGCTGGTGGGGATTGACGCAGAAAAAGCCTTTGATCGGGTCGACTGGGAATACTTATGGTGTGTTCTGGAGAACATGGGCTTCGGCTCTAATTTTATATGTTGGGTTTGTAGTCTCTATCAGATGCCCCAGGCGTGCGTTCGGATCAATGGGGGACACTCGAGATGCTTTCTGTTGGAGCGGGGCACGCGACAGGGTTGCCCTCTTTTGCCCCTACTCTTTGCACTTGCAATGGAACCCCTGGCCCAGAGCTTCCGAGAACATCTAGGCCTGAGGGGGGTTCATATTGGCCCTGCGGATTATAGGATTGCGCTCTTTGCGGATGACATCATACTGTCCCTGGTGGATCCGTCCACCTCCCTCCCAGTTGCGATGCAGCTCTTTGATAACTATGCGCGAGTATCCGGTTTCAAAATTAATTACACTAAATCGGAGATTCTGAATGTTGGGGTCCCTGGGGCGGTTTGTGCGGAGCTCCAGGAGGCTTATCCTCTTCGCTGGGTGTCCGGAGCTTTACGTTATTTAGGGGTGCAGTTGACCGTGGAGCGGACGGACCTTTTTAAGGCCAACTATGATCCCTTGCTTCGTCAGGTTCGGCGAGACCTAGAAGTATGGAATGGCCTGCTCCTTTCCTGGTTCGGGCGTATAGCCATAGTCAAAATGGTGATTGTCCCCCGCTTTCTTTACTTTTTTCAGGTTCTGCTGCTTCCCATCGCGCGGGCCACTTTGGCGACCTGGCAGCAGTTGCTTATGAAATTCATTTGGCATTATCGTCGCCCACGCTTGGCGCGACAGGTTCTGTATGCCCGTACGCGCTCTGGAGGTATGGGCATGCCCAATTTATATTGGTACTACGCGGCGGCGCAATGTCGGGCTGGGGTGGAGTGGATGATTGCTGATAGCACTAAGCGATGGGTGCAACTGGAAATGAACTTGGCGGGGGGAGCCGGCTTGGGAGACTGGCTGTGGCATGGTCCAAAGCTCCGCTGTGGTAAGCGCACTAGCAATCCCTATATTCTTCACACCCTCCGTTGTTGGGACCGGCACTTTCGATCTCGTGACATGGACTTAACCCCGGCGGGAAAGAAGCATTATCTACTATAGGAGCTAAAGGGGTTAAGTGATGCAGTTTTTCGGCAGTGGGGACACCACGGCCTAAGTCGGGTCGGACAGCTTTTTGATGATGGTCAACTACAACCCTTTCGTGCGTTACAAGATGAATTTGACATTCCGGCCAGGCAGCATTATCAATATATGCAAGTGACACACTGGGTTGGATCTAAGCTTGTTCGGCCCCACGTTGCATGGGCCCTGACCGATTTGGAACGTTACTGTGAGGGGTGCACTACCACTAAGGGACTCGTGGCGACCCTGTATGCTCACTTGCAGGGCTCTCAATCGTGTTCTACCAGACACAGGGAACTTTGGAACTCCGACTTGAACCTCTCCTATACTGAGCAGCAGTGGGAAAGGGCGGAAACTCACTTGTGGAAAAGTGCGGTAGCGATTAATGCCCGCGAAACCAATTATAAAATATTGTACCATTGGTACATGACTCCGGCGCGGATTGCACGCATATATCCTGGGGCGGTGGACCTCTGCTGGAGTAATTGTGGGCATAGGGGTACCCTAGGGCACATTTGGTGGGACTGCCCCCGCATACGCGCCTATTGGAGGGGTATACAATTTCGGATGCAATTGCTTTTGGGAGTGAGTGTCCCTTGGGATCCGGGGATTTTCCTATTTGGGGCTGCGGTGCCGGGTGCACGAGCTCTACAGCTTGCTTTACTTCGCCATGGCCTGAATGCAGCTAGGTTATCCCTTGCAGCAGCCTGGAAGTGTGCCTTGGCCCCCTCCTTTCAGACTTGGCTGGAATGGATGTGGGATATGTACACCATGGAACGAGGGGTAGCGATCAGTAGGATGCGCCTGGCGCGCTTTGAGTTGGTGTGGGCACCCTTTGTCTCTCATTACGGTGCGTGACTGTGCTGGATAAGAGGGGGGGAACATGCATACTTTAAAGGGAGCTTGCCCCTTGAGTGTATCTGTTGCTCATCACCTTCCCGTACTTGAACGTTAGCAAGCCATAGAGGGGGGGACTGGGAGGTTGGGTGGGAGGGTGGTCCTGGGCTAGGGAGGTTTCGGGGGGGGGGGAAGGGAGGTTGGGGGGTTACTGTTCTCTGTTTCCCTATTCTAAAACTGCAAAAATGAAGGCATATTGTTGAATGCCGTTGTGATCTGGTGTTATGTTATTACCGTTGCTTCTTCTTTGAAGATCTTTGTGGTTTATGATTTTATGTATTCTTTGGAAGCCTTTCAATAAAAAAAAAAAAAAAAAAAGAGAGATTTGGATAGGTTCTTGGAGAAAAAATCCATTAACCATTAATAAAGTGGACTGGGGAAATCCACTGCTTAACCCTGGGATAAGCAGCATGAAATCTGTCTACCTTTTAGGAACCTGCCAGGTACTTGTGATCTGGATTGTTCATTATTGGAGACAGGATACTGGGCTTGATGGACCTTTGGTCTGACCCAGTCTGGCATTTCTTATGTTCTTATGATCAGTTTTATGTTTTATGGGATGTTATTCAGAGGATTGCAAAGGAAATGTTCTGCAGATGGCTCCCTGTGGTATTGCCTCGTCTGTTTACCCCATCTACGCCTCTTTCATATCTATTAACTTTCTGGTCCCAGTTTGATCTTGTCCTAGCTGTGCCTGTATCCACCGTGCTGCCTGTCACAGTCACTGACTCTTTTATTTGGGGGACAGGAGCTAAGGACTATCTTTTCTCATCCTATCATTCTGCTTTTTATGATACCACACCCCCTCTCAGCCTGGCAGGAACAAAACAGCATCATCTGTTATTGAGGGTAGAGGTTTGCTATGCAGTTGCTGGCCATATGCTCCTGTCTCTGAGTCACCATCTTGTAAAATGGTGGCACATGACCCCCCGCACTGTGTCCTGGGATGCATTGTGCAGGGTCAATTTAACAAATAAAGCAAAAATTGCCTTATTTGAGAGACTGAACCCAACTCCACAGTGCATCCTGGGACACACAGTGCAGGGTCTACAGATCAACCGAACTCATGCCGTGTGTACCAGGAAGCACCACAGGTGTTGATTCAATCTGCTAAAAAAAGGGCAATTTTGCCTTATTTGGCAGAATGATGCCATGTGGTGCATCTTGGGTCAGGTACAGCCATTTTACAAGATGGTGGCTTGGAGATAGGAGTGCATTGGTAGCATTCCTGCTGCCCATCATTTGAGATACTGTGGTGGTGGGAGGGGGTCTGGTGTGTCTGTGAGGGGCTCCAAGAGGGGGTCCACCTTGAACTCTTTATTTATATTTGTGAGTTGGGAATGGGGGGGGGGGGAGAGATCTAGCAGCCACTAATGCCACAAAGATTCGTTTTATGGGGACTGGGATTAGGGGGCCACTCAGACAACCAATGATATTTGTGCAAGGAGGGGTCCAAGGGGGCACCAGGCCCTCTACTCTTTGTTGGGAGTCTAGCAGCCTCATTGGATGCCTATGGCAGATTAAGATCTGGGACTGAGATGATCATCTCAGATCATTCTTTTGCTTTCAGCAGCATCTTTACACCAGTCCTGAGCTGGCATAAAGATCTAGTATAAAGAAACAGAAAAAAATCAGTGCTAAGCTTCTGCGCAGTTTTTTACAGTGAGAGCATTTAAACATTCATTATTTTGCATGTGGTTAGCATGTCCACTGTGCTATGCTTTCGGCAGTGGTTTTGCTCTGGATTTTCCTATGCTAACTTTGCTTTCTGCAATGGAGAGTGAGACTTGAGTGAAAAAATCCCACGCAAAAGGCTGCGCTGGAGTGTAATGCATTTTTTTTTGTATTAGCAAGTAACAGGGTAATTTTATATCAGGGCACGTAGGTGCTTCCCTACTGACTTAACCTATTTTAAGGCTATTTTATAAAGACAAATAGGTGCTTAGGTGTCTTTAGAAATTATTAGTGCAAATTGAGCGGCAATAATGCCTCCATTAAAAGCACGGACATTACGTTGTTCAAGAGCAGTAATGTCATACTGTTAGTATACCAGAAAACAACAAATAGCAAAAGCATCCCAAGGTATAATACCAATGAATAAATATTAATTAAGGACCTCAAATATTGAGCAAATCAGTCATAGAAACATAGAAAAATGACGACATAAAAAGACCACATGGCCTATCTAGTCTGTCCTTCCATATCAACAACTACAACAGTCCCCTTTTTACCTTTAGAGATCCTCTGTGTTTGTCCCATGCTTTTTTGAATTCAGTTACTGTCCTCATCTCTACCACCTCCACTGGGAGACTATCCCACGGATCCACCACTCTTTCTGTAAAGAAATATTTCACATAATAGAAACATAGAAAAATGACGACAGAAAAAGTCAGGCAATACAAGCTCAGACTAGTGGGCCTGATATAGTTCTTCTCATCATAAGTCCCACATGTGAAAACTGAAATAGTTAGAGCCTGTCCTCAGCTGAAAAATTCATGATTTATCCAAAGCTTGACGCTGGTGTTTAAATTTGGAAAAATTAAATAGAACCTCAGATCTTCTGATACCTATCTCTGCTGCAGATAAGTACTCAAAATACAATTGTGTTGAATGATATGGGATAATTTGTTTATGAATTACAGAACCCTAGATGGACTGTGAATGGCTGGGTGATATTTGATGATATTTGACCCTGGCTTTGTTTACATGTATTTGCGACCATTTATGCTAAGCATTCTGGGCCCGATATTCGAAAGGCATTTGCACAGTTACAGCCCAGTAAACCGTGTAAATACCTTAAATGAGGATATTCAACAGCACCTACATGAATATCCCTGCTAATGTCCCCTACGTGCCCCAATGCTATCTAGTTAGCGTCGGGGCATGTTGGGGGCATTCTGGAGAAGAGCGGAGGTGGGGAGTAGCACTAATCGAGTAGCGGCGATATTGGACCGCTACCTGGTTAGCAATCTGTGGCTAAAACTAGGCGAGCTTTTGGCTCACCTAGTTTTAGCCATGGATGCTAACCAGGTAAGTGGTCCAATATTGCCGCTACCCAGTTAGGCTCTGCGGCGATTTTCACTGGGCACCAAAACCAGATATTCAATCACTGTGGCATTGAATATCTGGGGGAAGTGGTGAGCTATGTGCCATAGTGGCCCATAGCCTGCCTAGTAGAATATCAGATCCTCTATGTTTATGTTTATTAAAAATTTGATATATCGCCTGTTAAAAACAGCAAGGCAGTTTACAAATAGTAATAAAATTAAGTTAAAAAACAGAGAGGGAAAGAACTACAATTCAGACAGGAAAGCAAGTCACACAGACAAAGCGGAGACAGAACGTGGGAAAGAATCAAATAGAGTCAGAGGAGATGGAAAAAGCAAGTTGACACAGATGGGACTTTAGGGAGGACTTAAACTGGGGGTAAGATGGCTCAAGGTCGAGTCAAGTAGTAAGTCGTTCCAGAGTTTGGGGGCCAGAAAGTAAAATGCGGAGTGTCGAATGGATTCTATCCAAGCCTGAGAAGCAGAGGGAAGGTGAAGGTGATTAATGTGGAGGGACCAAAGAATCTGGCGAAGAGTGTGAGGAGGATAAGGGAAGCAAGGTAGGAAGGGAGAGCAGAATGGAGGATCCTATATGTCACAATCAGAACTTTATTTTGAATCCGGAAGTGAACAGGTAGTCAGTCATAAGAAGTGGGGTAACATTATTGAATTTTGTGGCGTGAGCAAGTAACCGGACAGCTGAATTTTGGATAAATTTGAAGGCTTTTGCTTTCATACTTCGGAAGACCAGCATAGATGATGTTACAGTAGTTGAGGTGAGTAATGATGAGACTGAGAAGAAGTGTTGCTAGTGCTGAGGGAGAAAAAAAGGAGTAAATAGACCTAATCTGCCAGCAAGAAAAATAAGAACACTTGACGACAGAGCTAATATGGTCATGAAAAGGCAAAGAGGAATCAAGGGTGACCCCAAGGTAGGTAAGAGTAGAAACCAAAGCAGTGGGGGAATTTGATAGCAGGGGGGCCATGGTGGGAGGAACAAAAGAAGGAGAGAGCCAGATTGCTGCAGTTTTCTGGAGATTGAGTAAGAGATGGTTGTCAGCCAACCAGGAGGACACAGCAGAGAGACAAATATTCACGGGAGCAGGATCAGGCAGCAAAGGATGAGTATGAAGAACAAGAAGAATGCCGTCTGCATAGTATTATGCAGAGATACCGATTGCACCAAGTATATTGAAGAGACGCCAACACAAAATCTTGCGGGACCCCTGACAACAGAGGAGTAGAAGTGGAGGTTGAGGAGTTAAAAGAAACCCTAAAAACATGGTCAGCAAGAAAAGAGCGAAACCAGAGCCCCAAATACCAAGATCATAAAGGCGAGAAAGAACAGAGTGATCAACCACATCAAAAGTTGAGGAAAGATTAAGAGAAACAAGGAGAGAAATATCACCATGATAAAAAGACTGGTGCACTTGCTAAGGAGGGAGGAAAGAACAGTCTCAGTACTATGTCCCGGATGAAAGCCAGATTGGCGTGGATGGAAAGCGTGAGACATTTCAAGATGATCCGAGAGTTGATTAAAAATCAGTTTCTCAAGAATTTTGGAAAGGAAGGGGAGGTTAGAAACAGGTTTATAACTGGCAGGGACAGAATGGTCAAGGGAGGGTTTCTTTAGCAAGGGGCGGACCAAAGCAGATTTGACTTTATGAAATAGGTGCCATTAATGCATGTAAATTCGTAAATCTAGTCACTACTTATAGAATTACTTCTCAAGTGACCACAAACTTAAATTAGAAATATGTAGACAAAAGATAAATTGAAACCCAAGAAGCCAAATGCTGCATGCTGTACAACACAAGAGAAATAGAAACAGCAATGCATTTCCCCTTCACTTTCCGAAGTGTAAAGATAGCAGGTATGTGGTAATGTGGTATGTGGTGAGAAGGGGTTTCTTTACAACACAGACCAGATAGCAGTGCAGGCAAAACAAAAGCAGTTTTTATTCTGTCCCAGCTTGTTAAATCTCCACAAAGCAGAACCCGGAACAGACAGCAGTTCAGGGACAACAAATGCATCTTTACTTCTGTCCAGGGTCAGCCCTAGAGTGGGTCCAAAGTTTTGGACCCCTAGGCAAACCTCAATCTTTACACCCCTCTGGCTGTCAAAATCTATTATTTAGTTTTGAATGGCCTGCTTTTGCTGCCCTCCAGAGGTTGCTGCCCTAGGCGACCACCTAGTTTGCCTAGTGGTTGGGCTGGCCCTGCTTCTGTCCCAGCTTGTTAAACCTCCATAAGTTGGTTTTCCTGGCTCTTTGTCCAGCTCCAGTTAAAGTTCCTACCTCAGAACTCCTTTGCACAGCTTGCCTTGGAAGAACTTCTGGCTCCACGGGCCTCTCTCCCTCCTGCAACCTGGTGGATTCTTAACCTCACCCTCTGAGCCACACCCTCCCAGCCTTGAACTCTGGGCTGCAGACTCTCTTAAAGGGATGGGTAACATTCTATATTACAAGGTGTAGATTCCAAAGACTGAAATATTCCAATGATTAAATTAAAAATAAAATTCCTTCTTTCAACTTTTGTTGTCTGGCCTTTTTATTTTCTAATTACAGTATGTTGGTCCCAATCTCTAGTTGCCTTGTCTTGTCTTTTCTTAATTCTCTTACCAGGCTTCCCACTTGATCTGCCGTTTCTTCTCTCACCTCCTTCACTTCCTCCACTACATCCATTTCTGACACTGATCTTTTCCTTTCAGCTTTCTGACATTTATTTTATTGTTTTGCTGTCAGCTTAGATTTCACTCCACTTTCTTACTAGTCAGTCCCCAATTTTCCACTTTTTGCTGCATTTGCCTACAGCTTTCCATCTGTTTTCAGCCCATTCCCCATCTTCTTATTCTCCGGTGCTTCGCTCACTCTCCCCTCTCTCCCCCCCCTTCATCCAGCATCTCCCCTCCCTCTGTCTCCTCTCTTTCTATTTCTAACCCTTTGTCCATTATCATCTCTTTTCCTCAATTTTCTTCACTCTTCATCCAGAATCGCATCTCTCTATCCATCTCTCTCTTTATTGCCTCCTTCATCCAATATCTCCTCTTTCTCTCCTTTTCACTCTTCATCCATCTCCTCTCTCTCTCCCAACCTTCATCCAGCATCTCCTTTCTCTCCTCCTTCATCCAGCATCTCTCATCTGATTTTCTTCTCTTTCCCACGTCCAACATTTCTCCTGTCACCATACCCATATCCAGCATCCCATCTCTTTTTCTGTGTCCAGAATCTCCCCTCTGTCATATTGCTCCCCATGTCCTGCATTTCCCCTGTCACCTTACCCCTCCTTAGAGTCCAGCTTTCTCTATATGTCCCTATCCTCCTATTCCCCCATGTTCAGAATTACTCCTCTCTGTCCTTATCCCCCTCCATGCTTGGCTCCCCTATTTTCTTACTCCACTATGTCCAACATTTCCCGTAAACCTACCTCCCCAGTGTCCAGCATCCCCCTCTGTGTCTCTATCTTCTCTTATATCCATTTTCCCCTCTTTTGACCTTCTTCCAATCCAGCATTTCGTCTTTTTTTCTTCACCTCCCAAGCCAACATCTTCCCCCTACCCGTCAGCCTTCTCCCTTATGTCACCCTACTTCCCCTTGTCCACCATCCTCCTTTTCCCTCCAAGTAAACATATCCCCATTTTTTTCTCCCGCCTAGATCCAGCAATGGTGCCTCCGCCAATGCTGATTCCCAAGATGTTTGGCAGCAGCCAAAAAGCAATCAAAAAGCACATGGCTTTAGAGCTTCCGTGACTGCTAAAGGTCCTGCTGGTCCCACCCCCCTCCAACATACGCTTCCTGTTTATGAGGGCCAGGACTGGCAGAGCCTTCAGTGCATGTACAAATTCAAAGACATCTCTCTGTTTTATTGCCACTACTGCACGCCCTGAGCAACAGCAGCAGTGAAGAAGGTGGCAGTATGGGTGATATTGGGCTGATGGGCCAGGACCTACTGGGAGCCAAGCGAGGCTATTGCACTTTCAGCTGTCCCCACAAATTTGCTGCCTGAGGAAGCTGCCTTGCTCGGTCTAATGATAGAGCCACCCTTGGGAGAACCAGAAAATAAAAACTGAAGAGAAACATGATCACGTGCTGTCAACAAAGAAGAAAATATACTTTCGATTTAGATGCTAGATTATACAACTTTTGAGGATCTATTTCCAGTACATCATTTTAATTAAATGATATTAATGATGTTTGATAAATACTGTTTTACTCATTAGCCCTACTTAAACGTCACAACATACGATTTTTATTGTATCTTTCAGGAGCCGGTGAGAGGAAGATGCTTGCTGTACTCTTCATTCTTCTCTCTTTCCTAAAATAGTCATTTTCTCGTTGTCAGGTGCCTTCAGATTCTGTTACAAACTCTCATGATCAATCGTCTCAATTACTTTAATTCTCTTTATGGTGTTCTCTCTCCATCTAGATCAGGTATTCTCAACCCAGTCCTTGGGACACACTAGCCAGTCAGGTTTTCAGGATAGCCACAATGAATATGCATGACAGAGATCTGCCTACAATGGAGGCAGTGCTTGCAAATCTACCTAATGCACCTTGAATTCCTTATCACCCATCCCATTCCTTGAGATCCTCTCAGAAATATATTTTGGCTATTCCAACCTCTACTCAGATTAGGTGGAAGCACATTTAATATGCAGCCTTTGACTTTTTAGGTAAGGGGGGTAGAGGTTTTGGAAGTAGCTGATGCCTTTTTCAGAAGTAATTCAAGGCAAGTTACATTTAGTTACTGTACAATAGGTATTTTCATGGGCAGTGGAACAACTCTTTGATTGGAGGGACTAAACAAGCCAATCTCCAGCCCTGTCCCCAAGCTTTCTAATTACTGAGACCTTGCTGGGCCATGGTCCACCCCATTCAGTTGTCTCATTCCTATCTCCGGAGGGTTTACAATCTATCAGAGGGTTAAATGATTTGCCCATTGGTGGGATTTGAACCCTGGTTTAGAGTCTGTTGTTCTAACCATTAAGCTTCTCCATCTCTCCTTACCCCCTCATCTTTGGAACTCTTTGCCTCATGCCTTATGAACGAATACTTTTTGTAAGGTTTAAGGCAGGGGGTCAAGACTTGGATTTTTCCATCACCTTCAGTGAGACAGAATTCTGGCTTTCGGGTGCTGTAAGATATGTTTTCCCACTGTTTATACTCCTGCCACATGTATTTCGAGGAAGTATTGTATCTTTCATTCATGTCTTACCAATCCTTACCCTTTCCTTCCCTATCTCTTGTCTTTGTCTAAGTTGTGTTTTTTTATCTCTGTCAACTGGACTGTGGTTTTCTGGATTCAGACTGTGGTTTTCCTGGATTCCAACTGTAGATGGCCTTGATGTTTGCATAAATGGGGGTATGTCAAATAATTAATCTAACATTTTGCTAAGGTGATTTGGATTGAGGTCAGTGCTGTGGCTTATCTGGTACAGGACATCAGGAGGAAGGGGGAGAGCAAATAATTTATTGTTTAATTTTCTTATTTGTATATATCCCCACATCAAATTGGGCTCAGTGTGGTGTACAAAAGGTAGATGTATAAAGATGTCCAGAGATGTATTTTTTGGAAACTTTTGTCCTGGCCAAAATAGCAATGAGAGCCATGAACCACAAAACTCTTTCCCAGAGTCTTAGTTTTTGCTGGAAATCCTCTGAACAGAGAGTTAGAGAATAAGTCCTGCCTTGAGTTAGTCAGTTCTACTAATGGGTCGGGAGCTGTAGAGTGGTCTGGTGATTTATTATTTTATTTTATTTATTACATTTGCTTATATACCGCACTATTCGGCATCAGCGCGGTTTACAGTATAACAAAGTGACCAATACACACATTCTGTTTGGTTTTACATCGAACAGGAATATAAACTTGGATAACAGGGGCTGAACTATATACATGAACTATTTACATGAAATATGCTATATACATGAGGTAAAATTCCTATAACATAGTTGAATTGCTCAATAAATGATGAATCCGTTTTGAATACTTGAGACCTTGTGAGTATGTGCTGCAAAAGGGCGGTGATTTCTTAGGTGGTGCTAACTAAATTCATCGCTGGTTGGGTAGTATTGGAGGAAGAGGTGATGTTTGATTGCCTTCCTGAATTGGGTCAGGTGATTCCCTTCCCCAGCTCAGGCAGAGAGAAAATGAAAGTAACAGAGGCTGTAGGGAAAGCAAACAGTCTGTAGAGGGCGGTGAAAGCAAGGAAAAGAAACAAATTAACATAGAACATGACAGCGAATAAAGACCATATGGCCCAACCATACCAACAACTAAGCTTCACGACCCCTTCCTCTCCCTTAGAGATCCTCTGTGCTGTCCCATGCTTTCTTGAATTCAGATAGATCGTGTCCTCATCTCCACCAATACTTTTCTACTAAGATTAAAGAGTGGGAAAAGGAAAAGCAGACAAAATGGAGAAATATACCAACAGATGAAAGGCAGAGAGGGGAACGAGATAAAAGTGGAGAGATAACACGAAGAAAGTAATGAATTGTGAGGGGGACGATGGCATTGAGAACAAGACAGATTTGGAAAGGCAAGACAAGTAGAGCACTGGAGAAAGACATAATTAGATCACACATTTGAAGTGTGTTGCTAAATTATCGAGGTTAGCGTGTCAATCCACTTGAATATGCAGAAATAAGGGTCAATAAACAAGCTGTAGGTGAGACCTTTATATTGGACTAACTCAATATGTTTGTGATTAGCTTTGAAGAGTTATACTTTCTTCATCAAGTTGGTGAGGAAGCAGTCCAGCTACACTCATGTGTGCATGAGAAGCAAGGAGTACAGTACAGTGCCTTATATCAGAGATTCCTTTATCAAAAAATGGCCATATCTCCCCAAAACATTCATGAGCTTTAATCCAAGCTTCCCTTATGTGGCAAATCTTCTATTATCCAAAAATTAGCTTCTAATGTTCCATTATTCAGAAAAACCTCCATTATCGAAAATTCTTTTTTTTTCTAGAAAACTCCCATTATTTTTTCAAATACTCTTATGAAATGTATTGTTAAGGAAGGGAAACTTATGACTCTCAGTGGAGCTCAAATTCAGGGGTTCCCCAAGAATCAGAACTTGTATTTTAGCTGTCATTGTGGCGCAGTTTGATGCATCATGCCACGTTTGTATTTCTACAGAATGGGAACATAGACTGTGATTGTGTGACTTTGCTCCTGTCTGGCAGCTGGGGCCACCTGCCTAAATGAAAATAAATTGAAACTAAAGCTGTTTTGTGGGTTGTTGTGGGTTAGTCAAATGGGTCATACATTATCAACCAGTGTTGTACTGCTGTCCAAAGATGTCTTCTTTCACCTGTAGAAGAGTGAGAAGTTTGTCTATGGTGGCCTGTGATTTGTGGGATGGTGCACAGGGGGTGGGTTGTGCAGAAATAATGAGGTTTGGAGCTGAAACTCTATGACCTGCTGAGGATAGCTGGGGGGAAGTCTTGTAGCCTGAAGTAATTGATGTTGAGTCTAGGACCAGTGGAGTTTCTAGGAAAGAACTTCCAGCAAGATCTGTGTGTCAAGTGAGCCTTGGTCTTCTTTTGGGAGAACTCCTTCTTGGAGGAGATTGCCAAATGGGAATTCCCTTGGGTTCAGGGAGCTCACAATTGTGAGAGAACTCAGAGAGAAGAGAAGCCAATAGGTCTTACTAATGGATTTCACAGAAGCCTGTGAGGAAGAGTACAAGAAAAGACAGAACCTTAAGCCTAGGAGAGAACTGAGAGGAAGACTTTGAAAGATAACAACCCTCACTGCCTGCTATTTTTTGTAGTTTTGTCACTTTGACTGTTCCCTTTTTGTCTTTCTGTGGAAGTTACAAGATGAGCTGCATGCCATTATTGATTTAGCTGATTTTCGTCAAACTGAAAACTTATTTGTTTAGGAGAGCTTTGAACTGTTACAGTTGTGGTCAACATTACTGACACCCTTGCATTTTAGGTATATTGTGTACAATATCTTGAGAAATAATTGGCAATATTCCATCTGTATGTCATCATAATATTTTAATAGTATGTTCAAAGGTTACAACAAACAAAAGATGTCTGTGCAACTTAGACATAGTCATTTCTGAGGTAAAAAACCCAAATATGACCAGGACAGGATTAATGGCACCCTTAACTAATATTTGGTTGCACAACCCTTGGCAGTGATGACAGCCTCCAAATGTTTCTTGTAGCCATCTATAGGTTTTGTACATCTGTCTGCTGGTAGTTTCTCCCACTCTTCAACTGCAATTTGTTCCAGCTCATGAATGTTTCCAGGATTCCTTTTACCAATGGCAGATTTCAGCTCTTTCCAAAGGTTCTCGATTGGACTGAGATCAGGACTCATTGCGGGCCAGTTTAAAACAGTCCATGCTTTCCTTTTTAACCATTCTTTTGTACTTTTGGATGTATGTTTTGGGTCATTGTCCTGCTGGAGGACCCATGACCTTTGACCCAGGCTTGCTTTCTGACATTAGATAGCACATTTTGCTCCAAAATACCTTGGTAGTCCTCTGATTTCATGATTCCTTTAATATGATCAGGCCTCCAGTTTCTGAGGCAGCAAAACAGTCCTACAACATTATGGAATCTCCACCATATTTAACTGTAGGAAGGATGTTTTTTCCCTTATAAGCTTCATTTCTTTGCCTATATATGTATCACTGGTCTGTATTTCAAAAGAGCTCAAGTCTGGTTTCATCTTTCCACAGAACATTTTCCCAGAAGGATTATGTTTCTCAAGGTGGGATTGGGCAAATATCACACCTTTTTATATCTGTCTTTGAACCGTGGAGTCCTCATTGACCTTTGCCAATGAAGTCCTTCTTTGTTTAGTGCATGGCATATGATGCGGGTTGAAACCACCACTTCAGATTGCTCCAGGTCAGCCTTAAGCTCTTTGGATAGTGTATGTGGTGTTTTTCCAACAGTTCACAAACAATCTTTGAAGAGTAATTTTCCTCTTCCCACCACGACCTGGGAGTACCTTGACAGTTTCATGAGCAGAAAACTTCTTAATAACATTGTGAACTGTAGATACAGGAACCCCATAGCATTTGGAGATGGCCTTGTACCTCCTTGAAGTTTGATGTTTGGTGATAATGGCTTTTCTGACAGTCTTAAGGCAGCAATCTTGTCCCATCATTCATCATTCATCGGTTGATTCATCATGCGAGAACTGGCAATTGATCACAGTTGAGTCTAATGTTACTGCAGTGGGAATGTGCTTCTGTTGAAACTGATTTGAATTGTTGATAAGGTTGCCATGTCATGGCTACTATTTCCTTTTTTAATTGGTCTTGTTTTATTTGATTCTTTTATGTGTCAAATATGTGTGCATATGCAGGTTGGCCCAAAAAAAGTGAGAACATTTCGTAAATTAAAAGCTTAAATAGTTTACTTATTTACCTTTTTTAGCTATATAACGTCTTTATTTCGACAATATCCGGTTGCCATCTTTTTTTCTTTTAATTTGTCAATCGTTTACATCTGTCTTTTTGGATTTTTAAATAACCTATATGCTACGAGATGTTCTCACTTTTTTTGGGCCACCCTGTATAGTCCAAAGCCATTTCACTGGCCTCATTTTTTTTTAGGACATAGTGGACATTATGGGGTTGGACTGCAGGAGTACCAATAATGTTGGCCACAAATGTATGTTTGTGTCCTTGTTTTAAACTGTTTTTATGTATATTTTGTATTAGATGCTTTTGCTAATGTATATATTTTTTGGAAGCTCCCTTGAACCTTGGTAAATTGGTGAAATGTAAACGTTTTTAATAAATAAATAAAGTCATATTTCTAAATATTGTAATCTGGAATAAACAGGAACATCATTTATAGTGGATGAGTACCTCAGAGAAAGACCAAAGACATTAGAAAGTGCGAGTGATCATGACATGAACTAGGGCCTTGAAGACATCTCTTCCTCTGACCTTCAGGACCCACAGGAAGGAGTTTATGAGAGGTCTCCTCCCTGTACAACCTTTCGCTTCTGGAGTTGCAAACACAGAGTGCTCCTGGGCACCCATTACATAAAGATTTAGCGTCTCTCTCCTAATGTCTGCAATAGTATAGGAACCTGCAGAATGTATAGGAACCTGCAATAGTATAAACTCAGTAAGAGGGAGGAAAAATTCATTGCCTCACTTTCTCAGTTCCAAAATCATTAAATTTACTTTCCTCTATTGCCTTTGTTCAACAAATCTTGTATTGGCTGTCCTTGCTTTTTGCTAGTTGGTTTCAGACATAATGAATCGCTTTGTACCAGTCCCTTGACATCTATAAAAAAAAGGAAGAGCACTAGTAATTACCTTTAGCTTTTTCCACCTAATTCCCAAGCTCTTATCTAGTACTGCAGGATTTCTGGTGATGAGTAACGGGTATGCAGATGTCACCCACAGATGTGTGTAGGTGTCTGCTCTTCTCACCCATCTGTAATTCCATAGATGTTGGAACACATAGGCCACCTGTACCTTGGAATATTGTCGTTCTCACTGCGGTATTTCCAATCTAGTTTTAAAAGAGGTAAAAAGTTTGGAACAGAAGTCTTATCGATCAAGAAATGTTTTGTCAGCAAAAGAGAGATTGGCACTGAAAGAATTGCAAACCAGATCTGATGTGTGGTTATCAGGAGAGCAGATAAGGGGGGAGCGGTGGTGGTCCAGAGTCAGGATGATTATATTGAAGAAGCATTACGCCAGATATCTGATAAAACTACGTATCAGGTTTTGCAGACTGACCCAACACATACTATACAAATCCAGATTCAAGAATTTATTTTGCAAGCTTTACATAATAAAGTGATCTCGAGGAAAGAGGTTGACATTTTTGAATGTTCCAACCCCCACGATTGCAAGGTTCTATTTGGTTCCGAAGATTCACAAAAACTTGGATCGACCCCCAGGAAGACCAATAGTTTCGACTCAAGGTACTCGTTTGGAACCTTTATCGACCTTCATAGATTCATACTTATGTCCATTATTACAAGACATACCATCATATGTAAGGGACACTTCACATTTTTTAGAACTTTTAGTCAAACACTAGCAATGGGCTAATGAGTCAGACATTATTCTGGCAACAATGGATGTCACGGCTTTATATACAAGTATCCCACAAACAAAGACCTATGAAATTGTTGAACACTTTTGAGACTTCGTGAAGACCTGTTGGAGGAACAACTAACCTTCCTGTTGTGATTGGCTCAGTTGACCATTTTTCAAAATCATTTTGTTTTTGAAAAGGTAGTATACCATCAAGTCTCCGGAGTCGCAATGGGAGCCACATGTGCACCCTCCATTGCAAATTTATTTATGGGTAATTATGAACAACAGTGGATTATCCCATCTTCATATGGTGTCAATTTGAAGATGTGGTGTTGCTATATTGACGACGTTTTTTTGCTTTGGAGAGGGTCACAAGATCAGTTGACTACATTTTTTGAATGGACAGGTTGTTATACAGCGCTCTTTTGTATGCTTGCTTGATCACTTTTCGGGAATAGCATCTTTCACTAAAATTCTATGATAAGATCCACGATTGTTTTTTAAAATCCTGGTCTTCTGAACAGTTTCTTCTGTAGTGTAGAAACTGAGAAAACGGCAAACTTTCTTTAAGTTTCTTTGGATGTGCACTATCGTAATGCAAGAAAGTGTTTCAATTTATTGCCTTTCTATATACTGATGTAACCCACCCTCTCTCTCCTTTTGTGATAGTCACGTCCAAAAAGGTCATGGTTTCAGTGTGAGTGACATAGGTGAATTGAATGTTACTATCCAATCCATTAATCCATTCAAAAAATGGGATCAAACAACAGATCCTAATGGGATCAAACAACAGAAATAAATCTGCTGATACCACTCATGTAAATTTAATAACACAATATTCTCTATTAAGTTTCAAAATACAATGGATTATATCAAAACATGCTAATGTTCTTAGCAGTGTTCCAGGTTTAGAAGAAAAGAAAATACGCTGTGTTTGGTTAAGGAATAAGAACTTTTAAAAGTCAAATTGAGTCCAGCTATCTTGCGGTTTCCGATGGTAGATACGGAGGGGGACCAGGAAACGTGGCCAATGTGGTATCTGCAAAATCTCCTATGAAATTGGGAATTTTCTTTATCATGGGACGGATTACATCCTAAAAAGCAACACAACTTGTGCGACCACATTTATGGTGTACGCAGTACGGTGCCCGTGTGGCCTGTTCTACACAGGAAAGACTACAAGACCTTTAAAAACACGCATGGCAGAGCACAAGAGCCGTTTAAAGTGTAAAAACATGACAGCACCATTGGTACAACATTGTCTGGAGAGAGGGCACAAGTTTGAAGATTTACGATGTTTTTGTATAGAGAGAGTTTCTTCAGGAATGAATGGTAAATCGCAGGAGCAAACGTTGCTCGTACGAGAACAGCAATGGATTTATAATTTACAGACACTGACACCAGGAGGCCTCAATACTCAAATAGACTGGGGGCATGTTTATGATAATGAAGGAAGAGGAGGAGTGCTCCTCCAGGTGATTTTATGAAGTCAAAAAGTAGATGGGAGAGCTGGTCAGTGACGTAGCAAGAGTGGAGTATAATAGGAACATAGAAACATAGAAATATGATGACAGAAAAAGACCACATGGCCTGTCTAGTCTGTCTTCCATATCAACAACTACAACAGTCCCCTTTTTACCTTTAGAGATCCTCTGTGTTTGTCCCATGCTTTTTTGAATTCAGCTACTGTCCTCATCTCTACCACCTCCACTGGGAGACTATTCCACGGATGCACTACTCTTTCCGTAAAGAAATATTTCCGCATATCACTCCTGAATCTATCTCCCTTCACCCTCATCCCATGTCCCCTCGTAGCAGAACTTGCTTTCAATTGAAAGAGGCTCTCTCCCTGAACATTTATGCCACGGAGGTATTTAAACGTCTCAGTCATATCACCTCTATCCCGCCTTTCCTCTAAGGTGTACATATTAAGATCCTTCAGTCTGTCCTCATATGCTTTATAATGAAGACCACTAACCATTTTAGTAGCCACCCTCTGCACCGACTCCATCCTGTTCACATCCTTTTGAAGGTGCGGTCTCCAGAATTGCACACTATACTCCAAATGAGGTCGCACCAAAGACTTATACAGAGGCATTATCACCTCCTTTTTTCTGCTAGCCATTCCTCTCCGTATGCACCCAAGCATCCTTCTAGCTTTTGCCGTCGCCTTTTCTACTTGTTTAGCTACTTTAAGATCATTGGACACAACCACGCCTAGGTCCCGCTCTTCTTTAGTGGACAAAAGTACTTCACCCCCTATACTATATTGCTCCCTTGGATTGCTGCAGCCCAAATGCATGACTTTACATTTTTTAACATTAAATCCCAGCTGCCAAATTCTAGACCATTCTTCAAGCTTAGCTAGATCCCTCCTCATGTTATCTACACCGTCCTGGGTGTCTACTCTATTGCAGATCTTGGTGTCATCCGCAAAGAGGCAAACCTTACCCGACAGCCCTTCCGCTATATCACTAACAAAGATGTTAAAAAGAATCGGACCAAGGACAGATCCCTGGGGCACACCACTGGTAACATCCTTCTCCTCAGAGTGAGCTCCATTTACTTGTACTCTTTGTCGCCTCCCACCCAACCAATTTCTAACCCAAGCAGTAACTTTAGGGTCCATCCCTAGGGTGCTCAGTTTGTTTATAAGTCGCCTGTGAGGAACAGTGTCAAAGGCTTTACTGAAATCTAAATACACCACATCTAGAGCTCTCCCTCGGTCCAACTCCCTGGTCACCCAGTCAAAGAAATCAATCAGATTTGTCTGACAAGACCTGCCTGTGGTGAATCCATGCTGCCTCGGATCCTGTAATCTGCTGGACTCCAGAAACCTCACTATTTTCTCTTTCAGCAGCGTTTCCAATAATTTACTCACCACCAAAGTTAAACTAACTGGCCTGTAGTTTTCAACCACATCCTTACTTCCGCTTTTGTGTAAAGGCACCACATGAGCCTGTTCCAGTCCTTTGGCACCACTCCCGACTCCAACGAGGCATTGAAAAGGTCAGTCAGTGGAGTTGCTAGAACGTCCCCAAGTTCCCTCAGTATTCTAGGGTGTATCCCATCCAGTCCCATCGCTTTGTCTACTTTAAGTTGAGCTAGTTTCTCACGAACACAGTCTTCTGAAAATTGTTCAAGATGTCCCTCGCTTCTGTTCCTATTTGTGGGTGTTTTCTGAGGTCCTGCTCCTGGTTCTTCATCTGTGAACACAGAACAAAAATATTTGTTAAGCAATTCCGCTTCATCCTTATCAGCTTCTACATATTCCTCCCCTGCACCCTGACAATACCACTTTTGCCCTTCCTCTTCTCACTAATATATCTGAAAAATGTCTTATCCCCCCATTTTATTGCATTGGCTATTTCCTCCTCCTTCTGAATCTTTGCCTTCTTGACTACTTTGCTAGCTTCTCTAAGTTTTTCCAAATACAGATGCCTGTCTTCCTCTCTCTGTGATCTCTTGTATTTCATGAAGGCCTCCCTCTTTTTCTTCACTTTTTCAGCTACTTCTTTCGAAAACCATAGCGGTCTCCTTTTCCTTTTACCTTTATTTACCATTTTAACATTATCCCGCATGCGCGGCATTTTTTTGAACACAAATTGATTCAGCAAATCCCAAGAAGGAATGCGTCTGCAGCATCGGTTCTATACGGTATGTGGAGGTTTTGAAGGATTGATCAAATACATTTTTTAAGGAGATGTTTTTAACTAGTTAATGTGTACAAGTCTGATTTATTATTTTTTTATTTTTGTAATTGTGAGACCTCCTGAAGAAACTAGGAAGGAGTGAAATGCAAAAGAGGGTGCCAGAGGTTGGGGGAGCACTGAAAGTTCAGCATAATTACAAGTTAAAGTAAATGTTATCGTCAGTATTGTGGTTTTCCAAAGTTGCTGGGAAAGTCATTGATGCTAATTGGCTCTATGGTAGATAAGTTTAACGTCTACAATTGAGTGACCAAAAGTCTGAGACCTCCCATGCACTTTGTTAGCAGTTGAAACTTAAGGAAGAAGGAAAGAGTTTGGAGAACAAATGTGTGGTTGAACTGGTTCACAGCTTGTTTGGGTTAGAGTACAAGACTGGAAATACTGCAGTGAGAACAACAATATTTCACGTTTTGACTGGAGATTGGAGTGGAGTGATTAATACAGGAGATTGGGCACAATACGTCACTCTGATAAACGACCAAACGTTATTGTAGAATCACCTATACCTTGGCCCCAACCAACCTTTTCCTGAGGCTCTAAGGGGCAACTTTATAAGCAGCTGCCTAAGGTTGCATGCCGTCTTCGCAGATAAATCATACATAAATGGATCTTTATGGGCGCACTTTAGCTGGTCGCTATTTTATGTGTGCAGGGTTGATGGCATGTACTTTCACTGTGAGCATGTCGTGGGTGGAGATTGGGCATAGCTGGATGTAGTGCACAAGTATGCACATAAATGATAAAAGACTATAATCTATGTGCGTTCTTGACAAATCTAGGTGCATTTACACTGGTGTGTTTAACGTGCGTGGATCAGTGGTTGGGACAGGTTATCGATGGCCGGGGGTTCAATTCCCACATAGGCACAAATGACCTGAGGCTGGAGGGACTGGGGTCTCTAGTCCCATGCCCACTCCTTGTCGCCTTGAGCAAGCCACTTAACCCTCTATTGCCTCAGGCACACTTAGATTGTGAGCCCTTCGGGGATGAGGGAGTAAAAAGTGCTTGTTAGAATATATCTGTAAACTACTCTGATACTCACAGTAAAGGGCGTATTTCAATATGCCAGATGTTGATTGGCACATTCCTGCTGCAGTATCATCTAGAAGTAAGGAGATCCTGGATTCTCTACAGGGAGAACTCTTCCTATGATCATAAATGTGCAATCTGTAAAACGTAAAAAATGTATAAATAATTAAATGTAACAATTTGCCAAGATGATGATATAAAAACAAGGGCTAAAAACTAACCAAAATTAACAAATTATGATTTTAAAAACAAACGTCCATTTGGAATTCTCAAAACGGTATAAGTGGCATCTGTGAAAACGATCCGATAGATTTTTAAGAAATACAAAAAAACAATTCTTCATTTGTATGAGCGATTAATTATTTATACATTTTACAGATTGCACATTTATGATCATAGGAAGAGTTTCTTGGTCAGGTATCATTTTTAGTTTCATTCTCTCATTTTATTACTCTTTTTTCAATTTACATGGGTTGTCTTCATCTCTCTCTAATATCAGGCCGATTTCTATTTATACCTTTTGAAATTAATAATTTTTTATAATTAATTTTTAATAATTTTTTTATATACATGTATGGATTTCATGATGTTTGTTTTGTTTTTTCTATTTAAGAGTAATTTATTTACAAGTTTTCAATTTAAATGTTTGTTTTTTGTTATAGCACAATTTTGAAGATATACACTGTTTTAGTCCTTTTTGGTTAATTTATACAGTCTGTTGATTCAGGTATGTGTAATTTATATGTTTTTTAAATACATCATTTTATGTTATATTAAGAAACATTCATTATTCGTTGAAACATTTATTATTATTTATCTACATATTTACATTTACATATTTATATAATTTATATATCTTTTATATATATTTATATGTTTTTATCAATTGTACCATCTAGGTATAGTATATTTTTGAAGACACACATTGTTTTAGTTCTTTTTGGTTAATTGATATAGTCTACTGATTCAGAGATATGTAATTTACATGTGTTTTTTTAAATACAATAATAATTTTTTGATTATATTATGAAATGTTTATTGTCTGTTGAAACATTTATTATTTATTTACAAATTTATGTTTATCAAATTTATATTTTCTTATATATATTTACACACTTTCATTCATTTTCAATTGTACTGTTTAGGTGCATTTTTGTGTCGTTCTGTTGTTAGCCGTACTTATTTGTTCCACCATTTATATTTATATTTATTTATTTATATATTTATATTGATACATCCGTTTATTAGAAAAATGTTTTTAATTTGTTATTATTTTTATATTTTTATATTTAAAAACTGTTTTAGTATGCATTCATTGATGTCCGTGGTTTTAGCCAGGTTGATTTTGTTTTTAAATAACTATTTTTGTTGTTTATTTTAATTTGTGTATTTGTCTTTAGCCATTTAGCCCCTGAAGAAGGGAATTCCGAAACACGGCCTGTGTCGGGCCTTTGGCTGATTTGACCAATAAAGATTTTCACACGTCCTTCGTTGCTATCCACGTTTCTTTGTTGGATAGATGAAGATTAGGCCAGACCGGGCTCCAAGTTCACCCTGGGTCCCCAGGAGCCTATGGTCAGTTTAAAGATAGGGGACCAATACATGGAATTCATGGTAGATACAGGAGCAGAACATTCAGTAGTAGCCAAGCCAGTAGCTCCTCTGTCCTCACGATCTGTCACCATTGTGGGAGCCACTGGAAATAAAGCCACAAAACCATTCTTGCAGAACCGCATGTGTGAACTAGGGGGACAGAAGATAATGCACCAGTTCTTGTATATGCCTGAGTGCCCTATTCCACTACTGGGCCGAGACATGCTTGCCAAGCTCCAGGCCCAAATATCCTTTGCTGAAGGGGGAGAAATGAAAATGACTGTGAACCCAAAGCCTGCTGGATTAATGGTGCTTACTGTTGCCCGAGAAGAAGAATGGCGGTTCTATAGTGCACCTTCAATAAAGTCAACCAGTCCCTGTATACCTACCAACCTTATAGCCCCACCTGAAGTATGGGCAGAAAATAATCCACCTAGCGAAGAACATAGCCCCTGTCATTGTTACCCTCAAGCCAGGAGCGGAACCAGTGCATATGAAGCAGTATCCTCTCCCTCGACCAGCCACAGAAGGAATTCACTGCCATTTGATGAAACTGCTGAAGTACGGACTTCTCAAGGAATGCCAGTCACCTTGGAACACCCCCCTTCTCCCAGTAAAGAAGCCTGGGACAGGGGATTACCGCCCAGTTCAAGATCTAAGGCGAGTAAATGATGCAGTTGAAATTATACACCCAGTAGTACCAAACCCTTATACTCTCTTGGGACTGATCCCTGCTGAGGCTACTCACTTCACCGTCCTGGACCTGAAAGATGCCTTTTTCTGTGTGCGCCTAGCACCCACCAGTCAACTTCTATTCGCTTTTGAATGGCAAGACCCCACAACAGGAAGGCGGGGTCAGCTCACCTGGACCAGATTACCCCAAGGATTCAAGAATTCACCTACTCTCTTCAGTGCTGCCCTGAATCAAGATCTCTCAAGTTACCCAGTGGACCCAGGAAAAAGGGTTCTTCTCCAGTATGTAGATTAATTAATTAATTAATTTTATTTATTTAACATCTTTTATATACCACACTATTTGTTTTCAGTGCGGTTTACATATAACAAGGTTGCACATTCAGAGGACAATTGTGTGCTTACATTATAACAGGAGATTTGAACTTGGAACAACAGGGTAAACTATATACAACTGTACAAACATTTTAGATTATTTAGTATTCTTAAGAAGGGCTAAGGCAAAACAGCGGAGAACTTGTGGCAAAATTGCTTATGTGGAAATTGAGAGTGGAGATTGAGAGTTTGTGGGTTTTGGAGTGCGGATGATCGGAAGCGGATTTGATGCTTGTGCAAAGTGGAGAAGGAAAATGTGGTGCTTGATTGCCTTGCGGAATTGAGTGAGGTCTTTGATTGTTCTTATTTCAGGTGGGAGGTCATTCCAGCATTTTGGTGCATAGAAGGCAAAGGTCCTTTTCTTGGTTGTCTGGGTACACTTGATGGACTCTTTGGGGATGATCAGGTTGTTGTCAGTAGTTGATCTTCTCATTCTGTTTTTCGGAGTGAGGGAGATGAGCTCACTGAGAGACGTGGGGGCAAGGCTGTTAATGATCTTGAAGGTGATGAGAAGGATTTTATAGGTTAACCTGCAATGAATTGGTAGCCAGTGGAGTTCCATGAGAATCGGGGTGATATGATCTGATCTTGCTAGACCACAGAGCACCCGTGCAGCCGCATTCATAGCGAGTTGCAGCGGATTAATGATGTTCTTGGGGAGCCCATATAAGACGACGTTTGCATAATCAAAGTGAGGTAGTGTGAGGGCCTGGAAGATGGTCCGGAAGTTATTATGTGGTAACATGGGCCTGAGGTGCCTTAGCGTTCTGATTTTATTGTACACTGATCTGGTGGTGTTCCGTATGTGTTCCTTAAAGTCAAAATGCTGATCCAGTGTAATCCCTAGGTAGTGAATAGAGGGTTTACTAGGGAGTTCCGCATCTCTTATTCTTAGAGAGGATGGGGGGGAGAAATCTTTGTTTCTTGATATGAACAGAACTTCAGTCTTCTTGAAGTTTATGCGTAGGTTTTGAGATAATAACCAGTCCATGATGGCGTTGAAACAATGGATAAGGTTGGTGAAGTCTGGTTGTTTGACTTTAAATGGTGTAAGCAGCAGGACATCATCAGCACAGATTAGCGTGGAGATATCGAAAGTGCGTATGATGTCACATATAGGCTGCATGTATACATTGAACAGCAGCGCAGATAAAGAGGAGCCTTGCGGGACACCTTGATATTGGTGGAAAGGTGCGGATGTGGTGGAACCAACTCTGACGTGCTGCCAGAGTTGACTGATGACTTGCTCATAGCCACCAACTCAGAAAGTGAATGCCTACAAGCTACTAGTGAACTTTCGTACCTTCTCAAAGATGCTGGATACAGAGTTTCAAGAGCCAAAGCACAACTATGCCAAACTGAAGTCAAGTATCTAGGATTCCAGTTGTCTAGTGGGATCCGACATTTAGGACCAGAACGCAAGGAAGCTGTATGTAATATCCCCATTCCAACCACTAGGAGGCAAGTAAGATCCCTTCTGTGAACAGCCATCTTCGGCTCCCCCGGTCGGGGTAGAGCACTGAGCAGGCCGTCCATCTAAGCCGCTCAGCCCTCCAACCCAATCGGGGTTGTGGGAGGGGCCAAGCAGCAGCACAAGAGCAACCGCCGCCGGCGGGAAAGATCCCTTCTGTGAACAGCCATCTTCGGCTCCCCCGGTCGGGGTAGAGCACTGAGCAGGCCGTCCATCTAAGCCGCTCAGCCCTCCAACCCAATCGGGGTTGTGGGAGGGGCCAAGCAGCAGCACAAGAGCAACCGCCGCCGGCGGGAAAGATCCCTTCTGTGAACAGCCATCTTCGGCTCCCCCGGTCGGGGTAGAGCACTGAGCAGGCCGTCCATCTAAGCCGCTCAGCCCTCCAACCCAATCGGGGTTGTGGGAGGGGCCAAGCAGCAGCACAAGAGCAACCGCCGCCGGCGGGAAAGATCCCTTCTGTGAACAGCCATCTTCGGCTCCCCCGGTCGGGGTAGAGCACTGAGCAGGCCGTCCATCTAAGCCGCTCAGCCCTCCAACCCAATCGGGGTTGTGGGAGGGGCCAAGCAGCAGCACAAGAGCAGCCGCCGCCGGCGGGAAAGATCCCTTCTGTGAACAGCCATCTTCGGCTCCCCCGGTCGGGGTAGAGCACTGAGCAGGCCGTCCATCTAAGCCGCTCAGCCCTCCAACCCAATCGGGGTTGTGGGAGGGGCCAAGCAGCAGCACAAGAGCAACCGCCGCCAGGCAGGCCCGCGCCTGTCGGGCCCGCGCCTGAGGGCCTCGCCAGAGGGCCCTTTGGCACGGCCCTTAGGCAAAGGTCCTCTCAAAAGAACTCAGGATTCATCCAAGAATTCCACAGCTCCACTACCATACTACTACAGGACCACCCTGCATTCACCAGCATATCTCGGTCTAGTTGCACAGCAAGTATACACTATCCATAAGACTGAATTAACCTCTTCTATAGACTCAATATAACCACCTTAATTGTCATTGATAGTACACTCTCTTGCGGCGCTGTGCCTACGCTACATATCTGTTACAGTTTGTTACAGTTGCCTGTATTGCCTGACTTGTTACAGTTGCCTGTATTTGTACTATTTCACTATAACTGCCATTGCTACAGCCGCTTGCATTGTACTATACCATCTGTTACAGTTGCCTGTATTGTACTATATTGTACTATAACTGCCACCTGATACAGTTGCCGTTTTTGCACTATTACTGACTTTGCTACAATTGTTACAGTTTTTTACAATTCCCTGCATTGTACCATAACAGCTTCTATCCATTTCCTAATCAGTTGTAAACAATTTTAATCTGACACATAATTCTCTCAACATCTAATACCTCCTTAACAAGAAGCCAAAATGCATCATCACCTCTTCACTCTTCTTAGTTTTTACCTTCTCACAGACTGGCTCGGGACCTCCTCAGCCTACTCTTCTTCCACCACTCACATCCCCATCCTCAAAAACTACGGAAAGAAATGGTCAAGTAACTCGTACCATTATCCAGCTAGGGAAGCTCGAATACGGCACTCCCACTTGATTCACATTGCATTACTCCAAACCAGTAACCCAAAGCAACAAGACTCCCCGCCTTCCAAAAGCCTAAAATGTGCCCTTATAAACGCTCGCTCGATAAAAAAAAAATGGCCTGTAATCCAAGATATAGTTACCCTTCACAACCTGGACGCACTCTTGATCACTGAAACCTGGCTATCAAAAGAAGATAATGTCCTTATTAACCAACTCATTCCACCAAATTTTTCCATACACACAACTCACAGAGAGAATAAGAAGGGAGGAGGAGCACTCATTCTCACCAAGTCTGAACTCCTTTTCAATACAACTAACTCCTACAGCTCAGACAATCTGGAAATAATCACCATAGTGAACAAGCAATGCTCCATCAACCTGATTTATAGAACCCCCTCAAGCTCCCCGGATAACCTGCCCACCATATTAGACATTGCTGCCAATACCAGCAACATTAACACTCCAAATTGGATAATGGGGGATCTCAATCTCCCATCACTACAGCAACATCAGTCCTCTGCATTCCTCAATGCCATCGAAACTCTTGGATATCAACAACTAATCTTGGAGCCTACTCACATTAAAGGAAACATCCTTGACATGGTCTTCGCGCCACAATCGGCTTCTGCACAAAACAGCAACATTATAAAATCTATCAATGATGTACCATGGTCAGACCATAAACTCATAATCCTACAAATTCCCTTGGGCAACACTCATTCCTTAAACAACAGAAACCTTGACAACACACTAAGAGCCCCAGCAAGAGGCTTTCGGTCCTTCAATAAGGATGTCATAATAACAAATACCCAACCACTCCTCAGCAATACAACACTCAACCTGGAAGAAGCAATTGAAGCCTGGAATAACAGCCTCAATACCATTGCTATGCTACCACACAAAAACACATCAAGGAAAAGACCCTCAGCTCCATGGTTCTCTCCCGATCTGCGATCTTCTCTTATGCACCTCAGAAGACTCGAAAAACGCTGGCGCCGATCACTGGCCATTGATGATCGTACAGCCTACAATCTCTATTTAGCAACTCACCGTGAAGCAATCACAAACAAAAGGAAGCAGTATCACACAGAGATGCTCAAAAGATCACTAAACAAACCTCGTGATTTGTTCAACCTAGTAAAATCTTTATCTAATGAACCATCTTCAGAACAAAAATGTGATATTCACCCACAAGAATTTGCTGATTACTTGCAATCTAAACTCCTACAGACGGATGAGCTACAGAATACAGATATTCAAGAATCAACTTGCCAAAACACCTTATCTTCACTTTCTGCACCCTCAGCTAAACAAATTGAAGACACAATCTCCTCACTCAATACCTCCACCGCTCAAACCGATCCTTGCCCAGCCTTCTGGATAAAGGACCTTAGAAGTGTATTCAGCCCATTCATTGCAAGAATCATGAACCTCTCATTCACAACTGGATCATTCCCATCTGCCCTAAAGCTCACATCCATCAGACCATTATTAAAAAATTCCAAATTAGACCCTAAAAGGGCTGACTCATACAGGCCTATCGCTAGCATTCCCCTCCTAGCAAAGCTTTTTGAAAAAGAGGTGCAACGCCAAATTCAAGACCACATAGACTCCACAGCTCCTCTCGACTACTTTCAACATGGCTTCAGAGAACATCATGGAGTTGAAACACTCCTCACCACCCTCCTCAATAACATACTCACCAGTATAGACAACATCCGCCAAGGCGTCGTGCTAATCTTCCTAGATATAGCAGCAGCGTTTGATTCGGTAAATCATGAGATACTCATTACACGATTGAAGGAAAAAGGCATCGATAGTTCAGCGCTGGAATGGTGCAAATCTTACCTGGACACCAGAATGCAATATGTAAAATCTGCAACAGGAGAATCAAATCTTTTCCACCAAAAACAAGGAGTACCGCAAGGGTCATCTCTTTCATCTCTCATGTTTAACATCTACATGCAGCCCATCTGCAATATCATCAGATCTTTCAATGTGAAAGGTATGATATATGCAGATGATATCCTACTTTATATGCCATTTTCTACAATGCAATTAGATCTACTGCCCATAATAAATTGCTTCAATGCCGTATCAGATTGGCTCCTCTCACAGAACCTCCGCATCCAAATTAACAGACCAACATTCTATGTATATAGTTTTACCCCCATATTATTCAAGTTTATCGAATCCAAGTTATCGTCCTGTTTTATGTAAAACCGAGTAGCCTGTTGTTCTGGTCTTTGTTTATCTGTGAACCGCGCTGACTGTAAATAGCGCGGTATATAAAAAACTGTAATAAATAAATAAATAAATAAATAAATAAATAAGAAAACTGAGGTTCTCTTTGTTACGAGAGACCCTAACTTCATTCCACCGGCACAAATAAGTGTCAAAGGAGCTGATCTATCCACCAAGGAAGCAATAAGATACCTTGGAATCACGCTGGACCACCGTCTCAATATGAAATCACACGTTAACAATATTACAAAGGCTGTATACTTCAAGATACGCACACTCAGGCATCTACGCTCAATACTGGACCCAGACGATTTTAGAACCATCTTCCAAGCACTCATCCTACCACATTTCGATTTCGCTAATTCAATTCTACAAGGTCTCCCACAATCCACCCTAAGTTCTCTTCAACTTGCCATGAACACTGCTGCAAGGGTTCTACAAGGAGCATCCAGGTGTGATCACGTGACACCAATTCTCAAACATCTTCACTGGCTCCCGATACAAGGCAGGATCATATTCAAAACCCTAATTCTCACATACAAGGCCATACACGGTTTGTCTGCAAACTCTCTAACTGAGCTCACACAAGTTTTACCTCCAACTAGAGCCAGAAGAAAAATAGCGACAAACACCCTAATAATGCCGAAGGCCATAACAACCTGTAGCCAAGCAACAGGGAAAAGAGCCTTCATGTTTTGCGCCCCAAAACATTGGAACTCCCTACCACCTGAAATCCGTGCCATAACCGGCATAATCCAATTCAGAAAGGCCCTCAAACATAACCTATTCATCAAATACTACCCCACATAAAGCGCATATTATTTACCACAAACTTAACAGAATTCCCTCCTTTTCCAAACATTATTGATAATATTACATAAATACTGCTCTCATGTGATCGAATTAGCAGATCAATATGCTATGTATATAGTTCAATGTATATAGTTTTACCCCCATATTATCCATATTTATCTTATCCAAGTTTATTTTCCTGTTTTATGTAATACCGAGCAGCCTGTTGTTCTGGTCTTTGGTTCTCTGTAAACCGCGCTGATTGTAAATAGCGCGGTATATAAAAAATTGAAATAAATAAAAAATAATAAAAAGAGCCTTCCTGGGGGCCGTGGGATATTGTCGCATATGGATCCCCAACTTTGCCCTGATTGCAAAACCGCTATACCAAGTCACCAGAGGAATGGAAAATTCCCCACTAGACTGGGGACCTGAACAAGATGTAGCATTCCAAACTTTGAAAAAGGCTTTGATGTCATCTCCAGCTTTAGGTCTTCCAGATGTTCAGAAGCCTTTCCATCTTTTTGTCCATGAGTCACAAGGAAACGCATTGGGAGTATTGACCCAATCTCTTGGTTCCTGGCAACGGCCAGTAGCTTATCTGTCAAAACAATTGGATGTAGTTGCAAAAGGATGGCCCCCTTGTCTGAGAGCTGTTGCAGCAACAGCCCTCCTAGTGGGCAAAGCAGACAAACTCACACTAGGACAAACTCTTCAAGTCACCGTGCCACATTCTGTTCTGACTCTCATGGAACACAAAGGAAACTTCTGGCTAATCAATGCACGAATGTTGAAGTATCAAAGCTTGTTGTGTGAAAACCCTCGGATACAGTTGAAAGTTAGTCAAGCTCTAAACCCTGCTACATTGTTTCCAATTGGTTCTGGGCCACCTGATCATAATTGCTTAGAAACCATGGACACTGTATTTTCAAGTCGCCCTGATTTGACCGATGTCCCTCTAGAGGACCCAGAACGGACTTTCTTTGTAGATGGAAGCAGTCTGGTCATCAATGGACATCGTTGTGCTGGATATGCAGTGGTGACCCTTGATCTGGTAGTTGAGTCCTCAGCCCTGACCCCAGGAACTTCTGCACAGAAAGCTGAATTGATAGCCCTCACCAGAGCCTTGACATTAGGAGAAGGACTCCGCATAAATGTGTACACAGATTCCAAATATGCCTTCACTACTTTGCATGCACATGGAGCCTTGTATAAAGAGCGAGGGTTGATCACCTCAGGGGGTAAGGACATTAGGTATGGGCCCGAGATATTAATGTTATTAGATGCTACCCCACCCGAACTGAGAAAGCCCGAGAAGTCACTAGGGTATTGCTCCGGGTATTCCCCGATTTGGAATACCATCAACTATAGGGTCAGATAATGGTCCATCCTTTGTATCCCAAGTGACTCAACAGTTAGCTCAAGCTCTGCAAATAAAATGGAAGTTACAGGAGATCATGTGATGTGGTAAGCCTGGGTGGACGCTGATCGCCTGGGCTCCGGACCCCCAACCCCTGTACCGGTACTTTAGAGCCGTTTGTTGGGGACGTGAAAAATAAAAATCGCTCTCCCGAAGTGTGGAAGATAGTGGAGGTCACTTTTGCACCGAGATTGGCAGCGACATCAATGGCATCGGCAGTGAAATCCACTCGGCGGGAGAAAGATTGGGCTGTGGGCCCGCAAAAGATGGCGGATCCACCCTCGCCGAGTGTACCTACAACAGCCTTGGCCTCTGTAGAGATTTCAGCGGCGGTATCAGGGGCCTTATTGGTGCAGTTCGATGCCCTCCACGGTAAAATGGACACCTTGCAGAGCTCCGTAGATGGCCTGGGCACGTGGATGCAGGCTGCGGAGGACAGAATCTCGCACACTGAAGAGGAGGTACAAACTTTAACGTGGGAGCTGGGGAAAGTGCAGGCCGTGCTCAAGGCGCATGAGGCCAAACTTGATGATATGGAGAATCGCTCCAGACATAATAATTTGAGATTTCTGGGGGTTGCTGAGCTGATACCCGACAAGGATTTAAAATCATTTGTGGAAACCCTGTCAATGTCTCTGATGGACGGTGTGGAGGAGAGGGGACGGATTCAGCTGGAGCGAGTTCACCGAGTCGGAGCTAGGCCGGTGAATGATCGTCGACCCAGGATAGTTCTTGCAAAATTTCTACAATACCCACAAAAGGAGGCTGTCCTGAGAGCAGCCAAAAAATCAGGTGTCATTGAACAAGATGGAATGAAAATATGCATTGCACAGGACTATTCCGTAGCTCTGAGTCAACGCCGGAAGGCTTATGCGCCCCTGTGCCAGACACTGATCGAGGCTAAGGTCCGGTTTTCTGTGCAATACCCAGCTCGGCTGCACATTGTGCAAAATGGAGTGCATAAGGTTTTTCAATCGGCGAGCGAAGCAGCCCCCTACATAGAAAATCTGAGGAGCGGGGACAAAGGCGCCGTGTCAGAATAATGTGGTGGATCTGATCAGAAGCATGGTAGCGATTAGCTATACTCACTGCTTGACGAGTCCCAGTGGAGTCAAGTTGAGTCCATTTGCTTGGGGTCCTCGGAGGACTGCTTATGGGATATCCCCCGTACCTGCAGAAGGGACCTAGCTATAGACTGTGAGCAGGGGTGCGACGAACTGTGTCCCCAAGGGGCTTCCTTTCTTTGATTCCTGAACATGGCCGGAGCATTTTCCTACGGTCGCTGGACGGGAGCCTGCTCATAATATTGTGCTGTGCATACAAGAGCGGTATCATAGCGGTTTGCTGGAACTGTCTGCTTTATTTGGGACTATCAATATCGCTGTGTGTGAGCTGGTGGTGCTGCTACCATCTTTAAGTTGGAGAGTTTACACGGGAGGCGAGAAATTTGGGTCAGCTTGGCCTTTAGGCCTCCCTCTTTCCTGTACTACCGTGTCAAGTTGGGGAGAGGGGAGGTACGAAGAGGAAGTCTTCCCCCTGATATCAGTAACTGTGGTTGCTCAGGACTTTGGGGGGGATGTTGATCGCTCCCGGGGTTGTACTATTCTGTAATATGTTTCTGGCAATGTATGTCGTTGTTGAAAATGTTTTGTATTTTGCTGGGGATTGATGCGTTTGGGGGGGGGGGGGAGTGTAGGTAAGTTGAGGTGTGGATGGATGTGGGAGGGGGGAGGCTGGGGTATGGAAGAATGGGGGTGGAATGCGGAGTTCGGGTATGAGTGTGGATGTGGGACAGGGGGGCTAAGCATGTTCTATAGCAGAGGGATGGGGAGGGGGACCGGAGCACATCAAGCGTGATCCCTGTGAGAGGGAAGCTGGGGGAATGGAGGGGAAGGATAGGGGTTTTGGAGGAGGGGGAGGGATGGGAGGGGAGGGGGTTTAGGGGGGGAGGGGGGTGGAGGAGGGATGGGGAGGGGTAGAAGGGGGAGGGAGAGGGGAGGGGGAGGTTTGGGTGGAGGTGGGGTTGGGTACTGTGCAATTGTTGTGTTGTTACGGATGGGGTGTTCAGGAGCATACGACGATTTGGGGGGGGACCTCAGGCTGGGGGGGGGGGTCTGCCTTTACTTTCATTGTACAATGGTTTTATATGCTATGTCTGATTGCTATCCAACCTGAAGGTTATATCGTGGAATGTTTGCGGAGTAGGTAACCCTATTAAAAGATATAAAGTGTTGCAGGCCTTGGCCAGGCTAAAGTGTGATGTTGCTATGTTGCAAGAAACCCACCAGACAGCTGAAGAGCATGTTAAATTACAGAGAGCATGGGTGGGGCAAGGTTGGGGAGCCCCGGCCAGAGGAAAGAAGGGCGGAGTGGTTATTTTGATCAGCAAGCGGGTTCGTTTTGAGCTGGAAAAGGAATACCGGGACCCGGAAGGTAGATACATTTTGTTGTATGGTTGCCTTGAAGGAAGGCCTATTGTATTGGGTAATGTGTATGGCCCAAATGTTTTGGACCGGGAGTTTTATGCTTGACTAGCTTCTAGAGTGGAACAGCTGCCTGATGTCCCGCTGATTTTGGCTGGTGATCTGAATGGCGTGTTGGATGTCGCGATGGATACGTCTGGGAATGGGGGAGAGCGAGGGCGGGCCCCCACCACCAAAGCCTTACAGGGCTTATGTAGACGTCTCGGTATAGTAGATCCCTGGTGCTTGTTACATCCGCTGTAGAAGGATTTCACTCATCAGTCGAGGGCTCATGGTTCCCATGCTCAACTGGATTATGTCCTGGTCTCGGAACGGCTGTTCAGACAGGTAGGGGATGCGCAGATTGGTCCCACAGAAGTCTCTGATCATGCCCCAGCGTGGATTGACTTAGCGTGGGGGGACTCGGCTGCGATGACGAGAATATGGCGCTTTCCTATTGGACTGTATAATGACGCCGCTTTTCGAATGCATCTTGCTCAGTGTTGGCAGGTTTTTATGATGCACAATGAGCGACACAAAGACGATCCGGAGCTGCTCTGGGAAACGGCCAAGGTAGTCTTACGAGGGGATATTATTGAATATAGTGCCAGGAAATGAAAACTTTTGGCAATGCAGATTGTTCGGCTTGAAAAGCAAGTTGTGCGAGCTAGGCGGCGCTGTGCGGGGGACCCCAGTGGTGTTAATAAGCGGAGACATTGGGAGTTGCAGACGTCCCTCAATGAACTTCTCCATCAAAGGGCGAAAAAGTCTCATTTGTATTATAGGTATCAGTTATACCGATTTGGGGATAAGCCCGGGAAACTGCTGACGCAATGCCTACGAGGCAGCCGGGGAGCTCGGTCGATAGCGGCGCTGCGGGATGAACAGGGACACTTGTACAAGGACAATGTGGCCATAGCTCGCTTGCTTCGATCCTTTTTCCAGCAGCTATATGCGCGAAGGGAGGGATCTTTGGCTGAAATGGAAAGCTACTTAAGAGGGCTACAATTGCCGAAGGTGACTGAGGCCCAGCGGGCGCAGCTTGATGCCCCGGTGACGGTGGAGGAGGTGTATAGAGTTATTCAGCAGGCCAGTTGTTATAAAGCGCCAGGCCCGGATGGGTTCGGGGCAGAGTTTTATAAAATACTAGGGGATTTGGTGCCCCAAGCCATGGTGGCAATGTATCATCGCAGGGTGAGCCGGGGGAGATTTGACTGGGGGATGAACCATGCACATATTACTTTAATACCGAAACCAGGGAAGGATCCCACCCAGGCGGCCTCCTATAGACCCATTTCATTATTAAACTTTGACTTGAAAGTGTTGGCTAAGGTTCTCGCAGATAGACTTGCCTCTGTCTTAGGGGATCTGGTGCATGACTCGCAGGTTGGGCTTGTTAAAGGGCGGTATGCCGTGCGGAACTTGCGGAAGATTTTGGCATCTATGGAATGGGTTCGTGAACGAGAATTGCAATCCTTGTTAATTAGCTTTGATGCGGAAAAAGCATTCGATCAAGTACATTGGGATTATTTGAAACGTCTTTTGCCCTACTATGGTCTGGGTGACCCCTTCTGTAAGATGGTGGAGCTGCTTTACGCAGGCCCTACCGCCGCAGTTCTCTGTAATGGGGTGCTGTCTGATAAATTTAGCTTGGAGAGAGGCACGCATCAGGGTTGTCCATTATTCCCTCTGCTTTTTGTGCTGACCTTGGATCCGCTGGTACGGAGGATAGAGGAGTCCTCAGGCATACGTGGGGTACGTATTGGACCCTATGGGTTCAAGATCGCTGCCTTTGTGGACAACATGCTGGTTCACCTTACGTCTCCTCAACAGTCCTTGCCTCATTTACTCGAAGAATTTTCCCTGTATGGTAAATTTGCAGGACTCTGTATTAATATGGATAAATCAGAGGCCTTGGATGTGGAGGGTACGTTAAGGGGGAGTTGGCAGGGACGATTTCCTCTCCGGTGGGCGGATGAATCTTTTGTGTATTTGGGTATCTTGTTGACACGGATGCCAACGCTGCTATATACTAAAAACTTTGAACGGGTCTTTGCGAGACTCCATGCACAGTTGCAGGCCTGGACGCCCCTTCCGTTGTCCCTTTTGGGTAGAGTGGCAGCTCTAGGGATGGTGATCCTCCCACGAGTGCTTTATTGGATGCAAACTCTCCCAGTGTGGTTATTGCGCCGGGATCTGGTGCGTATTGAGCGGGAGATTCGGGTTTTCCTTTGGAAGGGGTCCCGAGCCCGTATACCATTAACCCGGTTGAGGTTGAAGTGGAGGTACGGGGGGATTGGGGTTCCAGATCTCTGGAGATATGCTTTGGCATGTCAGGCCAGGCATTTAGGTGATTGGTTGGGTGATACAGAGGTCTATACCCCTCGAGCATTGGAAGAGGCCTTTGTGGCACCGCAGGCCTTGGAGGCGGTTCTGCATTTACAGCGAGTAGCTCTGCCGGCTCGTACGATGAGCAGTGTTTTGGTGCAGGCGACACGGCGTACATGGCAGCAGCTGAATAAATATTGGGGTAGCTCCTCTGAGGTTTCCTGTTGGCTGCCTATACAGGGTAATGCTTGTTTTTTGCCGGGGCTTGACTCGGCTCCCTTTCGGCAGTGGGAACGGATGGGGCTGCGGCGTCTTGGGCAGGTGGTGGAACAGGACGGGAGCTGTAAACCCATCACAGTGCTATGCAAGGAGTATGATCTGAATGTGGGGGCGTCCTTCCTTGCGCATGCGCAACTTTCCCATTATGTTGGTTCCCTGTCTAATCGGGAATTAACGGTGCTGCACTCGGCGCGGATACTTGAATTTTTTGCCCTGGGGGCGGGGTCTCCACCGACTATCGCGGAGTTAAAGAAGAGATTGGATCTTCTTAGTCCGCCTTTAGACTATTCAGCAGTGGAAAGTTCATGGGCAAGGGACTTAGGCCGTGAGATAGTGCCGGGTTCTGTTCGGGGTGCGCTGCTTCGCGTCGCGCGATTGGTGGAGGGGGCCAGATGGCGTGAGGTACAATTCAAATGTATTCTTCGAGCTCACTTCTCTCCGAGACGTGCATTGCGCAGCCACCTTACTCTTGAGGGAGATTGCCCTAAATGTTTCTGTTCTCTAGCGGATTTGGGTCATATGTGGTGGGGCTGTTCTTATATCCGTCGGTATTGGCTGCGTATTGGGGCATATCTTAGTGGTTTGTTGTGTCAGCGGTTCCGCTGGACAGATATGCTGGTTGTGCTGGATCAGTTGGGTACATCCTCTTTGAAGGGGAGATGGGAGCGGATTTTTGTGCGAAAGGCTTGTCTGGTGGGTAAGGGCCCTATTCTTCGCCACTGGAGGGAGCCTGTAGCCCCTACCTTTTGGGAGTGGCGTAATAGCCTACATCAGCTTATGCTACTGGAACGGAGAAGCGCACAAGGGCTTCCCCAGAGATGGGCTATTTTTTTTGCTGATTTGGATGCCCTATATTCAACAGTTGGGACCTAAAACCCGCAGCGAGGTGCTCAAGGTTGGAGGGTAATCAGTTGGGGTGTATGTCTGCTCCTGGGGTAAGTTAGTATCGTAAGGATTCCAGTACCAGGGGGGTATCGGGTAGGGGGGGAGGGGGGGATTTGGGTGTATATGGTGTGTTATCATGATGTACTGTTTTGTTTATTGGTCTGTGTTCTTATTACTATCCTGGGGTGGTGGACAAGACACAGCCCCACCCAGGAGACGGTTCTATATCCACGGTGTGGACCATTGTTTGATTCTATTGTGTAGTCTTTGTTTTGATGTGCTATTAATAAACAGAACGTTGAAAAAAAATGGAAGTTATACACTGCTTACAGACCCCAGAGCTCAGGGAAAGTAGAACGAATGAATAGAACCCTGAAAACTCAGTTATCCAAGCTTTGTCAAGAAACACACCTGAAGTGGCTCCAAGTTCTACCCATAGCCCTTCTTAGGATACGTTCAGCTCCCACCAGATCCTTAGGAGTCTCCCCTTTTGAGATTTTGTATGGGCGACCTCCACCCATAGTGCAGGGAATAAAGGGAGACATGAGACAGATAGGATCTGAAATAACAAGACAAGAACTATTAGCTTTAGGTTCTGTTTTGCAGAAACTCCAAACGTGGGTGCAAGACCGGCTACCCATCAACCTGACCGAGCCTCTGCATCCCTTCAAGCCAGGAACGTCCGTGTGGGTGAAAGAGTGGAGAAAGACCCCGCTGGCGCCGCATTGGAAGGGACCCTATGTCGTCATCCTGTCAACCCCCACCGCAGTGAAAGTTGCAAAATTCGAACCCTGGATCCACCACAGTCGAGTGAAGCCGGCAGCTGCTCCTGATCCTGGCCAATGGACGTCAGTGAATGATCCTGAGACTCCATTGTAACTCACCTTGAGGAGACAGCCAACTTTATAGAGAATCTTCAGAATCCACTTACGTCACGCGAAAGTGACCATCGCAGCAGAAACAGAAGAAAACTCAGCAAAGTTCATCATCCTCAACTTTCCAGTTAACTTCCAAAGACTATAATCACAATGTTCTTCCACTATTGCCTTGTGGGAGTGGTGATCCTGGGAATCCTGGAAAAGATGTTTGCTCTACCCCCTTATGCAGCTTGCATAACCACCACCCGAACAGGACAAAAGATTACTCAGACTTTGCTCTATCATTCCTACTATACTTGCACTGGTACAGTCAGCCGGTGTGTTTATAATGGCACTGAACTGAACATTTGCACAAAGGGGAAAAGTAAGACTTGTTATAACCCTTGACAGAACCCATCATACTATACATTTGAGATACGCTGGAATGATGAAGATGCAGCCATCCTGAATGCGACAAAACCCCTCACCAACCCCACAAAACCTATCATCCTGAACTTTGTTGCTTGCGATGCAATCAACAGAAATGCTTACCACAGATGTGGGTCATGGGAGCGAGCATACTACCATGATGATAAATACATGTGTCCAGAAGGAGCCTATGGATGGGGAAGGTGTACAAGAAAGAGTACTGCAGCCACCATCTACACCACCTCGTCTAGACATGATTACTTTTGCCCAAAATGGGAATGTGTATATTTTGCTACCTGGAAGAATGCACCGATGGGACGAGATGGAGATCATCGCAAAGGCAGCTTAACAAAGATCAGACTACAAGAGCCCAAGAAATGCCAGAGAGGTGCCTGTAATCCTCTACAACTCCTCATAGCCAACCCCAGCCACTGGAAGCAAGGATATAAGTTTGGGTTGTGTATTGCAGAAGGAGGTGTAGATCCTGGAACTATCTTATATCTGCAATTAAACACCAAAACTCATGTATCCTCACCCTATCGTATACATCACTGCTTCTATGAAGCCATGAAATCAGAGTTTGAAATTCCTCCTGCTTCCCAGAACTTATTTCTTGAATTAGCGGGAGCAGTTGCATCTAGTCTCCATGTTTCAGACTGTTTGTTTTGTGGAGGAACAACAATGGGAGACCAATGGCCTTGGGAGGCACAAGAACTGAACTATTCTGTTCCGTATAATCAGACTAATATACACAATACCACAAGTGAATGGGTATTGGCCCACTCCATTGTGGGTAACTTATGTTTTTCTCGCTATGGACCAAAGTTTAATATGGAAGTGGGGCAGCTGGTCTGTCTCAATCAGAAGTTCTACAACAGTATCACTAAGAAGACGTCTTGGTGGTCAGGAGTCAACACTACTGAACCTTCCAATCCTCTAGTTCAGTTCCCCAAACTTGCCAGTATCTGGACTAACTTAGCAGCATATAATTCTTGGCAAGCACCACCTGTACTGTATTGGATTTGGGGAACCCGAGCATATGCCAGACTTCCTCACCACTGGGGAGGCGCATGTGTATTAGGAACCATACGACCTTCCTTTTTCCTTCTGCCTACATCCCAGGGAGAACAGCTGGGATATCCTGTGTACAGAAGTCGACAGCTGAAGGAGGCCTTGAAAATAGGCCAATGGGACAAATGGGATGCGTCATCTGAAGAATGGCCACCAGAAAGAATCATCTCATACTATGGACCTGCTACTTGGGAGCAGGATGGGACTTGGGGATATCGTACTCCTGTTTATATGATTAATCGAATAATACGTTTGCAAGCTGTTGTTGAAATAATAACCAATGAAACTAGTAAAACACTAACCCTTCTGGCAAAGCAAAGTACGCAAATGCGCACAGCCATTTATCAAAATCGTTTAGCTTTAGATTATTTGTTAGCAGCTGAAGGTGGGGTATGTGGGAAGCTGAATCTAAGTAATTGTTGTTTACAGATTGATAATAATGGGCATGTAGTTGAAGATTTAGCCACCCAGATGAGAGAGCAGACATTTGTGCCTGTTCAGACCTGGCACAGTTTAAAGATGGATGGGTGGTTTGGTTCATTGTTTTCTTGGATTGGTGGTCTGAAATCCCTTATGTTTATCGTACTATTCATATAAGCCATGTGCTTATTGCTCCCTTGTCTCCTACCCCTTTGCTTACGCATGATAACATCATCAATTGATAACACTATAGAGCGGAAGGCAGCTGCGAAAGTATTAGCTATGTGGCAATATTACCCTATACCCCATGACGATGATGCTATTACACCAGTATAATGTGTGAATTAACTAATGAGTGATTTAATTCTCACCCTTCCTCACTTGCGGGTGAGAATAATCAAAGAGGGGAATGTGGTAGGCTATGGCCTAGCATGGCCTGCTACTATGAAAGGCCTGTAAGTTAGGCCTGGATCCTAATTCCCATTATAGCTAGAAAAGAACCAAAAATCTGTGGAAAATGAGAAAACTGTTTTTAAAATGCTTAATAAGAAGTTTTCATGAAGTCATACGTCTTCTATTATTCTCTTGTGTGTGAAAGAACAGAAATGTTTCAGTATATGCATTCCAGAAGCCGAAGTTAACCTTGCAGTAGAAAAGTAGCGAAATTTAGAACTGTACAATTGTTCAAGCAATCCTAAAGGAGGGGGCCGGTTGCTAGGCTCCGGAGGGATTTCTAATTGGACAAGTGCAGGGAATGTATAACCAATGAAAAGTTTGCATGTATCAAGTTGGAACCAATAGAAAATTCTCATGTATCAAACTGAAAAAGAGGTATAAATGGTTATGTCTCTGTATAAACTTTTGCTCAGTTCCTTTTGAAGCTTTGACTGACTGGGCCTGTGCACAATAAACTGGCTTGGACCCTGTCAATTGACTCCTGGACTTATTCATTGATTGCACTTTGCCACAGCACAACGATGCTTATTGAACATGCTCATGGTGCTGGCTTTAAGGAAGAGGAGGAAGAGCAGAGTGGGGTCATAGCACAGTCTCCTGCTGCCCTGCCTGACTGACTGGTGGGATGTGGGGACCCTCGCCAGTCATGCTGCTCCATCTGGCCAGTGGCATTGGCTGTTTCACTGCCTCCAAATTTCTGTGAAACTAGGCAACTGCCTACTGTAGTATCTCCTAGTGATATGACTAGACCTAGCCACTTAGATGCCTGTATTCTAATGTTGATTTTGTAAGACTACTGAAGACTGGTGTGAGAATACAAGTATTGGTGCAGCTCAAACTTGCAGAGAGCCACACAGTGCCACAGTCGGCTGTGGAACACTATGAGCCATTTTGGTTTTAGTTAGAAAGATGGCATGTAAAAGGTTTTATATAAATAAATAAGCTAGCTGGAGATAGGCCTGGCTTGTTGATGGAAGCAGGCCTACTGGGTATGGAGGAATGGAAGCAGTCAGGTCAGCTAGGACTGGGAGGTGGGGAGGGGGGAAAGCCTGCTGGCTAAGGCAAAGGAGGTAGGCAAGCTGGCTGGGGGAGAGAGGGGGCTAGTTGGTTGGGGAAAGTGACTGACAAGGGGAGAGATGGCTATGAGTGTATGAGAGACACAGCATGCAGGATTGGGCATGAGAGAGAAAGTGAGGTCAAAGAGCGAGTGAAGATGTGAGAAGAAGGACTAAAGAAGCGGTAGGGACACTTCCTCCCCCTCCATTGCAGATGTCACCTTCATCCTGGAAACATCTCTCCTTTCCTCTCTTCCATCCCCGATCCTCTCTGACTCTCATCCATCCTATCTCTCTTCCTCTCGTCTCCCCACACCTCATACTTTTCCCTCTCTGTTCCCTATCCATGTTCCTCCCACCCTTTCCTCTCCTCTCCCCATCCTTAGTCGCAATGTTCTGTTGGGGTCATCGAGCCGCCATCATTCTTCTTGGAGGTGGTGGACAACATATCACGACTACGTCTCACAAGAGCATTGATGGGAGGTCAGCTTAGCATAGGAGGAAATGTTTCTGTTTCTAATTTACTAGTTTTGCTCTAGCATCTTGGGGTTTCCATTTCAGTCTTTGTGTGTACAGTGCAATGAGCGGAGGTTTTCTACTAACACGTAGTGATCTGTAGCAGACTTCTTGGTGTTTTCCCAGTAGGAGATATATTGGTGCTCTAAAGCCTTATCATAGACAAGGTCTTTGCTATTTGACTCCTGGGAGATAGTGCTGCTATGAGATGTAGCAAACTTGCCATATTTACTCAGTAGGTCTGTTTGTTTGTTTTTTTCATTTAAGAATTTTGTACTTCACCATGTGAATGGTAATGGAAGGAAATTGTGTTACTGAGAAGACCCTAGAATGTGAATATTTTTCTTGTATGGTGTTGTATGTGGAGAAATATCCTACAGAGGTTCTGCTCTGTCCCCATCTCTGGATGTGAATGGTGAGAGGGAATCTGGATACAGTATTTATAGAACTGGTTTGAATTCTCTTATTGATGGCGCTTCCAGATTAATGTCCCCATAGTTAGCTTCTGGAGCTGCCCTTCTCTCTCCAGCCTGATCACGTCTCTACTTCTCTCCTGCATTTCGTCGAACGTGGCATCCTCTTGCTAAAGCTGACATGCAGCTCTGCAAATCATAATCTTATGGGGGACTGTCTTGATTTCCTTTCATGCAATAGATTATTAAGCCATGTACCCCTTACATACATAGTGTATCAGACATGAAGAGCTTTACTCATTCAGGGGCGGCGGAAGGCCTTTTATTTTGGGAGGAGCCCAAACACTGCCCCAAGCTCCACCCCTCGGGCAAAGACTCCTCCTGCCCACCGGAGTTTGGATGCCAGCGGGCAGAACAGGAAGGATCTTTACTGCCATCGTGGCTTCTCTTCTTCTGCCCATGGGGGATGAGATCCTTGTTGGCAGCCTGCTGCCTGCCACCATGATTTTTGATGGGGTCAGGGCCCACCTGATTTAAGGTCTTCCTGCTGTTTGACCATTGAAAGAGTACTGCAAAGCCCTTCTGTAACTCAGACCCCTTGGTGCTGGTTATTCATGATAACTGGAACAAGCCTTTAGACTATGCATGTAAATTTTGGACTCGTTTCGATGCCTAAAAAAAGGGAGTCGTTTTAAGAAGTTCTATTTGTGATTTGGAGATCTGAAAATGGGCATTCAGATGTGCAAGTCACAAAGATGTCCCCAGACCCATTTAGAAAGCCAGGTGTATGGATGTCCCCAGCGCAAGCAGATCCATGTAACATGGGGGCATGATAGAGGCGTGGCCTCGGCGGTGCAATTTCAGAATCACATGAGCACATGTGGCCCTGGCTGTTGACACTTCCATGCCTATACTTGCTCCTTACCACAAATAAAGATGCCAAAAAGTGCTCTTTTCATGGCCGCAATGTTTGCTGGGGAAGAGCAAAATATGCGCTCATCGGCATAGAAATCTGTATGTTAATTTATAGTCCAAACATATTACTGGCCCACCACCACATGTCTGCTTATATGAAATGGCTGGGAAGTGCATGTCTCATAACACGGGCACCCCTCTTCTGAAATACCCTGGCTGGCATCTCCAGGTACCCGGTTCTGCGACTCTGCAATTTGGGGACATCCATATTTCTGAAATGGCCTACAACAGTACACATATCTGGCCTTGTTTGTCAGAACTGGTTACTGAGATGTTCGTTCTTTGGGGCAGAGACAGAGTGATTTGAGTAGGCCTCTCTTCACCACTGCCACACCCCTGGATTTTTGGACATGGTGCTCTGGATGGCCCAGATACCTCCTAGAGGGCTGTTTTTAAATCCCACTTTATATGTGCACAAATTGATTATGTTTGTATATACCTACCAGTTAATGCTCATATAATTGATTTGCATGTGCAAAAAGACTATAGCACGCAAAGAAGGCACACAACTGCGACAAAAATATAAAAAAACGGTTAATCTTCATTTAAAATGAAGTTTTTTTGACTCTGCACATCCTACTTTAGATGTGCGCTTAGGGTTGCATTGTGCTAATCAGTAGCTGCATTCATAGACATGTTGCTCCTTTAAATATTTGCAGCTCTAACATCACATTTGAGAAAAACTGATCAAAATCCCCCTCCTGGTGTACTCTACCCTCTTAACTGTCATTGTGTGCCCCTGTCTGCCCGTCTTGACAAGATTCTAGGTTTTAAAAGGGACCATTTATTATGGAGGTCATTCTGAGCAGCGAATAGCGGGGATGTACATCTGGTTTGGACGTACAAACCCTGCTATTCGCTGGCACCGTATTCAGAGACCCCGGGGCATTGTGCGGGGAGCACTGCATGGGGCTGCGAGGAGGAGGGCCAGAGGTGGAGAGTGGGTGGAGCGGGGGTGGACCACATAACCCGGATGTACAGGGCCTATTCTGGTCACGGCCCTGTACGTCCGGCGGGGGGAATAATGGACGTGGTACTTATTCCAGCACAGAGTGGAATACGTCCTGGGTGTGGGAGTGATTGGGCCCTCCAGTTTCCTCTCCTGTCCACATGGAGCCGCTGCAGGTGAGCCCCCGCCACCTGACCCCAGCCCTGGCTTCTCCCACTGAGGGTTGGGTGATGGGGGAAATGCTTTTTTTTAGCTGTGCGGCAATGTGCGCTCCTGCTTTGCATCCCGGTGCCATGGCGACAGGATGCCACATCACCGGAACACCAGCAGGTTGCTGTGATGGCTAATAGGGGGCATGCCAGGTCATCCAAGTGCCTCGATTCTGCCAACGCGGGAACTTACAGCTCCCACGATGGCAGAATCGAGTACAAATCGGCCCTGTTCTGCTTTTGGCCGTCTAGACGGCCCAGATGTGCCCCTTGCAGAATTGGCCTCCACGTGTTTCTGAACAGCATTGCGCACACCTGGCATGCGCTATACAAATCATGAGACAACTAAAATCATAGCATCCTTGCAATTGGAAATGTCAAAGCTGAATTGGCTGAACGCAAGGTATAATTTTTTTATTTACAGCAGAAAATGATCTGATTTCAGTATTGTCACAAGATACTTCAGCATTTCTGTAAGGTGATTAACTCACGAAAGGAACACCTCACTGGATGTGGTGTAATACAATGGACCCATTGGAGTGGTGACCTGGAGCCAACAGCCTAGCCAAATGATAAGGAGACTACAAAACCAGGTTTTTTGCAATCAGGTTTCAGAGATCAGTCCTGTCTTAGGGACAGTTCCGTTCAGAACGTTTGTATATTATCAGGGAATGGCTGGTAGGGAAGCTAAAATCACTTACAAATGACACTAAGATTTGCTATAGGGTCAAACCTCTCTCCTCTTCCATACAATACACCACAATCTCAGTAAAGCAGGAGGTAAAATACCTAGGAATCATTCTGGACAAGTCCCTCAGTATGTCATCTCATATAAAAGTTATCAATGTCCCTGTTTAATGTATATTACCAAGTTTAAGTTTCAATGTAAACCGCTTTGATTGAAATGATAAAGCGGTATATAAAACCTGTTAAATAAATAAATAAACAGCCAGAACCATATTTTTCAAACTAAGAACCATTCAGAACTTCAGACCTCTCCTTGAACCTAGCGATTTCCGAACCGTGGTCCAAGTGCTTATAACACCTCATTGGGACTATTGCAACATCTTACTAAAGGGCCTCCCCAAAAAAACTATCAACACCTTACAACTAGCCCAAAATGTGACGGCTAGAATTATTTCCAGAACGCACCTAACAGATCACATCACACCTGTACTCAAGAATCTGCATTGGCTTCCAATAGCGAGCAGAGTAAAATACAAAACAATAATCACCACATTCAAATTAATTAATGACATCACTCCCTCCTTCCTCAATCACAAACAGACTTCAGGAACAGAAGGACGAGTAACCAGAACATACTTGCCATACCTTCCTCAGTGCGTAAAACAAAACAAATAACCAGCAACAGGGCCTTTATTTTCACTGCACCTACTCTAGGGAGAGGTTAGAGCTGATATGCCTCTGAAAGAGAAGAGGAATCAGGGCGGTCGGAGCTGCTGCTCTCAACGTCACCAAACTACGATACTGTGGCATAATGGCAAGAGCTAAGGTACAAGAGAGAGAGGTATTTTATTTATTCATTTGTACATTTGATATCCTGCAAATGCATAAAGAAACGTATTACTGCAGTATACAATACCATTTTGAGCAGAGATAAAAACATAATAAAAAGAACAGGAATGACAATAAAAGTTCATCTCGTAGATGTAACCTAGTACTAAATGGGAAGGGATAAGGAGGGAAACGCATAGAACCACAATATTCACCAGAGACAATGCCAAAATGGAAACAGCAGGAGAGGACAGAGACATTGACCTACTCATAGGTAATCGGCACATGAACATGGGAATAACCAAGTTTTAATGCTCTTAGAAACATACAAACATGACTGTAGATGAAGACCGTATGGCCTATCCATTCTGCCCTTCCTTACCAACTAGTAAGCTCTACAGTCCCTTAGAGATCTTCTGTGTTTCTCGTATGCTTTCTTAAACATTTTGTGTGAAGTCTTCATTCGGATGTCCGGGGGGGGGGGGGGGGGGGGGGGGGGTGGGGGAAGGATGCCAGAATGCAGAGGCTTAGTAAGAGAAGCCGAATTTCTGAGCCATTCCAACTTGAATGGGTGGGCACTGGGCAGAGAGCAACTCAAGAAGTTGGGTGTGCGATGATGACCTACGAGAGCTGCCTTTGGAGACCGTAGGGGATAAATCACGAGTAAAGACAATGTGGATAGCTGAAGCAGAGAATGTGGTGTAAGCATTAGTATTTTAACTTTGATTCTGCTGAGAATAGGTAACCATTGGTGCTAGTCAGTAATGGAGTGACATGATCATGGGAGTTTAGCATTCTAGATTAACTTTACAGCAGTATTTTGAATCAGTTGATTGATTTTGTACAAATCATTGGTGAAACCTCACCTGGAATATGGTATCAAATCTAAAAGGTGCATCTCCAAGGGATAGAGAACATATATATCTACCCTCAGGGAGGGTGGGCAATATTTTCAAATAGCCATTTGCCCAGGTAAATGGCTTTTGGAAATCAACCACATTACTTTATATATATGGTCCAATTATGTATTTTTATGGGCTTGTTCTGGGAGAGCTGGTGTTGAGGTGATTATGGATGAGTTTTGTTATCTGAGGGGGGTCTGGGAGACTGAAGATTAAATATAGGGGCAAAAGGCTGAATATTTACCAAGGATGCTTAATGCTGTTTTTATATAGCAAATCATTCATCCTTCATCACTGTGTCCCCCAACAGCACTTAAAAGCAGTAGGGAAGCTGTGATAATCCTTCTCTAGTATGCTGTACTTAAATTAACCGGTGTAGTACAGCGACACACCATCTGTTTCCAGATTATTGAGTAAAGTAGCTGGTTGCTGTGTTCGTCCACCAGGATGTATCGGGAAAAGGTCAACAAACAAGCTGAAGGTGAGATCTTTTTATTAGACTAAATGCATCACTCTCAAAAGCCAGTCACAAGTGGATTTACTCCAATAAGAAGGCCTCACCTCCAACTTGTCTGTTGACCTTTATTTCTAAAGTACACATTGCAACCATTGAAAGGATAAAACCTGGACCGGGGTTAGGGATGGCATTTATTTTCTTTTCAGAGAAGGGCTTATTTGAGCCTTGTTTATTTGGGAAGCTATGAAATTGAATTTTGTGCTATTTTCCTTTATGAATCAGTGCAGAGTAAATTTACCAGATGTCTCTGATCTTGGGGGATTGTCTCCAATTTTAGAGTTGTGTCCCCGACTAACCATCCATTTGGCAGCCTCCTGTCGCTGATTCCAGCAATGGGGACAGAAAAAAATCAATTTTATTTTCGATTTAGTGATTTTAATATGTCCATTTTTAAAATTTACATCCATTTTGCATAGTACTGGGGAAATGCATCACTGCTTCTATCTCTCTGTCAGTTTGTCTGCTTGGAAGTGATATTGTTCTTGTCACGGGACGGATAGGGAGGGGCAAAGTTATGACTTCTCTCCAGCATGCCTTGTTGCTTAAACCTAGTACTAGGGTGTCTCTGCCTTCCCCCCACCCCTCCTTACTTTGGATAATTGTCCCGGATTTGCCTGCAAAAAAAATGGTAACCTTCGTGTAGAGAGAGAGCTTTGAATGTAACCATCAGAAAGGGAAATAGCCCTTTGTGTGCACCTTCTCAGGTTGGGCAGTGAATTACAATGAAGGCCACGAGGAATCATGAGCTATCTCCAATTATGTATCACTGCCAGTAAATCTCTCCAGCTTTCCGGGCCTTGCTTTGTCTTGCTATAATTTGATGCTGAATTTAAGAACCCTAATTAGATTTTTTTCTTCACTTTCCTTAGGAAGTTGTCATGCAAATTAAGCCTCAAAGTTGTGACCAAACTTTGAACCCCTGAGATGTATCCATGTTTCTTAAAAACACTGTGCATTTGTGTGCACGACTCCCATGTAAGAACCAGCTAAATTAGTGAAAACACTTGTTATAGGAATGTCATCATATATTGGATCCTGATTTCAAATTTATGATGTATTTCTCTCTATTCTTTTTTTAAGTGCCTGTCAAGTCAAGGCGGACCTCCTGGTGACCCAGCAGCCCCTGGAATTTCTTGGCAAGGCATGACCAGAAGTAGATTGCCAGACCCTTTCCTCTGAGGCAACGGAGGGTCGGGACTTGCCCAAGGTCATAAGGAGTGCCAGTGGGAATCAAGCACTGACAGCTTGACTACCTGGCTGCTGCTCTAACCACTAGGCTGTTTCTCCTCTCTACTATGGGAATAATTTCTGGTATAAAATAGTTTGGTCCTATAGACACCCTTTTGGTGTCTTGGTATAGCCCAATGGAAGTTATTCTGTTAAAAAGACATTCTGCAGGACATTGAAAGAACTAGGAGGAACTAGAAAGGTAACTAAGTGTGGGGTGGCGCAATGCTGTATCTAGGCCTGTGAGTGGTGCAGCCACACACGGTGCAAAGAAATAGGGGTGCATTTGGGGCTCCTCTCCATGCCGCCTACTGTTGCCCTGCCGCCGCTTTTCCTGTTCTCTTGGGGGTGGCAGCAGCAGACCTCCTCCAAGCGCATGAGCATACGTCAAAGGAGGAAGGGATCAGACCAGCCTTGCAAGCATGGAATCAGAAAGACACACTTTTTCTTTAAAAATTGGAGGTCCACTGCCGCTGCCACTGCCCTGCCACGAGAACCAGAACAGTGGCAGTGGGCAGGGGCATGCTAGCAGGCAGAGCGGGGGCGGGAGCCGACTGGGCAACAAGGTGAGGTAAGACGGGGAGCTGCTGGGCATGGGGGGATGGGATGGTGCCAGGTTTGCAAGTCGCATAGGGCGCATTTATGGCTTGGTATGGCCCCCAGGGGGTGTGATCAGCATGTTTCCAGCAGTTAATATGGGGCAGGTAGATTAACGTGCAGCACAGTTAACATGGGTGTACCTAATGATAGCCATAGAGATATAGCTAGGTGCATCTGCGCTAATTGCTGCGTTAATGGTGATCACACGCTAATGCGGTCTCCACGTCCACATTTTGTCCCTAGCCTGCCCACTCTCCACATTAGTGCATGAGGGCTATTTAATGTGCATTTTGACGGTTGGAGCTGGCATGCCCGCATATTAGCATTCGCCCTGGGCCAATTACTGCATGCTATGACTCACGTTAACTGGTTAGCGGCCCTAAGAAATGTTCAGGCACCTGGGGCACAATGGCTGGTGCAAACAATCTTCGAATCCTTCCATACAAAACTGTAACTATAGGGCATTTTCTAATGGTACCTTCTCAGCCGCAGGAACATCCTTTAGGAAATCTACCCCATCAACTTATCTGACTTTATTGGGCTCAATGTTCAACTGAATCGATAAGCGAGGAGGTTAAAGACTGGGGTGCTGAAAACTATGAAATGGTAAGAAGTGCAGCGGGGGGGGGGGGGGGCATATGTGATTTTACTGTAATGCCATCTATAGAATAGCTTCATTCATATATAGATTCTGTGGAGGAGTTGGGGGTGGGGGTCAGAAAGCTTCCTATTCTGCACATTTTCAGTCAACAAATTTAGGAAGGGCAATTATGCACTGGATCTGTGCCCACTAAGGTTGCAGGAGGGCTGTGGTGAGCCACTGAAGAACTGCTTGACACCACTTAATCATGAGAGATTAGGATTTGGATGTTACCCCGCTGCTTTGAAACAAATTTGGATTCGGCCAAAAATAAAGGATGAGAAGGGAGAATGGATCTCTTACATAAATCATCAACCAGTTACAAATTCATCTTTTCTGTCAAAATTATTGGAAGCAGCGGATGCAAAGCAACTGTAATTACACTTGGATAATTTGCTACATCACTCACGGTCAGGTTATACATTACAGCATCGTACAGAAGCCGTTTCAGAGCTTTCATGGATGGTGGGAATTGTGCCTTATGGATGCAACCTCACCATTTTTCAGCTTTACAAGAGGGATGTGCAGGGCCAACAAAATTCACTTAGTCTTTGTTTAAAATTAAATTTTAGGGGTATGTTTACTAAGCAGCATTAAGGGTGCACCATTTTCCGAGCACAAATGGCAGCATTAAGGACCGTTAAAGGCCGGGGCGGGGAGTAGGTGCTCTGACGGTAAGGGTGCTAGCGGCCGGTTAGCAGGCGTTAACTGCACATAGGGCGTTAAGGGTGCCAAGTGTACATGTTAATGCCCGCTAAGGTCAGTTACCTTAACGCAGGATAAGGGAGTCTTTCTGCAAGTCACATTATAGGTGCTGGATGGCAGCAAAGGTAATAACTGATGGACATGTTGCATCCATATGTCCCTTACTTGTTAGACAAGTTTGGGGCTCTTTAGCCTGGAGAAGAGATGGCTGAGGGGAGATATGATAGAAGTCTATAAATTAATGAATGGAGTGGAACGGGTAAACGTAGATCGATTGTTTACCTTATCGGAATATGGAAAGACTAGGGGACATGCAATGAAGCTACAGGGTAAACTATTTAAGACTAATAAAAGAAAATATTTTTTCACTCAACGTGTAATCAAACTCTGGAATTTGTTACCGGAGGATGTAGTAAAGGCTGTTAGTGTAGCTGGGTTTAAAAAAGGTTTGGACAAATTCCTGGAGGAAAGGTCCATAAACCATTATTAAGAAGGGACCCAGGATATCAATGCTTGAACCAGTACAAGCATTGTGGAACCTGTGTCCCTTGGGGAAACTGCTAGGTACGTATGACCTAGATTGGCCACTGTTGGAAACAGAATGCTGGGCTTGATGGACCTTGGTCTGACCCAGTATGGCATATCTTATGTTCTTATGTTCTTATGACAGTAAGTGGGAGGAAGTTAGACGGTATCAGTGAGGGGTGCTCTTGTCATTTGGTGTGATGTCAGCGGGTGGCAGAGGAGTGGGGATCTGTGTGCCAGTGAGGAGCCGGAATGACTGGACATGAGTGGTGACCTTCACTCTTCTGCCGGTGATGTGTGTGTGTGAGATATGTCCTAAGGAGCAAAGTGCCACCGTGTGGGTCAGGGTGTACCAGCTGTCAGGAGTATTTTTGAGCGATCATGAAACCAATGTGGAGAACGATGCATGGAGGTGGAAGAGAGTGCTGTATGGACTTGTTGAACCAATGTACCCCTGCTCAATTTAGCACCCAATATTGTGCAGAGTGACATATCTGACAAGTTAATATCTGTCCTGTATGGTTCAGTAAGCATCACACCCAAAAATTCGGCAGTGTCAATGTGATTAACCAAGCATGCATTAGTCAGGTCTGTAACATTCGGGTCCAAAGTATGTGCTCCAACTCCCAGCAGGAATAAGAAATGGAGAATGTCACGGTAATCCTACTGTTATGATCACAGAAAGGATGGTCAGTAATCCTGGCTATCTGTTGGATGTGTGCAGAGAAAGAGAGAGTAGAGTCAAAGATGACCCCAAGGTTGCGAGCTGAGGAAACAGAGAGGAGTGCAGTGTTATCTACAGCAAAAGAGAAGTGAGGAAAGGGGAGGTGGGTTTAGGGGGAAAGATAAGGAGCTCAGTTTTCATTATCAGTTTCAGATGGCGGTGAGACATCCAGGCAGCAATGTCAGATAAACAGGCAGAGATCTGGGCTTGGATTCTTCAGGCACAGAAAGGTAGATCTGAGAGCCATCAGCATAAAGATGGTACTGAAAACCATGGGAAAAAATAAGTACACCAAGGGACCGACTGTACGGAGAGAAAAGGAGAGGTCCCAAGACAGAGCTCTGAGGTACACCAGCTGAAAGTGGGATGGCAGTAGAGAGGTACCATTAGAACATACACTAAAAGTGCAATGGGAGAGATAAGAAAACCAGGACAGAACAGAGCCTCCATATCCAAGCGAGAACAGAGTATCAAGGAGAAGGTGGTGATCAACAGTGTCAAAAGCAGCAGAAAGGTCAAGAAGGAAGAGAATTGAGTAGAGGCCTTTGGATTTGGCAAGGAACAAGTCGCTGGAGACTTTGGCAAGTTGTTTCTGTGGAATGTAGAGAACGAAAGCCAGATTGCAGTGGGTCCAGAAGGTCTTGAGAGGAAAGAAAGTCAAGACAGCAGCGGTGAACTGCTTGTTCAAGTAGTTTTGAAGCAAAGGGGAAGAGAGAGATAGGTTGATAACTGGAAGGACAGGTAGGATCTAGTGAAGTCTTTTTGAGGAGAGGTGTAACCACAGCATGTTTGAAGGCCACAGGATCTGTTACAGTGGAAAGTGATAGGTTAAGGATATGACAGATGGAAGGGATGACGGCAGACGAGAAAGCTGCTTCACTGATTGTGCAGTGGCAGTATAGAGTGGTGTTTCCACTTTTGGTGGCTTCATAGCATTGGACAAATAGCCAGACATCCTTCCAGGGCAGTGGGTAGTCTAAGGGGGAGCATAGAAGCCGCATGTCCTATTTTGAGCATTATCCTTCACAAAGAGGCTTACATGCTAGCAGTAGGTGAGGAAGTACAGTGAAGGGTTGTATGGGATGGCCTGAAATTATGTGATGAATGCCAGCAAAAGCTCTAAAACAAACAAGGAACTGCATGCTACAGGGCCATTTTGTGAATAATGCACAGAATGTTCTCAGGATCATAGCACATGTATGTCTGCAATGTCACAAAGAACACAAATGAGCCAACCTCCACCAATACCTGCGCCTAGGCACACCAAGCCCTCCCCATGCCAGGTATAATGTCGCCATGTCTCCACTGCTGGTGCTATGCCTGCCAATATGGCAGTCATTAAATAACTAATTTTATCGTTCTATTATAACTTCTGAGAGATCAGAACACACTCTTCTGACTGGCAGAGAAGGTTTCAGTAAAAAATAACACCTTATACTGCCGGGTTCTCAGCCCAGAGCTTTAGAATGGTGTTTCTTAACATCAATAACCCTCTGTCAGTTGGTGTGCTGATTAAAAATCCTTGAAGACAATTTTTAGCTGTTTAAATGGTAACTTTCTGCATATTGTATCCTGAGAGCAATTCAACATTGAAAATGGTATAATATTCAGCTTCTACGTAATAACAGCTTAAGATCTTCTTCAATTTTCTGTATCCCAAGCAATTCAACATTGAAAATGGTATAATACTCAGCTTATACGTAATGACAGCTTAAGGTCTTCTTCAATTTTCTGTGTCCCAACGTTCAACCCCGGTACCGACTGACGTTTCACATTTTTCGTCAGGGGACCTAAACATAACTAGAAAAATCAACAATAAAACTCACATCTCTCTCTCATTTTGTTATCACAAATCCAATTCATTCATACTCTTCTAAAAATTAGAAAATTAGAATACCAGAAATGCTGCCCGCGTTCTCGCTTCTCCTGCTATAATCGTGAAAATATCTGTCAGCTGGTAGAAAAACGCCGCGCATGCGTATCTGGTGTCTCTAGTTCCTTTTATAGTTTGGATGCACGAATCAAATTGAAGCTCTTCTTTAAAGCTAAAATTCGCGTTAGCAATGATGTCTATTAGAAAAATTTTTATCTTATGTACAAGCCAGCCATTCTATCTGATTATTAAGCCCTGCTGGGGCTAGAGTGTTAAACTTAAAAATCAATCGTTGTTCTCTCAGATGAAGAGTCTGGGCTAGTGTTTTACCACGACCACCTCTTTGAACTTGGGCTAAGCAAAGACATCGTAGCTGTTCAAAATCATGCTGCTTTTGTAAACAATGTTCTACTATTGGTGCTGTGCGGCTTTGGCACCGAAGGCGACTGCGATGTTCCCGCATTCGTATTCGGAACATGCGCGTTGTCTGTCCTATGTAACAAAGCCCACATGGACATAATATCGCATAGACTACTCCTTTTGACTCACAGGTAGTACTTAGTAATTAAATTGACCGGAGTGTTTATAGTCTTCTCTATCAGAACAATTACGTCGGAAACGTAAAAACCGTTGTTGTCCAGTATCCCATGGCACGAGTTATCTTGACGTCCAGATAAGTGAGAGTTTCAGTATGATGTTGGTAAGTAAAACGTATAGAAGCCTCCCGAGAATTTAACCAACCTACGAATTCAGTGAGTAGAGTCACGGAACCTTGCCACAACAAAAAGATATCATCTACCGACGGATCGAGTTACTTATTTACAATACAATAGTATGCATCCTCCAAAACTAAAGGCTGGGCTTCCCTTTTCCCAGTTCTTACGTTTCCGACGTAATTGTTCTGATAGAGAAGACTATAAATGTAAGGCAACGAAACTACAAAAAGAATTCATTCAACGGGGTTATCCCAAAAAAATAGTACGTCAGGCATACATTCGAGCTCTATACAACCATAGGTCTACTCTATTAGGAACTAGTGATACAGTGAAACAATTGGCATTAAACACTCCGGTCAATTTAATTACTAAGTACTCCCCCCTGAGTGGAGCACTACAAAAAATTTTACTTAAACATAATAATATAATAACTACAATTCCCGGATTGGAGAACAATCGGATTCGCTGTGTTTGGCAACGAGCACCAAACCTGAAGGACCTGTTGAGCCCAGCTAGAATACCAAATGGTATTCATGAAACTCAGATATCTCCTATAGTGGGACATAAGCAGTGTGGTAATTGTGATGTCTGTGCTAACACACTTAGCTTGGACACATTTATATATAATGGAATTACATTAACCTTAAAGGACAATACTACCTGTGAGTCAAAAGGAGTAGTCTATGCGATATTATGTCCATGTGGGCTTTGTTACATAGGACAGACAACGCGCATGTTCCGAATACGAATGCGGGAACATCGCAGTCGCCTTCGGTGCCAAAGCCGCACAGCACCAATAGTAGAACATTGTTTACAAAAGCAGCATGATTTTGAACAGCTACGATGTCTTTGCTTAGCCCAAGTTCAAAGAGGTGGTCGTGGTAAAACACTAGCCCAGACTCTTCATCTGAGAGAACAACGATTGATTTTTAAGTTTAACACTCTAGCCCCAGCAGGGCTTAATAATCAGATAGAATGGCTGGCTTGTACATAAGATAAAAATTTTTCTAATAGACATCATTGCTAACGCGAATTTTAGCTTTAAAGAAGAGCTTCAATTTGATTCGTGCATCCAAACTATAAAAGGAACTAGAGACACCAGATACGCATGCGCGGCGTTTTTCTTCCAGCTGACAGATATTTTCACGATTATAGCAGGAGAAGCGAGAACGCGGGCAGCATTTCTGGTATTCTAATTTTCTAATTTTTAGAAGAGTATGAATGAATTGGATTTGTGATAACAAAATGAGAGAGAGATGTGAGTTTTATTGTTGATTTTTCTAGTTATGTTTAGGTCCCCTGACGAAAAATGTGAAACGTCAGTCGGTACCGGGGTTGAACGTTGGGACACAGAAAATTGAAGAAGACCTTAAGCTGTCATTACGTATAAGCTGAGTATTATACCATTTTCAATGTTGAATTGCTTGGGATACAGAAAATTGAAGAAGATCTTAAGCTGTTATTACGTAGAAGCTGAATATTATACCATTTTCAATGTTGAATTGCTCTCAGGATACAATATGCAGAAAGTTACCATTTAAACAGCTAAAAATTGTCTTCAAGGATTTTTAATCAGCACACCAACTGACAGAGGGTTATTGATGTTAAGAAACACCATTCTAAAGCTCTGGGCTGAGAACCCGGCAGTATAAGGTGTTATTTTTTACTGAAACCTTCTCTGCCAGTCAGAAGAGTGTGTTCTGATCTCTCAGAAGTTATAATAGAACGATAAAATTAGTTATTTAGTTTCATAATCGTTCAGTGGCCAAAAAAGTTTTGTGTGAACACAAATATGGCAGTCATGTCTACTGAAGTAGCACAGAGCTCTCACACAGTTGTGCTAGCACAGTGATAAAGCCAGCACCCCATAGATCAATGACTGAGAGTTCAAGACCTGCCAATACCCATATCATCTTGATGTAAGATTAATGGTCCCTGGTAGGGGAGATCCCAGATATCATGTAATAGACCCCCAACCTCTCACTTGTGTAGAATGAAGTAGAGGCCTCTGTGTCTGTTGCAAACCCAGCAAGTGCTGTATCCAGGAAGGCCCACACATTACAAATACCTTGCAGGTTGAGGAACAGAAACAAGTATCCAAAGACATGGGAAACCTGGACAGATTTATAATATCAACTTTCAGGATATATCTTGGTATCAATATGTCTGACTACAAAGGCTGCTACAAATTGTTGCAAACCTCTCGAATGAGTGCAGGCCACTCACAGTGCACATGAGACCTCTCGGCTTGCACACTTCTGAAGCAACGTAGAACTCTGGCCCCTTTGCATCACAGCTCTGCTCTGCTCTGGAGTCCTTGATTTGACCTTCCAAATGCAGATGACCTCTGTTGTAGTGCCTCTGAAATAGCTGCAGTGCAACAGCAAATGTCTAAGAACATCTATTTTGGTTTCACAGCTTTCTAATCTGCTATAATGACCCAACATTCATCCTGACACAAATGCATATTGCAGCTGGACAAGTAACGTGTCTATGATCTATGGACATAAGAGTCACACATCTCTTCAAGATGCATGCATTGGGAAAGTGCACCTGGACACAGAAGGCTATGGGCACATTGGGGAGGTTCTGTTGACAGGTCGACAGTCAGACTGTATGTTGGAACAAGGTCCCTCGCATGGAAGAACACACCTGTCATCCACTCACTTTTCTGAATTGATGTGGCTCTCGTATTGTCAATATGGAGCATGTACTAAAGTGTGATGATCTGTGCAGGTGGCCAGGCCATGAGTGTGACTTTGCCTCATGTAATGCATACAGTATGTGATGGATCTACAGATGCGCATTTAATGTTAGCAATAAATTTCCCAGTCATGTGAAACTCATGTGCCATACATATACTGGTTGAAGTTGTAGGACTCTTGGTGATGTGCTGCAGCAGAGGCAATTAAGTCATGTGGTCAGACGGGTCCGATTGCATTGTGCATGTTTGCAGACCAAAGCTACTATAAAGATATGTCAATCCATCATGTGTCAGTGTGTGTTGCAGATCACTATTGCTACAATTGTCTACAGATGCTCTCCTCATGATATGAGTTTTCTGGGTCATTTGGTGTCCTTCATTTCCTTGAAATTTGTGCTCACTCATGCCACACAGGGATCCTCAGCCCCTCCTCTAACCTGCATGCATCCCCTCCACACATGTCCAGACTTTGTTTCCTGTCTCTGTTCCACAGTTCACCTGCAATGAGCACATACATAGCTGTTGTCTATGACATGCATTCTCATGCACTGTTAGCATGTCAAATGCACATCTGCAGAATGCATTTGTGGCAGACAAGAGCTATGAATGTACTTTATATGTTATCTGTGGAACATCTCTGCCATGCAATAGCTGGTGTATGACACATGGCACTGCTTTTGACCTGTAATGGTTACCAGCAGCCCTGTGAAACACTGGCGGGTATCTGTGAGCAGAAGGGATATAGCCAGATGGGTCCCAGGTGCATTTGCTTGGCTAATCACAACCCCAGGCCTAGGAAACGTTTGGACATTGCTCCACATTGGGGGTATGAGATGGTCATGTCATGTCATCTTGTGACCAGGGTTTGGAGCCCTCAACTGTGTTGTTCAGGGCTTAAAATCTGTTGCTGGGGGTCAGCACACCTGTCCACATGGTAATGGCCAGCTTTACTGCAGTGGGGGGGGGGGGGGGGTCATCGCACAACTATCTCTGCAGTAGCAGTCTCTTTCATTAAGCAATTGAATAGCTGATATCTGGTGGATGTCATAGGTTTGACCTGCACTCCAAGGTACATAGAGCCATAGTCACCTAGCAGCACAGTGAACCACCAGCACTGCAACCACTAGTGTGCATTCTAACCAGCTGCTATGAAGTCACAAAAATTATAAAGAAAAAAAAACCCTCCAAAAATGTGACGACCCACAAGAATGCAACAATCAAAAAGTCAAAACATGATATGTGACCCGTGAGTCCGTTTACAAAGACAATATCTTTTTATAAATTATATCCCGACAGTAAAATATTTATAAAAAGATATTGTCTTTGTAAACGGACTCACGGGTCACATATCATGTTTTGACTTTTTGATTGTTGATGAAGTCACAAAAGACAGTAGGTCTTGTCCAGACATCAGTGGGGTGATATGGGCAGGTGCTCTCCAAACACTGTCTGAGCATATGTTCAGTCATTGCCATCTGAAAGCTGCTTAATGTTATTACACATGGTCCAGGGGGATTCAATCTAAGCCACAAATGTATCAATTGGGAAACTCCTACAATAATACGTTATATATTCTGGGACTGTACCATGAATATATAGGTTGGACCATGTATCACACCATGTCAGGGCTTAGCACCACAAATTAATTCACATGATGTTCCATTTTATGAAGCACAGCTATTGCTTGGAACATAGCGGCCGTTGTTAATTGCTCATGTGCTCACATCGTTATGCCTGTTGTCTGCGTGCGTTCTTGCCCTATGTGAACTGTGCCACTGTTCAGCTAGTCCTGGATTTGTGAGCTTCAAATTTGATTCCTTCTGGGAATGCAGCAAGAATTCACACATCCTAAGTGACCCTGTTCCACCACCCAGATTGCTAGCCAGTCCTGGATTTCTCTGATTGGCTCTGTGATGAGTCATGATAGCTGTGCAACAGATGTGGAGGGCTTAGTTCTGGGACTAGAAACACCTTACTTCCCAGCAAAGCAACCTTGGATTCTGAAATGGGTTTACCTTTCACCCCAGAAACTGGGCACATTGCCAAGTCAGGGAAACAAAGCTGCTACAACTCTTAATACACATATCAGGCTGCATCACACGACAAACTAATTACCCCAGCAACACGGAGCAATGTACCCAGTTCCAGCACTGGAGCCAGTTCAGGTTTTCAAACAGTACAGCTACTGAAAATAGTGTGTGTGTCTCTCCTGATGCCACTGCCAGTCCACCCAGGACTCTTGGCCACGCAGCAGCTGCTGCCTGTCATTGCAAGTGTGAGCACAAGCACATTGCTAGGTCTGTTTTCACAACCAGTGAAGGACAAAGTGACCTGCATACAGTCAGACATATTGCAGCTTTCTGTGGGCTTGCAAGGCACTACTACAACCAATAGGCTACACCTCCACTTGCTAATATTGTTTGTCTTCACGTAGTATGGTCTCGGGCATGTACAGTGCTTTGTGAAAGTATTCATCCCCTCGGTGTTTGTCCTCATTATAATTTGGAATGAAAATGGAGATATGGGGGTTAGCACCATGTGATTTACACAACATGCCTACCACTTTGAAGGTGCAAAATATCCTTTATTGTGACACAAACAATAATTAAGAAAAAAAACAGAAATGAGGAGTGTGCACAAGTATTTCAACACCCCCCCCCCCCATCAATACTTTGCAGAGCAACCTTTTGCTGCAATTACAGCTGCAAGCCTCTTGGGGTGAGTCTCTATTAGCACATCTAGCCACTAGGATTTTCACCCGTTCCTCAATGTAAAACTGCTCCAACTCCTTCAAGTTAGATGGGTTGCGTTGGTGTACAGCAATCTTCAAGTCATGCCACAGATTCTCAGTTGGATTGAGGTCTGGACTTTGACTCACTAGGCCATTCCAAGACATTTAAATTTTTCCCTTTAAACCAGCTTTAGCAGTATGTTTAGGGTCATTGTCCTGCTGGAAGGTAAATCTTCATCCCAGTCTCAAATCTCTGGCAGACTGAAACAGGTTTTCCTCAAGAATTGCCATCCATTGTTTCTTCAATCCTGACCAGTTTTCCTGTCCCTGCCAATGAAAAACATCCCTACAACATGATGCTGCCACCACCATGTTTCACTGTGGGAATGGTGTTCTTGGGATGATGGGAAGTGTTGAGTTTGTGCCACACATGGTGTTTCCCATGATGGCCAAAAAGTTCAATTTTTGTCTCATCTGACCAGAGAACCTTCTTCCATGTGTTTGGGGGGTCCGCCACATGCTGTTGTGCAAACTCCAAACGTGCTTTCTTATTTCTTTCTTTAAGCAATGGCTTTTTGCTGGCCACTCTTCCATAAAGCCCCACTCTGTGGAGTGTACGGCTTAAAGTGGTCCTATGGACAGATACTCCCATCTCTGCTGTGGATCTTTGCAGCTCCTTCAGTGATATCCTTGGCGTCTTTGTAGCATCTTTGATTAATGCCCTCCTTGCCCAGTCTGTGAGTTTTGGTGGGTGGCCTTCTCTTGTCAGGTTGGTAGTGGCGCAATATTCTTTCCATTTTGTTATAATGGATTTAATGGTGCTTCGTGGGATATTCAGAATTTGGGATATTTTTTTATAACTCAACCCTGATCTATTCTTCTCCACAACTTTGTCTCTGACTTGTTTGGAGTGCTCCTTGGTCTTCATGTTGCTTGCTTAGTGGTATTGCAGAGTCAGGGGCCTTTCAGAATAGGTATATTTATACCGGCATCATGTGACAGATCATATGACACTGATTGCACACAGGTGGACCCTAATCAACTAATTATGTGACTTCTGAGGTTAATTGGTTGGACCAGATCTTATTTAGGGGTTTCATAGCAAAAGGGATGAATACATATACACTCACAACTTTTCAGTTTTTACTTTTTCTTTATATATACAAGGTATTTTATTGTAATTTCACTTCACCAATTTGGACTATATTGTTAGGTCCAATCGGTGCCTGATAGGTCCCTGCTCGCCCCCCCAAACTCTGCAAAGTAACAACTGAAGACAATATGGGAGCAATACTGCAGTCGCAATTGTGTGAGGTGAGCTGTGGGAACTGGTCGTTGGGCAAAATCTCTTGGTGTACCTTATTCGGTGTTCTACACTGACAGTGTTTTTAAATACATGTCTCCTTGCTCTCCACCCCAGAGCACCCCCTGGCATCTTAAGGATCCCCCTACTTACAGAGGGCAAACCCCTGCACCCAGAATGTATGTAACACAGTATGTGGTGTGGGAACATAGCATCCAGACAAGAGTGTCAAATGACCCACACCAAATGAGCAGACTTCACACACACACACACACACACACACCTACTGTGTTGCTGCACCCCCATCCCTACTGAAACACAGAAACATTCACACGTTCTCCAACAAATGTAGCCCACTTACTTTTTCAGCACTGTTGGGCAACGTGGCTGTGGGTCTGCAGGGGCGCTCGGCATCACTTCAGCTGCTCCCTCACATGATTATACCTCTTTGTCAGAGCGGCTCGAGCAAACAGACCAAAACATTCTCTTTATTAGCCAAGTAAAGCTCCAAAATCAGAGGCTCTTTGTGCTCTAGCACTACTCCCATGCTGACCACGGTAATGTCAGTCTCTCACACCGCTGCAGACTAATTGGTCCTCTGCAACATTCTCGGCTTCTAGCATCGGCAGCAGGGGGGTTCTATAATGAGGCAGAGTGAGGCATGCCCTCTATTGCAAGAGCCAGCGCCTTTGCTTCCAAAGTTAATGGTTCCTCGCTGCTGCTTGCTCAGCTCCGAGGCCACCAGCTCTTGAGGACCAGCAGCAGTGACGAGCCATCAACTTTGAAAGCAAAGGCGCTGGCTCTTGTGATTCCAGCATGCTTGCAAGACCAAGGTGGGTCCCGCCCCTCTGATGATGCTGTTCACGTCAGAGGGGGGCGGACCCAGCAGGGACTTACGAGCTTGCCAAGTTGTAAAAGCCTGTGCTTTTGTTTTCTTGCCACCACTGCTGATGCCTCTTGCAATATTGGCAGCAGGAAGAGAGGTGCAGGTGGAGGGAGGGGGGATAGGAGGACAAATGCTGGACAACAGTTGAGGGGGTAGGCAGACAAATGCTGGGGGGGGGGGGGGGGGAAGCAGGGAGACAAATGCTGGACCAGGGCCGACACTACTCGGTAAGCTGGGTAAGCACAGCAGGGGGTCACCTGAGGGGGAGTGGGGTGGGTGGCCTGCGATGGCACTCTCCTGATGTTGGCGCCTGCGGGTAGATTCTATTTCTCTGGGCCACAGTCATGGCTTGCACAGCCCCTGTCTGCAAGACATACTACTCCCGCAGACAGAAGGGTGGGGGGGGGGGGCAACAATCGTGGCCCAGAGAAGCAGAGACTGCCCAAAAGATCAGCATAACCTGCAGGCAGGGACTGTGCAATGCCAACTGTGCCCTGCCACGCTGGACTTGGATCACGGCCTGCACAGCCCCTGCTTGTGGGACATGCTGCTCCGCGGGCAGGGGGGGCATTGGGAAGCGGGAAGTGGTCATGAGGGGGCATTGAGAGGTGGATGTGAATGGGCACAGGGAGTCAGACGGGAGATGCTGGGTGCAATGAGGGGAATAGGGAGGCAGCGGGGATAAGATTGAGGTGGGTGGCTACGTAGATACTTGACATGGAAAGGGGCATAGGGAGAAGCAAGGAGAGGTGGTGTGGTGGTGATGTTTGCCAGGAAGTTATAGGGAGACTATGGGAAAATGCTGGACTTGTGGAGGGGGAGACCGAGGGGAGATGCTGTACACTGGGTAATAGGGAGAGAAGGAAATGCGGAAATAGGGGTAATAGAGAGAGAGAGTGAGGGGAGAAGACGGACATGGAGTAAATAGTTTAAGGAAGGGACGTGGAGATGCTGGACATGGGAAAAATAGGGAGGGGATGGTATGGTATGGAGACGGGGTAGATGTTGGTTGCAGGGGGGATAGGAAGGGAGAGGGAAGTTTGTTCATTTTTCTGAATAGGAATATGGATGTTCTAGGGCCCACTGCAATATTTATGGTGCTGCCCTGTTCTGGGTACGCTCCATGTTGTGTGAGTTTCGGAAGTTAGTGCTGATATGGAATAGTAGATTTGTTCTATGGGTCCTGCACTCTGGGTTCTTGGTGTAGTCAGCTGTAGGGTGCTGGTAAGGGGGAGGTACTGGAATATAGATTATCGCAGAGATTTGCAGTTGTGCATTCCTTATGCGGCCAGACAGAAATTTAAAATAGTTTGTAAGTCCAGATTCAAGAAAATTACAAATTTTAAGGGAACATCAGTTTAATTTTGGTTAGTAGCCTGTTAGCATCATCACTGCCGAGTTCTAGACTTAACATAGAAACATGATGACAGAAAAAGACCACATGGCCTATCTAGTCTGTCCTTCCATAACAACAACTACAACAGTCCCCTTTTTACCTTTAGAGATCCTCTGTGTTGGTCCCATGCTTTTTTGAATTCAGTTACTGTCCTCATCTCTACCACCTCCACTGGGAGACTATTCCACGGATCCACTACTCTTTCCGTAAAGAAATATTTCCGCATATCACTCCTGAATCTATCTCCCTTCACCCTCATCCCATGTCCCCTCGTAGCAGAACTTGCTTTCAATTGAAAGAGGCTCTCTCCCTGAACATTTATGCCACGGAGGTATTTAAACATCTCAATCATATCACCTCTATCCCGCCTTTCCTCTAAGGTGTACATATTAAGATCCTTAAGTCTGTCCTCATATGCTTTATAATGAAGTCCACTAATCATTTTAGTAGCCACCCTCTGCACCGACTCCATCCTGTTCACATCCTTTTGAAGGTGCGGTCTCCAGAATTGCACACCATACTCCAAATGAGGTCGCACCAAAGACTTATACAGAGGCGTTATCACCTCCTTTTTTTCTGCTAGCCATTCCTCTTCTTTCCAGCTTTGGAGTTTGTATTTAGGCAGACCTTCTTCCTCTGTGTTCCTTGTGTTTAGTTATGATCGATGGGGTTAGGTTTATCTTTACTGACACTTGCAGGTGGAAACGTTTCTGGCTAATAGACTGAGTGCTGGGTAGTTTTGATTGATGACTGGTGATTGGAGTTCCTAAATAATGTATTGTTACGTCTCTTCTCAAATGTTTGACTGCTCTCCGATATGTGGGCTGCTAAGCCAGATTTTTTGTGAGTTGTTTTTGAATTACTTTTACTTATTTCCTGTGTCTGGTCATTTCATGATACGTTTGGTGTATTGTAATTATATTTGTAAAATCACATTAAAAAAAATCTAAAATATCTAAAAGATGAGTGGAGAAAAGACAATGCATGTTCATAAAAGATAGACACATGGAGCTAGATTCCCTTAGGGATACGTCCGGGCTGTCTGAACGTCCCTCATGCTGAACAGGCTCGTTAGAATCCGATTCTGCACTACAGGAGACAGATGTTCCCGCGGGTGCAGGATCAGGCCCTGAGATGGCCTGGCATGCCCCTGCAGCGCCAAGCCCCTGTTACCCTGCCATCTGACCCTGGGCTGGGCAGCTGGGGCCCAGTTTGGGTGACTCCTATCTTGGCCCTGTGTGCCGTTTCTGGCCCGATTGTGGTGGAATAAGCAGCAATTCCAGTCCACTTCTGTGGGACATACAAGGCTGTGACCTCAATAGGCCCGCTCCCGCTCCGTCCACTCTCTGCCCTCTCCTGCCCCCTGCCAGTTTTGCCCATACTGTGGCCGTGAGTGGAGGGAGGGATGCGGAATCTGGGCAGGACAGCTAGGTGCCTTGCAGAATCGGGCACAAAAGGGGTTATTTTAGAAGGCTTATTTGTGATTTACATGTCTAAATATGACCGCTTATGCATGCAAATTACACTTTATGTGTAAATGACCATTTTAGAAAAGGCTCATTTGCAATGGGGTGTGTGGGGGGCATGATCTGGGTAGAATAAACATCTATACATGTATTCCCCATTTCATATAGTGAATGCACATATAAGCTCAACGTTGTTCATGCCCAGATTTACACCCTCTCCATGACACATATAGGTATTTAAAAAGAGGGATTAAAGGGGACAGAACCCTTAATCCCCCAATTTAATTTCCCACTCCAAACTGAAAGAGGTAGAATCCTTGGTAATTAATAAGGAACATCCACATGTCTAGGTTTGCAAAATGGCTCGTGTAAGTGCCGATATACAAGTTGTGCATTGCTGGCACTTCCATGTGCAAGTTGTTGGGTGTCCTCCGTAGATTTTTCTTACATGTGTATCTGTGAAATGGCTTCTCCTGATGCATATGGGTAGAAATCTCTTTGCTCCCTGGCACTTCCTGCTGTGTATTTTAGAAACAGCTCCACTTCTAGCAGAGTCTTTTCTAATGAATGGAGTAGGACCTTGAAGTATCAATTCCAATCTTCATGTCCTATCTAGGAGGTGGTTAATGTGCACTTTAGTACATGCTTGCTGTCCGCGGTGGCATCTAATGTGTGGGCATGATAGCGAGCGATCATTAAGATGCATGTTAATCGACCATCATGCGATGAGGTGGGGACTGGGTGGGTTAGGGGTGAAGTGTGGGTGTTGACTGTGCATTGTGGTTATCGTGGTCATCATTAGTGTGTGCCACTGTCCATGTAGCAGTTGGCATGGGTACACCTAATGATACCTCCATGGGTATCTTGAGCTGCACCTATATTAATTGCGCCGCACATTAGCACATGCAGCCACACGTTAATGGGCAGGACCATGCTGGTCACACCCCTGACAGTTTCTGTGGAGGCTTTGCACATACTGTGTGTTAAAAACGTGCATGAAGTGCACAACCTTGATGGGATTTTGCTAAAGAGCCCCAGAGGCATCTATCTTTTTAATAAAATACTGGTGTAAGTGACAGAAATTGTGTCTTGAGTGCAGGTAGGGTCATTTACACCTGCTCGATTTGAAAGTTAGCAAGTATGCGCGTTGATTGAAGTGTTTTATAGTCAATGTACATACTCGCCAACTCCATCCAGAGCCCGAGCTCTGCCCAGGATGTGCCCCTACCATGCTACTGTGCCATCATGTCAATGCATGTAGTTTGGCGCCGGTTGTAACTTTATAACAGGCCAGAGAGGGGTCATTGTAGAAAGCTTTTTCTGTGCACAAAGCCAATGTTATGTGTGGAGAAAGTCCTTTTATAAAATTGTGCATGCCACATGTACCCATTCCCAGGGGAGTTGGAGATATGACGGGTGCATTTATTTTAGAAAATATACTCAGTGGCATAAAGTCTTATGAGGGGCCCCCCATTGTCCCAGAGGTGACTTTAAAATGTTTGCTGCGTTGCCTCTGCTCTTTTCCTCTCTTTCATCTAAGTTTTGAAGACAAGCAGCTGTTGCCCAGCAATGGGAAGTGCCGGTGCCTCATCCACCGCCATATGGGTCCCCTTCCTGCCTGGGGCCCCTACATTGCAGCAGTTCCTGGGGCAGAATTTACATCCTGGTACATGCATAGAGTATGTGCTCACAAATGTCATCTTTGGAAACAGTGCATTTCAATTTGCACTCTCTTAAGCCTGCTCCACAAGTGGAGGAGTAGCCTAATGGTTAGGGCACTGGCTTGGAAGCCAAGAGACCAGGGTTCAGTTCCCACTAGCCCTCCATATGGCCTTGGGCAAGTCACTTAATCCTTTACTGCCTCAGAAGAAAGGCTTGGCAATCTACTTCCAGTCACACTGCCAAGAAAACCCAGGAGCTTCTGGTCAACAGGACTCAGCATTGACTTGAAGGCACACCTTGTATTTTTTGAGGCTGGTTCTAAAAGTTTATTTAATAAAAAGGCATTTAGACTTTTTACATAGGCAGCTTGTTACAAACGTATCCTCTGTTTTAACTGCTTGGAGTGCTGGAGAGAATAAATGGATGCTGTCCTGATGAAACAGTTGGGGAGATGCCTACGCGACTAATCAGCTGTGGGCACACCCATCTATAAATAGCAGTCGTAGAACAGTAGGTGACATTAGATCTTTCCAAATGCAAAACAGAGTTCTTCATGCCAGCATAAACTTACAGCTCCCACTCATAGCAAGAATCTACCCTTCAGCTAAACCAGTAGACAACATACTTGGCTCAAGGCTTAGGACATGGTTATGTAATTTCACTTGCTAACAAACCTGATTTTATAAGACAAAGGCCAACAAAGCAGACAGAGTTTTGGTGTAAGATATTTTTTGGATCACAGCATTAGTAATAACATTATGAAAAAGCTTTATAAACACATAATATTCAAGTCTAGATCTTAAGCCTGCTTTCCAAAGGGATGGAGGATTTTGGGATCACCTTATGTGCCTGTGCATGTCTAGTCCCTACTAAAAAAAGAATTTGGGGAAGTATTTGTTTGGAAGGCAGGCTCCACTCATTCGGTGTACATCTTCTGGAAGTGTTTCATAAGGCAGATTTATAAATTGAAAATAAAATGTTAATAAAATTCCGAGCCTGGAAAAGAAAATCATTCTAGAGCAAAAAAGCAAGAGAAGAAGAATAATTAATGAAGACCAGGATGCAAGAACTGTGCTTAGATGTTCCTATTTTGAAATGCAGTACATATCACAGATACACATTTAGAACAGGCTTTTCATTCCAGAAGTGAAATAAGAAAAAGACTGAGACTCGACCTTTCACCCTCCTTTTTCGGTGGTAGAAAACCATCACATCAATGACGTCTGGAGACCTAAATAATCTTTAAAGCTTATATGTACTGTTTTTTGTTTGTTTTCACACTGGGTAGATAAAAATGATTATAGCTTAAGCCTACAAAGAATTCAGTATCTTTTCAGGACAAGTGCAGTTAATAGAGTCTGGCTGTCTGTATTGCACATGGACACTCCTTGCCGCCAATGTTCCCTCTAATTTTCTGTAGGCTGTGTGCGCATAAAATATCAGCTGTGCGACTTTTGAAGGAAGGTTAAATTTTTGTGCGCCACATAACGACACTCAGAGTTATATACTTTAAAATTTGACTACACGTCAGAATACAGTATGTACACCACATTGATTGCACTAGAAAATATTGTAGAACTTGTGAAAACCATAAATACACAACAACTTTTAAATTTTAAGACGTCTGTGTTGTTTTCTATCAGAATCAGAACCGTAATTTTTGTGCGCTCTGTTATAAAGTATGTGCGCTCGCTCGATGAGGTGTGTGCGCGCGCACACGCGCACAGCTTAGAGGGAACAGTGCTTGCCGCCCATTCCCAAACCTCCCTCATCCTTGCCTCCTGGTGTTATAGTGGCTGAATGGGTTGGGGGGGCAGGTACTGTGAGGCCCTGTTACTCACAAGAGACCGATTACTAATTATCACTAATTTTTCTGTATAGTCCAGATCCAAAAGTCAGTACAGGTGCAATCAGAATCTCTGTTTATTAGATAACTGATGGACAAATATAGGCAGTAGGGAGGAGAATTTCTGACAGTCATCAGACACCAGACAACTCCAGAATCCCTCCTCCCATTGAGTATAATATTCATATTACTTATATACATTTTTTGCTTCCGTATATGCATAGTCTCCACATTCATCCCTCTGTGAGGCCTCTCTGTGTCTTTTCTCCCCCCTCCCTTTGTTTCCTGCTGCTGACCTCTCTGATCCCTCTGTTCCTGTTTTGATACCCACTCAGATTCCTTTTCGTTTGCTCTTACTCCATACTTACCAACTATCAACTGTCTTTCTTCTTCAGGGCTGATGTGCTCAGCATATTCTTCTTTGCATGGTTTCCTGTGTACATGCTCTCTGCACAAAGCCTCTGCATGGATTCTTCAATCCAAGCATACACTTTGCTAAGGCTTATAATATATGATATTTCCTTATATGGTTCTTTATGCTGGCCTGTTTTTCCTTGCCCACTGTAATGACAGACTGGTTGATATATATTTTTATTAGAGCAGAATAAAGGCCATTGAGTGATTATGAACCAAGAACATTATAATCCCTTAACCCTTAAAGTAATCCGCTAACACTTAACCTCGCACTTAACCCCTACAACTCCCCCATTTTTTTTTTTTATTGTGGAGGAGATAAGACCAAGTCAGAGAATTCAGAAGTGGGGACCACAGCATAGGAAACATTCACATATATATGGCATGTTAACCAATTACCTACATTCAGTCCTCCCTTAAAATCATCAATATGTAAATCTGACAGGTGGCGTATTTTATCCATAGCATTAAGCACAAACACTGAATGATTCGCTATGACTATACAACAAATAGTGGCATTAATAAAAGAGCAAAAGGCCTCATTCAGAAGCAAGGAGCAAATCTAGGGCTTGTCTATTTTTGCAGAGTCATTTGTGTATTTTGCTCCAATGACTCTGACAACTTACTAATAGAATCAAATAACAGCTTTCATTTGAACATACAGTAAGCATTGCGGATGGCGTATAGCCATACCAAGTTCAGCAGTTATGGCAGGGGTCTGAAGTGAGAACTTCTTTGGAGATGTGGGTTGTATTGTGAACACGCAGAAGTAAAACTAATTGTCCATCAGGATGAAGGAAACAGATGGTGTCCCAAAGAGCAGGTTTGGCAGCAATTATCTTGGTCAGCAACAGTTCATACAGGAAGGAAGTAGATCAAACAGAGGTGACAGTTGGAGAAACCTTCAACTGACTGACATGAGTCCAAGTGTCAGTATCATTCAAGTGGGCAGCAAAGGGGGAAGCAATGGTGACAATGGTGGGCTGGATACAGACTGTGTAGTAGCCACCCGATAAAAAGGATTAAATACAACAGCAGTGAAACCCTGATATTCTTGGATACATGACAGCATTTAAAACATAATGCAGCAGACACCCGCCACTCTCCAGAGAGAGAGTAGAAGGAGAGAACACACAATACTGTTTATACCATTATACCATTCTATATAAATTGCAAACAAGCTTGAACCAGTTCAAAAGGTCACACAAAAGTCAGCATTATGTAGTTGCAGTAGGGGTCGCTGTTGTCCACAGGTGTGCTGCATCAGATCTAAAATAACTTCTTATCAGAATGTCCTTCACTCGCTCCACCAATTCAGTTGCCTGAAATCTACAAGCACAAACAAAAGAATGCTATTTCCCTCCCCCCTTCTTCCTCTTGGATTGCGTTCTGGGATTGCTGCTCACACACAACAGCTAATCCTGCTTCTAAAACAATTGTTAAAAGTCAAACAAATGGGAGGCAGAAAATATAAATTTAGATTCTTAAACAGTGTCCCAGTCCCACTAACTTAATTGGTGTAGTTTTGAATGGATATATGTGCTCATTCTAAACAGCAACTAAAGGCTGAACTCCTGGAACTGAAATTTAAAAGACTTCTAAAAAAGTACAAAGTACACTTTTGCTCTGGACACTAACACATAACTTTAAAAACAGGTGAATTTATCCTAAAATCCAATATCGTAGCAAATAAAAACTGGGAAGATGAGGGAACGCCCATGGTGGCACTGGCCTGTAACAACACACACAGTAATTTACCCTGAATCTTACAGTTCGGGGAAGCAGACATTTAAAACTGATACTTTTTTCATGAAAAGACTGGTGGACATCTAGAATGCAAACACTTCCCTTTTTAAGTTATTTCAATCACTGAGAGTTACAGCTAACCTCGACCTCCATGAGGTGCTTGCCATAATATATAAAATCCCTGTTTAACTTTTAATTTTGCTTAATAGCATATACAATCAGAACAAAATCCAAACATGATTAACTTCTTATTCACTCAGGATTTAAATCATTCTCAAGTTGCAATCTGCTCCGAATGCCACATTATCCTGCAGGGATCTTAACCTCTACTTTGAAGGTCAAATAAAAAAAGGAAACAGTTTTCTTCTGTTGCGCCAGTAGCAAAGAATTCTAAGCAGTTCAATTTCAGAGATCATAAAATCTAATTAAGAAAGTGTTGATTGTGTGAGTGTTATACTAAACCAGGCACTTCCAGAAGGGAAACGGAGAAGGGAAATGGCTGCACTGGTAATTTTTGCTTCAAAAGCAAAGTAACTTTTGAATCACACTCTGCAGGTATCATAGCTGTTATTGTTCCTCTATTACCAATTTTATTTCCAGAATATCTATTACCACAAAACAATAAGCATATATCAAAGCATGGAAGATCTTCCCATTCATTCATTCATTCATAACAATTTATAACTAAAAATACATCACACATAGAATGACTAAACAGTTTTTTTTCTCTCAGCGTCATTTCCGTACCTAGAAAGCTAGCAAGCTAATTACAGAGGAAAAAATACTTCACCAAAAGAGTTCTGAACTTCATCTCCTGTCACACTTTGATTGAATGAATTCTTTATTTTAAACTAACAAGAAAGACTGCTCAATCGAGGGTTTCCTCTAGGTAATGCGTCCATTCCCTTAGCAGCCTTTCTCCCCCTCTCTAGTTGAAACAGGCAACCATCTTATCCTGCTGCAGACAATTAGCTATCTTTCATCAGGCGACATATAGGCGCAATTATTCATTAAACACAGCCAGGCACTGGCCAGGTGACTGGCAATGTTCAAAGAACAAACCTCAAAGTTCAGAACTCCATAATTACAATTGATGTTTACACTGTTATGTAACTAGACTAGTTCTTTTCAATTGATCTAATTGTCGCCCTCTCTGGTCTGTGAGCAACCCAGATAAGGAGATTTCTTCCATTGTTCTAAAACAAAAAAAAAAAAGAAAACAATCTTTTATTCTCCTTCACTGTCCCTCAACCTATAATCAGTAAACTTACTGTGTGGGGGTGAAAATAGACAAAACTTTCTCTATTTCCTTTCCTAATAAGGGATTATCTCTCATCATCCGTTCGACCGGAGTCACTGGGGAAACTTGATTTACCATTATGTCCTGATTGCCATCTTTCTTCTTTCTCCTAAACAGAGACATGATTCCTACGTGCAACCTTTTATTTAAGGGTCTCAATACCCACCCTCTTTATTTACAGAGGAAGGAAGTGCACGAAATGTCCAGGACACCTTTCAAACAAGAATTCGCTTCGTTCAAGCCCAGCCAATCTCCTCGCGGAGGTATGGAACCGTGAGCAAGAACACACACATGCTTCGTGTCAGACGACACGTACTGTCTCAATCACTTATCACTCAGTCCCAGTTTATAACAGCAAATTATTCTTACACTTTACTCATATAACAAAAACAAAAATTCATATAAAAAAAACAAAAATTAAACAACACTTACCAAGCTTGGTTAAAAATACTTATACTCACGACGCCGTCATTACAGCCGCCGTCATCCTAGGGAATCCGTCACTCACTTCTTCTCTGGTCTCTACTATGCGCCGGGAACGTACCTCCCTCTTCTTTCTTGAGGGGAATCCAAATCTTTAGTACCTCCCTCTTTTTTCTTGAGGGGAATCCAAATCTTTAAATTTGTATCTTGGTCATAAAGACCCACTCGTAGCCCAATCCCGGGTTTCGGCACGAATTGTGAGGCCCTGTTACTCACAAGAGACCGATTACTAATTATCACTAATTTTTCTGTATAGTCCAGATCCAAAAGTCAGTACAGGTGCAATCAGAATCTCTGTTTATTAGATAACTGATGGACAAATACAGGCAGTAGGGAGGAGAATTTCTGACAGTCATCAGACATCAGACAACTCCAGAATCCCTCCTCCCATTGAGTATAATATTCATATTACTTATATACATTTTTTGCTTCCGTATATTACTTCCGTATATGCATAGTCTCCACATTCATCCCTCTGTGAGACCTCTCTGTGTCTTTTCTCCCCCCTCCCTTCGTTTCCTGCTGCTGACCTCTCTGACCCCTCTGTTCCTGTTTTGATACCCACTCAGGTTCCTTTTCGTTTGCTCTTACTCCATACCTACCAACTATCAACTGTCTTTCTTCTTCAGGGCTGATGTGCTCAGCATATTCTTCTTTGCATGGTTTCCTGTGTACATGCTCTCTGCAGAAAGCCTCTGCATGGATTCTTCAATCCAAGCATACACTTTGCTAAGGCTTATAATATATGATATTTCCTTATATGGTTCTTTATGCTGGCCTGTTTTTCCTTGCCCACTGTAATGACAGATTGGTTAATATATATTTTTATTAGAGCAGAATAAAGGCCATTGAGTGATTATGAACCAAGAACATTATAATCCCTTAACCCTTAAAGTAATCCGCTAACACTTAACCTCGCACTTAACCCCTACAGTACCATGAGTCTTGCTCTACTGCAGTGCCCTGGTCTGATCATGTTCTGCTCTGTTTTGTCTGTCGGGTTCCCAAAGAAACATCATTAATATCACAGAGGGGTAATTCCCAGCCCATCTCTAGGGAACATAATCACAACACATTAGCAGCATTTTCATCAGCAGATAGCTTATTTGTCGACGATACCTCTTCATTAACTCTTAATGAACAGATAGACATATGGAACAGAACGCTCTCTACAGTCCTTGATAAAATTGCCCTGAAAAACATCCATTCTCATCGAAACTGGAAGACCCACCCTTGGTTTCACTCAGGAGTTAGACTTCTTAGACGCCAGATCCGAGCTGCGGAAAGAGCATGGCGTAAGGCTCGATCGGGTACAAAATAGTAACATAGTATATGACGGCAGATAAAGACCAGTATGGTCCATCCAGTCTGCCCAGCAAGGCGGCAAGAGTAGGTGCACCTGCCGCTCTGTGCAGGTCACCCCTCCTCATGCCTTTGTTTAGGGGTGTACCCACCGCTCCATGTAGGTCACCCTTATTTACTGAGATATAAGAGATAGTTATGTTTATTTTGATTTTATCCTGTTGCTATAAAGGGATCCACTATGTCTGTCCCATGCCATTTTGAATTCCGTCACTGTATTTGCCCCCACCACTTCCATCGGGACGGCATTCCAAGCATCCACCACCCTTTCAGTGAAAAGTATCTCCTGATGTTGCCTTTCAGTTTACTCTCTTGCAGCTTCATGTTATACCCTCTTGTTTTACAGTTTTGAAAAAGGATGGTGTTTTCATTAATATTCTTTAAGTCTGATAAGGTCTGTATCATATCTCCCCTGTCCCTCCTCTCCTCTAGCATATACATATTTAGGTCTTCAAGTCTCTTCTCATACGTCTTCTGCCATAGGCTTCAAAACATTTTGGTCATCTTCCTTCGAACAGTTTTCAGTCTTTTTATATCCTTTGCGAGATATGGTCTCCAAAACTGAACACAATATTCCAAGTGAGGCTTCACCAGTGACTTGTACAGTTGCATTAGTACCTCTTTCTTTCTGTATGCAACCCAGCATCCTTCTGGCTTTGGCCACCAAATCGTCACACTGTTCCACTACCTTGAGATCCTCAGAAACAAGCACTCCAAGGTTCTTCTCCTGCTCTGTGCATACCAACTTCTCACCCCCTATTGCATACAATTCCCTTGGATTTCTGCTTCCCAAGTGCATGACACTGCACTTCTTCACATTAAATCTTAACTGCCAAGCATTAGACCATTCTTCCAGCTTTTGTAGATCTTTCCTCATGTTATCCATTCCCTCAGGGGAGTCCACTCTGTTGCAAATATTTGTGTCATCTGCATAAAGACAGACTTTTCCATTCAATCCTTCAGCAATATCACTTACAAATACATTGAACAGTACTGGTCCCAGGACCGATCTCTGTGGCATGCCACTAATCATCCGAGTGAGTTCTGTTTACCATCACTGTCTGTTGTCTGTCAGCCAACCAATTTCTGATCCAGTTCACCACCTTGGGACCCATTTCCAGGCTGTACAGATTATTGATAAGCTTCCTGTGTGGAACAGTATCAAAGGCTTTGCTGAAATCTAGGTAGATCACATCCATCGCATGCCCTTGATCTACTTCTCTGGTCACCCAGTCAAAAAACTCAATCAGATTTGTTTGGCGTGATCGTCCTTTGGTAAAACCATTTTGCCTGAGATCATGCAACCTATTGGTTTGAGAAAGTCCACTATTCTCTCTTTCAGGAGCGCTTCCATTATTTTTCCCATCACCGAGGTAAGGCTTACTGGCCTGTAGTTCGTCACTTCTTCCCTATTACCACTTTTGTGGAGAGGTATCACAATTACCATGTAATTGTCACGTTGCTAGATGTAAACCGCCTTGGATAAAGGTGGTATAGAAAAACTGTTAAATAAAATAAATAAATAAACATCAACCCTTCTTCAATCCTGTGGAACTTCTCCTGTCTCCAAGGATCTGTTGAAAACATCCTTTAAAAGCTCTGCAAGAACCTCTCTGAGCTCTTTCAGTATCCTGGGGTGTTTCCATGGCCTCGTCCACTTTCAGTTTTTCCAAGCTGTTCAAACACATCATCTTCTGTGAATGGTGTGGTATCTACTCCTTTCCATTTGCATATTTGTCAATCACAGGTGGTCCTTCTCCAGGAATTTCTTTAGTAAAAACAGAACAGAAGTATTTGTTTAGCATTTTTGCCTGTTCAATGTCACTTTCCACGAATCCGTTCTCTGCACTTTTGAGTCCTGCAATTCCACCTCTGATCTTCCCCTTTTCGCGAATATACGTGAAAAACGTTTTGTCGCCACGCTTCAGATCTTTAGCCATCTTTTCTTCTGCCTTTGATTTTGCTATCCTTATTTCTCTTTTAGCTTTATCCTGTATTCTGTTCTGTGTTCCTCTGTTTGTGAACTTCTGAATTTTCTGAAAGCCTTGTTTTTTTATTTATGCAGCTATTTCTTTGGAGAACCAAATTGGATTCCTATTCCTCTTGTTTTTATTGATTTTCCTTACATAGAAACATGACGGCAGAAAAATAATACATGGCCTATCTAGTCTGTTCTTCCATATAAACTACAATAGTCCCCTATTTACCTTTAGAGATCCTCTGTGTTTGTCCCATGCTTTTTTGAATTCAGATACTGTGTCCACCACCTCCACTGGGAGACTATTCCACGCATCTACCACTCTTTCCGTAAAGAAATATTTCTGCATATTACTCCTGAGTCTATCCTCTTTCACTCTCATCCTATGTCTCCATGAGAGTGAAAGGGGATAGACTCAGGAGTAATATGCAGAATCGGGGCACAGAGCCTGGATGTCCTGGACATGCCCCGATTCAGGCCCGATAGATGTCCAGGATCCTCCCCGGTTAGCCCAGCCTAGGCTCCTGCATGGAGCCGTGGTGCCGTTACATCCTGTCACCATGGCACCGGGACATCATGCAGGAGGCCCAATCAGCCTCAACTTTTTAAAGTCTTCTTCCCCGCAACCTGACCCTTAACCTGTTCCCCGCAGCCCAATCCCGGTCCTTCTGAGGCCGGGATTGGGCTGTGGGGAACCTTCTCCACTGCTCATCTTGCGTGGGGGCCCAGGCTGGATGTCCGCTGATGTCGGGGGGATTTATTCCACCTCGGAGATGGAATAAGTCCCCCAGCTAAATCACCAAGCCTGCACGTACAGGGCCATCGCCAGAATCGGCCCTGTACGTCTGGGGTCAGGGTCCTGCCTCTGCACCAACCTCGCTCCACCTTTGGCCCTCCTCCTCCCACCTCCATCCTGAGTTCCCCACACATCTCCTCAGTACATGCGGGGAGCTCATGAGGCAGGATCGGCACCGGACATTTAGCAATGCAGAATGACCCCCACAGTCGAGACAGGTCATGGGCTGTCCTCCCATCAGAGGCCTTAACTCGTTTTTTTAATGAGAAAGTACAAAATCTTAAACTATCTTTACCTTCCTTCCCTCTTTTCAGTGCCAAACCAACCTGATGAAGAACATCCTTCTCTATGTCATGCCTGGTCAAAGTCCTCACTTATTACGCAGACAGAACTTACCTGTGTGATGGCATCAACAAACAAAACTACTATGATACTGGACCCTATACCCTCTCCATGGTTTAGGGAACTCTCTCTAGGCTTACTCTCAATTATAGTGGAAATTATTAATCATAGCCTTACTGAAGGCTTGGTACCAGATTTTTTGAAGAAAGACATTCTTTAACCCATACCAAAGAATCCAGGAGGCAATCTCCAAGATGTTCAAAATTATCGTCCCATTTCCAATTTGTGATACTTCTCAAAACTGGTAGAAAAATTTGTTTTCAGACAGTTATTACATCACATTGAGCAGACACATTTTACCTCCACCCCCATCAATTGTGTTTCAAGTTTCTACATAGTATGGAAACCAGCCTGGCAGCAGTCCTTAAAAAAATCTATAGGGCCTGGGATCAAGGCAAATTTGTTTTAGCAGCTTCATTGGATTTAACTGCAGGTCCTAACCTGGCTTTTTGAGATGGGAATACAGGGTTTGGTTCTCTCATGCTTCATATCATAAGAACATAAGATATGCCATACTGAGTCAGACCAAGGTCCATCAAGCCCAATATCCTGTTTCCAACAGTGGCTAATCCAGGTCAAAAGCACCTAGCAGTTTCCCAAAAAGACACACAGATTCCATAATGCTTGCATTGGGGCAAGCAGTGGATTTCCTGGGTCCTCTTTAATAATGATTTATGGACCTTTCCTCCAGGAACTTGACCAAACCTTTTTTAAACACAGCTAACAGCTTTTACTACATCCTCTCATAACGAATTCCAGAGTTTGATTATGTGTTTTCTCTTATTAGTTTTAAATGGGTTACACTGTAGCTTCATTGCATGTCCCCTAGTCTTTCTACTTTTTGATGACATAAACAATATATCTAAATTTACCCGTTCTACTCCATTCATTAATTTATAGACCTCTATCATATCTCCCCTCGGCTGTCTCTTTTCCTTGAAGAGCCCTAACCTTTTTAGCCTCTCTTCATAGGGGTATCCTTCCATCCCCTTTACCATTTTGGTGGCTCTTCACTGTAACCCTTCTAATTCTACTGTATTCTTTTTAAGATACGGTGACCAGAATTGCACACAATATTCAAGATGCGGTCGCACCATAGAACGATACAGAGGCATTATGATATCCTTGGTTTTATTCTCCATTCCTTTCCTTATGATTCCTAGCATTCTATTTGCTCTCTTGGTTGCCACTGCACACTAGGCAGAGGGTTTCAATGTATTATCCACAATGACGCCTAAATCTTTTTTCTGAGTGGTGGTTCCTAATGTGGAACCTTGCGTCGTGTAACTATAGTTTGGGCTGTTCTTTCCTGGGTGCATTGCACTTGTCCACAATAAATTTCATCTGCCATTTGAATGTACTTGAAAAAGGTTTTATTAATCATTTTTGCTTCCACAGCAAGATTTTTTTTTCAAATTCTCTCTTTGCCTGCCTTATCAATGCCTTGCATTTAACTTGCCAATACTTATGTTGTTTCCAGTTTTCATCATTTGGCTTCTTTCTCCATTTTCTGAAAGATGTTTTTTTTTGGTTACAACAGCCTCTCTGACCTCACCTTTAAACCATGCTGGCAGTTTTTTGATCTTCCTTCCACTTTTCTTAAAGCGTGGAATACAGCTGGTCTGGGCTTCCAAGATAGTATTTTTAAACAACACTCATGCTTGATGTAAATCTTTAACCTTTTCAGCTATTCCTGTTAGTTTTTTCTTAATTATTTTCCTCATTTTATCATTGTCTCCCTTTTGAAAGTTGAAAGGTAGTACTGTGGATTTCCTTGCTGTCCTTCCCTCAATTATTAAATCAAACATGATCATGCTATGATCACTATTGCCAAGTGGCCCCCAACACCCTTATCTCCTTGCACTAGATCTTATGTTCCACTAAGGACTAGGTCCAAAATGGCTTCCCCTCTTGTCAGTTCATGAACCAGCTGCTCCAAGAAGCAGTCATTTATTTCATCTAGAAACGTTATCTCCCTAGCATGTCCTGCCGTGACACTGATTCAGTCGATACCAGGATAATTGAAATCACCCATTATTATTGCTGTGTTGTAACGTTTGTTAGCTTCCCTGATTTCTTTGAGCATTTCATCATCCATTTGTTCATTCTGGCCAGGCGGTCGACACCCCCACTGCCATCGCCTTTCCCTTTTTACATGGAATTTCAATCCATAGATATTCTACAGTCTATTTTGTTTCCTGCAAAATTTTAATCCTGTGTGACTCAACGCCCTCTCTAACATCGAGCGTAACCCATCCACCAATTTGATCTACTCTATCATTGTGATATAATTTGTATCCAGGTGTCACAGTGTCCCACTGGTTCCTCAGTAATCGGTCATTCCAGGTATGTCTCCAACATACCTGGAATATCACATATTGCCTTAACGGAGGCGTATCTTAAGGATCAACTCTTTTTCCTCTTCTGTTTAACATATTCATTTGCCCTTTGATTACTTTAATTCAGGAGCAAAATATATTGGTCTATGTCTACGCGGGCAATATTTTGCTTCTTCACTCAACAGACGAAAACCAGCCTGATCTCCACCCTATGAATGCATGTTTAGATCACATTTCATCCTAGTTATTTAATAATTCGCTGAAACTCAATCCAGCAAAATCAATGGCCGTCTGGTTTACAGGATCTCAAGTTCATCCTAACCTATCTCAGGTTTTGCAAGGTGCAATTGCATGATAGCTTGTGCTATCTTGGAGTACTGCTAGATTCAGATCTATCTTTCTCACCACAGCTTGTAAAAATTGCATAAACTACTTTCATGGCACTACAGTGATTCCGGTCTATTCAATTATTCCTCGATAAACCTGCACAGATAACTGTTATAGTACATACTATATTATCAAGACTAGACTACTGTAACATTTCATACCTTGGGCTTCACACAATATCAGTTAAAGTGTCTACAAATACTCCAAAATACAGCGATACATGTTCTTAACAGAACAAAAAAATGTGAACGTCACACCACTTTTCATAAAATATTACTGCTGATCTATTGCTTCACGATGATACGATAGAGATGTTTAAATATGTCCATGGCATAAATAAACAGGAGGAGAGTCTCTTCCAATTGAAAACAAGCTCTGCTACGAGGGGACCTAGGATGAAGGTGAAAGGGAATAGACTCAGTAGTAACATGCGGAAATATTTCTTTATGGAAAGAGTGATGGATCTGTGGAATAGTCTCCCAGTGGAGGTGGTAGAGATGAGGACAGAATCTGAATTCAGAAGAGCATGGGACAAACACAGAGGCTCTCTAAAGGAAAAAAGGGCACTATTGTGGTTGATGGAAGAGCAGACTAGATAGGCCATGTGATCTTTTTCTGCCGTCATGTTTCTATGTATTCTATTTAAGGCACTTGTGTTTGTCCAGAAGGTTATGCATGAAGAGGCGCCTGCTTACCTGTCCAGATTAGTTACTTTACACACTTCAAAAGAATGTTGAACTCCATCAATGATTTCAGACTGCATTTTCCATCCTTAACCATGATCAAACATGACCGCACATGGAAGTTCGCTTTCTCTGCAGCAACCCCTCCCCTCTGGAACAGTTTGCCGACCATCATTCATACGGAGCATAATTATAAGGATTTCAAAAGAAAATGAAAAACCTATCTTTTTGAGGACGCTTTTACTACCTCATTATAATGGAGGAATGATATCTTGAACATCACTGACCTTGAACTGTGACAAATGTTGTTTTCCCTTCCCCATTTTCATTTCTATAGTCCCTTTACTTGAGTTTTTATTTATTTAAATCTTTTTTATACCGCACTCTTTGGTATCAGCGCGGTTTACAGGTAACATTAAATTTGTCAATGCCAGATGAACATACATTGAACATTACATCGAACAGGTATTACAACTTGGGTTTAAACAGGGGTAACTATATACAGCTATTTTCAAACTGGGTATTTAAGTCGCAGCTATGCTTTATTTGGTGGAATGCAGTTATGCTTTATGTGGGTCAACGTGGAACAATTTAACATGGATGATCTGAGAATCTAAATTATGAAATTTAACATGGATGATCTGAGAATTTTTCTTTACTATACAAAAATGGAGTTCTTATGTTTTTTTACCTTATGCATCTTAAAGCTTGTAAACGGCATAGTTTGCAATTGCAGTTATGCAGTATATCAAGTATATCAGCGGTGTTGCTTTGAGCTGACATGCCTAAGCGTAAAGGTAAACCTCGGGCTTTTCCCGCAGAGCCCTCGGTTACAACTGTGGGACCAATGGATCGGTATGTTCAGCTTTCCGAGAATCAAATTCAGGGGATTCGAGAGGGCTTGGAGGCTCAGGCGGAGGAGCTCAGAGTTTGTGTCGTGCTGGTGAGATAACGAAGGCTCCAAGTAAAGCTGTAATTCCTACAACTGCTTTCTCATTTGAGATAATAGGTCCGGCCTCTGTGACCCTTGACTGTATTTGGGAAGCAATTACCCAGCTATCTTCTGTAGTTGGTCAACAGTTGGCTCTCTCGTCGGATAAAGTCTCTGCTCTAGAGGATTTGGTATCAAAGTTGCAGACTGATACATTGGAATTGAATACAAAATTAACTGTTGTGGATCAGAAGCTCGCTCAGGTTTCTGAGGTATCTCATTCCTTAGTCAAGGATAATACTGCCCTACGGGCAAAGATTGAGACATTGGAGAACATGGCTCGATCCTCTAATATTTGTTTATTAAATTTTCCGCTGGTTCCTGGTTTAACTCCTTCAGAGACGTTCAAGAAATACTTCCAGGATGTGCTGGCGGTTCCCCTTGATCTAATACCTCCTGTTGCAAGAGTTTATTATCTTCCATTTGGGAAAAAAGAGGGTAAAACTACTATTGGGACTCTGGAAATGGACTTTTTAAATGTCTCAGATTTGTTGCAAACACCTAAGGATGAGGACTTATCTGTATCCACGTTGTTAGTGTCATTAGCATTATCCTCTGATAGAGAGTGGCTTCTTAAGCTGTTCTACAAGAAAAGAGGCAATCTGTTTTATGGAAAAAAAATCTTAATGTTCCCAGATGTGGCCAGGGATACACAGAAGCGTTGGAAATCCTTTTTATTATTGAGGCCTGGTGTAATGCAGTTAGGTGCTTCTTTCGCGCTACGTCTCCCATGTAAATGTGTGGTGGTCTATAAGAAGCATAAATATATATCCTTTCAACCTGAGGGCCTTCATCGGTACCCATGTTTCTATCTCTTTCCCTCCCTGAGATGGTATATGTTCCCATTTATTGCGTATGGATTTTCGGCCTCCCGCTCCGCCTGTAATTTCCTAATTGTTATTTCTTTAAGAAAGCCAAGGAGTAGTTCCCCTCCTATGGCCTTAGGCTAAGTACCACTCCTCAATTTGGTGGACTCATGATATCTCTTGCTATCATTGTTTCCTCATTTTTCTTTCTTCTTTGTAATTTCCCTGCAAGTTTTATCTTTCTGTACAAGCTATTGCTCGATTTATTGTTGAAAAATGCATAAATAAATAAAAAAAAGATAAAAATCTAATGAGCTCCAAATATCATGCAAATGAGTTCACTAGGGCTTCAAGCATAACTAAATTACGCCTCGAAAACTACATGACGGCAACAGTTTTGAGGGATGTGCAGTTGAGTTTTTCATAGTGAAAAAGTGCAAGATTTTCAGAGGACGTCAAAACAAAAGTGTTGCAAAAGAGATCTGCATAACATTTCAATGAGTCAGCAGCATGCAATAGCTACTCTGAAACGTTTCCTGGGAGATTCTGACATATAGTGAAAAAAAACATTTAGGATTTGTTTACTCACCTTCCATGCGTCCAACCCAAGTTACATGCCAGGTACTGTAGGTGCTTCCCTGCTTAAGCGGCTTTACAAAAAGTTGTACCTGAGACGATGATGGGCAGGGTGAGGGACTTGCTCTCAAGGTCACTGGGAACATCAGTGGGAGAAAGTGCATTTGAAGTTTGTTTTTTGCAGGCCTAACTGGTTTTATTTCAAAGTCTAAAAATATTTGCTTGCAGTCCCAGGATGTTTTATGAGTTCAAGATCTGAGGGGGCCCCCAAATTGGAGGGCTGCAACTCTGATAACTTTTTAGGATTTCTATTTATTGATTTAATTGTTTTTCTATACCACCTTTCAGTGTGTCAAAGCGGTTTGCAATCAACAATGCAAACAACTTGTACTATATAGAAGGGAGAGAAAACATCAGAGAATGTGTGTGAACAAGAATTAACACAGATGCAGCATATTTACAGTGAGTATACATGGTTAATATTTATTTATTTGACTGTTTTTATATTTGCCTTTCGACATGTCAAGGCAGTTTACATAGAACAGTAACTTAATGTGGGCTACATAGAACGGAATTGTCACAGAGACCTTGCTTTCAACAAGTAACTTAAGTAGCTATATACATGAGCATAATATTAGCAAGTACATGCATGAGAGGCTAACAGTCCTCGGAGTTTGACTGATATAACATTAGTTAATATATTCCTCAGGCGGGGGGGGTGGGGCTACAGGGGGTGGGAGCTGCGAGGGGGAGGGTAGGGGGGAGACTGAGCCAATTGGCAACTGCGATAGGGTATGCAGTGATAGGAAAATCACCGGGACCCAGACAGGGTGTGCCTGGTTAATCCGGAGCTTTAGAGAATTGCTCAAGGAACAAATAAGCTTTTACTTTCTTACAAAAGTCATTGAGATCACTTATTGTGTGACTTGTTGTCTGGTAGGGCGTTCCAGAGTCTTCGAGCGAACAGGGAGATTGCCCTACTTGAGGTTCCAGAGTTGTAGTTCCTGTTGTCTGCAGAGATGGTGAGGGTAGTTTGATTGCCGATCCTTCTAGGATGATTTACTGATGACCTTTTTATCAGAGTTTCCAGATATATATGGTGTGATTAGAAGGGAGGGCGCTAATAGGGGCGAGGGTGGCCTACAAAGGCTGTAGATTAGGGTAAGAGTGCCAGGTCCATCAAAGTGTTCAATGAAGAGAAGCATTTTTAGGCTTCTCCGGATGTCTTCGAGGTCAGGTATGGAGCGAATGCTACCAGGGAGCGCATTCCAGATCTTTGGCGTAGGGAAAATGCTTGGCTTGAAGCAAAGTGTGTGCTTGTCCTGTTTGTGGGAGAAATAGCAAAGGTGAGCTGTGTGTTGGCTCTCCTAAGTCTGTCGTCTGCTGTGCTTAGAATGAGAGATTGTAAATAATCTGAGGAGAGCCAATGGAAGACATTGACTATAGTGAGTAATACCTTATATTTAGAGTGGGAGGTAATGGGGAGCCAGCGTAGTGCGATGAGGATCGGAATAATGTGATCGTGATGCAGAATCCGGGCAGCTATGTTCTGGACCATTGGCAAGGGGTGGGTTACATATCCTGGTAGACCCAGTAGGATTATGTTACAGTAGTCCAAGTGCGCTATGAATGTACACTTTAGATCAGTGGTTCTCTGCTAGTCAGGTATTCAAGATAACCATAATGAATATGCTTGAGAGAAGTGTGCGTACTGTCTCTGTTGTATCAAAATCCCTATCATGCACATTCATTGCGGTTATTCTTGGTGTGTCCCGAGGTCTGGGCTGAGAACCTCTGTTGTAGGTACACTTGTATGCCATGGAGGCAGTACATGCAAACAGATCTCAGACATATTTATTATGGATTGCTTGAAAAGCTTTCAATGCCCTCCTCTTTGCCACCCCCAGAAGGGGCCACCCTAGGCAACCACCTAGTTTACCTAATGGTTGTGCGGGCCCTGGCTTTTCCACATGAAAAGCCTGTTTAACACATGGAAAAGGCCTTTTATAAAAATTGCACACTTGCATATCTGTGTAAACAGCAGTCACATGGTAAGAATTCGCCTATTTTTTCAAGTGATCTGCATATGAACATTCCTGGGTCATAGTTTAGGCTGAGTGGAGGTGGAGCTGCAATGTACATAGGAATATATGAAGTGCCATACTGGGTCAGACCAAAGGTCATCAAGCCCAGTATCCTGTTTCCAGCAGCGGCCAAGCCATGTCACAAGTACCTGACAAATCCCAAAAGTAGTCAGTTCTATGTTACTTATCTCCAGGGTAAGCAGTGTTTGTTTGTTTTTATCTCAGTCTACGATAATAATGATTTGTGGACTTTTCCTCCAGGAATTTGATGAAACTTTTTTTAAAATCCAGCTACACTCCCTGCTTTCACCACATCCTCCGGCAATGAGTTCTAGAGCTACTTCAGAGCGTCATACCCTGTTCCCCAGGCCTTGTATTTTCTGAAAGAGCAAACAATCGATTCACTTTGACCCACTCCACTCACGTATTTTTATAAAACATTGTATGTACATGCGTAGAGCATATGCGCATATTTATACCATCGTCAGAGCAGATGTAAATGTGTGTGTTAAATTTGTGTGCTTCTGGGGCTGCTTCCCAAGAGCTGTGTAAACGGTACGGCTGCACAGAGTGCAACTATAGAAAGAAGCGCTGATGTCATCACTAGGCTTCCAGGAACTCGAGAAGAGTGACTCACTGTATGTGACTGGGGCAGAGGGGGGCACTGGATTCTTTAGATGCACAAGGTGAGGTCCTGGTTCTCGGTGTCTGTTTCATAAAGGCACATAGTAAAGTTGAAAGTGTGTACCTAGTTTTACGTGATCTGTGTGCACGGTGGTTCCAGGAGTTGCAGTGAATACATTTAGGATAGACATACAAATCGACAAACATTTTGGAGCAGGTGTACTTGTGTGTGTTGTCATTTGAGCGCTAATTGGGCTGGATCTGGGAGAGGAGTTCATATAGTCACATAGGCAGGGCCGGTTTTAAGTGCCAACGGAGCAGGCATGGTCTGAAGCAGCAGATGTCTAGGGATGAAATTTTGGCATTTTTTTATAAATCTACCAAAACATGAAAAAATATGATACTCGAAGAGGTGCTTGCCATGCTTGGTTTAAATACCCTGCTCTTGGTTTAAATACCATGCTTGGTTTAAATACCCTGCTCAAGTACAGTCCTTTACAACAGTGCTATGGAAACACCATCTCTGGTAAAATTTGAATGAATTTCTCAGCAAAACCTTTACCCTGCTGGTTATTTTCAGAAAATGCAAGTGTTTTTTTGCATGTATTGAAGAACAACGAGTAAACAACTAAGGTCCTAATTCAATGTCACTGAGACTTTCCAGTAATGATGAACACTCCTAACATCCAAGAAAATTATATTCATTCCCTGAAATTGTATCTTTGAATGGGGGGCGGGAGGGGGGGGGGAGATGTGAGAATTTCTTTATACTCCCTTTGCATCCTCTGCTAAAATATTAAATAAATACAATGCAGATTTGTTCAAGAATTTGTCACGAAAAGACAACAGATCACCATTATTATTAAATTAATACTGTAAGATTCTAGATTAATATTTCATTTCTATTTTACTATTTTAGACTATAATAACAGCATTAACTAGGAGGCATAGACTAGTGGTTACAGCAGGAGACTGTGACCCTGGGCTGCAGGGTTCAAATCAATGTATCCCACTGATCCTCAGAAATATCTACAGCACCCAAATTTTAATCTAAATGTAAACATAATATTAACCAATATATTGTAGTTTTGTTGTATTTGTAAAATATTTAACTTAGGATGCAAAAGGTAGCATTATACCTTATGTAACATCAGAGGCAATGGTAAAAGAGGCTAGTATTTTAATAAAATTAGTGATTACAATAAAATAGCAATTTGTATGATATTAGGTGCAATTTTTTCTTCATTACGGATATGACTAGTTTAACCCAAAATGTTTGTAATTGGCAATTTGCTAAAAATAAATGCATACATTAAACTTCAAAAAGACCGAAGCCCTCTTCGTCACCAGGAACCCGGCTTTTATCCCACCTCTATCCATCAAAGTTCGGGACGCAGAGCTCACATGCAAGACTACAGTAAGATACCTCGGAGTTATACTTGATCAGCAGCTTAATATGAAGGCTCACATCAATAACATAACAAAATCTGTCTATCACAAAATCCGGTCCCTTCGCCATCTTCGTCAGCTGTTAGAACCTGAAGACTTCCGAACTGTTTTTCAGGCCCTAATAATGCCCCACCTTGACTATGCTAATGCGATATTACATGGCCTACCAAAGAATACGACCAACCCCTTACAACTTGCTATGAATTCTGCTGCAAGAATCCTTCATGGAGCTTCCAGAAGATCCCACATCACTCCAATACTAAAACAGTTGCACTGGCTGCCCATACAGGCCAGGATCTCCTACAAGGTTCTAACAATGACCCATAAAGCCATCAAGAAATTCCCGGCTACTGCTATCACCGACCTAGTATCCATCACACCTCCTAACCGGCTAAGGAGATCGAATGCTGCAAACACCCTCATTCTACCTAAGGCAAGTACTAAGTGCTCTCAAGCTACCAGATCTAGAGCCTTTGCCTTTTTTGCACCATCTTGCTGGAACGCACTCCCGGCGCCTATCAGAACCATCAGCGATCTCTCCCAATTCAAGAAGGAACTGAAGCATCACCTTTTTCTCCTTTACTACAATGCCGCAGCCCCCCCTCCACAGTCACCTACTTCCACACCTCATGGTAGCTCCTCAAGCCCATACATCATACACTCCTAGTCTGAATACCTGCAACCACACCTTAACCGCCTCCATAATTAACTTACTCTGAGAAGCTCGTGCTGTGCACGTAACCATGTATATAGTTATTGTTCTCCCTGTTCTCCCTGTTAAGAAACTTGTTCATTGTACATCCGAGTTATTTTTACCTGTTTATTGTAAGCACAAATCACTAAACTGAGATGTGTAGATTCAATGTTTTATTGTAAACCGCACTGATCTTAAATAGCGCGGTATAAAAGAAAATGTAATAAATAAATAATAAAATACATTCATATGAAATTGTTGTATTTCACTATCAAGTTTCTTCGTTTTCATTTTTTAAATTTGAAGCAAAAAAAAAAAAGAAATTTGCAAAGCCCAGGCTTGGGTAAAAAGCAACAGAAAATTCATTCAGGGGGCAGCTGAACATTTTTTGCTTGGGGTAGTAGAAGATATAGAGCTGGCCCTGCACATAGGTACGTCTTACACTTCTCGCATAGGGGTCCTATTGGAAGGGAAGAACCACCCTAGATTCTGTTTCGATGATTGTTGCGGGAAGTGTAAAAAGATTCCAGGCCCACCTTGTTTGTTTAGGTCCAGCAAATCCTTTCCTTGGTAAGGGTGAAAGATTTGCTGAAGCTGGTCGCCTAAAGTCTGCCTTTTTTTTGTTTTTTGCTTCACTCCTAGGTTTTGGCAGTTCTGCCAACTTTCTTTTCATTGCAGGCTTTGACACAAGCATTTGAAAATCATAATTCATAGCTTCCATTTATATAAAATGTTGAAGGCATTTATTAGGCTCTCAAAATCTGAGGCCGAGAGTGACACGAAATCAAATCGGTGTCCTCAGCAAATATTTCAAGTCTTGCCAGCCCGTGCTTCGGCTAGACGGAGTCGCAGTGTTCCCGTGCGACCAGTAGGTGTCACTGCGCCCTCGCTCTGTCCTTGGTGCTGCAAGCGGCTGGTTTCAGGCGAGTCGTTTTCCATAATGAAGTTCACGTACCAAAGTAAAATCGAGACCGAAAGGATCGTCCGCACCCCACGGAAAGGGAGCTGCAGTCCGACAGAACCGAAATCCGAGCTGGCGGAACATCGGTGTGAGTTTCATGCTCATGTTATGGTCGATCGCCTAAACTGGGATCAGGTTACACTGTCCAGACACACACAGTCACTTTTTCAAGTTAATCTTATAATTTTCCCAATGTACTCGTTCCCTGCAAGCCTAACTTTCGGGGGGCCAGCTGAACAGTGAACTGCCCTTCGGCATCGCCTTAGCGCGAACGTGTACTCTGCTCGCAGTGCGCGGAAAACGTGCGCTTCCGAGCGCTAATCTCCCCTCCCGGGCGCACAAGCTTTCGGACTCTGCGTTTCTGCCCTCGCACCGCCGCAGCCTCCCCGGCTCTAATGCACAGCAGACAGACCAGAACAAGCAACCAGGCTGCAGTAAACCCCACGTCTGCCTTTGCAAAGCGAAATGCATCTCACCTGCTCCCTGCAACCTCGGCGCCCCCCCCCCCCCCCCGTGCTAAAGGAGCTTTGCAGGGTCTGAGCTCAGTTTTCAGCAGTCGCTCTCTGCAGGTGCACAGCTCTTTGCAAGGGTGCACGGAAAGGGCAGGGGAGGGGAGGGGGGGGGAGGTAAGAGCGAGCTGCGGAGCTCTGGCAGGAGGAAGTGTACGTGGGAAAGGAGGGAGAGGGGGGGGGGGGGGGCTGAAACAGGCTCTTTCCCACGTGGGGGCTGACGCCGGCTGCTCGGCAACGTCGGCTGGATCCCGGGGCTATAAAACCGAGGCCACAGCCGACGAGCGCGGCCAGTGGCTGCAGCTCCGGCGCCGATCGGCGGCTCCCTCCCGAAGGCTCCTCGGGTTACTGCTCGTCCTCAAGAGGTCGCCCGAGAGCCGGAACCCACAGCCCGCCTTCTGCCTGTGCTCGGCGAGGAGAGAAGAGAAGCAGCTTTGCAAAGGGCACGGCTCGGATTTGTTTTTGTGCTCAAAAGGAAAAGGAGGCAAGATCCCCCCCGCCGGCACAGGCAGCCTCCACCCTACAGTAAACATGCCAGCTCCGGGACTTTTGTTTTTCATCATCTTCAAAGGTAAGATGATCAACTTTTTCTTGTAGTTCCTCTAAGCAATCCGAAGAGCCTTGGGCGAGTGGGATCGGGAGGACTTGTGGCCATGCCTGCTTCACGACGACTTTCCATCCCCTGCAGGAGCTAACGTGAGCTGCTTATGGCGAGCAACTAGAGAAAGGGGCTACCGGGGCGAAAGGCTATGGGCGCCGGAGTCTGCTGCGTGCACTGAATCGGAGCCGATCCGAAGGACAGCTGGCGAGCCCCGGGGCCGGGGCTGGGTAAATGCTAAGACCCAGCAGAGCTTGCCAAGGCGACCCCAAGGCTGTGCACCTCCTTAGTTCATGTTTAACCTGGAGAATCCGCTAGCTGAAAGGGGGGGCTTCTCTTCCATGGAGTGCCAGCAGGACTGCTACAATGGGACCCTCAATGGGACTGAGGACGGGGAGAAGGGCCCCCCCTATTCCATCCACGCCACCCTGGCCCTCAGCACCCTGGTGGGGCTCCTCATCCTCTTCACCGTCTTCGGCAACGTCCTGGTGATCATCGCCGTGCTGACCAGCCGAGCCCTCAAGGCCCCCCAGAACCTCTTTTTGGTCTCGCTGGCCTCGGCGGACATTCTGGTGGCCACGTTGGTCATCCCTTTCTCTCTGGCCAACGAGCTGATGGGCTACTGGTACTTTGGCAAAGTTTGGTGCGAGATCTACTTAGCCCTGGACGTGCTCTTCTGCACCTCTTCCATCGTCCACCTGTGCGCCATAAGCCTGGACAGATACTGGTCCATCACCCAGGCCATCGAGTACAACCTGAAGAGGACCCCCCGACGGATCAAATGCATCATCGTCATCGTGTGGGTCATCTCGGCCGTCATCTCCTTCCCCCCGTTGATTTCCATCGAGAAGGAGAGCGGCAAGCAGGAGCAACCCCGGTGCAAGATCAACGACCAGAAGTGGTACATCATCTCCTCCTGCATCGGCTCCTTCTTCGCCCCTTGCATCATCATGATCCTGGTCTACATCCGAATCTACCAGATCGCCAAGAGGCGAACCCGGATCCCCCCCGGCAAGCGCAGCAAGGGCGAGCCCGACAAGAGGCAGAACGGCCTCCCGGACCAGGACCAGGACCAGCCGGTGCAACTCAACGGGGAGCAAGCCGGGGGTCCCGAGAGAGAGCCCGAGGCCAACGGCATCGACATGGAGGAGTCCTCGTCGTCCGATCGCCACGAGAACCCGGGGGCCAAAAAGAAAGCCGACAGGCCCCCCCGGGCCAAGGGCAAGACCAAGCTGAGCCAGATCAAGCCCGGGGACAGCTCGCCCCGCCGCAGGGAGGAGAGGGCGGCCAAGGGCTCCCGCTGGAGGGGGCGCCAGAACCGGGAGAAGCGCTTCACCTTCGTGCTGGCCGTGGTGATCGGCGTCTTCGTCGTCTGCTGGTTCCCCTTCTTCTTCACTTATACGCTCACGGCGGTATGTCAGAGCTGCTGCGTGCCCGAGACCCTCTTCAAGTTCTTCTTCTGGTTCGGCTACTGCAACAGCTGTCTGAACCCCGTCATCTACACCATCTTCAACCACGACTTCAGGCGCTCCTTCAAAAAGATCCTCTGCAAGGTGGACAGGAAGAGGATGGTGTGACGCGGGGCTTCGGACTCTTAACGACACAAACGGAACGAAACGGCTCTTCTTTTTTGTTTTGTTTTGTTTTTTCTAAACCACTTCGGCCCCGAAGGCGCTTTGGGGTGCGGGGTGGAATTCGAAGTAAGCACACTTGTAAAGTATTAACACTCATGTCATTTCATCCCTATGATCTGTATGTCTTAATTTTTGTAAGGCACTGAGCTTTGAAAGATATGAATGCTAAATATATTTTGCTACTAAAGAATACGGGGCTTTCAATCGTCATTTGAACCATCACACTTTCTCTGCTTGATACTGAAAGGAGCAGAATGGCACTTTTAACACTACCAGCCCCTGTGTCTCTTGTATGTGACAAGGGCTTGGTTCTATGGGCTATGGTTCTTCTCTTGGTAACGAAAATGGCTTACAATTTCGTTTAAGGTTTCCTAAAACGTCGGGGGGAAGCTGGACATTGAAAATATGCCTCCGGAGTAATCCAGGCTTGACAGGGTTAAATATAATATCCAGCGTTAGTTAACTAAAGCAGTAAAATGCTAACTTTCTCCTTCCCCCTCCCCGTCCCCATACACCGTGAATTGAGAAAGAATACAAACCATTTCTGTGCCTATGGGAAATCATCTTTATTGAATAAGGTCCTTTAAAAGCCTACAACAAGGTTACACAGAAGATATTCCTTTTGTATTGATTTTGACATTTTAATTATGGCTTCTAGCACAATGGAAATCATAGGGCTGTTTTTTTTTTTTAAGGAGACGTGGAACTCCTAATTTATTTTTCTGCCAGCCTTTTAGGTTTTCTCATGCATCTGAACAATGCAGGGGCTCTATGCCTAGGGTCCAGCATTTACCTGGATAGGGCTCCCAGAGTTTTACCATGCATTTTAATATTTGGAAATGTGACCGAGAGCTTGGTGGCACCTTATGGACTGAGTGAGGCATACAGACACACGATTTGTCATACTGGGTCTGAGCAAAGGTCCACCAAGCCCAGTTTCCTGTTTTGAGCAGTGGCCAGTCCAGGTCACAAGTGCCTGGTGTCTATAAGGTGTCATCCGCCCCTCGACTTTAGAATAACACTGTTACCCCTCTGGAAATGTTCAAATGTGTAGGGGGAATAGGAGAATGGACATGTCTATGTATCTGGGAAGATTATTTCTATTTTTCAAAAACACATTTCTAGATTGTATCTTTATTATGGGGGAGGGGAGATCCTACACTGGAGGTGTGGTTGTGTGTGTGTGTGTGTGGCCTGAGTGTGTTCCAGCCAGAACTGCAGTCCCGGCGAGTTCATGCAGGGCCAGCCCATCTATTAGGCAGACCAGGCAGTTGCCTAGGGTACTAACTTCTGGGTGAGTGACAAAGAGCAAGGCATTCAAAACTAAACAATAGATTTTGACAGCCAAGGGGGCGGTCACTTAGGGCGCCAATACCTTGAACCAACTCTGGGGCTAGGCCTGAGCCCATGCGTGGCTACAGGGCCAGTGCCGCCTTCCACGTCTAACATTTATAGCATCTGGAATGCATTGCACTAATGTGACAGATAGAATTTTAGGGAACCTTTTGTGGAGAAGTTTGGAAACACAGCATGCTGAATGTGTGTGAGCTTTAGTTAATGCATTTTCAGCAAGTGTCTGAGCTGCATGAATTTTTTTGTGAATCCACTTCAGAGGAACCAAGGAGTTGGAAACCCGAAGAAGGCTCCTAAGCCCGATCTGTTGGTGCAGTGGCTCATCCGTGTCGCCTTTTTAAAGTGAGAATTTCTCATTAAGATACAATATGCCATTTTATTATTTTAGCATCCCTTCAGTTTCGGTTTCCCATGGCAAATGGTTGTTAAGGTAGCACTGCTAGTTATAGTCAGAAATGCTGGCAGCACCTTAAATGCCCAAACATTCCAGAACATTCCAAAACGACTATAATACCTTCAATAATGGTGCCCCAAAGAATTGTTGTTTCTAAATTCACCTTTCTCCAGTGTGACTTTCTAAAATGGTTCTTAAGCTCACCTTAGATCTAGGGTGATGGACCTTCAGTCACAACGACATTGACCAGTAGGATTTTTTCTGTTCCTCCTTGTGTAGTCATGAGGGAGAAAGATGCCCTGAACGATAGGCAGACAGGTGGAATGGATCACAAGTACAAGAGATTTTGGGGCACCCTCTGACCTTTTGTGGAGTTCTGATATTATACATCTGTAGGTATGTAATAAGGGCATACCACAGAGGCTATCTGTTCTATCTGATTTATTAGGAAAACCAGTCTGATATTGGTCCTGGTTTAGGGAGATACATCTGCTCCCTCCCCTAAACCCCGCTGAGCTCTCATAGTAAAGATGTAGAGACACCATGTAAAGTGAACTGCGTCCTCCTGTTTATTTAATAGATTTTGATACAGTATGTTGTTAATGAACTCCACTTTCTTATTGTAGGATTCCACTAGAATGATTTTAGCTTCTATACTTCGCCAGTTGACATCAAACCAGTGTTGGCTTTGCTGACGGTTCAAAGGGAACTGTGACTTGGGACAGTTCCTGTACGGTGTCCGACAGGAGTATCTTTTGAAGGCAGAAGCCGAACCCTTTCAGTGGAGTATCACTAATGGAGGCCTCGTTGGCCTGAAATATGGGAGGTGTAAATTCTCCATGACATGGAGCTGAATTGGCCCCAGTATTTTTGTTTTTAAAACATCAGAAAAGGTGATGGGGCAAACAGCTGTAGTTACTCAGCTGTTTACAGAGCTCAGCAGCCCTGTAGGTCACCTTTTTATCACTTTTTGCCATCTCGGCTTACTTCTTGGGAGTCAGAGTAAACTTTCAGGTTTGTTCTTGGTGTCAACAGTAGTTTTGTTTACAGACAGATATAGGAACGTGTGCATACCGAGGGAGATGAAAAAGGCTTTGCAGCAAGTATAAAAATGGAGAAGACCTTTTGGGACATATCTGCAAATGTTTGTGCCACGGCGGGGAAACATTTGGAAAAAGAGGTGGAAAACCAGCCACATTTGGCCCCCGTACCACATTAACAGATCTCTGTTGCCCCTATCTCTATGCCCCCCTTTGCATTTTGTTTAAAGCAGTCTAATACCATCCAGATTCATCTTCCATATTCACCATTTCTCAGTCTTTTCCAAGCAAAAACGTTCCCACTTTAGCCTAGGGCAAAGATGTACACCCTGGAGCCACCTGTATGACATGATGGTGTTACTCTCTGCATGGTGTTAGGAAGAGCCTGGATGCTACTGTCTGTGTAACAGTATTCAAAGGAGTCATGCAGATTTTGTGCTAAGATGAAAGACTCTTACGAAAGAACACTTGGAAGCTTCTGTTTTCTAATATGGAACAGAATATTAATGGCAGACGAGGACCTAAGATTCCCATAGCCCATTGCATCGTGTCAGTCCCCAGTTCATTTCTGGCTGCCCCATCACTTTCTGACAATTAACTTTTACCTGGTGATGGATCTGGCTTCCTTTATGTGCCGATAACAAAATAGGAATGGTCACTTTTGCCAGAGTGAAAATACTATCATTAATGTTACTCTGTACTATAACTTTAAAGCATATGTTGTATCGTGCTCGAACTTATGGCTAAAGAGGTCTCAGAAACTGTAGGCTGCCATTGTTCAAGGTTTTATCAATGGACTAATGCCTAAATGTACATCAACGACCTCATTCTTAAACATCTAGCCAATAGTTGTTTTTGTTTTTGTAAAAAAATTTTTTAAACAACTTCAATACGTGATCTTCTTTAGCAAGCTTTTATATGGATAGAATAAACCAGTGAACCAGTGCTTATCTGTGTAGTAGAATCCCGACGCTTATTCAAGCGCTGTATCACGCGTTTCACCACTTCGGTTTCATCAGGGGAGTGTTATAAATCGGCACTCTGGTATCACTGCAATGGTTCTCAAAAGCGCTATCTGGTGCTTGCTGCTGACAGAATATGTGCCGACAGAAGATACTTTGAGGGAAAAGATTTATGAGTAAATTCTTATAGGCGGTGCATGATTTAAAAAAAAAAAAAAGACTGATTTGGTTTTCAAATACAGGAGGGATTTTCCAAACACAATTAATTTGCCTTTCTTTAAGGGTGTCAACCATTCTGAGACCTAGTCGTTTCAGTGGATGACACAGCAATGTATATGTGTGTACTGGCTCATGTTCTAGTTCAGCAGCACAACAATCAATCAGTGGACTTCATTGAAAGGCCTGGAAGCCATTGGCAGCACCCCTTGACCTTAGGTGCAGTTCTCAAACTCTTTTAGTTCAGTGAACACTCTCCCTCACCTTCTCTGCATCTGGTGCTGCCTCCAGAACAACTCTTCTTTTTTCTTCCAACATTGCTTGGTTCTCAGTGAATCTGAACCGTGTTTTGCCCAAATTCCTGTGCTACTTTTGCAAGATGGTGGAAACGATGCAGGAACTTGGGCACTGTGCCGAACTAAGAAAATAGAACAGCGGTTCCGGAGATGGTGCCAACAGCAAACCCCCCAGCTGCGGGAGAGGGGAAGAGGGATTAACATATTTAGAGGAAACTAGTTTAGAGGGGATGGGGCTGAAGAAAGTATGGTGGGCGTTAGATGGTAGGAGAGGTGGATGGTGGTTGAGATGGGATTGGGGGAGAGAATCTTGGGGAAAGTGTTTGGGGGAGATGAGTTTGTGGAAGAGTGTGTGTGGAAGAGAGAGAGAGAGAGCATGTTGGGTGGAAATGGACTGGGGTTAAAGAGAATAGTGGGGGAAGCAGAAAAGGTGGTCATATCATTGAAGGGGGACCTCCCCGTGCTCAGGGTCCTGACTCCTTCATCCCACTTGAAGAACAGTGAAGACCACTGAAGTAAGTGCTCCTGTGAACACTCGTTCCTTGTCCTAGATTACTCACTAAAGCTCCTGGGAGTTAATAATCAGTTCAAAACATTGAGTGCTGGCTTGTGGGGGGGGGGGGGGATGTTGTTATTTTATGCAAAACAATATGCATTTTTGCTCTCATGATGAATTTAAAAAAATAGCCATAAACTAGCGCATCATGGGCACTGTTCCCATGAAGCTGCACATGAGTCCTCCGCCCGCACTGTCACTGGTAGGGTTGGTGCTGTGCTACTGTGTTTTCAGACATTGCCTGCTCCTTGTGCCTGGAAATGTGATATCATAGCACCTCCCCCACTGCCAGCAATGTGGGCCGAGGACTCCCGTGCAGTTAGTGGGAATGTTGATCACAGGACCAGTTCAGTGAAGTGGAGCAGTCTTAGAATTCCTAGGGGGGTTATCAACCTGTGGTCCACCCAGTTGGATGGATTGGAATCAAACAGAATATTCTATTTATCTGATTAGATTAAATTAAAGCAAAAATCATCAAGTATTACACAAATACTGAATAAAAGGCACCTAGTTCCACCCTCAGCAGGCAAAATGCACTGTGTGCCTTTGAGTCAAGGCTGACTCCTGGCAACCCAGAATCTTTGGGGCTTTGACGGCAGCATGACTGGAAGTAGATTACCAAACCTTTCTTCTGAGGTAATGGAGGAGTAAGTAATTTACCTAAGGTATGCTAGTGGGAATCAAACCCTTGTCTCTTGGTCCCCAAGCCAGTGCTCTAACCGTTAGACTACTACAGGCATTGGATGCAAAGAGGTACACAGTCAGCAAGGTTTTAGGGCCTGATTTTATAACAGGATACCCTAAAATAGGCACCTATGTGCTTTTCTAAAATAGACTCCCAGGACCAGCAGCATGCATTTACCAGCACAGTCATGTACACTTGTTTTGACGCTGGTGCAGGTATGTGCATGTACTTTCTGTGTGTGTACGCATGTTTTTTCCAAAATACACATGTATATCACAACGCTGCCACTGCGCTGCCCAAACTATGCTGCTGAGAAAGCCTCCGCGCAGATTGTTTGAAAATAAGTGCACACTTTTTGTGCATGTACTTTTGGGGTAATTTTATAAGTGTGCTGTGGAACTATACGTGCCGCTTATGTGCACAAGTCCCTATTTTACAGGACTTATGCATGTGAAAGGGCACTTCTGCGCACACCTTGGCTGCCTGCTCTTCAGTAAGCGCATGCAGAAGTGCCCTCCCTTGGGGCGTGCATGAGGGCGGGCTGTGGGAGGCGCATAAGCGTGGCCCCAGACAATGCGCATGTGTTACAAAACACTGTGACTAATGCGCATCTCTGCATTGATCTAGGTGTGCCCAGATGTGCCTGCTTTAAGGTAGGCATAACCGCTGTGCCCAGAGCAATACAGCACATGCATATGTCACTTTATAAAATAGGGCTGCAGCATGCTGGGCTGGTGTGACCATCGGGCAAACCAGGCAGTCGCCTAGAGTATCAGTGGTCATGGGCGCCCCTTATGCCACTGACACCCTTCTCTGGGACATGCAGCGGTGGCAATACAAGGCACCAACATGCCAGAGTTACTTTTTGTTCTGGCACTGAGATGCCGTTTGCTCTGCTGCCCCCCTCTGATTCCACAGTAACTGAACAGAAGGGAACTGCAGTTCCACGCTGCCATCACTGCACGTACCAGAGAGGGCCAGCAGTGGTGCCAATGGCTATGGGGATGGAGCAAGGGCGGCCCTGGGAATTAGGCTCGCTTAGGGCACCTCATACGCTTTCACCGGCCCTGGTAACATACATGCAGTGACGTACATTACTTATGCAAGGGTTTACAAAATTACCCTCCATGTGTGCATCGGCAGTCATGCAGTTTTCCACGTGTAAACCAGGCTTCATTTGTGGAAAAATCGTAATAAAATTTCCCTCCACGTGTTTGTGAAGGGTTCAGTTCAGACGTCTTGGACTAGTAAATAGTAAAATGAACTGATCTGAGTGGCCAATCTAACACAGAATTTTACTCGTTGGGGAGGAGCTGGACTGTCTCAGTCTAGGCCTTTGCAAGGTCATGACCAGTGAACAACCGACCATGCTTCCAAAGGTAGCCATGTTAGTTTTAGTACCAACAATGATGGTACCTTATAGACTAACAGATTTATTGGGGCATTAGCTTTGAGGACACGAGTCCACTTCCTCAGTCCATTCTTGTCCTTGAAAGTTTATGCCTCAATAGAATTTTTAGCCTATAACTGCCTTTGTTATTTTTCAGCAATTGCTTTGGCAATTTTTTCCTAAGGTGAGGGTGTAAATGGAAAGGTGCTACGGATGACATCAATCCTTTGAATCCAATTGGACAATAATGGCCAGAATGCTTCTAATGACATCATGTTGTTGTTGTTGTGTTGGTTCATGAACTGCCTGTAACGTCTCTTCTACTGATCATTCTAATATGCGATGAGAGAAACCGCTTACAAGTTGCCTCCTGTTCATTGAGCTTCCAGTCAACTGGCATTTATTGGGTTCATGTGAAGGAGGGGATTTTCCTTAGTTAATACACCCTTCTGCCACTTAGCTCACCCATTGCACTGATAGCTCCATGCAGGGCTGCTGCCCTGGCCGCGCCACCCCCCCCCTGCCGCCACCCTCCCCGAGCTGCCGCCGATTTCAGCTTTTTGCTGCTGCTTTTGGAAATAGTGCTGCTGCCCGCCTCCCACCCCCAACGGAATTGGCGGCAGCTGGAGGGGTGTTGGCACGGCTGCCCATGTGTGCCACTGCTGCTGCCCACTTGGGACGGTCGCCCTAGGTGGCTGCCTAGCTCACCTAGTGGACAGGCTGGCTCTGGCTCCAAGCCTGCTAAGGTTTTGTACTCAACATGCATTTGTTTCGCACATTAAGTGCCAAGCCTCTGCGTTAGCTATCAGGGGCATGACCAGTATGTTCCCTGGCAGTTAATGCACGATGGGTTGCCTGCAGCGCACTGTCACGGGCGCACCTAACGACGCCCATAGAGGTGTCAGGTGCACTCAAGCTAATTGCCACGTTGCCACTGAGTGCATGGCAAGTTCCCTCAGTCTAGTGGCCTTATGAGCTTCCCCGTTCCATCGAGCGATGCCTAATCATTGTGTGTTTTACCATGTGGTGGCTGGCATCTCCTGCTGCCAGTTGCCGGGTCTTCAAATGCACAGGAATTGGTTACTGGGCTTTAGTTAAAAGGGGCTCTTCGAGATTCGTCATGCACTCTGAGTCTGACAATGAAGTGTCACTGTTGTGAAATAGCTGAGACTCCCTTCTCCCCCAGGAGGAACCTCTCTCGCCCTGACTGACCTATGGAGCAGAGGGCAGAAATAAAACCTGGGCTTGGCACAGCATCGCCAAGCATCAACAGGCTAGCCCTATATAGAGGTTTTCTTGGCTACTACCGTCAAAGTGCAATGTGCAGTTTCAAGTTGGTGCATGACTCCATCCACAGTGTTGTTGGTAAAAAGTGCGTCAAGTCTTCTTTTAACCAGCAAGTGTTTGAAGAGGAAACGACCGACTAACAAGGATTCTTTGGTTTTGTGCTTTCTTTCATGCCTCGGTAAGTCCATTCATGTGCATCTTAAATATAAGCTGTAGCCTGTGTGTACTGTGCAGTCATTCAGAAGTACACACGGAAGCCATAATCCACACCCTGTTCTGGCCAAGAATGTTAAGTCATATTTGGAATTCCTTATGTGGCTTTACCGTAATAAACTCTTGGGAGCATCCATGATATTAAAAGAGCCAAAAAGGATGACAGCTCTCCACAAATCTGAGAGGTTCCTTGGGCTCTGATGTACTAGCGACTCACTGCATGAGTTGACTTGCTCTGATTTCACATGAAGGGGGTAATATTATAAGGCACAGTTAGATTTACGCATGTTGTTGCATGCACATTGGCTACTTATTTTATAAAGACAAGTATGTGGGCATGTAACATAGTAACATAGTAAATGACGGCAGATAAAGACCAGCATGGTCCATCTAGTCTGCCCAGTAAGATGACAAGATTAGGTGCACCTGCCGCTCCGTGCAGGCCACCCCTCCCCATGTCTTTGTTTAGGGGTGAACCCACCACTCCGTGTAGGACACCCCTGTGTGTTGAGAAATTAAGTACGTTTATTTTGATTTTATCCTGTTGCTGTAAAGCAGGGGTGTCCAACCTTTTAGCTTTCAGGGCCACATGGGCAACTTTTAAAAAAGGTCGCGGGCCAGAGCAGGACTGTCACAAGTAAAACACAAAATACATTTTATTACAGCACTATTGAACTGTGGTCCCACTGCACTGTGGGCCATAGGAATAACATGAGCGCTGCAGCAGTTACAGTAACGTGCTGTTCAGCCAACATGGCCCTGTGTATTATTGCAATTTGATGCTATGCAACTATCAAATTTATTTTTTATGTCTCATGAAAATAAGTTGAAAATAAAGCGATACAAGTCTTCTTTGCCCATTTAACAATAACTTCCATGAATCTGACATCTCTCTCCACGACCTAAGGCCCTCTTCCTCACTAAAAGTGTTTTTGATATTACTCCAAAGCCTACGATACAGGAAAGATGCACAACAGCCTTGGCAGTATTAATACAAGGTTCTCTCGCACACGCTGTCCCACTACAGAACAGATACTACACGGGCAGCTACCCCACACCTAAATGCAACCACACTTTATCCTGCTACCCGTCTCCAGTTGTGCACACATAGTGGTATGTTCATTGAAGGTTAATGTGCGTCACGTACCACTGCACCCAACAGAAACAAAAAGGCTGCAGAACTTAACGCACATTAAGACCTTTAATAAACATTTCCCATAATGTGAAGCTTTTTAACATTCCTTTTTTGTTTTTTTTTTACACATTGTATTGTGTTCTATATTGTTTTAGCCCTTTTTAATGTGTATTGCTCTTCGTTGCTGCCTTCTATTTTGCCTAAAGCTTAAGCTTTTCTTTCTTACTTTGGTCTTGTCTCCGTGAAATTCCCTGTTCTGTGATTCTTTTGCTTCTACTTTCTTCCTTTACTTTTGCTCTCCTCATGTCTTATTTCATTTACAGGGGCCCCTTTTCTTCCATCTACCCTACCCCATTTCTCTATCCCTACTGGCAAGCACCTCTTCTCTCCATTCCTAAGACACACTGGTCTTGAATGTAAGCCCTTTGCAGGCCACTTTTCCTCTAAGTAAGACCCTTCCCCTCCTTTCTATTCTCTTTCCCTTCTATCACCATCCACCAACCTCCTATTTTCTGTCATCCTTCCAGCGAATCCGTCACTTTCACTCCCCCCACCCTCCCGGGAATCTGTATCAATTCTTGTCTCTCTCCCTGCCTTAAATTGCTTACCCCACTACCAAGGTTTAATGCGCCGCTTCTACCCTTGCTCTGACTCCCAGGAGAGCAGAAGAACTCCAACACCCCGGAAAGCGCTTCGGATCCCTAACACCCCCCTAATTCGTCATTGCCCTGCGCCAGCGGCGACAAGGAACGTCATCAAGGGGTGCCGGTGTGCGAAGAGAAGGTGCTCGTGGGGGGGGGGGGGAGGAGGAGCTAGGGCGGCTGGCTATTTCCATCTGAGACACTAGGGCTCCTTAATGTAGTTCCTAGTTCCTACAGCGGATTCACTTAACTTTAGCGTATAACAGTTTTATGCGTTTCAAAGCTATAGTTTAGACATTAAAATGTTCAAAAAACGATGGAGACAATTTACAAAGTAATAAAAGTAACACTAAAATAAAATTACTGGAAGGATAATAACAAGATCAAATCATGTATGTCCGACCTAGACAAAAACTCATGAGAGTGCATCTCGGGCTGGATAGAAATGCCTGGCGGGCCGGACTCTGGCCCGTGGGCCGTATGTTGGATACCCCTGCTGTAAAGGGATCCACAGTGTCTGTCCCATGCCATTTTGATTTCTGTCACTATATTTGCCCCCACCACCTCCATCAGGAGGGCATACTAAACTGCGCTACCAGGGTAGCCAGGGGTTAGCTGCATTAAAAACCCTGGGTTGGGGTGGGAACTGGGCAAGACAGGGGTCTTCCTGGTGTGTCAAGGTGTTAATGGCCCATGTTGTCCACGCTTGACACCAGTAGTGTGGGTGCAACTAATGCCTCCTCAATGGGTGGCATTAGTTCCACCCATGGTCAGATCTCCAGGGTACCACACGGCATGAATATACGTGCCCCCTGCTGTTATCTTTGAGCCCCATGCGGGTAACTTGGCTCACATGCAAGTATCAGCATAGGGCTTAGTAAACATGTCCCAAAGGGCACAAGCACTTACGCCAGCACTATGTCTGGTATAGTTGCCCCTGCCTAGATATTTCCGTAACGTGCATCCATTTTAGTATTGTATAATTTAGATATGCAACTATGCGCTCTGCTAAATGTCCACCCAATTTCTACCCCTGTACATGTCCACGGTGAAAGTACACATGATCTGCTTGACACAAGTGATCGCATCAAGTGTGCAGGTAAATGTCTATTTTCATGCGTATATGGCTAAAATACCTTGATTTACACTCATTGTTGGCATGTAAATTACTCCCAAGGTTTTCAAATCTGAATGACCAAAGAATTTTGAGGTGAGCATTGGCAATATAGGGCCCGATATTTGAAGGCCCTTATACGGGTAATTTCCTTAGTTACCCATGTAAGGGTCTTATCCGGGATATTCAAAGGGCACCTATATGGGTAGTGCCCTTCAAATATCCCGGCTAAGTCCCTAACGCTCCCAGATGCTATCTGCATAATGTCGGGGCATTTCAGGGCATAGCGGGGGCAGAGGAAGGGGCTACATGGATAGCAGCGATTTTCGTTGCTACCTGCATAGTCCTGTGTGCCTTAAAGATAGGTGAGAAAAAACTTTGCCTATCTTTAAGATGCAGAGGCTGTGCAGGTAGCAACGAAAATTGCTGCTGCCCATGTAGTCTCTGCGGCTGCTGGGGCGTCCAGGTTAACCCGGATATTCACTTCCGCCGGTGCGGAAGTGAATATCTGGGTTAGGGAGGGTTGGCGGGCAAACTATATGCCGCGGCGGCGCATAGCCTGCCCACCTCAATTTCGGGCCCATAATGTCTAATGCTAAGGGGATGCATCACTTTTTTTTGTGAACATTTTTCAAATATTATTTCATGCCCAGCAGGGACTGAGGAGATCATTGCATACAGTGACACCTACTGGTAAGACTCAGAGACCTTTCATACTGGTTTTTGAAGAGAGTAATGGTCTGTGATCATGCCCAAAGGATGGGTATTCCAATAACTGGTTAGAGGGGAGAGGAAGAGAGTTTGAAAAGGAGAAAAACCTGAGGACAGAAAGAATTGTATTTATTATGTATGTTGCTCTTTAAACTGCATCACTTTTATTGGTAAAGATGATCTTTGCATCCATGCAGACAGACCGACTCTTGCAAGCTTTGTTTTTTGTTCAGCGGTCTGGAATATTTTTCAGTGCCGTGTGCTATTTACAAACCCTGGGCAAGTTTATTCAGTGCTGACATCAGAAGTACAATCAGGAACCAGTTCAGCATTTGTTGAAAGACAAGTCGGCCTGAGAGGTAAAAGCAAAGCACAGCCAGTTCACGGGTTTGGTAGGTCGTTGGTTAAAGTGTCTGATAGACAATAGTCGGCAGATGCTTAAAACAAAATAAGAGATGTAACTGCACGCCATGTTTTGGAGCCTAAGAGCCGTGGTTCAGCATCGCTGACCTTCATGTCTGTTCTAGGGGCTAATAGCACAACCCCCCCCCCCACTCATGCACTCCCAGTGGATTTATTTAGCTAGCTGCCCATAGGCGGATGCTGCATATATAGAGAGAGATTTACGGGTCAGTATTAAGTTGCCATAGTCTGGATATCCAATGCTGGAATCTGGAAAGTGGGTGGTACTGAGTATCCAGATAATATGGGGACGGGTCTGCTCTCCGTATAGCAGCGTTATTCAGTCTAATATCCAGGCAGCTCCCCATATAAAAGGTAGGGCTGCCCCTTTGCTCTCCTAATTTTATGCAGATAGTTATTTGAATAGTGAACTGAAAATTGCCACTATCCAAATAATTTGCTGGTCCGTTCTTGCTCTGCCCACAGACCACCCTGCCGCTATCCGAATAATGTCTAGATGATCTGTTTGTTTTAATAAAAAAATATGTCCGCGTTCATGAACATTTTTTTTATGCTTGCTAATTGATTGTACACGAGTAGATTCATAGGTTTAGGTGCGTGCAATTGATTTCACTTTTTGATGTCACTCAAAAGCTGTTGCCCTAGGTGAACAACTAGTCTTGCCTAATGGTTGGGCTAGCCCTGCGTGCTACTTTGTTAGCTTGCCTTTGTGCCTTTAATATACATTGGGCAATGTTTACCAAAGATTTGCGCACGTTATATGCGGCAGTACCCATGTTATTGCTAAGGGCATGGTGGAAGATAGTGCACGCTAAAATTTAGTAAACATGCCCCTTTATTACTACAGTAAATAGGATCCTGCGCATAAAATGGAGCCTGAGATTAAAAACGTGTTAATGCATGTTAGCGCATGGTGATACGGTAGCACACTTTAGTGAATTTAGCACATATTGCAGAAACAACAACAACTATTCAGTATAAAAACATAAAAAATGAACCGACCTAGCGTGATTAAGCTGCCCTCGTAACCCCCTAGGTAAAATCAGGGACTTCAGGTATTGAGCCATCGCAGAGCCATGTAATTGAGCCCGAATCAATTTTTTATGGAGATCCTTTAGTTCAAAAATCGTAGAAGGTAACTGTCCCGTGGAAGAGATGGAATCATGCGTTCACTGAGGAACAGATTTCTCAACTTAAGAAGCACAAGTCACTTTTTGAGGATGATTCCATCTCTTCCACGGGACAGTTACCTTCTACGATTTTTGAACTAAAGGATCTCCATAAAAAATTGATTCGGGCTCAATTACATGGCTCTACGATGGCTCAATACCTGAAGTCCCTGATTTTACCTAGGGGGTTACGGGTCATTAAGCCCCCTAAACAATTCACTGATGATGTTGGTTTTTTGAATAAGTGGAATTCCATTTTAAATAAGTGTGGATTTGACTTGGTGGCCCTTTTGGTTGAGCGGTCTATTCAGGAACAGGAGTTCCTGTCTTTACAGACTGAAGAGCTTAAAAAACAGGTGTTGGAATCTCTGTCTCCAGCAAGTTTTCAGACCCAATGGTCGGATATTCAAAAACAATTGGATTCGTTCCAAGAGCATGACGTTTTGCTTTATTACTATACATTTAAAAATTGACAAAAAATAAAAGTGAGCGGTCACAGTGGTGTCTGTGGAATGTCTCCTGGACGCTGGGCTGACAAGCTCCGACAAAAATAATTGTTCAGCCGTACGGGGGTTTCCCTGTTTGCATTGGATTTTTTTGTTGGTTTAGTCTTTAATTCAATCCAATAGGGTTCTTGGTTTTCACGTTAGGCTTAAAAGGCCAGCAGGCCCTAAAGTTACTTCAGGCGAAGAGTTGCTCTTGTGGGGCCAGCTGCTGCTGTTGCTCAGCACAGCAGGACTGCAGCAGAGGTAAGGGGATGACAAGAGAAGAGAGGGTCCAGGCAGTGGTGATTAGGGGGGGGGGGGGGAGCAGGGACTTATCTCGCACTCCCTGGTGGCCTAATAGTGCCCTGAATATGAATTTGGCCCTGGCTTGAAGGTAATTCTGACTAGATAGATGTAAAGTAAGGTTGCCAGATTTATTTGCTGGGGAATCTGACAGTTATCTGAAGTATTGTGGGGGGCAGGGGGGGGGCACTTTAGTTCCAGGTTTAAACAACAAGGTGCAGAAGAGGGAGAGTCATAACCTTCCCCCTCAATCCATCCCATGACACAATATCACTTCTAAGCAGATAAATTGACAGAGAATTAGAAACAGTGATGTATTTCCTCCATACTGCGCAAAATATAAAGATAACGGATGTAGGGCCTTATATTCAAAAGGCATTTACATGGTTAACCATGTAAATGCTTGCTAACTGGATATTCGATGGCACTTACACGATATTGGAAGCTGCACGGTTAGTGCTTAGCGCCTATAAGATAGATGAAGAAAAGCCTCGCCTATCTTATAGGCGCCGAGCGCTAACCGTACCGCATCCAATATTGATGCTGCCTCGGCAGCTACAGAGCAGTCTAGCCAGACCCGGATATTCACTTGCGTCACCGCAGAAGTGAATATCCGAGGTTAAGGGGTTGGCGGCTGCCCAGATGAATATCAGGCCCGTAAATTCTAATAACTGACTAAAGTGAAAATACAATTTCTTTTTACTCTTTCCGTCCCCATTGCTGGAATCGGGTACAGGAGGCTACCAAACAGGTGGGAGTTGCAGGCGCAGCTCTAAAATTGGGGGCATCTGGTAAGCTTAACTGAAATAATGTGTAGGCTCATACCAGAAAAAATGGTTCCACAACACCAGAAACACGAGGCTCTAAATTAAAGCTACTGTCCCCGAAATCTCTACCTCATTAGATTCCTGGCAAGGTGCATATTCAATAGTCAAAGAAATCACTAGTATCAGAAGTGGCAAATGTCCTATTTGAAAAATTTCATTTTTTTTCTACATTTAATTTGACCTTGCTATTTGGATCAACAGTCAATAAAGAAAAGACAAGCAGTCAAGAAATCTGACGACGCATTGCTCTTGGCAGAACGGCTATGAGGGACCTAGGCAAGATTCTCAAGCGCGGAGATGTCTCTCTCCATACAAAGATTCAACTTGTTCAAGCCACGGTATTTCCAATAATGTCATGTTGTAGTAGTTGATATGGAAGGGCAGACTAGATAGGCCATGTGGTCGTTTTCTGCCATCATGTTTCTATGTTTCTATGAAAATTGGAGAGTGAAAAAAATAGGATGAAAACTGATGCTTTTGAATTATGGCGCTGGTGATGAATACTGTGTATACCATGGACTGCCCGAAGAACAAGCCAGTCAGTATTAGAGGAGATCTAACCTAAACTTTCGTTAGAAGCACAGATGACATGACTTTGACTTTCATACTTTGTACACATCATGCGAAAAGAGAGATCATTAGAGAAAGCTATCATGCTTGGCAAGGTAGAAGGTCAATGAAAAAGAGTAGGGCCAGCAATGATATGGATCAATACAATAACAGCAGCTACGGGTGCCACTCTGTCAACAATGAGTCACCTGACTGAAGACCGAACACAGTTTAAGACAACTATCTAGAGGGTCGACATGATTTGATACCGACTCAATGGCACTTAGCAACATTTAATATCCATGAGGAAATTTTAGCCATGCAGACATTGTTAATAGAAAGAATAGAAGTAGCCTTTCCCATAGGAACATAAAGGTGAACATGAAGGGGTCATTTTAGAAGCACTGTTTGTGATTTCTACATGTGAAAATGCCTATTCAGACGTGCAAATCACATCAACATCCCAAGAGCCATTTTAGAACCCTTGAGATTACACATTATCCACAGCAATCATGTCTGTGTTGCACAGGGCTGTGCTAGAGGCATGCCTGGGGTGTTCCCAGAAAGATACCATGTGCACCCAATTGGAGAAGGGTGCTACACATTTGGACTTGAAGACCAAAACCTGGTAACCCAACTATATCATTGCAATAAAGATCTCAAGTGTTACTCAGCAGGTAAATGAAATTTTGTAAATGTCGGAGGTGTTGCCCAGGGGAGATGGAAAATAAGCCCCACTCCCCCAAGGTAGTGCTCCTTTATTAGTAAAAGCTCAACATTGTAGTGCAGACAAAGGCAGAAGGTAGCTTAGGAATCCTGTACATGATTTGTCACGTTTCAAGTCATACTGTAGGCCCTGCTTCAGATATTCAGGACTCCCAAATGCAAGTGACAAGTCCCTCGCGCTTATGCTGGTAAACCCCTGCCATGTTTTTTATTGAAACTGGCATCTGACATCAATGCTGGAGGAGCTGGAAATCAACCAATCAAGTAAAGAGTGAATCCATGTCAAGGAGACACCCAACATGATTGGTCAGACCGCAATCAAACTGGACCACTCAATTTCCAAATTGAGCCCCTGTGGGTAACAGTCTGCAAAGTAAAAAACTGGAGCTGATATGTCACTTCTCCGTGGTTCAGCTGGAATGTAGTCGATCACACGCCAATGTAATTCATCAAAACTGTGGCCCATCTGAAGGCAATATTCTACTATAGGGGCTGACATGGTAGATGTACAACGTGGCCGTTCCTCTCCCTATGCATCCAAGTATCCTGGCTTTTGCTGTTGCCTTTTCTACCTGTTTAGCCACCTTAAGATCATCAAAAACAAACACACCCAGGTCCTGTTCTTTCGTGGGCAGAAGTACTTCACCCCTTATACTGTACCGCTCCCTTGGACCTTTGCAGCCCAAATGCATAACTTTGTATTTTTTAGCGTTAAATCTCAGCTGCCAAATTCTCGACCATTCTTCAAGCTCATGTTATCTATTCCTTCCTGGATGTCTACTTTGTTGCAGGTTTTGGTATCATCTGCAAAGAGGCAAACCTTACCCGACAGCTCTTCTGCAATATCACTAACAAAGATGTTAAACAGAATCGGACCAAGGACAAATCCCTGCGGCGCACCACTGGTTACATCCTTCTCTATTTACCTATGCTCTTTGTTGCCTTCCATTCAACCAATTCCTAACCCAGTCACTTTAAGGTCTATTCCTAGGACGCTGAATTTATTTATAAGTCATCTGTGCGGAAGGGTGTCAAAGGCTTTACTAAAATTTTACACCACATCTCGGGCTCTCCCTAAGTTCAACTCTCTGGTCGCCCAGTCACAGAAATTAATTAGATTTGTCTGATAAGACCTTCTTCTAGCAAAACAATGCTGCCTTGGATCTTGCAATCCATTGGACTCCAGAAACCTCACTATCCTCTGTTTTAGCAGCATTTCCATTAATTTACAGCCTGTAGTTCTCAACCTCATACTTACTTGTGCTTTTGTGTACAGAGACTACATGAGCCTTTCTCTAGTCCTCTGGGACTACTCTTGACTCTAAAGAAGCACTGAAAAGGTCAGTGAGTGGAGCTGCTCGAACTTTCCCAGGTTCGTTCAATATTCTGGGATGTATCTCATCCAGCCCCATCACTTTGTCTACTTTGTAGAGGAGGGAGGAGTGGCTCAGTAGTTGGGACAGGTTACCTCAAGCCAGAAGGCCAGGGGTTCAATTCCCACATGGGATCAAGCAACCTCAGGCCAGAGGGACTGGGGTCTGCAGTCCCATGGCTGCTCCTTGTGGCCTTGGGCAAGCTACTTAACCCTCCATTGCCTCAGGTGCACTTAGATTGTGAGCCCTTCAGGGACAAGGGAATAACAAGTACCTGTTAGTATACATGTAAACCGCACTGATTCTAAGGAACATAGTATAAAAATAAATACTTTTAATTTAGCTAGTTCCTCACAAACACAGTCTTCTGAAAATCGTTCAAAATCCCCATTCACTTCTGTTCCTGTTTGTGGGTGTTTTCTGAGGTCTTGCTCCTGGTCCTTCATCTGTGAACACAGAACAAAAATATATGTTAAGCAATTCTGCTTTATCCTCCCCTTCACCCTTATATCTGTCAATCCCATTTTTGCACTTCCTCCTCTCACTAACATATATGAAAACTGCCTTGTCCCCCTGTTTGACTGCATTTGCTATTTTTCCTTCCATTTGTATCTTTGTTTTCCTGACTACTTTCTGGGATGTGTATGCGGTGAGAGATACGTGTTTCCATTTTGGAATACCATCATGGACACATCTATGTTGCTGCAGGGCCGGCTCAAGGGGTTGTAGTACCCTGAGACAACTTTTGCTTTTGTACCCCCTCCCCACCTTGGGTCTGCTCTTGCAATGCAAGCTGTGCAAAGAGGGGTACATTTTCATCCCACCGGCTTCTTAAATCCCACCCTCTCATTTAACTTAATCTGTGTATCCATATAGAGAGTGGTGCTGAATATACCAAGTGATGGCGTAGTCAATATATTATCTGTTTAGGCTAGGCCTAATATTCCGCAGGCCTAAACTAAATGTGTAACTTACCTGAATATTGCCACTATCTGGATAATTTTCTGGCCTACCTTGTTCCTCCCCTAATAAGTATGCAGATAATATCTGGCCATTCTGCAATTTAAACAGCCTGATATTATCTGTAAATTTTTTTAAAATTCAAGTTAGGCTAATTATCTGTTTGCTGGTGAACACCTAATTGCTTTTGAATATCAGTTTGATAGGGCATAATTGTTCATTCAAATGAAACACTCCCAGACTCAGCAATAAAACGCTCCCAACAACAGATGCAGAGCAGAAGGAGGATGTTTCACTTTACAACTCAACAAGCAAAACAATTCTTTTCAAATTCTAGCCTCACATCAGTGTCAACACCATTAACTCCCTCAACTATTAGACATTGTGCTTCATAACATAAAACCCTGCAGATGGACACTTAACACCAGCATCAAGAATTCAAATTGCACCAACCCTACCTATGGAAAATCAGCACTGCAAATAGTCTAGAACCCCCAGTAACCTCCAGTTGGAAAAGAGAACAGATTCCTGGAGAGAACCTGCATGCTGACAGATTCCCTTAGCTTGGCTGCACAAAAGAAACACAGATTATCACCTACTGAAATTAGAAACAGAAATGTATTTCTTCCTTTAATGAACTTTAAGAAATACACATTTTCAAAGCTGACATATTTCATTCTCTGGAAACTGACACTATTTTGTACCTTTGTTTGTGATCATTTATTTTTCCAGTTGGGTTGGTCCCAGTCTCTCTTTTCCACTTCCTCTTGTTGGTTTTCTTCTAAGTCCTTTTCCAAGATCCCATTTCCATCATCTGTTTCTTCACACTCCCTGCCTTTGACCTTTCCTTTGCTATCTCTCTCTCTGACATGGATCCTTCTGTTTCTCTCATTTCCCTTTTACCTAACTATAGCTTCATTCCATTCCTCCTTATCCCTGCTTCATTCTCCAATCTCTTTTTTCACAGTTTGCCTACTTACCAGCTTTCCATTTCCTAACCTTCTCTAGTCCTTCCATTCCACCTGTCTCATTCCTTCGCCAGCATCTTGTCCCCCCCATATTTCACCCACTTCCTAGTCCCCCATTTCCTCCCTCTGCACTCATCGCCTCCCCAGACTCATCTCTTAATCAGCCCCAGCTCATTCCCTAGCACTCAAACTCTCTCTACCTCCAGACTCTTTCTTATGTCTTACCACCATCCAGGCTTCCATTTTCCCTTTCACTTCTCTCATTTCTACCGTCTTTCACCTTCTTCAAGGACGACGTCCCTTCCTGTGGCTCTCACCCACTCCATAGCACTCTGTCCTTTTCAGCTGCTCTCAACCCCTCCCCAAACTGTCCAGGTCCTTCAAACCTTCTCCCCTCTCCATATTTCTGCACTTGGGCTCATAACCCTACTCATACCCCTTACCCAATTACCTTGTCCTCTCTGTCCTTCTAATGTGCCATCAATTTTTTAGTCCCCTCTATCCCCCAAGCAACTCCAAGTCCCTGTTCATAATCTCACCCAAGCTCTGAGTCCACACTACACCCCCAAAACCCACCCTATCGTAGAGTCTTTCTTTAGTTTTCTCACCCAATCTTAGAGTCTTCACCTCTCAGAGTCCCTGCTTTCCCACATCCCATGTCCCTACCTGCCTCCTACCCTCCTTCCCCAGTACCCACACATTTACCTCCTCAATATTCATTAACCTTATCTTTCTTCCTCCTTACCCCAGCATGCGTTCTTATACCTCTTCCTCTCAACCTTCCACTGGTTATGACTTTTCTTCATCCCCAAAATATCTGTCCTCTTCCTTCAAACTCCCCCAGGATCTCCCTCTTTTTCCCACCCTGACCCTAGCATTTGCCAGCATCAGCCTCCTTTCATTCCCAGGACCCCAGTCCTAGAATTAGCTCCCTTCTAGTCCCAGCTGCCAACCATCAGTCCCTTTCTGGCCCCAGCCCCTTTCCAGTCCCAACCCCCCCCCCCCCAACTCCAGTATCAGCCCATTTTCAGTATCCATTTCACTCCCACCCCTCCACAGCTACTACTACTGCTATTACAACAGAACATTTGTATAGTGGTACAAGACGTAGGCAGTTCTGCACAGACACATGTAAAAGATGGTCCCTGCTCATCAGAGCATACAAACTAATCAAGACAGACAACATAGTAGCTGCAGACATGGGATACATGTAGGGGGAATGGTAAGGAAACACAAAGGGGATCAGGTGAGTCAAGATCCAAAAGCTGCAGTAAAGAGGTGAGTTTTCAGCCTGGATTTGAAAAGGGTCAGAGAAGGTGCCCGATGTACAGACTCAGGTAGTTTGTTCCAGGCATAAGGAGCAGCAAGGTGAAAGGAGCAAAGTCTGGAGTTAGCAATAGAAGAGAAGGGCACAGATAGAAGGGATTTGCCAGAAGAGTGGAGTTCCCCAGTATCAACCCATTTCCAGTCCCTCTAGCCCCAAGGACATTTTCAGTTAGCCCCAGTAGCAACCCATTTCCAGTCCCAGCCTCCTCTCCCAGACCCACTATTATCCCATTTTCAGTCCTTGCCAGCACCCCCTCCCCCAGCCCCAGTATTAGCCCATTTCCAGTCCCCTAGCCCAAATATCAGCCCATTTCCTATCTCATCCTTCTCAGCCCCAGTATCAGCTCATTGCCAGTCCCATTCCAATTCGCTAGGCTCAGTATTAGCCCATTTTCAGTTCTTGCCAGACCCCACCCCCACAGCCCAGCCACCCCCTTCCCGCAGCAGCAGAGACGTTTAATACAGCCACAGGAGTACTTGCTTTTGCTCCTGGGACTGTGCTATACTCAGGCTTCCTGGGTCCCTATTCTGGTATATCCTGAGCCAATGCATCACTGGCTCATCTCTTAAGCTGGCCCTGTGTTGCTGGGCTTGTGGCCATCCATACTGGACTTGCGCAACTTTCTAAAATTGTTTCGAAACGTTTACGTGTCTGAGGTATAATTCTGCATGTCCCAATGGCTTTTCTATCTGATGGAGATATTCATCTTTTAGGGTGGAAACGTGCTGATTTTGGAAATGACTTAAGCCGCTGCCCCTCCCACCGAATTTTGGACATTTTGGCCTGGACGTCCCAGACTGCACCTACACGGCCTTTCTAAAATGTGCCTTCAATAGTGTAATTTTATAAGATGCTGTCTAGTTACTATGGGCCTGATATTCTGAGGCATTTACACGGTTTAAAGAACTGTAACCGCTTAGCATTGGGGCTTGTTGTGGGCATCCTGGGGTGTGTCATGGGGCGACAATAGATAATCGGGTAGCGACGATATTGCACTATTACCTGGATAGCTACTGTGGGTAAAAGATAGGACAGATTTTGCTAAACAGTGCAATATCGCCGTTACCTGGTGAACTTCTGCAGCTCCGGAGCATGCGCAGTGACCCCAGGTATTCAATGGCAGGGCCGCATATGACCCCGGCATTGAATATCCAGGGTCAAAGGTTAGCAGCGATGGCTATGTGCTGTAGCAGCGAACAGCTGTCCCAGATCATTATCGGGCCCTATGTGTTTTCATGAGCCTATGTCAAAACCTGTTTTATAAGGAAAAGTACATGCCTACCTTTCGTTATTGAACACTAGTGTAACTGGCCAAATCTGTATGTGAATCTAAGGCATGATCACTTCTGCCAGCCGTAGAGCTGCACCTAGATTTGTAAAGAACTCGTGTAAATGATAGTCTTTTATAATTTACATGTGTACTCGTGTGCTTCGCCCAAACACCTAAACTCCGCCCATATGCATGCCAGAGTGAAAGGGCGCCCCATCAGGCTATTGCACACGCTTTCAGAATAGTGACCGCATCAATCATGCATGTAAATTCTCCTTTACGTGTACAAATCACCAAAATACTGTGATTTCCATGAGTTGATGGCATGTAACTTTAGGGGGCTCCTTATAAGATTATCTTCCATCTGTGTAAAAATAATAACACAGGTACACTACCAAAAAAATGCCTCCAGTTTTGCAACTGATTCCTATAGATTTTGGGGTGCTGAATCCAGGAAAAATAGCCAAAATGTTCCATCACGTCACGTTTTCTTGCAAAATTAGATTTCTTACCCATATAAGGAATGTTCACATAATTTCTTTTTAGCCGACTGCAGTTTATTTTCTTGGTCCAAAATAGAGGTTGTAATGGTTAACTAACTAGAAACACTCCCTCATGATATTTTAGAGTGTTTTCTATTCATTTTATACATTAACAGGACAATTGGGAGGCGGGGGGCTAAATCCAGTACTCGCGCTGGCGCATGTTCTTTCCTGTTCGCCTCGCCTCGATCGCTCGCGCTCAAACACGGTGGTTGCGACATGAACATTCCTGTCAAATTTCAGTTTCTTGCAAGTTCATTATTACCTTTTGTTTGCTCAGTCATAATCCAGCTTTATTCCGAAGTGGTTCACTACAGTTGTAGTTTGAAGTGCTGTGTATTTGTGATGGCTCACAGAGCCAGAGGTTGCGTCAACTCTCCGGACAGTTTTTGTTTTATTTGTGGGGAATATACCGTGAAAAAGCGGCAGAGGAACATTTCTGCATTTATTAAAAAAGTATATTTCGCCTATTTCGGTTTGAAGTTAGGCGATCAAGACAAACCGTGGGCTCCTCACAAAGTGTGCAAGACATGTGAGGAAGATCTACGCTTATGGATGAAAGGTAAAAAACAAGCATTTCGTTTCGGAATACCTATGATGTGGCGTGAACAAAGAGACCACAGCAGTGACTGCTATTTTTGCTCTTGCATTGTGAAGGGATACAACTTAAAAAATAAGAACGTAATAAGTTACCCCAACCTTCCCTCAGCAATTAGGCCTATGCCTCATAGCAACGAAGTACCTGTGCCTGAACCACCAAAATCTTTGGATCATATTTGTGTGGACGGTTCTGATCATGATGAGACTCATCAGATGGCTTTTCCCGATGAGTCCAGTACTTCCGAGTTTGAAACTGAACCAGATCCGAAACCTGAACTTTTCTCTCAAGCTGAATTGAATGATTTAGTCCGGGATTTAGGACTCCCAAAAGATGCTGCCCAACTGCTAGGTTCTCGGCTTAAACAGAAAAATCTATTGTCACCAGAAACAACTTTTTATTGGTACCGCAACCGCGAGACACAATTTTTGAAGTATTTCAGCAAAGAGGAAGATTTGGTATTTTGCAACGATATATACAGAGTGATGGAAAAGTTTAAACTCAAGTATGATCCTGCTGAATGGCGGCTGTTCATTGATTCGTCAAAAGACAGCATAAAAGGTGTTCTTCTTCATAATGGCAACACATTCGCTTCAGTTCCTATTGCTCACTCTGTTATTCTCCAAGAAAAATACGAGAATTTGGCCCTGATTCTTCAGAAGATTCGTTATGATGAGCATAAGTGGATGATTTGTGGAGACTTTAAAATTCTATCCATGCTATTAGGGCAGCAATCCGGTTTCACCAAATATCCCTGCTTCCTTTGCTTGTGGGATAGCCGGGCCCGCGACCTACACTGGGGGAAAAAAGACTGGCCAATTCGGGAGTATTTGAGACCCGGTGAGAAAAATGTTCTTCATGAGAGCTTGGTACCTCGTGATAAAATTCTATTACCACCTCTCCACATTAAGTTGGGTCTCATTAAGCAATTCATCAAGTCCCTTCCAAAAGATGGTGAGTGCTTTCGGTACCTTTGCTCAAAGTTCCCCCGACTTTCTGAAGCAAAGCTAAAGGAAGGAGTGTTTGTTGGCCCTGATATAAGGAAACTCATTTCAGATGGAGCATTCGCTGAAACGATGTCTGAGAAGGAAAAAGAAGCCTGGGATTCTTTCAAGGATGTTGTTCTCAAATTCTTGGGGAACAGGCGGGATGAGAACTATAAGGATATTGTTGCCAGGATGCTCAATGCCTTCAAAGAACAAGGCTGTAACATGAGCCTGAAAGTCCATTTCTTGCACTCCCATGTGAACTACTTTCCCGAAAACTTGGGGGCGTACAGTGAAGAACAAGGTGAAAGGTTTCACCAGGACATCAAGGACGCAGAGAGAAGGTACCAAGGAAGATGGAACACCACTATGATGGCTGATTTCTGCTGGTTGCTGCTGCGGGAAACCCCAGATGAAAAATACGCCAAGCAGCGCACCAAGAGAAGCATTTGGGGGAAGAAGAAACGGGCCCACCAGGCGATTGATTGACCCAAGAATGACTTTAAAATCTAAACTGTGTTGACAAATATCGTGTTTTTACTAAACTTTGAAATACAAATTTGCTAGTTATTACCACAGTGTCGGATCTCATTTATTAGAATTTTATTTTCACACCATCGGGTGTTTGTCTTCATGTATTGCAATGGTGCGGTTTGCGTTTTCTGTTCTTACATACATACCTGTACAACATTTTTTGCACATTTCTTTGCTTTGCTTTGTGTCTAACCTCGCTCTTATATGCTCAATGTTTGTGCACATGTATGTGGCTGTTTTAAGTGCAGACAATTTTGCTACCATCACAGTGTGTTTTGTTGACATTACTCTATTCTTATGTGCTGCCTTGTTACAATTTTCTTTATTCTTATTTGAATACCGGTAACTACTAAACAATTAGTATAAAGAATTCATCCAAGAAACTTTTATCTCGATCGCACTCAATCTGAAACGTTCACCTCAAACTGCTAACCCAATGTAGCAAAAAATCTGTACGTGATGGAGCAAATTGGTTACCAGATTTGGATTCAGCGCACCAAAAAACGTAAAAATCAATCGAAACATTAGAGGCAGTTTAAAAAAAATTTTTTTTAGTGTAGCTGTGTAATTAATATTAAACATATATAATATGAGCCAAAGGGAACTATACATTCCTATTACTAATAACCATTTCTAAATTGCTACCAAGCCAAAGGTACACATCACTGTAAAGTCACAATCCTGTTCCACAGTTTACAATCTAGATAAAACCAGATATTCTGAGAGAATGTGGTCAAGACGTACGTAAAAGCAACCTCAGAAAGTTGAGTTTTCAGCCTAGATTTGAAACTGGTCAGAGAGCGCACGACCCACTGACTTTGGAAGTCTGTTCAGTAAAACTGTGCAGCAAGGTTGCGAGATCAGAGAGGAGAGTTAGCAATAGAGGAAACAAATGACTTACCAGCTGAACAAAGTTCCCAAGAAAGAGTAGGGAAAGAGAAGAGAACTGATGAGGCGCGGCGGAGTGAATGCCTTTGTGGGTCAGCAATATAAGTCTGAATTGAATGCAAAATAACACAGGTACACTACCAAAAAACTGCCTCCAGTTTTGCAACTGATTCCTATAGATTTTGGGGTGCTGAATCCAGGAAAAATAGCCAAAATGTTCCATCACGTCACGTTTTCTTGCAAAATTAGATTTCTTACCCATATAAGGAATGTTCACATAATTTCTTTTTAGCCGACTGCAGTTTATTTTCTTGGCCCAAAATAGAGGTTGTAATGGTTAACTAACTAGAAACACTCCCTCATGATATTTTAGAGTGTTTTGTATTCATTTTATACATTAACAGGACAATTGGGAGGCGGGGGGCTAAATCCAGTACTCGCGCTGGCGCATGTTCTTTCCTGTTCGCCTCGCCTCGCTCGCTCGCTCAAACACGGTGGTTGCGACATGAACGTTCCTGTCAAATTTCAGTTTCTTGCAAGTTCATTATTACCTTTTGTTTGCTCAGTCGTAATCCAGCTTTATTCCGAAGTGGTTCACTACAGTTGTAGTTTGCAGTGCTGTGTATTTGTGATGGCTCACAGATACAGAGGTTGCGTCAACTCTCCGGACAGTTTTTGTTTTATTTGTGGGGAATATACCGTGAAAAAGCGGCAGAGGAACATTTCTGCATTTATTAAAAAAGTATATTTCGCCTATTTCGGTTTGAAGTTAGGCGATCAAGACAAACCGTGGGCTCCTCACAAAGTGTGCAAGACATGTGAGGAAGATCTACGCTTATGGATGAAAGGTAAAAAACAAGCATTTCGTTTCGGAATACCTATGATGTGGCGTGAACAAAGACCACAGCAGTGACTGCTATTTTTGCTCTTGCATTGTGAAGGGATACAACTTAAAAAATAAGAACGTAATAAGTTACCCCAACCTTCCCTCAGCAATTAGGCCTATGCCTCATAGCAATGAAGTACCTGTGCCTGAACCACCAAAATCTTTGGATCATATTTGTGTGGACGGTTCTGATCAGATGGCTTTTCCCGATGAGTCCAGTACTTCCGAGTTTGAAACTGAACCAGATCCGAAACCTGAACTTTTCTCTCAAGCTGAATTGAATGATTTAGTCCGGGATTTAGGACTCCCAAAAGATGCTGCCCAACTGCTAGGTTCTCGGCTTAAACAGAAAAATCTATTGTCACCAGGAACAACTTTTTATTGGTACCGCAACCGCGAGACACAATTTTTGAAGTATTTCAGCAAAGAGGAAGATTTGGTATTTTGCAACGATATATACGGAGTGATGGAAAAGTTTAAACTCAAGTATGATCCTGCTGAATGGCGGCTGTTCATTGATTCGTCAAAAGACAGCATAAAAGGTGTTCTTCTTCATAATGGCAACACATTCGCTTCAGTTCCTATTGCTCACTCTGTTTTTCTCCAAGAAAAATACGAGAATTTGGCCCCGATTCTTCAGAAGATTCGTTATGATGAGCATAAGTGGATGATTTGTGGAGACTTTAAAATTCTATCCATGCTATTAGGGCAGCAATCCGGTTTCACCAAATATCCCTGCTTCCTTTGCTTGTGGGATAGCCGGGCCCGCGACCTACACTGGGGGAAAAAAGACTGGCCAATTCGGGAGTATTTGAGACCCGGTGAGAAAAATGTTCTTCATAAGAGCTTGGTACCTCGTGATAAAATTCTATTACCACCTCTCCACATTAAGTTGGGTCTCATTAAGCAATTCATCAAGTCCCTTCCAAAAGATGGTGAGTGCTTGCGGTACCTTTGCTCAAAGTTCCCCCGACTTTCTGAAGCAAAGCTAAAGGAAGGAGTGTTTGTTGGCCCTGATATAAGGAAACTCATTTCAGATGGAGCATTCGCTGAAACGATGTCTGAGAAGGAAAAAGAAGCCTGGGATTCCTTCAAGGATGTTGTTCTCAAATTCTTGGGGAACAGGCGGGATGAGAACTATAAGGATATTGTTGCCAGGATGCTCAATGCCTTCAAAGAACAAGGCTGTAACATGAGCCTGAAAGTCCATTTCTTGCACTCCCATGTGAACTACTTTCCCGAAAACTTGGGGGCGTACAGTGAAGAACAAGGTGAAAGGTTTCACCAGGACATCAAGGACGCAGAGAGAAGGTACCAAGGAAGATGGAACACCACTATGATGGCTGATTTCTGCTGGTTGCTGCTGCGGGAAACCCCAGATGAAAAATATGCCAAGCAGCGCACCAAGAGAAGCATTCGGGGGAAGAAGAAATGGGCCCACCAGGAGATTGATTGACCCAAGAATGACTTTAAAATCTAAACTGTGTTGACAAATATTGTGTTTTTACTAAACTTTGAAATAAAAATTTGCTAGTTATTACCACAGTGTCGGATCTCATTTATTAGAATTTTATTTTCACACCATCGGGTGTTTGTCTTCATGTATTGCAATGGTGCGGTTTGCGTTTTCTATTCTTACATACATACCTGTACAACATTTTTTGCACATTTCTTTGCTTTGCTTTGTGTCTAACCTCGCTCTTATATGCTCAATGTTTGTGCACATGTATGTGGCTGTTTTAAGTGCAGACAATTTTGCTACCATCAGTGTGTTTTTTGTTGACATTACTCTATTCTTATGTGCTGCCTTGTTACAATTTTCTTTATTCTTATTTGAATAACTACTAAACAATTAGTATAAAGAATTCATCCAAGGAACTTTTATCTCGATCGCACTCAATCTGAAACGTTCACCTCAAACTGCTAACCCAATGTAGCAAAAAATCTGTACGTGATGGAGCAAATTGGTTACCAGATTTGGATTCAGCGCACCAAAAAACGTAAAAATCAATCGAAACATTAGAGGCAGTTTAAAAAAAAAAATTTTTAGTGTACCTGTGTAATTCGTATGTCAAGGATGATAAAGCAGAGACCTGAGGGACCCCATACAACAATAATCTGGAGTTGAGAACTCACTCAGTTTCACTTTCTGCCAATGTTCAGACCAGGAGAAAAGCCAGTGACTTACCTTACTGCTGAAATCTAGTGCTTCCGACCTCTCAGCTAGGATAGTGCGATCGACAGAATAGAATGGAACAGAGGGTCAGAAGCAACGAAACAGAAGATGAATCTTCCTTCTGAAGGGGGTCAATATTTTACCCTGGTTAAATGAACGTGACCCACTTTCTGTTATTTTTGGAAATAATCTAAAATAATGTACGATAGGAGGTTGCGCATCGTTACATTATATGAGCAGCCGTTGCGTGTTACATGCTATCGACTGGTTATTTGCTTCAGATTGGGTCATGTGATCTGGTTTAGGCTACACCACTGGGAAACCCTGTTTGTAAGTTCAGGTGTATTTCTTGTGTATATTCATACACAATATTTATACAGGATGTGTGTACAAACAATATGTAGGCTTGATAATAACCCTTCGATTGCATGACTGTTATATACATTTCTTCATATGCTGTGAGAGCTTCGTGGGAAAGCTTAGCTCTTAATTCCTCGGCTTTATAAAAATAAATCCACTTCATGTAGACAAAAATAAAAGAGTGTATTTAACCAGTAGATTGGATTACACCACATCTACCTCATACATTTTAGTAATATAACAGGATAATACGGTTTTATTTTTTCTCAGCCTTTCTTCACATTCTTGTTGCAAAAAAAAGATGAAAATAGGAACTCCAGCAGTGGTTTTTGAGATTGCCGTGACACTTAGAAATACCAGCTACATGCACGTTTTTGTGTTTACCTGTTCTTCTGCGATGAAGGACATCTAGCTGTGTACAGCCACTGGGTTCACATCTTCAAGGTCACCACAGAGTGGACTCTAAGACACGTTTCTCAGAACCAGAGGTAGACACACACCAGAAAACCAGCATTGGCGCAGTAGATATGTAAACCTGGCACATTTTTAGAAACATTTGGTGCTTGACTTTAGTGTCAAAGGAATCAACTGGTGACCCTAGACAGCTGTGAAAGATAACTAGAAGGGGAAAAGATTTGTCAGGGACCATCACTGGTAGCTTGTCGTACTTAAAGTGTATCTTCCTTGACTGTTCCTTCTCTGCACCTGAAGATGTATGATACGGCTGATCCAGGATCGATAGACTCTGCCACATCTTCAGCATATTTTTTTGAGCAAGACAGATGACCTTGGCTTGTTGAGTTGGTCTGCGGCATATTGGATCTGCTGCTCTTGCTTTTGCCTTCCTGTTGTCGCTGTAAGGTTGGGAAGTGCTATTTGAAGCATACATGGACAGTTAAGAGCAGGGGCGACTCAAGGCAATCTGCTGCCTGAGGTGAAGGATGAGATGGCACCCCCCCTATAGAGGGGGGGGAGCTTTCTCAAAACGCCAGTCAGGGACTGAACCACTGTTCCCTCTAAGCTGTGCGCGTGTGCGCTTGCACACACCTCGCCGAGCGAGCGCACATACTTTACAACAGAGCGCACAAAAGTAACGGTTCTGATTCTGATAGAAAACAACACAGATGTCTTAAAATTTAAAAGTTGTGATTGTAATTACTAGAAATTTTCCACTTCATTTAGCAATCGTCTATTTTCATTTAATTTGATTAAAATCAATGTGGTGTACATACTGTATTCTGACGTGTAGTCAAATTTTAAAGTATATAACTCCGAGTGTCGTTATGTGGCGCACAAAAATTTAACCTTCCTTCAAAAACTGCACAGCTGATATTTTATGCGCACACAGCCTACAGAAAATTAGAGGGAACATTGGACTGAACCAAACCAAAAAGGCGATTAGATGATATAGAGGAGATGCAAGATACATGCACACCAAGGAACTAAAAGAAAGAGCGAGAACCGCAGCAGTTTATAAAACTAAATTATACTCATTTTTATTTTGTTATAAACAGCGTTATGCTTCTTGCTTTTTCTTTTTCAACATATATTTTGCATCCACAGAATCCCATCCCTCAACACTGGGTGCAGAGCAGAACCAGGACATTCACCCACATAACTCAATATCTTAAAAAAAAAAAAAAAGTGATTCTGGTCATCTCACTAACAAACATTCTCCAGTACTGGAATATTGGGAACTAATATAAAACCAAAGATCTTCAATGCCAAATCTACCATACCATTACCAGCATAAACTTCCAAAACTCATACAAAAAAGAGTACTATAAATATTGCAGCTGGGCCTACAACATCTAACACCTATTTAGAACATCTAACGCCTAGTGGTTGGGCAAGTTACCTCAAGCCAGAAGGTCAGGGGTTCAAATCCCACTAGAGGACAGCAACCTTGGGCCAGAAGGACTGGGGTTTCTAGTCCCACGGGTGCTCCTTGTGGTCTTGGGCAAGCCACTTAACCCTCTATTGCCCATGATCCCTGTAAAATAGTTATCTCCCAAGTTATAATACCCTGTTCAATGTAATTTCAGTTTGTTCAATGTAAACCACGTTGATATCATGAAAGGCAGTATATAAGAAATGTCAAATAAATAAATAAATTTGAAAGGCTGAACAAGACAAATTACTATACTACAGATAGCTGCATACAAATTTCATGTTAACCGAACACATGGCCTTGGTCACACACTCAGAACACAGACTCTCACCAAGTACAGAATAAGTGATCACAACCTAAACTAAAAATAAAATATTTAGACAAAAATTAAACTGAAACTCCAAGAAGCCAGACTCTGCATGTAGTGCAACACCAGATAAGAGATGCTGTCATGCTGTTCCCAATCTGAAGCTTCCGTTTTCCCATCTTCTCTTAGCACTCTATATGTCATTTCTTGTCTCTTCTTTTGTTTTCTTCACTTCCTTCCATCAGTCTATTTCCATTCCAGTAACCCTCCCACATGTCAGCTCCCTTCCAGTCGCAGTGCCCCCTCCCTGACAGCCTCCTCCCCATTACCCAGTCACCTATCAGTCCCATCCCTAAGTGTCAACTCCCTCCAGTTCCACCCCTAGGTGTCAGCTTCCTTCCAGTCTCCCTTCAGTACCATCCCCAGGTAACAGCTCCATTCCAGCCCCTTCTTTCCCCTCATGTCAGTTCCCTTCCAGCCCTCTCTTTCCCCCTCTGTCAGAGCTCTTCCAGCCCTCTCCTTCCCCTTCTGTTAGTTCGCTTCCAGCCCTCTCTTTGCCCCTCTGTCAGCCCTCTCTTTCCCCCTCTGTCATTTCCCTTCCAGCCCTCTCTTTCCGCTGTGCCAGCTTCCTTCCAGCCCTCTCTTTCCCCTGTGTAAGCTCCCTTCCAGCCCTCTCTTTCCCCTTTGTCAGCTCCCTTCCAGCCCTCTCTTTCCCCTTTGTCAGCTCCCTTCCAGCCCTCTCTTTCCCCTGTGTCAGCTCCCTTTCAGCCATCTCTTTCCCCCGTGTAGCTCCCTTCCAGCCATCTCTTCCCCCCTCTGTCAGCTCTCTTCCAGCCCTCTCTTTCCCCTCTGTCAGCTCCCTTTCAGCCATCTCTTTCCTCTGTGTAGCTCCCTTCCAGCCATCTCTTTCCCATGTAGCTCCATTCCTTTCACTCTCCGTTCTGCTTCCTCTCCTTCTTCTCATGTAGCTCTGCTCCCTCTCTTCCCCCCCAAGTAGCTCCCTTCTGCTGCCTCTCCTTCCCCCGATGTAACTCTGTTCTGCTCCCTCTCTTCCCCCCAAGTAGCTCCCTTCTGCTCCCTCTCCTTCCCCCATGTAGCTCTGTTCCGCTCCCTCCCCTTTCCCCCCATGTAGCTCCGTTCCACTCCCTGTTCTCCCCCCCATGTAGCTGCATTCTGATCCCCCTCCTGCCACCTGTGTCAGCTCTGTTCCCTCTCCTTCCCTCTGTGCAGCTCCATTCTGCTCCATCTCTTGCTGCTCGTGAATTCTCCATTCTACTCCTTCCCCTTTCTCAGTGGCTGCAATAGTGGTAATTTAAAATGAAAAGGAAACTGGTGCGGAGCCTTCTGGCCCTATGGAATCCCTGCTGCTGCGTCCTGCCTCCAAAAGGAAGTGACACTAGAGCGGGACACAGCAGCAGGGGTTCCATAGAGCTGGAAGGCTCCACACCAGTTTCCTTTTCATTTTAATTACCGCTATCACACCGCTTGTCTGCTTTTTTTTTTAAACTGAAGGCGGAGTCAGGCAGCTGTTTTGGGGGCATATTTTCTGCCCACAAAGGTTTGCTGCCTGAGGTTACCGCCTCACTCTGCCTCATTATAGAGCCACCTATGGTTAATCTTTGGAGTGGAGGAGTGGCCTAGTGGTTGGGGCAAGGTACTTCAGGCTGGAAAGTCAGGGGTTCAAATCCCACTAGAGGACAGCAACCTTGGGCTGGAAGGACTGGGGTTTCTAGTCCCACAGGTGCTCTTTGTGGTCTTGGGCAAGCCACTTAACCCTCCATAGCCCATGTTCCCTGTAAAATAGTTATCTCCAAGTTATAATGCCCTGTTCAATGTAATTTCAGCTTGTTCAATGTAAACCACACTGATGCAGAATAGTGTGGTATATAAGAGAATGTAAATAAAATAAATAAACATCCACAGCAGGGTGAAACCTGGCCAGGTCAGATCTTTGTGGCAATGCATCAAGAACAGTGGTCTATTATTGGAGCTGTTTAGGAATAATGTGCAATTGAACTATCTTGGGATAGCAGTGACGATTTTGCCTGCATGGTTGGAAGGAGGACACTTTGAATGCAAGTTAACTGCATTGACTGTTTGGACGCTGTTTGATAGAAGTGCTGGCTCCTAAGTTATTTTTACCTTATTGAAGAAAAGAAAAATTGGTCGGGACATAGCAACGATGATATTCTTTTGATGCCAATGGATGAGCTTTTCTGTCTGGCTTATAGTGAGCTATTTTCCGTTGTTCTTTAGGAAGTTGTTTCACCATTTTTATGTCTGGTAACTGCTGTGGGTGTCATCAAAGATGAAGAGGTGATGAGTGATGGAAAAACCCTTCTTTGTTTTTTGAATATTACAAAATATTTTGTAAGATACATAGGTATTTGAGTTGGGGTTGCCTTTTTTAAAAATATATTTTGTTGGAGTTTTTGCTGACTGAAATTTTGTGGTTATTTTTTTTTGCTTGGGCAATAGTTTGTCACAAGTCAGTGTTTAGGCACTTTTTCCTGTAGGCCTTAAGGGGTTATGAGTGGGGCCTCCGACTTGCACGCATGTTAGACTCCTTGGTCCTCTCGCCACAGCCCCACTTTCTCTTCAAGGGATTCCAGTCGCTCTTTATATCCAGATATTATATGCTCCACATCCTGCACTTTTCCACAAACACTCTGAAACTGCTGATGCAAAGAAGTATTTCGAGCAGATAGGCTTTTCAAAAGTGGCAACAGCCTCCCAGATACCTGAACAGAGTGCGGGTATAACCCTAAACAAAGGCAAAGAGAGGGGTGACCTGCACAGGTTCACCTATTCTAACCACCTTACTGGGCAGACTAGATGAACCATACTGGTCTTTATCTGCCATCATGTACTATGTTACTATGTTCAAATGCAGAAATCGTTCTAATGCTGAAAAAAACCAGTTTATCCTCAAGCAAAAAATACAGGCGTGCAAGGGCAGTGAGGTGAAAGTAGCCATCACGATCAAATTATACAATTATCTTTCTAAATAAAACTCACTTAGATGCAGAATATTTTGTTAACTTTATATTTATTAGCATCTAGAAAAAAATACATCCAAGCAACTACATCTTGTTACAATAAATGGGCATAAGTATTAAAATAATCAAAAGAAAATTAAAAAAAGAAAAAAGATGCAATCAAGGCCATGCCATCCACAGTATCTGGGGAATCCAAGATCACAATTCTAGAAGAATTAATGATATAAAGAAAATAGGACTAAAGCAAAATTCTGCCCATTATACTTTAAGCAAACTCTCTAATCGCTACTATAGTGACCTCCAGAGAGACAGAGCAGGAGTAAACTGAAGAGACCTAACTGCTGAGACTCAAAGAAAACAGATTTCATACCAATATACTTTATAACACATTTACAGGAAAAATTAAGCTACAATTTTGCACCTGTCTGCAAAATGTTAGGTCTTGTAAGCAAAAACAACTTTCTTCTTTTCTGGGTAGGTTTTGCCTCATCTGGGAAACCCCAAATTTTAGAGTTCATGAATAATTGAACATGAATATCTGGGTCTTAGTTTCAGCGGCGGCAGCTAGCATATCCAGATGTGGGGGGATCGGAGGCTTTTAGGGAAATTAATAAACTTTAACGTCTACTTCCTCCAGACATTTTCTAAAATCTCTATTTTTGATCTTAAATTCAAATTATCACACATTAAAGCAGTCTTCCTCTTGCCACGTCCCCACTTTCTCGTCAAGGGATTCTGATCACTTTTTATATCCAAATATTGTATGCTCCAAATCCTGTACTTTTCCAGAAAACTGCTAAAACTGTTTACTCGATAAAGAATTTTGAGCAGGTAGTCTTTTCAAGAGTGACAACAGCCTACTAGATACCCTCCAAAGAAATAGTTTTACGCTTAGATAATGATGGCAAAAATAATTTGGTACTTATCTTTTCAAGAGACTTCAAGCTCAGTGTAACTGGCAACGCAATCCCACCTTCTACCATGCTCATCATATGTTTTCCTGGTGAGAAGCCCCCCCGTTAAAGTCTGAACCTCAGGGTCTTCCTACTCTGCTGATCCCATTGTTGATACCATGACCGCTCATAATGCTGGCTAAACTGGAGGGATATGCTTCTCCAAGTAAACGATGTCTCAAAGTCGGAGGGGCCCATGGACAAACTTCCCTCTGCAAGATCCCTCAGAGACACAACACTCCTTGAAGCTTCCCTAACAGCAGAACCAGTCCAGGGGACAAAGGCGTCCATCTTAGCCTGTGCAGCAGTAAGCACCAGTTGTGTGAGGTGAGACCCATTAAAGGAAGGAAATATTTCAAACTGGGCAAGGAGGAAAGCCACCCAGCCTCATGCCATCACCATCTTGGAACCATTGTTTAGAGATGGCAGAATGCTAACTGGTGAACCACCTCCCAATCATTTCAGAGCATACAGCAGAAAGAACAGAGCTAAAAAGGTTTCCAACAAATATTTATAATTTATTCACCAATCCGAGCCACATAGCACTTTGTCAGAAAATCGGTATGCTAATAATATTTCTTCTCATAAAGCTCACTAGCTGGGTTAGAGCAATGGAAAATAGTGGTCTTGCCCCAGGGTTACTAAAAGACATACAGTAGAAACTTAGCTGCAGAAAAAGACCATACGGCCTATCCAGTCTGCCTTCCATATCAACTACTATAGACCCTTTTTTCCTTAAGAGAACTTCTGTGTTCGTCTCATGCTTTCTTGAATTAATTTACTATCCTAGTCTGTACTACCTTGACTAGGAGACTATTCCATGCAGCTACCACTCTTTCCATAAAGAAATATTTTTGGAGAGCAGATTGCTGGATCGTGAGGAGGTGCTGACCCTGTACATCGGGCCGTTGGATTGCTGCGGCTGTGGCTGGCTTTTGGTTCCCGATGCTGCTACTGCCCTGCTTACATTGGGCAGGCGTGCTCGGGGCAGCCTGCTCTCTGTGGGACCTTTTGCTTTATAAAAGTGGATTTCCTTCTCTCCGCGATTGTGGAGCGCGATTGCGGGGTGTTTTTTGAAGGGGCGTTTTTAAAGGGGCAGGACCTGCCCCTTTGAAAACGCCCCTTCGACGTCACTGCAACGGTTAGTTCCATCTTGGTAAGAGCTGAAGGTTTTGGGCTGTAGTTGTTATTTGCTTTCTACTTTTTGCGTGTTGTTTCTTATATTCATTGGTCTTGATAAGGTGTTTATATGGGTAAGCGGAAGGCTAAAACATTGCCCAAACCTTCAGAGGCCGGTTCAGGTGTTGCCAAACCTGCCTGTCCTCTGGACAAACATTTTGCTCCCAAACCTTTGGCACAGTCGTCCCCCGAGGGTGCTTCCTTAAGCCCCCGGGGGGGGGGGGGAGATCTCCTCCTCCTTGCCCTGTTTCTAAGGATGATGTAAGTTTTAGGGTCTCCTCTGAGATTAGCAGGGAAGAGAATCTAGTACGTATTCCCTCTCCAGTTCAGTTGGCAAATGTAGAGGGTTCTTTTGAGCTCCCAGTTTTGCTACCAGATGCAGAGATTACCCTAAAGGATTTGTGGGGGGGCCTTAAAGTGCATTGATACTAAGGTATCTTTGGCTGTCACTTCTTTATGCAAATTTTCTCAAGAGGCTGCTTTATCTGTACAGCAGCTGGATAAGAAGGTTAGATATGGCTGGATGGATATGGCTCTTGCTAAATTGGAATCCCAAGTTTCCCCTCTTCAGGCTCTTAAAGTAGTTGGAATTAAAGATTCCTTAATTTTACACTCAAAGGTTGAAAATCTGAAGAATTTGATTCGGGCATGTAATTTGCGTTTTTTAAATTTTCCGCAGTCATCATTACTGTCTCCCCAGATTCTTTTGGAAAAGTATTTCAAGGAAATATTAGCTATATCTGATCCTATTGATATTATGCAACTTTATTATGTCCCCACTATTTCAAAGAGGATTAATCCTGTTGAAGGTGAACTTGATGAAATTGTTCCTTCTGTAACAAATCTCACTGCTTTCCTAGAGGATTCTCTTGATACGATATCACAACGCTCTACTTTGTTAGTCACTTTTGCGTCAGTTTTGATTAAGCAACGTATATTGAGAGCCCTTTTTAGGGCTAAGTCTGCTAAGTTTTGTGGACAGCCTATAAATATTTTTTTCCGGATGTGTCTCGTCCCACCCAAATGCGCCGGAGGCAATTTTTAGCTCTTAAGTCCCGGGTTGTAGCTTTGGGTGCTTCATTTTTCTTGCGATTTCCGTGCAAGTGTATCATTAATTATGATAACGCTTCATATGTTTTCTCGGACGTATCACATCTGGAGAAAGTTTTGCTAGATAGACAGGGTTTGGTCGGAGATTAGTGATCTTGATTATATATGCCTCCAATATTGTGGTCTGTATTGACCTGTTTTCTTTTCCATTTTAGGAAGATGTGGTTTGTTACTTTGTATTACAATTCTTCTCTCTTGATGTGGTCTATATAGTTTGTTTCCCACAATAATGTGATCTGTATTTTGTTTATAGTTGCTTGCGGTTTCTTGTGGGTGCTTACATAAATCCTGTAGTTTTTGGCATTGTATTGTGTTAAAATCTATAAATAAAAAAAAAAAGAAATATCTTTGCATATTACTCCTGGGTCTTTCCTCTTTCACCCTCATCCTATGTCCTCCTAGTCTAATTCATCTAATCTAATCTAATCAAATCATCGGTACTTATATTCTGCTGTACCATTGTAGTTCAAAGCAGAATCAACAGATATCATCATATACAACAGAGACCAATCAAGTAATGGGAAATTCAGTTAAGCAGATAATTCTGAATGAGTCAAGTTTTGAGAGAGAGACGAAGATAATTAAAAGATGTTAAATTATGCAGCTCTACTGCGAGTAAATTCCATAAATCAGGATCTATTCCTGAGATCGGTTTTTTTCTGGTGTCTTGAGAATAAAGTCTTAGTCAATGAAAGGGCCAATCTGATTTCTTTCCTAGAAACCTTAAGCCTCGGTCTAGGAATATATAACATGACTGTAGGGCATGAGTAATCAGGAGCTGGACCATTAAGAACAGCTACAAGACTAATTTTCATGCTTCACACTTTGACCCTATCACCCCCCTGTTCATCCGTCTAAATTGACTTCCGGTTTCATCTCGTATCCAGTTTAAGATTCTCATTCAGGTTCATAAGACATTTCACATTGGCCTTCCGCAATACCTCTCATCCGTTACTATGCCACATACTCCTCACCATTCTCTCTGCACTATCCACATGAACCCACTCCTTCTCCCCTCCCCCCCCTCTCAGGCACATTTAGAATCCACTCACCACTCTGCTTTTTATTTCCTTGGACCTTCCCTCTGGAATAACCTTTCACCCTCCCTCCGGTTAGAGCCATCATTCCCCAAGTTCAAATCACTGCTCAAAACCCACCTATTTTCTATAGCATCTAACCTTCCACCAGACCCTCCATGAACCTACCCTCCGCCTTGCCAAGCTACTTTCTCTTGATGTCCTGTGCTACTTTCCTGTCCACTATTGCCTTTCCTTTCTCTGTGTTTATAATTTGGTTTTATCTATTTTGTAAACCGCTCTGCAGTCCCCCACTAAGGGCGGTATATCAAGTTTTAATAAACGAAATGAAATGAACACAAAAATAAAATGCTTAAACAGTATTCGTGCCCATACAGGGAGCCAGTGCAGAGTATTTAAAAAAAAGCGTTGCTCTATCCTATCTGGAACCTTCCAGAAGAAGCTTGGCGGCCGCATTCTGTAATACCTGCAGTCTCCGGAGAGTAACAGGACCGTTTCTTGCACGTTCGGCTGTAAATGCCCTACCTCTGAATATGCCCGAATTAAGCAAGGGTTCCATAGGTTATTCAAAGCTTTTTTTCACCATTGCTGTCACCTGTGGTTTCATTGTCAGTCTAGAATCTGTAAGGACTGCAAATATTTTCAACACTCCATTGAGAGGAATCAGGGTGCCTTGAATGATTGGAATCATTGAAGGTGGGTCCACTCTTGGCACACCAACCCGTTGTAACTTGCTTTGAACTGTGTCTGGAAAGGTGTGAGCTAAATACTAAAATACATTTAAAAAATAAGGGAGAGTTGCTGGCTTGAAGTGGTGAATCGTGACAGAAGGGGCCAGCACGAGTGAGACAGCCCTAGGTCCTGAGTTTGTCTACAGCATTGCTGTGTGTTACCTCTGATTGCTGGGACTATAAAAACAGCTGGGGTGCTAGTATGTGCAGCTGCATGTGTGCCCAAAGAGCAAGCAACACCCCTTTGGAGGCCCTTCAGAGCACCATTGGAGAATGAGGAGTATCCGGTCTGTGGCTAGGTTTTCTTTTGAATTGTGGGTACTGTGTATGGCTAAAGAGAAGCGGAAGGGTAAAGGGAAGCAATACTTGGCTTCCACTCTTAAAGTGCAAGGCTCAATAGACAAACATCTTGTACCGGGCCCTGTTCAAGGGAATGTCACCGTGGACTCTTCCCTGGAAGGAGCTACTTTGAGCTCTCCCGAGAGGCTCCCTCATTCACCATCATCAGCAGCATTAATTGTCATGAATGGATCTCATAAAGACTCCTTTCTTCAACTCTCAGTGGTTAGCTTATCTCCTGTGAATATTCCTCAAGCTGTATTGGGTTGAATATTCCTCAACCCAACAGCAGCACAAGACCGAGGAGAAGAGGCACATCCAACCGTGTCAATACACCCAAAGACAGCAACAGATTACGCAGGGAAACCAAAAAACGAGCCTTAGCAAAGGCGGCACCAACAATCTGGAACGCCCTCCCCGACGAACTACGCTCAACAACAGACCTTAAGGATTTCAGGAAACTTCTGAAGACACCCCTATTCATAGAACACTATGGTGACATTACTTAAACCAGGCAACAGACTCCTCAAGACCCCCCCACACATGTCACTCCAACAGGAGTTAAGCAAGGACCCGATAGCCATAGCATTGTAAATAGCGCACGCTGTAAAATAGCTCACAAAGATCAACGACCAGTCACACTCACACACACACATTCCCACTGCATGTGCACACTAGCCACATTTCTTTCTGATTGTTTGCTGTTCAGACCGCCTTGATTGCAGGATAAGGCAGTATAGAAATCTGTTTTAAATAAATAAATAAAATAAACAGAGTGTATTGCAGCTGTTGTGCTATTTCATTTAGACAAGAAACATATATGTAAATGTTATTGTTAAGTACACAAACTGATATCAATGTCATGCATAGCATCTGTGTATGAAAGCTGCTTTTATAGCCTGTACTGCCAGCAGCATCCACCCTAAGCATGCCCATGCATTCCTGAGCAGTAGCATTTCCATTGCACATTGTGAGCCTGCACTGAGTGCACTCCCATGCATGCCTGGAGTGAACACAACCGCTTACTTTCTAGGCAACATGTGAGTAGACTAGAAAATATGCGAGGAAAACACAAAAATAGGCGATTGAATATCCGTGTTTAGTGCTCAGCAGTGACAGGTAGCCGCAGTAATTGCACTAGCTGCTGAATATTGGGCCCTTAATTTTTTTCTGGATTAACTTTAACGCCGCTGTTTTGCATCCACTTCTGAATCTGCAGGAAATTTCCCCCCATATGATCATTAGGATTATTGTTATGTTGTGGCTGAGTTCTGGTTTTCTTTTTCTCCTTGTAAACCATAATGATGATGATCCTGGTTTCGAACTGTGGTATATCAAACAATGCTAAATAAATGAATATAAATAAGGGCAGCATCATCCGTGGTGTGTCTGACCGCATGTACGTGCACGACAAAAGCGAAGTTCACGAATGGGAATTCATGCAAATTTCCTGAGCATGCACGCTCGGTTGGTTGATGCCGGGATGTACTGAAAATTGCAGTACACATGGTCTGCATCAAAATAAATGATTCCACGGCCTCCAGAAGCATAAAATAAAATGGACTTATTTCATGATCATGAGTTCAGTAAATGGTTGTAGCTTAATTGTTGCATAGGTAAAGCATGATGGCTTGGTTAAGAATGATTTCACAGTAATTTAGCAATTTCTACTTTCCTCTGTCAATGTGTGTGTGTGTTAAAGAATCCAAAATCTGAGGTACTTTTAACAGTACAAGGTTGGTATTCAACTAAAATCTCTTTATTACAGAATTGAAATCAGGTTTGATCACAGGGTTCTGGTTCCTCAACGCTTCTGAAATGAGTGCATGTGTGTTATTCAAGATCAATCTGTGGCCAAAAATAGGCTCTGTTAGGAAGTCTCTGTCCCTGGGCCCTGTTCTGTCCTGAGCTTCTCTCTCCCTACCTCTTCCCACTTACTTTCGTGCCACGTCCTCTATTGCTGTGTGTCCTCGGCCTCATCATTAAATGAACAAGGCTTGCAATGAATGTAAACAAGCCTCAGCGGCAGTACCTCATCTATGAGTCCGCCCTCTTAATGGCATGGGCTTGCAGTTATTCTTATACCGCTGACCCGCAAATCCCTGCACCTTTAAGAGGACAGACTCAGAGAGGACCAATTGTTGAAGTTTGGTTACATCAGCTGCCCGCCTGGGGATGCTCAATCCGCTGATAGGACAATCTGCCCTTGGTGCTATGGGAGACCCGAGCATCAGGGCAGGTGATGGAATCTGCTTGTCATACTTCAATAGTTCTTGGCTCTAATTCTTACATTGGCCCTGGAGAAAGTTGAAATCCTTCTTGTGTATGTTTAAAGATTTCATGAGCTGTAGAATTTGATCGGTAGACTTCAGATAGTCTAGTGCTTCGGTAAGTGAGCTGGTTGAATACAAATCCGTCCTCACTGAAGATGGTGAACCAGTCAGGCCCCAGCTGAATGGCTGGCTGTTTGTGTTCCTTTACATTCATAGGCTGCAGAAGCAGAAAGGTTCAGATTGTACATATGAGAGTTAAAATGTCTGGTGCCAATAGGCAAATGGCTTACATGACATGGTTCTTTGAGTGGTAGACTGCAGCCTGAACGGGCAAAGAAGAGGGTAGCATTTTGATGCATCCTGCCAGAGGGCAGGCCTGTCCTCCTTTTCTCATGGCCCATTCACTCCTGCCCTAGCAGTCACCTGACTAAATGAAAGCCTTAGTGTCTCTGAAGGAAGAGTTGCCACTCTTAAGACATCCAAAGGGTGTAATTACGGAGGGGGTGGGTTGGATTGTTAGTGGTTTTAGGCACTGCTACTCTAGGTGCAGCTAGTAAAATTGGACAAGGTGGAATACATGATACAGTTTATGCAATAAGGCTGATGGTAAAAACAATTTTAGCATGCAGCTCAGTAAACCTTTAATAGTCACATTAAAATGGGACTTACCATGGTATGCATTACATTTCCTCTCAATAGCATGATATTGGATATTTTAGCAAAACAAAGTATAATATCTGGGCTAGCTGCTGTGAAATTCCCTGTGCAAACTGCTCTGAAGTTGAAGGGCTGCTAAGAATTAGAAAATGCATTCCTCTCAGCCCCTCCATCAAGACTGGGCCATCTCCATCTATAAGTGCAATAAGCCACCTACAGCATCTATAATATCCCCTCTGGGGCATCCTCAGTGACCATCCCCCTCATGTGATACCAGTAATGTCTGTCTCCTTTCCTGTATGCCCTCAGCATCCTCAATGTGTCTTTTCACAGCATCACTAATTTCTCTCTCCTCCTGTGGCAAAATCGGGCAGCAAGATCCCCCTTAAGATGCCCTTCCATAACCAGAGGTCTTGACCCCCGTCTGAGCCCTCCAGAATGAATACTTACTATTCCAGGGGATCCCTCATCTCATCAGAACCAAGGATGTCACAGCCCTCCTGTCAGAACTGTAGCTGAATGTAACTTGCCTTGATCTTCTCCTGGAACCCTATCATATGGAATGCACTCTTCCAGAGGTCTGAGAGGGTGCCAGGGAGTGTGTGTATGGAGGGGGGGGGGGGGGAAGAAGTAGTTTATCAGCCACTGAAGCAGACGTGCCTTAATGGGGGGCTGACTGCCTGAAAATACCACAAAGGGGGGGGGGGGCGTGCTCCTTGAGAGGGGAAGTTGAGCAGCTTGATGATGATGGAGTGAAGGGGTATTAGATGCTGTGCAGGATCATTAAAGAACTCTTCTTTAATGTGCAAAAAGTGCACATCGGTGAAAAAAAGTGTAGAAAGTGCTGAAATATGAAAGTAAACATCTGGAATCTGTCTCCATCATCAAACGTGGACAAGCATTCCGACGACTAGAGGGAATTAGTGAGAATCCACAAGCACATACAGGAAAGGAAGCAACAGAATTTGCAAAACAAAAGAAAATACTTTTCAAAGAATTAGATCAGCAAACAAGGAAAAATGAATGTCAAATACACAAATACAGTTGGAAATACAGTTACTCTAGGACCCCTTTGTCGATCAACTCCTCTTATCTAAGGGAGTTGGTATAATGGTATCAACCCAGGCGGACTCTCCAGTCTACAGGGTACAGTTGTTGAGCATCCTGGGGCCTACAAAGGTTTGCCTGCAGTGCTGGCGAGCATGTTTATTTTCTGTGGCAGCCCCAACTCTTTGCAATGCCTTGTCATCTGCCTTGTGCATGAAGATAGATCTGTTAACACTCCGGTGGCAGCTGAAGACCTTACTCTTTCCAACAGGCTGATGGGATTGGTTGGGTAGCATGGCAGGGGGATGTTGGTCTGGCGGGGCAGTAGTTGCCTGCAGTTGTTTCTTTGTGTATTTTATTTTATTTTTATTTTGGGGTGGTTTGGGAGTCCTGCTGGGAGGGACTGGTGGGGGAATATTGTGTTGAGTTTTATCTCTTGATGCTCTTTTCCTCACTGAGACCTGGCTTTGAGAGAGGGAGGAACCCCTCCTCAACCGCTGCCTTCCCCCTAGCTTCTCTGTCTTATATATCTCCCAGAGCGGCTGTGTGGCCGTTCTCCATCATTCCTCCCTCTCCCTAAGTGAGGTCTCGCACTGCTCTCCACTATCCAGAGGCCTTGTTCCTCTGTCTCAATATTATCGTCCTCTCTACTTTCTTCTTATCTATGCTTCTCCCTCCCTTTCACCCCCACCTCTGGGATTCCCTTCTCCTTACTCTCTCAGAAGCCTCTTTCTTATACTCTTGCCTCTTGATCCTGGGTGATTTCAATCTTCATTTGGACTCTCCTTCTCAACCCCGTGACACTTCATTCCTCTCCCTCCTTGCTGATCTCTCACTCTGTTAACACGTCCACTGTCCTACCCATACCGCTGGCCACACCCTTGACCTTAGTATCTCTCCTTCTGATCTCTCCACTCTTAACCCTTCCAGTCTTTCAACATTCCCAGTCCTCTGGTCTGACCATTTTTCCCTTCAGCTTTCCCTGTCTTGTCCTGCTTCTTTATCTCTGTCTCAGTTCCCTTCACTGGCTGATCCCCTCCCCTCCCCCCCTACTCAACGTATCTCTGCCATTATTCTTCAGCAGGTCCCCCCTTCTGACCAGCTTTTCCCTCCTGATTTTATATCTCTTCTCCCGGCCTCCAGGTCCAAACCTGGAATTCCACCCTGACTGCAGCCCTCGATACTCTTGCCCGCCTTTGTTCTATGTCTCATGCTCCCTTCTCCATTTCTTGCAACACCTGGTATCATCCTGGACTTTACCTTCATCATACCTATCTTTGCTGCATCAAGCATGTCTGGTGCAGACACCCATCTGCCAAATCTCTAGCCCGCTTTCATCATTGACATTCCCACTATTGTTCCCTCGTCCATTCCGCTAAGTTAATCTACTACTCCAACCTTTTTTTCTGCTCCTCTAATTCTTCCCACCAGTTGTACTCCATTCTCCACACCCTGTCATCCCTCCACTCCTCCTCCTCTCCTGCCCCCTCCTGCTTTTCCTGATCCTGCTCTCCTGGCTACTTGGAGTGGAGGAGTAGCCTAATGGTTAAGAGCACTGGCTTGGGAACCCAGGGACCAGGGATCAATTCCCACTAGCACTCCTTGTGGCCTTGGGCAAGTCACTTAACCCTCCATTGCCTCAGAAAAGTCCAAGTTATCAATGTCCCTGTTTAATGAACATTACCAAGTTTCAGTGTAAACCACTTTGAAATGATAAAGCAGTATATAAAACCTAATAAATAAATACTTACTTTGCTGATAAAGTCCTTATCCTTCACCACTCTTTTCCTGTTTGTCCATCCCCCTCTCTCCCACCCCTCCCCTCCTACCTCCCCCTGCCTCCCCACACCCCTATCCTGTCCCATTCCTGGTCCTCTTTCCACCCCATCTCCTCTGCCAAACTCCTCAAACCTCTCTCCTCTTTCCGCAAGATTACCTCTCCCTCTGATCTCATGCCCTTTTCCTGGCTCACTGTCCCCTCCTTGGCCCTTCTTCCACTCGTCCTCAGCATCTTTAACTTTAGGCTCTCCTCCAGTTCCTTCCCCCTCCCCTGGAAGCATGCTGTCATTCAGCCCATCCTTAAGAAACCCTCTCTGGACCCTATTATCTTTGCCCATTGGTGCCTTATTTCCACCCTCCCCTTTCTCTCCAAGACCTCGAGAAACTAGTCTTTACCCAACTTTCTTCTTATCTTGATGCTACCCTCACGCTTCACCCCTGCCATTCCAGATTCCATCATAGTCAAAGCATAGAAACTATCATTCTCTTCCTTCTTAACGAGCTTCACACCTCTCACGATCGGTGGAATATCTCCTTGGCTGTCTCTTTAGATCTTTCTTCTGCTTTCGACCTGTTTGATCATTGCACCCTTCTCTCCCATCTTCACGATTTCAGAATCACTGGAACTGTCCTTCACTGGTTCCATTCTTTTCTCTCATTCAGGACTTTCTCTGTCCTTATTGGCTCCTCCTCCTCCTCCTCTGTCACCCCGTTGTCCTACAGCATTCCCCAAGGTTCAGTTCTCATTCCCCTTCTCTTTAATGTCTTTCTGGCCCCCCTCACCCTCATTGTCCAATAGCATAGTGTTTCAGCCTACTATTTTGCAGATAGCCCCTCTGTCTTTAACCTGGCCCCGCTAAATGCCTGTCTTTCCTCTGCCTCCACCTGAATGGCATCTAACTTTCTTCACATCAATCCCTCCAAAATCTCTGCCATTTGTTTTTTTCTTTTCTACTCATGCTCCTTTCTGGTCCCCTCCTTTGCGTAGACACCCGTCCCCCTGGTCTCCTTTCTTCGCTATCTTGGTGTCACACTCAATTCCTCCCTTTCCTTCCTTGAGCACCTTTCCTCCATTATTCAACATTCATTCCAGTCCCTACGTCAGATTTGCTCTGTCCGTCCCTTTCCTTTGCTCTCCTCCCTGACTAGAGTTCCCCTTTCTCTGGTTATGACTCGTATTGACTATTGCAATGTTGCTCTTGCTGGTCTCCTTCAGTATCAACTCCGTAGATTGCAACTCCTCCAGAACTCTGCTGCAGCGTACTCACCCATGCCTCCCACTCAGACCACATCATCCCTCTGCTCACTCGCCAACACTGGCTACCCGTAAAATTTCTTGTACAATACAAGATCCTTACTCTGGTTCACCGTACCATTCACACCAACACCCTGAAATATCTCTCTGACCTAATTCACCTTCATACTTCCCTCCGTTCCCTCCAGCAGCTCCATTCCAATCGCCTGTTCCTCCCATCTGCCTCACATGCCCACTCGCACCTTTGCATTCTTTTTCATTGGTCCCCTTCTCTGGAACTCTCTCCTATCCAACCTCCACCTGGAAATCTCCTTTCCCCAATTTAAGACAATGCTGAAAACTCGCCTCTTTTCTCGCACTTTAACTTTCCCTTACCCTTGCCTAGACCCCAGGTCCTGTTTGTGTCACCTCTTCCCTCTTCTCCTCCTTGCCAGTCTAGCTTTCTTCTTTCCTTTCCTGTCTTTTTATGGTGTTCCTTTTCCTTTCATTTTTCTTGCAGCATATATCTTTTATTTGTAAACTGCTCAGATGCCCTGGTGTTGGGCGGTATATCAAACGACTCAATAAAGATCTGTTGTACACCGCTTTGAATGCCGTGTGCATAAGGCAGTTAAAAAATGTTTTAAAATAAAATGAAGGGGAGACCCTAGGTGTCGCATGAGCGAGTAAGAGGTCTCTCTGCTTGCTCCGGGGCTGCCCTGCCTTTATTCGACGAATTAAACAAAATTACCCCAGAAACTTGAGCAAAAGCCCCTTGGGGGATACGGTGTGAGTGTGTGGAAGTCACCGTGGGGTAAATTGATTGAAAATGCCTCCACCATTGCGGAAGGAGAGAGAGAAAGCCCCGAAGACTGGGCCCGTGACAACAACGAGGCCGGCAGCAACTGGGGAGGCACCGTGCTCACCGGGAGCTGAGAGTGTGGACTCGGGACCAGAAGAGCTAGCCCGCGAAGTGGCGAAATTCCTTGAGCCGAAATTTGATTTGATCCTGAGCAAACTGGAGATCATGGCGGAGACGTTTACCGAGTGCACACATCGCGTCGACGAGCTGGAGCACCGGGTCTTGGAGTTGGAGGACGGAGAGGGCCAACACAGTCGAGACTTGGATCGACTTCGTCAGAAGGTGGTGACCTTGCTGGATAAAGTGGACGATTTAGAAAATCGGTCCCGGCGTAAGAATGTGCGCCTCGTGGGGGTGCCGGAGTCCAAAACGGAGGATCAACTGCTGGACTTGGTGGAAACATGGCTGCCCAAAGAACTTGGCCTGCTTGACCTGGTGGGCAAGCTTAAGGTGGAACGTGTCCACCGGCTGGGACAGCGGACTGAGAACAGGCAACGGCCCAGAGTGGTTCTGGCGCGAATTCTCAATTTCCAGCATAAGTGACGGTTACTACAGGCCTTTCGTCGGAAGCGGGAGCTAGCCATTGATAACCATGCGGTGCTTCTATTTCAAGATTATTCCGCGCTGGTGGCGGCGAAGCACAAGGAATTCTCCCCGGTATGTGAGGCCTTGTTTAAACAACACGTGTGCTTCAGCCTCGCCTACCCCGCAGTGCTACGAGTGCGGCACGAGGGCCAGCAGCGTCTGTTGACCACAGTGGCGGAGGCCCAGAAATCTTTGGACACCCTGGGACAGCGACGGCCGGGGAGTGGATCGGAAAGGGCAGAGAACTTGGCCTGAGGTCGGCTGGCCGGTACTGCTGCCGGAGGAGTTGCTGGAGCAGCGCTGGGTCGGCGCTAGCTGTGACTATGGCTGTTGCCCTACTACACGGACATATTGTCTGGACTGGCTGATTTTGTTGTATGTTGGGGGACCGTTAGTAAGTTTGCGTGCGGATTGACTGTCTGTGGGGTGGCGGGTTGGGGTATTCTGTGGGCTCAGTGTGGGCTAGTTATGGGTTATGGGAATGGTAGGTGGTGGCTGGGTTTGGGGTTTTTACAAGCTGTTGTGTAGGCCATTCGGGGGGTTCGGGATTAGTGTTTGGCGGATGAGAGGTGGGGTGAGTATGACTGTTGGGTGGCTGGGTGGTGGGGGGCAGCGGCTTTTGCAGAGTGGGAGGATTTCTCTGCTGTTCTTTCTTCCTCTTCTCTTCTTGTAGCTTGATGCTTGTTCCTTGTTGTAAATCCTGAGGGGAGGAGGGTGGGGGCAGCCCTGCAGCACATCACAGTGGGTCTCGCACCTGGCACGGCGGGCCAGGGGTAGGATACATGGTTGTTCTAAGGGGGGACGGGGGGGCACGGGGGAGAGAGGACACCACAGTGGGGGGGGGCAGGGGGCTGGGGTTGCAGGGAGAGGGGGATAGGGTGGGTGGGTGGGAGGGTCTTGAGGGAGAGTTTTGGGGGAGGGAGGGGGAAGTGGGGGCAAATGCAGGCCTTCTTTTTGTTCCCGGTGGCTGGGGATAGGCTTCGGAGGTGGTGTGATAGGCGGCAATTGAGATATGTGTGTAGTGGGAGGGGAGAGGGGGGGGAGCTCTAGGCTGGGGGGGCTCTCTTCTGCCTTGAATAGTATCTGGCATTTGTATATGATTCGAGCGTCTGTGGGGGACCATGGGTGAGGGGTTTAGGTTGCTTACTTGGAATGTGTGTGGTGTAGGGTCCCCGGTGAAACGTTATAAAATCCTCCGTGTCCTTAGAGACCAAAAGGCCGATGTGGCCTTTTTGCAGGAAACACATCAGAGTGCCCTGGAGCATGCCAAGCTCGCAAAGGGTTGGGTTGTGAAGGTCTATGGGGCTTCCTCAGGAGGGAAAAAGGCGGGAGTGGCGATCCTGATCAGGAAAGGGGTGGACCTGGCGGTGGAGCATACTATCTGTGACCTGGGGGGGTGGTATATCATTATAGTGGGGACCCTTAAAGGGGTTAAACTGGGTTTGGTGAATATCTATGCCCCGAATATCTACGATGCTCGCTTCTATGCTAGATTGCATAAATGTTTGAGTGAACTTGGCTCCATTCCATTTATAATGGGGGGGGGGGGGACTTCAACTGCGTTTTAGATGAAACGATAGATCGGTCTGGAACCCGTGGGCTGACCAAAGATCGGAAATCTCAGTGGCTACGGGGAGTTTGTGAAGGATTTAATCTTCTTGACTATTGGAGAGTGTTGCATCCCCTCGATAGGGATTACACCCACGTCTCTAGAGCGCATGACACGGGGTCACGGCTGGATTATTTCCTGGGCTCTCAAGCCTTATTTAATCAGGTACTTAGAGTAGAGATTGGGCCCGTGGAGGTGTCGGACCACGCTTATGTCCGGTTGGATGTTAGGTGGGGGGTTAAGGGTACTGGGTATCTGTGGCGTTATCCGCTTGGCTATACCCAGAGTGGTCACTTTGCGACCTTCCTGCATTCACAGTGGGATGATTTTGCTGAGTTTAATAGGGCACATAGTAGTAATCCCATTCTTTTCTGGGAGACCGCAAAGGCGGTTTTGAGAGGGAGTATTATTGAATTTGGGGCCTGGCAGAGGAAGGCATATGCCTCTCGTTTAATTTTCTTGGAAAAACAGCTGTGTCAGGCGCGGAGAACGCTAACACAGCAGCCGATGCGGGGGAAGAAACTGGAATACAGTAAGCTACAACAAGCGGTAAATGCAGTGCTGCAGGAATGGGCGACGCAATCGTTGTTGTATTATCGGTATAAACTTTATAAATATGGGAGTAGGGCAGGGGGATTGCTTGCTAGGTTGGTAAAGACTAGTTGGGGGAAAGCGTGTATCGGGGCCTTGAGGGATGCCCGGGGTGAGATAAGGGCAGGGCAGGAATATATCGAGGACCGGTTTCGTGTGTACTACCAGACCCTTTATGGAGCTGGTACCGGGGATTTGGCGAAGGCGGAGGCCTTTCTTCGAACAGTGGACTTGCCTAGTTTATCCTTGGAGGAGAGTGAGACTCTTAATGCACCGATCACTGAAGCGGAGATCCGGGGGGCCATTAAACTTTTGCGTATGTGTCGAGCACCGGGCCCTGATGGATACCGGAGTGAATTTTATAAATTAATGGTTGATAAGGTGGTGGGGCCTCTGCGACTTTACTACTCGGCCTTGATAGAATGTCAGGCCTTTCCGTATGAGAAGAATAGGGCAGTGCTTACCCTGATCCCTAAATCCAGCCGAGATGGGTTATTGCCCGAGTCGTATTGGCCGATTTCCCTTCTGAACGTGGATATTAAACTTTTGGCAAAAATTATGGCTAACTGGCTGGCTGAATATCTTCCCCAGCTAGTTAAGGAGGATCAGGTGGGGTTTGTGCGTGGTAGGCACATTGTTAAAAATTTACGCAAGATTGTTTCGTCGTTATACATGACTGCCGCAGCAGGAGAGCAAGCCTTGTTAATTAGTTTTGACGCTGAAAAAGCGTTTGATTGTGTGGATTGGCAATACATGTATCATTTGTTAGGAGTGATGGGGATAGGGGGGGTTTTCTTGGATGTGGTTAAACTTTTGTATTCGGACCCCCGGGGGCAGCTTTTGATAAATGATTCTGTTTCCCGGGATTTTCCGATTTGGAGGGGGATGCGACAGGGTTGCCCCTTATCCCCGCTTCTGTTTGTATTGACTCTGGAACCCCTCTTAGAGCGTATACGAACCCATCGCGGATTGGTGGGGGCCAGGGTGGGGAGGGAAGAATTCCGGATTTCTGCTTTCGCGGACGACCTTCTAGTCTACCTGGGGGTCCCTCGGCGGACTTTGCCTGTTCTGCTGAGACTGGTCGCAGATTTTGGGGAATTTTCGGGTTTGAAATTAAACTTAGATAAGTCGGAGGCCCTAGATCTTCAGCAGACGTTTCAGGGGGACTGGGAAGCTTTTCCGCTGAAATGGGCGGGGACAAAACTTCATTATTTGGGGGTTTACTTGACGGATGATGTAAGTCAGATGCAGACAGTCAATTTCGCGGCACTGTTGTCTCAGACCAAAGCGCGCTTGACTAGTTGGCAGGACTTGCCGCTTTCCTTGGGAGCCCGTGTAGCTCTATATAAGATGACCCTTTTTCTCAAATGGTTGTACATGTTGCAAAGTCTGCCGATTTTGTTGACGAAAAGGGAGATAGCGGAAGTGGAAAAATGTTTAACTTTCTTTTTTTGGCGGGGAAGAGACCTCGGTTAAGTCTTGGGACGCTACAGAGACCTTGGGGGGAGGGGGTGGTGGTGGTCTGGGAGCCCCAGATCTGAGGAGTTACAATATAGCTTGCCTGTTGAGGAACTTGCGGGACTGGTTGGGTACCACGGTGGATTATACTCCTTTGGTGTATGAACAGGAAGTAGCGAAACCATTGGCTTTGCGGTTTATACTGCATGCGGCAGCTGTAGATCTCCCTCAGTTGGTTGGGGGGCACCCTGTCCTTAAGGTCATGCGACGGGTTTGGCGTTTGTTGTGTGGGGCGTATTCCTGGAATCTGGGGATTACACCCTTTTTGCCCCTTTATGGGAATGGGAACTTTGGTCCGGGGTTGTACGGGGGGCGTTTCGGGGGTGGGAAGTTAAAGGAATTGTGGCTTTAGAGCAGGTAGTGGATGAACGGGGGCAGGCTTTGGCATTTGCTGATCTTCAAAGTAGTTATGGTCTGGTGCGTCGGGATTGGTTCGCTTATCTGCAATTGCGCAGCTATCTTCGGAGTTTGGCTGGAGAATACCTGCACACCGCTATTTGTTCCAAATTTGAGGAGTTGTTGTATGCGGGACACGCACAACGGGCGAGGGTGGCTATACTTCATAGGGAGTATCTTCGTCTTAAAGGGTTTCCTGATGAGATGGTTTTGGTCGCGGCCTGGACCCATGATTTGGGGGTGGAGGTTAGAGGGGTTGATATGGTCCAATTGCTAGCAGACATCCCTAGGAGGATTCGGACTGCTGCCTTTCGAGATTTGCAATATCGTATTTTGCGCCGCTGCCACTTTGCTCCTTGTTGCGCGTTTAGGGCGGGCAGCAGTGCTACCGCGAGCTGCCCCCGGTGTGGGATAGCTCGGGCGGACCTGGGGCACATGTGGTGGCAGTGCTCGGTGGTGGTTAGATTTTGGAAGGCGCTTGCGGGATATCTTACGGGGGTTTTAGGTTGCCCAATCAAGCGGGACCCCAAGCTCTTGGTGCTCGGTATGACTCGGGGGGTGGATGGGCTGGGGGGCGGTCCGCGAATGTGGTTGAGTAAGGTCTTGTTAGTAGCGTGGCGGGTGATCTTGCTGAATTGGTTGTTGCCCAGTGGTCCGACCATTGGTCAGTGGAGGCGAGAAATGTATCGGTTGCTCTTGCTTGAGCAACAAGGGGCTCGACATCGGGAAGTGGCCACAGCTAAATTTGTGGGGGAGTGGGGTCCATATTTACACACCTTGTCTGTGCGAGAATGGAGCCGAATCCTTAATGTGCTTGGGTGAGGGGGGGTTTGGGTGAGGGGGGAGGGGAGGGAGGTCGGCCTCTAGGACTCTGCATGGTAGTTATGGGAGGGGGATGTGTTCTCGTTGGTTGTTGGGATGAGTTTGCATTATCTGGGGGGGGTGGGGGGGGGCTGGGCTGGGGGGTCTTGTGAGTGTGGTGCTGTTTGCGGAATTGGGGTGTTGGGTTTAGGAGGGGATCTACCTTTGGGGCAGTGTCCTGAGGGGTGGATGTGGGCTTCTCTGGGGGTACTGCTGTCTATTTTCTGGTATTTTGTATCTTAGTACCTCTGATGATGTAGGTGACTATGTGTTCCTTCCTGTTCCCATGTTGTACGTTGCTCTCCCTTCGGGGAGGGTTGGCATAACAAGGGAGGGTGGGGGGGGAGTGGAATATTGTCATAGCTTGTTCATGGCGGTACTGTGGCTGTGCTCTTTTGATATTGTGTTGTTATGCTTGCTGATGTTGTGTGGACTATGTTCAATAAACAAATTTAAACATAAAATAAAATGAAATAAAAATAAATGGACACAGGCATGGTTAAGGAGAAGTGAACTGAAACCGAAGGATGAGAGGTTGATAGTTGCATCCCAGAACAATGGCTTACGGAACAGATGGTTTACAATGAGCATTAAAAAAACTGGCAAAACAGACATGTCAATTCTGTGGGAAGGAGCTGGAAAAAGTAACTCACCTCATAGCTGGATGTGAAGTTTTGATGGCAGAAAATTTCTGTACAGAAAGGCGCAATAAAGTAGCATGCCTTATTCACTGGAAACTCTGTAAACACTACAACATAACTGTGTCTGAAAAGCACTGGGATCATGACCCTAAAAGAATTACAGAGAATGAAGAGGTTATGATCACCTGGAATACTCCCATTCTGACTAATAAAAAGCTGGGTGTGAGGAAGCCAGATATATTGGTAAAGGAACCACCCCCCCAAAAACACCAGAACGACATTGATTATAGAGGTGTCAGTTCCAAGCGACTACTTGGTGAATCATGTTGAGAGGGAAAATTTTTTAAGTAACAAGAAATACAGTCAGAGACCAAGAAAATGTGGCAGAAAGATACCAAGTTATTTCCCATCACGTTGGGTGCAACAGGCTTTATTAAGAGGAATTTACGAGCACACCTTGATAAATTACCCCTACACATAATATCTTACAAACTCCAGAGGGAAGCTCTCTTTGACATGATGCAAGTATTACGTCGAGCATTAGCAGTAAATTTGAGAGATTGAGATCATATTCCACATACCCTGGCTTAGAAGTGAGGTTCATGACTGTCATGATAAGCGTGGAACTAACCCATTTGGAGAAACTGCCCCCAAAGAAGTAATGCAACATTTAGACCTTGAGACAACTGATCTAGAAATTCTCATCAAAAATTGGAATACATTAGCCGCTGTGGCTGCAGTACAACATAAGAACATAAGAAATGCCATACTGGGGCAGACCAAGATCCATCAAGCCCAGTATCCTGTTTCCAACAGTGGTCAATCCATGTCACAAATACCTGGCAGCTTCCCAAAAAGGCACACAGGGTTCACAATGCTTTCCCTGGGGTAATCAGTGGATTTCCTGAGTCCTCTTTAATAATGGTTTATGGACCTTTCCTCCAGGAACTTGTCCAAACCTTTTTTAAAAACAGCTACACTAACAGCTTTTACTACATCCTCCAATAACGAATTCCAGAGTTTGATGATGTGTTGAGTGAAAAAATATTTTCTCTTATTGCTCTTAAATGGGTTACATTGTAGCTTCATTGCATGTCCCCTAGCCTTTCAACTTTTGGATGGAGTAAACAACCTATCTGTGTTTACCCATTCCACTCCATTCATTAATTTATAGACCTCTATCATATCTCTCCTCAGCCTTCTCTTTTCAAAGTTGAAGAGCCCTAACCTTTTAAACCTTTCTTTTTTTTAATATTTAAGTTTTTTATTGGCAGCAATTCTTTAACACATCTGTATACATATAGCAAATGCAATCTATCGTCTGTACATTGGAATTCTAAAGTCCAACATTATAATGTAGCAATACTAACCAAACATATGTTTACTATTATTTCTTACTTAACAACAATTTGCTATCCTTGTATGAATCCACAATAAACAGTTTAAACTATATTTTGTCTCCACTCTTTTATATTATTCCAACGTTTAGGAAAGTTGTTTGCATACCCTATTTTTCCCCCCATCCCCTCCCAACAATACCCCCACTAACATTAGCAGTTTTATACTACCCCCCTTCCCCCCTCCCCTGGCCTCCCCCCCTTCCCAGAGGCATATCAAGGCTTCAAATATTCTAGGATAGGAAGCCACAGATCTTTAAAATTCTCCTGCTTCCGGCGCCGCACTGCTGTCAGCTGCTCCATCAGAGCAATCCGACGAAGCCTGCTCTTCCATTGTTCTAAGCCCAGGAGCTGGACCTAGCAATTTCACTCCGTGCCGCCTGAATACACGCCCTTATGGGGGGTTCAAGCTTCCTACCACTCTTATCAGGCCAAATCCCCAGCAACACAAATCCCATATCCAGTTCCATTTGCTCCCCAAATAAATCCTGTATCCGCTCACTCACCATTCTCGAAAATAACTGTACCCTTGGACATCCCCACTAGATATGCGAGAATGACCCCGCACTCCCACATTCCCTCCAACACCGATTGGACACTGCTAGAAACATCTTATGTAACCTCTCCAGGGAATAGTACCAGCGGTATAGCAACTTATAGGACGTCTCCCTGATCGCTACCGACAATGCCTGACGGTTCATATTCACATGTATCCTCTTTCATTCATGTTCCCCCAATTCCCTACCCAGTTCCCTTTCCCATGCTATTTGATGGGGAAACTTCCTCCGATCCCCCCTTTCCAGTCCATGGTACAGTTGGGTTATCAACCCTCTAGAGCTCTCCCAGCTCTGCCATAGCGCTGCTCTATCATCCTGGACCCCCTCCCAGGACTCCCGAATACTCTTCTGGGTCAGAAAATGCCTAACTTGTAAGTGTGGAAAGAAGTTCCCACCCCATGCAACTGGTATTTCACCCTAAGCTCCGGAAAGGGAATCAGATCTCCATCCTTTACAAATTTATCAAAAGTATCTATCCCCACTCTCTCCCACTGCCGAAATACCCCCTCTCTTCCCGGGTCGAATTCTTGTGTCCCTCTCACTGGGGCCAACAATGAAAAACAGGCCCTTGGAGCCAAGTGACCACCTGCCTTGCGCCACTGCGTGACCAGGTGCCACATATATGGATTCGCCCTCCACCTCCCCTCGGGAAGCTTACCAAATATCCAGGGCAAATATTTCAATTGGAGCTCCCCTGGTCAATATTGCTCAATCTCCCAAAATCTTTTTGGAGGCCCCCCATGTCCCTCCACTCAAATACTTGGCGCAATTGGGCAGCTGCATAATACCTTGCTACATCTGATACCCCTGGCCCCCCTCCCTCTCTATTCGCATTCAATACCCTTCTACTCACTCGTGGGCGACTGTTGCCCCACACAAAAGCGAAAATCTGATTCTGTAGTAGACGCAGCTCCCGGCTTGCTATCCCAACTGGCAGGGTTTGAAACAAATATAGCAAGCGCGGCAACAGGTTCATCTTCAAGACTGCCACCCTCCCCAACCAAGATAACTCTATTCCTTTCCATCGTATCATATCCTTCCGCAGTTGCTCGAACAGCGGGGGGTAATTTGCCCCATACAACTCTGCTGGGTGAGCAGTGACCTGTACTCCCAGGTATTTTATAGATCTCCTCGCCCAGCGAAATGGGAAGTAGCCCCTCAAGCTCTCAATAACCTGGGGTCTTAACAAGATTGACATAGCTTCAGTTTTGTCCCAGTTGACTCTAAATCCTGAAAGAGCTCCATAATCCCTGAGCTCCTTCAGCAGCACTGGGAAAGAAACAATCGGTTGAGTCAGAGCAAAAAGCACATCATCCACGAACAATACCATCTTATGCTGTGCCGTCCCTACCCCTATACCCCTAATATCCTGTACCGTCCGAATCCTGGTGGCCAGCGGTTCCATAACCAGTGCGAAAAGCAGCGGGGACAATGGACATCCCTGATGTGTTCCACGCCCCAAGGGAAAGAACTCAGAATAACCTCCATTCATGCACACAGCCATCGCTGGCGAGGCATATAGCGCCTTTATCCATGTGCGGAATTTAGGGCCCAATCTTACATGCTCTAAAGCTTCCTGGAGGAAATCGAAACTACTTTAGGAAGACTAACTTTGCGAAGATGGGCCAATACCTCAGGGAGTCATTAGTGGGATGGGAACAGCTGGGGGATATAGAAAAACAGTGGGCAAAACTGAAAGGGGGTATTTTAAGGGCAACCAACCTTTTTGTTAAAATGGTAAATAAAGGCAAAAGGAACAGGAGACCGCTATGGTTTTCGAAGGAAGTAGCTGAAAAAGTGAAGAAAAAGAGGGAGGCCTTCATGAAATACAAGAGATCACAGAGAGAGGAAGACAGGCATCTGTATTTGGAAAAACTTAGAGAAGCTAGCAAAGTAGTCAAGAAGGCAAAGATTCAAAAGGAGGAGGAAATAGCCAATGCAATAAAATGGGGGGATAAGACATTTTTCAGATATATTAGTGAGAAGAGGAAGGGCAAAAGTGGTATTGTCAGACTCAAGGGTGCAGGGGGGAATATGTAGAAGCTGATAAGGATAAAGCGGAATTGCTTAACAAATATTTTTGTTCTGTGTTCACAGATGAAGAACCAGGAGCAGGACCTCAGAAAACACCCACAAATAGGAACAGAAGCGAGGGACATCTTGAACAATTTTCAGAAGACTGTGTTCGTGAGAAACTAGCTCAACTTAAAGTAGACAAAGCGATGGGACCAGATGGGATACACCCTAGAATACTGAGGGAACTTGGGAACGTTCTAGCAACTCCACTGACTGACCTTTTCAATGCCTCATTGGAGTCGGGAGTGGTGCCAAAGGACTGGAGAGAGGCTCATGTGGTGCCTTTACACAAAAGCGGAAGTAAGGATGTGGTTGAAAACTACAGGCTGATTAGTTTAACTTCGGTGGTGAGTAAATTATTGGAAACGCTGCTGAAAGAGAAAATAGTGAGGTTTCTGGAGTCCAGCGGATTACAGGATCCGAGGCAGCATGGATTCACCAGAGGCAGGTCTTGTCAGACAAATCTGATTGATTTCTTTGACTGGGTGACCAGGGAGTTGGACCGAGGGAGAGCTCTAGATGTGGTGTATTTAGATTTCAATAAAGCCTTTGACACTGTTCCTCACAGGCGACTTATAAACAAACTGAGCACCCTAGGGATGGACCCTAAAGTTACTGCTTGGGTTAGAAATTGGTTGTGTGGGAGGCGACAAAGAGTACAAGTAAATGGAGCTCACTCTGAGGAGAAGGATGTTACCAGTGGTGTGCCCCAGGGATCTGTCCTTGGTCCGATTCTTTTTAACATCTTTGTTAGTGATATAGCAGAAGGGCTGTTGGGTAAGGTTTGCCTCTTTGCAGATGATACCAAAATCTGCAATAGAGTAGACACCCAGGAAGGTGTAGATAACATGAGGAGGGATCTAGCTAAGCTTGAAGAATGGTCTAGAATTTGGCAGCTGGGATTTAATGTTAAAAAATGTAAGGTCATGCATTTGGGCTGCAGCAATCCAAGGGAGCAATACAGTATAGGAGGTGAAGTACTTTTGTCCACTAAAGAAGAGCGGGACCAAGGCGTGGTTGTGTCTGATGATCTTAAAGTAGCTAAACAGGTAGAAAAGGCGACGGCAAAAGCTAGAAGGATGCTTGGGTGCATACGGAGAGGAATGGCTAGCAGAAAAAAGGAGGTGATAATGCCTCTGTATAAGTCTTTGGTGCGACCTCATTTGGAGTATGGTGTGCAATTCTGGAGACCGCACCTTCAAAAGGATGTGAACAGGATGGAGTCGGTGCAGAGGGTTGCTACTAAAATGATTAATGGGCTTCATTATAAAGCATATGAGGACAGACTTAAGGATCTTAATATGTACACCTTAGAGGAAAGGCGGGATAGAGGTGATATGATTGAGATGTTTAAATACCTCCGTGGCATAAATGTTCAGGGAGAGAGCCTCTTTCAATTGAAAGCAAGTTCTGCTACGAGGGGACATGGGATGAGGGTGAAGGGAGATAGATTCAGCAGTGATATGCGGAAATATTTCTTTACAGAAAGAGTAGTGGATCCATGGAATAGTCTCCCAGTGGAGGTGGTAGAGATGAGGACAGTAACTGAATTCAAAAAAGTATGGGACCAACACAGAGGATCTCTAAAGGTAAAAAGTGGACTGTTGTAGTTGTTGTTATGGAAGGACAGACTAGATAGGCCATGTGGTCTTTTTCTGTCATCATGTTTCTATGTTTCTATGACTCTGTCAAACGCCTTTTCTGCATCTATGGATAGAAACATGGTCTGCTGCGCCTCCTGTTTTGCCAGCCACCCCAGCTGAATCACCCTCCTTATCCCATTCGCCATCTGTCTCTCCATTATGAACCCAGATTGGTCTGGGTGTATCAACCCTGGCACAAGCGGACCCAATCTCATTTCCAACACCTTTGCCAATATCTTGACATTGATATTCAATAACGATATGGGACGATACGAGCCGCATATCGCGGGGTCTCTCCCCGGTTTAGGAATCACCACTATGGCGGCTTGACTCATAGATGTGGGCAGAGCCTCCCCCCTCAAAATGGCATTGAAGACTTGCGTCAAAATAGTGCCCAACAAATCCGCCAGCTTCTTATAAAATGATCCCGAAAATCCATCTAGGCCCTGTGCTTTACTGGGAGCCAAGCACTTGATGGCATCTGTCACCTCCCCCAGTGCAATATCTTCCTCCAACCCCTCCCCATCTGATTCCCCCAACCTCGCACTTCCTTTCCCCCCATTCTGTAGGTACTGCCTAATGGACTCTCCCTCACAAGGAGTGTCCGCTGTATACAGATCTTTATAATATTCCCGAAACCGCTCTCGAATGTCCCTTCCTTTAAACAACATCGTATCATGTGGTCCTTTAATTTTTGCAATGGCTTGCCGCTGCCTTTGGGTCTTTAACTTATTACTCAAGAGATGCCTGGACTTATTATCAAATTCATAGTAACGCTGACCTACCCTCTCTAGATGTCGGGATATCATTTCCAGCTGAAGGTTATTAAGTTGCCATCGCGTCTCCTCGACCTGTCCCCTGAATTTATCTCCCCCCGTTGCTTGTGGGCCCGCTCCAATTCTTCCAATTGTGCCATCAGGCGACATATTTCTTCCTCCCTTTTCCTCTTCCTTTGCGCTCCCATCTGGATCAAGTGCCCCCATATCACCGCCTTCAATCCATCCCAGAGCCCACCCGTAGTTACTTCCCCTGTATCGTTCAACTCCATATAGTCCATTATCACCTTCTTCAACTTCTGCTCCACTCCCTCGCCCTGTAGAAGGTGGTCATTCAATCTCCAAAAGGTTCGCCTTCCGCTTCTCTAGGCGATCCAAACCACGCTCCTACCGGGGCATGATCAGACCAAGTAACTACCCCTATGATTGACTTATCCAAAGCCTCCCTCCAATATCCATCCCCCAGCAAATAATCTATTCGGCTGTAAGATGCATGGACTGCCGAATAGTATGTAAAATCCCTTGTCAAGGGGTGTGCCAACTTCCATAAATCCTCTAACCCAAATTCCTTCATCCATTTCTGAAATTGTCTCCTCCCCCCCTAGCTCTCCTCCCTCTTCCCCGCCCTCCCGTCCAATGCTATATTGCAATCCCCCCCCACCAAGACCTCCCCTGGATTTTCCCTCCTAACCATTTACCCAACTCCTCCCAAAACCCCCTTTGCGCCACATTCGGTCCATACACAGACATTAGTGTCACTTGCTCACCCCCTATCTCTCCCACTACTACCACTACCCTTCCATCTGATTTCCTATACACCCTCCCCACCTCAAGGGGAATGTCATTCCTGATAAGAATTGCCACCCCTGCTTTCCTCCGTCCCCCCTCCTCCGCCGCAAAAAAACCCTGGTACTTTCCCGATCCCAACAATCTCTCATCCCCTTTACGCAAATGTGTTTCCTGCAAGAAAGCCACTTGTCACTTCTGGCTCCGCATCTCATTCCACAGTAGCTTTCTTTTCTGAGGCGAATTCAAACCTCTCACATTCAGACTACCTACTATCAAGCCAAAAGCCATAAGCCCCATATATGCCCCCTCCTACCCTCATTACTCATCTTCAATGCCTCCCAAACCCCCCTCCCCACCCCAAACACACGGAGCTCCACTCCGCCAACCTCTGTGAATGTGACCTCCCCTTGGATGCACCATCCCCCATCTCTCGATACACTTCTCAGTGACCCAGCCTTCCCATTCCCCCCTTCCTCCCCTGTCCCACTTAACAGCAATTAACACTTTATACCCTCAAACCAACAACTCATTTAGGCAAAGGAAGCCCTCCCCCAACCCCCCTTCCAGTAACTGAGACATACCTCTCCCATCTCAGCACTCCAACCCATTAATCCCTTCAACAAAATAAGGACCAGTTTCAAAACAACCATGTCCACTTTTAAAGATCACACAGTCCCAGTTGGGATTACTCCAGAGGTGTCTCCTTGGCCCGCCTCTCCAGACTTCCTCCGCAACGGCTGGCCCTTCACCGACACTCTCTCCCATCCAGGATGCACTCCTTTACTCCCCTTCTGTCCCGATGCTTTTACCATCTCCGGCAATCGAGGAGCCCCCTCCTGCTTCAAAATCTTCCAGGCCTCTGCCTCAGTTCTCACCCTAAAGCCACGTCCGTTTATGTCCATGAGCAGAGCAAAAGGAAATAGCCACCTGTACTTCATTTTCTCTGACCGCAGGTACTATGTGACCTGCCTCATATCCCGGTGCCTCTGCAGTGTGCCAGCAGAAAGGTCCTGGTAGAGTTCCACTTTTTGGCCTTCCCAGGTGAAACTTTTCTGGGCTGCGGCAACTCACATCACCTTCTCCTTCATCGCAAATGATGCGAGGCATGCCACAATGTCCCACGGCTGTCCCCCTCTCGCCGGTCCCAGCGCGTGGTGCACTCTCTCCACTGCCACTTCCACTCCCTCCTCTGTGGCTTCCTCTCCCTGGATCAAGAAGCGGCATACCTTTTGGACCACCGCTACCGCGTCTGCAAATGCCTCCGTCTCCGGCAGCCCCCTCAGGCGCAGATTATTACGCCGGGACCGATTTTCAAGGTCCTCCAACTTATCCTTCAGAGCGGATTGTTCATCTTGGTAGCGCTGCAGTTGGGCCTCCATTTCCATCTCTCTCTCGGCCTGTCAATCCACCTGTTCCTCCAGCATTTTCACTCTATTGCCGAGCTCCCTTACATCTTTATCTTTATCTTTAATTACATTTAATATACCGCCCTTGTCGAAACGTAAGGGCGGTTTACAGTAAAATAATATAAATAAAAGCATTAAAACAGAAAAGAAATCCATTAAAAATAGAGAAAAGATGGACCAAAGAGGTCACAAAACACATCAAACAAAAGACAGACCAAACAAACAAATGAGACATAATCAGACAAAGACAAAAGAACAAAACTATTGGGAGGGAAGGTCATAAGCCTGTTGAAACAGGTAGGTTTTGAGCTGATTCTTGAATTGTTGGTAAGAAGATTCCAAACGGAGTGAAGAAGGTAAAGAATTCCAGAGTGAAGGACCCAAGAAGAAGAAGGCAGCATGCCGTGTCTGTTCGAGGTGAGCGCGAGACGGGGGGGGAAGAAACAGGCGGTTGGCATGCAAAGAGCGGAGCTGACGATAAGGGGTGTGAAGGGAAACCAGATTTGCTAAGTACTGAGGATTGGAAGTGTGGATGACTTTATGTAATATAATAAGGACCTTATATTTAAACCGGAAGCTTAATGGAAGCCAATGAAGACGAAACAAAAGAGGAGTGATATGGTCTGATTTACGAGCAAAAGTGATAATACGGGCGGCTGTGTTCTGTAGAAGCTGAAGACGTTTGAGCTGGTAGGCAGGAAGGTTGGCATAGATTATATTACAATAGTCCAGTCTGGACATGACTAGAGCTAACACCAGAGTGGTAAGGGAATCCTGGGACAAAACTGAACGAACTGAACGTATTTGCCGTAAAGTAAAGAAGGAGCGACGGGACAAGGCAGATACATGGTCATGGAAGGACAGGGATGAATCTAAAATCACCCCTAAGTACCGGAGAGAGGAAGTGAGAGGAATGGGAATAGAATTGATTTGGGGTGCAATGACCGGACAAGAAGAACTCAAGGACACCCACATGGCGGAGGATTTAGTAGGATTTAGATGTAAATAATTAGATGAGAGCCAGGTGGCAACATGGGAAAGACAATCATTGAGGGGGGTAATATCAATAGCAACTGGAGAAGTGTGAAAGAGAAAGACAATATCATCAGCATAAATGTAGGTGGAAACTGGAAATTGTTGGGCCAAAAGGGGAAGAGGGGCAAGAAAAATATTAAAAAGCAGAGGGGAGAGAACTGATCCTTGGGGGACTCCACAGACCAATGGAATAGTCGGTGAGGTCTGGTGAGCAGCATGGACGACATAGGAACGGGAAGTGAGAAAGGAACGGAACCAACGTAACACCACACCCTGAACACCAATATCAGAAAGACGGGATAAGAGGGTCTGATGATCAATTAAGTCAAATGCAGCAGATAGATCCAAAGAAACCAAAAGTGTGATGTCACCCCGTTCATGTGCAACGTGAAGTTCGTTTACCAAAGCAAGAAGAATAGTTTCAGTGCTGTGTCCTGGTCTGAAGCCGGCCTGACGGGGGTGGAGAACATTAGTAGCCTCAACATGAGAGGAAAGTTGCAGAAAAACTAGGCGCTCCAACATTTTGGCAAGAAAGGGGAGGTTAGAGACTGGGCGCCAATGGGACAACACAGAAGGATCAAGGGAGGGCTGCTTCAGCAGGGGATGTACTACGGCAGATCTCCATGCCAAAGGGAAATGACCTGAAGATAAACTGGAGTTAAACAGAGTAGTGATGAGAGGTATAAGCTGAAGAGAAGGGTCCACCAGCCAAGCAGAAGGGACTGGATCCAGAGCGCAGGTGGTCTTCCTAGACTGGGATAAGGTGAGTAATACCTCCGCTGAGGTAAGGGAGTGGAAAGAAGACCAAGTGTGAGATAAAGTCCTGTTAGTAGAGCTAGTCACGCCAGGAATAGCAATACCAGAGGATTCAATAGTAGGCATCAAAGAATAGTAGGATTCTTTGATGCCTGCCAGGTTCTCCTTCAGTTCTCCTCGCGTGGCAATAATCTCCCGCTTTAGAGATCGCATCCAGCCCCATATATCTCCTCGAGTACAGCCTTCACCCACACGTTCCAGCTCCTCCTCTGACTCCTCTCCTGATGCCATGTGCTCTGGTGATTCTCGGGGTCTGTGCACGCTATTGCCAGCATATGGGGACTTAAACTTCGCTAATTTCTTGCGCACTGACATCTCCTCCGGTCCCGCTCTCCCCAGGCATCAACGTATTCTACTGAGATGGGGTAAAACCTGCACTTTCCTTCCTTAATTGCTGCGTCTCAATGGGAGCTCAAAAATTAAGCTGCCATCAACCAGGTGACGTCACTTCCTCCCCCCCTTTTAAGCCTTTCTTAATAGGGGTATCCTTTCATCACCTTTACTATTTTGGTGGCTCTTCTCTGTAGCTTTTCTAGTTTTTTTTATTTTATTTATTTATGTATTTGCAAGCTTTTCTATACCGCCCCTTCCAGAGATCAGGGGCGGTTTACAGCGAACAGAACATAATAATAATGACATTGAACATATTTATTTACATTCTCTTATATACTGTGCTATTCTGCATCAGTGTGGTTTACATTGAACAGGGCATTATAACTTGGAGATAACTATTTTACAGGGAACATGGGCTATAGAGGGTTAAGTGGCTTGCCCAAGACCACAAGGAGCACCTGTGGAACTAGAATCCCAATCCTTCCAGCCCAAGGTTGCTGTCCTCTAGTGGGATTTGAACCCCTGACTTTCTGGCCTGAAGTACCTTGCCCCAACCATTAGGCCACTCCTCCACTTTAGTTCTGCTATATCCTTTTTAAGATATGGCGACCAGAATTGCACACAATATTCAAGGTGCGGTTGCGCCATGGAATGATACAGAGTACCACACTAACCTCATCCTGAGATCATTCAATTGACCCAAAGAATATTCAAGATAGTACAAAGGATCCCACACAAAGGAAAGATGAGAATGACCTAAAGCCACAAGAAATGGTTAACTTCTTGCAGTTAAAATTCAACTCCAATACACCTATCACAAGCACACAACAAATGGCAAATCAGAATATCAACAGCAAGAACAGCAAGAACAGCTAGAACACCTTCGATATACCCACCGCAAAACTCCTCGAAAACATCATTTCCACCCTAAACACATCAAAATCCCCCTTGATCCATGCCCGATTTTATGGATCAAGCTCACAAAAGCCAAACTAATCCCACTTCTACTTAAAATCACAAAATTATCCCTTTTGCAGGGATACACACCCTTCACCACAACTAACCTGGTCTATACAACAATATAAAAGTACTTCAAGACAATTGTTCAATGGCTATCACAGCACAACTTGTTCATAAACTACAAAACGTTGGACTAGAGATACCACCTTCACCCTCCATCACATTAAGAATAGCAAATAATGACCTGGGAGTCAAGTCTGAGGTCAGATACCTGGGGATTATGCTTGACTAAAATCTAAATTTACAAGCACACATCAATAGAAAAACAAAAGTCGCCTACCACAAAATGAAGATAGTATAAAAACTCCACCCACTATTTGACCTCAATGACGTTTATACAGTATGCCAGGCCATAATAACATCGTACTTGGACTACTACAACTTTATCTACCAAGGACTCCCAAAACACGTAATCCACCCTCTGCAAATGACCCAAAATATGGCGGCCTGTGTAATAACAGGAATTGAGACATGACCACATCACACCAATATTAAAACAATTACATTGGCTTCCGATACAGCTCTGTATCAGATACAAAATAATACTCTGCACTTTCAAGATCCTTCGCAAGCTGTTGGCAGAGTGTCTAAAAACCCTGATATACAAAGCTCCTGATACCAGACCAAGAAAAACCAGAACTTACTTCTCATCCCCACCCTTAAGGTAAAAAGCAGACAAGCAACCTGCAGCAGATCATTCTCCTTATTCATACCATCCCTATGGAATTCACTTCTGGATGAATTAAGATCTATTGATGATAGCCCCGAGTTCTGCAAAAGGCTAAAAACGTTTCTCTTCTCAGAACACTTTGGAATAGATACTCATCCTAACAATATGCCCGGTATATCTCAAAAAACGAGAACAGCTGCTACCTATGTTTATTCAATGTTACTACGCCGTTTATACACTTAATCTGTCCACACACTATTTATTACACTATTACACTTTACACACTGTTACAAGTTAACTGTACTCTGTTCCATTCACTGTATAACCTCTGAGTTCATGTTACTGTAAACCGCGTTGACTTAATGATAAAGTGGTATAGAAAAGGCGTTAAATAAATAATAAATTAAGTGTCCACTACTGAAGCTGCTGGGGGAGAGCAGAGTGAGGGATCATTACAGAAGATACTGTGAGACAATGAGCAATCGATGCTGCGGGGAAGGGGGGAGGGGGTCACTGAGTGTGTCCAGTGAGGAGGAGTTACTGATGCTATGGATGGGAGGGGGAGGGGATCATTGAGGATAAAGGAAAGGGAAAGGAAATTGGATTTAACTCACACCTTTCCTCAGCAGCTGAAGGCAAGGTACATTCAGGTAGTTTTACAATCTAAGCTTGTACGTGAGGCAATGGAGGGGTTACCCAAGACCCAAGGAGCAGCAGTGGGATTCAGACCGCCTCCATGGAGCAGGGAGAGATTACTAATACTAAGAGGGTTGGGTGATTGCTTGTGGCATAGGGCATAGAGTGATGGAGAGGGGGGAATGAAATCCACTATGCTAACTGGCCCTTTATCTTTGGGCTGCTTAACAGAGTGGAGTTTGATGGACAGCATGCACACATGCAAAACCTAAGGCCTAATCCAACATGGAGTTTTAGGTTGTGGTTAACTCACTCACTCCTTAAAGCACTGTTTGTGTATGGTACTCTGTAATGAGCATGCTAATTTTATTTTATTTTTTTTTATTTTTTTTTGAGCTTACACTTTATTAACATTTTCAACCACGCTTCATAACAACAATTGCAATTACATCAAATCGTTACATATACATAACCCCCTGTCCGCCCTTGAACATTTAACCACCTCCACCCCCTCATGTAACTTCCGATAAATCCTTCCTTGCCCTTTGGCCTTGAGCTTGCCACTCCCCCTCTCCCTCCCACCCTACTACCCCCCCTACCTGCCTTATTCTACATTTTAGTATTTGAGCCAATGACTCTAATCCTGCTCATTCACCCTATCTGCGCCGATCCCCCTTCCTTGCAATTGGCGTCTCCACCCTTCCACTTACCCTCCCTTAACCATCTCCACACCCCCTCCCAGCGTTTTGCCATTTTTTCCCCTCTACCTTTCTTTTCCCCTGTTATTTTATACATTAGATACATTTCTGACAAACACTTAGCATAACTGGTCATTGACGGTATGTACATTCTGTTCCAATACCATGCTATTTCACACCGGGCTGCCGCTGTACAGTACCAAATGATACTCCACTCTCCTTCCCACTTCCCATCCTTCTTCTGCAGGAGACACACTTCCGGAGTGAGAGCCAAGCGCGATCCCACAATTAAAGTAATATGATCCCCACATTTCCCCCAATACTGTTGAACTACCGGACAAGACCACCACATATGCATCCAGGTACCCCATGCTCCACAATTCCGCCAACATTCATCCGTCTGCCTTACAGACAATCTCTCCGGTGTGAGATACCACCTACTCAACACTTTGAACCCATTCTCCCGCAGTGACGCGGCTAGGGAGAATTTAGCTATTAACAGTGCTACTCCTTCCCAGTCCTCCACCTCCCAGTGCACCCCCAGATCCCGCTCCCACGCTTCCATGTAGCTCAATTTCTCCCCTCCCCTCGCAGTTAGCCCCCTGTACAATCTGGAGAGCATTCCTTTCTGTCCCATGGATCCCAAGCAGGACCCTTCAAACCAACTAACTTCCCCCCCAATATTCTGCCATCTCTTCCTCTGTCGAACCACAGATCCAATCTGTGCATAAGCATACCGATCTGTTTCCAGCAAGTGATACAAATCTCGGATACCCTCAAAGTCCCTTACCTCTTTCCCTACCAGTATCTGTGACACCTGACTTAGGCCCTGCTCCGCCCATCTGCGTAGGACTATTTTACTTGGACCCACTCCTCCTTCACAGCATGCCACAAGAGACATTGTATGGGACCACCGCTTATCCCCCACCAACCTTTGTCTATTCTGCTGCCACAAAGTGAAGGTGTGCTGTACAAAGGGATTCTCTCCCCTCTCACCCTTTCCCCCCCATACTAACCTTTCCAGTGCTCCGGGGCCAAATCCCACTGTTTCCATCCTGACCCATTGCTTGTCTGGTTCTCGTAGCCATGAATACACCGCTCGCAATTGTGCCGCTTTATAATACAGTAGGAAATTGGGCACCCCCATCCCTCCCTCCCTCCGCCCCATGAACTTGCAATGTCCTGGCCGCCACCCTAGGCCTTTTACCCCCCAAATAAAACCCTCTACTTGTTTTTGAACCTTCCTCAATACATTTCTCGGTATTGCTATCAGCAATACTTGAAAATAGAACAAGAACTGGGGGAGCAGCATCATTTTGTCTATCGCCATCTGCCCAAACCAAGAGTAGAAACCCCTACTCCACCCCCGCAGCTGCGTCTCTATTTGCCCTAAGAGCTTTTTATAGTTTAATTCAAATAAATCGTCCAGTTCCCTCCCTATCTGCACCCCCAGATTCCTAATTGACCGCTTCGCCCACTTAAAAGGGAAATTCCGTTGTAGCCCCTCTAGGAGTTCCTCCTCCCCTGCCATACTCAAGATTTCTGATTTCCCCCAATTAATCCGGAACCCCGCCAAGTCTCTGTAGGCCTGTATCTCTCTCATAATTGCTGGCAGCGTTACTCCTGGCCTCATAATTGTTAGCAAAATGTCACCCGCAAAAAGCGACATGTGATATTCTCTTTGCCCCACCCTTATCCCCTTAATATCCTGACACTTCCTTATCTGCGCTGCCAGGGGCTCTAAAGAGAGCGCGAAAAGCAGCGGCAAGAGAGGGGACCCCTGCCTCGTCCCTCTCCCCAGCGGAAAGAAGCGCGAGTATCCCTCATTTACTCTCACACATACAATGCTTTTATCCAGTTAACAAACTCTTCCCCAAACCCCATTGCCTCCAACACTGAAAAAAGAAATTTCCACGACACCTGATCAAACGCTTTTTCTGTGTCCAACGATACGAACACCGCTGATTCTTGTGTGCGCCTAACTTTCCAGATCACATTCAGAACTTTCCGAATGTTATCAGCCACCTGCCTGCCCGGTATAACACCTGCCTGATCATCATGTACCAACTTGCCCATTACTTTATTAAGCCGTGTCACTAGTATCTTAGCCATCAACTTCACATCAATGTTTAGCATCGATATCGGCCTATCTCTCACTTGGTTTGCAGCTTGTCGTGCTGTGAGGGCTTGTGTGCATCAGTGATGCTGAGAGCTAAACTATCGGTAGTTTAACTACTGGCAGGGTCTCCCAAGAGGGACAGGTCTCAGCTGAGGTGCCAGACGAAGACAAACCACCCATCTGGGCAGCAGCAGAATGGGATAGTGTTGACGGCGGAGGATCACATTTCTGTGACAACGGCAACAACACCAAACTTAAACTGCGCGGAAGGAAGGCCCGGCAATCTACTTCTGTATCTTGCCATGAAAACCCAATGGATAGTTACAACAAAACAAATTGTGCTATGGTGCTGGAAGATGAGACTCCCAGGTCGGAAGGCACTCAACTAGCTACTGGGGAAGAGCTGAAGACTTTTCAGAGTAAAGCCAGCATTTATGATGTGGTTGGATCAAAGCCCTCGGGAAGTCTGACTGCTGATGTAGCTGCACATGAAATGAGAGTCAGAAGCTGTAAAGATGTCTTACACATTGGAACATGGAACGTACGAAGCATGAACCAAGGGAAGTTGGAGGTGGTCAAGAATGAAATGGAAAGTGTACAACTTGATCTGTTGGGTGTCAGCGAACTGAAATGGACTGGCATCGGGCACTTTGCATCAGATGATCACATGGTCTACTATGCTGGAAATGAAAGACAAAGAAGAAATGGTGTTGCATTTATAATAAAGAAGAAACTTGCAAGAACTGTAATGAAATACAATGCAGTCAGCGAACGCTTAATCTCTATTCATCTATGAGGATTGCCTATCAACACAACTATAATTCAAGTATATGCCCCAACAACAGCTGCAGAAGAGAATGAAATTGAAGAGTTCTATGAACAAGTACAAGCTGAAATTGACAGAACATGCAAACAGGATATCCTGATAGTCATGGGTGACTGGAACGCAAAAGTTGGCAACAAAGAAGAAGGCAAAGTAGTTGGCAACAGAAATGAAGCTGGAGAAAGATTGATAGAATTCTGCAAGACCAATGATCTATTCATCTCAAACACCTTCTTCCAGCAACACAAGCGACGACTGTACACATGGACTTCACCCAATGGATTGTATAAAAAATCAAATTGACTACATCTGTGGAAGTCAACGATGGAAAAGCTCTGTAACATCAACAAAGACAAAACCTGGAGCTGACTGTGGTACAGATCATCAACTACTAGTATGCAAACTCAAGCTAAAGTTGTAAAAGAGCAAATCACTCATGAATGCACCAAAATATGACCTTGAGAATATACCACTGGAATTTAAAGACTGCCTGCAAAATCGATTTGCTGCTTTAGATACAAATGACAGAGCTCCGGAAGAGTTATGGAATGACATCAAGAAGGTTGTGCTGGAAGAAAGCGAGAAGTCTCTACAAAAGGTTAAAAAGCAAAAACGGCCAAAATGGATGACGGAAGAAACTCTGAAAATTGCCCAGAAACGCAGAGAAGCTAAAGCCAAAGGAGAAAGAAAGACAATCGCAGAACTCAACAGAGATTTCCAACGTGCAGCAAGACAGGACAAGGAAAAGTACTACAATGACACTTGCAAGGAAATAGAAGCAGAAACTATTAGAGGAAGAACAAGATCGGCTTTCCTAAAGCTGCGAGAGTTAAAGAAAAAGTTCCAGCCTCGAATTGGAATGTTACAAGATGCTCAAGGTTCTATGTTGAATGATGCTGAGAAGATCAAGAAAAGGTGGAAGGAATATACAGAGTTTTTATATGATAAAGATCAAGTGGACCAACAGCCGTTTCAACCTATACCTTATGATCAGGAACCATTGGTGATGAAAGAAGAAGTTGAAGCAGCATTGAAAGCCTTATCAAAGAACAAAGCACCAGGCATTGATAGCATTCCCATAGAAGTATTGCAGCAATCTGATGCAGCTGTTACCGTACTTACAAGGCTCTGCCAAGAAATATGGAAGACAACATCATGGCCAACTGACTGGAAAAGATCTGTGTTTATACCAATACTAAAGAAAGGTGATCCAACTGACTGTGGAAATTATCGCACAATCGCTCTGATCCCACATGCCAGCAAGATTCTACTGAAGATTATTCAAAAGAGACTACAGCCATACCTAGAACAAGAACTACCTGAAGTGCAAGCAGGGTTCAGGAAAGGGCGAGGAACGAGAGACATCATTGCGGATGTGAGATGGATCCTTGAAAAGACTAAAGAATACCAAAAGGATATCTATTTGTGCTTTATCGACTATAGCAAGGCTTTTGACTGTGTAAACCATGAGAAACTCTGGGCCACATTAAGAAGCATGGGTATACCAGAACACCTGATCGTTCTCTTGCGTAATCTGTACATTGATCAAGAAGCAACAGTTCGAACGGAACAAGGAGAAACAGAATGGTTTAAAATAAGCAAAGGTGTAAGACAAGGCTGCATACTTTCCCCCTACCTGTTTAATTTATATGCAGAACAAATCATCAGAGAAGCAGGACTGTATGAAGACAACAGAGATGTGAAGATTGGTGGAAGACTCATCAACAACCTTCGCTATGCTGATGATACCACATTACTGGCTGAAAGCGAAGATGATCTGAAACATTTGCTTCTCACAATCAAAGAACATAGTCTCAAAATGGGCCTGCACCTTAATGTAAAGAAGACAAAGATCATGACAACTGGCATAATCAACAGGTTCATCGTTGAAGGAGAAGAAATTGAAATTGTGAACAACTTTAACCTACTTGGATCAATTATCAATAAAGAAGCAACAAGCAGTCAAGAAATCAGACGACGCATTGCTCTTGGCAGAATGGCTATGAAAGACCTAGATAAGATTCTCAAGAGCAGAGATGTGTCTCTCCATACAAAGATTCGACTTGTTCAAGCCATGGTATTTTCAATAACATCATATGGATGTGAAAGCTGGACAGTGAAAAAGACAGACAGGAAGAAAATTGATGCCTTTGAATTATGGTGCTGGCGGCGAATACTGTGTATACCATGGACTGCCCGAAGAACAAACCAGTCGGTACTAGAGGAGATCAAACCTAAGCTTTCTTTAGAAGCTCAGATGACAAGACTTCGACTTTCATACTTCGGACACATCATGCGAAGAGAGAGATCATTAGAGAAAGACATCATGCTTGGCAAGATAGAAGGTCAACGCAAAAGAGGAAGGCCAGCAATGAGATGGATCGCTACAATAACAGCAGCTACGGGTACCAGTCTGTCATCAATGAGCCGCCTGACTGAAGACCGAACACAATTTAGGATAGCTATCCAGAGGGTCGCCATGAGTCGACTCCGACTCGACGGCACTTAACAACAACAACAACATCGGCCTATAGGATGCGCCCTCCTGTGGGTCCTGCCCTTCCTTATGGATAAGTGTTATTCCGGCCCACCCCATCGTGTCTGCCAGCTTCTCCCTGTACCTTGGCCCATTGAAGACTGTCGTTAAGGGATGTACCAGCAGGCTCTCAAATTTTTTATAAAACAACGCTGTCAACCCATCTAAACCAGGGGCCTTTTCTTGCTTTAGATCTTTAATCGCCCTCACTACTTCCTTGGCCCTGATCTCTCTATCTGCTGTTCCCCTTCATCCAGCCGTGGCAACTCAGCTTCCCCCACATACCTGTTTATCTCCCCTGTGGACCCCTCTTCTTTAGCCTCGTATAACTTCTGATAAAAGGCTACAAACTCTTCTCTAATCTTCTGATCCTCCCTCATCACCTCCCCCCCCCCACTTCGCAGCTGTAGCATCCTGTTCCATTCCTTCCGCTTTTTCAATCTCCGAGCCATATACCTCCCCGCTTTATTACCCCCTTCAAAAAAGTCTGCCTTAACAATTGCATACGAAACCTTATCATTTCCGCCTCAAGCGCAATCAATTTAGCCTTGGTCTCCAATACTGCCCCCCTATACTGTCCCCCATTTCCCCGAGCGTCTCTCTCCTCCAACCTCATCAACTGGCGCCTTAACTACAATTCCTCCTCCTCCCTTTCCCTTTTTTTCCACGCCCCCCATTTAATCAGCACCCCTCTCGCCGCTGCTTTAAAAGCATCCCACACTATTCCCTCTTTTACCTCTCCATTCCCATTCCTTTCAAAATACTCTGGTATGATGTTTTCCAACTCACTCACCACCCTTTTATCCTCCAAGAGGCCCTCGTTCAGTTTCCAATATTGCACCTCCTTGCTTTCACCCCTCACCCTCACCATAACTACCAATGGGGCATGATCAGACCACGTGATAGGTTCAATCTCCCCTCCCTTTATCCTTCCCGCCAACTCTTTCTCTAACCATATGGCATCGAGCCTGGAGTATGTGCCATGCGCTGCAGAAAAGAATGAAAATTGGCACCGACCTAGATTCATCAGGCGCCAAGCATCTATCAAATCATTCTCCTTCACAAACCTGTGGTATCGTCTTCTATCGGCCCCTCTCCCATCCACCTTGCCCGTCGTATCTCTTCCCCCCTCCCAGGGCACATTGAAATCCCCACCACATATCATCGCCCCATCCCCCATTAAGTTAACCTTCATATTTAACTCTTCCCAAAACTCTTTCTGGGACCCCGTGGGCGAATATACATTTATCACACAAAACCATTCTTCTCCTATTTTCACTTGCAACAGCAGGTATCTCCCGCCCTTATCCCTGGTTACCGACTGCACTTCGGTTTTATGCTCCCCACTAAGGAATACAGCCACCCCTCCTTTCTTTCTTTCCCTTAAGTTGGGGGCAAAGATACAATCGCTATACCCTTTAGGTTTCACTACATATTCATGCCTTTTTAATAAATGTGTCTCCTGCAGAAATACAATCGCCGCTTTATGCCTTGTCAATTCTTTATACAATTTCTGTCTCTTGTCGGGCAAATTCAACCCCTTCACATTCAACGTAACAATTTTCAAAGCACTTTCTCCAACCCCCCCACCTCTTCTCCTCGCTTGCCCCCCTTCCCCTCTCCCCCTTCCCCCCTTCTCCCCCTTCCCCATCCCCCCATTCCCCACCCCCTTCGCATCCTCCCCTCCCCCTCCCTCCTTCAGCTTCTCCTCCTTTCCTGCTCTCCTCCTCCCATCCCCCATCCCCCCTTCCCTCTTCTCCGACTAGGAGAAACGACTTCCATAATGGTGATCGCTTATCGGACTGCCACCTATCCCCACCTCCCTATCTTCCACCCCCTCACCTCACACCCTCCTCCCTTGCTCCCACCTCCCCTCCATAATCCTCCCCACCTTCCTCACCCCCAGCCTCTCCTTCCCCCCACCACCCTCTAACTTGCACCTCTTTTGTGAACTAGTCCCTCCTCCTCCCCTGCCCTACCCATGATCTCCTTTCTTCCTTACCCTACCCTTACGCCGTTCCCATCTCCCTCCCTCTTTCTTCACCCCTCCCTCTAACCACCCACTGCCCCCCAACACCACTATCTGAAGCATAGAACCTGCAACCACAACACTTTCCTGATTATATTACATCTAGTTCAAGTCCATATGTTCTCCTCAGCTTCATCCTGCAGTGCTGTCCATCTCAGTCTCTCATGGACGATCCTTGGCCAGTCTCGCCAACCTCCTGCCCCCTTCTCTTGCTCTCTGCCACTGCCTGCTGACTGCCTTAGCGGTGGCTGCAGCATTATAAGTTCTTTTAGCGGGACTCCTAGCCTCTTCTGGGAGATTTGCTGCCCCTAGTTCTCTCAACGCCCTCCAAGCTTCTTCACATGTCGTCACTCTACGCGACCTCCCTTGTACTGTGAGCAATAAACCAAATGGGTATAGCCATTTATACCTCAGGTCGACCCTCCGCAAGTAAGCCGTGACCTCCTTGAGCACCCTTCTGCACTGCAGCATTCCCTGAGATAAGTCCTGGAACAGTTCCAACTCGAGTCCTTCCCATTGAAAGTTTCGTAGCTTTCTAGCTGCTCCCAGCAGACATTCTTTCATCTTGAAGGAGGACAAGCAGACCACAATGTCTCTTGGACGATTGTCCCTTATGGGCCCTAGCCCACTATGCACCCTTTCAATCTTCAGGGGCTCCCCTTTAACCGCCTCTACGGTGTTCGCGGCTTTTAACAACTCTCCAAACACTTTTCGAACCACTGCCTCACTGTTCCTATATTTGGGATCCTCCGGGACTCCTCACACCCTGATGTTACATCTCCTGGATCGGTCCTCTAAGTTTTCCGTTTTGACCCTCATCTCCTCTTGGGCTTGCTGCAACTCCTCCCATCCCTTCTGGAGACTCTCCACCGCTACCTCTTGTTGCTCCAGCTGGGTCTCTGTGTCGTCTACCCAGCCTCTCAGATTGCTTAGATCTTGCTTAATTGTTTGCAGGGTTTCCTTTAACTCATTTTTGACACCACTAATTTCTTCCTTTAACTCCTCTTTGAATTTTATGAGCCACATTTTGATTTTTTCCGCCATCTCCAATTTCTCCTCTCTCTCCGTCTCCTCCTCCTGTTCTGGCGGTGTCTCCACCATCATTTTACCTGTCTTCTCACCCTCCTTTCCACTCCTTGATGTCGCATAGGAGGAGCGGAACTCCGCCAGTGTTTTCTTCACAGACCCCTCTCTTTTGGATTTGTCCATGTCTGATTTTTAGTGAGGTCCTTCCCACATGCACTGGCTCCTGATGGTAACTTTGCTGCTCCTCCCCCCTCTGCAGCTTGTGGACTCTAGGCTGTGTCCCACTGGCCCCTACACTAGCACGCTGCTTCTCCTTCTAGCACTGCCGCTGAAGTATAGCTTTATTTTGCCTCTGCCTCTGGGCTTCTATGCAATTGCTCTCCCTGTGGGGCCCAGGATAGCAATTGCCTGTCCAACTCCGATTTGCAATGTCTTGAGCTTGATGTCCAGCTGCTTTCCTGCCTGTTTCTCTGTTGAGCACTCTCGTCCCGCTCTCACACTGCTCCGCACCACCAGGTGCTTCTCTCTCCCAGCATGTGACTGCTCGCTCGGGCCTCTCACTCTTCCGCCTGCACTACGGCTCCCTGAGGCACTAATCTCACGGCCTCCCTTTCTCCTCTGCACAAGCAGACCCTCGTTTGCTGACACTCCAGGTCTCTCCGATCTCACTCCCGCTTCCTTGCTGATTTTGCGCTCTGTGCACTGCTCTCTCCGGTATGCACCGCTGCCTTCAAATCATCCGCTCCCGGTTTTCAGTGCCGCGGGTGAGATCCTTCGCTTGCCCCCGCTCCCAATCAACTCCGGTGCTCTCCCCCTATTAATTCCTCATTTCACCACCTTGTTTCTGGCTCATTGGGGTGGTTTTCCTGTCTTCGGCAGGCCGTTTTTGGTGGAGCCGGTCTTTTACCCCGCCATTCGTTCCAATGACGTCACCGGAAGTCAGCATGCTAATTTTAATGCATCCCTACTAACAGCATTAGGGACCCTTATAAATGTTCACATTAAGACCTCATTAAATAGCACATTAAGCTAGCAAAATCTCCTTAATGGACATGCTAAACTCATAACCCGGGGCACGCCGGACTGACTTCGGGTTTTCCTCTGTTCCCTGCCTCCCCATTCTGCCCGCAACAATAATCAGGCCCGATCCATTGCTTTTCAACTTCCTTTTATTAGTGGATCTTAAAGGTCACAGCTTGCGGATACAAAATTATTGCACTGTAATTATAACACAATATTATGAGTAATAGGCAAACAATAACCACACAATAACCCAACAATTACCGCACAATAACTGAACAATACCTGTAGGTTCAGTTAAAGTGGAGGGGTACCTATGTCCCTGTAGCCTGTTTGATGACCCTGGCCTGGCCCATGGCCTGCCCCATGGCCAGTGTCCCGCCACCTTTTCCTGTCACCAACTCGCTCCATGTTGGTGCCTGGATGGCCCGTTTAGTTCTTTGCTTCTGGTAACCGAGACCAGACACCCCGGCCCCTTGTTCCTGGCCCCCCTGTTACTGGGGCTTGGCACCCCCAACTTGGCACCCAGGTACCCCTTTGTTCCGAGGTACTCCTCCCCTCCCCCTTTTCCTTTGATGATGGCCCGACTCACCGCATAGTGAGTACCGTGTAGGTGCATCAGGAACTCGAGAAGGAGGCCTGCCATCACCCCCCTCTTGTAACTGGTCCCCCGTTTAATGATGAAGCTCTCCAGCTGGTCCCAAGCTCTCCCATAGGCCCTCCAGGTACTGGCCAAAAGCGATGCCATCAGCAGTCTGCTGGCGCTCCTCATCCAAAGGTCCACATCTCCGTTGGCATGAAAGCCGCCCTGTGCGTTGCCTTTGGGGCGAGGTGCCGGAAGCGCTGGAGCTGGAAACGAGAAAAAGTGTCAGCTATCTCATTGTTTTCCCCCGAGACATGCTTGGCTGTAATAAATGCGTTCAGCTCCAGGCTCAGCAACACAAGCCTCCTGACCAACCTCATCACTCTCTCTGACCTTGCTGTTTGCTTATTGATGGTGAAAACCACTGCCACATTATCCGAGCAGAAAACTATTCTCTTGTCTGCAAACCGGTTTCTCCAGATGGCCATGGCCAACACAATTGGGAACATCTCAAGGAACATAATGTCCTTGGTTACGCCACTCTGGTGCCATTCGGCCAGCCAACGCTCATGGCACCATTGTCCCTTAAAATAAATTCCGAAGCCCACCCTCCCCCAGCATCTTTAAATCGTTCCAGCTCCCTGTTACACAGGGTTGGTGCCCTCCATATATTCTTGCCTTTGTAACGGGACAGGAGCTGTGCCATACTGCCAGTTCCTCCCTCATGGGTGCACTGATCCTGAGGAAGTGATGGCCCCTGCAAACGCCCTTTGTTGCATCCACCAGATGCCGTATAAAAGCCTGACTCATGGGCATCACCTGACAGATGAAGTTCAGATGCCTTATCAGCGACTGCATCTGCCACAGAGTGATCTTCCTTGCGTCCCCTGCCGTTTGCACGGCGGCCCTCAAGGCTGCCACTTTACTGGCCAGGAGATGGATTACCATTTCTGTGGTGTCAATTTCTATCCTAGGAAGGACAGGCACTGGATCTGCCCTTCCATCTTGCCTACTGCTAATGGAACTCCCAGCTCCGTGGTCTTCTTTTGGAACACCCCCAGGATCTGCTGACATCCTGCTTGTCCCCTGCCATGAGCAGAAAATCACCCAGATAATGCATAATGACTCTTGTTTATTGTCGGATATTGTTTGTTCTATGTAAACCGCGCTGATCGCAAATAGTGCGGTATATAAGAGATGTAAATAAATAAATAAATAAATGATTCTGCCCTGGTGTAACTCCTTCTCGACCATCGATTGGATGGTGGAGCTGAACTCCTCAAAGTAGGCACAAGATATTGAGCACCCCATTGAGAGGCACTTTTCTACATAGTATTGTCCCCCGAAGCGCATCCCTAGCAGGTGGAAGCTATCGGGATATATCAGGAGCAGCCGAAAAGCTGATTCTACATCTGTCTTTGTCAGCCATGCCCATGCCCTCAAGCCCCAGAGCAACTCTAGGGCATGGTCCATGGGGGGCATATTTCATCGAGCATGCCACCGTGTCCAGGTGATCATTCACTGACATGCTGTTGGGATAGGACAAATGATGTATGAGCCGGAACTCGCCCAGTTCTTTCTTAGGTACCAGGTTAAGTGGGGAAACGATCAAGTTGGGCAGAGGCTTGCTCTCAAAAGGGCCTGCCATTCTTCCCAGTTCCCTTTCCTTATGGAGCTTTCGCTGGACAACCTCCTTCTGCTCCAGAGTGGATTTCAAATTCCCAGCCACCTGCGGACCCGGAGGGCCATTGTAAGGAATAGAAAACCCCCATGTGAACCCATCAATCAACCATTGTGCTTTGTTATGATTGTATCCCTGTAAATTCCTACCCAGAACCCCTAACTAAGTGGGTGTCAGTGTCCGTCCCAGCCAAGATGATTCATTGCAGGCGCTGGTGGTCTCCCCCTTGTTTCTTCCCACATTGGACCTGAGGGTGCCCTTCCCTGCATTTGGCGCATGCATACCTGTATTTGCAAGTATTATTAAATCTGCAATTCCCCCCGTTAAACAGTTGACATACGTCCTGGCCAGTGGGGTAGTTGGATGGCCAGGGAAGGGTGCTGCTTTCACCAATGCCAAGCCTGCTAGCCCCCCTAAATAATTGTGGGGGCCCAGAATACTTACAGGGCCAACTGCCCCCTGTAATCCCACTTGCTCTACTGCCCTGCTGACCCTGCATCATTAACCAAATCCACAGGTCGATGTCCTTCCTGTCCCAGCTTAGCCCCTTGTGCCTGCCATGTTAGAACAAAAGTGCTCATCGTACTTATCATGCAAATACTTTCTTGGTACTTGAAAAGCCCCCGGCACTGCTCTGGGTGTTTTTCGCCAATCATGCTGGCCAGCACCCGAAAGGCTGCACACCAATTTGCTATTGTCTGCGGGATGGTGTCGACCTTCCTGGAGACCAGCTTGCACCTGTTGTGGCAGCCTGAACAATTGCAATTGTTGTCACTTCTCCATATCAGCAGCGAGAAAATATCCACATATTTGTCCTTCCAGATTTTTTCTTTCTGGGCGGCCGGCATGTGGCTGTCCAGTACACTAGTTAGGCACACATATTCGGCTGGTTTAAACTCGGATACCAATCCCCCATCCCCTGTTTGTGCCACTCCCAAGGGACCCCCAGTGCTCACTGGAAAAGTGCCCCAGTGCTCATTGGAAGGGTGCTCCTGGAGGGGGGGGCTATGAGGTGGGGGTCAGGAGTCCCAAGCCCACCCCCTGCCTACCGCAGAAAGAAAGGGGCAGCTTTTGTCCCTTTTACCCCCGACCTGGCTCCTCCTCCCCACCCTCCCTGCCTATCCTGCCTGATCTTTCTCCAGCCCTCCCCCATCCGGCTGCCCCGTTATGGGGCCTGTACCCCCTCGGTGCCAGCCCTCCATTAGCACAGGCTCCAACATGTGCAGATCTGAGACTGACATTGGCCCCTCATTATGGAATAAGTTATCATATGATTTAAGATGTGAGCCTGTTATGCGAAATTTAAAGCAGCACAACTATTTTCACAGGCTTTTTACTTGAATTAGCTGCTGAGAGACAAAAGTGCCTTTTTATGTTTGTTTTGGTCTTTCCAATGTAATTCTCTGTTGGTCTTTATTTATCCATTTTCCTTTTTCATTCCTTGACCATGCTGGTTCCCTTAGCATTGTTCATGGCTTTGAAGGCTTGAAGCAAAAGGCAGTTAATGGATTGTAAAATAAATAAATAAATAAATAGCTACTTTTCATGGGAAAGGCAGAGTTTAGATATATGCCCAGTGTAACCTCCTGCCTGGGGGTATCTCTTATAGAGTCTCTACCCACTGCATGGCAGAAAGCAGTGCAGTCTTTTGGTCTCTACTCTTGGGAAAATGTATGGGTTCTTTGAATGGGACAAATATGTACTGGGAGGCCTATGGCTCTTAAAATTCCACTTGCTCCTCTTTCTTTCTTGAAATAAATGAGTACAGGCCAGAATATGTCTTCTGAACTAAAGGATTTAATTGAAGAATTTTAGGATCACTGATAACAATAGCCAAACATACAGCCAACAGAGTCAGAAAACAACAGAATTATATTACAAGCAATTAGCTCCTTTTCCTTTCTCTCAAAATATGTTACAAGACGATTAATTCTTTCTCCTCTCTTTCATATAATACAAGCAGTTTAACATTTGTTACTCCTCCCTTAGTGCTGGAAATTTATAGCAAGCCTCTCCTTTCTTTATCTCTCTCCTTAGACTTGCTATGGGAACTCTTAGAGGTAATCCCTTCCTCCTGCATTTCTTAGTTTCACAGTGTCCCTCTGAGCAAGTGGCTTCTACGGATGAAGGTCCTCGGTGCTGCAGTGATTCTGATGTCACTGGATTTCCGAGATGTTGCTTTACTCCCTCCAGATCCTCTCTTCTTCCTCCTTCTTTGCATAGGCAGAACCTCTCCTCTCCTGAACTGGATGGAGGTGCTGGGGAACTTCATGATGTCCCGCCCCTCTACTCTCTCCTCTGCAGCTTCAGACCCGTCCTTTCCTCTAGAAGGAATGAGAGCTAGGGGATTTCCACAGCTACCTACCCTTAAAGGAAAGATGCCTTTACTCCCTCTCTATCAGGCAATGCCTTTGGGAGTAGTTTATATATGAGTCTTCTTCCAGCACGATGAAACCGGACAGAAGTAACCTCCCCTGTTCCAGAAAGGTTGTACCAGTTCAACTCCAGACTATACTGTCGTACTTTAGTAACGACACTGGAGGTCTCTATTGCTCAAAGTAGTGACATCCAAAGGGTCTTTCCACCAGCTTTTATGTATGTGCACTCTTGCTCCAGGTATTTATTTATTTAACATTTTTTATATACCATCTTTCTACAAATCAAGACGGTTTACATAGAACGTTTCAAAGGCAGTGTGTTTCAACTGTTTACAAAGAACAAAGTAACAAGGATACATAGGTGAACAATAAGAACTAATTTATGAACTAATTACAATGATCAATGATCAACTATTTACATATGTATATATAGAGCTACAGATGGTTGTGTTATAGGATTTGAAGGAGCATGGGCGGGGAGGTAGATGTAGAGGGTTAGGTACTAGGGTGGTAGGGAAAAATGTTCAAGGAAGAGGTGGGTTTTTAACTTCTTACGGAACTCAGAGTGGCTCACACAGTTACGCAGCTCATGAGGAAGGGTGTTCCATAGGGATGGAGCATAGAGAGAGAAGGCCCTGTTGCTTGTAGATTGTTTACAGTGTTTTTTAGTTGTTGGTATAGCCAGTAGGTTTTTGGTAAAGGAGCGGTGTGTTCTTGTGTTGTTGGAGAAGGCAAGGATTGGGGAGAGGCATGGAGCTGACTCCTTTGAGATAATTTTGTGTATAAGAGTAAGAACCTTGAATTTAGCTCGGTGTTGAATCGGGAGCCAGTGGAGATCATAGAGGACTGGTGTAATATGAGATCGTCTGGGGTTGTTGGTTATGAGCCGCGCTAACGTATTCTGGGCTAGTTGGAGTGGTTGGATGGTGTTCTTGGGGAGGCCATGATAGATCAGATTACAGTAGTCAAGTGAGGGGGTTGTGAGGGCCTGACAGACAGTACGAAAGGAGTCGGGGCTTAAGAGAGGTTTGAGGTTCTGGAGAGTACGTAGCTTTGCGTATACTGTATTGGTAGTTCTCTTTATTTGATCGGAGAAGGAGAGGTTCTGATTAAGGATGATTCCAAGATATTTCACTTGGTTTTTTATAGTGAGTGTGAGATCACCAAAGGTGAGGGTTGGAGGAGGGGTGTATGAGGGATTGGAGAAAACTTGAAGGACCTCAGTTTTGGATTGGTTAATTAGTAGGTTGTGCTGGGAGAGCCAAGATTTGAGGCTGATTAGGCATTCATTCAGTTTAGTAAAATTAGGATTAGTGAGGTTAAATGGGGTGAAGCACATCATGTCATCTGCATATAATTGGTACTGAATGCCATAGTTTTGGAAAATCTTGCAGACAGGTTGAAGGAAGATATTGAAAAGTAATGCGGATAGACTAGATCCTTGGGGGACACCTTGTTTTAGTGTAAATGGGAGGGAGGTATCACTTCCAATACGGACGTGTTGGGTTCTGGTGTCTAAGTAGGATTGGAACCATTTTAGAGTTGTGCCTCTCAGTCCTATTTCATGAAGTCTGATTAGGAGTTGATGGTGGGGGAGAGAGTCAAAAGCAGCGGATAAGTCAAGGAAAATAAGTAGGCATCCTTGAGCAGGGTTCTGGGTGTGTAAGTACAAGGAATATAGTAGAGAGATGAGGAGGGTTTCAACTCCGTGATTCTTTTTGAAACCATGTTGGAATAAATCGAGGGGAGAGTGGTCATCGATATAGTTCTGAAGTTGGGTTTGGACAAGTTTCTCGGCTATCTTTGCAAGGAAAGGAATACTAGAGATGGGTCTATAGGAGGAAGGGGAGGTGGGGTCTAGTTTTGCTCCTTTTAGGATTGGGCGGATAGAGGCACACTTAAGTGGAGGTGGTACAGAACCAGTCTGGAGAGAGGTTTGTACGATATTCAGAATGTAGGGGCTGAGGGAACTTCTGGTAGATTTGATCCAGGGGACAGGACAAGGATCAAGGGCAGAGGTTGATGCATTCAAATCTTTAATAACATCAGATACATTATCTAATGTAATGGGATGAAACTCATTCCATGAGTTTGAGAAGGTTGCATCATGTGGTTGGGTGCTGTGGTCAGTAGTAGGTTGAGGGTTATTGGATGACAAAGGTGGGAGGAATTTAGAGGTCAGATGGTTAGCTATAGCTTGCGCAGTTATTTTTGGTGGCTGGTCTTGTTGTAGGGGTTCGTTTATTAAGGATTTGGTGATGGAGAAGAGCTCTCTTGGTTTATTAAGCGCTCGTTGGATAATATTTTCGTTATATTCTCTTTTATGAGTGAGGGTTTCTGAGCAGTAGGTTTGAAGTTTGGTTGTGTAGGCAATGTGTACATTGGGGTCTTGAGTGTGTCTCCATTTATGTTCAAGGCGTCTATTTATTTATTTAGCTGTATTTATATCCCGCTTTTCACCGGGTCAAAGTGGTCAATTGGGAGATACATTTAACACAAGGGGATATGACACACATACGCTAATACTTACAGGGAACATGGGCAATGGAGGGTTAAGTGGCTTGCCCAAGACCACAAGGAGTACCTATAGGACTAGAAATCCCAGTCCCTCCGGCCTGAGATTGCTGTCCCTAGGTGGGACTTGAACCCCCGGCCCTCCGGCCTGAAGTACCTTGTCCTAACCACTAGGCCACTCCTCCCACTCCTCCCTTTTGAGGTTTCTCAGGTTTGTAGAGAACCAGGGGGTTCTTCTGCGGTGTTTTTGAGGAAGTTGCTTGGGTGGAAGTAGGGAGGCTGCAGATAGGATTTCATTCCATTTAGAGATGAAGGACTCTTGGTTCAGGTTTTTGTTATTTAATAGGTCAAGTGATGGGATTGTTTGCTCCAGGAAGTTGGCTGCATTGAATTGTTTGAATTTGTGAGTGTGTTGGAGATGGGGGTGTGGTTGACTTCTGTGGGAGGAGTAGGGGACGGTGAAGAGGATGAGAGCATGATCAGACCAGGGTATGGGTTGGATAGTGTGCTGTACCTGATCATTGAAAAGAGGGTGTTGTAGGATAAATATTAAGTCAAGGATGTTTCCTTTAGAGTGTGTAGGGTGTTGTAGTATTTGGGTGAAGTGAAGGGTGTTCATTGCTTGGAGGAAGGAGGAGGATTGTATTGAAGATGTAGAGTGTAAGTTTAGATCTCCTAAGATAATTAGGGGGCGTGAGGTAGGTTGGGGTGAGCATGCTGTATCTAGGATCATGGAGAGATCAGATGAGTCAGTCTGGGGAGCTTGGTATAGAAGGTGCAAAGAAAGCATGGAGTTGGAGACAGTAATAGAGTCCATGCCCGAGGTGGAAGTGGATTCAACAGTGGAGAGGTGGAAGTTGGATCTAGAGATAATAGCTACACCTCCTCCTCTTCCATGTAATCTGTTGCATATATTGATTGAATATGCTTTGGGGCATAGTTGGTTTACTAGAACCATGTCAGAGTCTTGGAACCAGGTTTCAGTGAGGCAAAGTATATTAAGGTTGTAATCAGTAATAAGGTCAGTGAGTAAGGGAATTTTGTTTCTGGCTGAACGAGCATTGAGTAGGGCGCATTTGAGCGGGGATGGGGGAGGTCAGAGGGAGAGTAGGATTGAAGGTTAGGGTTTATAGTAATGGTTTTGAGTTTGCATGAACGGTAGTGGGGGTTATAATGCACATGGGAGAGATGTGGTGGGGTATATAGGTGCCTGGGGGAGTAGATTATTGGAATGGGGGCACTATGGGTTAAAGTGAGTGCATAAGGGAAGGTAAGCAAAAAGACTTAAAGTAAAATGAGGGCAGACTCCAGTGTGAATGAGCTGGATTTAGGAGGAGCCATTTTGGGAAGGAATAGGAATAAGGTGGTAATATAGAGTAAGGGATAAAGTGAGAGTAGGGGTGAGAGTCAGAGACAGTGGAAAAGCTGGATCCAGAATCAGTTGAGAGGGGTTTTATAAGTAGCAGTGGATGTTACAGAAGGTTGAACACCATTGTAAATTGGCAAGAGTAGATACTTTTGTAACATAGATAAATACAATTGCAACTGTAAGAAATTAGATACTCTTGTGGTACAGGTTGTGAGAGTATAACATTGAGCAGTTGTATATTTTGAGATGAGGAGAACTAGATACTTTTATGGCACAAGTTGAAACAGAATAACATTAAGCGGTTATATATTTTGAGAAGAAGAATAGCAATTTAGTTTAGAACAATAAGCAGCAATGAGTGCAACTGGTAGCAAGGTGAATAGGGATGCTTACATTTGAGGCTGGAGAGAGGCATAGATCAGTTTAGCTCGTGTTGCTGCTGTAGGGCTAAGCGACTCTAGTTGTTGGAGCTTGAAAGCTTCAATTTAAATTCTTTGCACTGCGCCGTTTGTTCAGTTCTGTCTTGTTTTGCCTGATCGTTGTTTGTTGCTCTCAGAATCAGCCTCCGAAATGGCCTCCGCCTAAGGGCCACGCCAAAGGGCCCTCTGGCGAGGCCCTTAGGGGCGGGCCTGCCAGGTGCGTGCGCACCCTCCGGCGCTCCTTAAATCAGCCCCGGGCTGCCCCGATTGGGCAGCAGGAGCAGGCTGGGGGTGCCGGATGCGGCCTCGATGCTGGCGGTGGGCCTCTCCCTCCCGGGAGGGCTGCTGGGGCGGAAAGGCCGTTGGTGGGAGCCGGCGCTCCTTAAATCAGCCCCAGGCTGCCCCAATTGGCAAGCAGGAGCAGGCTGGGGGTGCCGGATGCGGCCTTGATGCTGGCGGTGGGCCTCTCCCTCCTGGGAGGGCTGCTGGGGCGGAAAGGCCATTGGTGGGAGCCGGCGCTCCTTAAATCAGCCCCAGGCTCTCTGATTGGGCAGCAGGAGCAGGCTGGGGGTGCCGGATGCGGCCTCGATGCTGGCGGTGGGCCTCTCCCTCCTGGGAGGGCTGCTGGGGCGGAAAGGCTGTTGGTGGGAGCCGGCGCTCCTTAAATCAGCCCTGGGCTCTCTGATTGGGCAGCAGGAGCAGGCTGGGGGTGCCGGATGCGGCCTCGATGCTGGCAGTGGGCCTCTCCCTCCTGGGAGGGCTGCTGGGGCGGAAAGGCTGTTGGTGGGAGCCGGCGCTCCTTAAATCAGCCCCGGGCTACCCCAATTGGGCAGCAGGAGCAGGCTGGGGGTGCTGGATGCGGCCTCGATGCTGGCGGTGGGCCTCTCCCTCCTGGGAGGGCTGCTGGGGCGGAAAGGCCGTTGGTGGGAGCCGGCGCTCCTTAAATCAGCCCCGGGCTGCCCCGATTGGGCAGCAGGAGCAGGCTGGGGGTGCCGGATGCGGCCTTGATGCTGGCGGTGGGCCTCTCCCTCCTGGGAGGGCTGCTGGGGTGGAAAGGTAGGACGGGAGGGCTGCTATGGTACACAACTGGAGCACTCACATATACTGTACCATGGCAGAGGAGCATAGGGTAGTAAAGTAAGTTGCCCAAGGCCACAAGGAGTGCTAATGGGAATTGAGCCATGGTCTCTTGGGTCCCAAGCCAGTGCTCTAACCATTAGGCTATTTCTCCCCTTCATGTTGATTCAGGCTGCTATTTTTCTGCTAACTGAAGGTAAGGATCCTGTCTAAATTTACCCTCAGGTAGGCCAAGCTACTGGAAAATAATAGAGTACTCTCATTCCTATTGAACCAAACCTGTCTAGCTTTTCATTTCTTAGTATGTTAAGAACATAATGGTTTATGGACCATCCCAACAACTAAAAGACATTGCAAACAATCTACCAGTAACAGGGCCTTCTCCCTCTATGCTCCATCCTTATGGAACACCCTTCCTCACGAGCTGCGAAACTGTTCAAACCATTCCGAGTTCCGAAAGAAGTTAAAAACTCATCTCTTCCTCGAACATTTTTCCCTACCACCTTAGTACCTAACCCTTTACATCCACCTCCCCTCCCCTGCCCTCTCAAAAATCTATCATGAAACCATGTGGTATCCCTGTATATGCCTTTGTAAATAGTTGATCATTGTTTATTGTAATTAGTTGATATTGTTTACCTATGTATCCCTGTTACTTTGTTCCATGTAAACAGTTGAAACATACTGCCACGAAATGTTCTATGTAAACCGTCTTGATTTGTAGAAAGACGGTATATAAAAATTGTTAAATAAATAAATAAATAAGGACATAAAATATGTCATACTGGGTCAGACCAAGGTCCATCGAGCCCGGTATCCTGTTTCCAACAGTGGCCAATCTAGGTCATACGTACCTAGCAGTTTCCACAAAAGACACAGGCTCCACAATGCTTGTATTGGGTCAAGCAGTGATATCCTGGGTCCCTTTTAATAATGGTTTATGGACCTTTCCTCCAGGAACTTGTCCAAACCTTTTTTAAACCCAGCTACATTAACAGCTTTTACTACATCTTCCGGTAACAAATTCCAGAGTTTGATTATGCATTGAGTGAAAAAATATTTTCTCTTATTAGTCTTAAATAGATTACCCTGAAGCTTCATTGCATGTCCCCTAATCTTTCTATATTCTGATGATGTAAACAATCGATCTACGTTTACCCATTCCACTCCATTCATTAATTTATAGACCTCTATCATATCTCCCCTCAGCTGTCTCTTTTCCGGGTTGAAGAGCCATAACCTTTTAGCCTCTCTTCTTAGGGGTATCCTTCCATCACCTTCACCATTTTGGTGGCACTTCTCTGTACCTCTTCTAATAACGCTATATCCTTTTTAAGATACGGTGACCAGAACTGCACACAATATTCAAAGTGCGGTCACACCATGGAACGATACAGAGGCATTATAATATCCTTTGATTTATTCTCCATTCCTTTCCTTATGATTCCTAGCATTCTATTTGCTCTCTTGGCCGCCGCTGCACACTGGGTGGAGGGTTTTAACATGTTATCCATGATGACGCCTAAATCTTTTTCCTGGGTGGTGGTTCCTAATGTGGAGCCTTGCATCGTGTGACCATAATTTGGGTTGTTCTTTTTTAGGTGCATAATTTTGCACTTGTCCACATTAAATTTCATCTGCCATTTGGATGTATTTGTTCCATTAAGATGGAGGCCTTCTCTTACAGAAAATAGTCAAAGGTCAGCATTTCCTTCTCTCAAATGCAGAATACCTTTGTATTGGTGCCAGGTTCCTTTGGCCTTCTCAGGAATCATAGAAAACATAGCACATGATGTCAGAAAAAGATCATATGACCTTCTGCCCATCCGCACCAACCCAGACTAGACTCTACAATCCCTTCAGAATGTGTGAATATCTTCAGAAGTTGTGAAGTTTGCGGGTGTGGCAACACATGAATAATTTTGATTAAACTTTAGCTAAGAATGTAAATGACCCAACAGCTCATTTACATATTATCCGGAAAACATTTGCATGTGTAGGAGATAGGGCCTGGTACTTACCAATAATGTGTGTTAAATGGGAAAAATGATGCATTATTTTGCTTTACTACACGCTTGTTAATAGGTACAAAGCAGGGAAATGTGTGCAAAGCACCTCATTATCATGCAAAATGAATAACGCAGCTTGCATTTAACTTCACAAGCTGCATTATTCCTTAAATAAATAATGCCAGCTTTGAGTAGGCATTACTTTTTTCTACCTGGGAACATTGGGTTCTAATGCATGGTCCAGTACTCCCAGGCAGCTGTTTAAAGGTGTTGGTCCTGGAATAAAATTAACTCCCACCTCTTGATTCCTCTACCATAGTCTCCCACTTCCTGCTCCCCCCAGCATAGATCCTCCCCACCCTTGATCTCCCTCCCAACACAGATCCTGATTTCAATGGGGAGAATCAGGGATCAAAACTGCTCCTTGCTTAGGGATTTAAGATTAAGATTGCCAGCTGGCTCCAGATGTGCCCAACAGGCTTGATCTAGTCCTGGGTTTACCCGGTGGCTTGCAGGGACTTGTAGTTTTCCATTTCTTATGGAGTGCAGTGGAGAAATTAGAACTACATGTCCCTGCATGCAATGGGGTTAACCCAGGACTGGATCGAGTCTGTCAGGTGCATCTGGAGCCAGTTGGCAACCCTATTTAAGATGGAAACCAGGACCACCCAAAAGGTCTCCCTCCTGGAACTGTATTCCGGTACAGGCATTTTGAAGACTGTCTGGAAAACTCTCACTGGTCTGTAACGTAGTTCAGGCATCTGCTGATTCCAGAAAACGTTGTCACACTGATACCATGCCTTTCTTTCATATGCAGTATGCTGTACACTGTTACCATCTCTCCTTAAAGGGGTTTGTGCATTTGGCCCTTTTAGGAAAAGCTGATCAAGCCATCAGAGAGAAACCCCCATTGTCACTCAGGACTCAGCTAAATGTTTAGCAAACAGTCTTGGCTTCTGGCCTCAGGTTCCTATTTTAAACATGAGCAGCTCAGTATTGCTCAAGTCAGGCTTCTGGCTGCAATCTATCCTACAGTAATCTTGATCAAGATCTAATAGAGCAATCTGCTTAGCTGACTCCCCACTTCCTTTGTTTCTGAATTCCCTCACCTCCACTCCCTTGACTTCACTGAACAGCCACATCTGGAGCTGGAGGGGTGTCGAGTTCTCACCTGCCCACTTTCCAGAACTCTGGGTACTGTCCCTCTGAGAATTGCCTATGAAGTACAAAACTACCCACATCCTTGAAACCAGCCCCCCCCACCCCACCCAGAGGTTTTGGGGGGGAGGAAAAAGGATTATTTTTTTAAAACTAGAATAAACCTCAAGTGTGTGGGTTGGGGGGGGGGGGCAAAAGAATGTAAAAGAATTAGTTGGCATAAACCAAATATAGGAAGGCAAAAGTCACACGCACACAAACACACGCACGTGCACACACACACACACACACACACACAAACACACGCACGCACACACACACACACACACACACCAGTCCTGCAGAGTAATATGATCCTAACTAATGCACTATTGGGAATTTGAGGGGGTGGGCCATGCAAATTGGGACTTGTACTGATGGGTAGAAATCACTTATCACTATTATTTCTGTCCATAAATAATATCACTAAAGCTGAGAGGTAAGTACATTGCGATATGTACTGGGAATTGTGAGAGGGGTTGCTGGACTGTGTTCGCTAGAGAGACAGACCCTCTCACCGTGGGCCGGCAAGGCGGTCACCTAGAGCGCCGGCCCTCCGGGAATGACCAGTGCACCGCTGCTGCCGTTCACTGGGATGTACAGCGGTGGTAATCCCTTTAAAATGTCACCGAAGCGCCGGAGTTACCCTCAGCTCCGGCGCCGTTCTTGCTTCTGCCCCCATGCAAACAGGAAGGCAAACCGGAAGGGGGCGAAAGCAAGAATGGCGCTGCAGCGACGCAGCTGAAGATAACTCTGGGACTTCAGTGCTGTTTTAAAAGCTTTGCCGCTGCAGTGGCAGCCATTGGAACAGGGGCTGGAGCAGAGGAGGCGCAAGGGATGAGGTTCGCCTTGCACCGGCCCTGCTCTCACCCCAAGTTAGTTGGGGAGGGGAGAACCCTGCCTGTCTCACCATGTTTAAACTGGGTAGGAGAGGGTGTGTATGTTTATTTATTTGTATCATTATGGGAGAGTGACGAAGAGGAGGCATCAAAGGCCAACTGATATAGGTGTGTTTCTAGGGCTACTTTAAATTTAGTAAAAGAGGGTTCAGAGCGTAGCGACAGGGGAAGGGAAAGCCAGAGAGCAGAGGCAAGGAAGAAAAATGCAGCATGACGGGTCAGTTCCAGGTGAGCTTGAGAGACAGAGGGGAGGGCCAGGCGGTGTGTATAAAGGGCACGTAAGAGCTGGGGGGAAGGGGATGGTGGAAGTGAATGAGGTCAGCCAGATAACGGGGAGTGGAGGTATGAATTACTTTGTGGGTCATGATAAGAAACTTATATTGAATTCTGAAATGAACCGGGAGCCAATGTAGGAGCGCGAGAAGAGGAGTGACATGATTGAACCTAGAAGAATTCGTGAGGACACGTGCTGCGGTATTCTGTAACAACTGTAACCTGAGAAACTGTGATTGAGGAAGACCTGCCAGCACAATATTGCAGTAGTCGATTCGAGATATGACTAAAGACAAAAGGAGAATAGAGAGGACATCAGGGGAAAGGAAGGGGCGAATCGAGCGAATCTGGCGAAGATGAAAGAAACAGCGCCGAGAGACCGAAGCAATGTCTTCAGAAAAGGACTGCATAGAGTCCAGGATGAATCCCAAATGCCGAAAAGAAGAAACATGATGACAGAACAAGTCCATATGGCCTATCCAGTCTGCCCTTCCATACCAACTACTACAGTTCCTTTTTTCCTATAGAGATCTTCTGTGTTTCTTCCATGCTTTCTTGAATTCAGAAACGTATTTTCTTGGTCTCTACTATCTCTACCGGGAGACTATTCCATGCATCTACCACTCATTCCATAATGAAATATTTCTGCATATTACTCCTGAGTCTATCCCCTTTCACCTTCATTCCCCTTTCACCTTCATGCTCCCTTGTTGCAGTGCTTTCCTTCAATTGAAAGAAGCTCTCCTCCTGTGCATTTATGCCATGGACGTATAAAAACATAAGATATGCCATACTGGGTCAGAACAAGGTCCATCAAGACCAGTATCCTTTTTCCAACAGTGGTCAATCTAGGTCACAAGTACCTGGCAGGTTCCCCAAAGGACACAGGTTCCACAATGCTTGTATTGTGGCAAGCAGTGGATTTCCTGGGTCCCCTTTAATAATGGTTTATGGACCTTTCATCCAGGAACTTGTCCAAACCTTTTTTAAACCCAGCTACACTAACAGCTTTTACTACATCCTCCGGTAACGAATCCCAGAGTTTGATTACGCATTGAGTGAAAAAATATTTTCTCTTGTTAGTCGTAAATAGTTTACCCTGTAGCTTCATTGCATGTCCCCTAGTCTTTCTATAGTCTGATAATGTAAACAATCGATCTACACTTACCCGTTCCACTCCATTCATTAATTTATAGACCTCTATCATATCTCCCCTCAGCCGTCTCTTTTCCAGGTTAAAGAGCCCTAACCTTTTTAGCCTCTCCTCATAGGGGTATCTTTACTTCCCCTTTGCCAGTTTGGTGGCTCTCCTCTATATCTTTTCTAATAACACTATATCTTTTTTAAGACACGTTGACCAAAATTGCACATAGTTGATGTCCCAGCCAAGCTGCTCAAGGAGATGGATCACTTGATGCAGTGCCCGAATGGCTTCCAGCCAAGGCTTGACCCGGATAAACCAATCATCCAGGTAGGGGTGTACGCAGACACTCTCATGCCTGAGTCTTGCCACAACTACTACCATCACCTTGGAGAATGTCCAAGGGGCGGTGGCTAGGCTGAAGGGCATCACGCAAAACTGGAAGTGAGAGACCAAAATCACAAACTGGAGAAAACACTGCTGGTCCTTCTGGATGGGAATGTAACATGGAGGATTAGTCCAAGGAGGCGAGAACTCATTCTTCTGGACCGCTTGGATAACTGATTGCAGTGTTTCCATGTGGAAATCTCAAACTGCAGTTGACCCTTTTGAGTGCACTCTAAAACATATCCTTGTTGAGCACCCAGTGATCATTCGTCAAATGGGTTTATTCACAATAAAATTGTCACAGACGGCCTCCCACTTGAAGGGGGTAGGAATGGGCCCCAGAATAATCAGTGGGAGAGGCGAGAGGAAGAGAGCTTTCCCTCCAAGGAAGTCTGTGAATAGGCCCGGCATCCTCCTTGAAAGGACTGGGATTTGGATCCAGTTCCAGAAGAGGAGGAGGAGGTTTGCTTATTCTGTTGATACCGACGAGAATTGCGGAACTTCGGTAGTGAAGATGACACTCCCAAAGACAAAGAAGATGAGTGCTTGGAGGAACCCTTGGGTTTACCCTCCGGCAGCCACTGTGGCTTGACCTCTCTGAGGTCCTTGACTAACTTCCCCAAGTGCTCGCTAAGCACTCCTTAGATGTGACATCTGTCAACAATTTCTGAGCCATAGCCTTCAACAAGCCACTATCGCCACCGTGACTCCCCACGTGGAAAGATATAAGAGATCATAAAAGGCATCCACCAAGGCGGACGCCAAATATTTGAGGCGGGTAAAATACTCATCCTCAGGAAGGAAATGAACCCAGTGGAGGAGGACACATGCATCTAGGCTGCCCCATATTGTCACCTAAAGGTCTAGGGAGGAGGAAGAGAAGGCCATCTGAAGGAGTCCTTCCACCTTCCGGCCCTGCAGGTCCTGAAAGGCAGCTCCACTTCCATGGGAATGATGGTACTCTTGGTGACCTCCGTGATCAAGATGTCGACCCTGGGAAACTGCGACTACTTTCCAAGGCTCTCGGTGACCAGGTGTAAATGCGATCCAATTACTGGGCCTTCTTGATAGGCACATCAGAAGTTCCAGCGAGAAAGGAAAGGCTCTGGAAGGGCCCCTGTTGCCAGGATCAGAGGTGGAGGGAGTCGGGGCTGGGCCAGAGAACTCTGGAATGTGCGGTTCAGTGGCAATCTGGACAATCAAGGGGAGGGGATCTCTCAGCGACAGAGACATACCATGCGAGAGTCGCTATGGTCCTCTCTCTGAAAGAGTTCCCCCTCCTCCGCGTTGGAAGCAGCTGAACTGGAGACATTGTGGGAAACATCCTCAGGGTACTCATCACCAAAAGATGCTTCCTCGCTCCAATAAGGAACTTTGGAGGGGGCTGCAGACCCTCCTGGAGTGAGTCCTGCCCTCTCAATTATTTTCAGGAACCGCCCACAAAGACTATTGGAGAAGCGGTGGAAGATGGGCCCGGCTGAGAGGGAACGAGACCTTGACCCTTCTTCCATAGCCCCCAAACATGTTGGAAGATGGGTAAAAAATCTGCTGCTGCGGGGTAAGGCAGTCGCTGTGGCTGAAACACTTGTAACTACTGTGGTTGGGAGTGCTGTGACTGGAAATGAGGGAGAGCAGACGCCCTGTCAGCCATAGGAGCCAATCCCATGGTGAAATTCATTATTGCTGGAACAGCAGGTCGGCCTGGAGAAGAGCACTGATCATTCCTGATGTGGAAAGTGGCAATGAAGCCTCAACTGCATCAGGAGCCAGAACCGCTAACAAGGATGTTGAGTTGGCAGACGTCTCCCCAGATCAGCTGTGCAAGCGGCGCAGAGACGATCAACAAGGGAACCATCACCACTTACTGGAGCCGAGACTTCAGAGCAGTGAGGTAGGCACTGATCCTAATGCACCACCAAGTTACACTGGTTCTCGTAGCCAGAAGTTTGCCCCAGGAGGAAAAGAGAGGACCACTAGAGGGGTATCTCATATACTCCCTGGGATCTTGGCTGGCCAAGTTGCACTGAAACCAGTCTCAAACTGACCAGGAGCTGTAGGCCTTAAGGAAGGAAAAATGGTGCCCGACCTGCACAAGCTGGGGACATCAGGTGGGGAAGGCAGGATCACAGCAAACACCCACAGTTAGGTGCAGTGGCCCCTTTTTGCCGTTGGTGTGTGGCTTGTACAGGCTGCGGATGTCAGGCAGGAAAGGAAGGATCGCAGCACTCACGGTTAGGTACAGCGACCTCTTTTACCCGCTTGTGCGTGGCCTGCACAAGCCAGAGATGTCAGGCGAGAAAGGCAGGATCACAGCAAACACTTATGGTTAGGTGCAGTGGCCCCTTTTTTGCTGCCGGCGAAGTTCAGGAAGTGATCCTCTGCAGTTGCCTGCTGGAAAAGGTGGCGATCCACTGCAGCCTTAGTACTGCGTCTCTCGGGAGCAGGGGCGGTGGTGGCAACCTCAATCAGCCACATGCTAAGGAGCTACATAGAGCCGTGCAGAAGATTATATATATATTTTTTTTAAATAAAAGTAAAGGGAGAAAGAAAAGAAAAAGGACAAAGACAGTTAAGGATCCCTCAGAAGGATCCTTGTGATTCAACGCTTCCACCAAGCTACGCCAGGAGCCAGCCCCAAAGAAACAGATCAACCAGAAAAGGGTATCTCATATACCCCCTGGGATCTAAAGTGGCTGAGCTACACTGCACCCAGTTGCAGACTGTGCAGGAGCTAAAGGCCTCTCTGGAAGAATTCAGAAACAGAAGAAAACCACCATCTGCTGGAGACAGAGAAATACTGAGGGCTCCCTCTAGCTGTGCTAGGGTTTATGCCTGTGATGATGTCACGGTATAGTTTTGCTTTCTTTTCTCTGTCTACCATCATCTGTTGACAGGGGAAGATAATCCACCAGTCTGGACTGCCCTAGCATGACAATCTGAAATTGTATTGCCCTCGACCATGTCCGGCTTTTGCATTTATTTTTTTCGGCATAGAGATGTTCCATTTATGTCCTATAAAATTCAAGTTTTTCACGACGTCTCTAAGGAAACTCGGAAGCGCAGGAAAGAGTTCCTCCTACTGAGAGCAGGGGTTTTACAATTAGGTGCCCTTTTCTGTAAATGTGTTATAAAGTATAGATCTGATAAGTATGTATTTACCGATCCTACAGCCTTAGTGTCCTTAGTATTATTTATTTATTTAACAATTTTTCTATACTGCTTTTCTTAAATTCAAAGTGGTTTACATTCAACAATAAAGAAGGAAACTTTACATAGAACAAGGATATTGAACTTGGATGAAACAGGGGTATAGTCTAAAAAGAGGTGTAGTTCAGTTCATAATTTATTGTCTCAGAATGCAACTCTGTAATCACTTGATGTGATATCATTACCCGTATTTGTAGATAGCCTCCTGTTTCAGTCAGCCTCTGTGATGCTGCCTTAAAATTGGTTTATAATTTTTTCTTGGATCTTTATAAGGAATGCTCCCTCAATTATTGTGCGCTTGTGTCCATCTTGTGTGAATTGGATTATTTTGTTTGTTTGTTAAGTACTGTCACCAAGTTGGATCTTTCCATTCAAGTTTGTTTTACTTGTAATGTATTGTAAAATCTGATTAAATAAAAAATTAAAAAAAACAAACAAACTAGAAAGTACTTATCACGAGAGCAGGTTCATACATTTATGCATTCTGAGGGGGAGAGCTTTCACTCAGCGAAGTCGATCAGGGTAGAAACCTATTTGTCCCAATCGCTTGCTCTGAAAACTGGCATCTACCTGTAAACTGTAGGAATGCAGGTAATTAATTACTTTGGGTGTTCTGGGCCCACACTTGGCAAACAGTGGCTGAATGCTGAATATTCTCAAATATCTATTGCTGTGAAAGGACATATTCAGCCACTAACTGGACTGTTTTTAAACTCTGGAAAAAATGTTTGGAAGGTCTGAAAAACAGAAGATATCTGGAAACCCCAGAAGTTTGAGCTCATGCATATTCTCCATTATTAGCTCTGGATTTGTCCCCCCCCCCAGGCTTATTCTCCCACCTAGATATGTGGCTTTCATTCACCTGCCCAAGAGTTCGATCATAAATAAATTGATTTCAATCCAGGGCAATAGTAAGTTCAACCACCCTCTTATTTGCTCATGTAGCTCCCATTATAACAGAGGGGAACAAAATTATCATTTTAGGCACATTTCATTCAAAAACTAGAGAGGGACTAAATGCATCCCTCCAAACCACACATACATCACACACCTCCCCACATGTCCCATATACCTCCTACACATCCCTCCCACACCCTCCCACAGATGCACGTGCTCTCTGTTCATAGATACACATACTACAGCACTCACATACACGCACTTAACATATAGCACCGGTCACCATCCACACTGTGCTCGGTGCCCCTGTAACTCCCCTAACTGAGCTCTCTCATCAATGGACCAATGCTATGGGACGTACTTTCTTTACAGCTCTGACGTTCTATGGTAGACGAGAAGGGATGGGATAGCATTTTGGATTTATCTCGCTCCCTTTTCAGTAGTGGCTCGAGGCGAGTTACATTCAGGTACAGTAGGTAAGATAAAAGGTATTCTTTTAAACCAAGGCCTTTGATAATATTTGTCCCTGAGGTCTACAGTGCTACGTTATCAGATTGCTTTTGCCCGTTTATTGTTTAAATGTTTCATTGTATTGCTATCTATGGCTTGTTAAATGTAGTTAAACCTGTATCCTGTGTTGTCCTGTTATGTAAGCTCTATGTGCAAGCTCTGTGGATTAGTGTGATGTACATTTACAAAAGAAAATAAAGGTCTTTCCTTACTGAATCCCCCTAAGTCTGCAAAAACAGAGGAAGGGGACATGCACCATTGTTGAGCTGCTGTAATCCTGCCCTTTTCCTTCTATTCCTCTCTCTTTCCTTCTGTACCATCTATCTGATTCCATGGGAATGGGGCAGGAACACATGAAAGAAAATGTCTTGAGTCGGAGCTTTCTCACGGCTCTTAAAGAAATGGCGCAGCACCTGTCAGCTGAAAAGGTGTTTGAATAATCCCTTACGTCTCACTGTACTCATTAACCGCTGTCTTTTTAAAAGTAGCTCGAAATGACTCCAAATGGATTTCTTTTTGCCCCAAATCCATCTAATGGAATCAGAGAAAGTATAAGGAAAGCTGTTGACTTGGATAGAAAAGAAAATCAGACTTTTCCTCCTATAGGGTTCTCTCCTGCTCTGAGCTGGAGTTAGTATATTTGGGATCGAGGCCCCAGAGAATGAAATAAAAAGCAGGGGCCCGATATTCAGTGCTGCTAAGGTGACTAGCTGCCCATGGTGAACATTAATCCTGGATATTCAATGCTGGGGTTATATTCAATGCTGGAGTGGAGGAGTGGCCTAGTGGTTGGGGCAAGGTACTTCAGGCCAGAAGGTCGGGGGTTCAAATCCCACTAGAGGACAGCAACCTTGGGCCGGAAGGACTGGGGTTTCTAGTCCCACAGGTGCTCCTTGTGGTCCTGGGCAAGCCACTTAACCCTCCATAGCCCATGTTCTCTGTAAAATAGTTATCTCCAAAGTTATAATGCCCTGTTCAATGTAATTTCAGTTTGTTCAATGTAAACTGCACTGATGCAGAATAGCACAGTATATAAGAGAATTCAATAAAAAATAAATAAATAAATATAATATCCAGGCCTGGCATCAGTGGTGATATTAAGAGACTGCCTGCTTAGCAATATGCAGTGTAAATTAGGCTAGAGTTACCTCTTCCTGGCTTTCACCACAAATTGCTAAACGGGCAGCGATTCAACATCGCTGCTGCCCATTTAGCAATCAGTTCTGCTTCTGCTCCACATCGGAACGCCCCCAACAAACTCTGATGCTAAGCGGCTAGCATCGGGGCATAAAGTGCCGGCAGCCATGGATATTCGCGTTAATTGCTTTGAATATTGGGTCCCAGGTGTCTAGGTGGGCGAATAACCCTGTGAAGGCAAGAGACGAGGTGGAGCTAAGAACAAAATAATGGGCATCGCTTCCTGCATCTTCCACGTATATTTCCTCATGCCCTTCTGACTACATTTCCAAGTGATTTAAAATGAAGCAGATAAGGGTTGAATGTCCTTCTGGAGATCAGAAGTGTTGGAGATGACTTGCCTCTAAATGCTTGCCATGTACTCTGACTGCATTGACATTTAACCATTAACTCTTTCATCTTTTTCAACACAGGGAGTTTCAGTGTGTTTCTCTGAAAGTCCATGCCACCTTTACACCCCCCCCCCCCCCCGAGACATTGGTAATCAAATTCAACAGTCATGATCATTGCAACGTCACCCTTCCCACCATCCTGGAGCAATGCATGACTGGACATCATACTTTTAAATATTAAACTTTGCTTTGTACGTATGTGTGTCCCCGCTCTTCCTGCAGGCAGAAGAAGATGCTGTTGGCTCTTTGTGTGGTTCTCGGGATCTACTGTTTTGTCATGACAGCTGCTGCTCTTTGCTGCTCCTAAGAAGCTGCCACCCTAGGCGACCACCTAGTCTTGCCTAAAGATTGAGCCGACTCTGGACAGAGCTTTGGTTCTTTATTTTCTCCTCATAGAAACAGTCAGTGTTCCTCTTGCAGTCTTCTTGTGTCTTTGGCTTGGTAGATTTTTGAGGAGCTACCTGGAGCTAGAATGGCTTTCAGTTACGTATGATTTGTTCATTCCTGCAGAAGGTTTGTTCTTTTCTATAAATTCAGAAGCTCAGCACCTTGGAAACTTACGGCTTAAAATGTCTTCCAAAAACATGACGCAAGGACCTTTCACTCTTGACAAGAGGTTTATCGGGATGGTACCAGGAGTTACTGAGCAGTCTTAGTCTGAAGGGATCACCCACAACAAAAATTTAGTCCAGTTTGGGTATTTTATTTATTTATCTGCATTTATATCCTGCTTTTCACCGGGTCAAAGCGGTTGGGGGATACATTTAACACGAGGGGATATGAGACACATACACTAATACTTACAGGGAACATGGGCAATGGAGGGTTAAGTGGCTTGCCCAAGACCACAAGGAGCACCTGTGGGACTAGAAACCCCAGTCCTTCTGGTCCAAGGTTGCTGTCCTCTAGTGGGATTTGAACCACTGACCTTCTGGCCTGTAGTACCTTGCCCCAACCACTAGGCCACTCCTCCTCCTTCCAGTCCATTTTAAGTAAACATTTCTGGTTTCAAATGAAGTCCAAAAATTAAGCAGGAGCACAGTTGCAAAAATGGCATGATAGAAACTACCAAATCTGGGAAGTTCACAGTTCAGTGAAAATCCACTTCAGAGAATGTCCACTTCAAGCTCCTGGATCAATCATTGTCAGGCAGTCTTGGGCCTCCCACTGCTTACTCTATAGCTTTCCTTTCCCTTTAATCCCAGGAAGCTAAGAAACCCCTTGTCTCTCTCTTCATTGAAAGAAAATCTACAAAATACCTTTTGGTGAAGCAGTGATGCAAGATCAGGCACATTTCCTTTTGTCTGGCAAATCCTCACCTTTCTGTAGACTGCTCCATGGAGTTCCCTCCTGACTCTTCCTAATACTCTGGAGGTGGTCTTTATCCTTGGGAAGGAAGGCCTGGCAATCTACTTCCTTATCTTGCCATGAAGACCCAATGGGTAGTCAGAACAAAACAAATTGCAATATAGTACTAGAAGATGAGACACCCCCCCCCCCCCATGTTGGAAGGCACTTAATGGGCTACTGGAGAAAAGCTGAAGACTCTTCTGAGTAAAGCCAGCATTTATGATTGTTGTAAATGTTGTGAAGAATTATCAATTGTTAAATGTGAATAGTTACAGTTTTATTGTTCTATATAAACCATTGTTTTGTTCACTGTAAACCGCATTGATAACCCTGAAAAGCGGTTTACAAAAAATGTTAAATAAATAAATATGATGTGGTTGGAACAAAGCCCTCAGGATGTTTGACTGCTGATGTAGCTGTGCATGAAATGAAAGTTAGAAGCTGCAAAGATGTCTTACATATTGGGATATGGAATATATTAAGTATGAACCAAGGGAATTTGAAGGTGGTCAAGAATGAAATGGAACGTGTACAGCTTGATCTGTGGGGTGTCAGCAACCAGAAATGGACTGGCATCGGACACTTTGCATCAGATGATCTCATGGTCTACTATGCCAGAAATGAAGGACGAAGAAGAAAATGGTGTTGCATTTACAATTAAGAAGAAACTTGCAAGAACTGTAACTTTATTTCTGTTTGTCTATGAGGAATGCCTATCAACTCTTTAAGCTCCTGGGGTTCAAATTCTACAGGTACTTCTTCTGACCTTGGGCAAGTCACTTAACCCACTGCCTCAGGTACAAACTTAAATTGTAAGCCCTCTGGGGATAGGAAAATATCTACAGTACCTGAATGTAACTCACCTTGAACTACTGGAAAGGAGTGAGTTAAATATTACTAAGTAAATAAAATAACATAACTATTATTCAGGTATATGCACCATGCAGAAGAGGAAGAATTTGATCAGTTCTATGAACAAGTACAAGCTGAAACTGACAGAACACGTAACAAGATGTACTGATAGTCATGGGTGACTGGAATATAAACATTGAGAACAAAAAAGAAGGTAAAGTGGTTAGAAAATATGGGCTTGACAACAGAGATGAAACTGGAAAAGACTGATAGAATTCTAGAAGACTAACGATCGATTTATCTCAAACACCTTTTACAGAAAAACACACATGGACTTCATCTACTGCATTGCACAAAAAAGTGTAGTTACTCACCTGTAATAGGTGTTCTCCAGGGATAGCAGGAATCAGTCCTCACTTATGGGTGACGTCGGCACCGACGGAGCCTGCGTGGAGCAATTCCCCAGCTTTCAAAGAAAGCCTTTGGGATTGCTGCCATGCATGCGTGGTCCTCTTCCCGCCCAAGGGTGCCATCTTGCTCAGTCAGATCTCCTAGCTAGAGCCCTACTAAGCAGATGGCAAGGGAAGGACAAAAATAGCAACTCTTCAGGGGAGGCGGGAGGGTAGTGAGGACTGATTCCTGCTATCCCTGGAGAACACCTATTACAGGTGAGTAACTATGCTTTCTCCAGAAACAAGCAGCAAGTAAATCCTAACTTATGGGATTCCCTAGCTACAGGCTACTGAGCCTGTAACCCAAAACGCCTCCGTGAGGCTGTGAGCAGAAGTCGATGCCCGGAGGAGCCCGAGTCTTCGGGTCCCCAGGGCAACACTCTCAGTAGCCATCGAAGAAGGGTCAGAGGGCAGGAGTTGCTTATACCCCAAATAGATTGCGGAGTACAGCCTGGCCAAAGGCACTGTCCTGGTGGGACTCCCTCTCCAGGCAGTAGTGTACAGCGAAAGTGTTCGCTGAAGACCAGGTTGCAGCCCGGCAGATGCCCATTAGAGGCACTGAGTGCAGCAACGTCACTGAGGCTGCCTTGGCTTGGACGCCGTGCATGGTGACATGCCGATCCAGTGGGGCACCCACCTTTGCTTGGGCAAAGGCAATGCAGTCCGCCACCCAGATGGAGATGGTGCGCTTGGTGACTGCCTGCCCCAGGCGATTGGGGTCATAGGTGACAAAACGCCGGTCAGACTTGCGATGAACCTGGGTAGGCTGCAGGTAGAAGGCAAGAGCGTTTTTGCAGTCGAGTGTATGCAAGACCACCGATGCCTGGTTGGCATGCGGTCTCGGGAAGAAGATAGGTAGGACTATCTCCTGGTTGAGATGAAAGTCTGAGATCACCTTTGGTAGGAACTTGGGATGGGTGCGGATGACCACCCTGTTCCCGTAGAACCTGGTGTATGGAGCCTCAGCCATGAGGGCCTGAAGTTTGCTGACTTGGCGAGCCGAGGTCAAAGCCACCAGGAAGACCACTTTCCAGGAGAGATGCCGAAGCGAACATGTTGCCATCGGCTCGAAGGGCGCTCACGTGAGCTGCATCAGCACCACATTGAGGTCCCACTCCGCCAGCGGATGCTGGATGGGAGACTTGGAAAGCAGTAGATCTCACATGAAGCGAGAGACATAGGGCTGCCCCGAGAGGGGTTTTCCCTTGACGGGAAGGTGGTTTGCTGAAATGGTGCTCAGGTGTACTCTGACCGAATTGGATTTCAGCCCTGCCTTCGAGAGGCAGAGGAGGTACTGGAGGATCCACTGGGTAGAGCAGGAGAATGGGATAATCTGAAGCTTGGAGCACCAGAGTGAGAAATGTTGCCACTTAAAGGTGTATGCCCATCTCGTTGAGTCCTTCCTCAATGTGAGGAGGATCTACTTGATGTCCTCTGGGAGGCGCAGTGGAGCTAAGGTGACCCGTTCAGCTGCCAGACTGCAAGGGACAGCGAGGCTAGGTTCAGGTGGAACACCTGACCCTCCTCCTGCATTAACAGGTCTGGGGCGCAGCCCAGGGGGACTGGGCGCTCGGACACAAGTCGGAACAGAAGCGGGGAACCAGGGCTGTCGAGGCCACGAGGGGACCATGAGGATTACCGAAGCTTGGTCCCGCTGCATTTTGTGGCGGGTCCTCACGATGAGAGGAGTGGGAGGAAGCATGTAAAAAAGGCTGGAGGTCCAACTCAATAGGAATGCATCTGGAGCCACACTTCTTGGGTGTGGAACCGGGCTGCAGAAGTGGGGAAGCTGTGCATTCACTGGATGAGCAAACAGGTCCATGGATAGGGTCCCCCACCTATGGAACAAGATGCCGGCGACCTCCAGATCCAAGCACCACTCGTGTGGGTGGAGGATCCTGCTGAGTTTGTCCATGAGGACATTCTCCTGTCCTGGGAGGTAGACCACCTGCAGGGTCATTCTCCGGTGAGACTCAAAGGAGGATCGCTTTTTGGCAGAGGAGGCGTGATCCTGTTCCCCCCTCCTTGTTGATATAAAACATGGCTACCCTGTTGTCAGTCTGCATGAGCACTGACTTTCCCTTCAGATAGCCCTCGAAGGCCCTCAGGGCTCATCTGACCGCCCGAAGCCTTAGCGGGTTGATCTGCTGCCAAGACTCCTCTGGCGATAACTGCCCCTGGGTGCACAATGTGCCACAGTGGGCTCCCCACCCAGCAGGGAAGCATCCATCGTTAGGACGAGCTCGTGCTGAGGGATCTGGAAGGGCATTTCCCGAAGGAGACTTTGGGGGTCCCGCTACCAGCTCAGGAAGTCGTGGAGACTGTGGGAGACCCGGATAAGATCTCTGACACAGCCTAAGGCCTGGCTCCATTGTGCTCTGAGGCACCACTGGGCTGTCTGCATGTGCAAACAGGCATGGGGGACCACATGGATGGTGGAGGCCATGTGTCTGAGGAGGCGCAGCATGGCTTGTGCCGTAACCGAAGTCCTGTTCTGGACGTGAGACACCACGGCCTGAAGGCGGTCTGCTTGGTCCATGGGAAGGAAGGCAGTCACTTGCACTGTGTCTAGGCATGCGCCGATGAACTCCAGTGTCTGCATCGGCTCGAGGTGGGACTTGGGGTAGTTGACCAGGAAGCCAAGGCGCTCAAGGAGAAGGATCATGTGCACCGCCGCCAGGCAGGCTTCGCTGATCAAGGACCCCATGATGAGCCAGTCATTGAAGTAGGGGAAGACGGGTATGCCCTGCCGCCTGAGGAAGGCGGCAGCCACGGAGAGGCACTTTGTGAAAACCCGCGGTGCGGATGCAAACCCAAAGGGGAGCACCCTGTACTGGTAGTTTTCCCCCTGCACCCTGAAGTGCACGTACTGCCTGTGCTGAGGGTGAACTAGAATGTGGGTGTAAGCGTCCTTGAGATCCAAGGAGCATAGCCAATCAACCTGCTGAAGGAAGGGCAACAGGACGCCAAGCGATATCATCTTGAACTTCTCCTGCACCAGGAACTTGTTGAGGTTTCTGAGGTTGAGGATGGGGTGCAGGCCCCCCATCTTTTTTGGGACGAGAAAGTAGTGGGAGTAGAACCCCTGACCTTGAAGGTGCAGCGGTACCTTCTCGACCGCTCGTTGGGTGAGGAGGTTGGACAGTTCCTGCCGCAAGAAGGTCTGGTGCGTGAGAAGCTGAGCAGGCTCTGCTGGGGAGAAGGGAGGAAGGCGCCTGTCCAGGCGGAAACCGTATCCATCTTGGATTACCTGGAGGACGCAGGTGTCCGACGTTATCGACGCCCACTCTGGGGCGAATAGGGACAGGCATCCCCCATTCCCCCCAAGAGCTGCCGGGGGGGGGTGAGAGACTATGCCAACGGTGTCAAAACCCCTGCGCAGACTGGGGCGGTGCCGGTGGTTGGGCCTTAGGCTGTTTAGATTTGCCGTGGCCATGTGCACCTCCCTTGCCCTGTGTGCTGGGAGTCAGTGCAGAGGGGGGCGGGAAGGGCGGGTAACACCGGTAAGGGAACCCTATCCTTTGGAAGAATGGCTTTTTAGGCTGCTGCTTCTTCCTAGGGAGGGAGGAGGTTTTGCGCGAGAGACGGGTTTGAGTCACGAACTCCGTTTCTATCTCAGCGGCCTTATCTTCCATTGGTTTACCAAACAGCTGTTCACCAAGGCAAGTGACATCTAAGAGCTTCTCTTGGACCCACTGCTCCAGTTCCAAAGACTGGAGCCATGCCTGGTGCCGGGCGCCGATGCTGGCCGCTGCCACCCAGGTGGAGGACTCAAATCCGTTGTATGCAGAATGGGAGAGGTACTTTGAACACCCCGTGATGGATTTGAGGAGGGTCTGGAACCTTAGGAGGGGTTTGCCCCTGAGGCCCGCGGCGAAACCACCAAGTTCCTTGGCAAGGTCCCACAGGAACATGCCCATGTAGAGCTGGTATGCCTGGATACGGCAAGCGAGCATCGAACCCTGATAAGCCTTATGCCCCAGGGCATCGAGAGCTCTCGACTCCCTACCTGGGGGGACCGAGGAGTGAGACTTCGGCTCTTTTGCTTCCGCATCACCGACTCCACAACCATGGAGGTGTGCGGGAGCTGGGTGTTCTGGAACCCTGGGCCACCTTGAACCCTATACATGGTGTCGAGGCGCTTGCTCATGATGGGGACTGAAGCAGGTGTCTCCCACATACGGAGGAGCAGCCTTGACAATATGGGGGGAACTGGGACAGTAAGAGATTCTTGAGGCTGGGACTCGTACTGCAGAATATCGAGCTCCTCAGCTCGCAGTTCCTCTTCAGTCTGCGTAATCAGGCTGAGAACCCGTGCCATGTCCTGCACGAACGCCAGGAATGATGTGCCTCGGGCGGCGAACGCCTCTGATAGGTAGGCGGGGATGGGCCCGAAGGAAGGTCCCTGTGGGCACGGGTCTCCGGGGAAGTATCCCTGTCCGACTCCCAGCCCAAGAAGTCTGAGGAGGAATCCGACTCGGGTAGGTCACCCTGTCCAGAGGCCGGGGTCTGCTTGGAGCCAGAGGCCTTGGAGGATCACGTTCCTGAGGACCGGGAAGGCAAACAAGACCAATGCCAAGGACCCTCACGAGACCCGTGGCTCTCGGGGGTTTCCAGGGAGGATTTAGGTGTCCCTCTCAAGGGAACCTCGGTATTAAGGTGCGGGCCACCAGTGGTGGGCATGAGCACCTGCTGGGTAGCTAACAAGGCAGAAACGCTGTGCTCTAGTGCCAGCATTTGGGACTCCCACGTGGGCGTGGGACCCTGCGACGCCAACACCAGGGTTACCAGGTCTGGTGTGGAGGAGGAGAGGGGGTCCTAACTGGGATGACCCTCAGGAGACCAGGCGCCATCACCGGAGGCCTCTGTATCTGTACAAGGTACCTTTCGAGGCCACTCCTTGTCTGACTCTTGGGAACGCCACGAGGGACTGAGCAACTGAGTGCGGGAACACCCACGCTTATCCAGAGCCCCCAACAGCGACTTCAAGGCCTTCTTCTTGTTATGTCACTCCACTTCAGGGTACCCCTGGTTGGAGTGCCGCCGAGAACACGGAATCGAAGTGGGGGATCCCACCAGCGGAGGGGTGACTGAGTGTGCCACCGAGGATTCCGGGGCCACCATCCGGAAAATGTCATCGGACTTCTGCTTATGGCTGAGCAGGGCCTTGGAGGACATTTTCTTGCAAAGAGAGCAGAGCTCCGGGTCATGGTCGGCCCCAAAACACTGAAGACAACAGTCATGGGTATCCATGAGTGACATGTTCTTGGAGCATCTGTCGTATTTTTTTAAAACCGATGGCCATAGTGGCAAAAAGGATTCCCGCTAGGTCGAAGACCTTGGCGGCAAGTGGTTGGGGAAAAAAGGGCACGAAGCCCACAACAGGAAAAAACTTTTAAGAAGAGTATCCCCTCACTCGAGGAAAAAAAGGGAGAGCAAGTGGGGGATGGAAGAGGACCGGTGCAACTGGAAAAACCACGGCCCAGGGGCCGAGAATGAAACACTTTTTCCGAGGGACAAGGACGTGCGTCTGAAGGGCTCCGCGGAAAAAGGGAGACTGAGCAAGATGGCATCCTTGGGCAGGAAGAGGACCATGCATGCGTGGCAGCAATCCCAAAGGCTTTCTTTGAAAGCTCGGGAATTGCTCTGTGCGGGCTCTGTTGGTGCCGACGTCACCAATAAGTGAGGGGTGACTTCCTGCTTGTTCCTGGAGAATCAAATTGACTACATCTGAGGATGTCAACAATGGAAAAGCTCAATAACATCAACAAAGACAAAACCTGGAGCTGACTGTGGTATGGATCACCAGCTACTAGTATGCAAACTCAAACTAAAGCTGAAAAAGAAGAAACCACTCATGAATACAGCAAAATATTATCTTGAAAATATTCCACTGGAATTTAAAGACTACCTGTGAAATCAATTTGCTGATTTGGATACAAATGACAGAGCACCAAAAGAGTTATTGGATGACATCAAGAATGTTGTGCTCAAAGAAAATGAAAAGTCTCTGAATAAGGTGAAAAAGCAAAAATGGCCAAAGTAGATGACTGAAGAAACTCTGAAAATGGCTCAGAAATGCAGAGAAGCTAAAGCCAGAGGAGAAAGAGAAGTAAGTCCGGATGCTGTGACACGTGCGACAGCTTCTAGAGCCAAAAGACTTCCGAACAGTATTTCAGGCATTGGTGATGCCTCACTTTGACTATGCCAACTCCATACTGCACGGTCTGCGAAAGAGCTCACTTCACCCTTTGCAGACTGCAATGAACACTGCAGCAAGAACCCTATACGGAGCATCCAGAAGAGATCATATTACTCCTATCCTAAAAGCTCTACTCTGGCTCCCGGTTCACTGCAGGATCACTTTTAAAATACTGACAATGACATTCAAGGCCATTAACAACTGCACATCCAGCTACCTTTCCGAGCTTATCCGGCTCACCCCCCCCCCCCGTTAGACTGAGAAGATCTGCTGCCTCTAACACTTTGGGGCTTGTTTACAAAGCCGCGGTAGTGGTTCGCGATCGCGATCGCAACCGCGGCCCCATTGAAATCAATGGGGCCGCGGCTCCGATTACGATCGCAAACCGCTACCGCGGCTTTGTAAACAAGCCCCTTTGTGTCTCCCAAAAGCATTCACCAAATGTAATAAGGCTACAGGAAACCGCGCTTTTGCACTTTATGCCCCCCACTGCTGGAACACTCTACCAGCAAACATTTGAGCAATAAACAGCCTCTCTCAGTTCAGGAAAGAGCTGAAACATCACCTCTTTCTTCAGTACTTCCTCAACTCAGATGAAATCACATAACTAACCACAGATCACTCCTCCCTCTTCCCCTCTTCCGCTAATCTCATCCCTGTTGTCCCAGCAAATTAGCCTGTAACATGCAAATGTTTACGCCACTGTCTCTCATGCCATGTTCGCGATGAATAGAGCCTAGTTGATATTTTCCTACAGTTATTAACCTGTATATAGTTCCATTATGTATATAGTTCGCCTGTGTTCCATGTTCAACTCCCTGTTTAATGGAAGTGCAATGTGGTTCTTTCCCACTGCACAAGTTTTGTTACCTGTGAACCGCGCTGATGGTAAATAGTGCGGTATAGAAAAACTATAAATAAATAAAATAATCATGGAACTTAACAGAGATTTCCAACATGCAGCAAGATGAGACAAAGAGAAGCACGACAAAAGAATCAAACATGACCACATGGCCTATCTAGTCTGCCCTTCGATATCAACTACTGCAATACTCTGTGTTTGTCCCATGCTTTTTTGAATTCAGATATTGTCCTCATCTCTACTACCTCCACTGGGAGACTATTCCACACATCTACCACTCTTTCCGTAAAGAAATATTTTTGCATATTACTCCTGAGTCTATCTCCTTTCACCCTCATCCTATGTCCCCTCATAGCAGAGCTTACTTTCAATTGAAAGAGGCTCTCGTCCTGTGCATTTATGTCACAGAGGTATTTAAACAATGATGCACGCAGAAACTATTAGAGGAAGAACAAGATCGACTTTCCTAAAGCTACAAGAGTTAAAGAGAAAATTCCAGCCTTGAATTCACATGCTAAAAATGCTCAAGGATTTTTTATTTATTTATTTATTTATTTAGCAAGCATTTGTAGCCCGCTCCTTCCAGCGATCAGAAGCGGGTAGGATTACTATTGTGAAACTGCCGAATCAAGGCAGGTACAAATTTTGTTTACATACAGATTGTCAGAAAAGCACATCATACAGAGTTAACACTTCTTAGCTATGGGGGAGTTCATTTACATATATACATAAATACATATATACAGGATAATCTTCTTGGACACAGTGGTCAGGGGCTGCTCCATCTGTGGGTTTAGTTCAGGTTGAAATGTGATTGGAAAATGTGCGTTTTGAGTTTCTTTCTGAAGTCTAGAAGGTCATTGCTAGCTCGTAGTTCTGGTGGGAGTTGGTTCCACAGTGTTGGCGCCGCATATGAGAAAGCCCTGTGGCTGGTGTTAGCTTTGGCAGATCTTATATCTGTTGGAGTGTGAAGGATGTTGGAATTGTGGGTTCTTCTGTTTCGGGTAGGAGGTTGCAATCTTACTAGGTTGTTGAGGAAGGAAGGTGCTAAGTTGTGGATGAGTTTGAAGGTGGTTGTTAGTATTTTGTATTTTGTGCGAGCTGTTATGGGTAGCCAGTGTAATTGAATTAGTACTGGTGTGATGTGGTCACTTAGATTTTTCTTCATTATGACCCTGGCAGCTACATTTTGTGCCATTTGTAATATGTTTAGGGTTTTTTTAGGTAAACCTTGTAGGATGGCGTTGCAGTAGTCAAAATGTGGCATGATGAGTGCTTGGGCCACTGTTCTGAAGTCTTGGGGATCAATAATATTCCGAATGGGTTGGAGCACTCTAAGCTTGTGGAAAACTGCTCTGTTGGTCTTTCGGAGGTGTTTTTCCATCTTTAGGTCACAGTCAAATGTGACTCCTAGATACTTTATTTCTTTTTTTGTTTGGTAAGTGTTGTTACATAGTGTTATTGATGTGGGAGGGTCAAAATTCGGTTCTTTGGAGATATACATTACTTCGGTTTTTTTGTGATTAATTGACATACTACTTTGTTGTAACCAGTCTTGCATCTCTCCGATACATGTCTCCAGTGGGTTGTAGTCTGGGTTTTTAGTGTCTAGTTGTGTGTATAGCATGATATCATCGGCATAGATGTGGTAATTAATTTCGTGCCGTGAGAAAATTTTGCATAGTGGCTGCATATATATGTTAAACAGAAGTGCTGAGAGAGCAGAGCCTTGGGGGATTCCCTGTGTTTGTGAGAAAGATTCTGCTTTTTCTCCGTTGAATTGAACCTGTTGTGTTCGATTTGAGATGTAGGATGAGAACCATTTTAGTGGGGTTCCTGTTATTCCTATTGATTTTATCCTATTTATGAGGGTCCCATGATTAACTGTATCAAAGGCAGCTGAGATGTCAATGAATACAAGAATGTACATTTTCTTTTTGTTTTCAAGGCCCTTTAGGAGGTTGTTAAGTAGAACTAGTAACAGGGTTTCAACTCCATGATGTTGCCTGAAGCCATATTGCTGGTCATCAAGAGGAGCACTGTCAGTCAGATGGTCTTGGAGTTGTAGAAGGACCGTTTTTTCTATGATCTTTGCCAGGAATGAGATACTTGATATGGGACGGTAGGAGGCTGGGTCTTCTCCGTTGAGTGTAGTGTTTTTTAGGATCGGTCTAATGACTGATTTCTTTAGTTCTGAGGGCATGATTCCTTGTTGTAGGGATAGGTTAACTATGTGTGCTATGTGAGGTGCTATGTCTTGTTTCACTGCCTTGATCCAGGATGCAGGACAGGGATCTAGTGGGGAGGTGGTGCTTTTCAGGCTTGTGACAATGGCTGTGATTTGCTTGGTTCCTATTTTGTGGAAGTGCTCCCATAACTGGTTTTGCGTTGTGTTGTTCTCACTTCTGATTTGCGGTGTTGGTGGGGGGGGGGGGGGGATGGAGGACCAGGGGCCGTCAGTTTGGTCGCGTAGTGGTTTGCCAGTGTTTGGACCTTGATGGATTTGTTGAGGTTGGCATTTTGGTCGGTTTTGGTTAGTGATTTGACTAGTTCAAATAACTCTCGTGGGCGATTGATTGCCTTGTTTAGGATGTTGGTGTGATGTAATTTTTTTGCATTGTTCACGTCGTCTTTGTATTTTGCGAGATGGGCCATGTATTTAGTTTTGAGATCGGAGGATTTGGTTTGTCTCCATTTTCTCTCTATTTTACGGAGCTCCCTTTTTGATTTTATTAGAGTTCCTGTGTACCAGGGTTCCGAGTTGATCTTATGTGGGTTTGATGTGTGTTTCAGAGTTGGGTTAGATGTATTTTGGATGTGTGTGTTCCATCTGTTAGTTAGTTCGTCTAGGTCTGTGGACTCTAGGTTTATGTGGGATGCAATGGTGCTTATGAGGTGTTCCTCGTTGAGTTTGCTGAATTTCCTAATGGGGTTGGTCATTCTCATCTCCTTTGAGTTTTTGGGTTGGCACTGTAGTTTAAGTTTACAGTTGATTTGGTGGTGGTCTGACCATGGTACTTGAGTTATGTTTATTATAGGTGGTTCATTGCTTTGTTGTGGATTTCTGGGTATGAAAATCATATCTAGGATGTTTCCTCTATCGTGTGTGGGGTTGCTTATTATTTGTTGGAAACCCAATTGGTCGATGGCTTCATAGAAGGAGTCCGTGTGGGACGGAGGAATTGATGCTAGGTTCAAATCTCCGAGGATGATCTGGAATTTTTTGCTTTGTGTGGATGTGATGGTTTCTAGTGCTGTGGCTAGTGTTTCGTGCTGTGGTGAGGGAGGTCGATAGATTAGGCAGATGGATAATGCCATGCTCTCGACTTTAAGTAAGTCAAGATCTGGATTTGTGACCGTAGATGTGGTTGTGAGTTGAAGGCTGGTTTTGGCTGCTATAAGGACTCCGCCTCCTCTTCTGTTGATGCGTGGGCAGTTGTATAGTTGGTATCCGGGCTTCTGTATTTGGTTCATTGTTGCAGAGTCTGAGTCAGTGAGCCATGTTTCTGTTATGCATAGGATATCTGGTTGTTCGTCAGTTAGAATGTTGTGGATAATATGCGTTTTATTCCTTATTGACCTAGCATTAATAAGGATAATGTTACATGTGTGATGTTCTTGGTGTGTGGTTCGTGTGAATTGTATTTGAGATCCAATAGTGTTCTTTGCTTTGGTTTTAGGGTGTTTTTGAGATTTGTTCCCTTTGATATGGGTGTGTCGTTGGGGTAATTTACTTGGTGTTTGTGTGGTGGTGATAGGATTTAAGTTGTATTGATGCAGGATGGGTAATGGAGGGGGGGTGGAGAAGGTAGATTGGTGTATATAGTAGAGGAATGCAGTATTGTGAGTGTGGGATGGTTCTATATGAAGATGTTAGTATACACATGCACAAAATCAGGAAGGTGTGAGCAGGCTCCATTTTATGTCTGCCAGAAATACTTGGATTTTGGATTCGAGTGGCGCAGTGTGGGGTGAAGTCAAGGCAGCTGGCCTAGAGATGAGTTAGTGTAGGCTGGCAAGATAGTTGTTGGGTACCAACAGTCTAGCAGGGATAGATGGGTTGGGGTACAGCGTTTCTTATTATTTTAACAAAATAGGGATACAGTCCTAACGTTCCTTATCACTCAGTATAAACAGATACAGTATTGTGCGATACAGTCCTATCGTTACCTATCATTCAGTATAAACAGATACAGTATTGTGCGATACAGTCTTAAGGTTATTGCAAGAAGGTTATTGGGTTACTGCACTGAAATGTAACAACTTGCTGGTTAGAGATACTTTGTTTCATTTAGCTCTAAATAAACAGTAGTAGCCTTTAGAGTTGGTAGGGGTTTACAATGTAACAGCTGGCTTGAGGAGAACAGGGCTTGGGACAGTGGGGAGATGACCCATAATATCAACCGAGGTATGTTGGCTCCTACTTGGGGGGGGGGGGCTAGGCCAGGGTTGCACAGTGGTCTTTTGCATCAGGAGGTAGATAAGTCCAGTAATTGTTTACCTGGGTGATATCGTTGTAGTTGAAAGCTCTTGATGTCGAATTTGGTCCAGCTATGGGAATCTCGTGGAGCGTGGTGGTCGGGACCGGCGAGCTCAGACCCGGCCTGGGGAGCTCAAGCCGTCAGTCGTTTGATTGTTGCACTTTCGTTTTCTGTCCGTTATCGGAGTTTTGGTCATGTGAGTCAGGCTTCTTGATACTTGCAGCCTTGTTGCGGTTGAGTGGATGATGTTTCAACTGCGCCTAATCTCCACCGCCTAAGGGCCACCGCCAAAGGGCCCTCTGGCGAGGCCCTCAGGCGCGGGCCCGCAAGGCGCGGGCGCGCCCTGTAGGGACGCCGCTTTTATGTGGTTCTGCCTGCGTGCGTGTGAGCCTCCCACTGCCCGGATTGGGCAGGAGTGTGTGGAGGGAGGGCTCCCACTGCCCGGATTGGGCAGGAGTGTGTGGAGGGAGGGCTCCCACTGCCCGGATTGGGCAGGAGTGTGTGGAGGGAGGGCTCCCACTGCCCGGATAGGGCAGGAGTGTGTGGAGGGAGGGCTCCCACTGCCCGGATAGGGCAGGAGTGTGTGGAGGGAGGGCTCCCACTGCCCGGATAGGGCAGGAGTGTGTGGAGGGAGGGCTCCCACTGCCCGGATAGGGCAGGAGTGTGTGGAGGGAGGGCTCCCACTGCCCGGATAGGGCAGGAGTGTGTGGAGGGAGGGCTCCCACTGCCCGGATAGGGCAGGAGTGTGTGGAGGGAAGGCTCCCACTGCCCGGATAGGGCAGGAGTGTGTGGAGGGAGGGCTCCCACTGCTCGGATAGGGCAGGAGTGTGTGGAGGGAGGGCTAGATAGGGCAGGAGTGTGTGGAGGGAGGGCTCCCACTGCCCGGATAGGGCAGGAGTGTGTGGAGGGAAGGCTCCCACTGCCCGGATAGGGCAGGAGTGTGTGGGGGAAAGGCTCCCACTGCCCGGATAGGGCAGGAGCTTCACCAGGGCGGTTGGAGGGCTAGCGATGCTCAGCGACTCCCACGAAGTAGGGACGCCGCTTTTATGCGGTTCTGCCTGCGTGTGTGTGAGCCTCCCACTGCCCGGATTGGGCAGGAGTGTGTGGAGGGAGGGCTCCCACTGCCCGGATTGGGCAGGAGTGTGTGGAGGGAGGGCTCCCACTGCCCGGATTGGGCAGGAGTGTGTGGAGGGAGGGCTCCCACTGCCCGGATAGGGCAGGAGTGTGTGGAGGGAGGGCTCCCACTGCCCGGATAGGGCAGGAGTGTGTGGAGGGAGGGCTCCCACTGCCCGGATAGGGCAGGAGTGTGTGGAGGGAGGGCTCCCACTGCCCGGATAGGGCAGGAGTGTGTGGAGGGAGGGCTCCCACTGCCCGGATAGGGCAGGAGTGTGTGGAGGGAGGGCTCCACCTGACCGGTTCGGGCAGGAGTGTGTGGAGGGAAGGCTCCCACTGCCCGGATAGGGCAGGAGTGTGTGGAGGGAGGGCTCCCACTGCCCGGATAGGGCAGGAGTGTGTGGAGGGAGGGCTCCCACTGCCCGGATAGGGCAGGAGTGTGTGGAGGGAAGGCTCCCACTGCCCGGATAGGGCAGGAGTGTGTGGGGGAAAGGCTCCCACTGCCCGGATAGGGCAGGAGCTTCACCAGGGCGGTTGGAGGGCTAGCGATGCTCAGCGGCTCCCACGAAGTAGGGACGCCGCTTTTATGCGGTTCTGCCTGCGTGCGTGTGAGCCTCCCACTGCCCGGATTGGGCAGGAGTGTGTGGAGGGAGGGCTCCCACTGCCCGGATTGGGCAGGAGTGTGTGGAGGGAGGGCTCCCACTGCCCGGATTGGGCAGGAGTGTGTGGAGGGAGGGCTCCCACTGCCCGGATAGGGCAGGAGTGTGTGGAGGGAGGGCTCCCACTGCCCGGATAGGGCAGGAGTGTGTGGAGGGAGGGCTCCCACTGCCCGGATAGGGCAGGAGTGTGTGGAGGGAAGGCTCCCACTGCCCGGATAGGGCAGGAGTGTGTGGGGGAAAGGCTCCCACTGCCCGGATAGGGCAGGAGCTTCACCAGGGCGGTTGGAGGGCTAGCGATGCTCAGCGGCTCCCACGAAGTAGGGACACCGCTTTTATGCGGTTCTGCCTGCGTGCGTGTGAGCCTCCCACTGCCCGGATTGGGCAGGAGTGTGTGGAGGGAAGGCTCCCACTGCCCGGATAGGGCAGGAGTGTGTGGAGGGAGGGCTCCCACTGCCCGGATAGGGCAGGAGTGTGTGGAGGGAGGGCTCCCACTTCCCGGATAGGGCAGGAGTGTGTGGAGGGAGGGCTCCCACTGCCCGGATAGGGCAGGAGTGTGTGGAGGGAAGGCTCCCACTGCCCGGATAGGGCAGGAGTGTGTGGAGGGAGGGCTCCCACTGCCCGGATAGGGCAGGAGTGTGTGGAGGGAGGGCTCCCACTGCCCGGATAGGGCAGGAGTGTGTGGAGGGAAGGCTCCCACTGCCCGGATAGGGCAGGAGTGTGTGGAGGGAGGGCTCCCACTGCCCGGATAGGGCAGGAGTGTGTGGGGGAAAGGCTCCCACTGCCCGGATAGGGCAGGAGCTTCACCAGGGCAGTTGGAGGGCTAGCGATGCTCAGCGGCTCCCACGAAGTAGGGACGCCGCTTTTATGCGGTTCTGCCTGCGTGCGTGTGAGCCTCCCACTGCCCGGATTGGGCAGGAGTGTGTGGAGGGAGGGCTCCCACTGCCCGGATTGGGCAGGAGTGTGTGGAGGGAGGGCTCCCACTGCCCGGATTGGGCAGGAGTGTGTGGAGGGAGGGCTCCCACTGCCCGGATTGGGCAGGAGTGTGTGGAGGGAGGGATCCCACTGCCCGGATAGGGCAGGAGTGTGTGGAGGGAAGGCTCCCACTGCCCGGATAGGGCAGGAGTGTGTGGAGGGAGGGCTCCCACTGCCCGGATAGGGCAGGAGTGTGTGGAGGGAGGGCTCCCACTGCCCGGATAGGGCAGGGGTGTGTGGAGGGAAGGCTCCCACTGCCCGGATAGGGCAGGAGTGTGTGGAGGGAGGGCTCCCACTGCCCGGATAGCGCAGGAGTGTGTGGAGGGAGGGCTCCCACTGCCCGGATAGGGCAGGAGTGTGTGGAGGGAGGGCTCCCACTGCCCGGATAGGGCAGGAGTGTGTGGAGGGAGGGCTCCCACTGCTCGGATAGGGCAGGAGTGTGTGGGGGAAAGGCTCCCACTGCCCGGATAGGGCAGGAGCTTCACCAGGGCGGTTGGAGGGCTAGCGATGCTCAGCGGCTCCCACGAAGTAGGGACGCCGCTTTTATGCGGTTCTGCCTGCGTGCGTGTGAGCCTCCCACTGCGCGGAGTGGGCAGGAGTGTGTGGAGGGAGGGCTCCCACTGCCCGGATTGGGCAGGAGTGTGTGGAGGGAGGGCTCCCACTGCCCGGATTCGGCAGGAGTGTGTGGAGGGAGGGCTCCCACTGCCCGGATAGGGCAGGAGTGTGTGGAGGGAGGGCTCCCACTGCCCGGATTGGGCAGGAGTGTGTGGAGGGAGGGCTCCCACTGCCCGGATTGGGCAGGAGTGTGTGGAGGGAGGGCTCCCACTGCCCGGATTGGGCAGGAGTGTGTGGAGGGAGGGCTCCCACTGCCCGGATAGGGCAGGAGTGTGTGGAGGGAAGGCTCCCACTGCCCGGATAGGGCAGGAGTGTGTGAAGGGAGGGCTCCCACTGCCCGGATAGGGCAGGAGTGTGTGGGGGAAAGGCTCCCACTGCCCGGATAGGGCAGGAGCTTCACCAGGGCGGTTGGAGGGCTAGCGATGCTCAGCGGCTCCATGTTCCATGTTCAATGCTGCTGAGAAAATTGAGTAATGGTGGAAAGAATACTCAGTCATTACACCATAAATATCAAGTGGATTAACAGCTATTTTAACCTGTACCTAATGATCATGAAACATTGGTGATAAAAGAAGAAGTCAAAGCAGTATTGAAAGCATTATTAAATAACAAAACGCCAGGCACTGATGGCTTTCCCACTGAAGTATTATGCAATCATATGCAGCTATTACAATACTTACAAGGCTTGATCCAGAAATTTGGAAGACATCATGGCCCACTAACTGGAAAAGATTTGTGTTCATACCAGCACTGATGAAAGGTGATCCAAATGACTGTGGAAATTATTGTACATTCACTCTGATCCCATACACTAACAAGATTCTACTCAAGATCATTCAGTGGAGAGTATAACCATACCTGGAATGAGAACTGCCTGAAGTGCATATTCATTGTCAATATCCTGAAAACCTGACTGGCTAGGCATGTCCTGAGGACTGGGTTGAGATTATTTTGCTTACTGCCCTAGCCGTTTATTGGTCCTCTGAAACAGCTGCCACTCTCTTTGATGGATTCAGAGGCTCCTTCTCTCAATCCACAGCTCACAATGGTTCTCTTTCACAAGCAGGCTGCTTCTCTGCTGCACTTCCTCACAGCTCCATTGCACCATCTGTCTGCTTTTCTCTCACTGTTGGGTACCTGTAGTTTGCAGCACAATGTCTACCCTTGCAGTTCTGGGACTATTGGCAGGCTAGTTGCCTCCCTCTTGCAGCTCTCTGCTGGGTTGAGACACTTCTCAGGGACTCTTCTTGGGTGACAGCTCCTCCAGCTGCTCTGGGCCTTCTCTGCTTAGCTTAGCTTCGACTCTTCCTTTAGCTCAGAGTTCTTCACCTTTCCTAGGCTCTGCAGTACAACTCTGCAATTCCTGCTCACACTCTTTGACACCTTCTTAAGAGCTCTGCTCAGCTCCTCCCATCTCCATGGGCTTCCTATCCTCTGCATCCAGGCTTTCTGATCTTCTGCTGTGAGCACTGGACTCTGCATGCTTCTTTCTTCATCTTTTTCGTTCTTCTGCTCTCGCTTCCTCTTGCTGCACTGGAAGTCCCTTTGGAACCTGAGGAAGAGGAGCTTGGAAAACTCTTCTGTCTTAACCTGGTATCTGTTGTTGTTGTTAAGTGCCGTCGAGTCGGAGTCGACTCATGGCGACCCTCTGGATAGCTATCCTAAATTGTGTTCGGTCTTCAGTCAGGCGGCTCATTGTTGACAGACTGGTACCCGTAGCTGCTGTTATTGTAGCAATCCATCTCATTGCTGGCCTTCCTCTTTTGCGTTGACCTTCTATCTTGCCAAGCATGATGTCTTTCTCTAATGATCTCTCTCTTCGCATGATGTGTCCGAAGTATGAAAGTCGAAGTCTTGTCATCTGAGCTTCTAAAGAAAGCTTAGGTTTGATCTCTTCTAGTACCGACTGGTTTGTTCTTCGGGCAGTCCATGGTATACACAGTATTCGCCGCCAGCACCATAATTCAAAGGCATCAATTTTCTTCCTGTCTGTCTTTTTCACTGTCCAGCTTTCACATCCATATGATGTTATTGAAAATACCATGGCTTGAACAAGTCGAATCTTTGTATGGAGAGAGACATCTCTGCTCTTGAGAATCTTATCTAGGTCTTTCATAGCCATTCTGCCAAGAGCAATGCGTCGTCTGATTTCTTGACTGCTTGTTGCTTCTTTATTGATAGTTGATCCAAGTAGGTTAAAGTTGTTCACGATTTCAATTTCTTCTCCTTCAACGATGAACCTGTTGATTATGCCAGTTGTCATGATCTTTGTCTTCTTTACATTAAGGTGCAGGCCCATTTTGAGAATATGTTATTTGATTGTGAGAAGCAAATGTTTCAGATCATCTTCACTTTCAGCCAGTAATGTGGTATCATCAGCATAGCGAAGGTTGTTGATGAGTCTTCCACCAATCTTCACACCTCTGTTGTCTTCATACAGTCCTGCTTCTCTGATGATTTGTTCTGCATATAAATTAAACAGGTAGGGGGAAAGTATGCAGCCTTGTCTTACACCTTTGCTTATTTTAAACCATTCTGTTTCTCCTTGTTCCGTTCGAACTGTTGCTTCTTGATCAATGTACAGATTACGCAAGAGAACGATCAGGTGTTCTGGTATACCCATGCTTCTTAATGTGGCCCAGAGTTTCTCATGGTTTACACAGTCAAAAGCCCAGGGCTATTTTTGGTTGCCAGACCCTTTAATCTGGCCTGGTGCTCTTCCTACCTTTCTGCTGGTGCAGTTTCCTCTTTGCCAGGTAGATAAAGCTTTCTTTTTTTAAAACTGTTTGCCCTCACATCACCAAACTCTTTCCAGCCTGGAAAGATCTTCAGTTTAACAGAAAGGACAGATATAAATCTTTGTAGAGAACCTAGGATTCTCTATGATTAGAAATCCCAGTGTGTGCAGATAGACGCTGTGCCAGGTTTGCACCTACCCTTGAATTCAATCTGACCACCTGCACAGTTTTAGGCTCTTAGACCAGGAACATCATGTTCTTCATGCAGTGTTTATTACAGTTCAAATATTAGAGGGGTTTTAATTATTTGATATGATTCTTAAACTAAATGGGGAGATGATGCAAATAGGAACTTGTCTCTTATAGAAGAATAGCTGTGGCCGATATCGTGTAACCTGATCACCCTTTACTGGAAGTCCCAGAGCTGGATCTATACTAATTGGCACTTTGAAAACCAAATTTGGCAATTCCCCTCCCTTCATCCATGGCAGCCCTGACTCACCGCTCTCTCCTTCAGAAGTTGCCCGTTTCTCTATCTCCCCATTCCGAGCATCTCTCCCTCTCATCTCCCTCCCCCTGACCCTCTCTCTCCTCCTCCCTGACCACATGATGTGGAACGGTGGGGGTGCAGTGGCGGGGCCTCCTCTGCATAGCATTGCAGATTGCACACATCATAAGCTACATCTGGAAAAGATGAAATAGCTGCTCCCATGAATGTCCTCAGTACAGAAGAGGAAACTGAGTATTTTCTTCTCGTGAACGTGAGGCTGCTGTCCTCATTACAAAGGCAGTGAGACGACACAAGCTACCGCTCACTGAAAGTGAGGGGAGCCTTCAGAAAAATGATGGAGGACAGAGGCTCAGGGGTGGAAGAGGCCTCCCTAGATGGGGGTTGTGGCCACTCACCTTTCTGAAGACAGTGACATTTTTGCGAAGCTTAAAGGAACTTTTAACCTGCTGCGCCTTCCACTATGCACAGGCAGATAAAGTATATTTTTCAAAAGGATTTTGGAACACAGAAGAACGTCTCCCTTGACATTTCCGATTGTTACATTCTGTCAGACTCTCTGTGTGTGTGCTTGTGTTTGCCTTCCAGAAAACCTACCCATCTGTGAAGCAGCTGAGGTAAAACAATTCCTGCCCGAGGCAAGAACATATTTATTCGCAAACTGTGTTTGTGCAGCACAGTCATTGTATGCTTGCATTTTCCATGCATTATTGAAAACCCCCTTAAACAAGTTAGGCAATTGACAGATCACTTCCACTAGCCCTTCTGAAAGCATTGCACGGACTTCAGTTTTGGAATTACTCGGAACAGATAAGCTACCTCAGGAATGTTTCCAAGCATAGCTTATATTCCCACTTTCAGAGGGCCAGAAATATACTGGAAATACTGGTTTGGTCAATGCTAAACTTAACCCTCAGCCTTATCGCCCCTACTAGAGTTCCACACAGATACTCCTGCTCAAACAGGCCAGAGGAGGTTGGAGACATGCTAATATCGCCTCATGGTTCTAGGCCACGTCCCTAGGACGCACACCTTTGCTGAGTTCCATTGGGTCCCTGAGACTGGGTCTGCATGGTTACAGGCCACCTCTCAAGGTCTCACAGACTCTCCCAGCACAATAATTTGGAGGGCGTTGGAGGAATACGTTAGCAATGCTGGCTGCCTCTGTACAGCTCCAGGCCACGTCCCCAAAACTCATTTGCACCTCTCTGCTGAGTTTCAGTGGGTTTCTGCTAGTAATATATATGAGTGTAAGAGAGAGATGAATGTCAGTTATAGGCATAGTGAGTCACTGAGTGAGTTTTCTGTGTTGCATCATGAATGGGGAACCTAGGTGAGTCTTGTGGTGCCTACCTGCTAGCACTTCCTATAGCTTCATGCAAACAAAATGGCTGAGACAAAATGGCAAACAACATCAAAACATTATTTAGCACTCTATATATGTACCTTGTTTAATATGCTTGTTTTTATTTATTGCGCAGAATACATCATCACTTCCTGCAGTGCTGCACATGACTGTGCTAGAGATTTGCAAGAAGCCAGGAGCTACCTAAAATAAATGTGATGTATAAAATAACGAGCAATAAGCGGAGACAGAACACTGTAGGACTCTACCCCATATAGCTTGCAATTTAAGGAGGTCATGGACGAACAGTTATCGCATAATAATACCATTATTGCTTATTATCTGTGCAGGATTCAATTTATTTAATGGGCCCTGAGGTAGATAACATGCAGTAATGGCATTATCGCGCAATAACTGTTAGTCCATGTTCTCCTACTGTAAATGAAGTTGATAGGAGAGAAGGCATAGGGACAGTATCAACATGCATGGGGCAAGTTGTAGGGGCGGAGGTGGGAGTGAGGGAAACCATTAAGGCTAGAGAAAAGGCACTGGGGGAATGTCAGTGGGGTTTGGAGATGGATGGAGGTCAAGGGCTGAGCAAACAGAACGGAAATCAGAGCTAGATATATATCAAAATATTTGTTTGACATGTTTACCATGATTATCTTTGTAGGGGCATAATATGAAACAGGTGGCAGTATTGCCATAGCCAGCTGCTAGGTTGGCATATCCATTGAATTAAATATTAAAACAAATGTTGTTATTGACTAATACAGTCATATTTCATGTCAGTGTTTCTCCATTCTAACCAACGCTTGTTGGATCAGGCTCAAACATTTCTTGAGGAAATGTCACCAGGAAATGGTGCCCATTTAATATTTATGCCTTAGAGCTGTCCAGGTCCCAGAAATGTGTTTGATGGGTCCTCCGCCCCAGCGGTGGCTGCATGCACGTTCCTATGATTCTATTTCAATGCATTCCAGATGCCCAGCTAGATAGAAGATGCATATGAAGCCAGATTATTCTAATCTTCACTGTTGTTACTGGTAGCAAGTTCTAGCTTCTAGAAGCACAGGCTTAAAATGCTCGTTTGCTGGAAACTGTTAATAGTTTGGCTGTGGGGTGATTTCTTTGCTGCACTACAACCTCTGATTTTTATTTGAGCTCCTGAATCCAAAATGTTCAGGGGTACTACTTCTCATAGAGGTCCTGCTAGGTTATGAATTGCCATTAGCAGTCCTGGAAGGGAATACCGATCTCTGAAGGGTTAACTTTGTTACGTCAAGTTCACCCTTCAGATGTTTCAGGATGGTGCGACCAGTAGAAGAGGTCAACCTGATACAGCTCAGTGGGAGAGGCTTGATCATCCAGGCATGGAATCAGAGAGGCCATTGGAGGAGCGGCAGCTTGTCTAGTGCAGGGCAGCAACTACTGGGAAGTCTATTGGCCATGTCTACTTTCTCTAAAGGACTTCAGCCTGAACACAGATTCAAAGAACTTCAGCTTTCTAAATGTCATCTTTCTTTTCCTTTAGTTTCCTGTATTTGGTATATTTTAATAAAACGTGTGCTATTTATTTATTTATTATTTATTTATTTATTTATTTCAACTTCTTATATACCGCACTCTTCGACATCAGCGCGGTTTACAGATAACATGAAGAAACCAGAACAACAGGCTGTTTGGTATTACATATAACAGGAGTATCAACTTGGATAACATGGGAGAACTATTTACATGGAGTATATAATCTATTAACTAGATATACTATAGAACACCCACACACTCTGCACCCCCACCAGTCCAGTTTTCGCCGTTATCAAAGCATGGAAACAATCGTCGCCTCAGTTCTCAGTGAAGCCCATTCTGCTCTAAATCAAGGGCAATTCCTTATGGTTGAACCTTGCCCTTTCAGCAGCATTTATACTCTCTCTACGCACCAGCCCCTTACCTGCGGAGTACCACAAGGGTCAGTCTTCTCCCCTCTGCTCTTTAATATTTTCCTTGCCCCTTTGGTTATACTTATTCAATCCCTAGGCTTGTCATGTTGACAATATTCTTCTCTTGGCCCAACTCGACAGTCTCTCCCCAGACCTGACAGAATTAAACAATTGTCTGACTAAGGTAGCCAGATAGTTACAAGATAATGCCTTACTTCTGAACTCAGCAAAAATAACTGCTACATGGATAACTGGCTCTCAGGGCTCTACCGAGCGTGAATCACGCTCTATGCGACTTGCACATCAGGCGTGCGCCCCCCCTGCACCTCCATCCAGTCACTTTCTGGACGGCAGCGGGAGAGAAGAAGTGTGCCCGATGTGCGAGTCGCTGGCACGCTAAGCTGATCTGTCCCTCCCTGCTCTGATGCCATGTCAGAGGAGGGAGGGATCAGACCTGCTTAGCATGCCACGAGAAGGCTTAAGGGGTGCATTTCAGCTGTCTGCCATTGCCTGCTACTGCTGAGAGAAGAAAAAGTGGCGGCGGCAGGCTACGGCTGACAGCCGAAATATGCCCCTTAAGCCTATGCGCCCTGTGCGGCCGCACCGCTTGCACAGGGCTAGGGACGGTCCTGCTGGCTCCTCTGCCCCCCACTTCTCTAGCCCCATTGATGGCAAGCGTACCCCTCACACTTGTCTCCTCATTCAAGTATCTAGGGATCACCTTTGATGGTGATATGTCCTTTTCAACCTATTTCAGTAAACTGACCCAGTCCGCTTTTGCAGCTCTCCGATGATTCTGCACAATATGCTCCTTTCTAGACCCCTCTGCACAAATCTCTGTTATCTTGAGTATGATAATCTCCAGACTTGACTATTGCAGCATCGTATTTGCAGGGTTGCCTGCTTACCATCTGAAAAGACTTCAAATCTTACAGAATACAGCCATCCATTTGCTTACCCAGGCTACAGCACTGTACTTAGTCCTGTATGAGCGGTGCACAGAGAAATAGGGGCACAACTGGGGCTGCTGGCTTCGGCTCCCCCCCACGCTGCCTGCCCTTGCCCCGCCACTGATGCTTTTAGCAGCTTTATTCAATTGAAAAAAACCCTGCGGGTCTTTCTGACTCCATGCTTGCATGATCCCTCCCTCCTCTGACGTATGCTCGCATCAGAGGAGGGAGGGATCAGACCAGCCATTCAAGCGCAGAGTTGCAAAGACCCACATTTGAATGGCTGGTCTGGCCCCTCCCTCCTCTGATGTGAGCATACATCAGAGGAGGGAGGGATTAGACCTGCATGCAAACGCGGAGTCGTAAAGATCCGCTTTTTATTTTTCAATTGGATGCTGCCACCGCCGTCGCCAAAGCAATATTAAAAGCAGCGGCGGCTGGTCAAGGTCAGACAGCGTGGGAGAGAGCCGAACGGATATGAGAGTAAGATGGGGAGATGTATGGGGCAAATGTCAAATCTTTGATTGTGGGGGAGGGAGCGAGACAGATGTGGAAGTCACACAGGGTGCATTTATGGCTTGGTATGGCCCTGCCAGACTAAGAAATTCAATCATGTAGCCCCACTACTGTTTCATCACCATTGGCTATCTACATGTGACATCTCTCATTCGCTCCAAACTTCCTCTTCTCTCAGCTGGTGCACCTCAAGGGTCTGTTCTGTGCCAGCTCTTTTTCTCTCTCTCTTCCAAGTCCTTTGGTGCCCTCATCTCTTCCCATGGCTTTCAGTATCATTTTTATGCTGATGACTCTCAAATCTATCTATCTACACCTGACATCTCTTCTTCGCTCCAAACTCGTATCTCTACTTGCTTATCTGATATCGCTGCCTGGATGTCTCACTGCCGCCTAAAATTAAATATGACTAAAACGGAACTTCTTATTTTTCCCCCTAAACCCTCCTCCCCCTTCCTCTTTTCTCTATCACTGTTGACAACACTCTTCTTCTTCCTGTTTTCTCGGCTTGCAACCTTGAGGGTCATCTTTGACTCCTCCCTTTCCTTCTCCACACATATTCAACATATAACTAAAACCTGTCATTTCTTTCTCTACAACATTAACAAAATTCGTCCCTTCCTCTCTGAACACACTGCTATGGCTTTTGTCGATTCTTTGGTCACTTCCTGCCTTGACTATTGTAACCTCTTCCGTGCTGGTCCTTGGAGGAAAATAGTTAAGAAAAAAGGAAAATAGTTAAGAAAAAACTAAAAGGAGCAGTTGCAAAGGTCAAAGATTTACCTCAAGCATGAGTGTTGTTTAAAAATACTATCTTGGAAACCCAGACCAGCTGTATTCCACGCTTTAAGAAAAGTGGAAGTCCAAAAACTGCCAGCATGGTTTAAAGGTGAGGTCAAAGAGGCTATTGTAACCAAAAAAGCATCTTTCAGGAAATGGAAAAAGGAGTCAAATGACGAAAACTGGAAACAACATAAACACTGGCAAGTTAGATGCAAGGCAATAAGGCAGGCAAAGAGAGAATTTGAGAAGAAGCTTGCTGTGGAAGCAAAAATGTGTAATAAAGACTTTTTCAAGTACATTCATAGCAAAAAACCTATGATGGAGTCAGTTGGACCATTAGATGATAGAGGGGTAAAAAGGGCACTAAAAGAGAACAAGGCCATAGCAGAGAGACGGAATGAATTCTTTGCTTCAGTCTTTATTGAGGAAGATGTAGAGATGTTACCCATGACTGAAATGGTATTTAAAGGTGATGCCACAGAAGAATTGAAAGGAATATCAATATACTGGGAAGATATATTACAACTATTAGATAAACTGAAGAGTAGTGAATCACCTGGACCGGATGGTATACATCCAAGGGTGTTGAAAGAACTGAAATATGAGATTGCAGACCTACTATTAGTAATCTATGAACTATCATTAAAATCATCTGTAACATCGGAAGATTGGAGGATAGCCAATGTAACGCCAATTTTTAAAAAGGGTTCCAGAGGAAATCCAGGCAACTACAGACTGGTGAGCCTGACGTCAGTACCAGGAAAAATGGTAGAAACCATTATAAAGAACAAAATTACCGAACATGTAGATAGTCATGGCTTAAAAGGAGACAGCCAACATGGCTTTAGCCAAGGAAGGTCTTGTTTTACTAATCTGTTATGTTTTTTCGAAGGTGTGAATAAACAGGTAGACAAAGGTGAGTTGGTTGATACAGTGTATCTGGATTTTCAGAAAGCCTTTGACAAGGTCCCTCATGAGAGACTGTTGGCAAAATTAAAAAGTCATGGGATAGGAGGCAATGCACTATTCTGGATCAGGAACCGGTTAAAAGATAGAAAGCAGAGGGTAAGGCTAAATGGCCAATTTTCCCAATGGAGAAAGGTGAATAGTGGAGTACCCCAGGGATCTGTGCTGGGTCCGCTGCTTTTTAACATATTTGTACATTACCTAGAAATGGGAATAACGAGTGAGGTAATCAAATTTGCAGATGACACAAAATTATTCAAAGTTGTTAAAACCCATGAGGATTGTGAAAAATTGCAAGAGGACCTTGATAAACTGGAAGACTGGGCATCCAAATGGCAGATGAAATTTACTGTGGACAAGTGCAAAGTTATGCACCTAGGAAAGAACAACCCAAACTATGGTTACAAGATACAAGGATCCAGATTAGGAACCACCACCCAGGAAAAACATTTAGACGTCATCGTGGATAACTTGTTCAAACCCTCCTCCCAGTGTGCAGCGGCAGCCAAGATAGCAAATAGAATACTAGGTATCATAAGGAAAGGAATGGAGAATAAAACAATGGATATTATAATGCCTCTGTATTGTTACATGGTGCGACTGCACCATGAATATTGTGTGCAATTCTGGTTGCCATATCTTAAAAAGGATATAGCATTACTAGAAAAGGAACAGAGAAGAGCCATCAAAATAGTAAAGGGGATGGAAGGATACTCCTATGAAGAGAGGCTAAAAAGATTAGGGCTCTTCAACCTGGAAAAGAGACGGCTGAGGGGAGATATGATAGAAGTCTATAAATTAATGAATGGAGTGGAACAGGTAAACGTAGATCTATTGTTTACATCATCAAAATATAGAAAGACTAGGGGACATGCAATGAAGCTACAGGGTAACCTATTTAAGACTAATAAGAGAAAATATTTTTTCACTCAGCGTGTGATCAAACTCTGGAATTCGTTACCAGAGGATGTAGTAAAAGCTGTTTGTGTAACTGGGTTTAATAAAGGTTTGGACAAGTTCCTGGAGGAAAGGTCTATAAACCATTCTTAAAGGGGACCCAGGATATCCACTGCTTGCCCTAACAGAAGCATTGTGGAACCTGTGTCTTTTGGGGAAACTGCTAGGTACTTGTGACCTAAATTGGCCACTGTTGGAAACAGTATACTGGGCTTGATGGGCCTTGGTCTGACCCAGTATAGCATATCTTATGTTCTTATGGTCTCCCTCAGTGTCATCTCTCTCCTCTTCAATCTATCCAGACCTCTGCTGCGTGGCTAATCTTCCACCAGCCCCGATACACTCATAGAATCCCTCTTCTAAAATCACTTCACTGGCTCCCTTTCTGTTTCCATATCCAACTGAAACTTCTTATAACTTATAAATGCATTCACTCAAGGCCTCTCATTACCTTTCCTCTCTTCTCTCTCCCTACACCCAGGGGTGGCTCTATAATGAGACCAAGTGAGGTGGTGGCCTCAAGCGGCAACTTTTTGGGGGCGGCAAAAATTGCCCCCAAACAGCCCGCCTCACTCGGCCTTAAAAAAAACAAAAACAAAAACAAAAACCCCGAGGAGAGGAGCCGCTGCCGCTGCTGCCGCAGCAGCAGCAGAAGGAAGTGCCCAGCGGCCTCCCCAGCAGAGCCCTCCTCTCAGGCATTTCTTGTTTCCCATCAGCGCCGGCGGGCTTAACAGAGCCGTGAGAAAGGGAAACTCTCCCTTTATGGCTCTGTAAAGCCGTGCTGAGGGAGAGAGGAGAGCTCTGCTAGGACTGCAAATGGGCTAATGGGGAGGGGGGTTAGGACTGGTAATGGGCTATGGGGTGGGCTAGGACTGGAAATGGGCTGATGGGGGGGTTAGGACTGGTAATGGGTTATGGGGGGGTTAGGACAGGAAATGGGCTGATGGGGAGTGGTTAGGACTTGAGGTGGGCTCATGGGGTTAGGACTGGTAATGGGCTGTGGGCTGATGGGGTTAGGACTGCAAGTGGGCTGATGGGGGGTTAAGACTGGTAATGGTCTATGGGGGGATTAAACTGAAAATGGGGTGATGGGGGGGTTAGGACTGGAAGTGGGTTGATGGGGGCTAGGACTGGTAATGGGTTGGGGGTTGCTAGGACTGGAAATGGGCTGAGTGGAAGGGGAGGCTTGAACTGCAAATAGCTGATGGGGTCGAGGACTTGGAATGGAAATGGGCTGAGTGGAAGTGGGGGCTTGAACTGCAAATAGCTGATGGGGAGGGTGCTTGGAATGGAAATGGGCTGTGAGGGGAGGGAGCTAGGACTGGAAATGGGCTGAGTGGGGGGGGGGAGCTAGGACAGGAAATGGGCTGATGGAGCAGCTAGGATAGGACTGGTGGGGGCTTGGATTGAAATGGACTCATGGAGGGGCTAGAACTGGAAGTAGGCTCATGGGGGGCTTGGATTGGAATTGGACTGAGTGGAGGGGAGCTGATGGTGGGGCTAGGAAATGACTAGAAATAGGCTGATGGGGGCTGGGATTGGAAATGAGCGGATGGAGGGACTCGGATAGGACTGGAAATGGATGGAGGAGCTAGGACTGGAAATGGGCTGATGGGGGGGGGGGGCTAGGACTGGTAATGGGCTGATGCAGGGACTAGAAGGGAGCAGATGCTGGGTGAGGCTGGAACTAGAAGGGAGCTGATGTTGGGGGAGGATTAGAATGGGATGGGGCTGGGAGAGTGAAATGGAGAGGGGAAAAATATTTTGTGTGGGAGGGATGAAAAATCTACAATTGGCCGGGTATTGGGAGAGTAAGTGGGGATTGAGGATGGAGGGGTAAAATTTCGCAGCACTTTAAGCAGGTCTGGTCCCTCTGTCCTCTGACGCGATGTCAGATTAGGGAGGAACAGATCTGCTTAAAGTGCTGGTGCCTTTCAGATCTGGCGCATGCTCCCCTTCTCCTCCCCATACCTCCGTCCAGCGCTGTCGGCTCTTTCCCTGCTCCTGGCACCTCCGTGAAGAAAATAGAGGGCAGCAGAAGCAGCAGGGAAAGAGCAGGCAGCACTGGACAGAGGTATGGGGGGAGAGGAGGGGCTAACAATAGCCAAATTAACATGAATAAAATACATTCTCTAAAATGCTTGTATGCAAATGCTAGAAGTCTAAAGAATAAGATGGGAGAGTTAAAATATATAGCACTAAATGAAAGGTTAGATATGATTGGAATATCAGAGACATGGTGGAAGGAGGACAACCAGTGGGACACTGTGATACCTGGGTAATGATAGAGCTGATCAAATTGGTGGAGGGGTTGCACTCTCTGTTAGAGAGGGCATTGACTCAGAAAGGATTAAAGTTTTGCAGGAAACAAAATCTGCTGTAGAATCTATATGGATTGAAATTCCATATAAAAGGGGGAAGGCAATGGCAGTGGGGGTGGTTTGGTTCAGTCTCTGATTGGATTTCTGAAAAAGTCCCGCCCCCTCTAAGGTGGGGGGGGGGGCACCTTTTCATACTTCGCCTCAGGCAGCAGATTGTCTTGAGCCGCCCCTGCCTACACCCTTCCTTGTGAACTCTGCTCCTCCTCTGGCTTTCTTCTCTCTATGTCCTTTTCTTCTTCCACAAACTCCAGACTTCGATCTTTTCACTTTGCTGCTTTTATGCATGCAACAAACTGCCTCTATCCTTACATCAAGTCTCTCCTCTTTCCCTCTTCAATCCATGCTAAAGGCTCACCTCTTTGAGGCCACATTTGGATCCGAATCCCTTGTTCTCCTTGTGTTTCCGTCCCTATTTGAACCTCCCCTTGCTTCTCTTGTATTATTCTGTTTGTCTTGATGAGATTGTAAACTTTTTGATCAGGGACTGTCTTCTTTATATGTTTGTATAGTGTTGTGTATGCCTTGTAGCGCTATATAAATGATTAATAATAGTAGTAGTTCTCTTGAGTCCAATACAAGATACTTCTCCTCACTTACAAAGCCCTTCACAATGTGGCCCCAGATTACCTATCGGCCCTCACAATCCCCTATGCCCCTCCCCATTGTTTACAGTCCCTTCACGGAAATCTCCGCATCATCCCTCCCCCAACTACAGCCAAATTTGAATCCACCAGGAGGTCTGTTTTCTTCTTTCTTGCACCTTCCTTCTGGAACAGTCTTCCTCAGCCAATCCATTTAGACTGCAACCGTTTCAAGGCCTGTTTAAAAACTCATTTATTCCAGCAAGCCTTTGGGCTCACAGTCACTCAATAGGAAGTGGTAAATGTTTTACACTGCCCCCTTGTCTCTCCTCCTTCTTGTGTCCCACCCCTCTCCTTCTTTATGTCCCAGTTATGCTAACTGTCCTATGTCCTACTAACCTCTCAGCTTTCTTTTCCTGATTTTGGAGTTCCTTTCTAGCCTTTTGCTTTTAACTGTAAACCGCTCTGTATGTGCCTTATCAATTAGGGCAGTATATCAAATACAAGAAACAAAGTTTACTGAAATGCGCTAATGGTTAACGTGGGGTTTCCGCGGGGCCGGTGCAAGGATTAGAGGTGCCCCAGGTGGGCCTTCAGTTCTGCTGCCCCTTCACTGCCCCTCCTGCCTCCATCACTGCCGCCGCCACCTTTCTCTGGGACCTGCAGTAGCATCAATGGCAACATTCACTCTCTAGGTGACTGCCTAGTTGCCCAACGAAAGCGGTGGACCTGGGTTTACTGCGTGCTAAGCTTGCTGCAGTAAATGTGACTGTGCGCTAAAAATGCCAGCATAGTAAACATCCCACACTAACTGCTCAGTCCATCGTTCACAAACCTGTCCTGGGGGCTCCCCAGCCAGTCGGGTTTTCAGACTATCCACTATGAATATTCATGAGATACATTTGCGTATATGGTCTCCACTGCGTGCAAATCTACTTCATGCATATTCATTGTGGATATCCTGAAAACCCGACTGGCTGGCAAGCCCCCAGGACAGGTTGAGGAAATACTGGCTTAGTCTGTAAAGGTGTGGAGAATGGGCAGGTTAGAGGCGGCGAATGGGCATTGGCTTCACATTCTGATTACTGCAGGGGTAATTAACATGTATTAAGGCTGCAGTTAGTGTAGGTGCACTAATGCCACCTCAATGTGTGGCAGTATGCGCACCCATGTTAAATGCGCCTGATGGGGTATTTCTTAGCATTCTGCCAGGGAAGATGCTAGCACAGGCCTGTACCCCGTCCCACACTAAGTTTTGGTCCCTAACACACATTAACTTACTACACTTTAATAAACATGCCCATCAGGCTAAGGGGTAGTAGTGCGAGACTGCAGCCATCTCTGCGAGGACTACTGGGAGGGCAGGAGCACAAGACCACTCCTGCCCTCCCCAGTAGTCCTCATAAAGATGGCCATGATCTCACGGTGCTGCTGGCTAGTGTGAGGCTAGAGGCCAGCACTTTGTGATCATGGCCACCTTGAACAAAAGACCTGATGGGGACAGGAGCGGGTAGGACTGTTCTTGTTTCCCTTCAGCACTAGACCAACAGGGAGAACCGTTATGGCTCCAAGGTTGGGCAGGCACAAAAGGAGCAAATCGCTCTCGCAGAGTCAATCAGGTATACACAGGGAGCAAGAGTGAATGATGAACACAGGTGCTTTATTGAGAAACCCCAACGCATTTCGGCGAACGCCTTCTTCAGGGGGACTAAATTGCTTACAAACAATAAAAGATAAATAAACAAACATATCATATCATGTTTTTAATATGTTTGTTTATTTATCTTTTATTGTTTGTAAGCAATTTAGTCCCCCTGAAGAAGGTGTTCGCCGAAACTCGTTGGGGTTTCTCAATAAAGCACCTGTGTTCATCATTCACTCTTGCTTCCTGTGTATATCCAAGGTTGGGCAGCACAGGGGAGGTCCCCCATTCTGACTGGCTAGCTGGATTTCCTTCTTTAGGAGGAAGGGAGAGAGGGGGAGGAGGAATCCCGACTGGCTAGCCAGAAATTTTGAAAGGATAAGGAGGGGGGCGGCTGGCCTTTGGCCACCCAACTGGCTAGCTCGGATGCTTACCATGGCCGGGGGTGCACCGATCCACCCAGACCATTCCCGATGGGGATCGGGAGCTGTCTGGGTGGATCAATGTTGACGGGAGGGCCAGCCACTTTGATATTAATGGTGCCACAGATCTAACATTGTCGGATTTAGGTGGTGGCCAATTGAAGCTGGGGAGGCTATTGTGGCTGCCGTTGGCCCTATAATGGCGGCAGCTGCAGCCAATGGCACCTCTTGAGGTGGTACTACCTGCAGCCATGATGGGGCCCGATTCGGTAGCCATCGCACTACAAAGTTTTGCGCAATGGCTGCCAACAATCGGCACACCTACTCTCCGTGCTGATCCTGCCCCCCCTAGTCTTTGCGAAATGCAGATATTGCAGAAAAGTGCTGCAATATTTGTATTTTCACTGAGCTAGGCGGCATTTACATGTTAGCCTTGCGATAACAGCTAAAACAGTTTAGAAAAATGGCTCCAAGTGTGATAGTGTTACCGAGCTCTAAAAAAGAGAAAGTTATTTAAGAGTACAAAAACATGTCAGCTTCATTTAATTTAAAAGTAATCATGTTTAATTAATTCTTAAACAATTTGTATTTAATTTTCTGAAATTCTGAAATTATTCTGTTTCCCAAAACAACTTGCTGGAGTGAGTTAAAGAACCCAGCGGGAGCAGGGCAAACTATATACCTCTGAGGGAAGAACACCCGAGGCACCTTATCCTATCCTATTCCACCACTCGTACCACCATCCTTTGCTGGGGGGTCCTCCACCGCTTGCACCACCTGGAGCACAATCCTTTGCGGGAGGGTTATCTACCACTCGCACCACCTCCAGCACCATTCTTTGCAGGAGGGTCCTCCACCACTCTTACCACCTGGAGCACCGTCCTTTGCGGAAGGATTCTCCACCACTTGCACTACCTGGCAGCACCATCCTTTATTCACTGCTGGAAAATAGACCAGGATCCTCTTTCGATGGTGCTCCAGGTGGTGCGAGTGGTGGAGGATCCTTCCGAAAAGGATGCTGCTGCAGGTGGTACGAGTAGTGGAGGACCCTCCCACAAAGAGTGCTGCTGCTAGGTGGTGCAAGTGGTGGAGGCCCTCCCACAAAGGATGGTGTTGTAGGTGCTGCGAGTGGTGGAGGGCCCTCCTGCAAAGGATGTTGCTGTCAGTTGGATGAGTAGTGGAGGACCCTCCTGCAAAGAATGATGCTGCAGGTGGTGCAAGCGGTGGAGGGCCCTCCCAAAAAGAATGGTGCTGTAGGTGGTACAAGTGATGAAGGACCCTCCTGCAGAGGATGCTGCTGCCAGGTGGACGAGTAGTGGAGGAATCTCCTGCAAAGAATGGTGCTGCAGGTGGTGCGAGTGGTGGAGGACCCTCCTGCAGAGGATGCTGCTGCCAGGTGGACGAGTAGTGGAGGAATCTCCTGCAAAGAATGGTGCTGCAGGTGGTGTGAGTGATGGAGGACCCTCCCACAAAGGATGGTGATGCAGGTGGTGAAAGTGGTGGAGGATCCTCCCACAAAGAATGCTGCTGCTAAGTGGTGAAAGCGGAGGAGGACCCTGCCACAAAGGATGGGGCTGGAGGTTGTGCGGGTGGAGGAGGAACCTGCCACAAAGGATAGTGCTGCAGGTGGTACGAGTGGTGGAGGACCCTAATGCAAAGGATGCTGCTGCCAGGTGGGCGAGTAGTGCAGGACCCTCCCACAAATAATGGTGCTGCAGGTGGTATGAGTGGTGGAGGATCCTCCTCGCAAAGGATGCTGCTGCCAGGTTGTGTGAATGATGGAGGATCCTTCCGCAAAGGATAGTGCTCCAGGTGGTGCAAGTGGTGGAGGATCCTTCCGCAAAGGATGCTGCTGCAGGTGGTATGAGTGGTAGAGGACCCTCCCACAAAGAATCCTGTTGCTAGGAGGTGCAAGTGGTGGAGGCCCTCCCACAAAGGATGATGCTGCATGTGCTGCGAGTGGTGAAGGATCCTTCCGCAAAGGATGGTGCTCCAGGTGGTGCAAGTGGTGGAGGATCCTTCCGCAATGGAATGTGCTACAGGTGGTATGAGTGTCACCCAACTGACAGCAGCATCCTTTGCAGGAGGGCCCTCCACCACTCGCAGCACCTGCAGCATCATCCTTTGTGGGAGGATCCTCCACCACTCGCAGCACATGCAGCATCATCCTTTGTGGGAGGGCCTCCACCACTTGCACCTCCTAGCAACAGGATTCTTTGTGGGAGGGTCCTCTACCACTCATACCACCTGCAGCAGCATCCTTTGTGGAAGGATCCTCCACTACTCGCACCACCTGGAGCACCATCCTTTGCGGAAGACTTCTCCACCACTCGCACTGCCTGGCAGTACCATCCTTTATTCACTGCTGGAAAATAGACCAGGATCCTCTTTCCTCATGTATGACAGATCCAGAGTGAAAGGCTTCCCCCCTCCAAGTATAGGCACTCTTCACTCCACCACTGGATCCCTCTGGACCAGCTGTTTAAAGTGAAAGGCCAGAAGCATCAGCCCAGGGATTATACTGTGTGGCCTTCTGCACCAGCTACAGAAAATTGCTTCCTTCCTCTCTATTTTTCTTATCAGCAGGGTCAGCTGTAAGATTTTACCATCCATAGGCAAGACTAGACAAGAAGAGAGCTTCTTCCACTTGAAAGCGAGCTCTGCTACAAGGGGACAGAGAATGAGGGTGAAAGGGGATAGACTCAGGAATAATATGAGGAAGGAATGGTAGATGAGTGGAATAGTCTCCCACTGGAGGTGGTAGAGACAAGGACGGTATCTAAATTCAAAAAAGCATGGGATAAATACAGACTAGGTAGGCCATTTATCTTTTTCTGCCGTCATGTTTCTATGTTTCTATCTCAGAGAGTGGTGGTGGTGTTGGGGTTGGCCATAGTGGCAGTAGTTCCCCTTTGAAGCAGCACATACACATGACCCTAAGGTAAGTGGGAGCATGCTCATTTTTGGTTTGTGTGTTTGGCACCTTCAATGTGTAGTGCCCTAGACCACTACTTATGCAGCCTATACCTAAATCCAGGCTTACTTATCAACCTAAGAGGAAACTCATCTTTTCCTTTCTCATCTCCAAGCCTGACTGATCAAACTGCAAGCAAGCTAGGGGACAGCTTCTACCAGCTGACTAGAATTTTCTTTGACCATCACACTATGACCACTCCTAGAGGGGAGCGTCATAGAAAATGGTCAGGCTATGCACTACACTGGCCACCACTATATATATCCTCTGCTAGAAGAAGCATAGATCTTAGCAATTTTTTGCATGGTCCTTCAGGCTTTATAGCTTACAACTTACTCTTTCTAAAGTGCCATCTCATATTGGAATCTGGTAACAGCACACTTGGGCTATTGTGTCGCTAGGGGAAAAGTGCTTCTGAAGGTGCCTAATTAATTTCTTCTGGGAAGCACGATGTAAATGAGCGCTGATTTGGCATGGGCACAGAAGACTGATGCTTCTTCCTAATGATAGTGCTCCTGCCCATGAAAAGCCTTTTCCTTGGACTGTCATGCTAGGCACTGACACCCTATGGGATAATTATGCAGAAGACACAAGGAAATGTCATCATCAGTATTATTTATTTCTATTCTGTTTTCCCATTGTTCACTTCCAAAAGCAGATCGCAATTAAAATACATAGAAAAATGAAAGTGCCAATCAGGAACATAAGATATGGCATACTGGGTCAGACCAAGGTCCATCAAGCCCAGTATCCTGTTTCCAACAGTAGCCAATCTAAGTCACAAGTACCTAGAAGTTTCCCCAAAAGACACAGGTTCCATGATGCTTGTATTGGGTCAAGTGGTGATATTCGGGGTGCCCTTTAATAATGGTTTATGGACCTTTCCTCCAGGAACTTGTCCAAACCTTTTTTAAACCTGGCTACATTAACAGCTTTTACTACATTCTCCGGTAGCAAATTCCAGAGTTTGATTACACGTTGAGTGAAAAAATATTTTCTCTTATTAGTCTTAAATAGGTTACCCTGTAGCTTCATTACATGTCCCCTAGTCTTTCTATATTTTGATGGCGTAAATAATCAATCCACGTTTACCCGTTCCACTCCATTCATTAATTTATAGATCTCTATCATATCTCCCCTCAGCCGTCTCTTTTCCAGGTTAAAGAGCCCTAACCTTTTTAGCCTTTCTTCATAGGAGTATCCTTCCATCCCCTTTACCATTTTGGTGGCTCTTCTCTGAACCTTTTCTAATAACGCTATATCCTTTTTAAGATACGGCGACCAGAATTGCACACAGTATTCAAGGTACAGTCGCACCATGGAACGATACAGAGGCATTATAATATCCTTTGTTTTATTTTCTATTCCTTTCCTTATGATACCTAGCATTCTATTTGCTCTCTTGGCCATTGCTGCACACTGGGTGGAGGGTTTTAACATGGTATCCACGATAACGCCTAAATCTTTTTCCTGGGTGGTGGTTCCTAATGTGGAACCTTGCATTGTGTAACCATAGTTTGGGTTTTTCTTTCCTAGGTGCATAGCTTTGCACTTGTCCACATTACATTTCATCTGCCATTTGGATGCCCAGTCTTCCAATTTATCAAGACCCTCTTGCAGTTTTCCACAATCCGCATGGGCTTTAACAACTTTGAATAGTTTTGTGTCATCTGCAAATTTGATAACCTCACTCGTTATTCCCTTTTCCAGGTCATTTATGAATATGTCAAAAAGCAGCGGACAAGTTCAACCATGGTGACATGTGCCACATCTTAAACCTGCCATGCCATATCATAGCCAATATTGGTTTAGGACTGGTGGGCTGAAGTGTGGCACTGGTCACTTCACCTTTATCTACAGATATAAAATGGACCCATTTACATGATTAATAGTTATAAGCATGCGGTCAAGCAAGAGCTTCCATCTTTAAATATCTAATGCAAGATAATTTCAAAGCAAACATGGCATCATAATGCACAACAGCCCTGGGGTGACAGCAGGGCTGGCGCTACCATTAGATGAACTAGGCAGTCGCCTAGAGCACCATCCTTCCAGGAGCACCAATTGCTGCTGCTGTCACTGCTCTCAGGCCATGAAGCGGTGCTTATCTTAAAACTTTGGCCCCATGGGGCTTCCTTTTTGCAGACAGGAAGTCAGCATCAGGTGTCAGAAGGAATGGAAGCAAATAGCACTGCGGGGCTGTTTGCGGCCACTGCCGCCGCTACAGGTCCTGGAGAGGGCCAGCAGCGGCGGTGGCAATGGACGTTGCACGGGGGTGAGGGCACAAGTGATGCCTCATCTCTTTGTGTTGGTCCTGAGGGTCAAAAGATGATACAAACAGACTTTTTTTAGTGACTTTCTCAACTAAATATGATCATTCTTTTGACTTTTGTTACCTGGAGATTGCAGCATGTTTGGGATGGGAGTGAGGTAAGTGAAAATCAGAAGTACATGGCTAGGAACAGCTCTGCATTCCCTTCACAGAGGTTAAACCGGAGGAATTATTCTTCATTTAGGACTGGTGACCCAGAGAGAACACTGCGGGCTTCTAACTCCTGGCAGGGATGACGTTCTCAGAGAAATGTTGTTGTTCGAGTTTTCCATGGTGCTAGCGGGAAAGAAAATAAAGCATGAAATGAAAGTGGAATCTTCCACGCTATGTGTTTTTGGAAGGCCCGGAGCGAGTCCCGATTTATAGAAATCACCTATCTTTTCTAGTGGTTGAAATCAGACTGGGGTAAGAAGTCTCCAATTATATCCAAATCACCTCCAAAGTCAGGTTTCATTGGTATGTTGCAAATCAGGCCAGATCACAAATTGATCGGATAAAGTTGAGCTGAGCGCATCTCAGCTGACGATATTCTATTTGTATTAGGTTGTTGACCACAAAGCCAGCTTAAGAACATAAGAACTGCTATGCTGAGTCAAACCAAAGGCCCATCAAGCACAGCATTCTGTTTCCAACACTGGCCAATCCAGGTTATAAGGACAGAGTCCAAAAGGTAGCTAGGTTCCTTACTGCTGACCCCCAATGCTGAGTTGTTTACCTGTACCTGAGTTGTTTACCTGAGTTGTTTACTCAGCATACATGTCTTAATGTTTGACACTGCAGTCACGATGTTTTTAAATGAGATGCTGAAACAGTGGGCTAGAGCTGCTAACAAACACCTGGCTGGCTGCAGGAGGACTGCACGGCACCACACCCACATTCTGCTGTGGTTACCAGGATAGGGTCAACCCATCCGTACCCAGGATGCACAGCACATGTAAATCAGCAGTCTACAGATGATCACAAGATGGGGTATGCACCCCACAGCACCTTAGCCTGGTAGGGGGTGCCGACGGTGTGTGTTAGTGGCACAGAGTAGCTACAGACCGTCACAGTGTGCGGGTCCTGTGCTCACCCTGAGGGAGAGGTATGGTACCCAGCACCATTCTCACAGCACCTGACTTTGCTGAGATAAGCTATGCTGCAGGTCCCCATCAGTGCCAATGTGTGTTAGGTAGTCCTTGCAAACACCCCTAGGATATGCCTGTGTTCATCTGTATGTCACATCTAGCCCTTGTGGACTATGATGCACCCAGAAAAGTGCATACCCTGTGTGGGTGCCATGGTCACATGATGTAAGTGAATGGGGGTGCTGGGACCCACAGGGAGATTACATACCACCACCCAACGCACCCTCTGGGGCTCAGGGTGGGGGACAGGATCTCCTGCCAACAGATCCACTTCCTACCCCCCTGCAATGGTGGCAGTAGAGGGGACCATCACCCCAGTCCTGCTAGGGATCAAACACCCTACAGGGCAAGCAATGCAGAGCAGCACACATCCATAACGCAATAGCAGACAGAAGGTCTGGAAATGCTCAGCTGCCCCCACCATTATCTGACATTCTCCAGCAGCAAGCCTCCAGCCGCTGCACCCTGCAAGGTGTTCCAGCAAGACACATACTAGCTGCAGACAGTCTGCCAGCTAGTCCATAGTGCATGGTCCTGGAGGAGATGAATGTACCAAGAACGGGGATATCAGCACACACACCAAGCAGATAAGTCAGTGATTGGGCACCAAAAGAAAACCCACAAATATCACATGAGAGAAATGCTATATAGCACTATTGGGGAACCTAGCCATGCCATGGTCACTGCTCAGTCAGGGTGAGAGTGACCTCCCAGCAGGACATGCTATGGCCACCCTGTCCGTGCAGGTGGTACTGGGCACTACAATGTCCGAGCCATTGCCCTATGCCCTGTGCAGATGTGGCCAGGCCAGGCCACCCTATCCAGGCTATTCCCACGATAGCTTGCTCCTCATTATGCACATTGGCAGGCCCATACTGGCAACAGTGCTAGCAGTGTGGGCTGTGGAGGGTGTTGGCAGCCACCACACACTGGATAGACAGACACACACTCCCCACACCTATGCCAGCATTGTGCAACTATAGAGGTGTTGGGCAGCCCAGGCCACCACACCAGTCCTGGGCACAGTGCAGGCATTGGCTATGGTACGCAATACTGTAGGAGTCACTCCCCAGGTTGGTAAACACTGTCAGACACAAGACCTGTAGCACACTCCACAGACAGCAGAAAGGTTGCTATGCTGCAGCTCACTCAGAAAATTGTACTTAACCTAGGAATTGCTATCTGCCAGTAATCATAGCAACCTTTTGATAGATGTGTAACATATTCCCAGGTTTAGGGTGGCATTACTAAGGTATGCAAGTGCTAGTATTGGGAGATGCACGCAGAGCCCAAAGTCCTGCCTCTCCAGGAGGCTTTGGATAATGGGGCCTGTGGGTGCGGGTGTGTCTGCCCCTGTTGGCTGCTGCTTTACGGCAGAGGTTCCCAACTCCAGTCCTGCGGTGCCAGACACTGTTCGGGTTTTCATGCTGTCCCTCATGAATATGCATGAGATACATCTGCATACCATGGGGGTGGCGCATAGAAATGCAGCACAGGCATCTTTATCAGAGGCAGCATGGAACTGGAATGGTGTTTGGCCCTCCAGGACAGCATTTGGGAGGCTCTGCTGTAGGTAATGTGCATGTTTATGGTGTCTGTGCTCTGTAGGGTAAAATGTAGGTGTTTTGGGCATGTTTACATCATCTGCAAGAAAGGTTCTGTCTGTATTAGCACGTTATAGTAGTGGGTAAAATATGAGGACTGGGTTGGCGGAAACCACAGCTGGGACTTGAACCTGTGACCTTCTGCTTACGCTGGTTTTGTGCACTGCACCTCCATGTTATCACAGAGATGGTGCATTCCCTCGTGATACCATGACTGTCGGTCAGACAGGGCCTGTCTGTTGCAGTGCATGGCAACCACCTACACAGGGCTAGGCCATGGTCTGCTCTGGCCAGCTGCCACTGCCCTCTCCACCACCAGTATCCCTCAGCCACCATGCTGACATGCCCTTCTGCTGGTGGAGCTGGTGGTGCGCAGTCTCAGGCCATCCAGTGTGCAGGTAGGCGGCTGCCTATGGTGCGGGTTCTGGGGTAGGGGTGCCTGCATAGACATCCACGCTTCCCCCCAGCACCGCCTGCCAATGTTCCGTGCCCTTGGGGGTGGCTGCTGGGTACTATCCCCTGTGACACTGTGGGAAACACAGTCGTGCCCATGTTGGGCCTTCAGCAGTTGCTGTCTGGCTGCTCTGCTGCTTCAGCATTCGTATGGGCCACCTAGGCATCGCCCTAGTCCGCACTGTGGCCCAGCTGCACCACAGCATGTGCCACCTGCGGCCCTCTGTATCCCCTTCTCCGGCATCTGTCCAGTTGCCGTTCCGTCATGCCTGCCCTGATGTTGCGGGACATGTGCACGCCATAGGAACCCTGTCCGATGGTGTGGAAAACCCTGAGCAGCGCTATTTCACTGTGGGCGGGCTCATTCACCTTGTATGGGGACGGATTATAGACCCTTCCACGATTTATATCTGTTCTATGGAGCTTACTCGGGGGGGGGAGGGGTTGATGTTTCTCATTGATACCACTATTGGCCAGCTTGGTTATGTTTTTTTTCCAGTTTGTTGGGGTCATTTTCAGTGTTTAAGTGCCCCTTTGTTCTGTGCACATGTATCACACTTATCACTTTGTTTAGGTTTCCCTGCCTGAGCTGTACATTGCTGACACTGAAATGGTTTCTCTCCCCTGTAATGTGCATTTAACGGCAGGTTTTCATTCGCGTTGGAATTGAGCTCTTCAGATCAGCGTGTTAGTGTTGAGGGAGCCTCTCCCCGCCCACTCTCCGCCCATTGACCCCTTCTCTCCGCCCTCTCTCCACCTTCTGCGGTGTTTTACTGCGCCACGGGAGTTTACGATCGTTAAGTACGATTAACGCGCATTATGTAACGTTAACGATCGTAAGCGCATCATAACGCGCGTTATGATGCACTTACGATCGTTAACGTTACATAACGCGTGTTATTCACGATTACCGCAGTTTAGTAAACATACCCCTTAGTTATCATTAGGGCGTGCAACGGAGTTAGGAGGAGATATTTTGCACCACAAAATGGCTACGAGTTGCTGAATATTCCACTCACTGGGATTAACATCATTAGTAGATGTGCTAACAGTGTTAATCCTTTGGAATATGCTCCCCTTAGTTTTTAGCATCTTTCTTTTTTTTGCTGTTTTCTTTTTTTCAGCTTTTTATTTTTTGTTTTTCATTTTCTGATGTTATTTCCTCATTTTTTATTTTTATACATTTTGGTGCCCTCTAAAGGTCATCACCCCCTCCTATGCTTACCTCGCCTACTGTGTTGCACCATTCCTGTGTAGATAACATGAGAAGGTTTCAAGAATTTGACAGATTATTTATTTAATTAACATTTTTTACATACCGTTTTTCTCCAATTCAAAATGGTTTACAGAGAACAAAAGTAACAGTGTGGGAACAGCTGTTTTACATGAAACAAGTACAGTAGTTGAACATTTGTTGAACATTTAAGGATTTAAAGAAAACTATATACATTAAGTAAAAGATTAGATTTAATGCTAAAAAATATAGGGTCATACATGTGGGTTGCAAAGTTCCAAGGGAGCAGTATAGTATAGAGGGTGAAGTACTTCTCTCCACAAAAGAAGAATGGGACCTGGGGGTAATCGTTTGTGATAATTTTAAGGTGGCTAAACTGGTAGAAAAGGCGACAGCAAAAGCTAGAAGGATGCTTGGGTGCATAGGAAGAGGAATGGCCAGCAGGAAGAAGGAGGTGATGGTGCCTCTGTAGAAGTCTTCAGTGTGACCTCATTTGGAGTGTTGTGTGTAATTCTGGAGACCGCACCTTCAAAAGGATATAAACAGGATGGAGTCTGTGCAGAGGGTGACTACCAAAATGGTCAGTGGTCTTTGTCATAAGATATATAAGGACAGACTTAAAGATCTCAATGAAGGCAATTCCAAACTATGTGTCCGGCCTGTCCGGATGTCCGAAAAATGGATGGGGCACAGTTGTACCAGATTTTGCAACCATGCGAACTAAACGTTGCTATGGTTGCAGAATCTGGGATCATGGAGTATTCTGAGCGGGGAGAGGTACAGCGTGCTGCCTGTTTCCACTGCTCAGTGCTCCTGCTGGTGGCACCGGGACGCCCAGCAGGAGCAAGCAAGGCCCGACAGCTAGGTAAGTCTCTTTTCTCCATCGCCCAACCCTCGGCAGTATCTGCCAGGGCCGGGGTCGGGCGGAGGGGCCTCACCTACCATGGCCTGATTGTTGCCTTTGCTGGGACTCATTCCATCTCCGAGGTGGAATATGTCCGATGTTCAACCTCTGTACATCCAGGTGCTTGGCCCCTCCCCCACGCTGCCCTCACACTGCCCAGTCGCCGTCCCCTCCTGCCCCCATCCGGCACTCACTGCATAAAGACCCTGCGCGTTCGGGGAGCAGGGGAACCAGAATACGATCCTGGGCTTAAACGGGGGTTGGATATCCCAATATGTATACTTTGAAAGAAAGGTGGGAGAGGGCAGATATGATAGAGACCTTTAACTACCTCCATGCCATCAGTGCACAGGAGGAGAGCCTCTTTCAATTGAAAGAAAAGTGCAATGAGGGGGCATAGGATGAAGGTGAAAGGGGATAGACTCAGGAGTGATATGCAGAAATATTTCTTTGCGGAAAGAGTGGTAGATGCGTGGAATAGTCTCCCAGTGGAGGTGGAAGAAATGAAGACTCAAGAAAGCACGGGACATACACAGGATCTCTAAGGGAAAAGAGGGGACTGGAAAGCTTGGTAGTTGGTATGTAAGGGAAGACTGTATAGCTGTATAGTCTTTACCATCTTCTGTCATTTTTCTATGTTTCTATCATTTATAATATGTTAAAAAGCACCAGCCCCAGTACAGATCTTTGTGGTACTCTACAGTACATCTTCCTCCTTCCCAATCCACAACAGGACACTGTTTTCAGAGGTACAGAGGTATAGAGTGACTTGACTAAGGTTACACAGAGAGTCCATGACATACAACTTCAACTTCAAGAACACATTGATGTTCATGCACCCCTAGATATTAACCAACATGGTTTTCACCCAAACCATGGAGTTGAAACTTTAATGATTTATCTTTTTGACTGCATACTCCGCACCATTGATGACATTAAGAAAGGTATTATAATGATTTTTATAGACATCTCTGCAGCATTCGACTCAGTAAATCACAATAGATTATTAAATAGATTAGAGGAGATTGGTCTACATGGGGTCACTTTAAAATGGTTCCATTCCTATTTGACAGAGAGATTTTTACAAGTAAAGATAGGGGAAAAAACCTCTATGCCCATAAGAGTAATACAAGGTGTACCACAAGGATCTGCACTTTCATCGCTCCTTTTCAATATTTATATGCAACCAATATGCAAAATTCCTTCGAAAAGTGGAATTAAGTATACAATCTATGCTGATGATATTATGATTTTCACAACTATCACTATTGAGAACCCTGATTTCTCGGGCATTACAGAATGTCTCTCAGAAATGTCCAACTGGTGTAAAACAAACAACATGGAAATTAATTTTAGCAAAACAGAGGCGTTATTTATTTCTCGTAACCATAATTTTGCGCATCCTCCTGACATCAAAATAGATAACTCAACTATTCCTATTAAATCAGAAGTGAAATATCTTGGAGTTACTCTGGATAATGAGTTGAATCTCAGATCACACATAAATAAGACAATTAAAAGCGCTTATTACAGAATGAAGCTCATCAAAAGACTAAGGCCGCTTCTTGATACTGTTCACTTCAGAAATGTTTGTCAAGCATTGATTACTCCATTACTTGACTTCTGTAATCCAATATATCTGGGTTTATCTAAGCAAGCACTTAAGCCTTTACAACTGGCGCAGAATACTGCTGCACGTATAATTTTTGGTCTATCAAGTAGAGAACATATAACTCCCATCTTGAAAGAGCGTCACTGGTTACCTATAGCTTCACGTGTAAAATATAAAACTATAATTTATATTTTCAAGATAAAACAACAATATTCTGCAGAAAGCCTGACATATCTCATACAATCAGATATTAGCAACAGACCTAGAAGAAGAGGATCTGACAACAGAATCAGCTTATCAAATGATGTCAGAAAAACACGTAAAGACACCTCTGAAAGGGCTTTCTCTTTTGCTGCACCTTCCATCTGGAACTCTCTACCTAATGAGCTGAGAGCAGCTCAGGACATCAATGACTTTAGAAAGCAACTGAAAACATCTTTGTTTATAGAACACTACGGTCATGCAATTAACTAACTTAATTTGTCTGGAATGTAAATCATATACATATTGTATAATAGCTCACATTATAGTATAGCTCACTATGTAGATAATGCAACTCACTCTAACACATTATACCATAACTTCAACTTTTATTTCTTTACATATTCTCACTAATACTCTTAATATCTTTGTTTGTAAGACCGCTTTGATTGTATGATAAGGCGGTATAGAAATCCAATTAAATAAATAAATAAATAAATAAATACAAAATCCTTGAACTCATGTCCTTGGATAAGAGCGAGAGAACGGGTTGGAGGGCTGAGAGGGAGATAGAACCAAAGCAAGGGATGGAAGGTTGAAAGAAGAAGGAGGTGAAGAGAGGAGGGATGTAAGACTAAGTAGGGGCAAAAGAGGGAATGAGAGCCTAATCACCTAAAAAATAGAACTGCATCCCGGACAAGAACACTCTTAATCATAGCAGGCCTGATCAGCCGGGGTGGCTCCTGTTTAAAGTTAAGTGCCAGCGCTGATGCTTAACTTAAACAGATAGTGCTGCTGAATACACACGTCAGCGGAGAACACGCTGGCGATTATCCACTTAATCTAGGCCTGTTATTCCGCAGGCTTAGATTAGATGGATAACGTCTCCCTTTAGCAATCGAAGGTTGCTAGGCAGATAAGTGCCAACTCCACTTCCGCTCCTCCCCAGTGCCTTCTTCTAATGATACAGATAAAATCTGAACATGGAGTGAGTTAAAAGACTCAATTTAATCCATATAACAATTGAAAATATACAGATGAGTGAGTTTTGTGTTAGCCACCCGTTGGCAAACACAGAACTCACTTTGAATATCACCCGCACAGTAAATTTGAACTTGTATTTTCAGATAATCACCTTATAATGGTCTGATAATGACCTCAGGTGCTGTTTGCCATGAGAAGTATCTTTTCCTGTGACTAGTGAACAGGGCCGGCTGAACCATAAGGCAAGACTAGGCGGTCACCTAGAGCGGCAGATTCTGAGGAGTGGTCAAAGCAAAACAAGAGATCCTGGCAGTCAGAGCAACTCAAAGAACCATCAGCACATTCTTTTACCTGCAGGGAGAGCGGCTACACACCTACACGAAAAGCAAAGTTTAATATTTAAAAGTATGACGTCCAGTTATGCATTTTTACAGGATTAGTGTGGGAGGGGTAGTGTTGGGGTGATCATGATTGTGCGAAGGAGCGGGGACTCTAAGTCCGTACCCTCACCTTTGACCCAATCCTGTCACTGAATTTGTGAGAGGATGGTTTGCACCCTGATTTCCAACCCGAAGCACCAAAAAATAGGAGGATTCGTGGTAGACAACATATATCGATCGTCTTCTGAGCTGGAGTTATGACTACTGTCGATTGTATCAAATCTGTTTTAATTCAGTCAATGTGTTTGTATGTAAAAGCGAGAGGAGGTTTATTAGTTGCTATTACTGTAGCAGTCGACCAGAATGAGCCTTAGTGCCGAGATTGGGTCAGCTCATTTGTGGCTCTGTATTTTTGCTTTCCTCACACTGCTATTTACCAATAGAAAACAGTGGGGAATAGTAAATAAACGCAACTACTGTTCCACTTTCTGTTAGTATCTAACTAAAACTGCCTTCTGTCTTTTTAAAGATGCTCATCCAAATCTTCATTCAGCACGACCCGATTACACAGGTACACTAAAAACATTTTTTTTTAAACTGCCTCTAATGTTTCGATTGATTTTTATGTTTTTTGGTGCGCTGAATCCAAATCTGGTAACCAATTTGCTCCATCACGTACAGATTTTTTGCTACATTGGGTTAGCAGTTTGAGGTGAACGTTTCAGATTGAGTGCGATCGAGATAAACGTTTCTTGGATGAATTCTTTATACTAATTGTTTAGTAGTTATTCAAATAAGAATAAAGAAAATTGTAACAAGGCAGCACATAAGAATAGAGTAATGTCAACAAAACACACTGTGATGGTAGCAAAATTGTCTGCACTTAAAACAGCCACATACATGTGCACAAACATTGAGCATATAAGAGCGAGGTTAGACACAAAGCAAAGCAAAGAAATGTGCAAAAAATGTTGTACAGGTATGTATGTAAGAATGGAAAACGCAAACCGCACCATTGCAATACATGAAGACAAACACCCGTTGGTGTGAAAATAAAATTCTAATAAATGAGATCCGACACTGTGGTAATAACTAGCAAATTTTTATTTCAAAGTTTAGTAAAAACACGATATTTGTCAACACAGTTTAGATTTTAAAGTCATTCTTGGGTCAATCAATCTTCTGGTGGGCTCGTTTCTTCTTCCCCCGAATGCTTCTCTTGGTGCACTGCTTGGCGTATTTTTCATCTGGGGTTTCCCGCAGCAGCAACCAGCAGAAATCAGCCATCATAGTGGTGTTCCATCTTCCTTGGTACCTTCTCTCTGTGTCCTTGATGTCCTGGTGAAACCTTTCACCTTGTTCTTCACTGTACGCCCCCAAGTTTTCGGGAAAGTAGTTCACATGGGAGTGCAAGAAATGGACTTTCAGGCTCATGTTACAGCCTTGTTCTTTGAAGGCATTGAGCATCCTGGCAACAATATCCTTATAGTTCTCATCCCGCCTGTTCCCCAAGAATTTGAGAACAACATCCTTGAAGGAATCCCAGGCTTCTTTTTCCTTCTCAGACATCGTTTCAGCGAATGCTCCATCTGAAATGAGTTTCCTTATATCAGGGCCAACAAACACTCCTTCCTTTAGCTTTGCTTCAGAAAGTCGGGGGAACTTTGAGCAAAGGTACCGAAAGCACTCACCATCTTTTGGAAGGGACTTGATGAATTGCTTAATGAGACCCAACTTAATGTGGAGAGGTGGTAATAGAATTTTATCACGAGGTACCAAGCTCTCATGAAGAACATTTTTCTCACCGGGTCTCAAATACTCCCGAATTGGCCAGTCTTTTTTCCCCCAGTGTAGGTCGCGGGCCCGGCTATCCCACAAGCAAAGGAAGCAGGGATATTTGGTGAAACCGGATTGCTGCCCTAATAGCATGGATAGAATTTTAAAGTCTCCACAAATCATCCACTTATGCTCATCATAACGAATCTTCTGAAGAATCAGGGCCAAATTCTCGTATTTTTCTTGGAGAATAACAGAGTGAGCAATAGGAACTGAAGCGAATGTGTTGCCATTATGAAGAAGAACACCTTTTATGCTGTCTTTTGACAAATCAATGAACAGCCGCCATTCAGCAGGATCATGCTTGAGTTTAAACTTTTCCATCACTCCGTATATATCGTTGCAAAATACCAAATCTTCCTCTTTGCTGAAATACTTCAAAAATTGTGTCTCGCGGTTGCGGTACCAATAAAAAGTTGTTCCTGGTGACAATAGATTTTTCTGTTTAAGCCGAGAACCTAGCAGTTGGGCAGCATCTTTTGGGAGTCCTAAATCCCGGACTAAATCATTCAATTCAGCTTGAGAGAAAAGTTCAGGATCTGGTTCAGTTTCAAACTCGGAAGTACTGGACTCATCGGGAAAAGCCATCTGATGAGTCTCATCATGATCAGAACCGTCCACACAAATATGATCCAAAGATTTTGGTGGTTCAGGCACAGGTACTTCGTTGCTATGAGGCATAGGCCTAATTGCTGAGGGAAGGTTGGGGTAACTTATTACGTTCTTATTTTTTAAGTTGTATCCCTTCACAATGCAAGAGCAAAAATAGCAGTCACTGCTGTGGTCTCTTTGTTCATGCCACATCATAGGTATTCCGAAACGAAATGCTTGTTTTTTACCTTTCATCCATAAGCGTAGATCTTCCTCACATGTCTTGCACACTTTGTGAGGAGCCCACGGTTTGTCTTGATCGCCTAACTTCAAACCGAAATAGGCGAAATATACTTTTTTAATAAATGCAGAAATGTTCCTCTGCCGCTTTTTCACGGTATATTCCCCACAAATAAAACAAAAACTGTCCGGAGAGTTGACGCAACCTCTGGCTCTGTGAGCCATCACAAATACACAGCACTGCAAACTACAACTGTAGTGAACCACTTCGGAATAAAGCTGGATTACGACTGAGCAAACAAAAGGTAATAATGAACTTGCAAGAAACTGAAATTTGACAGGAACGTTGATGTCGCAACCACCGTGTTTGAGCGAGCGAACGAGGCGAGGCGAACAGGAAAGAACATGCGCCAGCGCGAGTACTGGATTTAGCCCCCCGCCTCCCAATTGTCCTGTTAATGTATAAAATGAATACAAAACACTCTAAAATATCATGAGGGAGTGTTTCTAGTTAGTTAACCATTACAACCTCTATTTTGGGCCAAGAAAATAAACTGCAGTAAGCTAAAAAGAAATTATGTGAACATTCCTTATATGGGTAAGAAATCTAATTTTGCAAGAAAACATGACGTGATGGAACATTTTGGCTATTTTTCCTGGATTCAGCACCCCAAAATCTATAGGAATCAGTTGCAAAACTGGAGGCAGTTTTTTGGTAGTGTACCTGTGTTATGAATAGCCATATAGATAAAATGGAAGGAAAAAGACCTTAGCTTCTTACCACCCTTACATAAAAAACCTTTCAGAAGCATACCTATTTTATTTTAAGGAAAAACATACTTGTCTGGTGCTTTTCTGGTCTCATACAAACCTTCTCTATCTCCCTTCCACATCAATAGTGTTCAAAAATTTCTCCAGCTTACTATTAAGAGCCAACTGTATTTTCCTGTTTTGGATGAAGTTGGAGCTAATCCTCCAGTCCCTACTCCCTTCCCCCCCCTTCTTCAGACCTACTGCTATTTTGACCATGGTATGGTCCGAGAGCACGGAATGCTCAATTCCTGCATCGATTATCGTATCTACTTCTGCTTTAGTCAAGAACAAATCCAGCATGGAGTACAAGCCAATCTTGTTAGCACAACAGGAGAATTCCTTCACCCCAGCAACCTGCAAATGCCACACGTCAACCTACCCAAATTCTGGTATTTCCTCGGTTCTCTGATACTGGACTTCTCTTCCACTGGGCAGCTCTATCCCCAGGTCCCAAAACACAATTCATATCTCCCTCCCACACTTATATCCCTTACTTTCACCTCCAGCTCTAACAAATGATGTGTAAAAAAATATTTCCTTTTGGGCATATTCCTAATATAAAGCTCCCATTTATCTCTTCTCCCAACAGTGTAAACCGCCCTGCCTTGCATGTCTTTAACCTCCTCTTCTGAGAACGATACCTGCCTACGTCAGTTTCTCTATTTGGGCTGGAATCTGGTTCACTTCCTGCAGCACTACTGTTTCTACTTTGTGTTTTGATAGGCAGGTGAGGATTCGCTTCCTCTTGATGGGGCTTTTATACCTCCCACGTGAAGGCACCTTTTAGATAGATAGTTCACGGAGATCCTTATGGAGATGTTGAGATGGTTGAGAGACACTTGGTTCCGCCGGGGTTTTAGAAACAGCTCTGCTAAATGTGGAGCTGATTTTCGAATCCATAGAAGGAGGTGCAGGAACGCACGTGGATGAATATCCACACGAAGCAGCAGCAGGAGCCATATCCCAGATTTACACATGGAAAAGATCAATGGAGGGAATTAAGGACATAAGAGATGACATAATGGGTTAGACCAAGGTCTATCAAGCCAAGTATCCTGTTTCCAACAGTGACCAATCCAGGTCGCAAGCACATGGCAGGTTCTCAAAGGCACACAGGTTCCACAATGCTCGTCCTGTGGTAAGCAATGGATTTCCTGAGTCCTCTTTAATAAGGCCTATAGGGACAGACAAAGATCTCAATATATATATTGTACTTTGGAGGAAAGGTAGGAGAGGGGAGATAGGATAGAGACATGTAAATACCTCTGTGGCATAAATGCACAGGAGGAGAGCCTCTTTCGATTGAAAGGAAGCTCTGCAATGAGGTGGCATAGGAAAGGGGACAGACTAAGGAGTAATATGCGGAAATATTTCTTTACGTAAAGAGTGGTAGATGCGTGGAAAAGTCTCTCAGTGGAAGTAGTAGAGATGAGGCCTGTATCTGAATTCAAGAAAGCATGGGACAAACACAGAAGATCTCTAAAGGAAAAAAAAGGGACTGTAATAGTTTGTATGAAAAGGAAGACTGGATAGACCTTATGGTCTTTATCTGCTGCCATGTTTCTATGTTTCTAAATGTAAGCCAGCCCTGAAGACATTTCTTTGAATGTACTTATTCGGACATGTTACATTAAGTGGCCCCCTTCCCTTACTGGGGTTTTCCTGGGTCACTTTCGGCAGTGGTCATGAACGTGAGATCTGTTCTCTATTTGATCATTTTTCTTCTTGCTGTGCTGTCCCTTCTTATTTACTATTGTAGTTTCTTTCCTTTGCTTTTACTTCTGTAGTTTTATTGTAAATCACCTTGCTGCCTAACCCAGGGAGAAGCAATACAGAAAATGCTGAATAAGTGATAAACGTTATCTAGCAGCAAGGCTAAGTCCCTATACTCCAGCTAGGGTGCTGCGTCTTCAGGGAGAACCTTTGATAGCTGTTGGTTCAGTGAAGATTGTTAGAAAAGTGTGGCATCGGGTACGACTTTTTCAATGCAGGCTCCGCTTCTGTGCAATTGAGGGCAATTGATGGTTTGAAATTGTTTTGGAAGAGTTTAAAAACTTTGGGCCTGATATTCGAAGGGCATTTACACGGTTTACAGCCTAGTAAACTGTGTAAATGCCTTCGATGGGGATATTCAACGGCACATACATGGGTCGTGCTTTTGAATATCCCCATCTATGTCCCCCACGCGCCCCAATGCTATCTGGCTAACATTGGGGCATGTTGGGGGCGTTCTGGGTCAGAGGGGAGGAGGGGGCACTCAATATATAAATGTAACCAAATAAATAATAGATTTACTCATTTTTAGCAGACCATTTCCCACCACTATACTACAACAGGGAACAGCTAGGTGGTTTCATCACCAGGTTTATAATAATGCCATAGCAAAGCTCCTTTAACGAGGGCTCGCATGTCAGCGGGACCCAGAAGCCCATGCGAGAGATTTACATGCGTTGCCTCCATTCCCTGCAAATCTGGCCCATGCCTATTCATTAGGGATATCTGAAAACCAGACTGGCTGGGGGTCCTCTGGAAAAGGCTTGAGAAGTACTGCTCTAAGTGATTCATTGTACATTGCTTCAGAAAATGCTACAGGGAAAGTAAATATCTATTTTAATAAATACATTCCATTCGACTGAAACTGAGAGGCTTGGGTTTGCTTTCGCCTACACAGAGGTATTTATTATAGAAATGTTTAGTACTTCCAGGGAGGAATATAATCTGAGACTAGCAGCAGTAAATATGATTCTAGCTCTAGGAGATGGTTTAACGATTACCTGGGATCAATAGTTTCCTAGCACAGGATGAAAGATTGGTGCGCAAAGGCTGATGTGGTTTGGCACCTATGGAAGGAAGCCCTGCAGGATACAACTTTCTTATCAGGGATTGAAGGCTTCAAGTTTCAGACTGACAAGGGAGGGACGCGGTGCAGACAGAAAAGTCTGGAATCTGAGAAGGGCTGTCTGAAAAAAAAGAGAGCAGATTTGGGATCATATTGCTTGGTTATCCTTTATTTATGCAGCAACATCAGGTTTCTGGGCAACTTGGGGTTGCTGCTGAAGCCCAGAGCAGCAATTCCCCTGCACTGACTGATCGGGATCATGGATTGGCGAACGCTGGTTGTTTTGTATTGCAGGGCTTCCTGCCTTTCAGTTCACTTTCTCGTTATGCTCACTTTGTGTCGCTCACTTTTGAAACTAGGATGAGCAAAAATGTCTTTTCTAGTTTCATCACCTATGACATGATCTTAAAGTTGCTATGCACAGAAACAAATATGCAGAGAATAGAACACGTTATTCTCCTGCTAGACTTCACGGGTCTGTAGCGCTTTCTTACAGTGCTCTGCAGGGTTGCCACTGAGTTGCTTAATTTGGGCACCCAAGGATAATAGCATCTCTTAGGGGTAAGGAGTGTTACGTGAGCACCGGATAAATGGCAGCTTTAAGGGTGCTTCCATGCGATAAAGGCCGGGGCGGGCAAAAGGCATTCTGGCGGTAAAGACACTTGGCCCCACTTATCGGGTGTTAAAAGAACATCCGGCATTAAGGTGTCAAATGTGCATCTTAACACCCGAAAATGGCAGTCACCTTAACGCAGGATACGAGGAGCCCCCGTGAAAGTCAAACATGAGGTGATGGATGGAAGGAAAGGTAACAGTTGATTGACCCATCAGATTATCCTAAGTGTCAGTCAGTAGGTGGGAGGAGCATATGGGAGGCAGCTGTACTGTATCAGTGAGAGGTGCTCACGTAATACGCTGTAATGTCTGTGTGTGGCCTAGGATTGGGAAGAAGTGTCCCCTGGTGGAACCAGCAGCCCCATGATGTGGGCATCAAAAGGATGACCAAGCAGGAGTGGTGATGTGCGGATCATTCACAGGAGAGATGTGAGTGATACATCCAAATGATTAAACTGTGTGGGCCATGGCATAGCAGCTGGTAGGAGAATACATGACAGTACATCACAGGTATTTGCTGATGGATGGGCTGAAGGATGGATGGCGGTAGATGAGCGTGCAGTACGGCTTTGCTGCCCGAAGTACTTGATGTGACCACACAAATGCAGCTGTAGTGTGTGTGAAAAAAGTGTAGCTGTGCCAAGGGGAGGTCCCAGTACCAGCTATTTGGGTATGACAGCTGTGTCAGCTTTTCTAACCACCATACAATCCTCCTGATAAATGTGCCTATAACAGCTGGACAAGTGCCTCTCATATTGGCCATATGGAGCAAGTAGGGACGTGTGATGATCCCTGCATGTGGCCATCCCAGGGGTGGGATGTGCCTGTATGTACTGCAGACAGGTGATGGAGTCAAAGATGTTCAGTCACAGTTAAGATGAAATATTCCAATCAAGGACAATGCATGTGTCATACATCTGCAGGATGAACATGTCAGACCCTTTGCCATGGGCTACAGCAGAGTCAATAACATCATGTTGTCAGATGGGCATGATTGCAATGTGCACGTTTGCAGACCCAATGTGCTATTGTAACACATGAAAAAAGTATAAGAATGTGTGTCCTCCAGTCAATGCAGACACTGGGCTGCTTCTGGCAGTATTTGAAGTGAGTGTCCCACAGCTACAAAGAGGCCAAGTGGGAGTTAAACTCTGGTCTATTGCTTACATAGCTAGTGGTCTAGCCATTAGGCTACACCTCCACACAGCAGGCTTGGAAGCAAAGAGACTGCAGCTCTCTGCCTGCAATGGGCGAAACCTAGGACATGCAACAATGTGACTGACACAGTCTGAGATAGTGGTACACTACATCTAGAGCAGAGTGGAAGAGTAGCCTAGTGGTTAGAACACTGGCTTGGTAACCAAGCAACCAGGGTTCAATTCCCACTAGCACTCCTTGTGGCCTTGGGCAAGTCACTTAACCCTCCATTGCCTTGGAAGAAAGGCCTGGCAATCTACTTCCAGTGACACTGCCAAGAAAACCCAGGAGCTTCTGGGTCACCAGGAGTCAGGACTGACTCAAAGGCACACATTGCATTTTTACACCTAGGGCTTGCCTACCATGGCACACATGCAGTATGCACTGCACTGCACACTCAGCTGCATAACAGACACACAGAATAGCAGAATACATCCCTTGTCCAAAGACCAAGCCACATTTGAAATCAAAGATGCCCTTCCCCCACTGTACCTCCAACTCCAAACAACAGTCACATGCAGAGGTCCTCTGCACCACAGTGTGGCAGTAATCATTGAGGCAGCACAATGGCAGGGCGTGCAGTCCCTTGTCACCTGCTGCACACTGCAAGATAGGTACACCTACACATACCCTTAACGCAAATCACATTCATGACCCCTGCAATCCATCGCTGACCATCTTGCCCTCCTCAGGGGCCATGTACACATCTCCCAGCATCATAGAAGACAAGCAGGTACTGGGCAATACTCCAGTAATCAGTCACTGCTATGGCTGCAACTGGGGCCCTGGGTGGCGGTATCGGTTTGCCCCTCTATTACCCATGATGCATTGCACAATCTGAGCACAGACATGCAACAGATGGCCATATGGAGAATGCAGCGATCCATCACATCAGTACTGTACTATGCAGGGACAAGGTGTGCTTCATGCACATGATAGCATACATTTAAATAGGCTATCTCCTCTCAGCATAGCCCTTTCCACGAGGTTTCAGCTGGCGTTAGGATTCCCGACATTAGAGGAGCACACCCTAACCCTGCCCATTCTCTGCCCCATTAACGCTCTCTCCACCTCCTTTCATCTTAATACTAACGGCCCCGCTTCAGAACATTAATCCAGCATTATCGGTGCTTTCCATGGCGTTAACTGCTCACGGGTGCTGATAACGCACATCAACGGCACACTTGCTCCCTTACTGCCCTTTATTAAACATAGCCCTTAGTGAACTGAGTATAGTCATTGAGGTTACATCAACTCTCAGTTCTGATCTTCAAGAGCCACAAAGTCAGGTCTGGTTTTCAGAATAACCAAGCTATGTAAATTAACCTTGTTCATAGGCAATATACAGTTGTGGTCAACATTATGGGCACCCTTGCATTTTAGGTTTGCTGTGAACAATATTTTGAGAATAATTGGAAATATTCCAACTGTATATCATCATAATATCTTAATAGTATGTTCGAAAGTATACAACAAAAAAAGATGTCTGTGCAACTTAGGGGTATGTTTACTAAAGCGCGCTAAGGTAACAGGCGTTAATGGCAGTGATAAGGGGAGTTAATCCTAAAAAGGCGCTGGGCTGGTAGGGGGTGTTCTGGCGTATAATGTCCTATGGGTCCTTTAACACGCGTTAACAGGACAATGGGCATTAAAGTGCAAGCATGTACCTTAACGTGCAAAAGCAGCTTACTAAAGGGTGTTAAGATAATAGGTGTCAATGGCAGCGATAAGGGAAGATACATGAGTAAAGGTACTGGGCGGGTAGGGGGCATTCCTGCGTAAAGGATGCTATGGGCCATTTAATGGACATTAACAGGACATTGGGTATTAAGGTAGCAAACATATACCATAAAGTCCGAAAAAGGCTGTAACCCTAACGCTGGATAAAGGTGCACCAAGGAAAGTCAATGTAAAGGTGATGGATGGAAGGGAAGGTGGGAGCTGATGGACCTGCCATATCTGTGGGCACCCTAGGTGGCAGCCAATAAAGTGGACGAGCATGTGGGAGGCAGCTGTACTGATGCACAGGGTGGTGCCATTGTAAAATGGTGCAATGTCAGTGTGTGGTATAGGATGGGGAAGACGTGTCTCCCAGCGGAGCCAAAAGCGGCAGGATGTGTGCAGTGACAATAGGACAGAGTAGGAGTGGTGATGTACAGATCAGGCACAGGAGAGCCCTGACTGTTACAGGCATGAAAATAATCTGCATAGCATACAGTCACAAAAAAGAACAAGTAGGAATTAAACCCCTGTTTCCTCCTAAAATGTCTGCTGTGTGTGCCGGTATAGGGTAGCCCCACCAGTACCCATGATGCAATGCACATGCAGAACTGCAGTCTACAACTGATCACCAAATGGAGAATGTACTTATCTATCACCTCAGCTTAGTAAGATGCACTGATAGTGTGTGATACAAGCACAGAGCAGCTACAAACTGTGCTGCTGAGCAGTTTCTGTGGTCACCCTCAATGTGAGGATGGGAGTCCAGCACCTGGTCCCCTGAACATGCAGTGCTAGAGATGGTCTCTGCCACCTGTGCTGTAGATTCCTATCACTGCTAGTGTGTGGTGGGTACTGCCTGCACCTTGTTTCCTGCAGAATTGTAGCATGTTGTATGTGCTAGTCACATCTGTTCCTGTGACCTGCCCCTGTTGGACAGAGACCCTTCTAGAACAGTATACGTCAATACCCAGTGTTAAACTGCTGATGACATGGATGTCAGCTATGTGGGGTGGCACAGCAGTGGCATCGGCTTGCATGGGGTTGTTGCTAGAGTCTTTGTGGCTCTACCATTACCACAGGGCATAGGCCTGGAACATCTACATGTCCCAACCATCTAGGTCTACAATTGCCCACAGCAAGCACAGTCAGACTGCACCTGCTGTCTACCTTTGGGTCTTCCAGCCATACTCATACCAACTGCGGACAGTCCGCTAGTCAGTACACATTGCGTGTGCACAGAGCGACCATGTGCATCCAGACTTGGGATAAACAGTGTGGATACACAGCATTTGGTTCAGTGATCAGGCCCCCCAGCACAGGAAGTGCATCCGCAGCGCTGGAGGTTTTTGGGGCAGAACAGCAGCTCTGGGACTGCTGCTGACCGGACACTGTGCTCGGCGTTCCTGCGTGCTTTGGAAGATCGGGCAGGCGCACCCAGGGCACCCCCCTACCCGGTGGGGTCCTTCTTTTGTTATCTATTTTGGGTTTCTTTTTGATCGCGTAGCGTGGCTCGAAGGGGCATGGTCAAAGGGGCAGGATCTGCCCCTTTGGCGCCCCTTCGGCATCACAGCGGCGCTAGCGCAGTGTAGTCTCCTTTCCCTGTTTGTATGCTATTATGGGGAAACGGAAGGCTAAAGTTGCGATTAAGTGTCCGGAGAACGTTGCTGGAGTTAAACCGGCCGGCCCCTCGGACAAACATTTCGCACCAATTCCGCTTGCGCAGTCCTCTCCAGACGGAGCCTCTCTAAGTTCTGGTGGGAGGTCTCCTCCTCCTTTACCGGTGCCTTTACAGCTTCCTCTGTTATCTGGAGAGTCTTCTGAGTTGGTAAGCAATATTAAAGTTCCTGTTACTTTGCCTTTTTCAGTTTAGTTTGCTGCCTCCGGCAGTGTGACTGAACTATCACCCAAGCTTCCAGATGCTGAGATTACGTTAAAGGATGTTTGGGGTGCTTTGCTTACTGTAGATAAGAAAATGTCCTCTACGTTAAACTCATTATGCACCTTCTCTCAAGAAGCTGTTGTATCTCTTCAGCAACTTGATGAGAAGGTAACTTTGGTTGATAGGGTAGTTACTAAAATGGATTCTCAGGTGCTTCCGCTATGTGCTGCTAATGTTGCTGGGGTAAAAGATTCTTTGATATTACATTCTAGACTGGAGGCTCTTGGGAATTCTTTTTGTTCCTGTAACCTTCGTTTTTTGAATTTCCCTCAGTCCGCATTGTTATCGTCTAGAATTCTTTTGGACAAATACTTTAAAGAGGTATCAAACATTCAGGAACCTATTGAAGTTTCTCAAACATATTACCTTCTGTCCAGTACTAAAAATATTAATCCTGCTGAAGGGGGAATGGACGAGATTGTTCCCGCTATTTCTAATCTGACCGCTTTTTTAGAAGACTCTTCGGATACCATTAATTTACGTTCCACACTGTTGGCTACTTTCTCTTCTATCGAAGTGAAGCAGCGTATTTTGCGCGCTTTCTTTAAATTTAAAGCAGCTAAATTCTGGGGTCAAACTATAAATATTTTTCCTGATGTCTCTCGTGAGACTCAGCTTAGACGGAGGCAACTTTTGCGGTTGAAGCCTCAGGTCCTTGCTCTGGGGGCCACGTTTCTTTTACGTTTCCCTTGCAAATGTGTTATTAACTTTGAAGGGGCTTCCTACGTTTTCGCTGATGTCTCTCATTTAGAAGCATTTGTTATTGAACGTCATGGCACTCTATCGGAGGATAATAATGGATAAGTAAAACCTCCTAAATTGTAGGCTTTATTGCCTTGTTTACTTATTTTGTTTATGTTTTCCTGTATAACTTTCAGCTGGTATTTCTTGATGTGGGCTTTATCATTGTTTAGTTGTTACTTTGTATTTTTCTTTTCTACACAGTTTATTCTGGATTTACGTTGTTTCTTTTTGGTTTTAGTAATTTAACTAAAAATAAAAAAAAAGAAAAAAGAAAAAAAAGGAAGTACATCCACAGCACTGAACCAGACACTATAGAAACACTATGTGGATCGTGTCATAGTCACTGCTCGGTCAGCATGACATGCTGTGGCCATCCAGTCCATGCACGTGGCAGACAGGCACTACAACGTCTCAGTCATTGACCCTTCCTCTGATGCAGATACATCCTGGCCAATCTGCCCTGTTTCAGGCCATACCCACAATACTTTGCTCCTCATCATGCACATTTGCAGCCTTACACTGAAAACAGCTTAGGCAATGCAAGGCTCAGTGAGGTGTAGAAAGCCACAAAACAATGGACACGCATGCGCGCGCACGCACACACACACACACTAACTTATATGGCTGCGCAAAAATGGGGATGGTTGGCATTCCTACCTGCCATCTTGGTCCCAATATCAGCTCAAGAATTATTAATGTGTGCTCATTGTCAGTAGTTAGTGGCGTGCTCTGATGTTAATGCCCGTTCAGTGTGCCGGTGCTATCAGCCTGACTCTCCATCCAGCTTTTATAGTGGAGTCTGTCTGTGTGACTGATGGGTGTTTGTACCCTTGCTGGCCAATTCATTGGGGGTGCATATGCTGGTGTTCTACTTGCACTGTGGGATAAGGTTTGGCCACAGGGACATGCAATGCATGATCCACAGTCAAGATCTGAACCTGTGCCCCTCTACTCATATACACACCAACAATGTGCATTGAGCCACATGGTTACAGCACTCCCTGGGGCTGACATGCTTCACATCAGAGCATGGCTTTGGTCTGCTGCAGGTAGGTGCTGCTGCCCCTTCCATCAATACCCCCACACCATGCTGACATGCCCATGTGCTGTCTATGTTGGTGGTGCACAGTACCAGCACATCCAACATGCGGGTTGGCGGGTGCCTAGGGTGCAAAGTCTGGATGGGGATGCAGAGGCATACATGGATGGCCACACAGCCCTCCCCAATCCTGCCTCTGCAGGGACCCTATCACCGCCTGCCAATGATACATCTTGGGGGGGAGGGATGACAGCCACTGCTGTGGTAGTCTCCTGGGCGCCTGCATGTTGCAACGAGCTAGAGGGCTACAGCTGCTGGCACTATCAGCCTCTTCCCCCACAGCTGGGTTCAGTGGAAGCAGGGGGGGGGGGCCAGCCGGGATTTCTGCCTTGGGTGCCCGGACCCTTGGATCGCTCCATGTGGCACATCTTTCCGCAGCAGTAGCATGTCTGTGTGCTGCCACTGTCACTGTGGGATCATGACAGACATTACAGATGGTAATGCGGATGGCAGGATACTCCTATGAGGAGAGGCTAAAAAGGTTGGGGCTCTTCAACCTGGGGAAGAGATGGCTGAGGGGAGATATGATAGAGGTTCATAGATTATTGACTGGAGTGGAACAGGTAAACATAGGTCGATTGTTTATGCCATCAATATGTAGAAAGACTAGGGGACATGCAATGAGGCTACAGTGTAACCCATTTAAGACTACTAGGGGAAATATTTTTCAGTCAACGCATAAACAAACTCTGAAATTCCTTACCGGAGGATGTAGTAAAAGCTGTAACTATAGCTGGGTTTAGAAACGGTTTGAACAGTTTCCTGGGGAAAGGTCCATAAACCATTGTTAAAGAGGACCCGGGATATTCATTGCTTGCCCCAGTACAAGTATTGTGGATCCTGTATGTCTTTTGGGGAAACTGTTAGGTACTTGTGACCTAGATTGGCTACTGTTGGACACAGGATATTGGACATGATGGACCTTGGTCTGACACAGTTTGGCATATTTTGTAATCTTTTGTGCCACCTGGGCCGCTGCCTGGTCCGCCCTATGCACCAGCAATCCCCACTGCATGACCCATGTGCCACTTCCTTTGCTCCATTTGCACCATCAACATAGTGCCCTTTCATACTTGGGAACTGTGCTGTTGCTGCTAATGGAGCACTACTATTTCTCTTGGGCTCCTCTGTCTTTACATCACATTGCAGGCATTAAAATAGGCTCTCTCTCCTCAAAATACACCCTTTCCGCATGGTTTTACTTTGTGTTAGAGTTCCCAGCATTAAGGCACTTTAGGACATTTTTGCGCAACACACGTTAAGGGAACACCCATCGTTAACGCCCTCGTTCCATCCTATTAGCGCCCACTCTCCGCCCCCAATGTGCTTTATGCTGCTAGAGCCTTTAACACATGTTAAAACAGTGTTTTTGCTTCATAAAGGGTACAAGGGTGCCAATAACGTGCGTTAACGTCACACTGGCTCCCTTTACGCCCTTTAGTAAACATACCCCTTAGTAATTTCTAAGAAAAAACAAAATATGACTTGGACCTTTTCTAATATTTGGTTGGATGGTTGGTTGTAGCCATATATAAGTTTCGCACAGCTGTCTGCTGGTAGTTTCTTCCACTCTTCAACTGTGATTTGTTCCAGCTCATGAATATTTCCAGGATTCCTTTTATCAATGGCAGATTTCTTCTCTTTCCAAAGGTTCTCGAATGGATTGAGATCAGGACTCATTGCTGGCCAGTTTAAAACAGTCCATGTTTTCATTTTTAACTATTCTTTTGTACTTTTGGATATATATTTTGGGTCACTGTTTTGCTGGAGGAGCCATGACCTTTGACCCCGACCTAGCTTTGATTTCATCTGTTCACAGAGCATTTTCCCAGAGGGATCGAGGTTTCTCAAGGTGGGTTTGGGCAAAGATCAGGTGTGCCTCCGCCCATGAAGTCCTTCTTTCTTTAGTGCACGGCATAGGATGGGGGTTGAAACCACCACTCCAGATCAGTTTTAAGCTCTTTGGATATTGTACGTGGTGCTTTTCTAACAATTCACACTGACATTTGAAGGCTTCTTGGATTAATTTTCCTCTTCCCATCATGTCCTGAGAGATTATTGACAGTTCCATGAGCAGAAAACTTCTTAATAACATTGTGTACTGTAAATACAGAAATCCCAAGGTCTTTGGATATTTCCCTTTGAAGTTTGATGTTTGGTGATAATGGCTTTTCTGAAGGTCTCAGGCAGCTCTCTTGTCTTCACCATTGTGAAAATGGAACAGGGAGTGAATGTGGTCATTTTAAACATCAGAGTCATCATTCATTGGTTGATTCGTCATGTGAGTATTGACAATTAATCACACGTGTGTCTAATTTTACTGAATTGGAATGTGGTTCTTCTGTTTATACTGATTTGAATTGTTTATAAGGGTGCTAATAACCATGTCCTGGCAATGTCTCAGTTTTTATGTTATTTCCTTTTTTAATTGGTCTTGTTTTATTTGATTCTTTTATGTGTCCATATATAGTCTAAAACCATTTCACAGGCAACTTTTTTTTTTTAGATATTGGACGTAAAGGGGTTGAATTGCAAGGGTGCCAATAATGTTGACCACAATTGTATGTACATCCAGTGAATATGTGTTGTGGATAGTCTGGAAATCTGCCCCATTTGCATCCCTTGCAGAGAATTCTAAGGTGGATCTTTGAAGGGTTTCTGCTCCTAACTTTGAGGGAAAGGCACTTATTTTAGTGTGATGTGAATGGCTATATGTGCAGAGCTGCTAGTGGAGATCCACACCACATGGAGGTTTCAAGGGAACATGATTTGGGTGCAGATAAGCTATGACTGCAATGTGTGCCTTTGAGTCAATGCTGACTCCTAGTGACACTGCAACTCCTGGGTTTTCTTGGCAGTGCAACTAGAAGTAGATTGCCACGCCTTTCTTCTGAGGCAATGGAGGGTTAAGTGATTTGCCCAAATGCACATTTTACAAGGTGAATTCATTTCCCATGCTGCCTTTTACACCTGCATTAAAGCATGCATAAGTGTCAGCCTGAAGGGGCAGATGCAAGGGTCAATGGCGCACTGTCCCCGCACTCCCTGGATCACCTCAGTTTCACCAGATCTTTCTTTATTTTATTTATTTCTTTCTTTATGTTTCTTTTATACCGCACTATTTGAAATCAGCGCGGTTTACAAGTAACGCATTTGTCTAGTGTAGGCAAGGGCCTTACTGGACTTACAATAAACAGGTTCATTATACAGGGTTCAACAGGGTATCTATTTACACTTCCTACTACTCTGAACCTTTCTGATACACATTTCAAACCTCCACCTCTAACATAACTCAATGGACCACCCCCCAAACTCTCCTGACAACACTCTGTACCACCCCCCTGAACCCCTCCTAACATTGTCCAGAAACCTCCACCCCTGTACCCTCCTTAACACAATCTATAATCCTCCACCCTGGCCCTGGATCCCCTTGGTACAATCTATACTCTTCTTCCCACCCCCTGGACTTCCCCCAGGTCTTACCGGGGGTTCTCCCTGATGGTCTACTGGGGAGCAGGAGTGATTTATGTCTCTTTGAACTCTGTATGATTTTAAAAGTGAAGGAAGGGGAAATGTGTTGTGTTGTTAAACTGTAAGTGTGCTTTTTTCAAATGCACACACAGTCCCTGAAAAATATGAACATCCACAGCCCTGCACGCACACACTCATGCATGCAACCACCAACACTGCCCCTGACACAACACATGTAGCACCCAACAGTACCCATGTTACCCAGGAAGACACAAACACACGTACCCAATGACACACACATGCACACCTCCCCGACACTGCCCCTGACACAACACATTTAGCCCCCAACAGTACCCATGTTACCCAGGAAGACACAAACACACGTACCCAATGACACACACATGCACACCTCCCCGACACTGCCCCTGACACAACACATTTAGCCCCCAACAGTACACATGTTACCCAGGAAGACACAAAAGCACGCACCCACCGACATACACATGCACACCTCCCTGACACTTCCTATGACACACACACACACACATGTAGCCCCCAACAGTACCCATGTTACCCAGGAAGACACAAACGTACGCACCCACTGACACACACATGCACACCTCCCTGACACTTCCTATGACACACACAGCTGAATGCTCCAAATGCGTCATTCTGAAATTGGGAGAAACACAACAGTTTTTCACTCTGCAAGTGTGCACTTTTCAACTTGTTATGATATTGTGAAGCGTTTCTAATAATTTTGATCAGATTTGGCTGTATATAAGATTTCATAAACAAAGACATTGAAAATTTTCCTGATCAACTGAACAAAATCAGAAAAGTCAAGGGTGAAGAGTTAGATTGAGCACCCCAAAGATTTTTCAGACAAAGTGGGTTATTTTAGAAGCCTTATTTGTGATTTACACCTGTATAATCAGTCATATATATGCGTAAATGCCCCCCTCCTGATGCAAAGAGCTCTTTTAAAAAGGATACAATTCACACATGAATGCCCTTAGTACATGGAAATTTCAAGGGGTCGTGTCGGGGTTTTAAAAAGCACACGTTTCAGCCAGCCATTTACAGTAAGGATTAAGGGAGTTAACCTCCTTAATCCTCTAGTTTTATTTCTCACTCCAAATTTAGATTTGTTTAAAAATGGGGCTTCTGTATTTAATTGGCAGCATTTATATGTGAAGGCTTACAAAATGGACCAGCTACATATACAAGAGCCAACACATGTTGGAATTGGTATTAAACAGCATAAAAACATGACGACAGAAAAAGACCACATGGCCTATCTAGTCTGTCCTTCCATATCAACCACTACAATAGTCCCTTTTTTCCTTTAGAGATCCTCTGTGTTTGTCCCATGACTCTTGGAATTCAGATACTGTCCTCATCTCTACCACCTCCACTGGGAGACTATTCCACGGATCCACCACTCTTTCCGTAAAGAAATATTTCCACTTATCACTCCTGACTCTATCCCCTTTCACCCTCATCCCATGTCCCCTCATAGCAGAGCTTGCTGACACTACCACATGGAAGATGCCATGTTGCCACCATAGATTTTTCTGACATGTAGGTTTGTAAAATGGACTCCCCGGCTCCACATATCGGCACAGACATGTGCATTTCTGCACCTTCATATTTGGTATTTTAGAAAAGGCTCCACATTTAGCACAGCCTTTTCTAAAATAATGCCAGCATTGTAAACATTGCCACTTCGACGCCTCAGTTTATTTATTTATTTATTGATTTATTTACATTGTCTTATATACCGCGCTATTCTGCATCAGTGCGGTTTACATTGAACAAACTGAAATTACATTGAACAGGGCATTATAACTTGGAGATAACTATTTTACAGGGAACATGGGCTATGGAGGGTTAAGTGGCTTGCCCAAGACCACAAGGAGCACCTGTGGGACTAGAAACCCCAGTCCTTCCGGCCCAAGGTTTACGATTGTGAGTGGGCAAGGTGCAGATGTCCAAGACATCAAAAAGGTTAGATAGAATTTGTTCCGACTTCCGTGTCTTTTCTAGAATAGGTCTTCGCAAGTCCAGAGTAGAAATCTCAAAAGATTTAAATTAACCTTTGCTTTGCAAATTGAAAAAAAAATAGCAGATTCAAGTGATACACACAATGGAAAGGCAATGCAGGTAAATTCTCTGGGCTGAAAATTGTTCTCCATTCAGCAAAGGTTTCAGAACTCCTGTCCTTGTAGGTACAAGCAAAGGAAGGGGGCAGGAGAGGCAGTACACAGGAAGGAGTACTCCAATTTCTTCTTACTGGTTGTGCCACTTGGCTTTTCTTCTCTTAGGCTCGCTTCTCATGAAAGTTAATAACCAGGATGAGCGCACTGGCATTAAGGCTGTAACGAGTGAAAGAAAGGGCTCAAAGAGTATGAGAATGCAAGAGTCTCCAAATGAGTGCGATGCACTCCCAATGAGTTGGTCTTGGCATCTCTGCAACAACCTGATGTGTTTTACATTTTCTGGAAATTTCAACTTTTAAAAGGGATCTGTTGCGTGCACGGTGTACCATGATGTTGAACTGTTGTTCTCAAAGGTCGTGTTTGGGCTTGAAATGTTTCTGGCCCTGGGAGAATGTTCTTATAAAAAGTATGTGAATAGTTCTCCTGTTTCTTATTGCTATTCAAATGGCAAAAGATCAGTCAGGCACAAGCTGTAGGGATGAATTCTACCAACCCTTCCGTGATTTTGCTGTCAAACATGATTTTTACTTTGATTCCTACACAACTGCACACTTAGGGGTATGTTTACTAAACTGCGGTAATGTTACAGACCGCGCGGTAGGTAACATTAATGCGTGGTAGGTAACGTTAATGCGCTTTATGTAACATTAACGTGCTGTAACGTAACGTTAACGTGTGGTAACGTTACAACTCGCGCGGAAGCGTTCCGCAGCGCGGTAGACACCGCAGAGGGATGAGAGAGGGCGGAGAGCTGGAGTCAATGGGCGGGGAGTGGGCATGGAGAGGCTCCCCGCACACTAACGTGCTGAACTGAAGGGCTGAATCCTACCCCGAATGAAAACATGCCGTTAGATGCACATTTGCAGGAGAGAGAAACCATTTCAATGTCAGCAATGTAGGGCATAGGCAGGGAGCCCGAGAAAGGTGATAGTAGTGTTCCATCTGCAGCAACAGCATAGTGGCAATGTACGAAGGGCCACTATGGTGATGGTGCAAATGGGGCATAGGGGGACTGCAGGCGGGACATGCAGTGGAGGCAACTGGGGCATGGGGTGGACTAGACAGTTGCCTAGGTGGCACATAGGAACACAGAAAATGGACACCAGCAAGACAGCAACAGACCAGGGAGAAACATGCCCATGAGTCTGTGTCCCACAGTGTCCCATCCATAGGACATTACCCAGCAGGAACTCCAAGGGGCACATAACAATGACAGGCAGTGTCGGGGGAAGCGTGGACAGCTATGTAGGCACCCCTACCCCAGAACCGACACCTTAGGCAGCCACCTACCTGCCCCCTGGATGGCCTAGGACTTCACACCACCGGCACCGACAGCATATGGTCATGGTGGCATGGCAGGCGGGGTGTTTGTGCTGGAGGGAGTAGTGGCATCCACCTGCAGTGGACCTAGCCCATGCCCTGTACCAGTACGTGGTGTGCAGTGCAACAGAAGAGGTATGGCTGGGGAACGTAAGGGTAGCCCCAGGGACCACTACGCTGCTGTGGCAACATAGAACCATGATGACAGAAAAAGACCACATGGCCTATCTAGTCTGTCCTTCCATATCAACAACTACAACAGTCCACTTTTTACCTTTAGAGATCCTCTGTGTTTGTCCCATGCTTTTTTGAATTCAGTTACTGTCCTCATCTCTACCACCTCCACTGGGAGACTATTCCATGGATCCACTACTCTTTCCGTAAAGAAATATTTTCGCATATCACTCCTGAATCTATCTCCCTTTACCCTCATCCCATGTCCCCTCATAGCAGAACTTGCTTTCAATTGAAAGAGGCTCTCTCCCTGAACATTTATGCCACGGAGGTATTTAAACATCTCAATCATATCACCTCTATCCTGCCTTTCCTCTAAGGTGTACATATTAAGATCCTCAAGTCTGTCCTCATATGCTTTATAATGAAGCCCACTAATCATTTTAGTAGCCACCCTCTGCACCGATTCCATCCTGTTCACATCCTTTTGAAGGTGCGGTCTCCAGAATTGCACACTATACTCCAAATGAGGTCGCACCAAAGACTTATACAGAGGCATTATCACCTCCTTTTTTCTGCTAGCCATTCCTCTCCGTATGCACCCAAGCATCCTTCTAGCTTTTGCCGTTGCCTTTTCTACCTGTTTAGCTACTTTAAGATCATCAGACACAACCACGCCTAGGTCCCGCTCTTCTTTAGTGGACAAAAGTACTTCACCTCCTATACTGTATTGCTCCCTTGGACAGCTGCAGCCCAAATGCATGACCTTACATTTTTTAACATTAAATCCCAGCTGCCAAATTCTACACCATTCTTCAAGCTTAGCTAGATCCCTCCTCATGTTATCTACACCTTCCTGGGTGTCTACTCTATTGCAGATTTTGGTATCATCTGCAAAGAGGCAAACCTTACCCGACAGCCCTTCCGCTATATCACTAACAAAGATGTTAAAAAGAATCGGACCAAGGACAGATCCCTGGGGCACACCACTGGTAACATCCTTCTCCTCAGAGTGAGCTCCATTTACTTGTACTCTTTGTTGCCTCCCACCCAACCAATTTCTAACCCAAGCAGTAACTTTAGGGTCCATCCCTAGGGTGCTCAGTTTGTTTATAAGTCGCCTTTGAGGAACAGTGTCAAAGGCTTTACTGAAATCTAAATACACCACATCTAGAGCTCTCCCTCGGTCCAACTCCCTGGTCACCCAGTCAAAGAAATCAATCAGATTTGTCTGACAAGACCTGCCTCTGGTGAATCCATGCTGCCTCGGATCCTGTAATCCGCTGGACTCCAGAAATCTCACTATTTTCTCTTTCAGCAGCGTTTCCAATAATTTACTCACCACCGAAGTTAAACTAACCGGCCTGTAGTTTTCAACCACATCCTTACTTCCACCTTTGTGTAAAGGCACCATATGAGCCTTGTGATAAGGAAGCTTATCATAGCTCAGGTAGGAGCTATAGAAAAGATGATGTGACTCTGAACAAGCAACCTGTCAGTTCTGGTAGAAGCAAGAAAACAGAGTTTTCACATAAAAGACTACCAATCCCAGAATGCACCAGGTTTCCAGCAGCCATGAGAGGGGCTGAAGTGAGAGAATGTGTGTGCAATCAAGAGAGCTATGAGGTAATCCCTAAGCACTCATCTCAAAGGGCAGGGCCTGATTCAACACAGCTGCGCTGTGTTAGGGAGCAGCACACATTAGAAGAGGATAAGAATAGAGCTTATTCTTCAGATAACAGTTACTACAAGCTCCAGCCCAGCTTCAGAAAGAGTTTCAAGAACAGCTTCAGGAAGAGATACAGAGGGGAGAGCTTCAGCAACGGCTACAAGCACCAGTATCACCTGGAGAAACAGAAGCCAAGCCAAGCAGATAGAGAGAGAAGGAAACTCTCTGGAAGGAAGAGAAGAAAGCCATTGGAAGGTCTGGGAGATTCCAAGGCAGTACCCATACTGGGAGGTATTCCAAATGCCAGCAGAGTCCATTGGACTGGATTCAGCCAGAGGAATGGATTGGCAGAGATAGGAATCACCAGTGGCTACCTGGAAGAGAGAAGACTGCATGTGGAAGGGACTTTCAGACCAAGGCCAGAAGGTATGTGAGAGAAGATCCAGTGTCCAGGGATCAAGATTGGAAGGCTGGACATCAGAATTGGGTTACATATTGGCCAGGCTATACAGAGAGGAATAATGATAGCAGGAGAGGCTCAGGTATGAACACTGATCCAGACCCTATCTATAACAGAGAATGGCAGCCAGGGAATAAGCATTCTCATGATAGTGCCTTAATGAAAGACTCGTCTGTGCCAATGTATGATAGTGACCATATGCTGATTGATGAAGAGGGAGATACAGCAGATGAAAATACAGTTTATATGGACTGTTCTCTATCTAAATGCTATTGCTAGTTTTCCGTGAGCAAACACATCAGCCATCACAAAGAAACCTAACTTTGTTCTTTATTTCCACTGCAAACAGCTCTTAAAGCAGGATTTGGGCTCACACAGTAGCAGCCAGCCAGCTAAAGGCTTTCAGCTGGTCCATTGATAGTAATTAGGGCTGCACCTGATTGTGTGTGTGAGCAAGGGAGAATCACTGCTGAGATCTGCATGGAAAATAAGCAGAAGTTAACCTAACCAGCAAAGTTTATTCTTTTCTTTGTGCCTTTGTATTTGGTAATTATTTGCTAAGAAAACATTAGCTAATTGCCTGACAAGCTGAAGGTTGTTTCTGGTTTACTTTGTGACTTTTTGTTATCCATTTTAAACACTGCAAGCAAGTAACCTCATTTATAGTGCTATCAAGCATACATGTGCTGGGTGAATTAAACCCCATCAATAAAAGAAGTATTTTATTGATCTTACCACTTGGTTTCACAACTCAAATTATTGTCATCAGCTGTGTTTGGGAGTGAATGAACTACGATACCCACAATACCTTGCAAGAACCATATGAATATATGCATCGTCAAGATTGTGTAAGTTCTCACCCTAGGCAGCCGTCTGACAGCCTCTCTCCAGTCCTTTGGCACCACTCCCTACTCCAACGAGGCATTGAAAAGGTCAGTCAGTGGAGTTGCTAGAACATCCCCAAGTTCCCTCAGTATTCTAGGGTGTATCCCATCCGGTCCCATCGCTTTGTCTACTTTAAGTTGAGCTAGTTTCTCACGAACACAGTCTTCTGAAAATTGTTCAAGATGTCCCTCGCTTCTGTTCCTATTTGTGGGTGTTTTCTGAGGTCCTGCTCCTGGTTCTTCATCTGTGAACACAGAACAAAAATATTTGTTAAGCAATTCCGCTTTATCCTTATCAGCTTCTACATATTCCCCCCCCTGCACCCTTGAGTCTGACAATACCACTTTTGCCCCTCCTCTTCTCACTAATATATCTGAAAAATGTCTTATCCCCCCATTTTATTGCATTGGCTATTTCCTCCTGCTTTTGAATCTTTGCCTTCTTGACTACTTTGCTAGCTTCTCTAAGTTTTTCCAAATACAGATGCCTGTCTTCCTCTCTCTGTGATCTCTTGTATTTCATGAAGGCCTCCCTCTTTTTCTTCACTTTTTCAGCTACTTCCTTCGAAAACCATGGCGGTCTCCTTTTCCTTTTGCCCTTATTTACCATTTTAACAAAAAGGTTGGTTGCCCTTAAAATACCCCCTTTCAGTTTTGCCCACTGTTTTTCTACATCCCCCAGCTGTTCCCATCCCACTAACGACTCCCTGAGGTATTGGCCCATCTTCGCAAAGTTAGTCTTCCTAAAGTCTAAGATCCTCACCTTGGAATGGATTCTAACAGCCCTAGTCCTAATACTGAACCACACCATCTGGTGATCACTGGATGCAAAATGATCTCCCACTACAACATCAGAAACACTTTCACCATTGGTAAGCACCAAGTCCAGTATGGCCCCTTCACGTGTGGGGTCTGTTACCAATTGCCTGAATAGTTCTCCCTGTAGAGAATCCAGGATCTCCTTACTTCTAGATGATACTGCAGCAGGAATGTGCCAATCAACATCTGGCATATTGAAATCTCCTATCAGTAGCACTTCCCCTTTCCTAGCAATGCTGCGTATGTCTTCAATTAACTCTCTGTCCACCTCTTCCTCTTGTGAGGGAGGTCTGTATATCACACCAATGCAAATAGATTTCTCTTTCCCTCTTTCTAGTTTAACCCACAATGCCTCCTCTCCCTTTTAAGCTCTGTAATTCCAAAGCTTTAATAGTAGCTTTTACATATAGTGCAACTCCTCCTCCCCTTCTTCCTACCCTGTCCTTTCTGAATAAAGTATAGCCAGGTATAGTTACATCCCAATCATGGTTTTCTATGCCCTGGAGGACTGTGGTTGCTGGCATTACAGCCATTATGCAGTGTACAGGCACCTGTCCCACCACACCCTCGTCTACAATAGGGGTGATTGTGGGCCCCTTGGGGTATATAGTGCATACCACTTAGACCCATAGAGGCAGTGCTATCTAAACCTCATGTGAGTCTAGCCCCCCTGCTCTGATAACAGGTATCCATGGCAGCCAGACCTTAACACTGCGTACACACTAATCTGAGTGGTATCTGGTCCCACAGGGCCACATGTGACTGCAAAACCCAGATGGTAACAGAAGTACTTTCAGTTGCACTGGTGGGAGCACCTTTCACACACTGGTAGTGATGGGAATGTGCAGTAGGATCTATCTCTAGCATCACATGTACTGTGGACCTAGTGCTGGGCGCCCATCCTATCCCTCAGGGTGAACACGGAACCTTCACAATGGCATGGTCTGTAGCTACTCTGTGCCAGTATCATGCACTGTCAGTCCGTCTTACCACACTGCAGTACCAGTGAGGTGCACTGCAGACCCCATTTGGTGGTCAGCTGTAGGCCACTGTTCTGCATGTGCAATGCATCATGGGTGCTGGTGGGGTTATCCTATCCTGGCACACAGAGCAGACGGTTTGTGCGGTGACCTGCAGTCCGTCTGTACCCATCCAGTGCTGTGAAACAAGCCATAGAGGCATAGCCTACTGGTTAGTACACTGACGTTCTAGGCCAGAGCTACTCACATACAGTCCTGGAGATCCGCAACCCTGCAGGTTTTCGGGATATCCCTAATGAATATGCATGAGATATATATGCATTAGAGATATCCTGCCAACCTGACTGGCTTGTGGCCCTCCAGGGCTGGATTTGGAGACCCCTGCCTTACACCTCTCTCATTTACGATTGTGAGTGGGCAAGGTGCAGATGTCCAAGACATCAAAAAGGTTAGATAGAATTTGTCACATTCCTCCTTGCTTCTCACCATCACCAAAATATTGTCTATTAGACAACTTTATGGTGGTGGTGGTGAAAAGCAAGGAGGAATATGACACATTCTATCTACCCTTTTGATGTCTATGACATCTGTACCTTGCCCACTCGCAATCTTAACTAACAGAGGTGTAAGGCAGGGGTCTCCAAATCCAGCCCTGGAGGGCCACAAACCAGTCAGGTTGGCAGGATATCTCTAATGCATATATATCTCATGCATGTTCATTAGGGATATCCCGAAAACCTGACTGGTCTGCGGCCCTCCAGGACCGGAGGTGCCCACCCCTGTTCTAGGCAGTGGTCATGGGGTGCGATTCCTCGTTGTTCCTTCCTGTCCATGTCTGATGTTTTGCATGCCTGTGACAGTCATATCTTTGCAGATCCGTGCTGCCAGCCCATAATACCCTCACCACAGTTGCTATCACTCCTTATACAGCGTTATAAGGCACCTTATAAGACACAGTGCAAGGCACGTTACAAGGCACCTTACTAGGCACAGTACAAGGCACGTCATAAGGCACGGTACAGGGCACCTTACTAGGCACAATACAAGGCACGTGCCTTGTACTGTGCCTACTAAGGTGCCTTATAACGTGCCTTATGACGTGCCTTGTAACGTGCCTTATAACGCGCGTTAGCCTAAGGCGCCATGTAACGCGCGTTAACTGACACAGCTTGCCATAATGATGCACCGCCCATTCCCTTATATGGGAATCCAGGGAACCTAACGCAGGGAACGTTACCGCAGTTTAGTAAACATACCCCCTAATGTATGTCAGTCTATCAAAAAATCTCTCCAGCAGGCATTAAAAAAATATAACACTACCTGAAATATTTTAGAACACAGAAATCCTTCTTTCACAACACCATCTAGACAAGTCTTCAGGCATCATTTTCATGTAGCTGGCTGAGTTGCAGCAAAACATGCAAGATGTTCTCACAGTTTTTGAAATTTGATCAACCTTTGCTGTTGTATCTGGCACAGAAATAGTGCTATATGCTTCAGGCCCTTCCAAGTCGGCCATAATGTATAGCATACATTTGCACCGTATTGTAGAGTGAATGAGGTTGCCACAGGCGGGTTACTATGAATTTCAGGGGGTCTCATCAACTTCAATTTAATGTTGAATATTTCTCAAGCTTCTTAATGTTCTCTAGGTCTATCTCAAATATGTCTGGAAGGTATTTGGTATGAGGCTGCAGTGCTTGGATGAGGGTCTAGAATTTTGAATGTAATTATTCACTTTTTCAAATGTGAGCTCAAGGCGAATTTTCTCCCCTCCAGAGCGTTTACAAAGTAAGGGGACCTTTTACTAAAGCTCACTAAGCATGTTAAGTGTGGATTAGTGCATACCGGAGCATGTTTACTAACATGTGCTATGTTAGAGCCTAAAAAGCCCCGGAAGATAGCGTGAGAGGTGGAGTAGATGGTGTGCACAGCATGTCCCACTACACTTACCGCAGGGACACGCACCTCCCTGTGTTAACCTGCAAGCACACCTAAATCTGGTACACCTACTGCTACCATCTGAAGAGGTGGTAAGTGCACCTGCATTAATAGTAGCATGGCGGTTAGTTCTTGCCAATGATGCTCGTGCTACAAAGTGCTGTCAACGCTCACACTTTGCCCCTATTTTGCCCAATCACTTCCCCATCCCACACTAGGCAGTTAGTGTGGGAGTTTTACCATGCTGCCCTGAGCTGAGTCAGCGTGGCACGATTGGCACATGGTAAACCCTGTACTAATCATTAGGACACGTTAGTAAACATGCCCCACTGTAAGCCTACAGCCACCGTAATAGTAAATGAAGTGGCTTCATGCTTAGCATTAATTGCATGACATGGAAAGGGATGAGGAATGGACTTTTCTCCACGTAAATCTGGACCTTTTGATAATTCCCCCCTTTAGCCAGGTAGGTTTGTCAGAGCAAATTCTTTGTGTAGACAAAGTTACCTGGAATAAAAGGAGACAGGGCTGCAGGTATGATGAGGGCAGGCTAAAATATATAACCTAATCATACTATGAGTGTTAGCTGGCTAAATTTATATGGACGAATCAGTTCACACAACTAGCTGGCCTAAACGTATCTGGCTAAAGTTATGCACTCGCTGGCTTTTTAAATATGGGGCTTTGTGTTATTATACTGATTTCTAAGTAGGGATGTGCCTCTGATTGATTTCACTTCCCCAAACTCTCATAGGTAGAGAGCAGCTACTTGCAACTTGAGAAGAAAGCACTAATGATTCTGTCTCTAATGAAGAAAGTCTTTCTGTTTTGATATGAATGTCCTTTTCCCTTATGCATAAACCTCTCCTGCAAACTTTGGTCCAAGGCAATAACACCTGAATTTAATGATTTATTGCTATGTTCTTATATTCTGCCATTCCAACCATAGAGGTTCAAAGTGGATTATGACATCAACATAAAATAGTGTAAATGCAAACAAAACTGCACAACATAAAATATAATTAAATCGCACAACATAACTGTTACGGAAAACAGAATTTAACATTTATCCAAGAAGATAAATAGTCCCGTTCCAGGGGAAGCAAATTCCACAGTCTTGGAATTGCAGTTGAAAAAGAACAAACTGAGCCCTGCTAGTGGCATAAGTTTAAATGAGGGGTCCCCAACCAAAATTTGCTAAGGTTGCTCAGTGGTGGTGACTGGGAATAGGTGGGAAGGAAAACTGTCCATCTCAAAAGTCAAGGGAGAGCCACAACAGGCAGCAAACAGTTATAGCTTACTTTAAAATAACTTGCCGTGCCTCCTTCCTCTGCCTTTCTCTAATAAAAATATTCTTTCCTGATAGCTAGAGACGTGTTTCCCACTGCTGGGCTGGAGCTTTGTGATATTGTGAGACTTCAGTCCATTAGCAGGAGTTCCTTCTCTGGCTGCCAGGGAAGAATACTTTTATTACAGAGACCGAGGGAGGTAACGTAGCACTTTAATTCAAAGCAAATGATGTTAGCCACACTCCGCCTACACTGATCCAGTGCAGAGTCGCTGAACTGCAACTCCTTGACTGCAGCTCCTGCACTGCGGGGCTGCTTGGGCTAAATTTACATCACTTGGCCCTGCTGTTAGCAGCCAGTTGCTATGACATGCAATATAAGTGGTTGGAGGATAAATTAAATGCAGATGCCCTAGTGTGCCTGCTGTGACCAGTATTTGAGTTAGAATGCTCCTCATCTGGGCTTGGTGTTTCCTTGGTCCCAGGGGAGGTTTCTAAGCACACACATTGGGACTCAAAACCATGTCAAGTGGGTGCCCGGTTTCAGAAAGGGGTGGCCTGCTTAGAATCCTAAGGACGTCAGTGCATGCTTCTGGTGGTGCTGGTCTGATCTCAGCTGGATCCAAGGGTGTTCATAAAGGGGCCCTCTGGTGGTGTTCCCAATGGGGCTTCCTAAGCAGCTTTTAACTGATCTAAATGCAGTACATTGCATATGCAATGCGTGCCTTTGAGTCAGTCCTGACTCCTGGCGACCCAGAAGCTCCTGGGTTTTCTTGGCAGTGTCACCGGAAGTAGATTGCCAGGCCTTTCTTCCGAGGCAATGGAGGGTTTAGGGATTCCCAAAATTAATTCCTGGCCAAGAGTTTTGATTGGTGATGACATCTGGATACAGATATCTGTAACCCCTTCCAGTCTTGGAGTCCCCTGAAGTAGCTCGACAAGCTGTGGAGCAGACTGAGGTATGACTTCCAAGAGAAACATTGCCCTTGCAGGCTTAGCTCGCGGGCATTATTAGGGTTCCTGGATGGGACCAGTATGCAGTGAGAGATTGATGGCATCTTTACTTCACTCATTCCACTTCCCTTTTTCTCAGTAGCAGAACCCATGCCAGAAAATAGTGTTCTGAACCAAAAGGTTGACTTAAAGATATTTAGGATCACTGAAAACGATAACAAAAAATATAGAGATTGACAGAGACAAAAACATACTATAAGCAGTTACAGTCCTTTCTCCTTTCTCTGTGTTTTATCCTAAGCTTGGCAACGCTCCTCCTAAACTGTCTTGTTGCAGTGCATCTTCTGAGCTGGAGGCTACCATAGATGCAGGTGCCCCAGTGCAGCACCTCGGTAGCTCCCGACTGTGGGTGTCACTTGGTTACAGAGATGTTCCTCTGGATCCTCTCCATTCTCCTTTGGACCAGCAGCTTCAAGATGTTCCATTGTCTACTCTTCTTCTTACCTGATAGAACGAATTCCTCTCCTCTTGAGTAGGGGGGAGGGGTGGGAACACTGCTAGTGGGGTTTACCAGGATAGCGCTCCCTGCACGCTGTGCAACAACATTAAAGGAAGCGCCTCCCAGGGCGCCCACGCCTGGCGGGCCTCACCAGAGGGCCCTTAGACATGGCCCTTCGGCGGGGAGCAAGGCACTTTAGCATACTGCTCCTCTACACCTTGCCGCCTGACCCTATCTAACTTCCTCACGAGGTAAGCACCCCTCTCCTAGTGCTACCCACAGCCATTTGACTCCACAGCTACCCATCGTTCCCTCATTACTTCTCCCCTGTACTGCAGCTAACCCTGCATTGCACTAATCAGGTTACCTACTGCTTGCACCAAACTGGTTACCCACTGCTTGCACTGAACTGGTCACCCTCTGCTTGCACTCAACTGGTTACCCACTGCTTGCACTGAAGTGGTCACCCACTACTCGCACTGAACTGGTCACCCTCTGCTTGTACTGTACTGGTTACCCTTCTTGCACTGAACTGGTTACCCACTGCCTGCAAAGATCTGGTTACCCACTGCTTGCACTGATCTGGTTACCTACTGTTTGCACTGAACTGGTTACCCACTGCCTGCACTGAACTGGTTACCCACTGCCTGCACTGAACTGACTGTCCACTGGTCACCCGCTGCTTGCGCTAAACTGGTTACCCGCTGCTATCCACTGCCTGCATAGAACTGGTTACCCACTGCCTGCACTGAACTGACTGTCCACTGGTCACCCGCTGCTTGCACTAAACTGGTTACCCGCTGCTACCCACTGCCTGCATAGAACTGGTTACCCACTGCTTGCACTGAACTGGTTACCCACTGCCTGCACTGAACTGCCTGTCCACTGGTCACCCGCTGCTTGCACTAAACTGGTTACCCGCTGCTACCCACTGCCTGCATAGAACTGTTACCCACTGCCTGCATAGAACTGCTACCCGTGTGCCTAGAACTTGCTACCCATTGTGTGCCTAGAACTTGCTACCCACTGCTTACCTTGAACTTGCTACCTATTGCTTGCTCAGACCTTGCTGCCTACTACCATGGTCCCACATCTCATTGTCCTTCTCTTCCTCATCCTCCCCAACTGCCTCCCCTCCTACCAACACCCTCCCTCCTCTTCCCCCTACCCACCCCCTACCTTCCTCATTTCTTCCTCCATTCTACCCTCTAGCCTAGCATTTGCTCTTGAGCTTCTTCACACCATCCCCCGCATTCAACCCGCCCCCCTCTCTTTAAGGCAATCCCACCCTCGCTTCCACCGTACTATCTCCACTTTACCTCGTTCTCTAATACTCATTCTCCTTCTCTCATCAGGTAATATCAACCCCAACCCTGCCCCCCCCCCCCCGGATTTCTTTCTCACACCAAAAAAAGTTCCTCACGTACCCTATCTAATCTCATCCACATCCCGCTCCTCCCTCCTTCCGCCCTCCCTCATTCATCCCACAATCACTCATCCATTGATATCAACTCCAACCTATCCCCAAAAAATAATCTCTCACATAACCTACCTGATACCATCAATTTACCCCTCACTTTCCCTCCCTCACATCCCTCTTGAAGAGCATACACACCCAGACATACCCACCCACACCCTGCTACCTCTAAATCTTGGTATTACCCTAGAAACAGACCCCCACGCTACTCTGATAAGAAATCCACACATAACTTATCCAACCCTATCCATATTCCTCTCCTCCCCCCCTCCACTCTCCCGTTTTCATGTGCAGTATGGAACGCATGCTCAGTCATTAAAAAAACCCTTTTATTCACGATATTTTTATCTCTAATGCCCTACACCTTCTTGCCTTGACTGAGACCTGGCTCCCCCCAGACGACACCACATCCATTGCCTCTCTCTGCTATGGAGGCTACCAGTTCTCCCATACGCCTTGATCTACTGGTCGCGGTGGTGGCATTGGCCTACTACTCTCTCCCTCCTGCCAATTCCAACCCCTCCTGCCACCCCAATCACACTCCCCCCTCTCCTTCGAAGTCCACTCCATTCGCCCCCTCACACCACTTCCCCTCCGAGTAGCTGTTATTTATTGCCCACCCGACAAATCCAAATCAACCTTCCTTACTGACTTTGACTCCTGGCTTTCTGCCTTTATTGATCCCTCCTCCCCCACTCTTATTCTTGGCGACTTCAACATTCACATCGACAACCCCTCCGACCCCCATGCCTCAAAGTTCCTCGCTCTTACCTCCTCGTTCGACCTCCAACTTTGCTCCACTGCCCCCACACACATACATGGCCACTGCCTTGACCTAATACTCTTCTCCAATTCCTCTCCCTCAAACTTCCGCAAATCAATCCTTCCCTCATCTGACCATCACCTCTTAACATTTACTCTTCAGCTTCCGCCATCCCTACCTCATCCTGTCTCCTCCGACCTATTTAGATACCTTCATAATATTGATCCCCTGACTCTCTCCTCCACCATTTCTCCATCTCTTTCCTCCATTTTATCCTCCGAGTCCGTTGACGAGGCTTTATCTTCATACAATGCTACACTATCCTCAGCCCTTGACACTCTTGCCCCTCCCAACCCACGTCCTGTCAAACGATCTACTCCCCAACCCTGGCTTTCACCCACAATCCGTTACCTATGCATCTGTGCCCGTTCTGCCGAACTAGCTTGGTCCAAATCCCGCTCCCCGGAAGAACTTCTACACTTCAAATTCATGCTTAGCTCCTTCCAGTCAGCCTTAGCACTTGCCAAACAAGATTACTACATCCATCTGACCAACTCCCTTGCCTCTGATCCTCACCGTCTCTTTAACACCCTCAATTCTCTCCTCAAGGTCCCCCCGCCCCCGATCCCACCCTCCCTTTCTGCCCAAACCCTAGCTGACTACTTCCACGACAAAATCCACAGGATTACCCTCCAATTCCCTACCCCCTCATCTACCTCCCCTCCTCCCCAATTCTCCTCCCCATCCATACTCCCCCTGCCACCCTATCCTCCTTCCCTCCGATCTCTGAAGAAGAAACCACACTTCTTCTTTCCTCCTAATAAACCCACCACCTGTTCATCAGACCCTATCCCCACCCATCTCCTACGTCCCATCTCCCTCACCATTGTCCCCTCCATCACTCATATCCTCAACCTTTCACTCTCCACTGCAACTGTCCCCATTGACTTCAAACATGCTGTTTTCAAACCTCTCCTCAAGAAACCCTCACTCGATCCCACATGCCCTTCTAACTATCGACCCATTTCCCTCCTTCCCTTCATATCCAAACTATTAGAATGAGCAGTCCACTGTCGCTGCCTCGACTTCCTCACCTCCCAGGCCCTCCTGGACCCACTACAATCCGGCTTCCGTCCCCTACACTCCACTGAAATGGCACTCACAAAAGTCACCAACAACCTGTTGTTGTTGTTAAGTGCCGTCGAGTCAGAGTCGACTCATGGCGACCCTCTGGATAGCTATCCTAAATTGTGTTCGGTCTTCAGTCAGGCGGCTCATTGTTGACAGACTGGTACCTGTAGCTGCTGTTATTGTATTGATCCATCTCATTGCTGGCCTTCCTCTTTTGCGTTGACCTTCTATCTTGCCACACTACTAGATACAATTGCGCTCAATATAACAAAAGTAAGATAATAATACCACTATTTCAACACTAGTGATGCTTATGATATCTTAACTACTAGTTATGAAAAACCCTGGGAGGTCTCAGACTTAGGGTAGCAACTATCCCTGTGGCTGAAATGCCAGTTTAAGGGAAGAGTTTGCTAATTAGAATCAACGACCTCCACAGTGGTATGCGGTAATAATGAAGAAGGCAGCTGATTATATTGTATCAGCTGCCTTCTTCATTATTACCGCATACCACTGTGGAGGTCGTTGATGCTAATTAGAAAAACTCTTCCCTTAAACTGGCATTTCAGCCACAGGGATAGTTGCTACCCTAAGTCTGAGACCTCCCAGGGTTTTTCATAACTAGTAGTTAAGATATTATAAGCATCACTTGTGTTGAAATAGTGGTATTATTATCTTACTTTTGTTATATTGAGCGCAATTGTATCTAGTAGTGTGTTTTGGCGTTCTACAATTGACCACTTCTATCTTGCCAAGCATGATGTCTTTCTTTAATGATCTCTCTCTTCACATGATGTGTCCAAAGTATGAAAGTCGAAGTCTTATCATCTGAGCTTCTAAAGAAAGCTTAGGTTTGATCTCCTCTAGTACCGACTGGTTTGTTCTTCGGGCAGTCCATGGTATACACAGTATTCGCCGCCAGCACCATAATTCAAAGGCATCAATTTTCTTCCTGTCTATCTTTTTCACTGTCCAGCTTTCACATCCATATGATGTTATTGAAAATACCATGGCTTGAACAAGTCGAATCTTTGTATGGAGAGAGACATCTCTGCTCTTGAGAATCTTACCAAGGTCTTTCATAGCCATTCTGCCAAGAGCAATGCGTCGTTTGATTTCTTGACTGCTTGTTGCTTCTCTATTGATAGTTGATCCAAGTAGGTTAACGTTCACAATTTCAATTTCTTCTCCTTCAACGATGAACCTGTTGATTATGTCAGTTGTCATGATCTTTGTCTTCTTTACATTAAGGTGCAGGCCCATTTTGAGACTATGTTCTTTGATTGTGAGAAGCAAATATTTCAGATCATCTTCACTTTCAGCCAGTAATGTGATATCATCAGCATAGCGAAGGTTGTTGATGAGTCTTCCACCAATCTTCACACCTCTGTTGTCTTCATACAATCCTGCTTCTCTGATGATTTGTTCTGCATATAAATTAAACATGTAGGGGGAAAGTATGCAGCCTTGTCTTACACCTTTGCTTATTTTAAACCATTCTGTTTCTCCTTGTTCCGTTCAAACTGTTGCTTCTTGATCAATATACAGATTGCGCAAGAGAACGATCAGGTGTTCTGGTATACCCATTCTTCTTAATGTGACCCAGAGTTTCTCATGGTTTACACAGTCAAAAGCCTTGCTATAGTCGATAAAGCACAAATAGATATCCTTTTGGTATTCTTTAGTCTTTTCAAGGATCCATCTCACATCTGCAATGATGTCTCTCATTCCTCGCCCTTTCCTGAACCCTGCTTGCACTTCAGGTAGTTCTTGTTCCAGGTATGGTTGTAGTCTCTTTTGAATAATCTTCAGTAGAATCTTGCTGGCATGTGGGATCAGAGCGAATGTTCGATAATTTCTACAGTCAGTTGGATCACCTTTCTTTAGTATTGGTATAAACACAGATCTTTTCCAGTCAGTTGGCCATGATGTTGTCTTCCAAATTTCTTGGCAGAGCCTTGTAAGTATGGTAACAGCTGCATCAGATTGCTGCAATACTTCTATAGGAATGCTATCAATGCCTGGTGCTTTGTTCTTTGATAAGGCTTTCAATGCTGCTTCAACTTCCTCTTTCATCACCAATGGTTCCCGATCATAAGGTACAGGTTGAAACGGCTGTTGGTCCACTTGATCTTTATCATATAAAAACTCTGTATATTCCTTCCACCTTTTCTTGATCTTCTCACCATCATTCAACATAGAACCTTGAGCATCTTGTAACATTCCAATTCGAGGCTGGAACTTTTTCTTTAATTCTCGTAGCTTTAGGAAAGCCGATCTTGTTCTTCCTCTAATACAGTGGTTCTTAACCAGTCCTCCTTGAACCCCTAGGCCAGTCGGGTGTTCAGGATAGCCCTAATGAATATGCATGAGATATATATGCATTAGAGATATCCTGCCAACCTGACTGGTTTGTGGCCCTCTAAGGCTGGATTTGGAGACCCCTGCCTTACACCTCTGTCATTTAAGATTGTGAGTGGGCAAGGTGCAGATATCCTAGACATCAATAGGGTATATAGAATGTGTCACATGCCGCCTCAATTCTCACCACCACCACCAAAAGGTTGTCTAATAGACAATATTTTGGTGGTGGTGAGAAGCAAAGAGGCATGTGACAAATTCTATCTAACCTTTTTGATGTCTTGGAGATCTGCACCTTGCCTACTCACAATCTTAAATGACAGAGGTGTAAGGCAGGGGTCTCCAAATCCAGCCTTAGAGGGCCACAAACCAGTCAGGTTGGCAGGATATCTCTAATGCATATATATCTCATGCATATTCATTAGGGCTATCCTGAACACCCGACTGGCCTAGGGGTTCAAGAAGTACTGGTTAAGAACCACTGCTCTAATAGTTTCTGCTTCTATTTCCTTGCAAGTGTCATTGTAGTACTTTTCCTTGTCCTGTCTTGCTGCACGTTGAAAATCTTTGTTGAGTTCTGCGATTGTCTTTCTTTCTCCTCTGGCTTTAGCTTCTCTGCGTTTCTGGGCAATTTTCAGAGTTTCTTCCGTCATCCATTTTGGCTGCTTTTGCTTTTTCACCTTTTGTAGAGACTTCTCGCTTTCTTCCAACACAACCTTCTTGATGTCATTCCATAACTCTTCTGGAGCTCTGTCATTTGTATCTAAAGCAGCAAATCGATTTTGCAGGCAGTCTTTAAATTCCAGTGGTATATTCTCAAGGTCTTATTTTGCTGCATTCATGAGTGGTTTGCTCTTTTTGAACTTTAGCTTGAGTTTGCATACTAGTAGTTGATGATCTGTACCACAGTCAGCTCCAGGTTTTGTCTTTGCTGATGTTATAGAACTTTTCCATTGTTGACTTCCACAAATATAGTCAATTAGATTTTTATACAATCCATTGGGTGAAGTCCATGTGTACAGTCGCCGCTTGTGTTGCTGGAAGAAGGTGTTTGAGATGAATAGATCGTTGGTCTTGCAGAATTCTATCAGTCTTTCTCCATCTTCATTTCTGTTTCCAAGTCCATATTTTCCAACTACTTTGCCATCTTCTTTGTTGCCAACTTTTGCGTTCCAGTCACCCATGACTATCAGGATATCCTGTTTGCATGTTCTGTCAATTTCAGCTTGTACTTGTTCATAGAACTCTTCAATTTAATTCTCTTCTGTAGCTGTTGTTGGGGCATATACTTGAATTATAGTTGTGTTGATAAGCAATCCTCGTAGACAAATAGAGATTAAGCGTTCGCTGACTGCATTGTATTTCATTACAGTTCTTGCAAGTTTCTTCTTTATTATAAATGCAACACCATTTCTTCTTTGTCTTTCATTTCCAGCATAGTAGACCATGTGATCATCTGATGCAAAGTGCCCGAAGCCAGTCCATTTCAGTTCGCTGACACTCAACAGAGCAAGTTGTACACGTTCCATTTCATTCTTGACCACCTCCAACTTCCCTTGGTTCATGCTTCGTACGTTCCATGTTCCAATGCGTAAGACATCTTTACAGCTTCTGACTCTCATTTCATGCGCAGCTACATCAGCAGTCAGACGTCCCAAGGGCTGTGATCCAACCACATCATAAATGCTGGCTTTACTCTGAAATGTCTTCAGCTCTTCCCCAGTAGCTTGTTGAGTGCCTTCCGACCTGGGGGTCTCATCTTCCAGCACCATAGCACAATTTGTTTTGTTGTAACTATCCATTGGGTTTTCATGGCAAGATACAGAAGTAGATTGCCGGGCCTTTCTTCCGCGCAGTTTAAGTTTGGTGTTGTTGCCGTTGTCACAAAAATGCGATCCTCCGCCGTCAACACTATCCCATTCTGCTGCTGCCCAGATGGGTGGTTTGTCTTGGTCTGGCACCTCAGCTGAGACCTGTCCATCTTGGGAGACCCTGCCAGTAGTTAAACTACCGATAGTTTAGCTCTCAGCATCACTGATGCACGCAAGCCCTCACAGCACAACAAGCTGCAGACCAACAACCTATTCCTGGCTAAATCTAAGAGCCTCTATTCTATCCTCATCCTTCTTGACCTTTCTGCTGCCTTCGACACCGTTGACCACAACCTTCTCCTCACCACCCTCTCCTCGCTTGGCTTCAAGGACTCCGTACTATCCTGGTTTTCCTCCTACCTCTCCCATTGCTCATTCAGTGTATGCTCTGGTGGCTTCTCCTCCTCCCCTACCCCGCTCCATGTAGGTGTACCCCAGGGATCTGTCTTGGGCCCCCTCCTCTTCTCTCTCTATACCCAAGGCCTTGGTGTGCTTATCTCCTCCCATGGCTTTCAGTACCATCTCTATGCCAATGACTCCCAAATCTACCTCTCTACACCTAATATTTCTCCAGCAATCCAGTCCAAGATCTCTGCCTGTCTTTCAGACATCACTGCCTGGATGTCTCATCACCGACTGAAACTGAACATGGCCAAGACTGAACTCCTTGTCTTTCCACCCAACTCCTCCCCCCCACTTCCACCCCTCTCAGTCCATGTAGATGGATCTACTATCTTTCCTGTTCCCTCGGCCCGCAATCTAGGGGTTATCTTTAACACCTCTCTCTCCTTCTCTGCTCATATCCAGCTTGTAGCTAAGACCTGCCGCTTCTTTCTCTACCCATCCATCAAAAATAGAGTGTAGTATGAAACAGCATGAAGCTAGCTACCAAAGTAATGTCGGAAGAATCGTCATGAGGTTTAAACTACCTCTTGAAGCTTAACTTCCATTTTGCTCAAATTATTTTTTATTGAGCCCACTATGGAGCTGTATAACAGGTGAAACACCACAGAAAGTGCTCCCTATATAAAACCAATGTGTTTTTTTAAAACCAATGTGTTTGTTTAAAAAAACCACGTAGTTAATTGTGGTAAAATCTACTGACCGGGAGAAAATCCAAAAACAGAGAACAAAAAAAGCAAGCGAAAACGAGACTTATCTTAAAATGCTGAAAATATGTCTTCCATATGCCTGTATGTTCTCAATTCTTTAACTGGACTTCTCCGTCTGGAAACGCATGCAGTTATAAGCATAAGTCTCGTTTTTGCTTGTTTTTTTTGTTCTCTGTTTTTGGATTTTCTCCCGGTCAGTAGATTTTACCACAATTAACTACGTGGTTTTTTTAAACAACACATTGGTTTTAAAAAAACACATTGGTTTTATATAGGGAGCACTTTCTGTGGTGTTTCACCTGTTATACAGCTCCATAGTGGGCTCAATAAAAAATAATTTGAGCAAAATGGAAGTTAAGCTTCAAGAGGCAGTTTAAACCTCATGACGATTCTTCCGACATTACTTTGGTAGCTAGCTTCATGCTGTTTCATACTACACTCTATTTTTGATGGATGGATATTATTGTATAGGGGATTAGTTAGTTTGTTTTGGGCTTCTTTCTCTACAACATCAGCAAAATCCGCCCCTTCCTCTCTGAACACACCACCAAAACGCTTATCCACTCCCTAATCTCCTCTCGCCTCGATTACAGCAACTTACTCCTCACTGGTCTCTCCATGAGCCACCTCCTTCCCCTTCAATCTATACAAAATCACGCTGCTCGACTAATCTTCTGCCAGCCTCACCATGCCCTCATTTCTCCTCTTCTCAAGTCGCTTCACTGGCTCCCTGTCCAATTCCGCATCCAATTCAAGCTTCTCCTACTGACCTATAAATGCATTCACTCTTTGGCCCCTCAATACCTCTTATCTCTTGTCTCTCCCTACGTCCCCTCTTGAAATTTATGCTCTGCTAACAAATTACTTCTATCAATGCCTTTCACCCGCACCGCGAACTCCCGACTGCAATCCTTTCACCTTGCTGCACCATACGCCTGGAACAGCCTACCTGCATCTGTGCGCCAGGCATCCTCCCTGGCCCTCTTCAAATCCAGGTTGAAGATACACCTCTTCACCATTGCATTCAGATCCTGACTCCCATCCTCATCTCTCCCTAACCCCCATCAACATTTATGACCAAACGATAGACCAAACTGTACCACACCGTACCTTGTGCAGAACTGACTAATGCTCTGTACTGTTCTAACTAATGTACTGTTCTAACTAGATTGTAAGCTCCGATGAGCATGACTCTGATGGGCAGGGACTGTCTCTTATATGGTGACTACCTCTTGTAGGTTGGCTGTGCAGCACTGCATGCGTGGCGCTTTATAAGTGCTAAATAGTAGTAGTAGTATTAGGACACATTGGATATGGGTGCAGTCACCCTCGAACGACTCTGCTCCCCACTGGGTTCTGATGATAAAATGGCTAGACCAACCAAAGACAGGGAACTAACAGAGCTTGAATTTTTCCTCTCAGAGGAGTCTCCTCTCAGCATGATGACACTGAGAAAGAGTATCCTCCCCTCTTCCGGAAAATTACCAAAACACTTACGGGTCACAGAACAGTATATTCGTAGGATCTCTAGAGGTCTCTGCTATTCAAAGGAGAAGAGCCTGCAAATTCTCTACACATTGAATCTGCCAAAACCTGTTCACACTTCATCAAAATCTAACTGCCAATGCTTGATGCACACCCTTGGACCCACTGAAGCTATGTTGCGAATGCTTACATATGGATTTGGGTGAAATTAAGGAGATGAAGTCATAGGTGTAGTTTGCCTGTTTTTTTGTAGTGGGCAAGGGATATGGAATGAAAATTAGTAGCAAGGGGGGGGGGGGGAGAAGTGAATCTTTTCTCTCTCCCTTCAGATGGGCATTGATTAGTTTTCTGTCCCCTCCTTCCCCCACATTGACACACAGGACTTTGACAAGCTAGAAATGCACCTTGTGCAGCTCACAAAACTGCTCCCCCCCCCCAGCCACATGCAGGAACTCTTCTTGGGCTTCTTGGAAGCCCAGTGATGACATCAGCGCCTCTTCCATACTTGCATCCTGTGTGACCACACTGCTTGCACAACCCTTGATACAGCCTTACCAGCACACATGTTCTTTTCCACACATATACACACGGTTTATCATTCTCTCATCCCCTACCCCTTCCTTCAGGTCTGCCGCCACCAGCCTCAACCTTCCTACCTTTTCAGTTGCAGCTGTGGCAGGGTGGCACAATAAAATATTTTCAGACTTTTGTATTTTTGTTTATTCTTTTTTAAATTTCTTTTTGGATTTATTTTCATTCCTCAGTCCTTTTTTATGAATTATATTTTTTAAACTTTTTTCCATAGTTCCTCTCCCCTTTGATTTCTAAGAGGTCAATATTCGGCTCACGGCAGTCAGTGTTCTTAAAACACCTGATTCAAAGTGGCAATAATAAGTAACAATTCTAACTGAACGGCAGTTAGACAATGCAGACAATAGATGAACAAACCTCCACCTGAACCTGTGAAAAGAATGTCAGTAGGGGGTGGAGCCCTGCATGGCCACCTCCTCCCTCCTCCCAAGGACAACCCTGCAGATGAGTATTGGAAGGGGTGTGGCTTCACTCTGCATTCTGCTGCTGTTCTTATATCCTAGCACTGGTGGCCTCGCATCTAACTCAGCAGCGCCAACTAGTCATTGCTGTTGCTGCTTTTCCTCCTCTTTCATGGCTCAATGAGCTTTGAACTGGCAGGGCTTTGTAACTGCAGAATTTAATGTAATATAATGTAAAACTTTTATATACCGCTCCCTCCACAGTTCACGGTAGCTCACAATGAACATCCACAATTACAGTAAGAAAGAAAAAATCAAGCTAATTTGTTTCAAACATTTCTTGAACTGTGTGGGAGGGAGAGAAGTAGAATCATTCTTGGTGGGAGGGGGTCACACTTATTGCTTTAGCAATCAAACGGGCTGATGCAGAAAACTAACGCAGCCTTTAAGCACAGATAACGCCAGTTTTAAACACACTAACTGCTACCGCCAAATGCAAAAAAGAGATAGACACACACATAAACAGCAAAGAAAAAACTAGCGCACAGTTAACGCCCCAAGAATATTTAAATGTATTTAAATTAGAGGCAAATGAGCTGCACATGATAAAATGGCATGCAAATATTTCTTGCGCCCGATGCAGAGAAATGCATAGAGGATTTCGCAACCAGCCTTAGCACCAATATCTCTACATCTGGTCTTGAGGTGTCTTAATCATCTAGTGCATGCCCCTGACAGTATTTTGATGGCATCGGATGCATTCCCTGATGCCTGGATTATCTGAGGGGAAGTGTCAAATGTTTAATGCTGCCATTTGCACACAGTTTAATGAATGGCTAATGCATGACTAATTTGCACATGAGCACCTTTCTGTATGCTGGTGTTACGTCGTGCTCTATCGGTGCTCTGCAAATCGGTGTAAAAAGTTGGTAGCGCACAACTTCAGCACCGGCTTTCTGCATGGGCCTGAAGGTTTTGGATGGGGGCTGTAAGGACCTGAATCCTGATTCCTGTAAGTACTTAGTAAGGTCTCTGCCACTACTCATAGGCACCACCTGTCACCTCTTCCAGTTCTTGACTCACGCTCTGGTGGCTGATCCCAGCTGAGGGCAGCAGAGGAGAGTGGAGTTGGCAGCATTGCAGGCCAGGTGCTTCTCTAACATGCTCTTTCTGTTTTGGGGATCTCTTTTTTGTGAGCAGTAAAAGTCTTCAGAGCACCAGGCAGCTCAAATAGCTTATTTATTTATTTAACCTAATTTTTATAATGCCTTATCCTGAAATCAAAGCAGTTTACGTTGCACTTCAAACTCAACTAGGATACAGTGAACTAAGCACAAGGTTGGCATGCAGGCTACTTAACAGGGTAGTAACCTATTTACAAATTGCTTAACTTATTTCCAGTTGTTTCAGTCTATTTCCAGCTGGGCAGGGCTATCAGGGTCTTTGGTTGGGGCCAGGGTGGTTGCCGGACTACGTGACTGCCGTTGGGCTGCGGCTAGCGAGAGGCACTTTTGGAGGTGGATTGTTTGCTTTTCTGGTAGTCTGTTGGCACACTGATCATGTGTCTGTTATTGTTTCGTCTAGGTTGGCTGTTCACTTTTCTTGTAATCAGAGTTTCTTGGATGTCTGCTGAGGAGTGGAGCATTGACTCGTATATAGGCAGAAAAGGCATCAGTGGCAGGAATAGTAGATTTAGAGAAGCACTGGATCAACCATGCTCTCCTGATGTCAGCTGGGATTGGACTGCTTTGGTAGTGGGGGTAGTGGGATCAGTGGACAAGAGGTGATATGTGCTGGGGGTCATAAATGTAAACATTGATCCCTGGATGCTGGAGGCCCATAGTAAGCCATTGTGTTGGAATAATCCAATTGAGTTGTAATCAATGCATGTGTTACTGCAGCCATCTCAAAGGCTCCTAATTATGGCCATGGATAACAGATATTTCAGAGACGACAAAAACATGCTTTCAGCACTGAACCCATTTGCTTCTGCATATCAAAAAATGAGCCGAACCAGACTTTTAAGATCTTAATGTAGCCCCCCACTCCCGGAGAAGAGCAGTGGTATCCCCCTCTGGGAGAAGTTTACAGAAGTCATTAACCTCATCCCATCCAGCTCCCCTGTTAGGCAGAGAAAGGATGAAAGGAAAATAAACAAATATGATAAACCCCTACCAATTATTGTAATAGGGTAGATTTTGCAAGGATGGAACACATAACACCTTAGTGTCTATAAATAGAATTTTCAGATAAATTTATTAAAGCTCATATAACTAGTTGAACAAGCTTAAAGATGGATTCAGAAATTTTAACAGTTAGTTAAACAAGTTCAATCAAGAAAGTATATGAAAGGCTACTCTGCGCCCCCCTCACCAGCAACACAGCAGGGCTCTTGGAGTAACGGAAAACCACACTCAAAGCAATGAGAAGGAAATCTAAGAGACAGCAATAAAATACCACACACTTCTATATATATATATAGATACACCAAAGCTTTGCGGAGAGAAACAGATAGAAACAAGTTCTCTTTGTTTACTCTAACTATTAGCTATGGTTTACTTTATTTATAAGGCTCTTTTGGAGGATACAGCATAATTTCACTTTATTGTTCTACGTCAGGTATTACGTATTCATCACATCATAGGTCAATTTCTAATCAGCATAGGTCAGTATGAGGAGACATACATGTATTCCAAGACATAACTGTTTACTGCTGACTGCTTGATATCTAGTAACCCTGAGACTGAAAGGCTGGAGGACAAGCTGCCCTTTTTCTTATTTCACATAGCTTACAGGACTTGTACTTCTTCACCTACTTAGTAAGCAAATATATGAAGTTTATTTCTAAGCAAAGTTCTGAACAAATTTAACTCTTTCTCAGGTTTTATTAGACAGCCTGGTTGTGTACACCGCCCTGTACAGACAAGCTTACTTTCAGTATACATGGTTGCACCTTAGAACTTAGAAAGGAATCAACATTCAGTGTTTCTCTTTTGTTCACAGTAGTCTTCTAATACAAGATACTCAAGTGTTTCAATTGTTTTTCTCTTTAGGATATTCTTTACAGTGGTCTCAGGTAAGTAGAATATTCTACAAATCCAAGACCCTACAACGCCTCTGCCCACTCCTTGAATCATCTGACTTCTGTTCAGCACTCTAAGTCCTAATCCTTCCACACGTCGACTACTGTAACACAATCTATCAAGGTCTGCCACATTCCACCCTTCTCCTATTACAAACCGCCCTTCACACTACTGCACGCACCATCCAAGGAGCATCCAAATTTGACAACATCATCCCCATCCTCAAACAGCTCCATTGGCTACTTCTCCCCAGTAGAATCAAATACCAAACCCTACTGTTAACCCACAAGACTCTCCACTGCCACCCTGCTACTCATCTACAATCCCTCTTTCAAACGCTCAACCCAAATAGACCCTGAAGACTCTCCATAACCAACAAACTCACCATACCCCACTCCAGAACAAAGAATAACCAGCAAACATGCTGAAGGGCTTTCAAATTATACGTATCATCACTCTGGAACACACCCCAAACCCTATATGAAATATCTCCGACTTCTACTCTTTCCGCAAGCACCTAAAGACCCTCCTATTTTCTGATCATTTTAACCCCACTACCTAACCCAGCCTATATTGACATCCATTGTAAATTGTTATTCACACCCAAACTGTTGCTTATATATAGTTAGCCAATACCTGTATATAGTTAACCATTATATGTGATTGAAATTCTCTGTTCAATGTAAACCGCTTTGACCTGGTGAAAAACGGTAAATAAGCCTTGCTAATTAAATAAAAAAATAAATGTTTGAAACCTCTTGTTTCCCTTTTCTTTCAATCTTTCCAATTTATCTCTTACAATGAATATATTTATTTATACAGGTGCTTCCACCTTTTAACAGGTGAGTTCTCTTATTATTCATAGTAATTTGTATGTATTTCAACTGGAAATGTAAAGTATGAACTCAAAAATGCAGTTGATGCCACAGGAACTCAGGATTCCTCTGGTCCAACGATGATCTGGACTTTACCTGTTCCCTAACTTTAATAAATCAATAAATAAAACTAATCTAAATTGAGGCTGTGTCCACAGTCACTTGGGGGTTATTGGGAAAAACTGAAAGGGGATATTTTAAGGGCAACCAACCTTTTTGTTAAAATGGTAAATAAAGGTAAAAGGAAAAGTAGACCGCTATGGTTTTTGAAAGAAATAGCTGAAAAGGTAAAGAAAAAGAGGGAGGCCTTCATGAAATACGAGAGATCACAGAGAGAGGAAGATAGACATCTACAGTATATTTGGAAAAACTTAGAGAAGCTAGCAAAGTAGTCAGGAAAGCAAAGATTCAAAAAGAGGAGGAAATAGCCAATGCAATAAAATGGGGGGATAAGACATTTTTCAGATATGTTAGTGAGAAGAGGAAGGGCAAAAGTGGTATTGTCAGACTCAAGGGTAAAGGGGAGGAATATTTTGAAGCTGATGAGGATAAAGCAGAATTGTTTAACAAATATTTCTGTTTTGTGTTCACAGATGAAGAACCAGGAGCAGGACCTCAGAAAACACCCACAAACAAGAACAGAAGCGAGGGGCATCTTGAACAATTTTCAGAAGACTGTGTTCGTGAGAAACTAGCTAAACTTAAAGTAGACGAAGTGATGGGACCAGATAGCAAGACCACTTCCGCACAGTGTGCCAAGCACTCATCACACCTCTGCTTGATTACGGAAACTTGTTGTATCAAGGCCTCCCCCAGCAGACACTACACCTACTCCAAATGGTACAAAACACTACAGCACACATCATTACGGACACTGCAAGAACTGAGCACATCACCCCAGTCTTACAGCAACTGCACTGGCTCCCAGTGATGGCCAGGGCAAAATACAAAACAATCATGATCATCTTTAAAATGTTCCACAATCAATTGGCAGATGCACTCCAAGATATCATAACAAAGGACATTAGCAATAGTCCAAGAAGAACCAATAATGACAACAGGATCTGCACACCTGCAGGATATCACAAAACTAAACAAGCAACCTCAAGAAGAGCTCCTTCGCTACTGGCGTCCACGCTCTGGAACTCCCTACCAATGGGTCTGAGGGCCATGAACGATTCCATAGACTTCCACAAGGCCCTCAAAACCCTACTCTTCAGAGAAACCTATGAACAAACAGACAACCAACAAACTCCACCCGAACAGTAATGCAACGAACAGTAATGCAACTACCTCACTACAACTACCTCCAACTCGAACAGTAATGCAACTACCTCAATACAACTACCTCCACCATCTCAATACCCACCCCAACTAAACCTATAAGTTCAATAAATAATATGATTAAGTACCCTCATGTATAATTTATAACATACAGTGTATAATGTATAGTGCACAGTGTATAATATATAATGCCTTTATAATGTAAAATGTATAATGTCGTTAAATACCCTCATGTTAAATGTAACCCTCCAATTGTGATGTGACCACTTTGATTGTAGGATAAGGTGGTATACAAATCCGTCTAAATAAATAAATAGGATACACCCTAAAATACTGAGGGAACCTGGGGATGTTCTAGCTGCTCCTTTGACTGACCTTTTCAATGAGTCATTGGAGTTGGGAATGGTGCCAAAGGACTGGAGAGAGGCACATGTGGTCCCTTTACACAAAAGCGGAAGTAAGGATATGGTTGAAAACTACAGGCCAGTTTAACTTCAGTGGTGAGTAAATTATTGAAAGCGCTGCTGAAAGAGAAAATAATGAGGTTTCTGGAGTCCAGCAGATTAACAGGATCCGAGGCAGCATTGATTCACCAGAGGCAGGTCTTGTCAGACAAATCTGATTGATTTCTTTGACTGGGTGACCAGGGATTTGGACCGAGGGAGGGCCCTAGATGTGATGTATTTAGATTTCAGTAAAGCCTTTGACACCGTTCCTCACAGGCGACTTATAAACAAACTGAGCACCCTAGGGATGGACCCTAAAGTTACTGCTTGGGTTAGAAATTGGTTGAGTGGAAGGCGACAATGGGTACAGGTAAATGGAGCTCACTCTGAGGAGAAGAAGGTTACCAGTGGTATGCCCCAGGGATCTGTCCTTGGTCCGATTATTTTTAACATCTTTGTTAGTGATATAGCGGAAGGGCTGTCAGGTAAGGTTTGCCTCTTTGTGGATGATACCAAAATAGAGTAGACACCCATGAAGGTGTAGATAACATTAGGAGGGACCTAGTTAAGCTTGAAGAATGGTCTAGAATTTGGCAGCTGGGATTTAATGTTAAAAAATGCAAGGTCATACTTTTGGGCTGCATTAATCCAAGGGAACAATATAGCATAAGGGGTGAAGTACTTTTGTCCACTAAAGAAGAGCGGGACCTAGGCGTGATTGTGTCTGATGATGTTAAAGTAGCTAAACAGGTAGAAAAGGTGACAGACAGCAAAAGCTAGAAGGATGCATGTGTGCATAGGGAGAGGAATGGCCAGCAGAAGAAAGAAGGTGATAGTGCTTCTGTATAAGTCTTTGGTGTGACCTCATTTGGAATATTGTGTGCTATTCTGAAGACCGCACCTTCAAAAGGATAAAAACAAGCTGGAGTCAGTACAGAAGGTGGCAACTAAAATGGTTAGTGGTCTTCATTATAAAGCATATGAGGATAGATGTAAGGATCTTAATATGTACATCTTAGAGGAAAGGCGGGATAAAGGTGATATGATTGAGACGTTTAAATACCTCTGTGGCATAAATGCACAGGGGGAGAGCCTCTTTCGATTGAAAGCAAGTTCTGCTATGAGGGGACATGGGATGAGTGTAAAAGGGGATAGATTCAGGAGTGATATGCGGAAATATTTCTTTACGGAATAGTCTCCCAGTGGAGATGGCAGAGATGAGGACAGTATCGGAATTCAAAGATGCATTATTTATTTATTTATTTTATTTTATTTAACAATTCTTCTATACCGCGCTATTAAAATCAGCGCGGTGTACATCGAACAAAGATACTACAATGTATACAAACAACATCGAGTTTTACAGAGAACAGGGAATTGAACATGGAAGAAAAACCGGGGAAACTATATACATATTATACTCAAACTATGTACAGTACTCTAATATAAAATGGTAGTGGGGGCTACCTATTGTCTGAGGTCTTGACGTGCAGGGGTGACTGGTGTCTGGCGGAACTTTGCTGGTTGGTGGTTGTGCTATTATCGCATGGGTCAAACACAGAGAATCTCTAAAGGAAAAAAGGGGTCTGTTGTAGTGGTTGATATGGAAGGACGGACTAGATAGGCCATGTGGTCTTTTTCTGTCGTCATGTTTCTATGTTTCTAAACTGCCCAGATTCAGCATAGCTATCTGGATTCCTTCACAGGATTAAACATATATATTTTCCAAAGAAACGCCTTTATAGTTTCAGTTTCCTGTATTTTTAGGTTCCTTAGAGGGGCTCAATACAGCTTTTCTTTCCAATTCTCAGGCTGTTTCAAAGAAAGGCAGCTTAATCTTTCCCCCCTGCTCTGTGGACTCCAAATTAACATGCCCAGCAGAACTACCAGCTCCTCTGCACAGGATTTAAGATATTTCTTTTCTCCAAGAAGCTTTTACTACAATCTTAACTTTCAGAACATTTAGTTCCTTGAAGGAGTTTAATCCTGAATTCTTAGAAACTTTCCAAATTATAATAGCATGAGAAGTTTCCCTATTTTTTCTCCAGTCCAGCTCCAAGAAATCCTTTTTCAGGATTTTTGGTTTTATTTCTCAATAGACAAAAGCTGAGCCAATTCCTTTTGCTCTGAAGCTTTTCACTACTTCAAAGAACTCTTTAAAGAAGCTCCTTTTTGCTCCTTCCTTCTACACTCTCTCTTAGTTCTGTCCAAAGCAGAACTTTTAAAATGAAAACTCGGTCAGAAAGTTGTACACAGAGCTGTATGAACAAATCCTTTCCCTCCAATACAACTTGCACACAGCAAACCTGTGCTTCACACACAGGGCACAGTTAATAAAGCTCAGAGTCTGTTAACTCTTTGTCTTCCAATTCTCTCTCTAAGCAGGCATTAAACAATAAGCAGACCATTTACTTAACAAAGTTAAACCTTTGTAACCCAGTTTCCAGTTATCTTAGTCTTCCACAGCATACACACTCCTCCTTTCCCTTTTCTTGTCCAGCCACAGATGCCTCTTTCAGTTTCACTTTAGTCCTCCCAGACTGTTTAGTGGCATTCCACTGCTGGAACTGCAAATAGTACCCCAGCACTGCTCTGGAAAAGGGCAACCCCACTCCAAATCTCCAGTTACAAGTATTTTTCTACAACAAATTAGAATGTATCATAGGTTTCCGTGCTGTCCCTGTATGTAAGCCTCTGAAGCAGCCAAGTTAAATAATGCCTCCCTGCATCATTCTCTGCAGTTTTCCTCCTGGAAGACTGCTCTCTCAAGAGATCCCTGCACTTCCCCAAGCTCACTCAATGCTTTTCTATGGGGCCGGGACTTGTTTTTAAATTAAGCTTCATTTTTAGCATTAAAATAGGCTTTTTAAAGCCTGCAAATCCAGGATTACATTTCTTTTAATTTATCTGAGGCTCCAGTGCTCTCTGCGGGTCCTGGGAGTGAAGCCCTGCACCCCTCCTGGGGCACCAAACAAGTAATCTATTTATTTTAACCTACTGGTTACTTTAACTTCTGAACAGTGTTTCTGAATTTAATCTCAGGGCAAGAAAAGGACATATAAGTACTTCTTACTGAGAGCATTTCTGTTTTATTATGGCTAATCTCCAGTTTATTCACAAGTGGCCACCTCTCCACAGCAAGCAAACATTTGTTCAAGTTTGTGATAGTGTCATCTCTGCAATCATTCAGCTCACAGAAAAGTCATGGCTCAGAAAGGTGTTAGGATATGATAACACAATCACGGTCTCTCTCCAGACCTCTGAGAAGTGCGTTTTCAATATGCAAATGTACCAATTCCGTGTTATAACACAGGTCTGCGACTAAAAAGCTGTTTGATTATTTTCATCTAATTTCCATGTATTTTGGTGTGCTGAAAACAAATAAAATATTGAAAAACTCCTAGACATCATGATTTGCCACAACATGCAAAATTGTCCTCAAATTTATCAATTTTTTTCAAATTACTATTAATTAATTCAAATTACTATTAATTAATTCACATAAGTGCATTTAAGATATAAAATGCCAAAAAAACCTTAAAGGGGTTGTCCGAGTTATGTAAAAAAAATATAGCACTGTAAATCTGATGGTCAGCAATATATACATAAGCTAAGCAAGTTTTAAGTCTGTGCTTCTAATGGTAGAAGGGGTTAATCTTTCCTGAAGAATCCAGTGGGAGGGAGACACAGGGCAGATAGCAGCAGCTCCGGTCAGTGGCCAGCACTGTGACGTCTCGTGTACAGAAACAGAGCTGCTCTCTCCTGCATGCCACACTTGTGCATGAATCATCATCAGGTTCTTGGTTCTAGGCTGTTCACACTTTTTCATTGCAATTCGTGTTAGCTCGTCATTCTTCAACCGTTATGTTATGGCTCCGCAAAAGTGTATTAATTCGCCAGACAGTTTCTGTTTCATCTGTGGTGAATATACAGTGTTGAAGCAACAGCAGAATATTACAGACTTTGTGAAAAAAGTATACTTTGCATACTTTGGACTAAAAATTGGAGATCAAGATAAAGTCTGGGCGCCTCATAAAGTGTGCAAACGGTGTGTTGAGGACCTCCGAAACTGGTTCAAGGGTAAGAAAAAATCTTTCCGTTATGGGATTTCTATGGTATGGCGAGAGCAAAAGAACCATAGTGACGACTGTTACTTTTGTTCATGCGATGTGAAAGGGATTAATTCCAAATGGAAGCATTCCATTTCATACCCCAATCTTCACTCGGCAATTCGTCCCATCTCCCATGGCACAGATATACCAGTGCGCAAGCCCCCTGCTACCTTGGAAGAGATACCTAGCTCCGATGAAGGTGACGTCATACCTGAACCAAATGACGAATCAAGTTCTGACTTTGAAGATGATACAAGACCAAAATTGTTTTCTCAGGCGGAGATGAATGATTTGGTAAGAGACTTGAATCTTCCCAAAGATGCCGCTGAGTTACTCGGATCAAGGCTGAAAAGCAGGAATTTATTGTTGCCAGGAGTATCATCTTCATGGTTCAGACATCGTGAAAAGGAGTTCATTCCTTACTTCGCCCAGGAAGACAAGTTGGTTTATTGCATCGATGTCGAAGGTCTGATGGGTCAATTTAAAATCCAATATGATTCAAAGCAATGGCGTCTTTTTATAGATTCTATGGGACAGTCGAGACCGACAAAATCACTGGACCAAGAAGAGTTGGCAGCTGAGGGTGCTAACAGTCGGTGAAAAAAATGTTCTCCGAGAAACTTTGATACCTTCCCATAAAGTTCTTCTACCACCTCTCCACATAAAATTGGGATTGATGAAGCAATTCATAAAATCACTTCCAAGAGATGGAGAATGCTTCAAATACTTGGTCACCAAGTTTCCAGGCCTGTCGGAGGCAAAATTGAAGGAAGGTGTGTTCGTCGGACCAGACATTAGAAGGCTTATAGTTGATCAAGAGTTTTTCAATATTATGACGGATCCTCAAAAAGAAGGGTGGATTGCATTTAAAGAAGTCGTACAGAAAGTTTTAGGCAATAACAAAGATCCTCACTACAAAAAGATCGTCGGACGAATGCTGAAAGCATTTCAAGCTTTAGGTTGCCTGATGAGTTTGAAAGTGCATTTCCTCCAGTCCCACCGTGACTACTTTCCTGAAAATTTGGGAGCTGTGAGTGAGGAACAAGGTGAACGATTCCACCAAGACATTAAAGAGATGGAAAGGAGATACCAGGGAAAATGGAGCATTACAATGATGGCAGACTACTGTTGGATGCTTCAGAGAGACATTCCAGATGCTACTCACAAGCGTAAATGCACCAAGAGGAGCCTCACAAGGAAGAAGAATCGAGTTTAGTGTGTGTAGGTGAGCTCATTTCAGTTCAAAAAAGGATTTTCATGAAAATATTGTAATAAAACTTTAATTTTATAAGTCTATTTCCATTTATTTTGAGGTATTGCCTTATTTAACATAGTTACCTAAATTGTCAGGAAACGTGATGTCCCATGACAAAATGGAGGTCATTTTTGGATTCAGCGCACCAAAAAACATAAAGATTACGTGGAATAACCAAAACAGCTCTTGAAAACAAAATTATAATCGGAGCAGTGAATACTTGATGCTCATCAAGATAATCAGATAACTGACGGCAGACTCTTTTTCTCAATTAATTTATCCAAAATTGGTGAGAAATTGGTCGTTAGCTGCTGAAGTAATTTACATCCAAACAGCCGTTTATCATAACAGGTTTAATATCCATGTCTTTTAATTGTGAAAGAAAATAACCTTCACACAGAGAACAATTCACTATCGTTAAAGACTTGTGTGACAAGTCCTCTGGCTCCATAATTTATTTATTTATTTACATTCTCTTATATACTGTGCTATTCTGCATCAGTGTGGTTTACATTGAACAAACTGAAATTACATTGAACAGGGCATTATAACTTGGAGATAACTATTTTACAGGGAACATGGGCTATGGAGGGTTAAGTGGCTTGCCCAAGACCACAAGGAGCACCTGTGGGACTAGAAACCCCAGTCCTTCCGGCCCAAGGTTGCTGTCCTCTAGTGGGATTTGAACCACCAACCTTCCGGCCTGAAGTACCTTGCCCCAACCACTAGGCCACTCCTCCACTCCATAATAAGTCGTATAGACAAAATATCTTGGAGGGAACCATTAGGGTTGATATCCTTGAGCAACTTGGAAACCTACCAGTGACATTACCTCTAAAGACAGTCCAGTAAGAGTAGAAGACTTACCCATGCTCTCTGAAAATTCAACAGAGCTAACCTTCCTTTGGACATTAATAGTAGATGGCAGAGTTTATAAAGAGGTCTAATGTTCACCACTTTAGTTTAAAAAAAAAAACCCAGCTAAAGCATCAGCTTTCTGCGTATCAGAGCGTTTTATCCTTCTCATTCTAATAACACTGTAGATAGGAATTCCTAAGGACCTCACAATATGATAGAGATCCCGCCCTTGTTACAGGAAAGAGCCAAATGGGCTGGGAAATATAATTCTTCCCTTCCCTCGGCTTATGATTATACAACTGTACAATTATATAACTGTGCAAGCCACTTAACCCTCCATTGCCCATGTTCCCTGTAAAATAGTTATCTCCAAGTTATAATGCCCTATTCAATGTAATTTCAGTTTGTTCAATGTAAACCGCCTTGATATCATGAAAGGCGGTATATAAGAAATGTTACATAAATAAATAAATAAATAAATTCTTCTACCTATTTATTTCTGATCTGGTCTGACCAAGGAATCAGAAAGATAACACAGGTACACTACCAAAAAACTGCCTCCAGTTTTGCAACTGATTCCTATAGATTTTGGGGTGCTGAATCCAGGAAAAATAGCCAAAATGTTCCATCACGTCACGTTTTCTTGCAAAATTAGATTTCTTACCCATATAAGGAATGTTCACATAATTTCTTTTTAGCCGACTGCAGTTTATTTTCTTGGCCCAAAATAGAGGTTGTAATGGTTAACTAACTAGAAACACTCCCTCATGATATTTTAGAGTGTTTTGTATTCATTTTATACATTAACAGGACAATTGGGAGGCGGGGGGCTAAATCCAGTACTCGCGCTGGCGCATGTTCTTTCCTGTTCGCCTCGCCTCGTTCGCTCGCTCAAACACGGTGGTTGCGACATGAACGTTCCTGTCAAATTTCAGTTTCTTGCAAGTTCATTATTACCTTTTGTTTGCTCAGTCGTAATCCAGCTTTATTCCGAAGTGGTTCACTACAGTTGTAGTTTGCAGTGCTGTGTATTTGTGATGGCTCACAGAGCCAGAGATTGCGTCAACTCTCCGGACAGTTTTTGTTTTATTTGTGGGGAATATACCGTGAAAAAGCGGCAGAGGAACATTTCTGCATTTATTAAAAAAGTATATTTCGCCTATTTCGGTTTGAAGTTAGGCGATCAAGACAAACCGTGGGCTCCTCACAAAGTGTGCAAGACATGTGAGGAAGATCTACGCTTATGGATGAAAGGTAAAAAAGCAGCATTTCGTTTCGGAATACCTATGATGACCACAGCAGTGACTGCTATTTTTGCTCTTGCATTGTGAAGGGATACAACTTAAAAAATAAGAACGTAATAAGTTACCCCAACCTTCCCTCAGCAATTAGGCCTATGCCTCATAGCAACGAAGTACCTGTGCCTGAACCACCAAAATCTTTGGATCATATTTGTGTGGACGGTTCTGATCATGATGAGACTCATCAGATGGCTTTTCCCGATGAGTCCAGTACTCCGAGTTTGAAACTGAACCAGATCCGAAACCTGAACTTTTCTCTCAAGCTGAATTGAATGATTTAGTCCGGGATTTAGGACTCCCAAAAGATGCTGCCCAACTGCTAGGTTCTCGGCTTAAACAGAAAAATCTATTGTCACCAGGAACAACTTTTTATTGGTACCGCAACCGCGAGACACAATTTTTGAAGTATTTCAGCAAAGAGGAAGATTTGGTATTTTGCAACGATATATACGGAGTGATGGAAAGGTTTAAACTCAAGTATGATCCTGCTGAATGGCGGCTGTTCATTGATTCGTCAAAAGACAGCATAAAAGGTGTTCTTCATAATGGCAACACATTCGCTTCAGTTCCTATTGCTCACTCTGTTATTCTCCAAGAAAAATACGAGAATTTGGCCCTGATTCTTCAGAAGATTCGTTATGATGAGCATAAGTGGATGATTTGTGGAGACTTTAAAATTCTATCCATGCTATTAGGGCAGCAATCCGGTTTCACAAAATATCCCTGCTTCCTTTGCTTGTGGGATAGCCGGGCCCGCGACCTACACTGGGGGAAAAAAGACTGGCCAATTCGGGAGTATTTGAGACCCGGTGAGAAAAATGTTCATGAGAGCTTGGTACCTCGTGATAAAATTCTATTACCACCTCTCCACATTAAGTTGGGTCTCATTAAGCAATTCATCAAGTCCCTTCCAAAAGATGGTGAGTGCTTTCGGTACCTTTGCTCAAAGTTCCCCCGACTTTCTGAAGCAAAGCTAAAGGAAGGAGTGTTTGTTGGCCCTGATATAAGGAAACTCATTTCAGATGGAGCATTCGCTGAAACGATGTCTGAGAAGGAAAAAGAAGCCTGGGATTCCTTCAAGGATGTTGTTCTCAAATTCTTGGGGAACAGGCGGGATGAGAACTATAAGGATATTGTTGCCAGGATGCTCAATGCCTTCAAAGAACAAGGCTGTAACATGAGCCTGAAAGTCCATTTCTTGCACTCCCATGTGAACTACTTTCCCGAAAACTTGGGGGCGTACAGTGAAGAACAAGGTGAAAGGTTTCACCAGGACATCAAGGACGCAGAGAGAAGGTACCAAGGAAGATGGAACACCACTATGATGGCTGATTTCTGCTGGTTGCTGCTGCGGGAAACCCCAGATGAAAAATACGCCAAGCAGCGCACCAAGAGAAGCATTCGGGGGAAGAAGAAACGGGCCCACCAGGAGATTGATTGACCCAAGAATGACTTTAAAATCTAAACTGTGTTGACAAATATCGTGTTTTTACTAAACTTTGAAATAAAAATTTGCTAGTTATTACCACAGTGTCGGATCTCATTTATTAGAATTTTATTTTCACACCATCGGGTGTTTGTCTTCATGTATTGCAATGGTGCGGTTTGCGTTTTCTATTCTTACATACATACCTGTACAACATTTTTTGCACATTTCTTTGCTTTGCTTTGTGTCTAACCTCGCTCTTATATGCTCAATGTTTGTGCACATGTATGTGGCTGTTTTAAGTGCAGACAATTTTGCTACCATCACAGTGTGTTTTGTTGACATTACTCTATTCTTATGTGCTGCCTTGTTACAATTTTCTTTATTCTTATTTGAATAACTACTAAACAATTAGTATAAAGAATTCATCCAAGAAACTTTTATCTCGATCGCACTCAATCTGAAACGTTCACCTCAAACTGCTAACCCAATGTAGCAAAAAATCTGTACGTGATGGAGCAAATTGGTTACCAGATTTGGATTCAGCGCACCAAAAAACGTAAAAATCAATCGAAACATTATGGGAGTTTAAAAAAAAAATTTTTTAGTGTACCTGTGTAATTAAATTCCTAATTTGCAAAAGAGGTACAGAAATAAAAATCCAGTCTAGAATTCAACCTGCGGAATGTGTAGGAATATACATAAACCAGCTAAAACCCACTAACTTCCTGTTGCCAATGAGCTCTCCATTGTGTACATGTGCCATGGACTCCATATGTGTATTGAAGGCCCCTAGCTCAAGCAAGTTAGGTACCTGAACCCGTTCTTATGGAACATCCTCCCCCTCTTTGTTTTCTGAAGATCTTTTCTCTCTCTTTCTCTTGAGAAAGATTGCAACTATTTTGGTTTCTTTTACCTAGCTACCTCTTTGGAATTTTAATTATTTTATTGTAAACTGCCTTAATATGATATATGAAAGCTGATATCTAAAGTACTATAAATAAACATAAAACATATTATTTTCCCATCTTTCAAATGAGTAAAATCAGCAATATTCTAAGTCTGTTACTTTACTAAAAGATATTCTGCTCCTCTCAGTAAATGTAGTGATAGAGGTGTGACCCTAAAGCCACCTCTAGAAATCAATACTATGTTGCCGTCCTTTCTACCAATTCTTGGATCATTACAGAGTTGCAAAGTTCCAGGAGTGAGATTTTAAGCCATTCCTAGATTTCTGACAATCTTATTCTGATGCATTATGGGACTTGAAGGACTACTAAAAGGGACTGCTACAACTGGAAATAGATCTGCACTTGTATTTATCTACTGGAATATACGCTAAATCTAGGGGAAAAGGGAATTATTTGGGTTAAAGCTGATAAATCTGTGTTCAGTGTTTTTGCTGTCAGGTCTTAGTACCACCAGAGAGCTTTTCATTTAAATCAAATCAGAGTATAGATTAGCATATATGTAGAATAAATAGTCTCTGAGTACAAAGAAATAAACTTGTTTCTAGTGAACCACTAGCATGGCTTCCTGTTACAAGCTGGGGCCTGCTCTGAACCAAAGCCTGACCATGGGGCCTGCTCTGAGCTAAGGACTGAATTTAACAAGATGGATTCCTGTGTTGTTGTAGCTCAGCATTAAAACTTTCAAATCAAGCAATTCAGCCAGTTTATGTTCACAGTTTAGAAGTATTTTTCCAGCTGACTACGTATAGAAAAACATTGCTGAGACCTTCACCGTGCTAGCACTGGAAACAATGTGTGAACCTGCACATCAGCAACTTTCGCATGATGGTTGTTTGCAGAAGGACCAGCTATTACTGGATTTGCTAAAGATGACATAAAGGATTCATTTGTGCGCGGGTGGGCACACCTCAGAAGGAAAGAGCCTACCTGTTACTGCACTGTGATCACTCACTCATCAGTGAAACCCTTTTCCATCACCTTAATCACCAGGCCACCCTTAATTGGGTTAGGAGAACCTTGACCTCCTTCCAAGTGCCTGGTGAGGGCCCCAAGACATGGGTAGGAGTCTGCAATCTTCCCTTGCAAGTTGAGGGTAAATCCCTCAAACACATCTTTTCTATCATGAGAGGCCTTGAAGTGCTCCTCTAAATAGGCTCAGATTGCCTTCTTAGACTCGGAGCTTATGTGGATTTGGTGAATAACCTCCTCTGGAATAGGATGGAAGGTGAGCCAGTGGAGTGGCCTGGCACCCATCCATCACTGAGGGCTGGACAGACCATCCTTCAGGTTTGCGAAGTGGTGAGTGTGGAGGATGTCCAAATACCAGGGAAGGTACAGGATTGTTCCCTCAAGGTCCATGTAACCTGGGGGCAAACAGTTTCAGACCCCCTTGGCTTCTTCAACTCTAACTCCCGTTTTGAGGAGTTGTGCCTGATTACTGGCCCCTGTTTAGAGGCCACAGCACCGATGTTGCATTTGTTGGTCACCAACGCCGGCCCAGGACCCATTAGCATTGCTAAAGTGGAACCCTTGGGATACTTGGTAGAAGAACCATTCCCCAGCGTAGAGCTGACTTTCCAGAATATTGGGGAGGCCCCAGATTATTGGAATCTCTATGAAGGAGAGGAGTGTGTAAGAATCTCACCTTGGGGCCTCCTGACCCTACAGTTTACCTGGCCTCATAGTGCTGCATCCACCCAGGTGCACCTAATATAGGATCTTGTCAAGGAAACTTGACAAATCCCCTAGTTTCTACACCAACCAGGGGGAGGAGCCCAAGGTGGTCCAAGCTATCAAAGCCCTCTCTCTCCAAGAGGAGCTAGAGGAAAAGATTGAGATTCCCCAAATCAACCCTTTCCAGGGTTTGGGGGGATGGTTAAGGAAAAGCTTGCTGAGGCAGACGCCTGCTCTGATGAGTCAGAAAAGACTCAGTTTAGGGAGCTGCTATATCAGTACAAGGACCTTTTTGCCACTGACACCTATGACTGAGGTCTTATGGACCTACATGTTACCCGCATACCTACCGATCCAATCAGTAGGCCTGTTTTTCTGTGGCAGTATAAAATTCCCCTGGCCTCATATGAATTGGTCCAGGAAATCATCAATTTCCTGGAAAGGAAGGGAATTATATGTCAATGCAACAGCACGTACAGTGCACTGTTGTGGCCTGTCCTCAAGAAAGATTTAAGCTGGCGCTTAACCCTGGACTACCGTCAGCTTAACAAGAAAGTACCCCTGTTCAGATGGCCCATGGCTCATCTGGAACAGAACTTTGTCAACATCAAAAGTGCGAAATACTTCATGAGCCTGGATCTCACCTAAGGATTTTGGATTGTTCCAACACAAAGGACTAACACAAACTGGCTTTCACCTTTGGTAAGCGGCAATACACCTGGAATCGGACATCCTTCGGGTAACTGAATGCACCAGCAGACTTCAATATTTTTCTGCATAAGGACCTGCCTGATGCCGAGGCAATGGGCACCCTTGTGTATGTAGATGATATCTTAGTGACGAGCACCACCTTTTCTATCTAAAGAAGATCGAGCATGTTCTTCAACAATTAAGGCTGAAGGAGCAAAGTTATACTTGACAAAGGGACAGTGGTGCCGAAAATCCCTTAGTTATCTGGGATATGAAGTTTCTGCTGATGCATTGCAGCTGCAGAAGAAAAGAATAGTGGCCTTACAACAACTTAAAAGCCAAGCCAACATTAGTGAGTTTCGCTCCTTCTTGGGCATCTGTAATTATTCCCGCCAGTTTGTGGACCAGTATGTGGAGATTTCTAGGCCCCTGGTCAGACTCCTCAAAAAAGATGAACCTTGGGCATGGGGGCCTAAACAAGAGAGTGCCCTAGGGGAGCTGAAAGCTGCCCTGAGTCAAGTACCCTGCCGCGCTTACCAAGAAAGTGGCAAGGAATTTTTGGTGGAACTAGGTTTCACTAACCACTCTATGAATGCTGTCTTGTATCAAACACATGGCATCAACAGGAAAGTTATTGCGTATGCCAGCAAGGCTTTGACAGAAGTGGAGAGGAAATACTCGGACTGTGAAAAATCCTTGTTGTCCACTCTCTGGGCCCTCCAGCACTTCCGTAGTTAAGGTGAGAGGTTAGTGGTGGAAACCCATCACCAGCCCATCAGTCTTCTAGGCAGTGATCAGATAAAGTCTGGACAAGTTTCCAACAGCTGCATCATCTCCTGGACTTTAGCCCTGCAGGGATGGCCCCTGGAGGTGACATATGCTCAGAACCACAGAAATGATGCTGCGCAAGGCCTGGCAGTGCTGCATGACTGCACTGCTAGTGTGCCATTGGTGGATAATTCAAACCCCGGGAAGGAGTCAGGTGCACCTGAGCCAACTTGTCATCATTTTTATGACAAGAACATTTGCAGGAACTTCCCCAAGGTGTATGTGGATGGTTGTGCTTACAGTCGAGAGACTGACCATGTCCTGGTCACAGGTATAGGAGTGGTCTGAGAACAGAACCACCCATGCAGAACTTAAAGTATCGCTTGGGGTCCAAAACAAATCAATATGCTGAATTAGCTTCAGCCCTGGCTGCTCTCCAGGCAGCTGCCCAAAGGGGGAGACACACTCTAACAATCTGCACTGACTCCAATTATGTCCGACACAATTTTGTTTCACACCTCCCTATTTGGAGAACCAACAATATGCTGAATTCCAAAGGAAAACCTGTCCAACACAAGGAACTAATTCTGGCCTTAGACAGAGTGATATAGAAAAATGACATGACGGTCTACTGGAAGAAGGTGAAAGGTCATGTCCGTGTTAAAAATCCTGACAAGGTTGGAAACAATCTGGCTGACCAGCTTGCTAAGGAAGGTGCCATTTCTGGAGACCTTTGGCAACTGGAGGCTCCTTTGGACAACCTGACCTGGTCTCCAAAGCAGTCACTCGACAACAAGCTCAACAGCTAGCCACCCCACCAGTGGTACAGTGGTGTGGTGAGATCACCGATATCGACCTAGTGCAGGCCCAAAAACAAGATCCTATCCTTGGACATTTTTACTCCTTTCTCCAGAACCCCCCAGAGTATCCATTCACCCTGGAAGACTGCCAGGATAATGAGGAACTGAGAATCCTCTATATATCCAAGGATATGTTCCATCTCCAGGAGGACCTGTTAACTCGCATGAGTAAACATGGTATTGTGCAATGGGTGGTACCTCAGGCCTTTCGAGGACTTATGTTACAACACACCCATGACAAGCCCTGTGCTGGTAACCGAGGTGGCTGAATTACCTATGAAATGTTGAAACAAGCGGCGTACTGGCCTCACATGTACCAGAATGTCCAATTGTATACTAAAGGTTGTCTAAATTGTTGCAGATTTCAACCTGCTGCTCTGTACCATACAGATGTCGGGGCTTCCTGCCGCCTCTGTCTATCATCTGTTTATCATCTGCAGATAAGTGCTCGGAGTTTTGTTTTTGTTGTCTTTGTTGTTTTGCACCAAGGACTGTACCATGCTGTTTTGAACACCTGCTGGAAGCTTGCTGGAAGCCTGCCTTTATTTTATTAATCAGGTTGGCTGGAGGTTTTTTTAGACCATTGATGTGATCAGTAGTCTGGTCTAGGACATAGACGTTGCTACGTATGTCGTCTTCACCGACTCTGCTCCTTTTGGTTTTACATTGGAGATTACTGAGGTCTTTTTCCTCCTTTAACAGTAGGCTTTTCTTTGCAGCAAAGGGGTTTATGTTTTTGTTTTTTGTTTATCTCATGCATGTGTCCTGTTTTTGTTTTTTGGGGGTAGTCCCTTTTTAGTTTTGGCTCTGTACCATACAGCACCTTTGAGACACAAAGGTCTGACCATGCTTTGGACTGACCTCCAAATTGATTGGATTAGCCCAGTAATTCAAACCTCTCGAGGCATCAAATACATGCTGACTGTTACTTACATATTCACCAAGCAGATTGAGTGCATTCCAGCACCCAACTGCACCACTGAGATGACAGCCACCCTGTTGATGAATCATGTTTGCAGCAGGTGGTGTCTACCCATGTGAGTAGAAACCGATCAAGGTTCCCATTTTACGGGACAAGTTATCAATCATCTGTGGAAGCTGATAGGAGCAAAGGCCAAGTTCTACATTGCTTATTGGCCACATTCTTCTGGTCAGGTGGAAAGAGCAAACAAAACTCATATGTAATGGATAAACAGATCCAGGTCAAGATTGGCCCCAACACCTCCCGACCCATAAAAATCAAGCAAGGCATCCCATAAGGATCCGCCCTATCAGCGCTTTTATTTAACCTCTACATTCAACCGATCTGCAACATCATGAAAGAACACAAAATACAATACACAATCTATGCCGACGACATCATGATATATACCCCAGTCAACCTCGATAACCCTGACTACACCAAAATAACAGACTGTCTCAAACATATGACCAGCTGGTTTCAAGACAACAACCTGATCATCAACTACAACAAGACTGAGGCACTACTCATCACCCGAAACACCAGCTTCGTCCCTCCATCAAGGACAACAACACTACAATACCCATAAAACCAGAAGTGAAATACCTCGGAGTGACTCTCGACAAAGAACTAAACCTACAGTCATACATCAGCAGAACCACCAAAAATGCATACCTCAAGATGAGACTAATCCGAAGCTCAAACCCCTCCTCTCTCAAGATCATTTCCGCACAGTCTGTCAAGCACTAATAACTCCCATCCTAGACTTCTGCAACCCAATCTATCTTGGCCTAACAAAGCAGACACTCCAGCCACTGCAAATGGCTCAAAACACAGCAGCACACATAATATCTGGCTCATCAAGACAAGATCACATCACCCCCATTCTAAAACACCTCCACTGGCTCCCAATCAGCTCCCGCATCAGATATAAGACAGTCTTAAACATATTCAAAATCAAACACCGGACCTCAGCACTCAGCCTACAACCACTCATACAACCCGACATCAGCACAAGACCGAGGAGGAGGGGCACCTCTGACATCATCAATACACCAAAAGACTTCACCAAGGTACGCAAGAACACCGCAAGAAGAGCTCTATCGCTGGCAGCACCTGCAGTATGGAACGCCCTCCCTGATGACCTACGATTGACAGAGGACATCAAGGACTTTTGGAAACAGCTCATGACGACGCTCTTCATTGAGCACTACGGTGATATCACATAATTCTGCCTGCCAGCTCCCAGACTGCATACCAACCCCCCTCCCTTTCTCTCTCATGTACATAGCATTGTAAAGTAGCACACGCTGTAAATAGCCCACCACAAATTAACACCAACTTACACACACACTCATTCACTGTATAATACTGCATGCACACACAAATGTCAAGATAATTTGATTGGTTGCTGTGTACACCGCCTTGATTACAGGAGAAGGCGGTATATAAATCCTTTAAAATAAATAAATAAATAAAATTGTCAGCATCCTAAAGAAATATATCTCCTCCTCTGGGAAGGACTGGGACATTAAGTTACCTTTGGTCCTGATGGTTATCAGAGCCACCCGTCATCGATCCACTGGTGTAACTCCTTTTGAAATGATGACAGGTAGGGACATGGTACTGCCCCTCCATCTTCTGTACCGGACCAATGATGTAAACCTAGCAAGTGCTACAACAGCCCATGAATATGTTACCCACTTAAGGCCTTTGCCTTTGCTCAAAAGAACTTGGAAAGTGCTGCCAGAGGTAGGAAAAGCTACTATGATCTGAGAACTACCTCCAAAGAATACCAGATTGGCGACAAGGTATTCTATTCCAATTTTGGGAAGAATAGGGTCAAAGAAAATAAATTTCTCCCTAGCTGGAATGGTCCATATCCTATTGTGGATAAAGCCTCCCCTGTGACTTATCAGATCCAAATAAAGAAGGGCATTGAGGGGGAAGGCTCCCTTAAATGGGTCCACATCAATAAGCTACAACCATGTTACTCTAGGAAGCTTCTTCCAGAAGAATCTACCAATGGAGAGAAGAAATACTAACCTAGAACAGGATAGCCTGTTTGTTTTGTGTTTTAGTTGAAGAACCAAACCTTGAAGGTCCTCTTCATGATTCTTTCCTGGTGTCGTGCTGCAGGATATACCTGGATACCTGATCACACAGTCCCAGACTGTCACACAGAAAGATTTTGTGTCACTGGATCCACCACATGTTTTACAGAAACACTTCGACATGTCTGACCCATGCACACCTAACACACAACAGTGGTTAAAAGCTCACATGGACAATGCCACTGCTGATACCAAGAACAAACATGACATCATTAATAAAGTACCTCTACCCTACAATGTTTGCTTAATTGATGTTCCCAAGCACTCCATTGTTACTGCTGGTGGAGTATCTCTGTTTTATTTAGATACAGATGCTGTTTCTACTGAAATCCAGGTGCTGGATGTGTTTCAAGGCCATGATATTAACTTCACTGAAGCCTTGAACTACCTGCTGGACTTTAAGGACTCTCACACAGTTGAACTGTCCATTGACCAGGAGAGCCTTGAAATCACTGATTACAACTTTGTTTCGCATGATATGGACATTTTACAGACTGATTTTATGTCTGATGTCATTGTGCCTATCTTTGCCCTTCTCTTGGCAATCCAATTCTTGATTTCCTTATATCAGCAAAGATAGATGTGTACCCTGCGTCGTCGTATGCCATGGACCTCCACTACCTGCCATGTGTCTGCAGGATTTGATGGAACATCACCTCATTGACTAGTGACGCCATTAACTTATCAGTTATGCATTACTTTTAACTGAGTTGTTTCATTCATCAATGAAAGCTTGTGTTTTGTTTACTAGCACACTGATGCATTTAGGTGTTCAGTTGAAGTTACTCGACACATTAAATCATATAACCTGTATACCAAGTTGTACATTGAGTAGGTTAAGTATGCTACTACCAAGTTTGAAGTTATACTCATTACATTGATTGAGTTGATTTGATCTTACATATATCATTTCAGTATTAACTTCTGTTACCGTTTGGGTGTATAATTACTCATGCAGTATTGCTTCCAATAGAAACATTATACTTAGAGTAACTATTACTAGGCTTTAGTTAACCATGTCATTTGGTTCTGAAGTGCACAATAGCCTGCTGGTTAGTTAGGTTTTAAGATGGAATAGGCTCACTTGTAGCTACTCCCATCTTAAAAGAGGGGGAAATGTAGGGCTGGTACCTGTTCAAAAACTAAGGTCTGAACCACTAGCATGGCTTCCTGTTACAAGATGGGGCCTGCTCTGAACCAAAGACTGAATTAAACAAGATGGATTCCTGTTTTGTTATAACTGAGCATTAAAACTTTCAAATCAAGCAATTCAGCCAGTTTATGTTACTTCACAGTTTAGAAGTATTTTTCCAGCTGAATACGTGCAGAAAAACATTGCTGAGACCTTCACTGTGCTGCATTGGCAAAAATGTATGAACCTGCACACCGGCAACTTTCACACGATGGACCTGTGTTTGCAGAAGGACCATCAATTAACTGTTACCAGATGGGCTAAAGTTGACATACAGGGTTCGAGTCCAGCCAATCACCAGGTCTTCCGGACAAAGAATTATACGGCTGCACAGCAGAACCCAGAACTGAGAGAAAGAGACTCAGAAAGAAAGGGAGAAAGAAAGAACTCGGAGAAGAGAACAAGACAGAAGAGAACAGACACAGCCCAGCAAACACATCTGCAGCATTCTGAAACATACACAGAGACTGGTAGAACACCTGGGAACTCTAACTTCAGATGCTGACTGTTCGCTTGCTTTCTCTCTCTGGCTGGATAGTCAGATACAGTCCTGGGCAAAATCTCAGGATGGAGTGAATTTTCCACACAGACCTGCAGCTCAGTGTGTGACCACACAGTTCATTTCATCTGACGTTGGATCTCTGCCATACTTTGACTTTGTGCCGTTCCTGAGACAATTCCTCGGATCCCAGCCATGAGGGTTTGGACAAGAACTAAGGTACTGGTCTTTAATTTCTCCCTGAGGTTTGGGCTAGCTTAGACAGACAGATAATTTACTGTACATTTGAGGGCGGAGCGAATCAGTAACATTGGTTTCTAAGACAGAGATTAGGTCTCTCAGTAATTGTAGCATAGGACTGAATAACATACTATCTCAGAAAGATAATTTATGCTAATATTTCCACTATTTTTGCTATCAGAAATGAAGTCTAATTTTTATACAAACAGGGCTGGTTCTTGTCTTATTACGTGGTTTGTTTGCCAGGTGGTCCTTTGGAATCCTGGGAAAAGGAGTATAGCAGTTCCCCTAGACAGATCTAGTATTTATATATGTGTATTTATCTGCTACTGACAATATCTCCTACATGACACAGCATCGCTGAACATAGTGGCATTTCATAAAAACTTCTCCTGGCAGTGACTTGAAGTGGTCATTGCTCCCCCCCCTCTAAATTTTACTGCCCTTGGCATAACCCTGGTAGGTCTTTTTTGGGGCAATATCTCCAAATGGTTTATTTTTGCCCATACATCCACAAAAAAAATCCCCAAAAAGCTTTTTTAAAACTCTTTATAAATTATTCTTAAAAATGTAGCTATATATTCCTATCATTTAAAACAAAGAAAAAAGGGGAAAAGAGCTCATAAATGTCCCATCATTTGCATATAAGCCAACCTAATTGGGCCTATGGCACTTTTATTTTATAGGACAGAAAAACCCCTTTATGAACATTTTAATTTATTTTAATTGTTCAAAGTTCCATTATTATTCTTAAACAGCTTCGACTTGAGAGCATCTTCCAATTTCCATTCAATGGTCTTACACTCAACGTGGCTGCGTTCACAAGCGTGCTGCATCAGGAGTGTATTAACTATAAACGCAATCCATCAAGAACATACATTATTATTTCCAACTTTAATAACACTTTTAGAAAATGTTGACATATATGTCATTAGGTATTATAAGAGTGCCTCAATCAATGAAAAATCACTTTAAAATAGTTAAACTGGCATTTAAAGTTTATCAATAGCCAAACTTGGATCTGCAATGCTGTCCCAATATTCAAGTCTACTAATACTACTACTACTGAGCATTTGTATAGCACTACAAGATGTACACAGCACTGTACAGACACACCATGCTAATCAGCGCTCCCAATCTAGTCAAGACAGATAACACAGTAGCTGTGGACATGGGATACATCTAGGGGGAATGGTAAGGAAACACAAAGGAGACCAGGAGAATCAAGATCCAAAAGCAGCAGCGAAGTTGTGAGTTTTCAGCCTGGATTTGAAAAGGGCTAGAAAAGGCACCCAATTTACAGACTTAGGTAGTTTGTTCCAGGCATAAGGAGCAGCAAGGTGAAAGTAGCGAAGTCTGAAGTTAGCAATAGAAGAGAAGGGCACAGATAGAAGTGATTTGCCAGAAGAGCAGAGTCCCCGAGGAGGAGTATAGGGATAAGAGAGGAAAGATGGTGAGGAGCTGCAGAGTGAATGCACTTATGCAGGAGAAGTTTGAACTGGATGTGGAAATGGATAGAGAGCCAATGAAGTGACTTAAGAAGAGGGGTAATATGAGCATGATGAGGCTGGCAGAAGATTAACCGCACAGCAGAGTGTTGAACAGATTGAAGGGGAGAGAGATGATTCAGAGGGAGACCAGCAAGGAGTAGGTTTCAATAGTCAAGGTGGGAGGTGACTGAAGAGTGAATAAGTGTCTTAGTAGTGTGTTCAGAAATGAATGGGCAGATTTTGTCGATGTTATAGAGAAAGAAACAACAAGTTTTAGCTATCAGATGGATGTGTGAGGAGAAGGAGAGAAAGGAGTCAAAGACAACCCCAAGGTGCGAGTCAATGAAACAGGGAGGAGTAGAGAGTTATCCACAGAGACTGAGAAAGGAGGAAGGTCTACAATGTTGCCCCAATATCACCATAACATAAACGAAAAAAAGTTATCTTTGGAGATTCAGTACTTTCCTCTTAATGAAACTTAGTAAGTTGATCGTAGTAAGGTAGAAATTTTATATCTCTTTGCCCATATCATGATAGGGATAGACCACGGTATTTTGGAGGTCATCTAAAGCTCTTAGATTCACTACTAGTGTTTGTCTCAACAACTGAATGTTCCAAAGAGAGCCTCCTCCTGGAATTCATAAGGCATAATATGTACTTGCTAAATATCACAATGTGCTTGGAAATTCTTTTCATTAGGCCCGTGGCACCCAACACAATAGGAATGATTTCTGCATCTTTCTGCTACATTTTCTTGGTCTCTGATTGTAACTGCTGGTACTTCAGGATCTTCTCTTTATCCATACATAGTACAGAAGAGTCACTTGATACTGAAACTGTCTATGTGAAATACAGGGCTGTGTATATGCGAGGTGTGATAAAAAAAGTATTGAGGCTTGTACAATAGCACAAGAAGTATAACAATGACAGTTATTGCACTCAGTCTCCTTCAAAGTAGTCCCCTTCCGATAAAACACACTTCCTGTGACGGCTGGAAACAATTTTGAAATACCTTTTCCTTTTTTCTGTGAAGCCACTGTGTCGAATTTTGCTTAATGGTCTCCAAGTCGTCGAATCTCCTTCCTTTCAGTGGTAATTTCAGCTTTGGAAATAAGAAAAAGTCACAGTGTGTGAGGTCAGGTGAGTATGGAGGCTGACGGACTTGCTCGATTTGGTGTTTGGCCAAGAACTGCTGGACAAGATGCAATGTATGAGCTGGGACGTTATCGTGATGAAGCAACCATTCACCATTCCTGTACAACTCTGGCCTCTTACGACAAACTGCAATTTTCAAACGAGTCAGAACTTGGACATAGTACTTTTTATTGATGGTTTGGCCTTTTGGGACATACTCATGATGAATATTGCCCAAAGAAAACTGTGAGCATGACTTTGACATTGCTCCTCACCAGAAAGGCCTTCTTGGCTCTGGGAGAGTCTGGAGTCTTCCATTGTGAGGACTGAACCTTAGTTTCTGGGTCATAACCATAAACCCATGATTCATCACCAGTAATAATCTTTTTGATGAAACCTGAGCCATTTTCAATGCATTCCTACAACTCCCTGGCTGAAGACAGCTTCTTTTTGGCCAGGGGATAGGAGTTTTGGCATGAATTTTGCAGACACTCATCTCATCCCCAAATCGACAGTAAGAATGGATGGTATCAACCTGAAACTGATGTTCATGTTCTCAGCAAGCTCCCTGATAGTCCATAGACGATTTGAGTGTATTGCGGCACACAACTTTGTCTTCTGCTTATGGATGACCTTCCAGAACATTTGTCTCTGTCAACACCTTGGAGGTCCTCTTGAAAACATTTGTACCAGTCATAAACTTAAGCATGACTCATGCATTCATCGCCATACACTTGCTGTAGCTTGTCATAAGTCTCTTTGCATGAATCTCCAAGTTTCTCGCAGAATTTAATGCAAATTTGCTGTTCAGTTTTTTCACTCATCCGTAAATCTGACGAACCGCTTTTACACGATACCAAACATCATGTAATTTACAAAACGTACAGGTGTGCTGCAGCCACACTACACTCTGCACATGCAGAGTACATAACTAGGTCATTGCTTGCTAAATAGCATCATGGTGCGTTGTATTGTTATATAGCTACACAAGTCTCGATATTCTTTGATCACATCTCGTAGATAAACTGTCTGGGACTTTTTTACTCAAGAACTGGAACAGATTCCTTGTTCACTTTAAAGAAGTTCCTTAGAAGAATGATATGAGACAGGAAGATACAATTGGTAGTGAGTAATAAATTAGAATGGCCCAGTGCTTGCAGGGGCAGCAGACTAGTCCTACTCATATTTCAGATTTACCCTTTTTATATTTGGAACTGAAGGCAATGAGGAATTGCTTAAGGGTTTAGATCAAAATTAGCCAGCCCTTATTATTAGTTATAATTGTCATAACTGCCACTTGTTACAGCTTTGGCTCTTTTTTCTCTGTGAATAGTGTTTGGATAAGGACTAGACAAGATTTTCTTTCATGAATAATGTATGATTCATAGATGTGTTCATGATTGTAAAAGCTAATTGCTAATTCCTCAGCTTACTCTTGTTTTCCATGGCCAAATGGAAAGGCAGAACTGGGTTTACCCAGTTACACCATGGACTGGACTCTGCATAATTTTGTGAAGTGTTTTAGAACTCAGGGGATTAGCACTAGAGACCAGGGCTGGTGCAACCATCAAGCAAACTAGGCGATCGCCTAGTGCAATAGCTTCTTAGGGGGCCAGCAAAGAGCAGGGTTTCAAAGCTAAACAATAGATTCTGTCAGCCGGGGGGGGGGGGGGGGGGAGGGGGGGGGGGGGAATAAGGCTTAAGGTTTGCCTAGGGTGCCAACTCAGGGGCCGGCCCTGCTAGAGATCAAATTCTTGTGTCTCCACTGGAGACAGAGGATTGATGGAGACTCTTGGACTTGAGACATTGTTAAGTCTGGAGCCATGAATTTCCCCAGTTCTGCTGCAAATGCACACAATCCTGGCTGTACATTCCACATGAATGCCTGCAGATGACATCAGTGAAACTATTGCACTTCAAAGGGGAGAAACACAGAAACATAGAACCATGATGACAGAAAAAGACCACATGGCCTATCTAGTCTGTCCTTCCATATCAACAACTACAACAGTCCACTTTTTACCTTTAGAGATCCTCTGTGTTGGTCCCATGCTTTTTTGAATTCAGTTACTGTCCTCATCTCTACCACCTCCACTGGGAGACTATTCCATGGATCCACTACTCTTTCCATAAAGAAATATTTCTGCATATCACTCCTGAATCTATCTCCCTTCACCCTCATCCCATGTCCCCTCGTAGCAGAACTTGCTTTCAATTGAAAGAGGCTCTCTCCCTGAACATTTATGCCACGGAGGTATTTAAACATCTCAATCATATCACCTCTATCCCGCCTTTCCTCTAAGGTGTACATATTAAGATCCTTAAGTCCGTCCTCATATGCTTTATAATGAAGCCCACTAATCATTTTAGTAGCCACCCTCTGCACCGACTCCATCCTGTTCACATCCTTTTGAAGGTGCGGTCTCCAGAATTGCACACTATACTCCAAATGACGTCGCACCAAAGACTTATACAGAGGCATTATCACCTCCTTTTTTCTGCTAGCCATTCCTCTCCGTATGCACCCAAGCATCCTTCTAGCTTTTGCCGTCGCCTTTTCTACCTGTTTAGCTACTTTAAGATCATCAGACACAACCACGCCTAGGCCCCGCTCTTCTTTAGTGGACAAAAGTACTTCACCTCCTATACTGTATTGCTCCCTTGGATTGCTGCAGTCCAAATGCATGACCTTACATTTTTTAACATTAAATCCCAGCTGCCAAATTCTAGACCATTCTTCAAGCTTAGCTAGATCCCTCCTCATGTTATCTACACACCTTCCTGGGTGTCTACTCTATTGCAGATTTTGGTATCATCCGCAAAGAGGCAAACCTTACCCGACAGCCCTTCCGCTATATCACTAACAAAGATGTTAAAAAGAATCGGACCAAGGACATATCCCTGGGGCACACCACTGGTAACATCCTTCTCCTCAGAGTGAGCTCCATTTACTTGTACTCTTTGTCGCCTCCCACCCAACCAATTTCTAACCCAAGCAGTAACTTTAGGGTCCATCCCTAGGGTGCTCAGTTTGTTTATAAGTCGCCTGTGAGGAACGGTGTCAAAGGCTTTACTGAAATCTAAATACACCACATCTAGAGCTCTCCCTCGGTCCAACTCCCTGGTCACCCAGTCAAAGAAATCAATCAGATTTGTATGACAAGACCTGCCTCTGGTGAATCCATGCTGCCTCGGATCCTGTAATCCGCTGGTGCTAAAGCTAATGTGTGGGGCTCTCTGGAGCATACACTGGAGCAACAGGCCAGAGCAAGTCTAAGGAGAGCTGTGGGATGTTTGGCCAACAATTGCCTTGGAGCTGTGGGACATAAGAACTCCCATCAGTGATTTCTGGACACAGCCTTGCTCTTCATGTAAGTGGGACCAGGATTCCCACCATTCTTCATCCTGCTGCTTTGGGGGCGAAGGGAGACCACATGCATGCACAAACAAACAGATGCGTACAGATAGACAGAGAACTTCCCAGCCAGCAGGAACCTCTCCAACAGACACTATCGTTTATTGCGAAATATGCCTACAAAAGGTTTGGACAAGTTCCTGGAGGATAGACTGGGGGAAATGTAATGCTGGACCTGCAGCTTTTACCCACATGCAAAGGAAGTTTGCATTGGAGAGGGTGGAAGCAGGTACAGCACGTAGTGCCGGAGGTTTAGTTAAACACTATAGTGGTCTTAAAAGTTGTTGCCACCTCTGCTGCAGGTCCCAGAGAGGAGCAGGGGCAGGAGCAGTGTGCGCCAGGAATGAATCCTCCATGGTGCATCCAGAATGAAACACATTACACCCACTTTAAAACAAACACACTGACTTCTACTGCTAAGATGAATGCAATACTAAGTACTGATAACCATCTTCAAGAAATTGCGCAATCTAATCTCTACAGACTATGCTGTAAAAACCACTAGACAACAGACTCAGGAGACTGTGCACAGAATACCTTCATCGAACCACTGAAAAAAAACAAGAGTGACCAAACTGCCTGCTCATGCGCGTTCTGATTATATGCACCTTGCCCTCCCTAAAAAAAATGAGAGCTAGAACACAGAACACATTGGAGAGGATACATAGCATGGCAGGTCTAATGATGACCCAACAGACTGACCAGGGTGCACTGACTATGAGCCTTCAACAAGGCTCGATTACTCGTATACAGGGTGGCCCAAAAAAAGTGAGAACATCTCGTAAAGTAAAAGCTTAAATAGTTTACTTATTTACCTTTTTTAGCTATATAACGTCTTTATTTCGACAATTTCCGGTCGCCATCTTTTTTTTTTAAATTTGTCAATCGTTTACATCTGTCTTTTTGGGGGAGAGAGCTGTCTGCTGTGGGAGCTGCCCGGTTTACCTTGCACCGTGGAGCAAGTGGTTGTCTTGGAGTCCGGTGCCTGCTGTAACCAGCGCAGGCAGAGAGTGGCTGCCCTCGGGCGTGGAGGACCCACCACGAGCCCTACAAAGTCCAGCTGAGGTGAGACCTGCTTGGGAGAGAGCTGTCTGCTGTGGGAGCTGCCGCGGTTTACCTTGCACCGCGGAGCAAGTGGTTGTCTTGGAGTCCGGTGCCTGCTGTAACCAGCGCAGGCAGAGAGTGGCCGTCCTCGGGCGTGGAGGACCCCCCACGAGCCCTACAAAGCCCAGCTGAGGTGAGACCTGCTTGGGAGAGAGCTGTCTGCTGTGGGAGCTGCCGTGGTTTACTTTGCACCGCGGAGCAAGTGGTTGTCTTGGAGTCCGGTGCCTGCTGTAACCAGCGCAGGCAGAGAGTGGCCGCCCTCGGGCGTGGAGGACCCCCCATGAGCCCTACAAAGCCCAGCTGTGTTTTTCACGCGGCTGCGTGAATGCGGCCTGCGGGATCGCGTTCTAAGGGGCGCGTTATAAGGGGAATCCTCTGCTCCTTATGTGCTCCTTGGGTGCTTCTTGGAAGTTAGAAGCACTCGCAGTTCGGCCTGACTATGGGGAAACGCAAGGCTAAAGTAACAGCTCAGACATCTTCAGGAGAAAGAGGTAAGGTGTCTGGCCCCATGGACAGGCATGTAACTGCTCTTCCGCCTGCTAACCAGTCTCCGGACGGGGCGTCTTTGAGCCCAGATGTTCGGACACCACCTCCTTTCCCTCTGCCTACCTCTTCGTCTATTCCTTTGAAGGTACTTTCATTAGTTACATCTCCGGTGTTAGCTCCTGTTAGCCCTGCTGCATCAACTATTGATTCTTTACCATCTAAAAGTGAGGTGACACTTTCTGATATTTGGTCAATGCTTTTGAATATTGAGACACGTCTTTCTTCTACTGTTACTTCTTTATGTCAGTTTACACATGATGTTGTTAAAAAAGTAAATGTAATTGATGATCAAATGACCAATATTGTGGGTTCTCTAACCTTGGTTGATTCCCAGCTCCAATCGTATAAGGATAGCCGTTTAGGCTATCTGAAAGATATTTCGTCAATTTCTTATCGTTTGGAATGCTTGGAAAATCACCAGCGTGCTAGGAACCTTCGTTTCTTAAATTTTCCATCCACCCACTTGCTTTCTCCTGAGATTTTATTAAGAAAATATTTGTCTGAAATTTTGCATTTAGATGGCTCTGTTGAAGTTGTACAAATGTATTCCTTTTTTCCTAAGGTTGGGGCTTCTGACCAGGCCAAGGAGGTCTCTCTCTTGGTTGACTCGGTCGGCCCTAACCTTACAGAGTTTTTGCACGATTCACTTGATATCATCCCAAAGAGGTGTACTTTGGTGGTGACTTTCGGGTCAGAATCACTTAAATTGAGAATTATTCGTGCTTATTTCAAGTACAAACATGTGGTATTTTGTGGATACAAACTTCAGGTTTTTCCTGATGTGGGCAAGGTTACCCAGGCTCGCCGGAAACAGTTTCTTGAGCTTAGAGCTCGAGTGATTGCGTTGGTGGCTTCCTTTTTTTTGAAGTTCCCTTGCCGTTGTTTGGTAACTTATGAAGGTCATGATTATGTTTATGTTGATGTGGCTTCACTTAATCAGTTTCTTGTTGATAAGGAGAGCGTTGGTAGACAGGAGGATGTTTAGGTGGGATGGTTTGTGTATTTCGGCTCCCTGATTGGAGTTTTAATTAACTCTTATTTACTTCTATTTGTATTGTAATCCCTTTTGGGATTTTGTGTTTTCTCTCCTTGATGTGTATTGTATGGATATGAAATTTGTTCTTGAATGTCTTATTTATTGTGTGTAAGTATTTTTGTATTTTTCTTGCATTTGAGAAAATTTAAATAAACAATTTAAACATCTGTCTTTTTGAAATTTTAAATAACTTAATATGCTACGAGATGTTCTCACTTTTTTTGGGCCACCCTGTATCAGTCAAAACCCATTTACTAATGTTACGGCATACTATTAAAATGGAATATCTTGTTCTGACATTCAGCACATTATGTTTTATGTAAAGCTGTCAGGATCTAATGTAACCCACATTCATCTGTTCAACATGTTCTATCATTAAGTGTCCTTTGTAAAAGCATTGTGGTTAAATGGAAACCGCTTTGATCTACGGAAAGGCTGTTTATAAAAACGGTTAAGTAAAATAACTGAATACCTATTTTTCTGCCTGAGGGAGGTTGTATATCACAGCAACAGATTTTTCCTTTCCTCCTTCCAGACTAACCCACAGCACCTCCTCCTTCCCTTGAAAGCCCTGAGGTTCTGTGGTTTTAATATTATTTTTTACTATAGCACCACTCTCCATCTCCCTTTCTTCCTATGCTGTCTTTCCTGAACAGATTATAGCAGGGAGCAGCTACCTTCCAGTCATTGTTTTCCATATACTATGAGCCTGATTCCAGGAAGGGGACGTCTGGGCCGTCTGGATGTCTCTGACGAAGACAGGGATGTTTGGACTCGATTCTGATCTGCGGGAACAAAACGTTCCAGCGGGAGCCAGAATCGGGCTTGAGGACGACCCGGCATGCCGCTTCTGCTTTGGAGACGTCCTGCCCACAGGCACCCCAGACATCTGTGGCTCCAGCCCCCAAATCCCCACTGCCCAACCCACAACTGGCCTGCTGTGGCCTGGTTTGGGCGGTGGGGACCCAAACCAGGCCCCGGGGGTGGTTCACCTGCCCCGGTCCTCCCAATTGTGCTGCTTTATACCACCTCTGAGGTGGTATAAGCAGCTCATCACAACAGGCCTGGCAGCATGTATAGGGCTGTGACCAGAATCAGCCCTGTATATGCTGTCCGGGCTGGCCCACCACTGCTCTGCCCTGATCCCGACCCCTCCCGCCCCCTGCCGGATCTCCCCATCCTGATGCACAGGACGTATAGGGAGAGGTGGTGGAGGAATAGGGTACAGGCACCTTGCCCGCAACCCGCCTTTCAGAATGACCTCCTATGTCTCTGTGACTGCCACTGTTTCCAGGTCAGCCTCTTCCATTACTCTTTCTAAATCTTGAAACGATTTCACAAACTATGGGCATTAGTATATTCAGCTCTCCAGATGTTCCATTTTCTATACTATTTTTTTAAAATATTTTATTTACCTGAGAGCTTTTCTTTACCCATTGCCAATGATCCTAATTTAAAGTCCTCCTCAATAGACTAGCCAGTCTGTTGCAGAAGGCACTTCTCCCCTTCTATTTACCAGTGCTCGGAAAATCATGCCATAGTCCAGGAAGTCAAAATGCTCTCAATGATACTATCCACGCAGCCTGGAATTGATCTCCAGGATGTGAGTCTCTTGGTCTTGGCTCTGACTTTTGATGGAGGTACATCTAACTGCTTCACCTTCTCTCCCAGAACCACAAAGTCACTTTTGATATGCTCAGATGGGAACCTATCAGTACCCTTAGTGCCAGCATAGATAAGTAGCATAGGAACATAGTCAGTAGGCTTGAGGAGTCTTGGCAAATTCTCTGTAATGTCTCAGATCATGGCACCTGGCAGTCAGCACACCACCTGGGACACCTTTGAACCTCTCAGAAGGGAGTCACCAACCACTGCCCTTCTCTTCCTAGTGGTTGCTGATCTACAGATTTGGGGTTTTAAGTGTTAGTACCTCCATTTCCTGGGATGTTGTCACTTCTTTCACTTTCAGGATTCCATTTCGGTTCCTTAGTTTTAGGGAAAGTGGAGTTGAGATGTCAAGTCTCAAGGCCCTTTTGATCTGTGTCCATTTGCCATCTTTTCATACAGTATCATCTTCCCTTCTGCTGGAGATCTTAGATATCTCTAGAAGCATTTCATCAATGTACCTCTCGTTGTCATGCAGGCTTCTTAATCTCACCATCTCCTCTCAGTTCCTCAACTTCTTTTCTGAGGGAGTCAACCTGCAGGCATCTTGCACACTGAACCGGTTCCATGCCCTGCGTCTGGCTGTCCATCTTCATGGATGTAGAAGTGGTAATGGGGGCAGCAGTTCAGGCACCATAATGTTTTCCAGCCATATTTCTCCTCTTAGAGCTTTGGTACCTGTTGGGAAGAAAATGGAGAAAAGACCTATGGAGTCCTTACCCTTTCCTCAGCTGTCCTTTTGACAAAAGACTAGCCTTTGTTATGTGAAAATGAATACTTTTGTTTAGATTCCCTGTGTGTAGCCTTAGTTGTTTTATCCCTTAATATTGGGGGTCTGCAGTAGTTTACTTATGTCTTCAGATTGCAAAATGTGTTTATCTGGATTGTATAGTAGAATGTATTCCCTTTGTAGAATTACCCCAAGGATTTATTAGGATATTACTAGTAAAAGGCCCCTAAAATATGCCATATTGAATTATTTCCCTAGGCAAAGAACTTATAGCAAAAGCAGACCCCAGCCCCAGAGTTGGTTCAAGGTGTTGGGATCCTAGGCAAACCTTAAGCCTTATATCCCCCTACCAGTCAGAATCTGTTGTTTAACTTTGAATGCCCTGCTCTTTGTCGACCCCTAGAAGCTGCTGCCCTAGGCAACTGTCTAGTTTGCCTGATGGTTGGGCCAGCCCTTTGCAAAAGTTGCTGAATTACCTTGCATGAAATGAAACCCCTCGAGAAATGGCAGTGCTTGCAAAGTAGTGTATACTTTCATACAGCACTCAACAATCTGACTCTGGCAATTTAATTAAGAGCACTCACATCCTAGCAGTGCAATGGCTTAAAAAAAATTTGCTACCTTTCCTCCTCTTTGAACCTGCAGGCTAGAGGAAAGAGGAAAAAAAAACCCAACAGCAAAACAGAAGGTCTTGCCTAAAACAGAAAAATCTCCATCTGCGAACAGCTACAAAAAAATAAACTAGTCAATCTACTTTTGGTCATACCTTGCCAAGAAAACTCAGGGGCTGCTGGGTCGCCAGGAGTCAGCATTGACTTGGCGGTACTTAAAAAAAGAAAAGGTAAAACCAAACTGAGCAATTAAAAGTAGTAAAAATAGCATATAAACCTAAACGAAGACATATGGGATCATGTTTACTAAAGTGCCCTACCAGCGTATTTTGGGTTAGCATCTAGTTCCGGCACAGTACTAACAACCCCACGCTATCTTGGTAGCGTGCATTGTGGCAGGTACTGGGTGGGACAGGGGTATTCCCAGCATGGTTTGGCTAGCATAGGTGTTAGTCACTTGTACTAACCGTGCTTCACACAAGTAGCACGGATGCAGTGGGTAGCATTAGTTGCACCTATGGCCTATTTGCTGTGTTGAAGTGTTGCTTCTCTGCACTGAGTGCAGGGGGATGGATGTATATGCCCCTTTGCAGTTAGTTAGAAGACCCGCAGACTATCTGCTGCATCTAAGTTCCAATTACAGCAAAGATCCCCCCTGTTCTGCTCGTGGGTGATCAGATCCACGCTGGCAGAACAGGAGTGATCTTTGCCACAATCGGCACTTAGATGTGTCAAAGATCCCTCCTGTTGGGGATCGGAGCCTTCAGAAAAAAAAAAAAGGAAGATAGGAGAGAGGCAGCAAAAATTTAACGGGCAATACTTTTAAAAAAGAAAAATAAATAAAGAGGATGGGGGAATGGAGGACAAGGAGTGGGAGTGCTTGGGAGAAAGAAGGGAGAAGGAGAGAAAGTCCAGAAGAGAATGGAGAGTGGGGAGGTGTTGAGGTGGGGAGGGAAAGGTGAAAGGTGCAGGTTAAAGGGATGAATGTATGGGGACAAAAATTCCAATCTGTATATGCCTAAGTGTGCATCCCCCTTCCCTCTCAGAACATACAAGCATACCCCCATACTACACACACACACACACATACCTTCGCATGACAGACACACACAGAGGCACCAGACACACACACATACATTCGCACACACATATACAGCTCACCTCCGCACCACACATCATTCACATGCACACACCCACACACCCCCACGCACACATACACACACACATACACAGACACAGGCAACCCACCTCTGTGCTATTTTAAACTATGCCCAGCTCTTCAGCCCACACACACATGCGCCATAGCCCTGTCCCTCACCCATACAAAGGCACCCACCGCCACATCCCACACACAGACAGGCACACCACCGTTGCACCACATACCTACAGAGATAATTTGGTATCTGAAGCCACAACTATTGTTATCTAAAGATCAGGCATGGTGTAGGAACTTTGGCGCTGGTCTCACAAGAACATGAGACCAACACATGAGAACTGGGAGGGGGGAGAACGAGGAGGTCACAAGCACTGGCTCCTAAGATTTTGGCCTATCTCCTAAATCAGCACACAATTTGTCAAGGCCTGTCCTAACCCATCCATCTCGTCGCCCTATTGCATGATTTACCGTTACAGTGGGAATAAGTGCATGATAACTGTTATGCTTGTGTGCTAATATTTACTGCATGCTAAAAGGCACATTAACTGCTTAGCGCATTTTAGTAAAAGGCTCTTAGTGATACAATTAGAAAAGCCTTTCAAAAACAATTTACATTGGCTGTTTGGTTGTATAATAACTTTTGTCACAATCATATGATCACACAGAGAGCATTTGTCACATTTAGGGGGTTATTTTGGAAAGCATATTCATGCTTTAGACATCTGAAAATGGGCATAGAGACATCCAAGGCACAGAGACATCCCCAGAGTCATTTTAGAGCCCGGTTCTGTGGCGTAGGTGTGGCCAGGGCATTCCCTGGAACTTGGACATTCTCAATTGATCTCCTGGACGTCCCGAAAGATGTCCGAGGTTATACCTGCTCTGGGCACAAACAAGCACTCCAAAAGTGTTTGTTTTATCAGGGGAACATCCAGAGGATGTGGAGAGGAAGGAACACTTATAGCCCCTCTATTTTACAAGTTGAGAATGACCACTGATGAGGAATGAGGGCTCATGTTTACATTTTGCTACATCAATGGACGTCCCTTTCTACTAGCTTGCCTGAGATGGACATCTCTGCTCCATGCTTTCCTAAGGGGGATGTCTATGTGGCCACCGGCACAGACATCCATGTTAGACACCTTTAAGTTATTACAATTGTATGGAGACATAGATGTCACTGGCTTTTCTCAGCATGTTCTGTCTTGGACATCCCCAGTTTGATTTGGATGCCCTTTCTAAAATTCACCTTTTAAAGTGACCCACCACTGAGGGTTTTTTTTTTGTCACAAGAAGAGCAGAAGGAACCGACATGTCTCTCAAGTTGTGTTCCCTTGTATGTGCAATCAACAAACATTCGTTACTAAAACACTCGACCATGATACAGGGATGACTCATGGGCTGTGTAGGAATAGGGCCTTGCTTAGGGTGTGTATGAGTCTGTGCCAATGTTTATGGAGGATTTTTTCATTTCATTGGAAATTCATGAAAAATGAGTAGCAGAAACCATGCTTGAATCATCTTTTTACTTGAGCATTTTTCTAAAGGAGACAATCTCCTCACTCTGTGATGGACTTTATATAGACACTCCTCAGGGAACCCTTTCTGCACAGATCTTTCACTCATATCAACAACCTGTTCTCCTGATTCACCTCCAGTGCTGCCAAATCTCCTTAGCCTTAAAAACGGACTAACTGGAAGGTTGTCCTTAAGACTTCAAACAGGATAACTTTGGTGATGGAGTAATTTGTTTTGATCTGTTGGTTTCTTAATACAAAGGAACTACAAGTCATTTGAAACGTCATATGCCTTCACAGAAATTAAGCTAACTCAAAAAATCATTCCGCTATCGATGGTCCCCCTCCTAAATTATCAGTACATCATATATGCAACATTTCTACAAGTAAACATTCTCAAAAAATGGGGCCTCAGTCAAAACACATTTTTTTCAGAAATGTCAACATATAGATTAACAATATCATGGGCCATGGTGGACCTATGGCTGGACCTTATCTATTGATAAGAGCCTCAACCGGGACCCCGATCTGCATCGGAACAAGGAGCAGGAAGTTCCATCCCCCTTCTCCTTGCTGTGAGGCCAATCAGGCTGCACCAGGGACACCTTTAAAAATCGGAGCACCATCGGGCTCACCCACGCCTGGTGGGCCTGCACCTGAGGGCCCTTTGGCATGGCCCTTAGGCATGGACCTCCACCGCTGATAACACAAACTGAAATTTAGGATAATAGGACATTATTGTTGCTTTGGCTGTCTAAGTTTGCATATAAAACCTCTAACCTGCAACCAAGGGTAAGAGATTCTCTGAGTTATACAGCTCCCTGTAGGCAGTGCCTTGATAATGTTGTTATTGCTCTGTATAACCTTGCTTGTTAGAATATGCAACCTGCTAGATTCATATTAAGCATGTAGGATACATTGTAGTTCCGTGTGGTCAATGCTAATGATTCGTGAAACGCTGTCACTATAGCTCATCAACTAGAAAATACACTGCTGTTACATTTAATTAGCATTAGGCATCTCACTGAGGCTTATAAGTTACCACATAAGTAGCCATTAGTCTTATTCATCCCAAGGCCTAATCTCTACTATACATGGCTATGGCCGGAGAGGACATGAAGATGCATTCACCACTTCAAAGCCATCACTCATAGTGAGCTATAGTCGTCTCATTCACATTGCCAGGCTCCAGAAAAGAGCCTCAGATGGAAGCCTCCAGAGGCAAAAAACTTAATCTGTATGCTCATAAATGTTTGTTCGATCTGAAACAAATGGCAAATACTAATTGACTAGGTTGAAAGTCATAAGTTAGACATGCTCTTCGTCACGGAATCATGGCTCACTGACACAGACGCCGAACTTACAAGTCAATTAAAGCTCCCTAACTACAACCTCTTTAATTGCCCGAGAACAAACAGAAGAGGTGGAGGCATCTTTATCATGGCCAGATGTCACAGAGCACAAACAATCTGGATGTTATCATGATCACAAATAAGCATCTAGCAACATCTCTGTGCTATGAGCACCATCTACATGCACTTATGACCTCTCCAGAATCCTCAACCTAGCATGCAACCATTCAACTAAGGGAAGACCACTTTGGCTGCTAGGCAATTTCAACCTCCCTGTACTATCAATGAAGCACTCCACATCCTTTCTTGATGCCATGAGTGCACTAAGCTATGAACAACTAATACCCACACCCACCCACACAAAAGGCAACACCTTGGACCTTATCTTTGCACTCTCATCCATGCTCATATGCAGCAACCCTAACCAATCACGAGTCATCCCTGTATCATGGTCTAACCACATCCCAACATGTGCAGCAGACCATGGACCCTCTGTGACTTCTACACCACCACCAGCCTTTCGCTTCTGACCTTTTAACAAAGAAGCATTCCTTGAAGAAACACTACCCAACCTTAAAATCAACATCCCTGAGCTCGTTGAACTTGTAGACACATGGAATGACAGCCTAAGCAAGGCCACACTCCTACACAGCCCACGAGATTCACCAAAAGGAATCACACAGCCATATGGTTCACAGCTGACCTACATGAGTTCCTACTACAACTCAGGAAGTTGGAGCAGAAATGGCGGCACTCTAGACTTCCCCAAGATTGACTCAAATGCATGAAGACCCTGCAAGAACACCAAAATGCAATTAACCAGAAAAGAAAGGAATACCACACCAATATCCTAATGTGCTCTCTTAACAAACCCCAAGAGCTTTTCGGAATCATTCAGTCCCTCCTAAAGGACACAACTAAGCAACATCCTGCAGGCACCCTCCACCCACAGGAATTCGCTACCCACGTCCAAAACAAACCAATAGGAATCCCCCTAAACCAGGAAATTCTCTCTCAGATAATCCTCCTAGGGAAAACACTGTTTTTCCCGAGCTAAATTCCTCCCACCCATGCTCTGCTGAGCACATTGAGGGCATCATAAGGGGGCTCAACACCTTCACCTCCCCCATCTGATCCATGCCACTTACACTGGATCAAGTCATCCTGTCCTGACCTAAGTGCTTTCATTAGAAGAATCATACACATTTCCTTTAGCAAAGGTCTCGTACTTTCACCTCTAAAAACCGCCACTGTTAGACCCCTACTAAAAAATGCAAAGCTGGACCCACTTGACATAAATTCCTATAGGCCCATATCTAGCCTCCTTTTCTTGGCTAAGATAACTGCGAAGATAGTCCAGCAGCAGATCCAAGACCATGGTGTCAAAACCCTCCTGGCTACTCTCCTAGATAATCTTGTTATGGGCATGAACAAAGCAAAACAGGGATTCATCCTAATTTTCCTGGATATCGCATCGGCCTTTGACACAGTCTGTCACAATCTCCTACTTGCTTGATTACAACAGAAAGGCATACAGAACTTAGCCCTAGACTGGTGCAGATCTTACTTAACAGACCGCCAACAAATGGTTCGCAAAGATGCTCAAACTATATCCGCTTACCAGCAAACATAAGGAGTACCGCTGGGTTGAGCCTTATCTGCCTTGCTCTTCAACATCTACATCCAGCCAATCTGCACTATAATCCAATCATACGGCATGCTCTACCACATCTATGCCGACGATGTACTGCTTTACATCCCATTCTCCACGGACAGTCCCAATTACTCCAGAATTACAGAATGCTTTAATGCAGTCTCAGACTGGCTCTGTACACACAACCTGAAAGTGAACTGTAAGAAGACTGAAGTGTTGTTTATCACAAAAGATCCAACCTTCATACCCCCATCTTCTCTACAGGTAAAAGATGCAGAGCTGAAGACGAAGCAAGAGGTGTGTTACCTAGGAATCACCCTGGACCAGCGCCTGAGTATGGAAACACACATAAATAATATTACCAAGGCAGTATACCATAAAATAAGGACCCTCCATCATTTACTGCTCGAGGCGGCCGACTTCCGCACCGTATTCCAGGCACTTATCTTTCCACACTTTGACTTTAGAAATATCATTTCCACGGCCTGCCAGGCTACACACTTCATTCTCTGCAAATGGCCCTGAACTCTGCAGCCTGAACCCTGTCTGGAGCCTCCAGATCTGAACATGTGACACCCATCCTAAGGCAATTGCATTGGCTCCCAATAACTAGCCGCCTAAATTACAAAGCCCTCTTGATGACATTGAAAATCCTGCATAACCTCTCCGCAATCTCCCTGGTGGAAGTCATACATTGGACACCAAACTTTAGAATGAGGACAAACAAGACAAACACACTCACCATCCCGTCAGCAATAAGAAAGAGTTCCCAACTGCTAAGAACCAAACCTGTTCATTCTACGCAAAACCTCTCTGGAACTTCCTCCCTGCCCCAATCCGTTCCATTTCCAACCTGTCAGCCTTCAGGAAAGCGATAAAGATGCATCTTTTCCAATTGTATTATGACCACATACCATAGCTATGCTATGGATCCTGCTTGCCAGCCTCAGCTCAGACCTGCCTACTTCTCACAGTCCACTAACCAGCCTGTAGATGGTTCTCCCTGTTACTATCCAAGTTGACACCCCTGTTTAATGTAAAATGTTTATTGTTTATAGTGCAATAACTGACGTTTATTGTTCTGTTCTTTGATACCTGTTCTATGTAAAGTGTTGATTCTTGTTCTCTGTAAACCGTGCTGATTTCGAAATAGTGTGGGATATAAAATCAAATAATAAATAAATACATAAATTGATAAAACATATCCAGAAATTTAAAATAGTTCTCAGTTAAAGCAATCCCAGCAAGTTCACAAATAAAATCTGTGGGAACTCTGAGATTATCATTCCTTGTGCTCAAAATCGATTGAAGAATGGTTAAAGCTGCTTCTTGTGAAATATACAGTGATTCAATGTAAAATCAGAAACATCTGTCTTAATCGTATCCAGGATAGTGGTAACGTGTGAGGCGTCTCTGACATACAAAGAGATTTGTGGAATAAACAGGTGGAGAAACACATCTGTGAATTTTGATAGAAGTTCCAAAACAGACCCTATACCAGAAACAATGGAGCAACCAGGAGGATTTGCTAAAGATTGATGGATTTTGGGGAGAAGATATATTGTGGGAATAATTGGATTCTTCACCCAGAGAAAATTGCTTTCGTTCGCAGTGAGATATCTTGCTTCCTCCCTAGTCTTAACCAGTGTGTTAATTTCTGCTTGCTGTTCAAGGGTAGGATCTTTTTAGAATGGAACGTTAAAGGACCTATCAGTGAGCTGTCTCTCAGCCTAGGCAAGGTAGTCATTAAACACCACAATAGCACCCCTTTGTCAGCAGGCTTGATAGCTATATCGTCAATGTTACAATGTTCTGCAACGGCATAGTTTTCCTCTTTTGAAACGGTTGTAGAAAACATCATGTTTCTTCTGTTTTAATGCCTCTATGTCTCTTGGAATGACCTTGAGGAACACATGAATCAAAGGATCGGGGGGGGGGGGGGATGGGTGGGATTCATTGTGAATAATTCCCGCTAAAGGAGAAGTCTGTAGCTCTAGCTGTAAATGTAGAAAAAAAGTGCTGGATATGAAGTTTACCGGAGTAGCTGCAAATGCCAAAATATACAGTACATGTATTGCCACCGTAAAAGGGAAAATGCACCTATATTTTTTTAATTGTTTAAACTAGGCCCAGGACATGCCCCCTTAAAATCTATGGGGCCTTTTTGCTAATGCGTGCTAAGCCGTTAACGTACATTCTAGCACATGGTGACTGGCAGTGGAGGCATGACAATTGTGGCGTGCTAATTCCCGCAGGAACTGCAAACCAGGTGATGGGAGGGGCATGGAGAACACATTGCAGTTCGTGCAATATTGCAATTGGTGCGGGTGCATTTAGCGATACCTCAGTGGATAACGTTAAGTGCATCCCTGATAATTGCGGATGCCACTGCTGCGCCTTAGGATATGGTTCAGTGCGGTAACTGTCGTTAACATGCTGGATATGCCCCTGACAGTTAGTGTATGACGGTTGCACTCACTGTGTGTCAGTTTTACAGGAGCGCCATCGGGCGCAGCAACACACTGCCCGATGCCACCAACGAGCTCCCCTCAGCGATCGGGGTCGAGCCAGGGCCTGCAACATTGTCCTGCCTCCAGCGACCAGCCCCAACTAGCCGGAACAGCGGCCATTCAAAACAGGAGCACCATCGGGCGCAGCAACACACTGCCCAACGCCACCAACGAGCTCCCCTGAGTGATCGGGGTCGAGCCAAGGCCTGCAACATTGTCCCGCATCCAGCGACCAGCCCCAACTAGCCGGAACAGCGGCCATTCAAAATAGGAGCACCATCGGGCGCGCCTGCGCCTGAGGGCCTCGCCAGAGGGCCCTTTGGCGTGGCCCTTAGGCGGGAGCCCTGTCGCAGGAACAAACGTACCACAAGAAGCTCACAACACAGCAATTAAAGAGGACTCCACAATGATGAACCAACAATTCCATAACCAGTCATTGCTTGTAAATATAACATATGCTGCATAACCTGTAGACTCCATTGCTACCTCATTGCTTGTAAAGATAACATATGCTGCATTGTGTGTAGACTCCATTGCTACCTCATTACTGTGGTAGGCGACGGCCTATGATCCATGCTAATTGAACTAAGCAGACAGGCCTGAGCAGCTTGACCTGTAACTGAAGCCTGTAGTTAGGCCCAGAGGAATGAAAACCCCCCTGAATGATGACACCATAGAATTGAAACTTAACTCAGTTTAACTGAACATAGCTAAGCAGAAACGAAACTTATAAAAGACAGAAAACAGCTCTAATTGGTACTGATAAGAGAGCACAGCTTCTATGGAATTAATTAACTCTGCAAAAAGCAAGGTTACAGTGCCCTGCTTCCCATATGTTTTAACAAGCTCAGCGACCTTGGAGGAGAGAAGTAACAAGTTGGAGACACTGACCATTGTAATTGGGACTAGAAGGGGGGCAACCAGGTGCTGGGCCCAGACCAGAGTCCCGATTGGGTAGCCATATCAGTACCGGGACCAATAGATGGGTGAGAGGGGTACTGGGACCAATGAAAAGTTTGCCTATGCTTAGAATGGACAAGAAAGCTATAAAAGTTGTTGTTTTACTAGAAGCCATTGCTCAGCCATTTTGAAATTGCTTATTGCTTGAGCCATGTGCACATTAAACTGGCTTGGATCCTTGAAAAGACTCCTGGATTTATTTATTGCATGCTTATCTGCTGCTACATTCTTGGTGCATTGGCCGGGAAGTGCGAGTGGTGGATAGTGTTCAAGTGAATAAATCCACGTAATTCGCCTTGAGGTTTGGTCCAGTTGGAACCATGCCAATCCGACGCAGGGGAATCTCCCTGGGCCCACCGATCCTCTTGTATCGGAGGGGGTTCTGCCTGGCCTCGGCAGGCACTGAGTCCAGCTGGCTAACACTTCCGACCCGGGGGAGTCCAGGATCCAACTCAGAAGCTTGGGAACCAGATCTGGTAAGTATAGTTTTGAAAACCTGTCTAGACAGATGAGTTAGAACTGCAGTTTGAAACTTGTAACTTGTAATCTCGAGAACTTGGAACTTGGAATTTGGAATTTGGTAATGAGAGCACTGATCCCCTCTCAAGGACGGTCCTATTAACCTTGCATGAGTATGCGCGAGGTGAAGCCATCGTCCTTCTTGTTTGGTAAGACTTAAGTCTTTGTTTGAAAATCCTTGCATGAGTATTCGCGAGGTACAGCGGTTTAAAAAAAAAAAATCATGATTTAGTCTAGTCAGAACAGACAGGAACTTGGAATTTGTAATCTCGAGATATTGGGATTGGTAAGAGAGCATGATCACCTCTCAAGGAAGGGCCGAGTAACCCCGCATGGGAATTCGCCGGGTGAAACCCTCATCCTTTTTGTAATTGGGAAAAAGACTAGTCAGAATAGATAGAAAGGAATGCATTCTGAGATACGTTGCTAGCATGATTGTGTGAATGAAGTGTGAATGAGAGGTCTGGCAGCACGGACCAAGCGAGAGTGGACTCTGGACTAGCGCAGTTCCTAGTCGGGTGACTGCGTCTAGGTCGCGAAACGGATGAAGCGTTTGGTGTATTGTCCGTCCTGTGTATTTGATTTTTGTTATCTGTTGAAACCACGAGTTTCCCTTCTGTTATAAATGTGAGATTATTATGTTGAGTACTTTGTGACAGTTCACTGGTTAAGAAATTGTATTAATAGAGCAGAATGAAGACCCAAAACACCTACGGTCATTTTTAGAAATCAAAAAGCTGGTCTCACCCAGTTGGTTTTAGCACAGTGAAAAAGCTGACAGGGGGCGTGTCTGTGCAGGAGAATGTTTGGTGCTGTTTAACCCTATGCAGGCATGTTTTTCAACGATCTGCTGCTGGACTAATCAGGACAATTATACCTGTTTCTACCTGTTTTTATTCACTTTGTTCTGATAGTAATGTTCCTCCTGCTGTGGTCATGTATTGTGTACCATTCAATAAGAATATTTAGTCAGAATTTTAGTTTTGAAGGTTGTATTAATCATCAGAGCTCCGCAAACAGTTTTTAGTTATATTCTCTGCTCTGTCTGCATTTCTAAGTCAATTGAGCCTGTTATATTGCTGTTACTTTGCAGAACTATCCAGGAGGTGACGGGTTTAGTTCAGTTATAGTGTGTAGGGTAAGATTAGTTATTCCGGTCAGATAGGTATAATATATTTGTGGGCTTAGCTTTGCCCTGTGTTTTATGATTCAAATAGGAAATGATAAAGAACTGTTTTTGTTTTTCCTTTGATCTACAAAGTAATTAGATCACGACTTAACATTGATTTAAATTGTTTTTTTCTGGCATCTCTGTCCATGTGAATGAGAAGTCTCTTTTTATGAGCACAGTTCAATTGTTTCCCCGCGAGCAGAGGGGTGTGGCTTCCACATATCCTTAAAAAAAAAAAAAAAGGTTCTGGAGAGACAGCTGGAGACTGCAGGAAATTTCTCCTAGGAATGAAAAGGGACTGCCGATTTGAAAAGTCTCTTCATTTAATCGAAGCGTGATGAATTTATAATTAGTTTTTTCTCTGGTTTCACTAGCTCTGTTTAACCAAAAGTTTTAAAAACAAAGTTTATCTTTTTATGAATGAGTATAAGTCATTTGAATGCATGCTTCCCCTCTGTGCTGGTTACTAATGAACAAATCAGTTAGCTTTTCTGTATTTAAAAAAAAAAAGGGAAAGGTGTACTGTATTTTATTGAAAAAAGTATCCGGAATGTCTTTTGAATATCTCCTTCCTAAACTGTAATCTTTTGCAGAGACGTTATTCACCTTAAGTGCAGATTACGGCTGGCAGCTAGTTTCTTCCAGCCATACGTAATAGTTCTCTCTGTTGGGATTGTTGTTTATAACATGTTGCAAAAAAATAGTTTTATATTTGAAGGAATTTATCTAAATTGTATTTATTTAGAATGAGATTATTATGCCTAGTCACAGGAAAATGCAGCCTGACAGACCGCCTTCTGTCTGTTGTTAACTACGTCACCATGGGGGGAGGAAGGGGGGTCAGAGTCCATGCAGATTCCAGAGTTACTTCATGGCCCCGTAGTTTCCCAAAATCCTGCCTGTTTATTTCCCTGAGCTCTGCCATCATCCCGGGCAGAGCCTGGAACAAGGGGGGGGGGCGGAGGGGGGATGACTTCTCCCTACAGATTCCCAAGTAGTTTGCTAGCCACCTCTGCAACAGGGGAATGTCCACCCCCTCCGGACTAGAAGTGAAAGTCAGCTGACCAGACTTGTTTAGAACTGAAAAAAACTGCATTATACACTGAGAAGTTTTAGGACTTGATTGAACTAATGAACGGAAATTGCAAAGAACTGGATGAATTTGCGGGCATAATGGTTAAATGAAAGTTAATCAGAGGGTGTGTGAATTGTGAAAATAAATGTAACAGAGAAAGTGAATGATATTTTAGTTGAATGATGTGAGGAGATTATCCTAATCGAAGGAACAGAGGAAGTGAAAAACTGGGTGTGAGTACGCCCATTATAGAAAAAGAAGGACATTAGAGAAGTGAATGCCCGTATCTTGACTCCCGAGGGAGTACTTGATTGCAAAGTCATAAAACAATAAACCAAGCACAGTGTTTCAGCACGAGAGTGAAGCAGCTATAGCGTGAGTGGCAGCCGAAGAGGGCTACAGCATGGATGAAGACTAGGCCAGACCGGACTCTCCAGTTTCCCTGGGTCCCCAGGAGTCAGTCTGAAAAATAGGGGACCAATATATGGACTTTTATGGGGGATACAGGAGCAGAATACTAAAGCCAGTAGCCCCTGTGTTTTTCTCGCAAAGCCTTTTCTGCAGAACCACATGTGTGAACTAGAAAAAAAAATAATAATAATAATGTACCAGTTCCTGTATATGCCTGAATGCCCTATTCCATTTTTGGAGCCGAGATCTGCTTGCAAAGCTTCAAGCACAGATATCCTCTGTTGAAGGAAGAAAAAAATGAAACTCAAACTGTCCCCAAGAAGAAGAATGGCGGTTCTATTCACCTGCATCCAAAGCAACAAGCTGTACACTTACCAACCTCATAGCCCCACCTGGAGGATGGGCAGAAGATAATCCACCTGGCCTAGCGAAGAACATAGCCCCTGCCATTGTCACCCTCAAGCCAGTCAAGAAGCCTGGGACAGGTGATTACCGCCCAGTGCAGGATCTAAGAAGAATGAATGATGCAGCTGAAACTATACAACCAGTGGTACCAAAATCCTTATATTCTCTTGGAACTGATCTCTGCTGAAGCTATACATTTCATCATTCTGGACTTAAAAAGATGCCTTTTTCTGTATACGCTTAGCCCAAGACCCCACTACAAGGAGGCGGGGCCAACTCATCTGGACAAGATTACCTCAAGAATTCAAGAACTCGCCTCACTCAGCAAAAGATTTGACAAGTTATCCAGAAACTCAAGAAAAAAAAAAGAAAAAATTCTACTTCAATATGTGGACAACTTGCTCATAACCACCAACTCAGAAAGTGAATGTCCACCAGCCACCAGTGAACTCTTGCACCTTTTTAATGAGGCTGGATACAAAGTCTCAAGAGCCAAAGCATAATTATGTCAAACAAGTTAAATACCTAGGATTCCAGTTGTCCAGCGGAATTCGACGCCTGGAACCCTTACCAGAACGCAAAGCAGCTGTATGCAGTATTCCTACTCCAATCACCAGGAGGCAAGTGAGAGCCTTCTTGGGTGCCACAGAGTATGTTGTATATGGATCCCCAATTTTGCGCTGCTAGAGAAAAAAAACCATTGTATCAAGCTATCAAAGGAATGGAAATGTCTCCAGAGGAATGGGGACTTGAACAGGATGCAGTCTTTTGATCTTTGAAAAAAACACTCTGATGTTGTCACCAATTCTGGGTCTACCAGATGTCCAGAAAACCTTACAGTCTCTATGTTCATGAGTCGCAAGGAAATGTTCTGGGAGTGTTGACTCAATCTCTTGGACCTTATTTGAGAAGCTGTTACAGCTACAGCCTTCCTAGTAAGCAAAAACTAAAAGAAAAATCCCTTTACAAAGGAAATTACTAGCTAACAAATCTATGAATGTTGAAATATTAGAGTATGTTGTGTGAAAACCCCAGATACAACTGAAGGGTCAGTCAAGCTTTCAATCCTGCTATGTTGTTATCAGTTGGTCTTGATCCCCTGATCATGACTGTTTAGAAATTATGGACACTGTATTCTCAAGCCACCTGGATTTGACTGATGTCCCTCTGGAGAACCCTGAACAGACTTTCTTTGTGGCTGAAGGCAGTTTCATCATCAATGGACATTGTTGTGCTAGATATGCAGTAGTGACCCCTGATTTGGTAGTTGAGTCCTCAGCCCTGGCCCCAGAAACTTCACCACAGAAAGCTGAACTGATAGTCCTCACTAGAGCACTAACAATAGGAAAAGAGCCCTGTCTAAATGTGTACCCAGATTTCAAGTATACCCTTACAACCTTGCATGCATATGGGCCCCTGTACAAAGAATGAGGATGGATAACCTTAGGAAGCAAGTCCATTAAGTATAGCCCAAGATATCGATATTAATAGATACATACTGCCTATAGATCTCAGAATTTAGGAAAAGTAGAATGTATGAATAGAACCCTGAAATCTCAGTTGTCTAAACTTTGCCAAGAGGTTTACCTGAAGTGGCCCCAGGTTCTTCCCATAGCCCTTCTTAGGATATACTTAGCCCCTGCTAAGTCTATAGGAGTCTCCCTTTTTGAGATTCTGTATGGGCAACCCCTGCCTATTGTATAGGAAATAAAAGGAGATATGAGACAGATAGGATCTGAAATTATTAGACATGAACTATTGGTTTTAAGTTCTGTTTTGCAGAAGTCTTCATACCTGAGTACAAAATCGATTACTCATCAATTTGCCTGCACCCCTGCATCCTTTCAAGCCTGGAGTCTCGGTGTGGATCAAAGAGTGGAGAAAGATACTGTTAGCCCTGCATTGGAGGGGACCCTATGTCGTCATCCTGTCAACAACTCCAACTGCAGTAAAAGTCGCAGAATTTGAACCTTGGACCCATCATAATCAAGTGAAGCCAGCAGCTGCTCTTGAACCTGATCACTGGACTACTGTACAGCATCCTGAGACTCCATTGCACCTCACCCTACGACAACAACCACGGACCTAAGACTTATTGGTCCCTCAGAAACTGCACTATTTCAAGACTGTTTGTTTATCTGAAGGTAAGCCTCGCATCTGAAAAAACCTGCAATCATCAGAAAGAGACTGTGTTGTGTTAAGAAATTGAATCTTCTAAGAGACTGTGTTTAAATACTCTGAAAAGACTGTTTTGATCTCCTAAAGAGTGAACTGCTCTAAGGAAGCAATAATAGCCTAAGAGACTATGCTATGATATTTTAAGAAATTGAGACATCCCAGAGGACAGTGATACTTTGGAATCTACAGCCCTACTCCTGCCAAAAAGCTGGTAGGTCTACGTACGGCAGAAGCTTGAGGATCTACAATCAACCCTACATCTGTTATCTGTTGTGGAAGTCGACAGTTCCACCAATTTTCCAGAGACTATGCCCATTATGAATTATTATTATTGCTTTATTTTGGCAGCAGCCTTGGAGTGCTTTGAAATGACTTTTGCCTTATCTCCCTGGGCAGCCTGTATAAGTACAACATGAACTGGACCGAAGGTCACTCAGACCTTGTTTTATCATTCTTCCTATACTTGCATTGGTATACTCTCCAATCCAAAAATTGTTCTAGATCTTGACTTTCTACAAGGCTATGCAAGCCACCGTTGCAATTCCTCATACCACCACCAGAACTTGTTTCTTGAACTTACTGGAGCAATAGCATCTAGTCTCCACACTTCTGACTGTTTCTATTGTGGAGGAACTAAGATGGGAGATCAGTGGCCCTGGGAGACGCAAGAACTGAACTATTCTATCCTATACAATCAGACTGATTTACATAATACTACTAGTGAGTGGGTATTGGCCCACCCCATTGTTGACAGTTTGTGTTTTGTTCGGACTGGACCACAATCTACTACGAAGGATGGACAGCTGGTCTGTCTAAATCAGAAGCTTTACGACAGCACAACAAAGATGCAACCGAACCTTCTAATCCTTTAGTTCTTTTTCCCACTCTTGCCAAACTATGGACTTTGACTATCTGCCTGTTGCTCCCTTGTTTCTTGCCATTTTGCTTGCAAATGATAACTTCAGTTATTAATAACACTGTAGAGCGTAAGACAGCTACAAAGATGCTAGCTATGTGAACTTACTACCCTATACCACAGAGTGATACCTTTACCTAGTATTATGTGATTTGATTCTCACACCTTATTAACATGCGGGTGAGAATAATCAAAGGGGGGAATGTGGTAGGCGACGGCCTATGATCCATGCTAATTGAACTAAGCAGACAGGCCTGAGCAGCTTGACCTGTAACTGAAGCCTGTAGTTAGGCCCAGAGGAATGAAAACCCCCCTGAATGATGACACCATAGAATTGAAACTTAACTCAGTTTAACTGAACATAGCTAAGCAGAAACGAAACTTATAAAAGACAGAAAACAGCTCTAATTGGTACTGATAAGAGAGCACAGCTTCTATGGAATTAATTAACTCTGCAAAAAGCAAGGTTACAGTGCCCTGCTTCCCATATGTTTTAACAAGCTCAGCGACCTTGGAGGAGAGAAGTAACAAGTTGGAGACACTGACCATTGTAATTGGGACTAGAAGGGGGGCAACCAGGTGCTGGGCCCAGACCAGAGTCCCGATTGGGTAGCCATATCAGTACCGGGACCAATAGATGGGTGAGAGGGGTACTGGGACCAATGAAAAGTTTGCCTATGCTTAGAATGGACAAGAAAGCTATAAAAGTTGTTGTTTTACTAGAAGCCATTGCTCAGCCATTTTGAAATTGCTTATTGCTTGAGCCATGTGCACATTAAACTGGCTTGGATCCTTGAAAAGACTCCTGGATTTATTTATTGCATGCTTATCTGCTGCTACATTACTACCTCCATTGCTATCTCATTGCTTGTAAAGATAACATATGCTGCATAGCATGTAGACTCCATTGCTACCTCCTTACTACCTCCATTGCTACCGCATGCTACCTCCATTGCTACCTCATTGCTTGTAAAGATAACATATGCTGGGGGGAGTGGAGCTACGATCCAGATCAGCAGAGGTGATCAACTGTGGACGCTGAGCGCTGTGAGTGACGTCCTGAGTTCCCTTATTTAAATCTGGCTTGAGCAGCGGGACGCAGCCGAAGGCATGCCGTTGGGCGTGACCAAAGGGGCAGGACACGCCCCTTTGGAGCTCCTTCAGAGTTTTTCGGAGGTTTGAGGAGCTGCAAGGGAGTAATAATCTACAATGGGGAAGAGACGGAAGAAGAGTTTTCCAACTGTTTCGACTATGAAGGCCTCAAAGAATGAAGGTCCTATGGACAAACATCTGGTGAGGCGTGTTTTGGAGGACTGTAGTCTTGATGCATCGGCTTCTGTGAGTATTTCCTCATTGTCTGCCTCCTCTCCAATTGGGGATCCTACCGTACCCCACTCGTCACATGAGCAAGTGGTGCCGGTGACAGAGGGAGCGAGATGTGCTTCTTCGTTAGTTTCTCCGGCACTAGATCCAGGACTGACTTTAGCACAAGTTAATCTATCAGCTGTACAGTTACCCTTACCTAAAGTGGTTCATGTCTCGTCTTTGGTGGGAGGGGAGGGAGTTTCTTCTTCCCCTCCTCAGGACGTGACGCTTAAAGATATTTGGGCTGTAGCCTCTTGAACTGAAGCAGTCCTTACAGGAACTATGGGACAAATAGAGGAATTTACTCGAGATTCTGTTGCTAAATTTCTGGATTATGATTCTCAATTGGGGCTGGTAGGGGAACATCTTGGTCAGCTAGGTATCATAAGGAAAGGAATGGAAAATAAAACAAAATATATTATAATGCCTCTATATCGTTCCATGGTGAGACCACACCTTGAATATTGTGTGCAATTCTGGTTGCCGTATCTTAAAAAGGATATAGCGTTATTAGAAAAGGTTCAGAGAAGAGCTACCAAAATGGTAAAGGGGATGGAAGGATACTCCTATGAAGAACGGCTAAAAAAGTTAGGGCTCTTTAACCTGGAAAAGAGACAGCTGAGGGGAGATATGATAGAAGTCTATAAATTAATGAACGGAGTGGAACGGGTAAATGTAGATCAATTGTTTACATTATCAGAATATAGAAAGACTAGGGGACATGCAATGAAGCTACAGGGTAAACTATTTAAGTCTAATAAAAGAAAATATTTTTTCACTCAACGTGTAATCAAACTCTGGAATTTGTTACCGGAGGATGTAGTAAAGGCTGTTAGTGTAGCTGGGTTTAAAAAAGGTTTGGACAAATTCCTGGAGGAAAGATCCATAAACCATTATTAAGAAGGGACCCAGGATATCAATGCTTGACCCAGTACAAGCATTGCGGAACCTGTGTCTTTTGGGGAAACTGCTAGAACATAAGAACATAAGATATGCCATACTGGGTCAGACCAAGGTCCATCAAGCCCAGTATCCTGTTTCCAACAGTGGCCAATCTAGGTCATACGTACCTAGCAGTTTCCCCAAAAGACGTATGACCTAGATTGGCCACTGTTGGAAACAGGATACTGGGCTTGATGGACCTTGGTCTGACCCAGTATGGCATATCTTATGTTCTTAGACACTAAAGTGGGTACTGTTCAGGCAGTCTCTGTAGCTTCTGTAAAAGATTGCCTATGAAAATACAAACTATCTGAAACGTTTGAGAATTTGTTGTGTGCAAGAAATTTAAGATTTTTGAATTTTCCTATTACCCACTATCTTTCCCCACCCATTTTATTTTATAAGTATTTGAAAGAGGTTTTGTTGTTTGAGCAACCGAAAATTTTTAAGGTTGCAAATATATATTTAAAGGTGAAGTCAGAGAGGCTGTTGCTGCCAAAAAAGCATCTTTCAGGAAATGGAAAAGAGAGCCAAATGATGAAACCTGGAAACAGCACAAGCACTGGCAAGTCAAATGTAAGACATTGATAAGGCAGGCAAAGGGAGAATTTGAGAAGAAGCTTGCTGCGGAAGCAAAAACGTGAAGTAAAGACTTTTTCAAGTACATTTGTAGCAAAAATCCTGTGAGAGAGTCAGTTGGTCCATTAGATGATAGAGGGGTTAAAGGGGCACTAAGAGGCGACAAGGCGATAGCGGAGAGACTGAATGAATTCTTTGCTTCGGTCTTTACTGAGGAAGATGTAGGGATGTTACCCATGACTGAAGTGGTATTTAAAGGTGCGGAAGAATTGAAGGAAATATCGATACATCGGGAAGATGTATTACAACTATTAGATAAACTGAAGAGTAGCAAATCACCTGGGCCAGATGGTATACATCCAAGGGTGTTGAAAGAACTGAAATATGAGATTGCAGACCTGCTATTAGTAATCTGTGAACTATCATTAAAATCATCTCTAATACCTGAAGATTGGAGGATCGCCAATGTAACACCAATTTTTAAAAAGGGTTCCAGGGGTGATCCGGGAAACTACAGACCGGTGAGCCTCACGTCAGTACCGGGAAAAATGGTAGAAACCATCATAAAGAATAAAATTACTCAGCATGTAGATAGTCATGGCCTAATGGGAGACAGCCAACATGGCTTTAGACAAGGAAGATCTTGTCTTACTAATCTGTTATGTTTTTTTGAAGGTGTGAATAAACAGGTGGACAAAGGTGAGTCGGTTGATATAGTGTATCTGGACTTTCAGAAAGCCTTTGACAAGGTCCCTCCTGAGAGACTTTTGGCAAAACTAAAGAGTCATGGGATAGGAGGCAGTATACTACTGTGGATCAGGAACTGGTTAAAAGATAGAAAGCAGAGGGTAAGGCTAAATGGCCAATTTTCCCAATGGAGAAAGGTGAATAGTGGTGTACCCCAGGGATCTGTGCTGGGTCCGCTGCTTTTTGACATATTCATAAATGACCTGGAAAGTGGAATAACGAGTGAGGTTATCAAATTTGCAGATGATACAAAACTTTTAAAGTTGTTAAAACCCAAGAGGATTGTGGAAAATTGCAAGAGGGTCTTGATAAATTGGAAGACTGGGCATCAAAATGGCAGATGAAATTTAATGTGGACAAGTGCAAAGTTATGCACCTAGGGAAGAACAACCCAAACTATGGTTACACGATGCAAGGTTCCACATTAGGAACCACCACCGAGGAAAAAGATTTAGGCGTCATTGTGGATAACATGTTAAAACCCCTCGGCCCAGTGTGCAGCAGCGGCCAAGAGAGCAAATAGAATGCTAGGTATCATAAGGAAAGGAATGGAAAATAAACCAAAAGATATTATAATGCCTCCATATCGTTCCATGGTGAGACCGCACCTTGAATATTGTGTGCAATTCTGTTCGCCATATCTTAAAAAGGATATAGCGTTATTAGAAAAGGTTCAGAGAAGAGCCACCAAAATGGTAAAGGGGATGGAAGGTTACTCCTATGAAGAAAGGCTAAAAAGGTAAGGGCTCTTTAACCTGGAAAAGAGATGCCTGAGGGGAGATATGGTAGAAGTCTATAAATTAATGAATGGAGTGGAATGGGTAAATGTAGATCGATTATTTATGTTATCAGAATATAGAAAGACTAGGGGACATACAATGAAGCTACAGAGTTAACTATTTAAGACTAATAAAAGAAAATATTTTTTCACTCAACGTGTAATCAAACTCTGGAATTTGTTACCGGAGGATGTAGTAAAGGCTGTTAGTGTAGCTCGGTTTAAAATAGGTTTGGATAAGTTCATGGAGGAAAGGTCCATATACCATTATTAAGAAGGGACCCAGGATATCAATGCTTGACCCTGTACATGCATTGTGGAACCTGTGTCTTTTGGGAAAACTGCTAGGTACGTATGACCTAGATTGGCCACTGTTGGAAACAGGATACTGGGCTTGACGGACCTTGGTCTGACCCAGTATGGCATATCTTATGTTCTTATGTTATGTTCTTATACTGTTGTTGTTAAGTGCCGTCGAGTCGGAGTCGACTCATGGCGACCCTCTGGATAGCTATCCTAAATTGTGTTCGGTTTTCAGTCAGGCGGCTCATTGTTGACAGACTGCTACCCGTAGCTGCTGTTATTGTATCGATCCATCTCATTGCTGGCCTTCCTCTTTTGCGTTGACCTTCTACCTTGTCAAGCATAATGTCTTTCTCTAATGATCTCTCTCATCGCATGATGTGTCCAAAGTATGAAAGTCGAAGTCTGGTCATCTGAGCTTCTAAAGAAAGCTTAGGTTTGATCTCCTCTAGTACCGACTGGTTTGTTCTTCGGGCAGTCCATGGTATACACAGTATTCGCCGCCAGCACCATAATTCAAAGGCATCAATTTTCTTCCTGTCTATCTTTTTCACTGTCCAGCTTTCACATCCATATGATGTTATTGAAATACCATGGCTTGAACAAGTCGAATCTTTGTATGGAGAGAGACATCTCTGCTCTTGAGAATCTTATCTAGGTCTTTCATAGCCATTCTGCCAAGAGCAATGCGTCGTCTGATTTCTTGACTGCTTGTTGCTTCTTTATTGATAGTTGATCCAAGTAGGTTAAAGTTGTTCACAATTTCAATTTCTTCTCCTTCAACGATGAACCTGTTGATTATGCCAGTTGTCATGATCTTTGTCTTCTTTACATTAAGGTGCAGGCCCATTTTGAGACTATGTTCTTTGATTGTGAGAAGAAAATGTTTCAGATCATCTTCACTTTCAGCCAGTAATGTATCATCAGCATAGCGAAGGTTGTTGATGAGCCTTCCACCAATCTTCACACCTCTGTTGTCTTCATACAATCCTGCTTCTCTGATGATTTGTTCTGCATATAAATTAAACAGGTAGGGGGAAAGTATGCAGCCTTGTCTTACACCTTTGCTTATTTTAAACCATTCTGTTTCTCCTTGTTCCGTTCGAACTGTTGCTTCTTGATCAATGTACAGATTGCGCAAGAGAACAATCAGGTGTTCTAGTATACCCATGCTTCTTAATGTGGCCCAGAGTTTCTCATGGTTTACACAGTCAAAACCCTTGCTATAGTCGATAAAGCACAAATAGATATCCTTTTGGTATTCTTTAGTCTTTTCAAGGATCCATCTCACATCCGCAATGATGTCTCTTATTCCTCGCCCTTTCCTGAACCCTGCTTGCACTTCAGGTAGTTCTTGTTCCAGGTATGGTTGTAGTCTCTTTTGAATAATCTTCAGTAGAATCTTGCTGGCATGTGGGATCAGAGCGATTGTGCGATAATTTCCACAGTCAGTTGGATCACCTTTCTTTAGTTTTGGTATAAACACAGATCTTTTCCAGTCAGTTGGCCATGATGTTGTCTTCCATATTTCTTGGCAGAGCCTTGTGAGTACGGTAACAGCTGCATCAGATTGCTGCAATACTTCTATGGGAATGCTATCAATGCCTGGTGCTTTGTTCTTTGATAAGGCTTTCAATGCTGCTTCAACTTCTTCTTTCATCACCAATGGTTCCCGATCATAAGGTACAGGTTGAAACGGCTGTTGGTCCACTTGATCTTTATCATATTAAAACTCTGTATATTCCTTCCACCTTTTCTTGATCTTCTCAGCATCATTCAACATAGAACCTTGAGCATCTTGTAACATTCCAATTCGAGGCTGGAACTTTTTCTTTAACTCTCGTAGCTTTAGGAAAGCCGATCTTCTTCTTCCTCTAATAGTTTCTGCTTCTATTTCCTTGCAAGTGTCATTGTAGTACTTTTCCTTGTCCTGTCTTGCTGCATGTTGGAAATCTCTGTTGAGTTCTGCGATTGTCTTTCTTTCTCCTCTGGCTTTAGCTTCTCAGCGTTTCTGGGCAATTTTCAGAGTTTCTTCCGTCATCCATTTTGGCCGTTTTTGCTTTTTCACCTTTTGTAGAGACTTCTCGCTTTCTTCCAACACAACCTTCTTGATGTCATTCCATAACTCTTCCGGAGCTCTGTCATTTGTATCTAAAGCAGCAAATCGATTTTGCAGGCAGTCTTTAAATTCCAGTGGTATATTCTCAAGGTCATATTTTGCTGCATTCATGAGTGGTTTGCTCTTTTTCAACTTTAGCTTGAGGTTGCATACCAGTAGTTGATGACCTGTACCACAGTCAGCTCCAGGTTTTGTCTTTCTTGATGTTACAGAGCTTTTCGATCGTTGACTTCCGCATATGTAGTCAGTTTGATTTTTATATAACACAGGTACACTACCAAAAAACTGCCTCCAGTTTTGCAACTGATTCCTATAGATTTTGGGGTGCTGAATCCAGGAAAAATAGCCAAAATGTTCCATCACGTCACGTTTTCTTGCAAAATTAGATTTCTTACCCATATAAGAAATGTTCACATAATTTCTTTTTAGCCGACTGCAGTTTATTTTCTTGGCCCAAAATAGCGGTTGTAATGGTTAACTAACTAGAAACACTCCCTCATGATATTTTAGAGTGTTTTGTATTCATTTTATACATTAACAGGACAATTGGGAGGGGGGGGGGCTAAATCCAGTACTCGCGCTGGCGCATGTTCTTTCCTGTTTGCCTCGCCTCGTTCGCTCGCTCAAACACGGTGGTTGCGACATGAACGTTCCTGTCAAATTTCAGTTTCTTGCAAGTTCATTATTACCTTTTGTTTGCTCAGTCGTAATCCAGCTTTATTCCGAAGTGGTTCACTACAGTTGTAGTTTGCAGTGCTGTGTATTTGTGATGGCTCACAGAGCCAGAGGTTGCGTCAACTCTGCGGACAGTTTTTGTTTTATTTGTGGGGAATATACCGTGAAAAAGCGGCAGAGGAACATTTCTGCATTTATTAAAAAAGTATATTTCGCCTATTTCGGTTTGAAGTTAGGCGATCAAGACAAACCGTGGGCTCCTCACAAAGTGTGCAAGACATGTGAGGAAGATCTACGCTTATGGATGAAAGGTAAAAAACAAGCATTTCGTTTCGGAATACCTATGATATGGCGTGAACAAAGAGACCACAGCAGTGACTGCTATTTTTGCTCTTGCATTGTGAAGGGATACAACTTAAAAAATAAGAACGTAATAAGTTACCCCAACCTTCCCTCAGCAATTAGGCCTATGCCTCATAGCAACGAAGTACCTGTGCCTGAACCACCAAAATCTTTGGATCATATTTGTGTGGACGGTTCTGATCATGATGAGACTCATCAGATGGCTTTTCCCGATGAGTCCAGTACTTCTGAGTTTGAAACTGAACCAGATCCGAAACCTGAACTTTTCTCTCAAGCTGAATTGAATGATTTAGTCCGGGATTTAGGACTCCCAAAAGATGCTGCCCAACTGCTAGGTTCTCGGCTTAAACAGAAAAAATCTATTGTCACCAGGAACAACTTTTTATTGGTACCGCAACCGCGAGACACAATTTTTGAAGTATTTCAGCAAAGAGGAAGATTTGGTATTTTGCAACGATATATACGGAGTGATGGAAAAGTTTAAACTCAAGTATGATCCTGCTGAATGGCGGCTGTTCATTGATTCGTCAAAAGACAGCATAAAAGGTGTTCTTCTTCATAATGGCAACACATTCGCTTCAGTTCCTATTGCTCACTCTGTTATTCTCCAAGAAAAATACGAGAATTTGGCCCTGATTCTTCAGAAGATTCGTTATGATGAGCATAAGTGGATGATTTGTGGAGACTTTAAAATTCTATCCATGCTATTAGGGCAGCAATCCGGTTTCACCAAATATCCCTGCTTCCTTTGCTTGTGGGATAGCCGGGCCCGCGACCTACACTGGGGGGAAAAAAGACTGGCCAATTCGGGAGTATTTGAGACCCGGTGAGAAAAATGTTCTTCATGAGAGCTTGGTACCTCGTGATAAAATTCTATTACCACCTCTCCACATTAAGTTGGGTCTCATTAAGCAATTCATCAAGTCCCTTCCAAAAGATGGTGAGTGCTTTCGGTACCTTTGCTCAAAGTTCCCCCGACTTTCTGAAGCAAAGCTAAAGGAAGGAGTGTTTGTTGGCCCTGATATAAGGAAACTCATTTCAGATGGAGCATTCGCTGAAACGATGTCTGAGAAGGAAAAAGAAGCCTGGGATTCCTTCAAGGATGTTCTCAAATTCTTGGGGAACAGGCGGGATGAGAACTATAAGGATATTGTTGCCAGGATGCTCAATGCCTTCAAAGAACAAGGCTGTAACATGAGCCTGAAAGTCCATTTCTTGCACTCCCATGTGAACTACTTTCCCGAAAACTTGGGGGCGTACAGTGAAGAACAAGGTGAAAGGTTTCACCAGGACATCAAGGACGCAGAGAGAAGGTACCAAGGAAGATGGAACACCACTATGATGGCTGATTTCTGCTGGTTGCTGCTGCGGGAAACCCCAGATGAAAAATACGCCAAGCAGCGCACCAAGAGAAGCATTCGGGGGAAGAAGAAACGGGCCCACCAGGAGATTGATTGACCCAAGAATGACTTTAAAATCTAAACTGTGTTGACAAATATCGTGTTTTTACTAAACTTTGAAATAAAAATTTGCTAGTTATTACCACAGTGTCGGATCTCATTTATTAGAATTTTATTTTCACACCATCGGGTGTTTGTCTTCATGTATTGCAATGGTGCGGTTTGCATTTTCTATTCTTACATACATACCTGTACAACATTTTTTGCACATTTCTTTGCTTTGCTTTGTGTCTAACCTCGCTCTTATATGCTCAATGTTTGTGCACATGTATGTGGCTGTTTTAAGTGCAGACAATTTTGCTACCATCACAGTGTGTTTTGTTGACATTACTCTATTCTTATGTGCTGCCTTGTTACAATTTTCTTTATTCTTATTTGAATAACTACTAAACAATTAGTATAAAGAATTCATCCAAGAAACTTTTATCTCGATCGCACTCAATCTGAAACGTTCACCTCAAACTGCTAACCCAATGTAGCAAAAAATCTGTACGTGATGGAGCAAATTGGTTACCAGATTTGGATTCAGCGCACCAAAAAACGTAAAAATCAATCGAAACATTAGAGGCAGTTTAAAAAAAAATGTTTTTAGTGTACCTGTATAATCTATTCGGTGAAGTCCATGTGTACAGTCACCGCTTGTGTTGCTGGAAGAAGTTGTTTGAGATGAATAGATCATTGGTCTTGCAGAATTCTATCAGTCTTTCTCCAGCTTCATTTCTGTTGCCAAGTCCATATTTTCCAACTACTTTGCCTTCTGCTTTGTTGCCAACTTTTGCGTTCCAGTCACCCATGACTATCAGGATATCCTGTTTGCATGTTCTATCAATTTCAGCTTGTACTTGTTCATAGAACTCTTCAATTTCATTCTCTTCTGCAGCTGTTGTTGGGGCATATACTTGAATTATAGTTGTGTTGATAGGCAATCCTCGTAGACGAATAGAGATTAAGCGTTTGCTGACTGCATTGTATTTCATTACAGTTCTTGCAAGTTTCTTCTTTATTATAAATGCAACACCATTTCTTCTTTGTCTTTCATTTCCAGCATAGTAGACCATGTGATTATCTGATGCAAAGTGCCCGATGCCAGTCCATTTCAGTTCGCTGACACCCAACAGATCAAGTTGTACACGTTCCATTTCATTCTTGACCACCTCCAACTTCCCTTGGTTCATGCTTCGTACGTTCCATGTTCCAATGTGTAAGACATCTTTACAGCTTCTGACTCTCATTTCATGTGCAGCTACATCGGCAGTCAGACTTCCCGAGGGCTTTGATCCAACCACATCATAAATGCTGGCTTTACTCTGAAAAGTCTTCCGCTCTTCCCCAGTAGCTAGTTGAGTGCCTTCTGACCTGGGGGTCTCATCTTCCAGCACCATAGCACAATTTGTTTTGTTGTAACTATCCATTGGGTTTTCATGGCAAGATACAGAAGTAGATTGCCGGGCCTTTCTTCCGCGCAGTTTAAGTTTGGTGTTGTTGCCGTTGTCACAAAAATGTGATCCTCCGCCGTCAACACTGTCCCATTCTGCTGCTGCCCAAATGGGTGGTTTGTCTTGGTCTGGCACCTCAGCTGAGACCTGTCCATCTTGGGGGACCCTGCCAGTAGTTAAACTACCGATAGTTTAGCTCTCAGCATCACTGATGCACGCAAGCCCTCACAGCACGACAAGCTGCAAACCAAGTGAGAGGTTCTTATATTATGTTCCTAGAAATAAGAAAGTGGTTAATGGGGAAGTTGGGGTTGCTGACCAGTTAGTGTCTCCTCAGAGTCCGGATATTTCTGATTTTCTTGAATCCTCCTCAGATATTATTGCTGCTCGTGCTACTTTGGTGGTTACGTTTTTATCTGAGATGGACAAGAATTTATTTTGAAACTATATTTTCCTAAAAATATGTTTTATTTTGTGGGCAAAGGATCACTTTCTTCCCTGATGTGTCACGAACAACTCAAATCCGCCGTAAGGCCTTTTTGGAGTTGAAAGATCGCACACTGGCAGTGGGAGCTTCATTTTTTCTTAAGTTCCCATGTAGATGTGTAGTAGGCCATCTTGGGAAGAGTTATGGCTTTTTGGATCCTGATCAACTTTTGGTTTTTCTAAATAATCATGAATCTCTACCTTTTGTGACGAGTTAGTATAAATATAGGGTATAAGTTTATTTATCACTCTGCTGATGCTTAATGTGTTGTATTCAAGGTATTTTATTTTTTGATTCCACTCTCTTATAATGTGGGCTTGTATGGTTTATGTGATATGTATAGGATGGCTGTGAGTGTTGGCCATCTTATTAATTTTGCTTATTTATGTTCTATTCTTCATATTGCTTGACTGTTTTCTATATGTAAAAATATGGAAATTCAATAAACTTAAAAAAAAAAAAAGATATGCTGCATAGCGTGTAGACTCCATTGCTACCTCATTGCTACCTCACTGCTTGCAAGAATAGCATATTCTGCATAGCCCCTCTCTGTTCCTCTCCCATGGCTCCACATCACATTATCTTCCTTTTCTTCATACTCCCTAACTGTTTCCCCTCCTACCTGCACCTTCACTCCTCCACTCCTCATCCCCCCCTTTACCACCCTCACTTCCCCCTCCATTCTGTCTTCTAACCAATCATCAGCTCTTGAGCTTCATCGCTTTCTCCCTCTCATTCAACCTCTCTCTCTAAGACTACCTCACCCTCATTTCTGTCATACTGTCTCCTCTCTACCCCGTACTCTGCTACTCCTTCTCCTTCTTTCATCCGGAGATATCAACCCCAATCTTGGCCCCCTAGATTTCTGTCTCACTCTGAGAAGAGATCTTTATGCAACATGTCTAATCTTATCCATATCCCTCTCCTTTCCCCTTCCACTCTCCCTTTCTCATGTGCCTTATGGAACGCACACTCTGTCTCTAATAAACTTGCTTTTACTCATGATCTCTTTATCTCCAATGCTCTACATCTCCTTGTTCTAACTGAGACCTGGCTCTTCCCAGATGATACTGCATCTACTGCTGCCCTCTGCCACGGGGGCTATCAGTTCTCCCACATGCCTTGTCCCACTGGCCCTGGTGGTGGTGTTGGGTTTCTACTTTCTCCCTCTTGCCAATTCCAACCCCTCCTACTGACTCAGTCTCACTCCTTTCTCTCTTTTGAAGTCCACTCCATCCGCCTCTTCACTCCACTTCCTCTCCGGGTAGCTGGTATTTATTGACCTCCTGACCAGTCTGCTTCCACCTTTCTCACTGACTTTGACTCGTGGCTTTCCTTTTCTGGATTCCTCTTCCCCCACTCTTATTCTTGGGGATTTTAACATTCATGTTGATAACCCCTCTGATTCTCATACTTTAAAGCTTCTCTCCCTTACCTCCTTGTTACCTCCAATTTTGTTCCACTGCCCCCACTCACCAGCATGGCCACTGCCTGAACCTGATATTTTTCTCTAGTTCCTTACCCTCGAACGTCCATAGCTCAGTTCTTCCCTTATCTGACCATCACCTTTTAAGCTTTATTCTTCATCTCCTACTGCCTCAGCCTCGTCCTGTCTCCTCCAACCTATTTAGAAACCTTCATGCTATTGATCCCTTGACTCTCTCACCATTTCTCCATCTCTTTCATCCACTATGTCATCCAAGTCTGTTGATGAGGCAGTAACCTCCTATAATGCTGCACTCTCCTCAGCTCTGGATGCTCTCGCTCCACCCACTCCACGTCCTGTGAGACGTTCTGCACCTCAGTCCTAGCTTTCATCCACTACCCGCTATCTACGTTCCTATACCTGTTCTGCTGAGCATGCTTGGCTCAAATCCTGTTCCCCTGAAGACTTTCTACACTTCAAATTCATGCTTGTCTCTTTCCAGTCAGCCATAGCTCTTTCCAAACAAGACTACTATGTCCATCTGACTAACTCTCTTGCCTCTGATCCTCGCCATCTCTTTACTACTCTCAGCTCTCTCCTCAAAGTGCCTCTGCCTCTGATCCCTCCCTCCCTTTCTGCCCAAACGCTGGCTGACTATTTCCATGACAAAATCCACAAGATCACCCTCCAATTCCTCACAAAGTCAGCTATTTCCCCTCCTCCCCCTCTCCACTCCCAACTCTTCCCCCTTCTCTTGCTACCCTCTCTTCCTTTCCTGTGATCTCTGAAGAGGAAACTGCACACCTTCTTTCTTACTCCAAACTCACCACCTGCTCCTCTGATCCTATCCCCACCCATCTCCTAAGCCCCATCTTCTCCACCGTTGTCCCTTCCATCTCTCATATTCTCAACCTTTCGCTCTCCACTGCAACTGTCCCTGCAGACTTCAAGCATGCTGTGGTCACACCTCTCCTCAAGAAACCCTCACTTGATCTCACCTGTCTTTCTAATTATCGACCCATCTCTCTCCTTCCCTTCAATTCTAAACTATTTGAATGTGCGGTTCACCGCTGCTGCCTCAACTTCCTCTTCTCCCATGCCCTCATGGATCCCTTACAGTCTGGCTTTCGTCCTTTACACTCTACTGAAATGGCTCTTGTCAAATTCTCCAGTGACTTGTTTCTGGCAAAATCCAAGGGCCTTTACTCTGTCCTCATCCTTCTTGACCTCTCTGCTGCTTTCAACACCGTTGACCACAACCTCCTTGATACCCTGTCCTCGCTTTACTTTAAGGGCTCTGTACTATCCTGGTTCTCCTCCTATCTCGCCCATCGCTCCTTCAGTGTGCGTTCTGGTAGCTCCTCCTCCTCCACTACCCTGCTCCCAGTTGGTGTACCCCAAGGATCTGTCTTGGGTCCGCTCCTTTTCTCTCTCTATACCCAGTCCCTTGGTGTGCTTATCTCTTCCCATGGCTTTCAGTACCATCTGTATGCTGTTGACTCCAAGATTTACCTCTCTACGCCTGAACTCTCTCCAGCAATCCAGACCTGGATATCTGCCTGACTTTCTGACATTGCTGCCTGGATTTCTCACCGCCGCCTGAAATTGAACATGGCCAAGACTGAACTTCTCATCTTTCCCCCTAAAACCTCCCCTCTTCTTCCTCCTTTCTCAGTCTCTGTGCATAGCTCTGTACTCCTTCCTGTTTCCTCAGCCCGCAATCTGGGAGTTGTCTTTGACTCCTCTCTCTCTTTCTCCACACATATCCATCTTGTAGCTAAGACCTGCCGTTTCTTTCTCTATAACATTAGCAAAATTCGCCCTTTCCTTTCTGAACACACTACTAAAATGCTTATCCACTCCTTAATCACCTCCCGTCTTGACTACTGTAACCTACTCCTTTCTGGTCCATCTCTCTCCCCTTCAATCTGTTCATCACTCCGCTGCACGGCTAATCTTCCGCCAGCCTCATCATGCCCATATTACTCCTCTTCTAAAGTCACTTCACTGGCTCCCTATCCGATTCTGCATCCAGTTCAAACTTCTCCTACTGACCTATAAATGCATTCACTCTGCAGCTCCTCAGTACCTTTCTTCTCTCATCTCTCCTTACAACCCCCCTCGGGAACTCCGCTCTTCTAGCCAACTGCTTCTATCTGTGCCCTTCTCTTCTACCGCTAACTCCAGACTTCGCTCCTTTCACCTTGCTGCACCTTACGCCTGGAACAAACTACCCGTGTCTGTACGCCAGGCACCTTCTCTAACCCTTTTCAAATCCAGGTTGAAAGCTTACCTCTTCGCTGCTGCTTTTGGATCTTGACTCACCTGATCTCCTTTTTCCTTCCCCTTGTTTTACCCCTGCTTACACCTTCTGTGTTTTGTCTTGACTAGATTGTAAGCTCTGATGAGCAGGGATTGTCTCTTACATGTCTGTGCAGCACTGTGTATGACTGGTAGCGCTATATAAATGCTCAGTAGTAGTAGTAGTTTTAGTGTTAAAAGTGCAGTGAGTGCAGAATCCGACTACACTTTAGTAAAAGGGCCCCTATGGGACCTGCAGCATTTTCATATATAAATAGCAGCTTTGCAGAATCAGTATTTACATGCGTATGCCATTTATACATGTAAACATGGCTATTTCCAGCTGCAGATACCGTGCAATGCTTCTAAAATTACCTCCTATGTGTCGGTTTAAAATTGCCTCACAAAAGCTGCAGACGTCATGGCAAAATTCACTCATGCTCACCTACACGCACTTGGGAGCTGGTCTAAGTTTTGATGCAGGATCTATGTTGTGACACGGAAGATCTGCCCTGTGCCTTAAAAACACACAAATCTGCTGTGTATAGCTCAGATTCTGACAGGAAGGTAGATCAGAAGCTTCCTAGTTACCATAGGCAACCAAAACAAGCTGAGACACGAGGTCTGCAGTCACGCCTAGTTAGCAAACACTCCCCAGTTGATCAGGAAAACAGTTTTCACATGGGCAAGAAAACGCCTCTAAAGCTGTATAAAAAATGTCCAAAGCAGACAGAGTTAGACGAAGAGCAAGACCGAGACGGAGACAGAGACCAGGAAGCTGTAGGAGCTTGGCAAGTTAGAGGAAACTTGCAGGTCTCAGACGGAGGCTCAGAGTACTCTTATACTGACTCTGAACTGCATGAACCTTGGAGCAGAAAGCCACGGAGGAATTACACAGGTACACTAAAAAATTTTTTTTTTAAACTGCCTCTAATGTTTCGATTGATTTTTACGTTTTTTGGTGCGCTGAATCCAAATCTGGTAACCAATTTTCTCCATCACGTACAGATTTTTTGCTACATTGGGTTAGCAGTTTGAGGTGAACGTTTCAGATTGAGTGCGATCGAGATAAAAGTTTCTTGGATGAATTCTTTATACTAATTGTTTAGTAGTTATTCAAATAAGAATAAAGAAAATTGTAACAAGGCAGCACATAAGAATAGAGTAATGTCAACAAAACACACTGTGATGGTAGCAAAATTGTCTGCACTTAAAACAGCCACATACATGTGCACAAACATTGAGCATATAAGAGCGAGGTTAGACACAAAGCAAAGCAAAGAAATGTGCAAAAAATGTTGTACAGGTATGTATGTAAGAATAGAAAATGCAAACCGCACCATTGCAATACATGAAGACAAACACCCGATGGTGTGAAAATAAAATTCTAATAAATGAGATCCGACACTGTGGTAATAACTAGCAAATTTTTATTTCAAAGTTTAGTAAAAACACGATATTTGTCAACACAGTTTAGATTTTAAAGTCATTCTTGGGTCAATCAATCTCCTGGTGGGCCCGTTTCTTCTTCCCCCGAATGCTTCTCTTGGTGCGCTGCTTGGCGTATTTTTCATCTGGGGTTTCCCGCAGCAGCAACCAGCAGAAATCAGCCATCATAGTGGTGTTCCATCTTCCTTGGTACCTTCTCTCTGCGTCCTTGATGTCCTGGTGAAACCTTTCACCTTGTTCTTCACTGTACGCCCCCAAGTTTTCGGGAAAGTAGTTCACATGGGAGTGCAAGAAATGGACTTTCAGGCTCATGTTACAGCCTTGTTCTTTGAAGGCATTGAGCATCCTGGCAACAATATCCTTATAGTTCTCATCCCGCCTGTTCCCCAAGAATTTGAGAACAACATCCTTGAAGGAATCCCAGGCTTCTTTTTCCTTCTCAGACATCGTTTCAGCGAATGCTCCATCTGAAATGAGTTTCCTTATATCAGGGCCAACAAACACTCCTTCCTTTAGCTTTGCTTCAGAAAGTCGGGGGAACTTTGAGCAAAGGTACCGAAAGCACTCACCATCTTTTGGAAGGGACTTGATGAATTGCTTAATGAGACCCAACTTAATGTGGAGAGGTGGTAATAGAATTTTATCACGGGGTACCAAGCTCTCATGAAGAACATTTTTCTCACCGGGTCTCAAATACTCCCGAATTGGCCAGTCTTTTTTCCCCCAGTGTAGGTCGCGGGCCTGGCTATCCCACAAGCAAAGGAAGCAGGGATATTTGGTGAAACCGGATTGCTGCCCTAATAGCATGGATAGAATTTTAAAGTCTCCACAAATCATCCACTTATGCTCATCATAACGAATCTTCTGAAGAATCAGGGCCAAATTCTCGTATTTTTCTTGGAGAATAACAGAGTGAGCAATAGGAACTGAAGCGAATGTGTTGCCATTATGAAGAAGAACACCTTTTATGCTGTCTTTTGACGAATCAATGAACAGCCGCCATTCAGCAGGATCATACTTGAGTTTAAACCTTTCCATCACTCCGTATATATCGTTGCAAAATACCAAATCTTCCTCTTTGCTGAAATACTTCAAAAATTGTGTCTCGCGGTTGCGGTACCAATAAAAAGTTGTTCCTGGTGACAATAGATTTTTCTGTTTAAGCCGAGAACCTAGCAGTTGGGCAGCATCTTTTGGGAGTCCTAAATCCCGGACTAAATCATTCAATTCAGCTTGAGAGAAAAGTTCAGGTTTCGGATCTGGTTCAGTTTCAAACTCGGAAGTACTGGACTCATCGGGAAAAGCCATCTGATGAGTCTCATCATGATCAGAACCGTCCACACAAATATGATCCAAAGATTTTGGTGGTTCAGGCACAGGTACTTCGTTGCTATGAGGCATAGGCCTAATTGCTGAGGGAAGGTTGGGGTAACTTATTACGTTCTTATTTTTTAAGTTGTATCCCTTCACAATGCAAGAGCAAAAATAGCAGTCACTGCTGTGGTCTCTTTGTTCACGCCACATCATAGGTATTCCGAAACGAAATGCTTGTTTTTTACCTTTCATCCATAAGCGTAGATCTTCCTCACATGTCTTGCACACTTTGTGAGGAGCCCACGGTTTGTCTTGATCGCCTAACTTCAAACCGAAATAGGCGAAATATACTTTTTTAATAAATGCAGAAATGTTCCTCTGCCGCTTTTTCACGGTATATTCCCCACAAATAAAACAAAAACTGTCCGGAGAGTTGACGCAACCTCTGGCTCTGTGAGCCATCACAAATACACAGCACTGCAAACTACAACTGTAGTGAACCACTTCGGAATAAAGCTGGATTACGACTGAGCAAACAAAAGGTAATAATGAACTTGCTAGAAACTGAAATTTGACAGGAACGTTCATGTTGCAACCACCGTGTTTGAGCGAGCGAACGAGGCGAGGCGAACAGGAAAGAACATGCGCCAGCGCGAGTACTGGATTTAGCTCCCCGCCTCCCAATTGTCCTGTTAATGTATAAAATGAATACAAAACACTCTAAAATATCATGAGGGAGTGTTTCTAGTTAGTTAACCATTACAACCTCTATTTTGGGCCAAGAAAATAAACTGCAGTCGGCTAAAAAGAAATTATGTGAACATTCCTTAGATGGGTAAGAAATCTAATTTTGCAAGAAAACGTGACGTGATGGAACATTTTGGCTATTTTTCCTGGATTCAGCACCCCAAAATCTATAGGAATCAGTTGCAAAACTGGAGGCAGTTTTTTGGTAGTGTATCTGTGTTATCAAAAGGAAACAAAGTTACCTTCACCAAGAGAGGTTAGTTACAGGAAACACTCACCTCTGAAGCATAAGCAAGTAAGTAAATTTGTTTGGAGAGTAAAAGAATCCGTCTTGGAGGCAAGGCGGAAGAACAAGAACTGGCTAGCTAGGGGCGGGCCGGGGGGTGGGGCCAGTGGGCTCATGCTCAGAAGGGCAAAAGCCCTTCTGAGCTATGGAGAGTACTTCCGTCTCGGCGCCGTCGGATGACGTCACCAAGTGTGGCTGACTCATCCTGCTTGTCCATGGAGAAACAAAGTTATCGTCACCAAGAGAGGTTAGTTACAGGAAACACTCACCTCTGAAGCAGTGTGATTTTCCCAGGCACCAAGCTCAGTGGAAGGAACGTGAGGCAGTTGGTAACAAGCCATATATATTTGAGAAGCAGAGCTGCTTAAAATACTTACAACCCTGTGAGAGGGAAAGTAATCCTGTTGAGGATATCTGTATGCTTGATGAGGATGAATGTATGCTCCTAAAACCCTGCAGGAGACTTCCAAAAGAAAAGTCTTCCATTACTAGAACAGGACAGTGCTATGAGCTGCCGTCAAGTACAAGAGGCAGGAGGTTTAAAAGTTACAAGGAAAAAGCTTGTTTAGACAGAGCTGTTTCTCCGTCCTGCTTTTACAAGCTGTGTGATAAATATCTGCCTTATTGTGAAGAGGGCTGTCCTGAGAGCTCAGAGAGAGAGACTGAATTGAGGAAGTTTCAGACTTTCTGTCCTAGAGAAAATACGGTGTTTGATGAACCGATGATTACAGAACCAAGTAGTTTAACTCCATGTGTTGAAGAAATGGATTGCTCTTTATTGATGGCTGATATCAGTTCTTCTCTGCATTAGCTAAAGACAAGAGTGCCTTGTAGAGAGCTAGAAAGCATAGAAGAGACTGCCAGCATATCAGCTGATTCTGTTTGATGTAATTCATGATTTTTGGTTAAAGCAAGAAGCTGTATTTTGTTTTCTTCTTCAGTTTGCCAGAGGCATGGCTGTATTTTAAGTTCTTGTGTTTTGTACTACTTTTGAAAATCCAACCCCGGGAGGGGAATAAAAATCCTTGTTGAAAACCTGACTACTCGGACTCACAACTACTACTTTTCATACAGATAGGTCAGGCCCAGCAGTGTGACTGGCTGCCTACGCCACAGTTCAGCCACTGCTGGTGACAATGTGTATGTTATAAAACATATGCATATGTATGTCATTGGTACCAACATGTAGCAAGACAGCAGGCTCATCACCAGCACTATCGAAACCATGCCAATTATCAACTAGGTCAATGTCACAGCAGGACATACTAAGGAGATAAAGTTTCTAGATGAAATAAATGACTGCTTCTTGAAGCAGTTGGTTCATGAACCGATAAGAGGGGAAGCTATTTTGGACTTAGTCCTTAGTGGAACACAGGATCCAGGCAAGAGGTAAGGGTGTTGAGGCTACTTGGCAATAGTGATCATAGGATGATCACATTTGATTTAATAAATGGAGGGAACATGGCAAGGAAATCAACAGTATTACCTTTTACCTTTCAAAAGGGAGATTATGATAAAATGAAGAAAACAGTTAAGAAAAAACTAAAAGGAGCAGCTGCAAAGGTTAAAGATTTACATCAAACATGGGCGTTGTTTAAAAGTACTATATTGGAAGCCCAGACTAGATATACTGCTTCCACTTTAAGAAAAGTGGAAGCAAGGCCAAGAAACTGCCAGCGTGGTTTAAAGGTGATGTCAGAGGGGCTATTGTAGCCAAAAAAGCATCTTTCAGAAAATGGAAAAAGGAGACAAATGATGAAAATGGGAAACAACATAAGCACTGGCAAGTTAGATGCAAGACCATGGAAGCAAAAATGTATAAAAAAAACGTTTTCAAGTACATTCATAGCATGAAACCTGTGTGAGAATCAATTGGACCATTAGATGATATGGGGTAAAAGGAGCACTAAGGAAGGACAAGTCCATAGTGGAGAGACTGAATGAATTCTTAGCTTTGGTCTTTACTGAAGGAGATTTAGTGAAGTTGCCCATGCCTGAAATGGTACTTAAAGGTGATGTATTACAAGAAGAACAAACCAGTCGGTACTAGAGGAGATCAAACCTAAGCTTTCTTTAGAAGCTCAGATGACAAGACTTCGACTTTCATACTTTGGACACATCATGCGAAGAGAGAGATCATTAGAGAAAGACATCATGCTTGGCAAGATAGAAGGTCAACGCAAAAGAAGAAGGCCAGCAATGAGTTGGATTGATACAATAACAGCAGCTACGGGTACCAGTCTGTCAACAATGAGCCGCCTGACTCAAGACCGAACACAATTTAGAATAGCTATCCAGAGGGTCGCCATGAGTAGACTCCGACTCGACGGCACTTAACAACAACAACATTACAAGAATTGAAAGAAATATCAATAAATCGGGAAGATGTCTTACAACTCATAAATGGAAGAGTAACAAATTCACCTGGACCAGATGGTATACATCTCAGAGTGTTGAAAGAATTGAAATAAGAGATAGTTTACAGATTACTAATAGTAGGTCTACAGTACAATCATTAAAAACATCTGTAGTACATCAAGATTACAGAAGGCCAATGTACTGCCAGTTTTTAAAAAAGGGTTCCGTGGCGATAAGAGAAAGCAAAACTGGTGACCTGACATCAGTGCCGAGCAGAAACCATTATAAATAATAAAATTCCAGAACATTTCATGGTTTAATGGGAGAAAGTCAACATGGATTTAGCTAAGGAAAGTCTTGTCTTACTAATCTATTATATTTTTTGAAGGTGTGAATAAACAGGTAGACAAAGGTGAGCTGTTCGATATAGTGTACCTGGATTTTCAGAAAGCCCCCTCCCCATACCCTGTATGTGGCATCTTCCACTCTCTTCCTATCCTCCAGCTCCATGTCCATCATATCTCCCCTTTTCTTCCCTTCCCCACTTCCTCCATAGTCCAGCATCTCCCCATCCCTGCCCTATTCCTTGTGTCTAGTATCTCTCCCCTTCTCTTCCGTTCTCCAGCTCTGTGTCCATCATCTCTCCCCTTTTCTTCCCTTCCCCACTTCCTCCATAGTCCAGCATCTCCCCATCCCTGCCCTATTCCATGTGTCTAGCATATCTCCCCTTCTCTTCCATTCTCCAGCTCCGTGTCCATCATTTCTCCCCTTTTCTTCCCTGCCCCACTTCCTCCATAGTCCAGCATCTCCCCGTCCCTGTCCTATTCCTTGTTTCTGGCATCTCTCCCACTATCTTCCGTTCTCCAGCTCCATGTCCATCATTTCTCCCCTTTTCTTCCCTCCCCACTTCCTCCATAGTCCAGCATCTCCCATCCCTGCCCTATTCCTTGTATCTAGCATCTCTCCCCTTCTCTTCCTATCCTCCAGTTCCGTGTCCATAATCTCTCCCCTTTTCTTCCCTTCCCCACTTCCTCCATAGTCCATCATCTCCCCGTCCCTGCCCAATTCCTTGTGTCTAGCATCTCTCCGCTTCCTTTCTGCTCTCCATCTCCGTATCCATCATCCCTCCCCTTTTCTTCCCTTCCCCACTTCCTCCATAGTCCAGCATCTCCCCGTCCCTGCTCTATTCCTTGTGTCTAGCATCTCCCCCTTCTCTTCCTATCCTCCAGCGCTGTGTCCATCATCTCTCCCCTTTTCATCCCTTCCCCACTTCCTCCATAGTCCAGCATCTCCCCGTCCCTGCCCTATTCCTTCTGTCTAGCATCTCTCCTCTTCTCTTCCATTCTCCAGCTCCGTGTCCATCATCTCTCCCCTTTTCTTCCCTTCCCCACTTCCTCCATAGTCCATCATCTCCCCGTCCCTGCCCTATTACTTGTGTCTAGCATCTCTCCCCTTCTATTCTGCTCTCTATCTCCCTGTCCATCATCTCTCCCCTTTTCTTCCCTTCCCCACTTCCTCATAGTCCAGCATCTCCCGATCCCTGCCCTATTCCTTGTGTCTAGCATCTCTCCCCTTCTCTTCCGTTCTCCAGCTCCATGTTCATCATCTCTCCCCTTTTCTTCCCTTCCCCACCTTCCCAGATTCCAGCATCTTTGCTTCCTCGCCCTCCCGTAATTCAGCGTCTTCCATTCTCTACTCCCCAAGTGTCCAGCATCTTTCCTTCCTTCCCCCCTTGCCCCCCAGTTGTTCAGCATCTCTCCTTCCCTTCTTTGTTCCCCTGCCCTGAGTATCCAACATCTCTACCTTCATTCCCTACCTCTCCCACAAGTATCCTGCTTCTCTCCTTTCTTTAAGGTCCTTCCCTCCCCTTCCCCCATGGGTTGTGCCCATTCTCTTGCTGGGCCTACTCTCTCCTCTTATACACTGTTGGTGCCTCTGTTCTCTCTACTTGGCTGCCCTCCTGTCTTAAACACCAGTGCATGTAGTGTGGGGCCTTTGCACATGTGTGTGAAGAAGGCCTGCATGCCCACCCCTCCGAAGCAGACTTCCTGTAAGCCGGGCAGGACATGGCAAACCAAGAGCACGCACATATACTCAAAAGCCCTGAGTGATCTCCCACATTGAGGGCATTTAAATGCCCATTTTGCCACTCCAGTACTGCACCCTCTATGACTACCTCCCTGCAACATGGCCCCTCTATCTTCATTGCTGGAATCAGGGATAGGAGGTCACCAAAGAGGTCAGAGCTAGGGACAAGGGTCAAAACCTGGGGACAAACCCTGAAAATCAGGCATTTCTGGTATCCTTAGCCATGGGGCCAGGGGTTGGTGCCTACCAGAATCTTCTAAATGTAACTGAGTGCCATTTTCTTTATATATTTCTGTGAGTGTGTGTCCGGGGCGGGGGGGAGGAGGGGATTTTTTGGCATACATGGCATTGCATCCCTGCAAAGCTTGAGACTGTTCTTTACATGGGGTTGCGATTAATTTGCAAAAAATAAAAGGGGCCTATTCTGAAAAACTTGCCCAGTGGTTAAAGCAGCCCTGTATTGAGGCCCGAGTGTAGCAGTTGGTTTTATTTTTCTAAACTGAGGTTAGATAGTGGTCATTTTGTATACATGTGACATTCCTGAAAGAGGGAAAGAAAGAGACGCATGTTGTTTGTCATCTAAGAGGCGGGTGCTGAAGAAATAAAGTTGTACAAAGGATAAAAAGATGAGGTGTCCCTGATGAGGAGTCCTAGAAGAAATATGAACTGTATTCCATTATGTTATCAAGATTAGTGCATCCTGAGGAGAAGATAGCAGAAGAGACAGACAGAGAGAGGAAAGTGTGTTGGAGACTTGGAGTGAAGCAGACGCTGGAGGAGACAGGCCTGGAAAGGAAAGGAAGGGGGAGCTGGGGAGGGTCCTTGAAGTTAGCCATGGAGAAAGAAGGTATTGGAGCAAGAAGCTTGGAAGGCTAGTAGGGAATCAACAGATTTAGCCTAGCCCCAAGTTAAAGAGGGATATGCGATCTGTGTATAGTTAGAGCTCGGAGAGCATGGGAGCTTTGTTTTGGCAGTGTAAGACGTGGCTAAGCTTGTTTGATAATGAGTCACTTTGATGAACTTGGATAACTTAAACCAAGAGGTTAACCCTGGAGTTTTTTGATGTGATAGGAACACTCATTTAATCACCATAAGATTATATTATTTTGTTTTGAAGTTGCCATTTCTCAAATTTGGGAAATGAAATAAAAATTAAAAACGGAGAGAGCTATATTTAAAGCAGTAAACATTTTAAGCTGATATATACATCCTAGTCACAGGCGTGAGAACTTTCAACAAAACCTCTAAGTTGAGTATACTATTTACATTGGAGATGTTGTTATACTTCATTTTATAAAACTCTTTTATTGCTTCTTTGTAGGTTGAATAGCCTCTACGAGGCTGGTTAGTGCTGCCTTGGATATCCATACACACTTGGAATATATTGAGTATTTAAAAAAAAAAATTTGAAATCCCGAAAAAGTACTTTTAGGTGATTGTGTGAATTTTCAATAAAGATATAATTTAATAAGAATTAGTGATATTTAATTGGAATAATAAATTATACAAAGGCTTAGGGCCTGTGATGTGGAATTTACCATCTACCCCTATGGTGACTTGCTTCGCCAAGTGTTGGGGAAGATTTCTCTGAGGCCTGTTTGCCTTTATGAATTGTTGATTGGATATAACAATTGGAACTTGAAAAAAAGGGGAGTTAAGGAAGGTTGGTGCTTGGTAGTTTATCTTATTTCCCTTCCTTGCAGTTTTTTGGTGTGGTGAGTTTTGTGCACACCATAACAGTTGTGAACCTCACTCCTAAGCCAGGGTATGTGGAGTATGATAGAAACATAGAAACATAGAAATATGACGACAGAAAAAGACCACATGGCCTATCTAGTCTGTCCTTCCATAACAACTACAACAGTCCCCTTTTTACCTTTAGAGACCCTCTGTGTTTGTCCCATGCTTTTTTGAATTCAGTTACTGTCCTCATCTCTACCACCTCCACTGGGAGACTATTCCACGGATCCACTACTCTTTCCGTAAAGATCTCAGTCTCTCAAATTTACTGCTAAAGCTCGGCGTAGTACTGGCATCGTGCCAAAGAGAGCTTCCTGCTGGAGTTCTCCTCTTTCTTCCAGTTTTTGGCAGACTCTCTTTCTATACCCTCTTGATTTAAATATAGGGTTTGTAGAATAAAAGTACATTATCTCCTCCTTATCTGTAGAAGTCCACTTAACCGTAGTTAATCCTCTTAACGTTTTCATTAATTTCTGCGGTTTATCTCCTGCCACAGTGGGTCCATGAACAGGCTCACCATTTCCTTTATCTGTGGCAGGGATGTTAGCTACATCTGCAGTGTCTGCACTATCATTACCACCATCGTCAGCCCTAGTGCGAAGGCTATGGGTGGGCACCTTTTTATCCTGAGCGACATGCGGCCAGTATGTATTTTTCTTTTTCCTTCCTACCATAATTCAATTGTAGTGTCGCCTGGCTTGGATTTAATATAGATTTTGTACAACGGGGTCACCATGTGAAGGTACCCAGCAAGTCTTGGGGAGGGAACTATATTCTCACCGCCTAAGAGATGCACAGCAATCACCAGCCATAGCTAGTGAATTTTATGCCGCACTTCATTTGCCAATGGGATTTCCTTATTGCTTTCTCTTCTTCATCAGTTTCACCTGCAGTCTAGTGTGTCCCCTGCTCTACGTTTCCCTTTTACGCACGTTCATTTTGAAATCTCCTGCTTCCTTCCATCGGGATTCACAAATTATACCAAAGTGCTCCAGTGTGTGGTCATGTCTGTAAACTCATTTGCAGAACTAGGTGATTATTTTCATCTCCTGTTTTATCTGATCTGCCTCTTGGAAAGTGACGCCAAGGCAACAGGTAACACGGAGAACAGGAATCCAATTATTAGAACAAGAAGTGATCTGGACGGTGGCCAGGAGACTAAAAGCAGAATTGGTATAATAATAGATGGTTGGTCTGTTGAAGAGCACAACTGCCAGTTCCGAAGAGTTAGAGAATGCTACTTTGTGAAGGATTGGTTGCCACAGACTGGCGGACATGTGAGATGTACCACTGTCTAAGTGCTGCCGCTGTTCCCTTTCCACTAGATATGAGATGAGCAGAGCCAAGCAAGAGTTGAGCCAGGTGGCGTGGCTTAGCTGTTTGGAGTATTAACAAATCATGCCAGAAAGCTATTATGGTGGCATCTGTATAATGAATTACACTCCACCGCATTCATAGCAGCTTTCCAATGATTGCCAAACCATTTGAAAGCTGCAGTAGGCATGGTGAAGGAAGGGTTTTCCCTCTGGCCAGGGCTGCAGTAATTGTGTCCTTTATTCCGCTCTTCCTTGTCTCGCACTGACTGACAGCTAGTGTGTATTGTAAGGGATGAGTACAAATCTAGATCCGATCCAGCTTTCAACTTTCCTCGGCCTTCTCATTTTTATTCTTTGCTGTAGTGCATACTACATGCCAACAGATTTATTCAGTGATGCTGAGAGCAGTATCTATTAAGCAGGATGTGACAGAAGGTCTCAGTGCTGATGAGGCAATACTTGGTTTGGCTCCAGCCAGTCCCTTTGAGCTAACAAGGTGATACAGTTTTCTGAATTAACCTGTTAGGAAGTTTATACGCGTTTCGTACCCTTTGCCTTTCTAGTCACATTGCATTTTGCAATATGCCCTCGGCCTTAGCTATGTTGGCTTGCTGCTGGGTGAGCCACCATCCTGTGCTGACTTTCAGAAAGTGGTACTGATCAGACCATTGCAGGTTCAGTGAGGGCACATGCGGCTTTGACAGTCCATGGGAGACAACGCTGGTCGCATCCCTCTGTCTCTGTCTCCAGGTTTTGACAGCAGCTTTAGAGCCCTGCATCTGAGAATAACAATATAAGATGCATCATACTGGGTTAGAGCACCAGTCCATCAAGCCCAGCTTTCTGGCGCCAAAAGTGGCCATCTCATTACCTGGCAGGATCCCGGGTATCGCACAGGATCTCAAAGTTCTGAAACTGCAGCGCTGTAGAGTAGTGATAAGTATCCAGATAAAATATGTTCCTGCCCCAGAGAGCTTTCAATCTAAGCAGGTACCTGAGACAGTCAAAGATGAAGTGACTTGCTCAAGGCCTCAAAACGTATCAATGGAAGAAGCAGGACTTGAACCCTGTGTCTCAGCCTATTGCTCTAACCCAGAGGTTCTTAACCCATTCCTTAGGACACAACTAGCCAGCCAGGTTTTCCAGATAACCACCATAAATATGTATGAGAAAGATTTGCATGCCCTGGCTCCATTGTATGCAAATTTCTCGCATGCGTATTCATTGTGGTTATCTTGAAAATCTGCCTGGCTAGGTGTGTCCTGATGAGCGCGTTGAGAAACTCTTGCTCGAGCCACTAAGCCACTTCCCACCCTAAAAAGCAGGGTGTTGGACCCAAAATTCCAGAAATGACTGCAGTAATCTAACTTCTAGAGTGATGCAAGTACTTCTATGTTCATTTACTCCAAGCTACTAAAGGTTGCGCTGCCTTTGAGCTTTTGAGATGTAAGCCATTTGCTGCTGGAAGAAATGTTTGGTGGGGTCAATTATTTGTTAATGCTTTCATTTTGTCTGTAATATTACAGAACACTTAAAAATAAAATGCTTTATATTACAAGTTAATCGCATTCCCAGCATGTTGCGGTCTGTCAAGGCTTACACAGACATCTGTATTTACAGTAAACAGCGATGGTAGATGAGAGTTCCATAGGGAAGAGACCAGAATTAGGTTCAGCAATTAGCTAGGAAAACATAACTGCTGAGACTTCAGTAACCTTCTACTGATCTTACACATCAAGGGGTCATAGATAACATCTGGGGAGCCATGCGAGTTGAATTGCAAATTGAAATCTGCTATGAAATCTTGCAAATAACCATGGACTGTGTATTTACTGATCTGCCGTTTGTGGCACAGCGATTGAGCCCAAGTGGATGAAAGTTCTACGCTCTTCTTTCTGTGTCTACGTTGGCTGACAAAGAGAGGTCTTCAAATCTTCAGAAGGCTTGGCAAGCCAGAACAATAGCTTTTGGATAGTGTTGATTCAATCAGAAGAAAAGCATTGAGTCAAATTCATAAAATTCTCAACAAATATGTCATGTTTTTGTCTGCAGAATACATAACGACATTGTGCAAGGGTTTCAGTTCTATTGCTTAATACTAGTCGCGAGAAAGGCCTTAACCCTGGAATGACTTACCCGCAAGATACTTGTGGAACTCTTTTGTGAGTGGGCAGTGAGCATAAACTTTATATACTGTAGATAGAGGCCCAGATTTACAGGTATGGCATCCCTAGGTAGGAGGAAGGGGGTGCGGGGAAGGCCCACCTCCTAAGATCCCTTCTCTCCCCTAGGCCAAGTATCCCCCTCTCTCCACTCATCCTTGCCAAGCATGCCTCTCTCTGGTTCCTCCCTGCTCAACAGCAGTACCCTTTCTCTCATCCCTTTCTCCCCACAGGTTACAGATATACACAGTGCAAGCCTCTTTACTCCTACTGGCGGCAGTGCCAGGACGCCATCCTGCAGCAGTGATGGGGTCCTGGCATGTGGCACATCTGCCGTTCCATCCAGCCCAGTATCCTGTTTCCAACAGTGGCCAGTCCAAGTCACAAGTCAGGTTCCCAAAAGGTAGACAAATTCCATGCTGCTTGTCCCAGGAGTAAGCAGTGGATTTCGTGGGTCCTCTTTAATAATGGTTAATGGATTTTCCCTCCAGGAACTTGTCCAAACTTGTTTTAAACCCAGCTACATTAACAGCTTTTACTACATCCTCTGACAACAAATTCCAGAGTTTAATTACGCATTGAGTGCAAAAAATATTTTTTTTATTACTCTCAAGTATTCTACATTGTAGCTTCATAGGGGCATGTTTACTAAAGATTAACACATGTTAAGTGCTCCAATGGCCCATAGAAATGAATGGGCAGTGGCAACAGTTAGCGGGCGTTAACCATTAGTAAACATGCTCCACTGGGAGTCTCCTAAACTGTAAAGCTTGTCTAGGTCTGTGCATTCAAAAGTATGGAAGCATTTTATAAAACACAAAACACATCCTTAGATACATGATAAAACAATAAAATCACTGAATAAATATTGATTTAAAAATCACACATAAATATAGTAAAATAACAAAGGTAAATTAAAATAACATACATAACCCACATCTGTTTCCGCGTCCATTTTGAACTTCTCCTACTGACCTATAAGTGCACTCATTCTGTGGCCCCCTCATTACTTTTCCTCTCTTATCTTTCCCTAACCACTCCTTGGGAACTCTGCTCTTCTGGCAGATCCCTTTTCTCCCACTGCCATCTCCAGACTTTGATCTTTCCATCTTGCTGCTCCTTATGCCTGCAGAAAACTACTCGAGTCGACACATCAGGCTCCTTCTCTGGCCCTATTCAAATCCAGGCTAAACACTCACCTCTTTGAGACTGCTTTTGGATACTGATCCCTTTAGTCTCCTGCTCACCACCTATGTGCATTTTTACCAATCCCCTAGATTTACCCCAAGGCCCAGTTGTTGTCTTGTCTGTCTTGATTAGATCGTAAGCTCTGACGAGCAGGGACTGCCTTAAAGTGCTGCGTACACCTTATAGTGCTTTACAAGTGATAAGTAATAGTAAGTAGTATGATTAACATAAAAGACTTGTCATGGCCATGTTTCGACTTTGCCCACATCAGGATAAAAAAAAAATCGAAAGGGGGGCATTTTCAAAACATTTTAACCGGTTAGTCAACCTACCGACCAGCTAAAATATTGTAACCACAATCACTGCTGCTGAAGATCTCCACAGACCACTGACAAAATGCCCAGTTAAAGGACAGAGCAAGGGCCGTGAAGGCCACTGTCCAGTTAGTGGTGATATCCGGCCCCTAAGCAGTTAAAGTGAGGCTAGGTGAATGACAGCTTAAGTTATCCGGTTAGTGACTGAATATCATTGCTAACCAGATAGCGCCTACGGGAGCCAGCTAACCGCAGAAACTGGATATGTTTCACCACTGAATATCTGGTTCTAATTACAGCAGTAAAAATGTAAGAAACAATAAAATGAAATATATCTCTTTCCAATTCCTCCAAATTCATTTACCAAATACATATTTAAAAAAAATGCAGAACATAAAAAATATCAGTTAAAAAGTGGCTGGAAAATAATATTTGCAAATTACATTTCCTCTTTGTAAATAAAACTGTAAGGATACAGTCAGCATAAAGGGGCCTTTTTACTAAAGTGAACTACATGGGTTTCGGCACTCACTAACTATGTGCTGCTCCTCCGGTAACTGTTAACGCATTGCCATCACAGTGTGGGCCAATTTGAACACTTACTGTGAACCGCATGGTAGAGGGTGAAATGGCACGTCTTGCATTTAGTGTGAGCGCAATTACCTCCACCTCAATTATATGAATCATTATACAGTATTTGAAATTGTGTATTCCTAAATTTTAAATTACAGGCCAGTTCAAAGGAGTGTATCCTATAGTAAAACTAAACCAGCACACTCTTAATCTGAATATGGCGAAGGAGTTACTTAAAACGGTTGGATGCCTGGTCTCATGTGAATTTGCTGGTGCTCCTGTAGCTTCCGGTTCAGGGCTCATCACAGCAAGTCATTTGCTTTTCAGGAGGCATTCTTAACAGGGACTCTGTATTTCAAGCCAAGGTAAGAGTGTTTGGCTTTTAAATTACTAGCTTTTAAATTACTAGCTCTCTGCCTGAGAGCTCTTAAAAGGGTTTTGGTACATTTTTAAAACAAAGTTATATTTTTTTGGGGTGCTTTAGTTCAAAGGGGGAAATATTGTCTTTAATGGTGTAGGTTTAAAACTCTGCTTTTAGTATTTTTCATAGCTCTTTGAAGCTACTGACACCTCATCTGGTGTTAGTTCCCTCCCTACCCCCCTAACTCCCACCCACCCCTTGTGAGCAGTCTTGCTTTATAGGGTACCTCCCCCAATTAGCTACACACAGGGACTTGGAACAGCACATTTAGAACACACTTACAAGAGGTTAACTGCTTTTTCTCTGAAAGGACAGCTGGGAAACAGGCAGGTACTTTGGTAGGTCTCTCTTTTGCTTCAACAGATACATAAGCTCCACTGACTGAATAATGGCTGGGAAAAATCATATTGTCAAAACTGTTGCCTCCATTGCAGCTTCTGCCTCTGTCCAGACAGGGATCCCAATGCCAGTTGAAGGACCGGTTCCATGTGCAGGAAAGAAGTGGAGGAGCTCAGAGAAGAGGTGGTGAGGCTGAAGAGCATTCAAAACAATGAGAAGTACATTGATGAGATGCTTCTTGTAAACATCCAAGCTCTCTAACAGAGGAGGAGATGGAAGCCTACAGAATGACGAAGGATGGACACAAGTCACCAGGCCCTGCAGAATTACCAATTCAACTCCTCCATCCCTTGAATTGAAGAACCATTATGCAGCCCTGGAAGTGGAGGAGATGAAAGCATCCCTGGAAATGGAAGAACCAGAGCTCAAGCACAGCAAAGTTGCAGAATCAGTGACCACAAGGAAGCGAAGGGTAGTGGTGGTTGGTGACTCTCTTCTGAGGGGTACTGAGGCGTCCATATGCTGACCAGACTTGATGTCCAGAGAGGTATGCTGTCTGCCAGGTGCCAAAATCCGAGATGTTGTGGAGAGTTTGACGAGACTCATCAAGCCCACTGGCTATTACCCGATGTTGCTCATCCATGTCGGCACAAATGATACTGCCAGGTATCCGTCTGAGCATATCAAAAGTGACTTCATGACTCTGGGACAGAGGGTGAAAGTGATAGGGGTGCAGGTGGTGTTCTCTTCAATTCTCCCCATTGAGGGTCAAGGCCAAGGCAGAGAAACCTGCATCCTAGAGATGAATGCATGACTGCGTGGATGATGCCATCGAGAGCATTTTGGTTTTCTGGACTATGAAATGCTGCTCCAAGGGTTGCAGAGATGGCATCCATCTGTCCAAGAAGAGTTGATGTGTCTTCAGTAGCAGACTGGCTAACCTACTGAAGAGGGCTTTAAACTAGATTCATTTGGGTTCGGTGAAGAAATCCCCCAGGTAGGTTAAAACTCCCAGGTAAGTGAAACATTGAATACCTTTATAGAAGTAGGCAAAAGGGGCAACATCTGGAAGACAATGTCTTCTAAGACTGTGTTCATGAGAAGCTAGCTAAACTTAAAGTAGACAAAGCGATGGGACCGGATGGGATACACCCGCGAATACTGAGGGAACTTGGGGATGTTCTAGCAGCTCCACTGACTGACTTTTTCATTGCCTCGTTGGAGTTGGGAGTGATGCCAGAGGACTGAAGAGAGGCACATGTGGTCCTTTTACACAAAAGCGGAAGTATGGATGTGGTTGAAAACTACAGGCAGGTTAGTTTAACCTCGGTGGTGAGTAAATTATTGGAAGCCCTGCTGAAAGAGAAAAAAGTGAGGTTCCTGGAGTCCAACAGATTACTGGATCTGAGGCAGCATGGCTTCACCAGAGACAGGTCTTGTCAGAAAAATCGGATTGATTTCTTTGACTGGGTGACCAGGGAGTTGGACCGAGGGAGAGCCCTAGATGTGGTGTATTTAGATTTCAGTAAAGCCTTTGACATCGTTCCACACAGGCGACTTATAAACAAGCTGAGCACCCTAGGGATGGACCCTAAAGTTACTGCTTGGGCTAGAAACTGGTTGAGTGGGGGTGACAAATGGTACAGGTAAATGGAACTCACTCTGAGGAGGAAGAGGCTACCAGTGGTGTGCCCCAGATATCTGTCCTTGGTCCAATTCTTTTTAACATCTTTGTTAGTGATATTGTGGAAGGGCTGTTGGGTAAGGTTTGCCTCTTTGCAGATGATACCAAAATCTGCAATAGAGTAGACACCCAGGAAGGTGCAGATAACATGAGGAGGGATCTAGCTAATCTTGAAGAATGGTCTAGAACAGGGGTACTCAATCCAGTCCTGGAGGGCCACAAACCAGTCAGGTTTTCGGGATATCCCTAATGAATATGCATGAGATACATTTGCATGCACTGCCTCCATTGTATTTGACTCTATCTCATGCATATTCATTAGGGATATCCTGAAAACCTGACTGGTTCGTGGCCCTACAGGACTGGATTGAGTACTTCTGGTCTAGAATTTGGCAACTGAGATTTAATGCTAAAAAATGCAATGTCATGCATTTGGGCTGCAGCAATCCAAGGGAGCGATATAGTATAGGGGGTGAAGTACATCTGTCCACAAAAGAAGAGCAGGACCTGGGCATGATTGTGTTTGATTATCTTAAAGTAGTTAAACAGGTAGAAAAGGCGACGGCGAAAGCTAGAAGGATGCTTGGGTGCATAGGGAGAGGAATGGCCAGCAGAAGAAAGGAGGTGATAGTGTCTCTGTATAGGCCTTTGGTGTGACCTCATTTGGAGTCTTGTGTGCAATTCTAGAGACCCCATCTTCAAAAGGATATAGACAGTTTTGAGTCAGTACAGAGGGTGGCTACTAAAATGGTTAGTGGTATCCATTATAAAGCATATGTGGATAGACTTAAGAATTTTAATATGTATACATTAGAGGAAAGGCGGGATAGAGGTGATATGATTGAGACATTTAAATACCTCCATGACATAAATGCACAGGAGGAGAGCCTCTCTCAATTGAAAGCAAGGTCTGCTACGAAGGGACATGAGATGAGGGTGAAAGGGGATAGATTCAGGAGTACTATGCGGAAATATTTCTTTATGGAAAGAATGGTAGATGCGTGGCATAGTCTCCCAGTGGAGGTGGTAGAGATGAGGACAGTTTCTGAATTCAAAAAAAGCATGGGACAAACACAGACGATCTCTAAAGGGGGACTGTTGTTATGGTTGATATGGAAGGACAGACTAGATAGGCCATGTGGTGTTTTTCTGCTGTCATGTTTCTATGTTTCTAATTCTTTTTAGAACAAGTCATTTATGTAATTAAAACAATAAGAGAGAGATTCATATTTATAATTCACAAGATTATTAATGTAATCTTAAATATATCAAATTTTAAAAAAATAACAGAATCGAAAATAATGGGAGTACATTTACTTAGGGAATGGCTATAATTACTCCCAGGGCATTCTGCGTAAAAAAAATGAATAATTTCACATAAAATATTTGAAAATTCTGCAAATTTCTGCAGATTATTTTCCAGAAATAAGACACAGGTCTAATGAATTATTCAATTGAAAATGCAATATAGCAAATGTTACTACTAAGAGTTAGAATTATTTATTTTGTGTAGATTTCCCCCAGGAGAGTAAAACATCAACGCAAGAATACTGCAGTTTTGAAATCCTCTGATCACCTCGTTATCATAATATTTGGAAAGTGGCTCTAAGCCATTCATCTTGCTTTAATATCAGAGTACATAAGTAAATAAGCTGCAACCTAATACAGGAAATAGAAGATAAAATAAACCATGCAGCATATTTAACAAAGAGAAACCCTGCATCCCTATTACTAAAGCTCGGTAAGGCTGTGCTCATAACATGTGTTTGTCATGCAGGTTAAGTGCTAAGCCTCTGTGTTGTCTGTTGGGGACCTGACCAGCAGGTTCCTGGCAGTTGACACGCAACCGAGTATGTTAATGTGTGGCGGTACCCCTAGGCACATCCACGCTAATTGCAACATTAACACTAATGTGCTTTCCAGGCCCACACTTGGTCTCTAACCTGCCCATTCTCCACATTACAGTAGTGTGTGAGGTGGAGATGGAGCTGAACGGTTCAAGCAATAGTTCAATAAGGAACAGCTCAGTGTTCAAATCCTACTTGCAGCCTTGGGAAAGTCTGCCAAGCTTGTTAATCCCTTTGACTATTGGATTCATACTTCTTTTTACCTTAATGCAATGCAATGTGTGCCTTCAAGTCACTGCTGACTACTGGCAACCCAGCAGCTCCTGGGCTTTCTTGGGAGTGTGAGTGGAAGTAGACTGCCAAGGCAATGGAAGGCCAAGTGATTTGCCCAAGGCCACAAGGAGGGTTAGTGGGAAATGAACCCAGATCTCTTGTTATGAAGCCAGTGCTCTAGACATTAGGCTACTCCTCCAGGAATGATAGCCAAGCGAATTAATAAAACACTATTTAGCAAACACTAAGGGGTATGTTTCCTAAACTGCGGTGTTTGCATTTACTATGCCTTATGCATGCAAATTAATGTGCAGTAAATGCAAAGTATCTGCGGTAAATGGATATGCCCAGCATCTGCCTGACATTTACTGTACAGGTAGACACTGCATGGGAGCCGCATTCCCTGCCTCGGCCGCAATATCATGCAGTAGCTGCAACCTGCCCCCTCCCCAGTATAGAGCCACTGGCGCAGCACCCCCGACGCAATCACAGGCCCTTCCATGACACAATTGCAGGCCCCCCTCCCCCACATCAGCATCTGCCATCCCCTAGACATCAATTCAAGCCATTAGAAGCTCTCCCTCCCCGAATCTATCCTCTCCAACAAAGATCCCATTAGTGGCTCCAGACACCCCCAGACAGGCACTTCTCAAAAGAAGACCCCCACAAAGTCGCCCCCTCATGAAATCCCCAACCATCTGCACCTTTTGGACCTACCCCTCGGACTCTCCTCAGGGATTCGTTGATGTCTAGTGGACAGGACGGGAGCGCTCCCCCTCCTCACCTGTCCTGGAATTGCTGGCTTCCAAAATGGCAGCTGGGACCCCTAGCAGTAGTGTTGCACTACACTATTAGAGGCCAATCTTTGCTAGGGGGAGCATATCTGCTCCAGCCACTAGATAACAGGGGTCCCAGGGCTGGATTAGAAGGGTGAAGGAAGGCTGGAGATTGGATGAGGAGGGGCTCTTCTTTTGAGAAAGTACCTATTTGAGGGGGGGACCAGAGCCTCTAAGGAGGCCATTGTTTGGAGGGTCTGGAGCCACTAAGGGGGTCTTTGTTGGAGGGTGTAGATTTGGGGCAGGATTGTTTGTAATATCTTCAGCTGCTGTCCAGGGCATTGGGGTTCTGATATGTGGGGGCCTGTGATCATGTCAGGGAGGGCTGTGTTCTGTTGGCATGAGTCTGTATCAAGTCTGGGGTGCCTATGCTGTGCCGATAGCTCTGTGGTAGGGCAAGGGGGGCAGGTTGTGGTTGCCATGCAACACAGTTTTTTTAAGGACCGTTCAGCTGCTGCGCTACCGGGCAGCTAGTAGTGGGGGTGCACTGACCATCATTTCTTGAGCTGGCGTTAAGTGCAGCTGTGTTATTGGCAGTCTTGAAAGCTAGCATGCAGCAACATCCCATGCACCAGCTGTCAATGGCTGCCGTGCCCAGTCCCGTCCCATTGTGCTGAAAGAAGCTAGTGCTGGGGTTTTACCATGCGACCTACTTCTAGCACGCGACAGCAGTTACCACCAGGCTGCAGTAACACCACATGCTAAAACGCTCAGTAACTCTTAACCTAGTAAACACAACCCTAACTCATTAAAGCAAAATATTCTCTATTCCTTTCCTAATAATGCCTAACACTCTGTTTGCTTTATGGCCGCTGTCGTCTACGGAGTAGGGGATTTCAACATATTGCCTATGATGACAGTTAGATCCTTTTCCTGGGTGGTAACATCTAACATGGAAGCCAGCATTGTGTATCTCTAGTTTAGATTATTCTTCCCTATGTGCATCACTTTACACTTGTCGACATTAAACTTCATCTACCATCTGGATGTTCCGTTTTCCAGTCTCACAAGTTCGAGCTGCAATCTCTCACAATCTGCCTGTGATTTAACAACTTTGAATAATTTTGTGTCATCTGCAAAACTGAACAGCTTATTCGGTGTTCCTTTTTCCAGAACATTTATAAATGAAGTCTAAGCATTCCAGAAATACTTCACTATTAACCTTTCTCCATTGAGAACATGTTCCTTCTGTCTGTTTTCAATCGTTTAGCAGGTTCACAATCCGCAACAGGACATTACTTCCTGTCCGATGGCTTTTTTAATTTCCTCGAGTCTCTCATGAGGGATTTTGTCAAAAGCTTTCTGTAGATTCAGATACCTCATATCAACTGGCTTACCTTTTATCTATATTTTTAATCACACCTTCAAAAAAATGTAGGAGAGACAAGACTTCTCTTGGCTAAATCTATAGTGATTTTGTCCCGTTAAACCATGTCTACCTATGTGTTTAGTAACATTGTTCTTTAGTGTAGTTTGTATGTTTTTGTTGGGCACTGATGTCAGGCTCGCTGGTGTGCAGTTTCTCAGATCACTCCTGGGATCACTCAATGCGTAATCGCTCTCTGGAATTCGTTACCAGAGGATATAGTAAAAGCTGCTAGTGTAGCTGGGTTTAAAAGAGCTTTGTACACGTTTCTGGAGAAAAAGTCCATAAACATTATAAAGAGGACCGGGGAAATCCACTGCTTACCCACTGGACAAGCAGCATAGAATCTGTGTACCTTCTAGGAACCTGACAGGTACCTGTGACCTGGATTAACCACTGTTGGAAACAGGATACTGGGCTTGATGGACCCTTGGACTGACCCAGTATGGCATATCTTATGTTCTTATAGTATGTTTAACCTGTTTAACAGTGTCAAGGACATTTTAAATTTCTGTGTGCTGTTTCTTATATGAGTAAGTAGCGCCTTTTCTCTAATCACTGGGGGGGGGGGGGGGGTTGGGGATATTCAAAGGTATTTACCGCTTTGACCCAGTGAAAAGCGGGATACAAATGCAGTTAAATAAATCAAAAAATAAATAAATATACACATTTTGCAAACCTGCAAATCATGTAAATGCCACTCAGTGGGCTATTCAGAGGCGCAAAGACGGTTAGTATCAGGTGTGTGGGGGCGGCACCCGTCGATAACAGGGCAGAGGTGATATCGAGCCCCTCCCCGATTATTGAGATGCAGCGAAAGTCAGGTGCAGTAAAGGTGCAGTCAGGTGCAGTAAAGGTGCAGTCACGTGCAGTCAGGTGCAGTAAAGGTGCAGTCAGGTGCAGTAAAAGTGCAGTCAGGTGCAGTAAAGGTGCAGTCACGTGCAGTCAGGTGCAGTCAGGTGCAGTAAAAGTGCAGTCAGGTGCAGTAAAGGTGCAGTCAGGTGCAGTAAAGGTGCAGTCACGTGCAGTCAGGTGCAGTAAAGGTGCAGTCAGGTGCAGTAAAGGTGCAATCACATGCAGTCAGGTGCAGTAAAGGTGCAGTCAGGTGCAGTAAAAGTGCAGTCAGGTGCAGTAAAGGTGCAGTCAGGTGCAGTAAAGGTGCAGTCACGTGCAGTCAGGTGCAGTAAAGGTGCAGTCAGGTGCAGTAAAAGTGCAGTCAGGTGCAGTCAGATGCAGTAAAGGCCCGCCTAACTTTCACTGCAGAAGCTAACTGGGCCATGGCTGCATATCACCGCTGCCTGGTTAGCTTCCCGGCAATCTGCCCAACCTGGATATTCGATGCCAGAGCCTAGATATAGTCCCCGGCATTGAATGTCAATGGTGACTGAGCATATAAAATCATCTCCAGTATTGCTAAGTACATTACCTTACGGTGAGAAAGAACTGGAGTATCCCCTCAGAATAAATTGCAGGGCCCAACAATTTGAACTAGTCTTTAAAGTTAGTAACACTGGAAGAGATCATCTGGTATCCTGAAAACTAGGTCAGTTATCTTTCAAAGCTGTTGGTTGCATGCTTGTATATTGTATTTTGGTTAGTAGGAAGATGCTTCTGCATTATTGAACTGAATCAAAATAAATGAAGTCTCTTTGAGTCTCACAGACATGAGACAAAAATAAAAGTTAAAAACCTAGACAAGAGACTGGATTTCCTGTTCTTCTATATTCTCTGTCTTTGGAAGTCTTTTTTTCCCTTTCACAACTCCATGAAAGTCTTCAGAACTCCTTTTCGTAATTCTCTAGCTCCTCCTGAATCCTGCCAAGATACCACACACCGGCTCTTTCTCTCTCTATGTGAGGGTTCCCCGAATCCAGGGGGACTCCAATTTGGCAGTCTCCCAAATGTCACTTCTCTTGCTTATTTGCCAAAACTATTTTGCCAAGTAGCAAAACACTTTCTGGGTGCCCTTCCTCCTAGTATAATCTTCGCCTGGTTATAGGTCCATCAGCAAAACGGTTCAGGGTGCGTGTACGTTTCTGTTTGTGAGTGTTCGTGTGTGTGCCACCAGGACCCCGACCAGATGGCAGGGACCTCAATCTGCACCGAGGGGGGGCTTCCTGGCTCCGGGGGGCTGCCATCCAGGATCAGAGGTAGAATAAGCAGGACATCCCCCTGGCAATTCCCAGACGTACAGGGCCGTCGGTAGAATCGGCCCTGTAAGTCCGTGGATCAGTCCCACCCACACTCCGCCCATTCTCTGCCCTGTCACGCTTCAGTCCCCCACAGCAGCTCTGTGTGTGTAGTGGGGGACAGAGGCAGAATACCGGCAAGGCGGATAGCAGGATGTGCAGCCCCACTATCTGCCTCATAGAAGTTGGACCTAAGTGAAAAAAATATTTTCTCTTCCTAGTCTTAAATGGGTTACATTATAGCTTTATCACATGTCCTCTAGTCTTTCTACTTTTTGATGGTGTAAACAACCAATCTACATTTACCCATTCCACTCCATTCATTAATCTGTAGACCTTTATCATATCTCCTCTCAGCTATCTCTTTTCCAAGTTGAAGAGCCCTAACCTTTTAAGCCTTTCCTCATAGGAGTATCCTTCCATCCCTTTTACCATTTTGGTGAATTTTCTCTGTACCTTTTCTAATTCTGCTATATCCTTTTTAAGATATGATGACCAGAACTGCACACAATATTCAAGGTGCGGTTGCATCATGGAACGATAAGGAGGTATTATAATATCCTTGGTTTTATTCTCCATCCCTTTCTTTATCATTCCTAGCATTCTACTTGCTTTCTTGGCTGCCGCTGCACACTCGGCAAAGGGTTTAAGCTTATTATCCATGATGACGCCTAAATCTTTTTCCTGGGTTGTGGTTCCTAATGTGGAACCTTGCATTCTGTAACCATAGTTGGGTTGTTCTTTCCTAGGTGCCCCAGCCAATGTATATGCTGGTTTTCTGCCACTGCACTGCTATGGCCTTCATCCTCCAATCTTGCCCCCCAGTCCAACAACACCCTCTTCCTTTTCGATATCATGGACTGTGAACCCTGACTGATAGCAATCCACGGCGAATCACTCCCTCTCTTCCTCCCCTCAACACAGACCTACATCAGATAAGGGGCACTTCAAGGGCCACATCATAGGGATACTTCCCTGAAATATGATGTGCAGATTTCACTATCAGTTCTCCGATGCTCTTAGCTCTTTGTCCAAGCTGCGCCAGGAAGAAATCTCTGATCAAAGACCAAAACAAATATTAGAATAGCACTTAGATCCAAAACCCTTCCCAAACACAACCTACTCATGACCTTTAATCAAAGACCTCCCTACTGAGTTAGAAATGACCCCTTCAAATCATCTGCTAATGCCTTGAACCAAATTCTACTGTGGTGGGAACCTCCGGATCACATCCTTGTATACATAAAACCATAATCCCATCGAAAACGTCATACAAACTTTACTATTACCAAACATAACCAGTTCTTATCAACACTGTAATCAAACTATCTATCCATGCACAAAAGCACAAAATGGGACCCCGGTTATTTAGAACTTATTTAAAAGTTATTTAAAGGATCAGTCTTCTGTTTCTGTGGTTTATGAATGTGATTGCCAAGGTTCACGTGGTGGGGAACCAGGTTTACAGTAAAGGAGGTGCAATGGAATTTGTGAGTTGACATGAATGTTCACAGGTTTTCGAAGGTGTGATGGAGTGTGCGTTGATCGGATATTTGTATGAACTCTGACTGGGGGATCAGTTGAGACCATAGTGAATAGCAATAGGAGAAATGATGTTATTTAGCAGATTGATGTGGATTGGTTGAGATGGGTATGTTTCGGAGGTTTCGAAAGCTGAGAAGTTGGTAAAAAGCAAGTTATCCGGGAGGCTTTTTTTTATTGATAGGCAACAATGAGCCGCCTGACTCAAGACTGAACATAATTTAGGATAGCTATCCAGAGGGTCGCCATGAGTCGACTCCGACTCGAAGGCACTTAACAACAACAACAACATTTGGTGAATATTTATTGAAAGGATTTTGGATGCAGCAGGAGCGTTGTGCGATTGGGGAATATGGATGCATAGATTGTTTACACCGTTGGTGGTGTATTTGAGGTTGTAGATGGGATATGAGAATTGTGCTTTATGAGGATTGGAGGCATTTTGTGCATAGATAGGCAATTTTCAAAGGAACTTGCCAAGCAGCTATGTACTCAGGTGAATTCCCCAAGCTGAAATGTCCCTTTCCCCTGCAGCCAAAAATTAGATGCACTGTTTCATTTTTGAAATCTCTGTGAGCACCTTACATGTGCCATAAGGCAGATGCACAGTCCATGAGCACTTTTGGTCTCCATGGGCTCCCAGTTATCGTAGGGAAGTTCTGTGGGGATTGACTGCGGACCTGCAAGTTCCCTGTGGGTTTGAAAACTAGTGGTTAATCAGCTAATTTTTCTGCTTCCAATCTCTAAATACTGCTCCGCCATCGGTAGATTTGTACTTGTTCATTAATTACTGAACAGTCTTAACTTTATGCAGCAATTAACTGCTGATAAATGTCGAATGTCTAATGAATATAATTATCTATTTTAATAGTGGACGTGACTGTTTTGTCATGCCAAAAATGTACTTTTTTTATTAGCTGTAAGTACAGGAAAGATGCCATTTCTTTGTGCGGGTTTGCTATGAGTGGAGACATGAATATATTAATTACTTTGCTTTTTAAGTAGATGAGGATATTATGTTAAAATATCTTAATGTTTTCCTCCCCATATGCTTGATTGTGACAGTTTTTCAGTTGGTTAAATGTTATTCATATGCCATCTGCAGTGGGGACTCAACCATGGCCGGTTTCAATCACCTGCTGGATCTCCCAAAAGCAACAGCTTGGCCCAGCACTTGCAGGAAAAACGGGCTTATTGTCCGTCAAGCATCTGCTCTTTCACAAATGACAACACAGAGACAACAGGCATGCTCGAGTCGCTCACGGCATGAGGGTAATTTTAAAACAGGACACCGAACCCATGCAGCAGCTTCGTGAAGAGAAGTTGCACGGTTTTACTAAGAGGAAGTACCTGCACCGATATGTACTTTCTGTTTTCCATCCCTGGGAACCCCTCTCTGGAGTCGCATAAACTGATCCTGAGGAGACGGAGATTTCAGCCCAGAGAATTGATCTGACTAGAACAGTTACCCAGGCAAGTTCCGTTGAAAGCTGTCCTCATTGCTTAAAAGGCAATAGTTCTCATCTTAAACAAGCGGGCCCTTATACTGAAGTTTGCTAAGCGGTTAACGTGCCTTTTAGCACGTGGTAACTGTTACCATGCGGCCATAACCATTACCACGTGCTAATTTCTGCATTACCTGCAAGCCATGAGGTGGGGTGGCAATGGGTGGGTTGGGGGCAGAGAGCATATTGCAGCCAGAAAGCTCGGGCCAGGAATATAGCTTCAGCCAGCATGGTCACTAACTTAAGTTAAAATGCTGGCACCAGTGTTTAACTTAGTCCATATATTTAGTGCCCTTATCTCTATAGGTGAATATACAGATAGTGTGGTGATCATGCTGGCACTATGGATGCGGTATTAAGTGGCACAGCTAGTGCTGCTAAAGTGACTAGTTGTTCCTGCTGAACTAAAATCCCATATTTGGCCACCGGCATTGAATATTTGGGTCAGCCAGATGGCCTAGAAGCTAACCAGGCAGTGGCGATATACAGCCGCTGCCCGGCTAGTTTCTGCAGTGAAAGTTACGCCACCCATTCAGGTGCCTAAATTATGCCGCTTAGCAATAACCAGGCAGTAAATCAATCTAGCCGCTACCCAGTTATCGCTGGGTGTCGTCTCCGCTCCACCCCCAGAACGCCCCGATGCTAGCTGGCTAACATAGGAGCACCTAGCAAAGGCACCCGCAGTGGCACTAAGAGCATAACAACATAAGAACATAAGAGATGCCAAATTGGTTCAGATCAAGGGTCCATCAAGCCCAGTAACCTGCTTCCAGCAGCGGCCAATCCAGGTCACAAGTACCTGTCAGGTTCCCAAAAAGATTCACAGATTCCATGTTGCTTATCCTAGGGGTAAGCAGTGGATCTCCCTGGTCCTCTTTTATAATGGACTATGGACTTCTCATCCAGGAGCTTGTCCAAACCTCTATTAAACCCAGCTACACTAATAGCTTTTACTACATCCTCCAGTAACGAATTCCAATGTTTGATTACAAGTCAAGAGAAAAAATATTTTCTCCGATTAGTCTTAGATGTGCTACATTGTAGCATCATTGCGTGTCCTCTAGCCTTTCTATGTTTACCCATTCCAGTCCATTCATTAATTTACAGACCTCTATCATTTCTCTCCTCTAAGTTGAAGAACACTAACCTATTAAGCCTTTCCTAGTAGGTGTATCCTTCCATCCTCTTTATCATTTTGGTGGCTCTTCTCTGTACCTTTTCTAATTCCGCTATATACTTTAAAGATATGGCGACCAGAATTGCACACACTATTCAAGGTGGATCCCTTTATAGCAAGAGAATGAAATCAAAGAAAACTTAAATATCTTTTAATAGAGGGGGCTGACCTGCACTGAGCAGAATGTACAACTCTAAACACAGGCATAGGGTTGGGGGGGGGGGGGTCGTGCGTGATCCGCACAGAGTTGCAGTTACAACCACTCCAAACTAGATGGACCGTACTGGTCTTTTCTGCCATGATATGTTACCAAGTATCGATACAGAGGAGTTATAATATCATTGGTTTGATTCTCCATTCCTTTCCTTATGATTCCTAGCATTCTATTTGCTTTCTTGGCTGCCGCAGCACACTGGGAAGAGGGTTTCAATGTATTATTGAAGATGACACCTAGATCCTTTTCCTGGGTGGTGGCTCCTAATGTGGAACCCTGCATCATGTAACTGTGTTAGTTCCGCTGAGTATCCCAGTGACCACAATTAATGCACTTAGCAGGTCTGCTAACCACGTTAATTGCGTTTAATATCATTCCTATCTGTTCAGTTTAGGCCTGCTAGTCAGCTGCTCTAAACTAAATGTTTAACTTATCCAGATAATGGCTGAATATTGCCAGTATTCAGATCATTTTTTTAGCCTATCCTCACTCTTCCTCCTACCTGGTTGACAAATATAATGATATCTTGTGATTAAAATGGCCCGATATTATTCATATTTTTTTGAAAATATCTGGATAGACTGATTTACCGGCAACCTCATAGTTGCCTTTGTACGTTGGTCCAACAGAGTATAAATATTCATTCACATGGGACATTCCCAGACTAAACAATAAAACTCTCCCAACAATGGGTACAGTCAGGGGTGGCCCAAGGGTGATGCTGGGCCATGTGTGGAGACTCAATGAGGGGCCTCATTTGCATAAATATCTCCATATCCACTGGGCCTCATTTGCTGTCCATCCAAAATTTTTGGCAGTTTTCAAAGGAGTCCTTCACAAGCCTCTTTATTTGTCCCAGCAATGACTTAGGGGCATGTTTACTAAACATTAATGTGCGTTAAGTGCCACTGTGCCAATAGAAATAAATGCACTTAATTCACCTTAACATTTGTGAATACGCATTAACTTTTAGTAAACATGCCTCTTAATGAGTGTCTGAATACCATTTACATAGACAATGAGAATAAAGAAAGGATTGCCAGCTTTCTACATTACTATACTTCAGTGCCAACTGGCAGGCACATTAGGAAGTACTATAAACACTTAGAACCCATAGCAAACCTGCCATACCATAACAGCACTACCAGGACTCACAAAGCACCAAACCCTACCTATCAAAAGGCAACACTGCAAATATTAAACCAATACATCTCAGAGAATACCAATACATCTCCTACTGGGAGAAGAGAAAAAGTGGACTTTGCTATAGAAACTACATGAACAGAATACCACAACCCGATCACACAGTGTTTGTAGTACTTCCTAATGTGTCTGGTGGTTGGCACTGGATTATAATAATCTAGAAATCTGGTAGTCTTTATCCATACACTCATTAAGAGGCATGTTTATTAAAAGTTAGTACACGTTAACATTATGCAAATATTTATGCAAATAAGGCCCGCAATGAGTCTCTGCACATGGCTCCATACCCCCCCCTTGGGCCGTCCCTGCCTGGACGTGCCCTTTTGGGGATCAGCTCAGTGTGAAATAACACAAAGCCTTGCAAATTGACACTCAGAAGCGTACCATATCATAGCAGCACCTTGTCCAATAGCTTAAACTGCACTGCAAATATTTTAGAACCCCAATATACCTTTAGAAGGGGTGCGCAAGCCAAACATTTTTATTTTGTTTTGTGTCCCATGTCTATTGATGTCAGTAGTGCTCACTATTGCTCTAATTTAATGCACACTATTGATCAAGAGTACGCCCTATTGCTCAATAGTGCACAGTATTCTTCAGTAGTGTTGCTACTGATAAATATATACATTATTGAGCAATAATGTGCACTACTGAGCAATAGTGCACACTATCAATGATACAGGAAAAACCTACAATTTTGTATTTTTTACCTGTTTCAGGTTAAAAATGACCCAAAATAACATGGGAAATATCAACGACATTTCCCATGCCATTTCAAACAAATGCATATCCGTAATCTCCACAATAGTACACTGCCTCCTATCCCATGATATTTTAATTTCACAGAGTGTCTCATGAGGGATCTTGTCAAAAGCTTTCTGAAAATCCAGTTACACTATATCAACCGGCTCACCCTTATCTACCTGCTTATTCACACCTTCAAAAAACATATAATAGATTAGTAAGACAAGACTTTCCTTGGCTAAAGCCATGTTGTCTTTCTTCCATTAAACTACGACTATCTACATGTTCAGTATTTTTATTCTTTATAATGATTTCTACCATTTTGTCTGGTACTGACATCAGGCTTATTGGTCTGCGTTTTGGTTTCCTAGACCATGGGATGCTGTTCCAAGGGTTGCAGAGCAGAGATGGCATCCATCTGTCCAAGAAAGGTCAACGCATCTTCGGTAGTAGACTGGCTAATCTACTGAAGAGGGCTTTAAACTAGATTCATTGGGGATGGGTGAAGAAAACCCCCAGGTAAGTGAAAGCCCCCAGGTAGGTGATACATTAAATACCTTTATGGAAATGGGTAAAAGGGGTAACATATGGAAAGCAGTGTGTATAAATGCCCGTAGCATGGGAAATAAGATCCCTGATGTTGAAGCTTTGGTGGGAGTGGCTGACTTGGATTTAGTGGCAGTTACAGAAACATGGTTTACAGAAAACCATGATTGGGATGTAACTATACCTGGCTATACTTTATTCAGAAAGGACAGGGTAGGAAGAAGGGGAGGAGGAGTGGCACTATATGTAAAAACTACTATTAAAGCTTTGGAATTACAGAGCTTAAAAGGGAGAGAGGAGGCATTGTGGGTTAAACTAGAAAGAGGGAAAGAGAAATCTATTTGCATTGGTGTGATATACAGACCTCCCTCACAAGAGGAAGAGGTGGACAGAGAGTTAATTGAAGACATACGCAGCATTGCTAGGAAAGGGGAAGTGCTACTGATAGGGGATTTCAATATGCCAGATGGTGATTGGCACATTCCTGCTGCAGTATCATCTAGAAGTAAGGAGATCCTGGATTCTCTTCAGGGAGAACTATTCAGGCAATTGGTAACAGACCCCACACATGAAGGGGCCATACATAGGAGTGGAGGAGTAGCCTAGTGGTTGGGGCAAGGTATTTCAGGCCGGAAGGTCAGGGGTTCAAATCCCACTAGAGGACAGCAACCTTGGGCCAGAAGGACCAGGGTTTCTAGTCCCACAGGTGCTCCTTGTGGTCTTGGGCAAGCCACTTAACCCTCCATAGCCCATGTTTCCTGTAAAATAGTTATCTCCAAGTTATAATGCCCTGTTCAATGTAATTTCAGTTTGTTCAATGTAAACCGCACTGATGCAGAATAGCATGGTATATAAGAGAATTAAAATAAATAAATACTGGACTTGGTGCTTACCAATGGTGAAAGTGTTTCTGATGTTGTAGTGGGAGATCATTTTGCATCCAGTGATCACCAGATGGTGTGGTTCAGTATTAGGACTAGGGCTGTTAGAATCCATTCCAAGGTGAGGATCTTAGACTTTAGGAAGACTAATTTTACGAAGATGGGCCAATACCTCAGGGAGTCGTTAGTGGGATGGGAACAGCTGGGGGACGTCAAAAAACAGTGGGCAAAACTGAAAGGGGATATTTTAGGGGCAACCAACCTTTTTGTTAAAATGGCAAATAAAGGCAAAAGGAAAAGGAGACCGCTATGGTTTTCGAAGGAAGTAGCTGAAAAAGTGAAGAAAAAGAGGGAGGCCTTCATGAAATACAAGAGATCACAGAGAGAGGAAGACAGGCATCTGTATTTGGAAAAACTTAGAGAAGCTAGCAAAGTAGTCAAGAAGGCAATGATTCAAAATGAGGAGGAAATAGCCAATGCAATAAAATGGGGGGATAAGACATTTTTCAGATATATTAGTGAGAAGAGGAAGGGCAAAAGTGGTATTGTCAGACTCACGGGTGCAGGGGGGGAATATGTAGAAGCTGATAAGGATAAAGCGGAATTGCTTAACAAATATTTTTGTTCTGTGTTCACAGATGAAGAACCAGGAGCAGGACCTCAGAAAACACCCACAAATAGGAACAGAAGCGAGGGACATCTTGAACAATTTTCAGAAGACTGTGTTCGTGAGAAACTATCTCAACTTAAAGTAGATAAAGCGATGGGACCGGATGGGATACACCCTAGAATACTGAGGGAACTTGGGGACATTCTAGCAACTCCACTGACTGACCTTTTCAATGACTCGTTGGAGTCGGGAGTGGTGCCAAAGGACTGGAGAGAGGCTCATGTGGTGCCTTTACACAAAAGCGGAAGTAAGGATGTGGTTGAAAACTACAGGCCGGTTAGTTTATCTTCGGTGGTGAGTAAATTATTGGAAACACTGCTGAAAGAGAAAATAGTGAGGTTTCTGGAGTCCAGCGGATTACAGGATCCGAGGCAGCATGGATTCACCAGAGGCAGGTCTTGTCAGACAAATCTGATTGATTTCTTTGACTGGGTGACCAGGGAGTTGGACCAAGGGAGAGCTCTAGATGTGGTGTATTTAGATTTCAGTAAAGCCTTTGACACTGTTCCTCACAGGCGACTTATAAACAAACTGAGCACCCTAGGGATGGACCCTAAAGTTACTGCTTGGGTTAGAAATTGGTTGGGTGGGAGGCGACAAAGAGTACAAGTAAATGGAGCTCACTCTGAGGAGAAGGATGTTACCAGTGGTGTGCCCCAGGGATCTGTCCTTGGTCCGATTCTTTTTAACATCTTTGTTAGTGATATAGCGGAAGGGCTGTCAGATAAGGTTTGCCTCTATGCAGATGATACCAAAATCTGCAATAGAGTAGACACCCAGGAAGGTGTGGATAACATGAGGAGGGATCTAGCTAAGCTTGAAGAATGATCTAGAATTTGGCAGCTGGGATTTAATGTTAAAAAATGTAAGGTCATGCAATTGGGCTGCAGCAATCCAAGGGAGCAATACAGTATAGGAGGTGAAGTACTTTTGTCCACTAAAGAAGAGCGGGACCTAGGCGTGGTTGTGTCTGATGATCTTAAAGTAGCTAAACAGGTAGAAAAGGCGACAGCAAAAGCTAGAAGGATGCTTGTGTGCATACGGATAGGAATGGCTACAGAAAAAAGGAGGTGATAATGCCTCTGTATAAGTCTTTGGTGTGACCTCATTTGGAGTATAGTGTGCAATTCTGGAGACCGCACCTTCAAAAGGATGTGAACAGGATGGAGTCGGTGCAGAGGGTGGCTACTAAAATTTATTAGTGGGCTTCATTATAAAGCATATGAGGACAGGCTTAAGGATCTTAGTATGTACACCTTAGAAGAAAGGCGGGATAGAGGTGATATGATTGAGATGTTTAAATACCTCCGTGGCATAAATGTTCAGGGAGAGAGCCTCTTTCAATTGAAAGCAAGTTCTGCTACGAGGGGACATGGGATGAGGGTGAAGGGAGATAGATTCAGTAGTGATATGCAGAAATATTTCTTTACGGAAAGAGTAGTGGATCCATGGAATAGTCTCCCAGTGGAGGTGGTAGAGATGAGGACAGTAACTGAATTCAAAAAAGCATGGGACCAACACAGAGGATCTCTAAAGGCAAAAAGTGGACTGTTGTAGTTGTTGATATGAAAGGACAGACTAGATAGGCCATGTGGTCTTTTTCTGTCATCATGTTTCTATGTTTCTATGTCTGTAGTTTCCCAGATCACCCCTGGAACCCTTTTTAAAAACTGGCGTTACATTGGACATTCTCCAGTCTTCAGGTGCTACAGTTGATTTTAATGATAGTTCATAGATTACTAAAAGTAGGTCTGCAATCTCATATTTTAGTTCTTTCAACACCCTTGGATGTACTGTATACCATACGGTCCCTGTGATTTGCTACTCTTCAGTTTATCAAATAGTTGTAATACATCTTCTCAGTTTATAGATATTTCTTTCAATTCTTCTGATACATTTTCTCACCAGTGCTACCTATTGCTCATCCCCTTCTCATCTCAGGTCTTTTCTTAAGTCTTAATTCTTATCCAGGATCCCATTCTCCCTATTTATTCCCTCTCTCACCTTCTTGAAATATCCATTCCCTTCCTTTCTCTCTCACCCTCTACATTGCCCTGTCTCTTTCAACTGCTTCTCAACCCCTCTAGGGGTTCAAATCATCACCTCTCCTCATTTTCTTGCACTGAAACTCACAACCCTACTCTATCCTTACTTAATCATGTAGTTCCTACTGTCCTTGTAATTTCTGTTCAGTTTCTTAGTCCCCATTATCCACCCAGCTAACACTCTTACCCTATTTAATCTCCAAGTCATCCCTTATACTCCCACCCAATTCCTGAGTTCTCACTCACTATACCAATATCCAGCCAATCAGAGTCTGTCCTCTGGTTTCCTATCAAATCCTAATCTCTTCCTAAATCTGAGCCCCTGCTCTCTCAGATGATCATGTCCCCAATATCTGCCCTTTTGCATTTTTCTCCCTCTTTTTCAGCATCCATTGCCCCTACCACTCCTCCATACTACCTCTCCCCTTGTGAAGAATCTGTACATCTACTTCCTTCTCTAATATTCATTTACACTATCTTTCCTTGCCTTACCCCAGTATTCCTTCCTCTGTTCCTTTCCACCTTCCCCTAAATACTCCCTTGCTTCTTCCCCCACAGCATTTGCCAGTGTCCTCCTCTCTCGTTTTACTCCTCCATCATTTGCCAGTGTCAGCTCATTCTTCCAGCATCAGTCTCCTTTCAGCATCAGAATCAGCTACTCCCTTCTTGCAGCCTCTAGATACAGCACTAGACCTGTCCTTCCTCCAGCTGCTGCCCCCTTTTCCCAGTTCCCAGCCTCAGCATCAGCTATACCCATTGCCCAGCTCCTAGCATACGTTCTCTCAGTATCAGTCCCTCTTCTTCCAGTTCCCAACAATGGTATCAGTCCTTTCTCCCATTCCTCAGCTCCCAGCATCAGCATCAGTCCCTGTCTTCCAGCCCCCAACATCAGCATCAGCCCTTTCTTCCAGTTCTCAGCATCAACATCACCCTTTTCCCATCCAACAGCATCCAGTTCTCAGCATCACTTCATCACCCTTTCTCTCAGCCTCAGCATCACCCCAGCCCTCTTCTCTTAGCTCCCAGCATAACATCAGCCCACTTCACTCATCTCCCAGCATCTGCATAGATTCCCTTTTCCCAGCACAGCATCAGCATCACCTACACCCTTTGCCCAGACCCTAGATCTATCATCAGCGCTGCGCTTGTCCCAGCATCAGCCCCTTCTCCATTTCCCAGCATCAGCATCAGCCCCCCTTCTCCCAGCTCCCAGCATTAATATCACCCTTTTCCCATCCCCAACATCATGTCGCCCCACTTTCTCTCTGCATCACATCATCCTCTTTTCACAGCTCCCAGAATCAGCATCAGTCCTCCTCTCCCAGCCTCCAGCACCCAGTATCAACCCCTCTTCTCCCAGCCCCCATCATCCACCATCAGCATCAGTTCTTCTTTCTCCCAGTCCCAGCATCAGCCTCGCCCCCCCTTCTTCCAGTACCCTTCTCCTACCCGCCTTGGCAGGACATCCTTGGCATAACAGCAGCAGTTTCTGCCTTTGCTCCTGACACTTTGTGATTCTTTATCTGGCTCTGCTACTGGCACTGTGGGAAGCTTTGAAATGTGGGAAAAGACACTTTTAATTTCTCTTGAGAAATAGGAAGTGCCTGTTCTCACATTTTAAGCTTTCCTACAGTGCCATCAGTCTTCTATGTTGGAAGACTACCACTGTGTATGAAATGTCTCCTTGAATTTGTTAGCAATGTACCTTAGGCTCTGAAGTAGAAAATCCCTTACCCGCACTGGAGAATTCATGCCAGGGTTTGAAAATGCTCTGTTGGACATAGCCCTGGAACTGAGTGAGCCCCCTAAGAGGTGTATCCAGGAAAGGGGAGGCTAAACTACACATATAAGAAGTATAATAGGAAATAAAAGAGGAACACCACTGATAAAATGCAAAATTGAAAACAAAAGCTATGGATGTTTAGAAAAGGTATGGGGGCTCTTTTACTAAAGGATTGCACTTACTGCATGATTGGCGGCAAAACTAGCATGCTGTAAGTGCAGCCGTTCTGCACTACCTGTCGGGGGGTGTGCCCAGCAAGTTCCCAGCCATTAGTATATGATTGAGCAACAGAAAGCGTGATGCAATTAACACGGGTGCATCTAACAGCGCCCATAGAGGTATCCCTATGTGCACTTATGCTAATTGCCACATGGCCGATGAGTATGTGTCAATTGCCCTCACTCTAGCAGCAATGCATTCTCCACAGCCACACTCTGTGCCTAATCCATCCACTTTCCACCCTAGCATTTGATGGCCATTTACTGTATGGTTTAGCGGCCATTGCTGGCATACTAATGCATTAACATTCTTGGCTGCCAGTTACCGCATGCTAAAATGTGTATTAACTGGTTAGCAGCCTTTAATAAAAGGGTCCCTAAAGCTCTAATGTCTTGTTTTATGTCATATATTTTTGATTAAATTTACAAAGTAAATTACAGAAAAGTGAGATATGAAGGCAGTAACAAACATAAAAAAAGATAATTAAAAGTAATAATAAAAAATATCCTCACATGAGTCCACGTTATTGAGGGGAAGTGTACCCAAAAAAGGACAAACAAAGATAGGGGCCATATACATTGCCAAAACGTATTCAATGATTGCTAAATTTTCACCAGGACCATAGCTGATAAATTGCATCTATGAAGATATACTTTTTCCTGAAGAAAAAATTCCAACTGAGCCCATTCATAAGGCCTTCAAGAGTTTGGCCCTTAAGGTGGTTTTCCTTGGGGCTATGGCATCTGTCAGGAGGGTGTCCGAGTCGCAGGCCTTCTGCTTCAGGGAACCTTTCTTGGTCATCTCGGCGACTTCTCTGACATTCATTCTCCCGAGGGTGCTGTCTCCCTTTCATCTTAACAAGACTTGTTCTGCTTTCTTCTTGGAGAAGGATCTTCAGAAGGATCCCTTTCTGCATCTGAGGGACATACGGAGGGTATTGATCAGATACATTACAATTGCTAATTTCTTCTATGGGATGGAAGAGACCATTGGGTGAGTGTACATTTTGGTTGATAAGCATATGCCAGAATAAGTCAGAACTCACTCCACTAGGTTGCAGGTCTCCTCTTGGGCTCAGATCCCATTAAGGAGGCTACCTGCTCTTTGCTGAATATCTTATGTGAAGCACTGCAGGTTGCTCATGGGGGTTGGTACAGATGGCCCCTTAAGCAGGGCAGTTCTGTCCTGAGTGTCATCTTTATACCATCCTGGTTCCTGACTATTTGGCTACATTCAGGAAGGCAATCAAGTTTCACCTATTCTGCCAATTCTACCCAGCCAGCAATGGAACCTAAAATACCCACCTAATAACACCCAATCTAAGCCATTATCACAGTCCCAAGCTCCTTCCTGCAGATCAGACAAATTTCGTCCTAAAGTAAGCATTGTGTTGCATATAACTCAGTGCAACTAAAATTTCATGTATATAATCCAACCCTGTTATTTAATTGACCCCTCATGTATATAGTTTAACCCCATTATCCAAGTTGATATTCCTGTTCTATGTAAAACCAAACAATTTGTGTTTAGGTTGTTTTTGTTATACTGTAAACCGCGCTGATACCGAATAGTGCGGTATATAAGCAACTGTAATAAATAAATAAATAAATAAATAAATCTCATATATCTGGACTGGTCTAGCAGAATGATAAGGAAGGAGAAATTTTACCTGATACTTTTCTTTCCTTGGATCCTGCAAGACCAGTCCAAAACTTTCCCTGGAAGTTCTATCTGCAGTTTTGGTAGTCCAGCTGCCATAGAATGCCCAGTCAATACCGAGTTGTGACATTTCATTGTAGTAAGACAGCCAAATACTAGCTCAATATATTTGTTACAAAGTTGTTTTGTTGGTTAATAACAATTTATGTTTCTGAGTTATTCAGTCTTGCTTACTGCTTGGGAAGTGCCATACTGGTTTCTCTCAGTGTTGTACCAGTGGATATACTGAATGATGACATCACTGAAAGTAGCTTAAGTCTGTCTCCACCTGCTGACAAAGGAGCATAAACCACATGTCTGGACTGGTCTAGCAGAATTCAAGGAAAGAAAAATATAAGGTAAAATTTCTCCTTTCTTCAGAGCTATTTCACTATATCATGACTTGTTTCATTCACAGCTTTGACTATAGTATATGTCGCTAATCCAATTCTTGGAGTTAGTGAATAGATGCCAGTTTGATCAAAGAGGCATTAAATTAAAGAAACATTATTTAGAGGAACCATGTCATTCTATTTCTAAAGTCATACCAAGACAGGGAGGGGATTGGGTTTGCCATCTGAAAATATATTCCTGCTCCCACCTGCTTGGTTGCAAGCAAGGTAATACTGTGTGGCTTTTAACTACAATCTCTCTGCCTGAAAACTCTTGAAAGGAGTTTTGGTTTTTATTTGTAAAAGCGAATTCTTGTTTTCTATATGGCAAAGGCTGGATTTTTTTGTGGTATTGGGCAAAGCTCTGTCAGTTAGTTCATTGTTTTTTGTTCCAGCTACCCATTCATAGCTAGCTCTTTGAAGCCACTGACTTCATCTGGTGTTAGGTCCCTCCCTACCCATCCCAGCTCCCACCTACCTCAAGTGAGCATTCTTGCTTTATAAGGCAATTCCTCAATTAGCTACCCACAGGGGCTTAGAATAGCTCTGCTAGAACACATTTAAAAGAGGTTAACTGCTTTTTCTCCTAAGAGACAGCTGAGGAACAGACAGGGACTTTGGTAGGTCTATCTCTTACTTCAATAGGTACCGAAGCACCTCCAACTGAGCAATGGCTAGGAAAAATTGTATTGCCAAAACTATTGCCCCCATTACAGTTTCTGTCTCTGTCCAGACAGAGATCTCAATGCCATTTGAAGGACTGGTTCCATGTACACGATATCTGCACATTGAAACAAGTGGAGGAGCTCAGAGAAGAAGTGGCGAGGCTGAGAAGCATTCAAGACAGCGAGAAGTATATTGATGAGATGCTTCTTGAAACATCAAAGCTCTCCAATAGAGGTGAAGATAGGAGTCTACCAAATGATGACATGAGTCACCAGGACCTGCAGAAATATCAATCTAATTCCTCCAGCCCTTGAATAGAAGAACCATTGTGCAGTCCTGGAAGTGGAGGAGGTGAAAGCATCTCAGGAAAGGGAAGAACAAGAACTTGAGCGCCCTAAATTTGCAGAATCAGTGACCACAATGAAGCTAAGGTAGTGGTGGTTGGTGACTCTCTTCTGAAGGGTACTGAGGCATCCATCTGTCAGCCAGACTTGATGTCCAAAGAAGTCTGCTGTCTGCCAAGTGGCAAAATCCGAGATGTTACGGAGAATTTGCCGAGACTCATCAAGTCTACTGACTATTATCTGATATTGCTCATCCATTTTGGCACAAACGATACTGCCTGGTATCCCTCTGAGTGTATCTAAAGTGACTTCATGACTCTGGGACAGAGGGTGAAGAAGATAGGTGGGCAAGTGGTGTTTGCTTTAATCCTCCCTGTTGAGGGTAAAGGCCGAGGCAGAGAAACTCACATCCTGGAGATTAATGCATGACTGCGTAGATGGTGTCATTGAGAGCATTTTGGGACCCTGGATCATGGGATGATGTTCCAAGGGTTGCAGAGCAGAGATGGCATCCATCTGTCCAAGAAGGATTGACATGTCTTCAGTAGCAGACTGGCTAACCTACTGAAGAGAGCATTAAACAACATTTGTTGGGGATGGGTGAAGAAAGCCCCCAGGTATGTGAAAGTCCCCAGGTAAGTGAAACATTAAATACCTCTATAGAAATGAGTAAAAGGGGCAACATCTGGAAAGCGGTGTGTATAAATGCCTGTAGCATGGGAAAAAAGATCCCAGATGTTGAAGCTTTAATAGAAGAGATGTACTTGGATTTAGTGGCGGTTATGGAGACATAGTTCATGGACAACCATGACTAGGATGTAATTAAACCAGGCTATACTTTATTCAGGAAGGAGAGGGTAGGAAGAAGGGAAAGAAGAATGGCACTATATCTAAAAAATAATATTAAAGCTAAAGAATTACAGGGCTTTAAAGGGAGAGAGGAGGTACTGTGGGTTAAACTAAAATAGGGAAAGATAAATTCATTTGCATTGGCATGATATACAGATCCCCCTCACAGGGAAAATAAGTGGACGGAGATTTAATAGAAGACATAGGCAGCATTGCCAGGAAAGGAGAAGTGATACTGATAGGGGATTTCAATATTGCAGATGTGGATTGGCACATCCCTGCTGCAGTCTCATCTAGAAGTAAGGAGATCCTGGATTATCTACAGGGAGAACTATTCAGGCAACTGGTAACAGAACCCACACTTGAAAGAACCATACTGGACTTGGTGCTTACCAATGGTGAAAGTGTTTCTGAAAGTGGGAGATCATTTTGCATCTGGTGATTGCCAGATGGTATGGTTCAGTATTAGGACTAGGGCTGTTAGAATCCATTCAAAGGGGAGGGTCTTCGACTTTAGGAAGACTAACTTTGCCAAGATGGGCCAATACTTCAGAGAGTCGTTAGTGGGATGGGAATAGTTGAGGGATGTAGAAAAACAGTGCGCAAACTGAAAGGGGGTATTTTAAGGACAATCAACCTTTTTGTTAAAATGGTAAATAATGTAAAAGGAAAAGAAACCGCTATGGTTTTCAAAAGAAGTAGCTGAAAAGATGAAGAAAAAGAGGGAGACCTTCATGAAATACAAGAGATCACAGAGAGAGGAAGACAGGCATCTATATTTGGAAAATCTTACAGAAGCTAGCAAAGTAGTCAGGAAAGCAAATATTCAGAAAGCGAAGGAAATAGCCAATGCAATAAAATGGGAGGATAAGACATTTTTCAGATATATTAGTGAGAAGAGGAAGGGCAAAAGTGGTATTGTCAGACTCAAGGGTGAAGAGGAGTAATATGTAGAAGCTGATGAGGATAAAGGGGAATTGCTTAACAAATATTTCTGTTCTGTGTTTACAGATGAAGGGCCAGGTGCAGGACCTCAGAAAACACCCACAAATAGAAACAGAAGCGACGGGGATCTCAAATGATTTTCAGACGATTTTTGTTTGTGAGGAACAATCTAAACTAAAAGTAGACAAGGCGATGTGACCAGATGGGATACATCCGAGAATACAGAAGGAACTTGGAGACATTCTAGCAGCATCCCTGAATGACCTTTTCAATGCCTCGTTGGAGTCGGAAGTGGTGCCAGAGAACTGGAGAGAGGCTTATGTGGTCCCTTTACACAGAAGTGGAAGTAAGGATGTGGTTGAAAACTACAGGCCAGTTAATCTGTGTGAGTAAATTATTGGAAGCGCTGCTGAAAGAGATAATAGTGAGGTTTCTGGAGGCCAATGGATTACAGGATTGGAGGCAGCATGGATTCACCAGAGGCAGGTCTTGTCAGACAAATCTGATTGATTTCTTTGACTGGCTGACCAGGGAGTTGGACCGAGGGAGAGCCCTAGATATGGTGTACTCAGATTTCAGTAAAGCTTTTGACACTGTTCTGTACAGGCGACTTATAAACAAACTGAGCACCCTAGGGATGGACCCTAAAGTTACTGCTTGGGTTAGAAATTGGTAGAGTGGAAGGCGACAAAGGGTACAAGTAAATGGAGCTCATTCTGCGGAGAAGAAGGTTACCAGTGGTGTGCCACAAGGATCTGTCCTTGGTCTGATTCTTTTTAACATCTTTGTTAGTGATATAGCGGAAGGGCTGTTGGGGAAGGTTTGCCTCTTTGTAGATGATACCATAATCTGCAATAGAGCAGACACACAGGAAGGAGCAGATAACATGAGGAGGGATCTAGCTAAGCTTGAACAAGGGTCAAAAATTTGGCAGCTGAGATTTAATGATAAAACATGCAGAGCCATGCATTTGGGCTGAAAAAAATCCAAGGGAATGGTAAAGAGGTAGGGAGTGAAGTACTTCTGTTCACAAAACAAGAGTGGGACCTGGGTGTGATTGTGTCTGATGATCTTAAAGTAGCTGAACAGGTAGAAAAGGTGATGACAAAAGTAAGAAGGATGCTTGGGTACTTAGGGAGAGGAATGGCAGTAGAAGAAAGGAGTTGATAGTGCCTCTGTATAAGTCTTTGGTGTGATCTCATGTGGAGTATTGTGGGCAATTCTGGAGACCACTGCTTCAAAAGAATATAAACAGGTTGGAGTTGGTACAGAGGGTGGCTACTAATATGGTTAGTGGTCTTCATTATAAAGCATATGAGGACAGACAAAGCATTGAATAAGACAGAGGATCTCTCAAGGAAAAAAGGGGACTGTTGATATGGAAGGACAGACTAGATAGGCCATGTGGTCTTTTTCTGCCATCATGTTTTCTATGTTTCTCTTTTCTATATTTCCTCCCACCGAAAATTACTTTATTCCACCACAGAATCATTTACATCTTCAATTTTATGGGAAGTTTCTTATGGAGGCAATGGGGGTTATTCTGTGCCATGAATAACGGGGATGGACGGCTCAACGGAACATCCATCCCCACTATTCGTGCCTTCACTCGGCCGCGACTAACTTCCAGGGCACGGATGGGGCAGGGGGGCCGGAAGATATTCCCCCATAGCTCGACCCTGGCCATAGGAGGCCAGATTGGGGGTCGGGTTGCAGGGAATTGGCTTTCATTTCTGGCGGTCGGTATCGCGGCTCATCAATGGAGCCACGGTGCCATGGCAAAATGATGCCATGGCACCGCGGCTCCATTGAGGAGCCTTGACTGAGTTAGCTGGGGACAGTCCTGCACATTCAGGCTGAACTGAATTGCAGTCCTGGCCTGCATGTGCAGGACTGTTCGCGATTCTGATCCTGCAGGAGTAGACGTGTCCCGCGGGATCAGAATCACAATCCCCTCTGGAATCGGGCCTCATGTGTCCAAATGGGTTAGTTTTATACATATCATGATAGTAATGAGCCTTACTCCTAAGCCAGGAGGGACTAGATGCCTCTTCCTTTGGTCTACGTATTGATCAGCAATATTCTGTAATAAGTGTTTCTCTCTGTTGCGCTTTTTAGCTGATAGATATTTTTGGGTATGGACAGATGATGGTATACACTACCCCATTCATTTATGTCATTAAATATTGGGCCCATAGTATTAGATGTACAAATTCTTTAATCTCTTAAACATTTGCACTAATATATTTTCAGATGGAAAATGCTAACCCCACTTGGTATGAATTTAGAAGTCAAATTCCAATGGTTCTTCTAAATAACACTCCTTTATTTTATGTCTCTTCGATCAAACTGGCATCTATTTGAGCTCAAGGGAGAGATCATCACTGAGCGAACTGAAGATCAGTAAATAATTTTTATTTTTTTAGAGAATTCAGTACTATTCATAGCAGCACTTGAAAAATACAGCGAGAGTGATGATGAGACATTGTGACAATAAAACCGACATGGTTGTCAACTGTATGTTTTAAATTGAGCTCGTCCCTTTTCTACAATGCATTAATAAACAGAAGAAATGAAATACTTTTGCCCTCTTTCCCAGCACTCATCCTTGCTGGTCCTGGGCCTGTTTGTAATATTCCTCCACTGGTTACCCCCAAAAATGGGGCATCCTGAAATTCTTCGTATATAAGAGGTTCCAATTACTGGGTGGGCCATACCAGAACATAACTTGCCACATAGCCATGTCTACAAAGCATTAGGAAGATATTTGTCAAAATGAGCTAGTGGTTAATGAAGGAATTAGCCTGCAGGATCTATTGGGCTAAAATTGTCCCACGCAGGGCAGCTGAGGAGGTCATTTTGGAAGCCCTGTTCATGCTTTGGATGTCTGAAAATGGGCATAGAGACATTCAAAGCACAGAGACATCCCCCAGAGCCACTTTAGAAGCCGGATCTGTGGACATTTAAACGGGGGCATGGCGGAGATGTGCCCAGGAACCTGGACGCCCCTGCCTGATCTCAGAAATGCCCCAGATGTCTGGCATCAAGTATAAGTTTAGACCTGCTTCAGGCAGGAGCAGGCATCTGAAAAGTGCTTGTTTTGGCTGAAAACATCCAGATGTTGTAGAAAAGAAAGCCCTCCTTCACCTCCCACCCCCTAGTCAGCACAATTTAAATAACAGAAATTGAATTTGAACCCTGGCTTCCCTGATCCTAGCCTACTACTCTAACCATTAGGCAATTCCTAGATGCCCAGCTTTGGAAATACTAGCAGGGGAACGTCTGTGTAGGCACCCCCACAGATGTCTATATCGGGCACGTCCCCATTTGTGAAATCCTGTCTGCACCTAAATGTGCTTGCTTTTTTTTCAGACATTCTGATTTAGACATCCCAAATTGCACTCGGACGTCCTTTCTAAGAGTTCCCTCTACATAGCTACAAGGTTTGACTATAAATCTAAATTTAGCCACTTTTAAAGTGGGTGTTCCTGGGAGAATGTTGTGGTCAGGGGGAAAATGTTACTTGTATATGTGAATTTCTGGGTTTGAGGGTGAATTTTAAACTACCCACATATCCACAAAGCCCATGGACAATTTTTACTGACCGTCTTTGCACTAATGTTCTAAGTTGAAGTATGCACTAATAGGGGTTATGGTAGGACCTTATTTTATAAAGGGACATAGATGCCTGTGTTGCCATTATAAAAACGAGCCTTGGACATTTCACATAGGCGTCCGACTATGAAATTGCCCCTTCTGTGTATAACTTCTCTCCAATAAACCCCAGCCGCTGAAAAATCCAGGTTGTTTATTTTCTTTTGAAGCTTCGCTAATGTGTGTGGTTACAAAGCTACCTGCATCCTTTGCCCTTATGCAGTTGGGTGAAAATTACCTCCTAGGTAGTCAGCTCAGCATGAAGATATCACCTCCAGCAACTCGGAAGCAGCTAAATATATTCTGACAGAAACAACACTTGGGTCAATATTCCGCGGCACTTATCTGATTCGCAGGACTTGCTTATCCAGAGAAGTGTCCCTGACTGGGAGATTCAGTGGCACTTTATGGTTAGAACTGGTAATTATCTGTGTAGAGGTGACATTCTGACACTATTTGGATGACGCAGGATAGCAGAACAGCTGTCTTAAGGCTATCTAGATAGGCTATGCATAGAGCAGTGCTGAATATCTGGTTTTCTGTCCACTTTGGTGACCAATGTCTTAAAAAAATGCTGTACACAGAGGTTGAATATTGACCCAAACCTGCATGCTCATGAAGAGGTTTTTTTGTGAACTTTTTTTTTTTTTAACTGTACATCTCTCGGAGGGAAACAAGCTAGAAAGAGCCATGTGATGGGGAATAGATATACACAGGCGCACGCACATACACTGAGGAAAGACTGCCCCACTGACCAGATAGGAACCAACACAGACAGACAGACAAACACACCTCAGTGAAAAGATGCACAGACAAACACACAAACACAGAGATGCTGGTACTTGTCACACCTCAGGGCATTTGTAGGTCACCAACCAGCTTTTTGCTCTGGAGGCCATCTTATTTTATAAATTGTCCTCCCCCCACCTCCGTACCGAATCCTAGAGCAAGCAGGGATAGATCAGAGGACAACCTGCAGAACATTGTATATAGACACCAACAAGAAACAGCTGGCACCTAAGGATACCGAGCACGTACTAATCAGTGCCCATTGCAAGAGGAGGCAAGTATGAGGACGAAGAAATCTGCTGGCATGTCAAATGATTTTTCATCTAGTTTTGGAGGAATGTGTGTGTACTTTGTAATTGAATATCATGAAGCATATCATTGCTTCCATTGACTGGGCCATACTACAAACAAATTCCCATTTCCTTGGCAATATGGCTCTGTGGTTGTATTTGCACGTTTGACCTAGGACTTCAAGGGATTCAGTGGAGTATTTGATCTAGAGTTCCTGATAAGGGCATATTTATGTCTAGCTGTTCTTTCAAACACAATTCTGGGCTGCATTTTGTCCTCATTATCATGTTTTTAATTCTTGCTAATCTTTGTCCTTCTGATGAACTCCTATGTTTTTTTATCCAATTTCAATGAGTCATAGCATTGCAAAAACTTTGATTTTTGATGAACTTCAAGATCAAACTGCAGCATGTTCTAGAGGAGAGTGTTCAATTTGCAGAGAGAGAAGTCTGATAGAGGTAGTGTACTCAGAAGCAGCACATGGGGGGGGGGGGCCCTCGTGTCAAGATGGCTGCCTGAACAGTGCAGTGCTCTGTGTCTTTCCCTATGGGTAAGAGGAAAGCAAAAGTGAAGTCAGGGAAGTTACCCTCGGAAACCCCAAAATTACCTGTTTCTGGTCCAATGGATCTCTATTTGCGAGAGCACTTAGCAGTGTCAGGCTCCAGTGTGGAACCAGCAGTGTCAATGCCAAGATGGTGGACCCAGTGTCCTCCTCAGAACTTGATATCTCTCTTTTCCTAGAGGAGCATTGCCCCCCCCCCCACCTCCAGCTTTAATGCCGCAGTTGCTCAAGTGCATGACTGGCCCCGGGTCGGATGCCGATACGGTGGAAGCTGGTGTTCGAGGGTGTGCCACTGCAGCTGGCAACGCAACAACTTCTTTGCTGGGGAATTTGCCGGCGGACTCGGGAGTGCCCTTGAGGGAGGTTGAAGTGGGTGGTCAAAGTGAAAAAACTCTATCTGCCCTTCCTGCTTCTGTGGCTATTACTGGAGTTCTCTTGCCTGTGTCAGTTCCAGTAAGACCAGCTAAATTTACCCGTGAAACTTTGTGGGATGCGATTACACATTTGAATGTGGCGGTCTCTTTGCAAACTCAACAATTAGGGGCATGTTTACTAAAACCCCGCTAATATGTGGGCCGCGCTAGTGTGCGGGTGCCATATAAGGAGTGGGCGTTTCTTGCTGAAAAAGAAAATCCGGAATTTACATATGCGCTAAGGTGCGCGGCGCCCATGTGTGCCCCACACATTAGCGCATGAGATAGCTGCGCGGGAGGCATAAGTGGTGCGCTGATGTGCCAACAGAAAAGCAGAGCCACAGTACAATGACACTGACCAATAGTGCAGGGATCAAGGGTTCAATCCCCCAAAGTGCCCAATGAACAAGGCTGGCTGAGGCATTACATATTATGGGGAAGATTGCTTTAGGAGTCATTTTATGTTTAGTTTAATTATCACTACTAGCAAACGCACTCTCAAAGCGTGTTAACATAAGTCGCCCTATAAGGCACATTTTAAAGTGCACTGTCCGCCAAGGCACCCTAGAATGTTGCGCATAGGGCGCTTTAGAGGGTGCCGTATGAGGTACCGCAAGGTCAGAGTACTGTTTTTGATGGCAGCACTGTGCAGTTTAAGGAATGAAAAGCATAAGTAGGTGTGCTGACATGCAAGGAGGAGCAGCAGTGGAGCACAATGGTTAAGGCACTGACTGCTGATACAGGGGTCATGAGTTTGCTCCCCAGGGTGCCTACTACATAAGGCTGGCTGTGGCATCAGCTTTGCAATGTACATATTTTTTCCTGCAGCACTTTATTTTTATTTTATTAATTGCTGCCAGCAAACACGCCCTCACGTGCCATAATTGAAGGTGCCGTATAAGGCACCCTATAAGGCACTCCATAGGGCACATTATAAAGTGCACTGTCCGCCACGGCACCCTAAAATGTCCCCTATAGGGCACCCTATAAGTTGCGTCACAGGATAATGTATAGTGCACCTTATATGGACGGGAACCATAAGGTGCCCTATAGGGCGCCCTATAAAGCGCCCTCAGAGCCACCTTATGGGTACAGTACGCTGAGGGTGTTTTTGCTGGCATCAAAATATGTACATTAAAAGAAGTTAATGCTTTGGACAACCCTATCAAATAACCCCACTGTGGGTTTGAACTCATGACCTCTGGCTTTACAGGCAGTGAAGTAACCATTGGGCTACAGCTCTATAGCAGCTAACAAGCCCCTGGCTGGCTGCTGAGAGCCTGCACGTCACCCCACAGACAGTCTGCTGTGGTCACCAGGATAGAGTTAGCCCACCCGTACCCATGATGCACTGCACATGCAAATCAGCTGTCCACAGATGAACACAAGATGGGGAATGCACCCACACAGCACCTCGGCCTGGTAGGGGGTACTGACCGTGTGTTTTACTGGCACAGAGTAGCTACACATCGTCACATTGTGCGGGTACTGTGCTCACCCTGAGGGTGCGATGAGGCGTCCAGAACCAGGTTCACAACACCTTCCATAGCTGAAAGAGGCCATGCTGGAGGTCCAAAGCAGTGTTGATGTGTGAGACAGGTAGTTTCTGCATGAAACACCTTGGATATCTCTGTCTGACTGAGTCAGGTGCAGCCCCCATGGACCCCCAGGTGGGCCATGCAACACCACCCCACCCCCCCCCGGGCCGAGGGCAGCAAACAGGGCCCCCCATCAACAGATCCACATTCTACCTCACTGCAAAGGTGGCAGTAGAAGGGAACATCAACCCCAGACCGGCTGAGGAACAGACATCCCACAGGGCAGTCAATGCAGCTCTATACACATCCATAACACAATAGCAGACAGATATTAGGCCTGGATATGCTAAGCTGCACCCCACCACCAGCTGATAGGCTCCTGCAGCAAGCCATCAGCCACTACACCCTGCAAGCTGCTCCATCAAGAAACATACCAGCTGCAAACAGTCTGCTAGCTAGTTCATAGTGCATGTTCCCAGTGGTGATGCATGCACCCAGAACTGGGATGTCAGCATACAGAGCAAGCAGATAAATCAGTGACTGGGCCCCAAAAGGAAACCCATATATATCACATGAGAAAAATACTATATAGCACTATGGGGGTGCCTAGACATGCTGTCATCACTGCACAGTCAGGGTGAGAGTGATCCCCCAGCAGGACATACAGAGGTCACCCTCTCTGTGTAGGTGGTGGCCGGGCACTACAATGTCCCAGCCAGTGCCCTATGCCCTGTGCAGATGCATCCTGGCCAGCCCACCCTGTCCGGGCTATACCCATGGTACCTTGCTCCTCATTATGCACATTGGCAGGCCAATACTGGCAACAGTGCTGGCAGTGTGGGCTGTGGAAGGTGTTTGCAGCCACCACACACTGTATAGACAGACACACACTCCCACACCTATGCCAGCATTGTGCTACTATAGAGGAGTTTATCAGCCTTGCCCACCACACCAGTCCTGGGCACAGTACAGGCATGGATATGCTACGCAATACTGTTGGGGGTCACTCCCCAGGGTGGTAAACACTGTCAGAGACCAGACCTGAAGCACACACCGCAGACATCAGAAAGATTGTTATGATGGAGCTCAAAGAGCAAACTGTGCTTAACGTAGGACTTGCTATCTGCCAGTAATCATAGGAAACGTTTGATAGGTGTGTACCATATACCCAGGTGTAGGGTGGCATTGCTAAGGTATGCAAGTGCTAGTATTGGGAGATGCACACAGGGCCCAATGTCCTGCCTCTCCAGGAGGCATTGGCCAATGGGGCCTGTGGGTGTGGGTGTGTCTGGCCCTGTTGGCTGCTGCTTTATGGCAGGGTTTCCCAACTCCAGTCCTGGTGTTCCAAACACTGTTCGGGTTTTCATTCTGTCCCTCATAAATATGCATGAGCTACATCTGCATACCATGGGGGTGGTGCATTGATATGCAGCACAGGCATCTTTATTAGAGGCAGCATGGAACCTGAATGGTGTGGGGCCCTCCAGGACTGCATTTGGGAGACTCTGCTCTAGGTAATGTGCCTGTTTATGTTGTCTGTGTTTGGTGTGGTAAAATATAGGAGTATTAACCATGCGTATGTTCTCAGCAATAAAGGTGTATCCTTACTATCATGGTTTAGTTGTGGGAAAAATATGTGGACTGGATTGGCAGTAGCCCCAGCTGGGATTTGAACCTGTGACCCTCTGGTCCTACAGGCACTGGCTGTGTCCACTGCACCACACTGTGGCCACAGAGACAGTGCAGTCCCTGGAGATAGGAAACCTGGCTGGACGAGTCAGAAACCCTGCTCTGCACAATTTTACTGTGGGCTCATTTACCTTGTAAGGAGACAAAAGGGCAAATAAACCTCAAAAATGACATTGAAAAAAGGAGAAAAAACCCATAACCAATCTGGGCAACAGTGATAGCAATGGGCAACATTAAAAAACACTCCCAGGAAAGCTCCAAAAAAAAGAAATGATTTTTGGAAGGTCTACGCTCCGTAGACCCTTCCAAAAACCATTTCTTTTTTTTGGAGCTTTCCTGGGAGTGTTTTTTATTGTTGCCCATTGCTATCTCTGTTGCCCAGCTGAATTATAATTTTTAGAATTTTTGTTGTGGTCATTTTCAAGTTTTATTTGCAATTTTGTTCTGTGCACATGTATCACACTGCTCACGTTTTGTAGGTTTCCCCGGTTTTGCTGTACATTGCTGACTGAAATAGTTTCTCTTCCCTTTAAATCGGCTCTAACGCGAGGTTTTCACTCGCTGTATTTTTTAGGTTGATTTTCAGCCCCGCTCCTGTGCGGGGAGCCTCTCCCCTCCCACTCTCCACCCATTGACCCCATCCCTCCGCCCTTCGGGAGCCTTCCTCCGCCCTCGGAATGCCTTTCCACGCCCCTATTGTACATCAGTGTGCCGCGCACTTGTGCGGGCCTGTTAGTGTGATGCGCACGTGTGCGGGGCACAAAAATGCACTATTAGCGTGCGCTAAGGTACCTTAGCGCACGCTCAAGTGCGCCCCGCACAATTGCGCGGTTTAGTAAACATATCCCTTAGAGTTACAGTTGCTCAGCAGCAAACTGCAATTGAAAACTTAAATGTTTCTGTTTTGGATCATGCTACTAAGATCAATTCAGTTCGTGACTCAAACTCTGCTATTATGAAAGACTTAACTGTTACTCAATTCAAGTTGGAGACCCTTGAAAATGCATCTAGGGCTTCCAATTTGCGATTTATTAATTTTCCAAAATCTACAACAGTTCCCCCATGAGAAATGTTTCATAAATACCTATTGGAGATTCTGCAAGAGCCCAAGGAAGTGATTCCCCCAGTATCTCATATTTATTACCTTCCAGTTGGAAAGAAGCAAACTTCGGGAGAACCTGCCTCCATGGACACATTAAATGTTTAATCTCTCCTTGAAAATTCACAGACTGAATCAATGATTTCTGTCACTTTATTAGTGTCTTGTACTTTATCGGTGGATAGAGATTGGATTCTCAAATTATTCTTTAAAAAAGATTGGTCCCCTTTCTTGGATTTAATGTTAGGGTCTTCCTCAACCTTGTAGAGATACCCAGAAATGCTGCAGGGAATTTCTTTTGTTGAAAAATTGTGTTTTGCAGTTAGGAGCTCTCTTCTTTTTAAAATACCCATGTAAATGCCTAGTAAAATACAACTCGGTCAACTCGAGCTGATGGCTTTCATAAATTCTAGGCAAATTGCCTCTTCTTTGCCTAGCCCGCCCTAGGTATTAGACACTGAGAGGCCAATTCAGAACAGGGGCTGTTGCCCATCCGGACGTCCAAAATCTGGACAGGCCGGATCTGCACCCAAAGAGCTAGATGTTCCTGCGGTGGCAGAATCAGGTGCAGAGAGCCTATATGGGCAGGATGTGCTCCGATTCTAGCCCACTGCACATCTGGCATATTCCCCATCCAACATCCCCCAATGCTCCTGCATGGGGTCTCGGTGCTGGGATGCCATGCAGGAGCCCTGATCCTCCACAAGCATTTAAAAGTACCCTTTCCCTGCTGCCTGACCCCCGATTAGGCCTGTCAAGGCTGGAATTGGGTGGCAAGGATCCCCCTGCTCTGCACACCTGATCGGTGCTGGTCCTACCACGCTGTCCTCCACCGTCAGGGGCATGTATTCCACCTCTGAGGTGGAATAAGTCACCCTTCTAACTCAGCAACTCTGGATATAGAGGACCGCGACTGGAATTGGCCGTGTATGTCCAGTGTCAGGGTCCCCCCTCCGCCCCGCCCTTGATCCTCCTCCGGCTCTCTCCCTCCTGCCCCTGTCCAGAGCTCCCGCACATCTCTGCTGTATGTGCGGGGAGCTCTGGATCCGGCAGCGGGCCCCAGCATTTAACGGGGATGTATATCCAAACCAGATGTACATCCCTGCTAAACGCTGTTCAGAATGAACCCCTGAAGGTATAGGGACCAATTCCCATCGGGGTCCATCCGGCCTGTCCAGACATCCAAAATCTGAATGAGCAGGATTGGTACCCGATTCTGAAATCGCGGGAGATAGACGCTCCTGTGGGATCAGAATCAGGTGCAATGTGCCTGGATGGACAAGACATGCCCCGATTCTGTGTCACCAGAAGTCCACTGCCTGCCCTGTCCAACCCACCCGGAGTGCCTGCATAGAGCCCTGGTGCCATGGCATTCCATCGCCATGCTTCCAGGATGCCATGAAGGTACTCTGATTCCTCGCTGGGCCACATACATTCCTTTCCCCACTGCCCCACCCCCGGAGGGGCCTGCCACTGCCACAGCCTGGATTGGGCAGCAGGGCACCTCCTTTTGTGTCCCAAGTCCTTGGGGGAGAGGGGGTTCACCGGTGGTGGGGGGGTTCACCGTGAGGGGTGTGTGTGTCTTACTGCACCTCTGAGGTGGAATAAGTTCCTCGTACATTCCTGCATCCCGGACGTACAGGGCCATGACGGAAATTGGCCCTGTACGTCCAGGATCATGGTCCCTCCTCTGCCCCACCCTTGATCTGCCTATATCTCGCCCCTTCTCACCCCACGCAGAGCTCCCCGCACAATGCCGATGTACGTGCAGGGAGCCTGGATTTAGGAATTTGCTCCCTGCGAATAGCGGAGGTTGGACGACCAAGTCAGACGTCTATCCCCGTTATTCACAGGTCTGAATGACCCCCATAGTATGCTGCTTGTTCAGGTTTAGCTTTTATTTTCTTTGTTTCTATCTGCCTTTGGTGGTTAGTTTTCCTTTCCATGTATAAACAGACCTCCTCCACTTTTTCCTTATATTGTGATTTATGCTCTCATATTTGGATGTGTTTTCTGGACTTTGTTTCTGGAACAAGTGGATTATTGGTAATCACTATTAAAATTCAATAAATAAAAAAAAAGAAGAAGCAGCACATAGCAGTAGCTGAGGATACAATGCTGTAGGAGGCCTGGTAGGGCAGAGACATGCCCAGATCTGAGTGAAGCTGTAGCTCACAGGTAAACTATGAAGTCTAAGAGTAGTGTTCCCCATCCTAGCAAAACAAGATCCAAGCTGTGAACTGTGAACAATAATGGTGGCCCTAACTGTCTGGTAACTCTAGAGCAGCCTGGATCCACTGGGATGTACCCCATGCAAAGGGGGAGTCAGACTACAGGGGCAAATCAACTAAGTATAAAATAATAGGGCCTGATATTCAAAGGCACTTATCCAGCATGCAGCATGTGCCGAACAGTTAATTTAATGAAGCTTGAGGAATGGTCTAAAATGTGACAGCTCAGATTTACAACTAAAGAATGCTTGGCTATGCATTTTGGCTACAAAAATGCAAGAGGGTGGTACAGTATAGGACGCTACCCAGTACCACCCTCTTGCATTTTTGCAGCCAAAATGGATGACCATGCATTTTTTAGTATTAAATCTGAGCTGCCACATTTTAGACCATTCCTCGGGCTTCACTAAATCCTTCCTCATGTTTTATCCCTGCTTTCCAGGGCATCTGCCTTGATGGAGATGCTGTAATTATTCACAAAAAGGCAAACTTTTTCTAGTAACTATTCATTAGCCGCCCCATCCCCCAAGCAGAAAGACAAGTGTGAGCAAAGAAGCAGAGCCTGCCCGTGGGATCAGCATGTCCTGCAGTTAGAAGGCTGTGCAAGGCTGCGATTGCTGCCTTAAACAGCCTCTGCACACAGGACATGCTACTCCTGTGGACAGGCTCAGGCCTCCCTCTACTGCTGTTACTGCTTTAAAGGGCCTCTGCCCATGGGACATGCTACCCCTGTGGACAGGCTTGGGCCTCCCTCTACTGCTGTTACTGCTTTAAAGGGCCTCTGCACACAGGACATGCTACTCCTGTGGGCGGGCTCGGGCCTCCCTCTACTGCTGTTGCTGCTTTAAAGGGCCTCTGCCCATGGGACATGCTACTCCTGTGGGCAGGCTCAACCCTTTCTCCGCAGCGATCAATGCCGGGCTCAGCCCTGACGGCAGCCTTAAACCACTGAGAGCGGAGCCCGGCAGTGATTGCACCTGAGAGAGGGCTGTCTGTCTACAGAAATAACATGTCCTGCAGGAAGAGGTCCTTTAAGGCAGCAATTGCGGTGGAGAGAGGGTCAAGCCTGCCTGTAGAAGTAGTGTGTCCCATGGGTAGAGGCTGTTTCTTAAAGAGCCTCTGCCCATGGGACATGCTACTCCTGTGGGCGGGCAGGCTCAGCTCTCTCTCGGCCATGAGGAGGAGGAAGTAGACTAGAGGGCATTGGGAGGTGCAAGAGATATACTAGGCACTGGGAGAAAGATGGGAGATGCTGAATGCAGGGGGGAGGGGTGATAGGGAGGAGAATGGACAATCTAGAGGTGAGGGGCTAGGGAAAGGAAGGGACATAGTGGACATTGGAAGTGGGCATAGGGATAAGGAGGAAGGGGAGATGGAGTGGTGATGCTGGATATGGGTTGCTATAGGAAGATCCTGAGCGTTGGGAAGGAGCAGAGGCAAACAGGAGAGATGCTGGACATGGGGATAATAAGGGAGGGGGAAATGCAGAACATGGGGGTAATAGGGAGAGAGAGGGGAGAAACTGGAAAGAGATTGAGAGATTCTTGATATGGGGCTAATAGTCAAGGGATGGGATGGTCTGAAGATGAGGGAAATGCTAGATGGAGGGTACAGGAAGGAAGACGGCAGTCATGGAAGAATAGGGAGAGAGAGAACAGAGATACCGGCTGGAGGGAAAGAGAGAGAGAAAGAGAGAGAGAGAGAGAGTGAGAGAGACACTGGATTGGGAATGGGAATGGGGGTGGGGGGAGGGTTGGGGGGGGGGGTGCTAGAGAGACAGTGAGTGAGACTGGGGAATAATGGACCTGGAAAATAGAGGTGGGGAATGCGAGGACTGGGGTGAGGGCTGAAAAGTGGTAGGTAGATAGAGTAAAAAAGAGGGGGATTGAGAACTGGATTGTTAAAAAGAGTAGTGAAATCTGAGTGGACAGAAAGAGGGAAAAATAAATGGACGAGAGTTGAAGGGAAAAGATCGACTGTATATCCAAGATGGAACAAAGTGAAGAAAACAAAAGAGGAGACAAGAAATGGCAGATTTATTTTATTTATTTATTTTATTTAAATTTTTATATCGCAAATTCCAAAAGATCACTTGCGGTTTACATTAGTAACATAGTAACATAGTAAATGACGGCAGATAAAGACCAGTATGGTCCATCTAGTCTGCCCAGCTATATGGCAGGAGTAGGTGCACCCCTTCCCATGTCTTTTAGGGAGTAGGTGCACCCCTCCCCATGTCTTCACCCCTCCCCATATCTTTGTTTCTTTGTTTGTTTTGGGGTGAACCCACCGCTCCTACCCCATCGCTCCATGTAGGACACCCCTATTTGTTGAGAAATTAGATGGTTCAGTTTATTTTGATTTAATCTTGTTGCTGTAAAGGGATCCACTGTGTCTGTCCCATGCCACTTTGAATTCCATCACTGTGTTTGTCCCCACCACCTCCATCAGGAGGGCATTCCAAGCATCCACCACCCTTTCAGTAAAAAAGTATTTCCTGACATTGCCTTTCAAGTTAGCACCTTGCAGCTTCATGTTATGCCCTCTAGTTTTACAGCTTCCCCTCTCTGGAAGAGGTTTGTTTGTTAGTTCATTATTTCTCTTTAAGTATTTAAAGGTCTGAATCATATCTCCCCTGTCCCTCCTCTCCTCCAAAGTGTACATATTTAGGTCTTCAAGTCTCTCCTCATAAGGCTTCTGACGCAGGCTCCAAATCATTTTGGTCGCCTTCCTCTGAACAGCTTCCATTCTTTTTACATCCTTTGCAAGATACGGTCGCCAAAACTGAACACAGTATTCCAAGTGAGGCCTCACCAGAGACTTATTCATTGAACAACAATGAGTTGTAAGGAATTACAAGTTCAGTTTACAGGGAACATTGTTAACTATGTACAATAACTATGTACAATAAAAATAAACAAGATAACTAATAACTATATACGAGTGTGTGTCATTGTGTTCCTAGTGAATACTTCTCGGTAGTGTGTATGCAGAGAGAGGGGTGTTTAGTTAGGGTATTGAGGTTAAGTTATAGCGCCGAAGTGTTCTGAGAATAGATATGTTAAGTTTTTTAAGGGAAGTTGGAGGTGGTCAAGAATGAAATGGAACGTGTACAACTTGATCTGTTGGGTGTCAGCGAACTGAAATGGACTGGCATCGGGCACTTTGCATCAGATGATCACATGGTCTACTATGCTGGAAATGAAAGACAAAGTAGAAATGGTGTTGCATTTATAATAAAGAAGAAACTTGCAAGAACTGTAATGAAATACAATGCAGTCAGCGAACGCTTAATCTCTATTCGTCTACGAGGAATGCCTATCAACACAACTATAATTCAAGTATATGCCCCAACAACAGCTGCAGAAGAGAATGAAATTGAAGAGTTCTATGAACAAGTACAAGCTGAAATTGACAGAACATGCAAACAGGATATCCTGATAGTCATGGGTGATTGGAACGCAAATGTGGGCAACAAAGAAGAAGACAAAGTAGTTGGAAAATATGGACTTGGCAAAAGAAATGAAGCTGGAGAAAGACTGATAGAATTCTGCAAGACCAACGATCTATTCATCTCGAACACCTTCTTCCAGCAACACAAGCGGCGAATGTACACATGGACTTCACCCAATGGATTGTATAAAAATCAAATTGACTACATCTGTGGAAGTCAACGATGGAAAAGCTCTATAACATCAACAAAGACAAAACCTGGAGCTGACTGTGGTACAGATCATCAACTACTAGTATGCAAACTCAAGCTAAAGCTGAAAAAGAGCAAACCACTCATGAATGCAGCAAAATATGACCTTGAGAATATACCACTGGAATTTAAAGACTGCCTGCAAAATCGATTTGCTGCTTTAGATACAAATGATAGAGTTCCAGAAGAGTTATGGAATGACATCAAGAAGGTTGTGTTGGAAGAAAGTGAGAAGTCTCTACAAAAGGTAAAAATGAATTATGAATTATGGTGCTGGCGGCGAATACTGTGTATACCATGGACTGCCCGAAGAACAAACCAATCTGTACTAGAGGAGATCAAACCTAAGCTTTCTTTAGAAGCTCAGATGACAAGACTTCGACTTTCAACTTTGGACACATCATGCGGAGAGAGAGATCATTAGAGAAAGACATCATGCTTGGCAAGATAGAAGGTCAACGCAAAAGAGGAAGGCCAGCAATGAGATGGATCAATACAGTAACAGCAGCTACGGGTACCAGTCTGTCAACAATGAGCCGCCTGACTGAAGACCGAACACAATTTAGGATAGCTATCCAGAGGGTCGCCATGAGTCGACTCCGACTCGACGGCACTTAACAACAACAACAACAACAACAAGTTTTTTCTTAAAAGTGGGGAGGTCTTTTGTCTCTGTTAGGCTTTCAGGAAGTGTATTCCAAAGAGTGGGTGCGTAGTGTGAAAATGCTGTGTTATTTGTGATCTTTTTAGCTTTAATGTAGTCTGGTGCTGTTATAGTTTGTTTTTGTTACAGTTTCTTTGATTACGAGTGGTCTTATCAATGGAGATAAGTGATGATAGGTAGGATGGGGAAATGTATTGGGCTTGGGAGTGTATCGGGAGCCAGTGTAAGTTGCTTAGTATGGGGGTAATATGGTCTAATGGGCTAGAATGTGTTGTTATTCTGGCGGCGATGTGTTGCGCAATTTGTAGGGGGCAAATTGTTTGCTTAGGCAGTCCTTGGAGTAGTGAATTTGTGTAGTCGGAGTGTGGGGTCACAATTGCCTTGAGTACTGATTTAAAGTCTTTGGAGTGCAGTAGGGGGTGAAGTTGTTTTAATAATCTCAATTTATAGTAGATTTTTCTTGTGGTATTTTTTATGAATTAAGTCATATTCAGGATGCGATCAAGTATCACGCCAAGATATTTTATCTCATCTTTGACAGTAATATGATGTTCAGTGGAGTTGTGAAGTTTAGATTTTGTGTTATGTATAGGGCCTCTGTCTTATTGAAATTAATCTTCAGATTGTTGTCAGTGAACCAGTTAAGCAGTTCAGTGAAACATTTATTGATTTGTTGGATTGGGAAATTATTAATTTTGAATGGGAGATATATCATGATATCGTCCACAAATATGTGGTATAGTAATTTGAATCTTTTAAGTATGGAGCAAATGGGTTGCAGGTAAATGTTAAATAAAAGGGAAGAGAGAGCAGAACCCTGCGGGAGACCTTGTTCTTGGTTGTATGTTTTGGAGGTTGTATTTCCTATTTTAACTTGCTGTGTTCTCTCTGACAAGTATGAGTTGAACCATTGTAGTACAGTGTTATTGATGCCTATGTGTTGTAGTCTGGATATCATGATGTGATGGTTTACACTATCAAAAGCTGCGGAGATGTCGAGAAATATGAGTAAAAACACGGTTTCAGTGTTATCAATACCACGACGTATTTGATCAAATAGTACAGTTAGGAGCATCTCAATGCCATGGTATGGGCTAAAGCCATATTGTTGCTCGTCTAAGGGGGCATTTGTGTCAATATGGTCTTGGAGTTGTATAAGGATAGCTTTTTCAATTAGTTTAGTAAGTAGTGGGAGAGTGGAGATTGGCCTGTATGAGCTGGGGTTGTTTTTATCCATTGTACTGTTCTTAAGGATTGGGCGTATGATTGCATGTTTAAGGGCAGGAGGCATGTAGCCAAGTTGCTGGGATGTGTTGATGATGTGATGTTGATGAATTCCTTGTCTTTCCACCTAACTCCCCCCCCCCCCACTTCCCCCTCTCTCAATCCATGTGGATGGATCTACTATCCTTTCTGTTCCCTCGGCCCGCAATCTGGGTGTTATCTTTGACACCTCTCTCTCCTTTTCTGCTCATATCCAGCTTGTAGCTAAGACCTGCCACTTCTTTCTCTACAACATCAGCAAAATCCGCCCCTTCCTCTCTGAACACACCACCAAAATGCTTATCCACTCCTTAATCTCCTCTCGCCTTGATTACTGCAACTTACTTCTCGCTGGTCTTCCCGCTAGCCACCTCCTTCCCCTCCAATCTATACAAAATCACGCCGCTCGACTAATCTTCTGCCAACCTCGCCATGCCCACGTTACTCCTCTTCTCAGGTCACTTCACTGGCTCCCTATCCAATCCCGCATCCAATTCAAGCTTCTCCTGCTAACCTATAAGTGCATCCACTCTATGGCCCCTAGCTACCTCTTATCTCTTATTTCTCCCTACATCCCCTCTCGAAATCTGCGCTCCGCTAACAAATTACTTCTATCAATGCCTTTCACACGCACTGCGAACTCATGACTGCACTCCTTTCACCTTGCTGCACCTTACACCTGGAACAGCCTACCTGCGTCTGTGCGCCTGGCATCCTCCTTGGCCCTCTTCAAATCCAAATTGAAGACCCACCTCTTCACTGTTGCATTCAGATCCTGACTCCTTCTTCATCTTACCTTAACCCCCGTCATCATTCATGACCAATCTACTGACCAAACCGTACCTTGCGCAGAACTGACCAATGCTCTACCTTGCGCAGAACTGACTAATGCTCTATACTGTTCTAACTGCTATATTGTTCTAACTTATGTTTTGTTCTAACTAGATTGTAAGCTCCAATGAGCTTGACTCTGACGGGCAGGGACTGTCCCTTGTATGCTGGCTACCTCTTGTAGATCAGCTGTGCAGCGCTGCATGCGTGGCGCTCTACAAGTGCTGAATAGTAGTAGTAACGTGGAGGATAAGTGGTGTGAATTCTGTTTTCGTGGCCATTATCCAGTGTATAGGGCAGGGGTCGAGGTGTGAGGTAGTTGTGTTTACTTTTGTGATAATGTTTTCGAGTACTTTCTGAGAGGTCATGGAGAATGTGGATCATAAATGCTGTGTAGTAGATAGTAGGAGGTCTAGCTTGAATTGGTTTGGGTATTGTTGTGATATTTTGGTTTTATAGAAATTGGCAAGGGTTTGGAGGTGTATGGAGGTTTCAGTATCATTGTTTATGTTATTGGTAGTGAGGGATTTTATAATTTGAAAGAGCTCCATGGTCGGTTGATGGATTTTGCAAGAACGTTGGTGTAATATTCTTTTTTCGCATTATTTATTGTGTCTCTATAGTGTTTTAACTTAGCCATATATAGTGTTTGTTGTATAGGGGACTTAGACTGACGCCATTTATGTTCAGTTTTTTGTAATTCATTTCTGAGTAGTTTTAATTTGGGTTTAAACCATGGGTTGTTGTGTTTCTTTATGGGAGGGGGGGGGGGATGTACTTTTTGGATGGCAGCTTTGGATATTGTATCATTCCATTTGTTTATGATATCATCTAGATTGGCTGAAGGGGTAGTTAAGTGTTGTATAGTTTGTTTTATGAAGGTTTCTCTGTCAAATTTCTTGAATTTGTGTGGAGTTTATTTGTTGTGAGTTTATTGTTTGGTTAGTAGGAATTTGAATTTTATGAGATGGTGGTCAGACCAGGGGACTGGTGTGACCACGAGGGATGTGGGATTGTAGTTACGATGGATTATGTTAGGTAGAAATATTAGACCTAGCGTGTTACCTTTACAGCGGGTTTCTGTGTCAATTATTTGGTGGAAATTTAGGTTGATGGTGTTGGTTAGAAAAGTTGTACTTTGGCTGTGAGGTAGGGATGCTAGATTGAGATCTCCTAGTAGTATTAGCGGTTGTTTGTCGTTGGCTGAAACTAGTGTTTCAGTTAATATTTCAAGGCTGTCTGCAGGGGCTTCAGGTGAAATGTAAGTTAGACAGAAGTGCAGGTTTTTTGTTCTTATGTTTAGAATTTCAAGGTTCTGAGCGTTGATTGACGATAACAGGGTTGCTTTTAGATCTTTTTTTATGATAGCTAGGACACCACCTCCTTTTTTAGAGGTATGGTGAGTGTGGTAAATTTGATAGTTTGGTAGATTGAGTTGGTTGATAAGTACCTGGTCTGTGTCTGATAACCATGTTTCTGTAATATATAGTAGGTCAGGATTATGGTTAGTAATGATGTCTTGTATTAGTGGAGTTTTATTTCTGATAGATCTAGCGTTTATAAGCATGCAGTTAAGGTATCTATAGTAGGGGGCAGGACCGTACCGAGCCCTGTGCGAGCGGTGCGGCTGCACAGGGCGCAAAGACTTAAGGGGCGCATTTCGGCTCTCTGCCGTTGCCTGCCGCTGCCACTTTAGCCGCGGCAGGCAGCGGCAGAGAGCCGAAATGCGCCCCTTAAGTCTTCTCGCCGGCAAACTAAGCAGGTCTGGTCTCTCCGGGAGGATCCAGACCTGTTTAGTGTGCCGGCGAGTTGCACATTGGGTGCGCGCCTCTTCTCTCCTCCCGCACCCATAAAGTGGCTAGATGGAGGTGCGGGGGGGGGGGGGGGTGCGCCTGATGTGCAACTCGCACAGGGCGCTTTTCACCGTCGGTACGGCCCTGGTAGGGGGTGTCTTGCTCAAGGGGTTGTATGTGGTTTGTGTAAAGTTTTATATTGATTAGTCTGGAGTAGTTTGATTTTGCATACTGCTTGGAATTGTGATAGTAGTATATTAGTTGCTTGAGGTCAGAGCAGATTGTGTGGATGTGTTTAATGTGAGGGGTGATGAGTACATGATTGAGAATGGTGGTACAGAGTAGTGTGACTAGAAAGAGATATAACCATGTAGTTTTCTTTTCCATGTCTTAAGATCTGTGAGGAGCATTATAGTGGACCTGACGTCTATTGGTAGGAGTGAGAGTAGGTTGTTGTGTGAGCAGCGTGTGAGTAAATGGGGTCAGTTACAATAACAAGAACAGCGGATGGAAAACAATGCAGCTAGAGACAACAGTAATCACAGTTAGATACAGTGGTAGAGTCTGGTTGGAATAGGATCTGTAATATAATCAGTAAAATGTATATGCAAATGTACTCGATATAATTTATATAATATTGTTTGCTTTGTTTTACCTGCATGCTTGTAGCTGATGAACTGTGAGATCCACAGTCTTTTGTTATGATATTTGGTGGTTTTCCAGGGCTTCAGCGGGAACGAAGGGATTTGCGCCTAATCTCCACGCCTAAGGGCCCTCTGGCGAGGCCCTCAGGTGTGGGCCCGCAGGCGCGGGCATGCTTGTTGCGTGCTGCTTTTAAGCCCGATCGCCTCTGCCGGTGATGATGCTGTGGGCGGAGCAGGCAGACTGCGTGTTTAGCGATCGAGGAGGGAGGAGTAGTTCAGGAACGAGATGGCTCACCTCCGTTGTAGTTGTTGGCTCTCCTGTGATGTAGCTGTCTGGAGTCAGAGAGGACTAGAGACCAGATGGACTAGAGACCATAGAAAGAGAGTTAAGAGAAGACAGAGGAAAGCAGAAACCTCAGATTGGGATCAGCATTATCAGAGCATAAAATGGTCAGACAACAAAGGTAGAAAAAATAATTTTATTTTCAATTTAGTGATCAGACTTTGTGCTAGATTTATGTTTTATAGAGTACAGGGAAATGCATCTCTTTCTATTTCTCTGTTATTGCACTGTATGCAGAATCTGGCTTCTTGGGGTTGCAGTTTAATTTTTATCTACATATGTTTATTTTTAGGTTGTGGTCACTTATTCTGCACTTGGTAAGGTTCTGTGTTCTGAGTGTGTGACCAAGGACAGGTGTTCTGTCAACATGGAGTTTGTATGTAGGGATCTGTACTGTAGTAATCTGAATTGTTCAGCTTTTCAAATAGGTATTTGGATATTCCAGAGACCATTATAGTATTTACAGTGATGCTTTCTTTGGGTGGGCTCCTTATGTCAGTTTTGGAAGTTGGTGCTGGTATGGTATGGCAGATTTGCTCTATAGATCCTCAGTGACATTTGCAGGGTTTTGTATTAGTTCCCAATCTGTCCGGTACTGGAGAATGTTTATGTTGTTGTTAGTGAGCTATTGAGTTCTGTGGCTGAATGTCCTGGTTCTGCTCTGCACCCACTGTTGAGGGAAGGGGTTCTGTTGAGGCAGAATATATGTTCAAAAAGAAACAGCAAGAACCATAATGCAGTTTAGAACAACAAAATAAAATGAGTTATAATTTTATACTTTGGTGCTATAAACTGTGCTGTGGTTCTCGCTCTTTCTTTGAATTCCTTTAGTTTTTGCGGAATTTATATTTACGTTAACACCATGCGGATCCAGTGCACAGTTTTGAGTTATGCTGGGGTTGCTAAGCCCCTCTTGGTGTTTATGTTGGAGTGAGAAGTGTTGTGTTGGGGTCACAAAGCCCCTCTTGTTTTTCTGAGGATGGGAAGTGCTGCGTTGGGGCTATTGAGACTCTTTGGGGTATATTTACTAAACAGCGGTAGCGGCATCCTTGTGATGTCGGAGCTGCGTCCCCATATCACAAGGAAGCCGCTACCGCTGTTTGGTAAACATATTTCTTTGTTTAGTGAAGGTGGAAAATGCTGTGTTGGGGTCGCCAAGTCGTTCTTGCTGTTTTTGTGAAAGTGGGAGCTGCTGCGTTGGTGCTGTGGAGCCCCTCTTCTTGTTTGGCACATTTAGCACCATGTTTCCTAAGTTCTGTGTTAGCAACACATGTGTGGATCACATTACTGGCGTGAAGCCAGAGGCTGACTTCAGGGAGCTAGTTACATCCCCCTGCATTTACCACATTTCAGCGTGACAAAACGGCTGCAGGTGCAATTAAGACCACCCACTGAGGTGGCATTAGTTGCCCCCACGCTACTTGCGCTGAGCCATTCTGTTAGTTTCTGCCGACAATGCAGATGCCTGCATGTGAGAGTTCTTTCTCTCGCCTCACTCTGGAAGAAAATATAATTTTGGGAAAGAAATCCCGTAAACCTAAGAGTAATGGAAAAAGCATGGAACTTGTTCCCTGGTCCGGCTGGAAAGTGCCCATATTATTTTTGCTTTCCTATCACTCCAGTTTCATTTCCTACTGCCAGTACATTGTCTGCATGACTACCAATAGGAAATGAAGCTAGTGTGAAAAAAAGCCAGAATAACACATGCTCGATCAAGAAATGAAAGTACATCCTGTGATCCTGCAAGGAGAAAGCATGGATTTTTTGGTTTGTCATTGAAACCTACTTAGCACATGCGGTTTAAATCAGTAATATATTATTGTCACTGTCTTCCTATTTTGTGATTATTCTTTTGCATCAACATTATACCAATTTTGCTTATAGTTTCTAGATGTACATTGAGGGGGTTATTCTGAGCCATGAATAGCGGGGATGGACAGGGATGCTTTTGATCCATATCTAAAATTTACCATGCTCTTGGACTATCATGACCTGTTATATGATGTTACAATATTTACTGTTTAGTAGAAACATAGAAACATAGAAATATGACACCAGAAAAAGACCACATGGCCTATCTAGTCTGTCCTTCCATATCAACAACTACAACAGTCCCCTTTTTTCCTTTAGAGATCCTCTGTGCTTGTCCCATGCTTTTTTGAATTCAGTTACTGTCCTCATCTCTACCACCTCCACTGGGAGACTATTCCACGGATCCACCACTCTTTCCGTAAAGAAATATTTCCACATATCACTCCTGAATCTATTCCCCTTCACCCTCATCCTATGTCCCATCATAGATGAACATGTTTTCAATCGAAAGAGGCTCTCCCCCTGAACATTTTTGCCACGGAGGTATTTAAACATCTCAATCATATCACCTCTATCCCGCTTTTCCTCTAAGGTGTACATATTAAGATCCTTAAGACTGTCCTCATATGCTTTATAATGAAGACCACTAACCATTTTAGTAGCCACCCTCTGCACCGACTCCATCCTGTTCACATCCTTTTGAAGGTGCGGTCTCCAGAATTGCACACTATACTCCAAATGAGGTCGCACCAAAGACTTATACAGAGGCATTATCACCTCCTTTTTTCTGCTAGCCATTCCTCTCCGTATGCACCCAAGCATCCTTCTAGCTTTTGCTGTCGCCTTTTCTACCTGTTTAGCTAACTTAAGATCATCAGACACAACCATGCCCAGGTCCCGCTCTTCTTTAGTGGACAAAAGTACTTCACCCCCTATACTATATTGCTCCCTTGGATTGCTGCAGCCCAAATGCATGACCTTACATTTTTTAACATTAAATCCCAGCTGCCAGATTCTAGACCATTCTTCAAGCATAGCTAGATCCCTCCTCATGTTATCTACACCTTCCAGGGTGTCTACTCTATTGCAGATTTTGGTATCATCCACAAAAAGGCAAACCTTACCCGACAGCCCTTCCGCTATATCACTAACAAAGATGTTAAAAAGAATCGGACCAAGGATAGATCCGTGGGGCACACCACTGGCAACATCCTTCTCCTCAGAGTGAGCCCCATTTGCCTGTACTCTTTGTCGCCTCCGACCCAACCAATTTCTAACCCAAGCAGTAACTTTAGGGTCCATCCCTAGGGTGCTCAATTTGTTTATAAGTCGCCTGTGAGGAACAGTGTCAAAGGCTTTACTGAAATCTAAATACACCACATCTAGGGCTCTCCCTCGAACTCCCTGATCACCCAGTCAAAGAAATCAATCAGATTAGTAGTTATTTTAAATTCAATTTCAGATTAGTAGTTATTTTAATTTCAATTTCAATCAGATTAGTAGTTATTTTAATTCTGGCTATGCATTTTTCACAGCAATTTTCTTTCAACATTGGACTTGAAGGAGAAATACCAGCATCATTTGAAGAGTTCACAAAGGAGTTTTGGAAAAAAGCGAGATGGGGTGTAGCCAGCATTAATAATAATGAGGGAGGGGAGCATCAATCTATAGCTTGCAGGGGGGTGCCAGAACCCCTAGCACTAGCCCTGATAGGGGGTGACGTTCTGAGCACAAAAGAGGAGTGGGTATCTAATAGTGATCATATGTAATGATCTTAAGATGACTAAACAGGTTCCAGTATAGATCCTTTGGGCATTCCATGTTTAACCGGATTCCTTTTGGAATAGTGACCATTTAGTCCTATTTTCTGTTTCCTATCTTTTCAATCTTCTATCCCAAGACTTTTTAATTTTCTGAGAGGCTTTGTCAAATGCTTTCTGAAAATCAACCAGTTCACCTTTATCCATGTGTTTGTTTACACCTTAAAAAAAATTGAATAAATTAGAAAGGCAAGACTTCCTTTTGCTAAATTGATGCTGATATTCCCATAAACCTTGTCTATTTATATAATCAGCAATTTTTGTTGCTTCTTCTATTTTATTTACATTCTCTTATATACCATGCTATTCTGCACCAGTGTGGTTTACATTGAACAAACTGAAATTACATTGAACAGGGCATTATAACTTGGAGATAGCTATTTTACAGGGAACATGGGCTGTGGAGGGTTAAGTGGCTTGTCCAAGACCACAAGGAGCACCTGTGGGACTAGAAACCCTAGTCTTTCCAACCCAAGGTTGCTGTCCTCCAGTGGGATTTGAACCCCCAACCTTCTGGTCTGAAGTACCTTGCCCCAACCACTAGGCCACTCCTGGAGTCGACTTTAGGATCAATGCTGTATAGTTTTCTGGATCACCACTTGAGCCTTTCTTCAAACCCGGTGTTACATTGGCCACCTTCCAGTCCTCAGGTACTGTGGGATTACTCAGAAAAGATGGGCAGAGCAAAGTTGTTGTAAATGCTGGAGTTAACTATAAATGTTCTTGTTTACTAATTCACCTCTATTGTGTTCTGAGTCTGTGGCTGGTGTCCATGACAGTCGTTGTCACTCTTTGTGTACTTTCATTCATGATCCACTATACCATCTAAATCAACTCCTCGATAATGTTTATTGGTTTCTATTTATTTTCGCACTTGACCTTTAAGCCTGAAGGAAATTACTGAGTTAAAACAAAAATACAAATACACATTAAAATTGCAATTTGACATTTAAACAGTTAACTTCATACGCATCCCCATACAAATGAGCCCAACCACAACCTATTAAGCATCTTCCTGATCATAGCCGTTGGCGGCCAAGAAGGATGGGGCAGACAATTTGGGCTCCCCTATGTCACTTGTAGCTGAGCTTCACTTTGGGATACCAATCCCCTCCTGCTGGCTGAGGCACAACAAAAACGCAATCCTCCATGAAGTTATTATGGACGATTACGCAAGGTTTCCCCAAGGGTAGGGGCGAAGGGCTGGCGCTATAGTAAATAAGGGGGAATTGGAAAGGGAGGTGTTGCTATCAACAGCACTACTTAACAGATTTATTTAGTCTCTTAGGATGAGATAAGTAAATGAAAGCAGGACAAGAAAAGCCAAGTCCAGGTGAAGCTGAAGCAAGGCATCAAATTATAATATGAACACATCGCAATCTTTAGCAAAAGTCTCAAACATAAATGCCACTTGATATTTTTTCTTCTTTTCATACTTCTACTTTCCAATAGGATGCTTTTCCCAACACCGAGACAGTCCTTTACACCAGTTTTCACTCATCTGGACAGTGCTGAACATCAGTGCTGCCCCATACCCTTTATCAACTTGGGGGGATCCTTTCCTTTTTATATGAACACGTCAAGTCAGTTGGAACATTAGATAAGTATTATTATTATGTTTTACTCTTTTATACCATAAAAGTCACTTTACAGATCTGGATTCTCATTGGTAAACCCCTATATCTTTTTTAGGTTAAGGCACCATTCTTTCTAATGTCCATCCGAGCATGAGTGTTATATATGCTGTGCTAAATCTCACACTCTGGTATAAGTCAGCTTAATCTAACTAAGAACATTCAGAAGAGATGCAAGAATGACCAAAAGGTTCTCGACTGAACATTGAAGAATCCTTCGAACATTAGGATATAGTTTTCCTTAGTACTTGTTATGTAGCAGCAGATAAGCATGGTTTTATTTATTGCATGCTTATCTGCTGCTACAGTTATAGGACCAACACTATTGCCTACACTCATAGGACATTTGTAATTTTAATACCTTGATCACCAAGAACATAAGTTAATGTGTCAATCAGACCTCAAGCCAGGCAATAGTAAATGGGGAAGTTGATCCATCTTAGGATGACATTCTGCTGAATAAATTTGAAAGATGAGAGCCTGAAACTCTATCCATCACTGAATTAAAATATAAGGGATGAGCTAGTAGCTCACTGGCAGAGCATCTTGACTGGATTCCCTGGACAGGACTCTGCCTTATGGACTGGCTTTGGCTCTGGATGATGTAGTGGAGGAGTAGCCTAGTGGTTAGAGCACTGGCTTGGTAACCAAGCAACCAGGGTTCAATTCCCACTAGCACTCCTCATGGCCTTGGGCAAGTCATTCAACCCTCCATTGCCTCAGAAGAAAGGCCTGGCAATCTACTTCCAGTGACACTGCTAAGAAAATCCAGGAGCTTCTGGGTCACCAGGAGTCAGGACTGACTCAAAGGCACACATTGCATTGCAGTGATGTAGACAGGCCCAGATTTAGGCACAGGGAACTGCCTTGAGTGCTGAATTCTGAAGCTATCAAATACCAAGGCCACAAAGAAATACTTTAGAGCCACATTCACATACTGCTTCTGTGGCACCATGGCCTTCCTATGCCCCTCTTCTGGCTCTCCACTATTTTTAGGATCTCTAACCCCTCCATTTCCCTGCTCTCAGATCTGCTGTTTGATCTTGCCTATAGGCACCAAAATATCAGATCTGGCCCTGGTTGTAGAGTTCATGAAAGTCTTAGCCGTCGCTCTTCATTGGTATTTACGGGCTGGATTGATGGCCCGCCATTACACTTCCAGAAGGAGCTGCATTGCATGACCCTCCAACCAAGGATGGTAGTTGCCAATTTTAAAGGGATATAAAACATTTGGCAATTGTTAATCCAGACTCATGGCACTATAACCCAACAGAGGCTGGTTCTGATTTAGCTGGTGAGTCAATGTAGCACAGCAACCCAATATTCAAACATGATGTATTCAGGCAACTTACATTTGAAAATTGACTTGATTTATGTGTACTTAAAAGAAAATGTGTAGATTTATAGTTAGGTTCTGATTGAAAATGTACCCTTTATGGTGTCATTGATTTTTTAAATAACGTTTTTGATAGACAGTATCTGTACGCTGTAATTTGGTCAGATGTTCGTCCTTATTATATTCCTGGCTTCTGAGTTTGGACTTGGCTTTGGCTCTAATGCTGAAATCCATGACTTGGATTTCTTTTGCTCCTCTCAGCTTTTGAGGGTAGGGTGGGGACACGGAGATGAGAGAACTGAGCAAATCTTTCTCCTTTGTTCTGGGTTGGGGATTTTTGCTGCTGTTTTTGCTTTAGAATGAGAATTTTATCTTCACAATGGTTGTCACCCTTGGTGTGTTTCATAACAAAGCCAACCACACTATCAATCTTATTCAAAATCTAATAATCTATATGTGTGTGTCTACAGAAACATAGAAACAGGATGGAAGAAAAAGACTGCATGGCCTGTCTAGTCTGCCCTTCCACATCAACTACAATAGTCCCCTTTTTACCTTTAGAGATCCTCTGTGTTTGTCTCATGCTTCCTTGAATTCAGAGACTGTCCTCGTGTCCACCACCTCTACTGGGAGACTGTTCCACGCATCTACCACTCTTTCTGTAAAGAAATATTTCCGCATATTACTCCTGAGTCTCTCCCCTTTCTTATGTCCCCTCATAGCAGAGCTTGCCTTCAACTGAAAGAGAACCTCCTGACAAATATAGATTGACAAAAAAAAGTTAGAAAAAAAGGAGGAGATAGACAGAGAAAGAAGGAAGGTAATAGTTTACAGAGACCTCATCTAAATGTAACGGCAATCATTAGTTCTTCAGAAAAGGCAATACAAGTAATTACATCTCTTGCCATTTGACAGTTCTGATGGCGCTCTACCTAAGAATAGTCTATTAATAGGTGAAAGCTAATAAAACTAGTCCATTAGACTCAATTTTCAAAGCCATTTCCTAAGCACTCTGCCACTTTATAAAAAACAAATCTCATTTTGGTGATATTTCCCTTGCATTTTCCTTCAACAATGCAAAAATAAAATGTATGTTCCTTGTTCCTTTTTTCTGCCTCTGGAAGAGAAGAGCAGATTCATGATTGCTATTTATGTTTCTACTGCTAGACGGGAGCGGAAGCATAAGAAATGAGCTTTCTTGTCCTAATTTTCATTTTCATAACAATGTCATAGGAACATTCTAGATCCTACCACTAACCTCATTGCGTACAATGGAAGGTGGGCCTGCGTGCCCATCACTCTTATGGGGTAATTTTATGAAGCCATTTTCACTTGTATCTGGCCTGCTATGACAATCTGACCAACGTAAACGTGCATGCCTTGTCAAGAAGGTGTGTACTTTGCCAACAGCCATGGCTGGTGGCACAATCTGGGCGCAGTGCGGGTGGAGTCACGAAGCTCACGCACAGATTATAAAATGCCTTACGTTTTGTGTGTAGTTTGATAATCTTTCTATAGAGCGGGTGTAAATATCCATGCCTGCTCTCAAAGGCTCGCTCTCTGCCACTTATTCTAGTATTTTGTATCTTTATAAAACGGGTCTCTGCTTATCCTCTTACACTAGGCGGCCTGCTATATAATTACTCTCCATGAGGGTGCTCCCATCTTATGGCTTTTGGAGGGAAGTATAAATAGCTGTGTGTTAAAGGGCTGAAGGATTTTTGGTGTGAGTAGTTGCTCACCATAAAGTAAAGCTGAAAGAGCCTCAGGGTGTTCCTGATTGCTAAGAACCAGTAGGCAAGCTGAGCCTTGCAAAAAGAGAACTGTTTCCTCAGGCTGAGCTGTAAAAGAGGAGCAACATGTTGTAAAGGGGAGAAAGAGGAGTGCGGGCCTAGGGGAAGTCTGTAAAGCCAAAAACGTTCCAGCTGTCAACAGAGAAAGAGAAGTAGCATAGGTCATTCAACACTCAGCTATAGCTTCCAGAAGATTCAGACTACGAAGTATCTCATATTAGTCCTTGAGAGGTTGGTGGGACCCAAAGGATACATCTCATTGAACATCTTACGCAGTCTTGAGTGTGAGGGACTGGACCACAGTGCATCCCACGCACACACTAATGGGATCAATGAGTAATATTGCTAAATTTTTCTTTGGGAATGTAAGGATATAGAGTATTTTTCCTGGCTCCTTTCCCAAGGATATCTGCTTTCTGCACATCAGTTTTGGGTTTCTGGCAGAAGGTCCAAGGCATAGACACGGGTGCTTAAACAAAATTCCAGAAAGACTGTGTTTGGATTGTACTGTGTGAGTGTCTTTCAGAGAGAGAATGAGAGGTCTGGGTTACCCAAGAGGAACCACAGTGAGAAGAGGAAGAGAAGGACCAGTTTGTGAGGAAGTGACCCAGAGAGGTAGAAGATGGTCTACCTAGCTACATAAAGAGGAATTGTTTTTCTGATTTTTGGAAAAGAGACTTTAAATGAGGACTTTAAGATACCATAAGCAGATTCCTTTGAATGTTTCATATCTTTTTGTTTGCATACACTTATAAATTGGGCATTTCACCACAATAAAGTTGAACTTTTTATTTAAAAATAAAGGAGACATTGTGTGTTGTAGAAGGTCCCTCAGATCCCTTAGAGAGTGATAAAGTGCAGGATTTAGCTTCAGTTAAGGAAAGTAAACAAGTGCACATGGCTCCTGGTTTCCAGGGAAACCGCAGACAAAGCAGATTAGAGGAGAGGAAAACACGCCCCTGCTGCAGTTCAGCTCAGCAATCACGAGCTAAGGCTGGACACCTGTTGAAAGGAGTGGTTAGGTTAAACCCAGAAAACCAGAGATTTAAGAGAAGCTCATTAGTAAGGGAGCAGGCAGTTCTGGAAGCACATGGGGAAGCAGAGTTGGAAGGTCAGCTGAGAGCACAGCCACCAGGAAAGCAGTCACGAGAAACAGAGGATTTGCTTGAGAGTGAAGACACAGAGGAATTCATGGTAACAGAGGATTCTCTGACCTTTAATTCAGAAGGGGAAGTCAGCACAGGAGATGAGCAAAGAGTCCGTGCAAAGGAGCAAGGTACAAAGAGCCCAGATTTGTTGCCGTGGGTAAAAGGCAGCTATAAGGGGAATGTACCAAGAAGGCAGACTTCTGTGCACGTAGAGACTCCAAGGCTTACAGCTGTAGCTGATCCTGGAAAGCAGAAGGAATCTCTCATAAGGAAGCCAAGAGGTAGGCTGAGTGACTGGTATAAAAGTAAAGCTGTTTTTAAGAAGTGCTCTGATATTAGCCCAGAAGGGTGGGGCTTTCCATGTGGTGAACACTGTGGCAATTACAAGCCATGTGTAGCAGAAGGCTACGGGGAAAAGTCTATTGCTGAAGGAACAGGTGTGTGCCTGGAATCACCTTGTAAGCAATTGCAGACATTTCCAACTGAGAGTCAGTATGAACCGATGGAAACTGAGCCATCTGTAGAATATCTGCCTATTGAGTCAATGGATTGTACAATGTCTGTGTCTGAGAAGATAAAACCTGTATAATAAGTTTAAGCTGTGCAGAGAGAGAGAGAGCTGCCGGTAGCAGCTAAAGGAAACAGCACCAAAGGTTTTGGAACAGAAGTGCTCTTTATGTTGGATTATAGTGATGCTGATATAAGAAGCTGTTTGAGTTACATTCTTATATTATTTCATGCCAGAAGTTGTATGGCTTTGTTCTTTATTTTCCATTTGTAAAACCGTTTGGGAAGGGGAATTAAAATCCTGTTATTTGCCTGAACACTCGAGCTCCACAACTCGCCTTATTTCAAATAGTGAAAAAACTTCAACTCCCAGAAGGCAGTGCTTTCCCCGAGCACCATTTTACTAACTGAATACGGAATCAGGCTGCTTATATCCACAAGCTCCAGCTGTGGAGTAATAGCAACATTACAATTGGTTTTTTTTGAGTGACATAAAGTTAATGGTAATTTGCAAAAGTCATCAGGTGAAGACCTTTGGGCACTTTGCCCCCCCCCCCCCTCAGTCTATCAGGACCCAATAATTGAGCTAAAACAAATTCTTTAGTGTACCCCCTCAGGAAAAGCAATCTAAAACACTACCCTGGTGGACCTGATCTACAGTATTATGGTCAAGAATGTCAGATAAAGACCAATTGTCCTATCTGATCTGCCCAGTTATTCCTGTACACACTCATATATCCTACCTGCCAGTTGGAGAAAATGGATATCATTCTTTATTCAAGTTAGTTCTTAGAGTCATCTTCTTTGGTTCTCTACTATTCTAGAGACATGAACATACAAATTGCTTCTATGTATAATTTTCATTATAGTGAATATCACTTACTTGCATTACAGATGCATGCTTTGTTTTGAATAAATACCTATGTATTTAGTGTTGTAAGTGATGGCTAAGTTCACATTTTCCCCTTTAGATCATAGTAGTAAAATATTGGGATCAAGTCTACATGAGCAGAATTTACATTAAAATTCCAGACCACTCTGACTCTACTTGGGTTTTAATTTCAGTCCATTCTGTTGAGCTGGGGCAAGGACAGCTGCAACTTGAATGCTTACTAATGTGCCTCTATTGTAATAGTGCTAAAAATTATAGGAGAGATAGGAGACTCAGATCATGAAATTCTCCTATTCCTGGCAAAGGAATAAATCCTGAGCTGCATGGAAAATGTGATCCAGGTTAAAATGAATACAAAGCAGTCTCTCTTTAGTACATTCTACGTAAGCCAAGCCTGACAAATTAGAGTAGGCGTAGATGGGGCCGGCCCAGCGATTAGGCAGGACTAGGCATAGCCAATGATGGTCCACAGCGGTGGTGACACTGCTGTTGTTGTTGGGGCCACGACGCAGACTGCAGACAGCTATGGTTGGGAATGGACAATCTCTGCCACAGGAACCCTGTCCTTGCTGGTAATGTGGGCAGGTGCAGTGAACGAGTGGGGAGGGATGGCATGCATCTCCAGACATTGTGTGCATGTTGCCATGGGGTGGTTGCATTCCCACCGACATATGCCTGTATGTTAGACCACTATCTCTCTGTATACATCTCACCCTACACGATCCTGTAGATTTTAGCAGCAACAGTGTGACATGGGGAGGGTGTGCCCCGTGCAAGGGGGAAAGGCATATGGCTAGTGCTCCTGCACAGTAATTCAGGGTCACACAGCTCTATGGAAGGATGGACTGCAAGGGATTGATGTCCAAGGGCCATGGCCAGGTCTTATGCCAGGTCATGTGTTGCCAGTGTGCTGTTGGGTGACAGGGGAAGATGTGACAGGAAAGGCCCCCAATGTTGGGCATACAGATGTGCCCCTGAGTGGTGCCATTGGGCACATTCTGTGTGCAGGATATGGTGGGGAGCTACAGTGGCAATCAGGTGCACTGTAAAGTATAATGTTTTATAAATATTTCAACATAAAACTCCCTTATTGTGTTGCCAACATGGCCTATTACTCAGAGGGTTACATACATGGTAGTACCCTACTCTCCATCCTCCCCTCTTCTGGCTGGAGTGGAGATGCATGCCATAAGCTGGTTGAGGGCCACAACCATAGTATGCATCTCTGCTTTCAGGCCTTCCAGATACATGATCATGAGGTTCTGTGACCTGGCGAGTGCAGCAAATCCTTTCTGCACCTCTCATTCCAGGGATGAGAGCTGCTGTAGGACTTTAGCATTGATCAAGGCCTGGGGTCCTCATGGTGGTGCATCTGATTGTGCAGGGAAGCAGGCTGAACAGGTTGGCAGATATTGGCTGCAAAGGTACTGCGGTCTGTCCACTTGCCTCCCCATCCCCCACCACACCCTCCTCCCTTGAACCTCCCCCTCTCTCACCCCTCCTTCTCCCATACCTCCCCCCTTGCTCTTCCCACTCTGTGTGTCCATATGGGCTGCTTCCTCTGGCCACTGCACATCTGTACAGTCACCTATCCCTCTTGCCCCTGGGGCAGTTTGTGCTGTCTCCTACCCCAGAAGTTACAGGTCTGTCTCAAATCTACCATTTCTGTCCAAGGTATTAGAAAGGATTATTTCCTTTCATCTTAATGAACACTTTGAAAAATCGAGCATTTTACATCTACGCCAATCTGGTTTTCACTCAGGTTACAGCACAAAATCCACTCCTTACCTCTCTTCTCAGTGAAGTTCACTACTTTTTTGACTCGATCTTTCATCCACTTGATCTTTCATCCACTTTTGATTTGGTTGATCACTCCATTCTTCTCCCCCGGCTCCATGGTAGTATTCTTGATTGGTTTCTCTTTTCTTTCTGGTCGCACCTTCATGGTTATATTCAGCTCCACTATGTTATTCGGTATCCCAGTTCTCTACTGTCCCCTTGATTGATTTATTGCCTGGGGTTCTCTTATATTTTCTTTTGTTCTTGTGATTTTTGCTTTTTTTGATCTTGATTTGTTCAATTTTTGTTTTTTAGTCTCCTGAGTGCATTTTTTAGAAAGGATATCTGACTGCAAAATGGGATGTCCAAGTCAAAATGTCCAATACACAGTGGGAGGGGCTGACAAGAAGGTGGTCACATGTGCCTTGTATAATCAGCCTTTCTCCACCTCCAGGCTTGTAAAGTTATGCTTTGCTTAAAACAATTTATCAGCTCTGTTGATCAGCGAGTTTATAGATTGAAGCATATGATTAATTGATCTTCAGAAGTTGTAATCTATTGTATCTTATACCCTTGCAATAAAATATACATAGATAAAGCGACCGGAGAATTTCATCTCAGGGTTTCGGAACATAGTTGCCTAGTAAATACAAGGATGGAATCTTCTACTGTTATTCATTGTGTTTCAGTAGGACATGATTTTGACACGTTAAAACCTTTTGCAAGTGATAAAGTATTAAAAATAGAAAGGGGAGTTTATAGAAATAAAGCTTTAAGTCTATTAGAACAGCAATAGATTTTTAAACTAGGATCAATTGAACCAGAGGGGCTTAATTTGAATATAGTCTGGTCTGTTTTCTTTTAAAATCAAGATTATATTGATTGAGATGTTTTCAGCAATTAAACTGAATGGGTGAAAAGAACAGCTTTGCAGATTAGTTGACAATCAGTTAAGGAATTATAAAAGTGGTTTAGAAGACAAAACAGAATGGATAGATGGAAAGAATAGTTCAGTCCATTTGTCAATGATTAATGATCTCTGAAGACTGAACACAGTTTAGAACAGCTATCCAGAGGGTCACCATGAATCAGCACAGACTCAAAGGCACTTAACAACAGTGGTCTCCCTATATTATGAAGGGTCAGTTTGAATTCTTTACTAGCATTAAAGAACATAAATTTTATTCGATCAGTGCAGTGGTTCTCAAACATTTTTCATTCAGGACACATCTGACAGATGATGCTTGCATGTTTGACAATCACCCACGTGACCCTCACAAACCTTTGGTCTGACACAGTATAGCTGATCTTATGGAGTTAAATGTAAACATACTCTGCATCCACAAAAGCCCAACCTCCCCCAACTACAGGTGCAGATCTGAACTAGTAAAAGGTATTAGTGTAGCTGGGTAGGAGGACATGGCTTCTCTTCTGCTGGGCGCATAGCTGGGAGACGAGGAGTTTTTGGCTCAATTACTAAACTCAAAAAATTTCTGCTGGGTGCATTCTAAGTCTGCTTAACCTTACTTATCAAACAATTTCTAAGAGTCATCCTGAGCTTCCCCACTACTAAGCACCCCTGTGTGGTTGGCGCCAACCTATTCTGGGCATCTGTGTTCTCAATACGGGACAGCAGGTCTACCAACTTCTGACCTTCTCTCTTATTAGCCTACTGGCCCACATGAGTAATCTCCTCCTAATTGTAGCCTTAAAGGCATCCCAAGCCAGAGCTTTCCCCTGTTCCCCGGACCCATTATGCATAAAATATTCCTGAATGTCTCTCTCTATCCCATTATAGACCTCATTGTGTTCCAGAATGTCATCATTCAATCTCCAAAATTTTAAGTTCCTATGGTCGTTTTCCTTCACTTCCACTGACACCAGGCCATGGTCAGACCAAGCAGTCACTTCTATGCCCACATTAACCACTTCTGGAATTAACTCACATCCTACCAGAATACAATCAATCCAAGAGTACATGTTATGGACTGAGGAACGAAAGGAGTAAGACTTCCCTGATGGGAACATTAATCTCCACACATCCACAAGACCCACAGCTTTCATTATCTTCTGCTCTCTCCCCCTTATATATCACTCTCATTGAGTTATCCTTTTCTGGATTCCAGATCAGGTTGAAATCCTCACCCACTACCCATTTGCCCCCTGCCATATCTGGCAGTTTATTCCCCAGTGCCCTGAAAAATTTTCCCTGTTCAATATTAAGGGCATGTTGTTGTTAAGTGCCGTCGAGTCGGAGTCGACTCATGGCGACCCTCTGGATAGCTATCCTAAATTGTTGTTTGGTCTTCAGTCAGGCGGCTCATTGTTGACAGACTGGTACCCATAGCTGCTGTTATTGTATCGATCCATCTCATTGCTGGCCTTCCTCTTTTGCGTTGACCTTCTATCTTGCCAAGCATGATGTCTTTCTCTAATTATCTCTCTCTTTGCATGATGTGTCCAAAGTATGAAAGTCGAAGTCTTGTCATCTGAGCTTCTAAAGAAAGCTTAGGTTTGATCTCCTCTAGTACCGACTGGTTTGTTCTTTGGGCAGTCCATGGTATACACAGTATTCGCCGCCAGCACCATAATTCAAAGGCATCAATTTTCTTCCTGTCTGTCTTTTTCACTGTCCAGCTTTCACATCCATATGATGTTATTGAAAATACCATGGCTTGAACAAGTCGAATCTTTGTATGGAGAGAGACATCTCTGCTCTTGAGAATCTTATCTAGGTCTTTCATAGTCATTCTGCCAAGAGCAATGCGTCGTCTGATTTCTTGACTGCTTGTTGCTTCTTTATTGATAGTTGATCCAAGTAGGTTAAAGTTGTTCACGATTTCAATTTCTTCTCCTTCAACGATGAACCTGTTGATTATGCCAGTTGTCATGATCTATAAGAACATAAGACATGCCATACTGGGTCAGACCGAGGTCCATCAAGCCCAGTATCCTGTTTCCAACAGTGGCCAATCTAGGTTATACGTACCTAGCAATATCCCCAAAAGACAGGTTCCACAATGCTTGTACTGGGTCAAGCATTGATATCCTGGGTCCCTTTTTAATAGTGGTTTATGGACCTTTCCTCCAGGAACTTGTCCAAACCTTTTTTAAACCCAGCTATACTAACAGCCCTTACTACATCCTCCGGTAACAGATTCCAGAGTTTGATTACACGTTGTGTGAAAAAATATTTTCTCTTATTTGTCTTAAATAGTTTACCCTGTAGCTTCATCACATGTCCCCTAGTCTTTCTATACTCTGATAGCGTAAACAATTGATCCACGTTTATCCGTTCCACTCCATTCATTAATTTATAGACCTCTATCATATCTCCCCTCAGCCGTCTCTTCTCCAGGCTAAAGAGCCCTAACCTTCTTAGCCTCTCTTCATAGGAGTAGCCTTCCATCCCCTTCACCAATTTCGTGGCTCTTCTCTGTACTTTGTCTAATAACGCAATGTCCTTTTTAAGATACGGTGACCAGAATTGCACACAATATTCAAGGTGCGGTCGTACCATGGAGCGATACAGAGGCATTATAATATCCTTTGTTTTGTTCTCCATCCCTTTCCTTATGATACTTAGCATTCTATTTGCTTTCTTGGCCGCCGCTGCACACTGGGCGGAGGGTTTTAACATGTTATCCACAATGACTCCTAAATCTTTTTCCTGGGTGGTGGTTTCTAATGTGGAGCCTTGCATTGTGTAACTATAGTGTGGGTTGTTCTTTCCTAGGTGCATAACTTTGCACTTGTCCACATTAAATTTCATCTGCCATTTGGATGCCCAGTCTTCCAATTTATCCAGATCCTCCTGCAGTTTTCCACAATCCTCTTGGGTTTTCACAACTTTAAACAGTTTTGTGTCATCTGCAAATTTGATAACCTCACTAGTTATTCCCTTTTCCAGGTCATTTATGAATATGTCAAAAAGCAGCGGACCCAGTACAGATCCCTGGGGTACTCCACTATTCACCTTTTTCCATTGGGAATATTGGCCATTTAGCCCTACCCTCTGCTTTCTATCTTTTAACCAGTTCCCGATCCACAATAGTACACTGCCTCCTATCCCATGACTTTTTAGCTTCGCCAAAAGTCTCTGATGGGGGACTTTGTCAAAAGCTTTCTGAAAGTCCAGATACACTATATCAACCGACTCACCTTTGTCTACCTGTTTATGCACACCTTCAAAAAAATATATCAGATTAGTAAGACAAGATCTTCCTTGTCTAAAGCCATGTTGGCTGTCTCCCATTAGGCCATGACTATCTACATGCTGCGTAATTTTGTTCTTTATGATGGTTTCTACCATTTTCCCTGGTACTGACGTCAGGCTCACTGGTCTGTAATTTCCCGGGTCACCCCTGGAACCCTTTTTAAAAATTGGTGTTACGTTGGCGACCCTCCAATCTTCAGGTATTACAGATGATTTTAATGAAAGTTCACAGATTACCAATAGCGGGTCTGCAATCTCATATTTCAGTTCTTTCAACACTCTGGGATGTATACCATCTGGTCCAGGTGATTTGCTACTATTCAGTTTATCAAATAGTTGTAATATATCTTCCCGGTGTAGCAATATTTCTCTCAATTCCTCTGCAGTATCATCTTTAAATACCACTTCAGTCTTGGGTAACATCCCTACATCTTCCTCAGTAAAGACCGAAGCAAAGAATTCATTCAGTCTCTCTGCTATAGCCTTGTTTCCTCTTACTGCCCCTTTTACCCCTCTATCATCTAATGGTCCAATTGACTCTCTCACAGGCCTTTTGCTACGAATGTACTTGAAAAAGTCTTTATTTCGTGTTTTTGCTTCCGTAGCAAGTTTCTTCTCAAATTCCCGTTTTGCCTGCCTTATCAATGCTTTGCATTTAACTTGCCAGTGCTTGTGCTGTTTCCAGTTTTCATCATTTGGCTCTTTTTTCCATTTCCTGAAGGTTGCTTTTTTGGCAGCAATAGCCTCTGACCTCACCTTTAAACCATGCTGGCAGTTTTTTGGACTTTCTTCCACTTTTCTTAATGCATGGAATACAGGTGGTCTGGGCTTCGAGGATAGTATTTTTAAATAACACCCAAGCTTCCTGTAAGTCTTTAACCTTTGGAACTGCTCCTTTTAGTTTTTTCCTAACTATATTCCTCATTCTATCTTTGTCTTCTTTACATTAAGGTGCAGGCCCATTTTGAGACTATGTTCTTTGATTGTGAGAAGCAAACGTTTCAGATCATCTTCACTTTCAGGCAGTAATGTAGTATCATCAGCATAGCGAAGGTTGTTGATGAGTCTTCCACCAATCTTCACACCTCTGTTGTCTTCATACAATCCTGCTTCTCTGATGATTTGTTCTGCATATAAATTAAACAGGTATGGGGAAAGTATGCAGCCTTGTCTTACACCTTTGCTTATTTTAAACCATTCTGTTTCTCCTTGTTCCGTTCGAACTGTTGCTTCTTGATCAATGTACAGATTGCACAAGAGAACGATGAGGTGTTCTGGTATACCCATGCTTCTTAATGTGGCCCAGAGTTTCTCATGGTTTACACAGTCAAAAGCCTTGCTATAGTCGATAAAGCACAAATAGATATCCTTTTGGTATTCTTTAGTCTTTTCAAGGATCCATCTCACATCCGAAATGATGTCTCTCGTTCCTCGCCCTTTCCTGAACCCTGCTTGCACTTCAGGTAGTTCTTGTTCCAGGTATGGTTGTAGTCTCTTTTGAATAATCTTCAGTAGAATCTTGCTGGCATGTGGGATCAGAGCGATTGTTCGATCATTTCCAGTAAGTTGGATCACCTTTCTTTAGTATTGGTATAAACACAGATCTTTTCCAGTCAGTTGGCCATGATGTTGTCTTCCATATTTCTTGGCAGAGCCTTGTAAGTATGGTAACAGCTGCATCAGATTGCTGCAATACTTCTATAGGAATGCTATCGATCCCTGGTGCTTTGTTCTTTGATATGGCTTTCAATGCTGCTTCAACTTCTTCTTTCATCACCAATGGTTCCCGATCATAAGGTACAGGTTGAAACGGCTGTTGGTCCACTTGATCTTTATCATATAAAAACTCTGTATATTCCTTCCACCTTTTCTTGATCTTCTCAGCATCATTCAAGATAGAACCTTGAGCATCTTGTAACATTCCAATTTGAGGCTGGAACTTTTTCTTTAACTCTCGTAGCTTTAGGAAAGCCGATCTTGTTCTTCCTCTAATAGTTTCTGCTTCTATTTCCATGCAAGTGTCATTGTAGTACTTTTCCTTGTCCTGTCTTGCTGCACGTTGGAAATCTCTGAGTTCTGTTATTGTCTTTCTTTCTCCTCTGGCTTTAGCTTCTCTGCATTTCTGGGCAATTTTCAGAGTTTCTTCCGTCATCCATTTTGGCCGTTTTTGCTTTTTCACCTTTTGTAGAGACTTCTCGCTTTCTTCCAACACAACCTTCTTGATGTCATTCCATAACTCTTCCGGAGCTCTGTCATTTGTATCTAAAGCAGCAAATCGATTTTGCAGGCAGTCTTTAAACTCCAGTGGTATATTCTCAAGGTCATATTTTGCTGCATTCATGAGTGGTTTGCTCTTTTTCAACTTTAGCTTGAGTTTGCATACTAGTAGTTGATGATCTGTACCACAGTCAGCTCCAGGTTTTGTCTTTGTTGATATTATAGAGCTTTTCCATCGTTGACTTCCACTGATGTAGTCAATTTGATTTTTATACAATCCATTGGGTGACGTCCATGTGTACAGTCGCCGCTTGTGTTGCTGGAAGAAGGTGTTTGAGATGAATAGATCATTGGTCTTGCAGAATTCTATCAGTCTTTCTCCAGCTTCATTTCTGTTGCCAAGTCCATATTTTCCAACTACTTTGCCTTCTTCTTTGTTGCCAACTTTTGCGTTCCAGTCACCCATGACTATCAGGATATCCTGTTTGCATGTTCTGTCAATTTCAGCTTGTACTTGTTCATAGAACTCTTCAATTTCATTCTCTTCTGCAGCTGTTGTTGGGGCATATACTTGAATTATAGTTGTGTTGATAGGCAATCCTCATAGATGAATAGAGATTAAGCGTTCACTGACTGCATTGTATTTCATTACAATTCTTGCAAGTTTCTTCTTTATTATAAATGCAACACCATTTCTTCTTTGTCTTTCATTTCCAGCATAGTAGACCATGTGATCATCTGATACAAAGTGCCCGATGCCAGTCCATTTCAGTTCGCTGACACCCAACAGATCAAGTTGTACACGTTCCATTTCATTCTTGACCACCTCCAACTTCCCTTGGTTCATGCTTCGTACGTTCCATGTTCCAATGTGTAAGACATTGGATAGTTATGTGTAAAACCCAATGGATAGTTACAACAAAACAAATTGTTCTATGGTGCTGGAAGATGAGACCCCCCAGGTCGGAAGGCACTCATCTAGCTACTGGGGAAGAGCTGAAGACTTTTCAGAATAAAGCCAGCATTTATGATGTGGTTGGATCAAAGCCCTCGGGAAGTCTGACTGCTGATGTAGCTGCGCATGAAATGAGAGTCAGAAGCTGTAAAGATGTCTTACACATTAAGGGCATAGACGTTCACAATTATCCATTCCATCCATAAGCTTAACCCTCACAATTAAGAATATACCTCCAGGGTTTGCAACGTTTGTATTTATTACTGGGCTAAGGGCCTTTGAGAAAAGAATTGCAACATCCATTTTTCTTTTTTTCCTGAACGCTAGAAGCAGTCACCATTGTTGGGTATTTAAGCGAGCTCAGGAGGAGCTCATCTCTCTGAAGAAGACATGTCTCCTGAATTAGGACTATCTGCACCCTCAACCTATCAAGCTCTTTCTGCAGTGAGGCCTGTTTGGTGGGAGCATTTAGACCTTTAAACATTATAAGACAGAAGTTTATAATTCATAGTAAACAAAGCCCCAAACCATATCCCATAGCCCCAGAGCGAACTGGACTCTCCCAACTGGACACAAGACCCCCTCCCTCCAATCCCCCCTTCTTCAACAAGGCACCCACATAGCTGAGGCACCGCATGATGTAAGGAAGTGAAACCATCCGCCTCAAAGCCCCGGCCTACTCCTTCATTGCTGGCTTTTAGACATTTGACTCATCCAGCCCCCAACTCTCTGCTCACTCTTCATAACCAACAATCCCCCCCACCAGACCTCTCTTACCCTTATCATCCACCCTACCTAACACACCCCAAGCGTTTTGCAGCCCCGCCTCAATCACATAAATTCAAACTCATCCGCAACACCACCTATATAACCCCACCCCATGTCATATATAGAATTCTCTTTTCTCCACCTGGGACATTTGAAATGAAGTGTATTGTTTGTTAATGTTTACATCTTTTTTTCATTCTGGGATTGGTTTTGTTTGTATGTTTTTTGACTGAAAAACATCATCTCCGCACAATCACAATAAGAGCAGCAGTGGGATGTGAACCCTGGCCCTAGCCCATGACTTAAACCATTAGGATTTTCTGGAATACTATTCTGGGGATGTCTATGTAGACATCCCCCGCATGCATCTATATTGGGCACATCAATGTTTGTGAAATTATTTCTGCACCTGGACATAACTGCTTTGTTTCAGATGTTCTGGCTTAGATAGAAACATTGAAACATGATGGGAGAAAAAAAACACATGGCCTATCTAGTTTGCCCTTCCATATCAACCACTATAACAGTCCCCTTTTTCCTTTAGAGATCCTCTGTGTTTGTCCCATGCTTTTTTGAATACAGATACTGTTGTCATCTCTACCATCTCCATTGGGAGACTATTCCACGCATCTACCACTCCTTCCGTAAAGAAATATTTCCGCATATTACTCCTGAGTCTATCCCCTTTCACCCTCATCCTATGTCCCCTCATAGCAGAGCTTGCTTTCAATTGAAAGAGGCTCTCCTCCTGTGCATTTATGCCATGGAGGTATTTAAATGTCGCAATCATATCACCTGTATTGCACCTTTCCTCTAAAGTATAGATATTATGATCATTAAGTTATTGTTTATTGTTTATAATCACTTGATATACCGCCTCCCATTACATCGAGGCGGTTTACAATAAAACTATAAAATACATAAAATGGTTAAAAAAGAAAAGGAAAATAACAGTACTTTAAAAAATACTCTTTTCTTAAAAAGGATAGGAGAAAAAGAAAGCCAGGATGAATTCTGTCACTGTATTTGCCCCACCACTTCCATTGGGAGGGCATTCCAAGCATCCACCACCCTTTCAGTGAAAAAGTATTTCCTGACATTGCCTTTCAATTTACCCCCTTGCAGCTTCATGTTATGCCCTCTAGTTTTACAGCTTCCCCATCTTTGGAAGAGATTTGTTTGTTCATGACATAATTGAAAAGTTATATTAACAATGGAACTCTCAATTCCAGTAACCACTTGACAAATATCGTGTAAGAAAACTGGCATATCAGTTTTACTCTGAAGAAGAACTATAGAGCAGGGCTTGACAAATCCCAGGCATCAAGTCACTGTGGCTCCTAGAACGTGCGCCCTGGTGCATGGGATTGTTAATGTAGGCAGGTGGAACTTTCCCTCAGTTCACCCGATTGCCAAATCAATACTTGTTCACTCACTCAAGAACTCAGACAAGGCTTCATAAGTAGGTACAATTGGCCGCAGCCAGCTTTATTGTTACCAAGAACCTATGGCGGGGGGGGGGGGGGGAGGGGACCTACCTGGTCACCCGAGCCAATGCAAAATTGCCTTCTATACCATCCTGCCTAGAATGTTGTTTGTTGAGGCATGGTGGAGATCCTGCCTTGCCATGCTGAGCTAGGCTCACACTATGCCTGCTATACTGCCATGCAGTTTAGCTAACCACCTTACCTGGAGGGGCCTGCCGGGCCACATCGCCTTGCCGCCAGCTAGGGCGACCAGCCCCTCCCTCATTGGGTTCTGTGCATAACTGGTATTCGGCTCGGGTACCCGCCATCTAGTTGCGACAAATGGCGTATGTGAGGGAGACACATATGGAACATCAACATTGGAAAGCTGCCTTACTAGACAGACATCACTATGTTTGCCTGGAATGTTGTTCGTTGTGGGCATGGTGGGGTTCTACCTTGTTGCACTGCACTAGACTCACACCATGCTTGTCAGGCCACCATGCAGTGAGATACTTGACTTGTCCAGAGGGGTGTGCCAAGCCACCCCGCCTTGCTCTCAGCTAGGGTGGCCTGCCCCCTCTCACCAGGATCCAGAGGGATGTGCCAAGTCACCCTGCTTAGCTGTCAGCTAGGGTGACCCAACCTCTCTCATCAGGATCTGTGCATCACTGCTGTGTGAATTGGGTACCCTCCATCTGGCTGCGACAATGGATGGAATTGAAACAGATACCTAGTTGAAACAGAAGCTCACGTCGTCTGGAGGGGCATGCCAAGCCACCCCACCTTGCTGCCAGTTAAGGCGATCCGCCTCTCTCGCTGGGGTCCATGCACAGCTACCGAGCAGCTTGGGTACCCACCATCTAGCTGTAGCAAGTGATAAAGGTGAAGCAGATATATAGATGAAACAGCAATATTGAAAAGGAGCCTTACTAGATATCGCTACTCCCCGTACAGAATGTCGTTCGTTGTGGACATGGTGGGGGTACCGCCATGCCGAGCTCATGTTATGCCTGCCACGCTGCCATGCAGTAAGATGCTTGCCTTGTCTGGAGGGGAGTGCCAAGCCACCCTGCCTTGCTGCCAGCTAGGGTGACCCGCCCCTCTCTCGTCCAGGATCTGTGCATAACTGCTTTTCGACTTGGGTACTTTACGCTTAGCTGCAACAAAGATGTAGGTGAAAGAAATACAAAATGAAACAGCAATGGGAAAAACAGCCATTCAAGACATCACTAAGCCTGCCTAGGTACAAGGGATGGGTGGGATGGATGCGTTCCAGTTGGGCTGAGAGAGGCCGATTCCTGGCCTGACCTCTCCTTTTTCTGCTGCCTTGGACCCACCCCCCGCCATGTCACCAAGCACGCTGAAGGCTTCCTTCCTTTGTCCCATTGATGACATGGCGGGGGGGGGGGGCACAGCACGGGCTTCCATCAGAGTCCACCACCACTTTAAACCCTGGGTCCTTTGCACGAGGCTACTGTACAATCCTGCTGGCCCCCCATCCCCAACCAGGGATCAGTGTGCCAGAGAGCATCCTGGAAATCCAGTAGACCTGACTCAATGGCGGCTGAGGTACTGTGTAATATGGCCACACTGTGTCACATGGCCTCAGTGCTTAGGTATCCTAATGATGGCACGTATGCGGCCGAGAGAGGTGCATGTTCTGCTCAGTTCATGGCCAGCTGCTGTGTCCAATTCACATCTGGCACTGTGCTTCTGGAATGTCTGGCAGGTTTTACTTGGCTGGTGCTGCTATGAGGTGTACTATCCAAATGTAAAAATGTGCTATTTGCTCGAATATTCACCACTTGAAACCAGTAGGACATATTGTAGTTATGTACTAAGGTCTCAGTTAAAACATCTGCAGCTGTTTGTAAAAGGGCTTCTTTCAAAATTCACCACCCTTACTAGCGCTGCTGTTCACATCAATGACCTTCAATGTACACTTCGACAATTGTCTTGTTGTTTTTCTTTTTTGATATTTTGGTTTCAAGTGGTGAATATTCGAGCAAATAGCACATTTTTACATTTGGATAGTACACCTCATAGCAGCACCAGCCAAGTAAAACCTGGTACTCTGCATTGGATGGCAGGCACCCATTAGCTATCGCCAGCTAGGCTAACTTGGGTTCCGTTTCCCAATACTAAGAGCGTATGCTCTGTGCCTTTGAAAGCATTTCATCAGATCTTCTGTTTGGTAGGATCATACCTGCTGTCCAGGATCACTATTCTGGGCAGGGCGGAAACCAGGGTGCCCTGCCTGTCACCGCCTGCATGACACTTTTTTTATTTTTTGTCTTTTCTGCCTCCCGATGTCCATACCGACGCAGAAGGAAGCCATGACAGAGGTACAGGTGGTCAGGCCCTGCAACCTGGGGGGCCCCGTCCAGGCAGAGGGGTGTGGGTGCCCATCGCTCTGTGGGAGGGGCATGGAGGAGTAAACATATTACTGGTATACTCCTGGGGCAAGCATTTGCGTTGTCCACCAATATAGGGTAGAGGGTAAGCATTTGTGTTGTCCACTGGTATTGGGCAGCATCAGCAGGGGATAGTATTCCCTGCTTAGTCTTAACTTAAATGCCATAGCACAACGCCCAGACTCCAACACCACAGCAAGGATGAAGAGAAGCTCTGCCCCGTGGTTCTCTCCTGAGCTAAGATCCTCTCTTACGCAACTACGTAAACTTGAGCGCCGATGGCGCCGATCGCTCTCTATCGAAGATCAGACCGCCTACCAATCTCACCTCTCAATTCATCGTGAAGCAATCACATCCAAAATGAAACAATATCACACCGACACCCTAAAGAGATCATTGAATAAACCACGTGACCTCTTCAACTTGGTCAAATCCCTCTCGAAGGAACCATCCCCCGATCCTCACAGTGCGATCCACCCACAAGAATACGCTGACTACCTGCAATCCAAGATCATTCAAACCAAAAAGGAGTCAACAACACAGTTCCAGGAACCAATGGGCCTAACCACACTTGACAAGTTTTCTACACCTTCCACTAAATGCATAGAAGATACCATAGCATCCCTCAACACCTCCACAGCACAGACTGACCCATGTCCAGCCTTCTGGATCAAGGAATTACGTGATGTGTTTAGCCCTTTCATAGCAAACCTAATGAACCTCTCCTTCACAACAGGATATTTCCCCACAACACTCAAGCAGACATCCATTAGGCCACTATTAAAAAACCCCAAGCTTGACCCACAAAAGGTCGATTCTTATAGGCCAATAGCCAGCATTCCCCTCCTAGCCAAGATAACCGAAAAGGAAGTACAACGGCAAATTCAAAATCACATAGACTCCGCGGCTCCCCTAGATCACTGCCAACATGGTTTTAGAGAATATCATGGAGTCGAGACCCTTCTTACTAGCCTATTCAACGTTATTATCACAGGCATAGACAACATCCACCAAGGTTTTGTTCTCATCTTTTTAGACATTGCTGCTGCGTTTGATTCGGTGAGTCACGAAATTCTCCTTGGAAGGCTGAAAGAGAAGGGCATCTGCAACACTGCGCTAGGATGGTGTGAATCCTATCTGGAAGAAAGATGGCAATACGTGAAGTCTGGATCAGAGGAATCAAAACACTTCCATCAAAAACAAGGTGTACCTCAAGGCTCCTCGTTGTCCTCCCTTCTGTTCAATATTTACATGCAGCCCATCTGCAACATCATAAGATCATTTAACGTGAGCTGTTTGATATATGCAGATGACATTCTTTTATACATGCCGTTCTCCACAGCCCAAATGGACCTAGCTCCACTAATAGACTGTTTCAATGCTGTCTCAGCGTGGCTTCAATCACAGAATCTATGCATTCAACATAAAAAGACGGAGGTTCTTTTCATCTCCAGAGACCCCAACTTTACTCCTCCATCCCATGTCAGTGTCAAGGAAGCTGACCTACTAACCAAAGAAACAATAAGGTACCTTGGAGTTACGTTGGACCAACGTCTAGATATGAAACACCACATAAGCAACATTGTCAAAGCTGTATATTTTAAAATCCGCACACTCAGACATCTGCGCTCCCTGCTGGACCAAGATGATTTCCGGACCATATACCAAGCGCTAATTCTGCCTCACTTCGACTTTGCAAACGCCATCTTTCAAGGGCTCCCTCAATCCACATTGGCCCCATTACAGCTGGCCATGAATGCTGCAGCAAGGGTCCTACATGGAGCCGCCAGAAGTGACCACGTGACTCCCATTCTCAAACAACTTCACTGGTTACCTATCCATGGGAGGATCATTTTTAAAACCCTACTCCTTGCTTTCAAGGCGATCAAGGGTATTTCCTCCGCCTCACTCACAGACCTTGTTCACATAGTGCCCCCCAACAGAGCCAGAAGATCAATAGCCATAAACCTACTAGTAACACCTAAGGCATCGTCGAAGTGCAACATATCAACCACAAACAGGGCGTTCAGTTTCTATGTACCTAAATGCTGGAATGCCCTACCCCCTGACATTAGGGCTATCACTGACCTTGTGCAGTTCAGGAAGGCACTCAAATTCCATCTCTTCCTCCAATGCTACCCAACCACCAATGCCACCTAGACATCCCTTCTGAAGAATCGCCACAGTTATGAAATAACCCTTACTCCTATTATGATATCATTACTTATTGCCATATAATTATTTCATGTATGCATATAGTTGTATATAGTTGACCCCTGTTATCCATGTTTGTACCCCTGTTCGATGTAAAACCTAACAGCTTGTTGTTATGGTCGTTGTGTTGTAATGTAAACCGCGCTGATGCCGAATAGTGCGGTATATAAAAAATTGTAATAAATAATAATAATAAAATATTCCCTGATTAATCATGCACATGACAATGGGAAACACTCAAGGCCCAGAACCCAGGCAAATCTACTTTTGTTCCATTGCAGCAGGGAAAATGCTATGCTATACTCTGTGGGGCAGCGCATATACATTCAGTGCTATACTCTGTGTGGCAAGGCATATGAATTCAGCTGGTAAAATGGGGCAGGAGTTTTGGCCCGGTATATGGCCTGCCCGGCCCTGGTTGCCTGCATCCTGTGCGGTCGGCATTTCAGCCTGCATGCCACAAGGATGGTGCTGCTTCTTGGCACAGATGGAATGAGCATGCGGTACCCAGCACTGGATCTCAAGTCCGCGCCATTCTAGTATCCGCCATCGCAATTCGATGTAGTGCCTTAGCAGGGCTTCACATCTCCTGGTGCCACCAGCATAAGACTTTGGACTCAGTCAGCAGAAATAAGGGGGTAGGAGCAGCGGGGCAGACATGCAGTACAGAGGTGTGTTATGCTACCCCAGGGCCGCCTTCAGAGGTCCTCTGTCTCTCCGCTTGCTTCGAACTGGCTTCAATGGGCGCAGCTGACCAATACATATTATACACCCAGATTCCGACATTGCCCTAGGAGAGGATAGTGCCCATACGTTCTCAAAAACGAAGCAGCAGGCAGAAGGAGAGTCCGGCAGTGAACTCCTCCCTGGGCAGGATGTGCCTGAGTGTCCTCTTGGTCGCTGCTGCTCTCCTACCTCATGCCACCGATCCCCAGACTCATGTTTTCCCCAGCCGGCTTGCAGCTGCCTGTAACATCATTGGGGAGGGATCGACCCTCATGCATTCCAGTTGGACTGAGAGAGGCTGATTTCTGGCCTGACCTCTCCTTTATCTGCTGCCTTGGACCCCCTCCTGCTATGTCACCAAGGGCACCGAAGGCTTCCTAAATTTGACCCATTGATGACATGGCGGGGGGGGGGGGGGTGCAGCAGGGCTTCCATTGGGGTCCGCTGCCACGTTAAACCCCAGGTCCTTCACATGAGGCTTGGTCCCTCCCCAATGTCCACGAAGGTTTTAATATGTGCCAGTGAAAATGCTGTGCTGCTGACCTCCCCAGCATGATTGCTCTCTGAAAACAGCTTGAGCCACTGGGAAAGGAAGTTCTGCTTAATCTTGTGGTCCCTTCAGACTCGAAGCCACAACATCAAGTTGAATCTCCTTCACCGTTTAGCTCAAGCTGTTTGTAGAGAGCTGATTGCAGTGGGGAAGTCGGCAGCATAGCATTTTCCCTGCTGCAATGGAACAAACAAGTGAGCAAGAGCAATGAGTGAGTGAAACTGGGTGAAAGTTCAAAGGGGTGCTTAGAGAGATAGAGAGAAGACAGAGAGACTGGGCAAAAGGGAGAGGGAGACTGGATGAAGGCTGGGGGACTGAGAGACAGACTGGATAAAGGCTGGGGGGAGGCTCTGAGAGAGAGTGGATGATGGCTGAGAGGGCTCTGAGAGAGAGTGAGACTGGATGAAGGCTGCCACACACCCAATCCCTGGACCTTGGGGTTTCAGGAGGAGGTGGCCTTGGATGCCCTTCAGGGTTGAGGTTGTAGTTGTGTATGTGCTCAAGCAGTAAGGCAGGCAAAGAAAATTTCTTTGAGGTTTATTTCTGCATTGCAGTTCAAGTGCAAACAGATGCAAATAAAGTATAATAGCACAAAACAAGAGTGAGAAACCAAAACAAGGTATTGCACTGCTAGGCTAAATGTCCATTATCTTCTGTGATCACATTCAGTTGTCATGTGACCCTTTTCTAACGGATGAAACAAGCTTTGGAAAACAGCAATGCTTGTGGTATGCAGACAATTATGCTTTAACTTATTCCCTTCTGATAAGCTCTTCAGCATAGGAATCAATACAGCAACTTCTGTTATATTTCTTCATATAACTTTGTACAGCATTACAATTAAATGTCCTTCTCAATGACACAAGCTGAACAGTCCATTGGCATGTCTGGCTCTGTGAACGGTAGAGAAGAAACTAAAGGCATTTCCTCTTCACAGCTGTTTGTGGGCTGTGCTACATTAGAGGAAGAAACTGCCCTGCTTTCAAGGAACTCTCTGAAATCTTTAAGAAGCAATTCAGCCTGCGTTCTTCCTGGGCTAAGCTGATAATGTCTTCCTCCTTCAGGTAACTGTTTGTTTAAACTGCTTATCTCTTGATAATTAGCAATGCTACTTTTACTAGGACAGCAGTTCTGCGTGTTTGAATTATCCTTCCCCCACTTATCACTAAACATAAGTGCTGGGTTTAAAACTTCAGCTGTGAGTGGAGAGTTTCTCAACAGAGTGTTAAAAGTAGAACCGTCAGGCTTCTCTTGGCTCACGTCTCTGTAATAAGAGTCAGCTGTTCTCTTACTATAGGTTTCTGCTGGCTTATGAGAATAGCCTAGGCTGCTTAAATGCTTTTCAGACTGCAACCAATTGCTACCATGTTGTCTGACTTTGTCTTGGCTTTTAACGTTAGCCTTTACTCTTTCTGGCTTCCCAATGTTAAACTTGCTAGCTGCTTCAAACCCACTGTGTACCTTGTGCTGTGGCTTTCTCCAGGGTAATTCACTGTCCCTCTGCCGTCTGTTCCAAGGTTCAACTTGGTCCTCTCGAAGCCTGTGCTGTAGCCTTGGGTCTCTCAGTGCTCCTGAATCCTTCTGGTCACAGAAGATTCTCCTTGCCCCTGAGTCTCCCAGGTACTTGCTTCCTGAGTCCAGTCTTCTCCTTAGTGGATCACAGCTGCCTAATTGCTCTCTCTCCAACTCTTCCTCATCGTCTTCTTTCAAATCTGAATCTAAATCTGACTCTCTCTGTTTCTGAGTGCTTAACAAGCTGCCTGTGTACTGCACTGCCCGCCTCCTGCTTGGGCGTGCCCAATCAGGAACTTGGCTTCTCTCCTCCCCTGAGATGAGGTGTGGTTCCTGATTAGCTCTGTGTTTTTTTCTCTCTGAAGAGAAAATCCTGCATTCTCTTGCAGTACCGGTTCTCTCCACCGGATCACTATCTGTTTCCATAGCATCCTGAGAGGCTTCTACGTCACAAGGCTTGGGGAGACTGAGAGAGAGACTGGATAAAGGCTGGGGGCTCAGAGAGAGGGGCTGGGGAGATTATGAAAGAGAAACTGGATGAAGGCTGTGGGGTTATGAGAGAAAGTGGGTGAAGTGAGGTTGTGTGGGCTATGAGAGATAGACTGCATGAAGGCCGGGGGGGGGGGGGGGGTGGGGAAGGGAGGAGGGGGTGGTTCTGAGAGCGAGAGAAAGAGGCAGGACGTTATCAGAGACTAAGACCTGGTGAAGGAAGGGTGCAGGGGCTATGGAGAGAGACAATTTTTCCTCAATGTATCACTAGGCCATGGTGATACATGAAGCAAATAAAGAAGTTGCCTCAGGTGCAGCTATATGGTGCCACCAATAAGCTGCTGAGAACACACTCATTGGAATTGCTGGGAGGGGGAGGAGAAGAAGGGTCGCTGTCTTTTGTTGGCACTGTGCAATGACGCATTAAGGGTATGATCTATTATGCTTTCTTTTTCTGTAGAAATGGAAAACAATAAATCAGACCCTAAAAAAGAGCTGTGGTACACCTTTGGGGTGGGGGGGGGACTCGACAGCTGTCTCCTAAATTTTTAAGCTGGGCTGGCCCATCCACTAGGTGACTGCCTAGGGTGGCAGACCTCCATGTGCAGCATGGCACACATGGCCTGCTGCCCCCTCGTGAGGAGCCATGCCATGCTGCTGCCCCCCGCTGCTGCTGATTCCGGCCGTGGGTCGGCTCGGCAGCAGCAGCAGGCCTTGTGCTTTGGCATACATACCAACAAGCAGCCCCCCAACCTCACTGCCAGAATCAGCTGCAGCGTGGCTCAGCATGGGGGTGGGGGGGGGGAGAAGGGGGGAGGATGGCACACCAGGGCTTCTGACTAGGGTGGCAGAAGCCTTTGGGCCAGCCCTGCAGGAGAGGGGACTCTCGGCACTATGCATGTCAGGTAGTGGATGTGTTGTGCGCTCAACTGAGCTAAGTGAGGAGCCCTCAGGGGAAGAAGTAAACAAACAGTATCTGAAAGCAATGGCTCCCTTGTGGCTTCAAATGTTTATCCACAGATCCAGACACAGGAGTTTTTATTGTTATTCTTCCTTTTCCCTTTGGGAGGTATCACAGGGTTTCTGTATAGTTGATCAGAATTCTCTACCACTCTGCAACTCTGCAGAGACTTTGAAGGAGCTCCAATGGAGTGCAACATGTCCCTTTGGGCGTGCCCCCGGCTGCCCTCTGTATGGCGTAGTGTCCTTTACTGTGCTCTGGTAGATCTTACTCTGCACTTCCTGGCACCTTCCACACACCAGCACTGCCTCATACAGGGACTGTCCCATTGGGTGGATTTTACATATGTTTAGTGTGATGGGGTCTATAGAGTGTTGCCCATCCCTCTCCGGAGGCCCCTTTTAAGAGAGCCTGCAGCCCTGAGTTAAGGCTGGGAGGGCGTAGCTCACAAGGACAGGTTAAGAACCTAGCAGGCTGCAGGAGGGAGAGAGGCCCGTGGTGCCAGGAATTCTTACAAGGCAAGCCGAACAAAGGTAGAAACCTTAACTGGGCAAGGAAGGACTTTAACTGGGCTGGAGAAAAGGCCGGGAGACCAGCTTGTGAAGGTGTAACAAACTGGGTCTGAATAAAGACAAGTTTTGTTTTACCTAAACTGCTGTCTGTTTGGTATCTGAACAAAAAACTCCTTCCCATCACATGCCACACTACCACATTTGGTTGAAGATAAAACATTTCTGACATGGCATTTTGATAAAAATTCATATGACCGAAGACAATTTAGATTCATGAAAACTGGATGCTATTTAATGGAGGTTGTTTTATTCTCAATGAATGAGAAATCGCACCACGGTATAAGATGGCAACATACCATATAGATCGGCATAAGTTCGGAGGTCCTTTTCCTCTATTTTTTGAGGCTTCATAAATTCCAGTCTTATTTACTGTATATATTTTCTAGTACTAAGGAAATGCAAAGTGCTCACACACCAAGGAACAAAAAGAAAAAGCAAGAACCATCGAGCAATTTAACACCAAAAGAAAATTATTATAACTAATTTTATTTTGCAGAATGGCTCTCTTTTTCATTCTGAACATGCATTCTGTATCTAAGAAGCCCCTCTCCCTTTAATGAGTGCAGAGCAGCACTAGAACATTGCCCCATAGAACTCAGCAGACAAAAAAATAATTTGATTCTGATGTCATCTCAGTGACAGCAAGAAAGGCCTTCATGAGTAGTGGGCATGCTATGAAGCAATACAAAACCCTAAAAAAAAAATCACTCAGGACTATAAATCAAATCTACCATACCATAAGAGCCTTATCTTCCAAAGCTCTCACAAGGAAGCCTCGCCAGAAAACAGCAGCACTGTAGATATTGCAGTGGGGTCTAGAACATCCAGAAACCTATTTAAAAAACTGAACAAGTTGGATCACTGCTGTACAGATCCTTTTCAAAAAACGCCATGCTAAGAGAACACCTGGCCTTGATCACACATGCAGAACACTGATAGCCCCTCTACAAGTACAGAATAAGTAAGCACAAACTCCACCGATATGCACACCCACAAGAAAGTACATGCAACGGTCATTGATGCGTCTTGGTCACGTATGCATGTAGATGACTAATACTGACATTTATGCATGTTATTGACAACTAAAACTAGGCACTTCCTTATAAAATTCCCCTCTGTTTGCACGGTGGATGTTCTCTCTATTCGGTAGCAGCAGTTGACATCTGGCAAGCATTTGGGGACACTGTCCCTCAACTAAACCTTTAATCTGGCTCACTTGAGACTGGCTGTTGCTGCTGTGGATGGGATTCCCTTCCTCTGTGGGATGTTTATTTATTTAAAAGGATTTATATACTGCTTTGTCCGGAAATCAAAGCTGTTTACACTTCAAACAATCAGTGATCAGTGTCATTAGGGGTAGGCATGCAGTGTTAACATGTGTGGGTATTTGTGTGAGTGACGGGGATAATTTCTTGGTGTGCTATTTACAGGATGAGCTATGTACAAGGGGTTATATACAGGGAGGGTTTATGTTGCCTCGACAACATCCCCAGTTTTGGCTAACCCAGTGAGCAAAAGTTGGTCTAAAGAATTAAATCCAGATCTGTTGTATGGAAGGATTCTGCAGTACTTCCGAGCCCAAGGTGGTGATTTTAAACTAAGAATGTCGGCAATCAGGCCTGCAAACTCATTCATTTAGCAAAAATGTTCCTGGTTAGATTGGTCTTAACTGCCACTGAATGATAAATGTTTTGGTTACTCTTCTAGAACTCTAACATTGATCAATGCCAACACGAGAAAAGACTGAGGTTTGGAAATTGACCCCTACAAGCCTTTCTTGTCAGGGCAAAATACAGAGAGAGATGT